>CM066032.1:53290685-55690685 GCA_033557465.1 Ichthyophis bannanicus
GGTGACCCAGCCAGCCCCCGACTCGGGCCAAGACGGCGTCGGGCCCGACGTCGGCTGTTGCGGAGGCGAGGTCCAGAAGGAACACAGGACTTACCCGGGCAGGCATCTCCGACTCCAGGCGAGGTAGCTTCAGGATGTGTTCCTTCTCCAAGGACCCGGGGCGATCTGTCGGGGGATGCGACCTGGCCCCTCGCGGAACCAGGAGCGTTTCCACCGGACGCCGCCCTCGCGGGTTTTTCCTTCCGGACGATGGTCCCCGGAGGGAGAACCACCGGTCGGAGCGGAGCTCCGGCGTGACGGTCCCGAGCTGGAGCCTTTCGACGCGGAGGCCTCCGACGAAGGTCCGGGTACGGCTGGGGTCAGCGAAAGATTCTCTCGTACCGGCGGATGCCGCCGACCCTCCTCAACGCCTTTGAGGGACAGTTTGCTGCAGGGGCCCGACCAGAATCAGTTCCTCATGAGTCCGGGCCCAGGCAGCGGGAGGGCAAAAGTCGTGGTGTGTCGGTTAGTGACATATTTCGGTCCACACCGACCCACAAACCGCTTAAAACCCACTGGCAGCCATCGGTGGTGAAAAAGTGGCAACAGGGCCCTGCGAGGTCAAAGGGACCGGGCTGCCAGGGAAACCGAAAACGAAAAAGCTGACTAAGTCCAGAAAAAACCGAAAAAAAAAAGTAAGCGGACTCGAGACCGGCGTCGCGAGGTCCGGGGAGGTGAAAAACGAGCGGCGTCGACAACGACAGACAGAAAAAAGGATATTAAAACAAAGAAGGAAAATCAACTTTTTCGCGTGCGGACCAAGACGGGGACGTCTTGTATAGGCTCCGCGGAAAAAAAGAAGGACGTGCGCTAAGATGGCACCCTCGGGCGGGGGAAGACGACCGCGCATGGCGCGCTGCAATTCCCAAAGGCTTTCTTTGAAAGCTGGGGAAAATTGCCTCCGCGAGGGCTTCCGTCGGGCCGCCGACGTCACCCATAAGTGAGCGACCTGACTTCCTTCTTTGTCCTGGAGAGAAAAGTTGATGCAGCCAATAGACTTTCTAGGCATGCAGAGTTTTCACCAGTCCCTAATGCGCTGGAGAGTGGTTATCGGCCAAGCAAGAGCCAGTGCCGGGGAACACTTCTCAAATGCCGCCCAATGTCCTGCCTCTCCTGCACACACTTTTGTGCTTCTCAAAGAGGAGCCTCAATGGTTGGAGACACCATTGCTGGCATCCATCAAGCCTCTGGAATGAAGCACGGCAAACAGCATCATGATTCTTTCCTCAACAGCCTTTGGAAAGATTCTTTTAGCTGCTACATTCCAAAGGCCACTGGGGGAGCATCAGAATCGGCTGATGTTCCTGGAATCTGAGGTGGCCTCTGTCTCAACAGGCTAGTCTCAGCTAAGGGAAGGCAGATGCTGCCCCTCCCCCTCCGAAACTGGAGAGGTTGGGCCTTCCTTTTATTTGGGGAAAGCTTAGAGGTGCTTTCAGCACCAGGCCTTGGAGGGCTAAAACGTCGATGTGCAGAGGCTTCCGCCCAATGTTATATGTCCTTGCCCTTCGATGCCAACTAAATCCTTCCTCATCCTTGAGGGAACCATGAAGGGGTGGGGGGTATATCAAAATTTTAATACACAAACCGAAACAAACATTGAGGGATGATCAATGTCCAGGCAACCTATGGATGTTTGACTCCGAGTGGGCCTTTTGAGAGTTCCTCAATGTCTATGCACCACCAGCATCCGGTGCAGTCTTCAAGCTATGGACACTGATAACAAAACTGCCTATAGATCAAACTTAGAAACACTGTCATGATGCTTCTTCCCTCACCTTGAGCCCTCTTTTTGCAACTGTTAAATTGCAAGAAGAGGGATTATGATTGGGTCCCAAGCACTGGATGCACCATTTATGAATGTCCCATAATGGATATGGTCCTCAAGCTCCTGGAACATCTCTTAAAGTGGCAAGCTTTTAGGATACGTCATCTGGAAAAATAGACACAGCAAAATCAAATGGCTCTATTTTGGGGGGAAAAAAAGTGTAAACAGCCCCAACTGGAAGGCCAAATGCCTAGGGGGGCTGCATCATCACAGAATAAGAAAGGAAACTGAGGTGGAGTAAAGACAGTGGCACCTTAGGTGTACTGAGCTCCACATTTCCTTGTTCTCTTACCTTGTTTCTGTAAATGGCTCCTAAGCGCAAGGCAACAAAGCCAAGCTAGACCCGGAGATCTCTGAACCGGGCCCTGTTGCCACTGACCTGCTGATATCTCTGGAGGGGGATGACCGAAGTGGGCGGATCGGCCTCTTACTCAGTGCCACGATTATCCACCCCTTCAACAGGGGGAGCTGCTTTCTGTCGGTCCCAGCAAGGATGGACCAGCAGAGGTGGATAGTCTACTGAGACAGAAGAAAATACAGTGGGTTTTCTCAAAAAACAAAAACTCCAGCTGAGATTTCCTTACTTTTCAATTTGGTCTATGCTGATAAAGTTGGAGCCTACAGTTTCGAAGTGTGCAGCCGACATTTCTGCGTTGGTGCAAAAACTGGCTCAAAATGCCATGCAAGTACCAGATCTTTGTGGAGGAAACCCATCAGAGGTTTGGAGAACTTACTAAGGAAGTTAGTGACTCAAAAACCCATGATTGATAACTTGTGAAGGACAAAGTAATGGTTCATCAGAAATTGGAACAATTTGAGAACAAAATTCACCCCATTAGACACTTCTAAGTAATATATGTCTGAGGTTTTTATTTTTTTTTATTTATGCGAATTTATAATTTTAATCAAGCAATGCTTGTACAGAAAAACTACTACTCGTACAACAAAGTTAACAAAGGAAAAAAAACTCCCATGAAAAAAAAATAGGCCTTAGTCAAGAGTATAATTAGTCCATAAACAATGTGGGAGTAACAAAGGAAAACAAGGGAGCGAGGATAGGTGAAACCTCGATCCCTGACAATGAAACACTATAAAGAATCTAAGACAGCAGCAGAGGACTGAGCCACCCAAAATACTTTAGACGAGATCCTAGTCAAAGAGGTGATGATATCACTACATGGGAAGAAACAAACGAAGATAAATCCTCCGGTTGAAAAAATACATACTTGCTCTGTATAAAGTAAACAATACATTTACAAGGAAAGTCTGAGGTTCTTTTAATACCTGAATCTGCTTCCACACACCCCCCCCCCCCTTTCCGATTAAAAGAGCCTATTTTTTACCTATTCAAAAATTAGGGCAGGAACAGCCTAATCATAGAAAATTCCCCCTCTTTAGTATTGGCTCGTACAACAGTATTGGTTAGTTTTATCTTTGAAACAGATCTTTCTAGGGTATTGCCTCTATTTTAAAATCTCTCTGTACCTTTCAAGGGTGAGACTATAAGAATTTTTCCTGATTTGAGCTGTGCCACACAGGAGCACAAGGCAATTTTTTTCTTACTATGAGTCAAGAAACTGTGGCTCTAGAGGAGAGTTTTAGACTACATTATCCTTGTACGTGCTTTGTTACGTATGTTGGGGTTAAGTATATTTTCTTTATTCCTGAGCAGCTCCGGGTTTTCCTGACTTAAGAAGGCACTTGCCTAGGTATGGGTGGGTGTGGATGATGATGGCTTGGGGCAGTGAACCCAGTAGTATTATATAGTGTTTAGGGCATGTGCCTATTGCTGTTAATATGTTTTTTCTTTGTTATAACTTCCTCATTAATAGTACTCTGCTCCAAACTACAATTGTGGTCTGATCTGGGAATCTTCATTTTTCAAGTGGCAGGAATTTTCGTTATGAGCTTACTGTAATTAATCTCTCATCTTACTGTCAAAGTTTATTCTTGTAATTTTGTTTAAAGCTTAATAAATAGAAAATTAAAGAAAAGAACTTTGAAATGGTCAAAAGCTAAAGTTTAGAGTAGTTACTTCCTGCTTGGTCCTGGAGAAAGCGTAGTTACTCACCTGTAACAGGTGTTCTCCAGGAGCAGCAGGAATCAGTCCTCACATATGGGTGACGTCGGCGCCGACGGAGCCCTCGCGGAGCAATTTTCCCCAGCTTTCAAAGAAAGCCTTTGGGAATTGCAGCGCGCATGCGCGGTCTCCTTCCCGCCCAAGGGTGCCATCTTAGCCAGTCTGATGACATAGTTAAAAGACAGCATAAAAATTTGCAAAAAAACTTAAGCAGATGATTGCAACTCAAAGGGGAGGAGGAAGGGTTGTGAGGACTGATTCCTGCTGCTCCTGGAGAACACCTGTTACAGGTGAGTAACTACGCTTTCTCCAGGACCAAGCAGGAAGTCAGTCCTCACATATGGGACTCCCAAGCTTAAGGCTACCGGAGACCCTAAGCACAAAAATGAGCTCCCTCTAGCTCAGCGGCACAGAAGGAAGGAATCTTCACTGAATTATTACCCACCGGTAGCCCTCATCCGGGATGGAGGGTAGGAGTTGCTCAAACCTCGAAGAGATTTCGGAGGACTGCCTGTCCGAAAGCACTGTCCCTGCGGGACTCCCTCTCGAGACAGTAATGGACTGCAAAAGTCTGGCTCGAAGACCAAGTAGCGGCCCGGCAGATGTCTGCCAGCGGAACAGAGCGGAGGTAAGCCACTGACGTAGCCTTCGCCCGAACACAATGAGCCGTGACTAGACTTTCTAACGAGAGTCCGGCTGCCCCATAAGCCCAAGCGATGCAGTCAGCAACCCAGATGGACAGAGTACGCTTGGAGACCGGTAGCCCCAATTTATTGGGGTCAAAAGACACAAAAAGCTGAGCAGCTTTACGGTGCTCCCGCGTACGATCAAGGTAGAAGTTCAATGCCCTTCTACAGTCCAGGGTATGCAGGACCATTTCAGCTCGGCTGGAGTGTGGCCTGGGAAAGAAGGTCGGAAGTACCACCTCCTGATTGATGTGAAAAGGGGAGACCACTTTTGGAAGAAATTTTGGGTGAGTCCGTAGGACTACCCTATTTTTGTAGAACCGAGTGTAAGGGGGATCAGACACGAGGGCCTGCAATTCACTTACGCGTCTAGCGGAAGTGAGGGCTATCAGGAATAAAGTTTTCCAAGAAAGAAAACGGAGAGAACAGGTAGCCATAGGTTCAAAAGGCGGACAGGTGATCCGCTGTAAAACCACATTCAGATCCCAGTCAGGTGCTGGCGGGTGCAGAGGTGGTTTAAGTAGAAGGAGACCTCGGAGAAACCTCGCTACGAGAGGGTCGCTGGAAAGAGGTCTGCCGTCCACCGGCACATGATGTGCTGAAAGAGCACTGAGGTGAACTTTGACGGAGTTGGACTTAAGTCCCAGATTAGAGAGGTAGAGCAAGTACTGCAAGATCACCGACACCGAGCAGGAGAAGGGATCCTGAGACTGCTGGGCACCCCAAACGGAAAAAGCGACGCCATTTAAGGGCATAGCATTTGCGGGTAGAAGGTCGCCGAGAAGCTAGGACGACCTCTTCCACCTCTGCCGGCAGGAGAAGGGGAGCAAGGACTACCCTTTCAGCAGCCAGGCCATTAGATTGAGAGATCTGAGGTTGGGGTGTAGCAGGGACCCCTGATCCTGTGTTAGGAGATCCGGTTGAAACCCCAGAGGGAACGGATCCTCTACCGCTAATTGCAGCAGAAGTGGAAACCACGGCTGTCTGGGCCAGCGAGGAGCCACCAGGATCATGGAAGCTTTGTCTCGGAGAACCTTGAAAAGAGTTCGAGAGACTAGCGGGATGGGAGGAAAAGCATACAGAAGGCTCTCCGACCATGAGAGTAGAAAAGCATCTGCCGCTACTCGAAGGGATGTGGCTGACGAGAGCAGAAGCGAGGAAGTTGCCGGTTGAGAGGACTGGCAAAGAGATCCATCGTGGGGAGTCCCCACTTCAGAAAAATTTTCTGAACTACCAATGGATCCAGACGCCACTCGTGCGGCTGGAGTATCCTGCTGAGTTTGTCCGCCAGGCAATTTTCTTGGCCTGGGAGATAAACTGCCTTGAGAAGAATGCCGTGACTGACGGCCCAAGAGCAGAGCTTCTGAGCTTCTTGGCAGAGAAGGAAGGAGCCCGTGCCCCCCTGTTTGTTCACGTAGAACATGGCAACTTGATTGTCCGTCTGGACAAGGACGGACTGGTGAGAAGTCAGGTGGGAGAAAGCCTTGAGCGCCAGACGGATTCCTCTGAGCTCCAGGGAGTTGATCTGCTGAGCAGACTCCCACGCGGTCCAGAGACCTTGAGTACATGCCCCTTGGCAATGTGCTCCCCAACCCAGGAGGGAAGCATCGGTCGTCAGCACTTGAGCCGGCTGAGGTGACTGAAAAGGCATTCCGAGCACCAGGTTCGGCCGATGAAGCCACCACTGTAGAGAAGAGGCCAGCGGCCCGGAGATGCGCACTAAGTCGGCTAGTCCGCCGGTGGCTTGTTGCCACTGCTTGCGAAGGCACCATTGAGCAGGCCGCATATTCAGGCGGGCATTGGGGGTCACGTGGACGGTGGAAGCCATATGGCCGAGTAGTCTCAGGAAGCGCCTGGCGGAGACCAGGGACTGGCTGCGAAAACGGCCGGCTAGGTCCATGAGCCGTTGAGCCCTGTCGAGAGGCAGGAAAGCTCGCGCCTGAGGAGTGTGCAGTCTTGCGCCGATGAACTCGAGATTCTGTGAGGGGAGCAAAGTGGACTTTGCGAAGTTTATGACAAAGCCCAAGTACTGCAGAAGAGTCACCGTGCGGTGTGTGGCATTGGTGACTTCCGGAGAGGACGATGCTCTGATGAGCCAGTCGTCGAGGTACGGAAAGACATAGAGGCCGTGAAGCCGGAGATAGGCCGCCACCACCGCGAGACATTTTGTGAAGACTCACGGTGCGGAGGATAGGCCAAAGGGCAGTACTCTGTACTGGTAATGATTTCCTGCCACCACAAACCTTAGGTATTGGCGGTGGCTTGGGTGGATGAGGATGTGCGTGTAGGCATCCTTTAGATCCAAGGAGCATAGCCAATCTCCCTGCTGGAGGTAGGGCAGAAGGATTCCAAGGGTAAGCATCTTGAACTTTTCCCGCACGAGGAACTTGTTGAGGTTGCGCAAGTCCAGGATGGGTCTGAGGCCTCCTGTCCTTTTTGGTATTAGGAAATACCTGGAATAAAAGCCTTGACCTCTCAGGTGGTGGGGCACCGGTTCCACAGCCTGTTCCTGAAGAAGACTTGCTAACTCCTGAAGGAGTAAGTCCCTGTGCAGAGGGAGTCGTGGAGGTTCTCCCGGGAAATAAGAGGGAGGGACCTGGTGGAAGTGGAGAAGATAGCCTTCTCTTACGACTTGAAGCACCCAGGCATCTGAAGTGATGTTGGACCACCTGTGGGCGAAGTGAACCAGCCGGCCTCCGGTGCTGGGAGGAGCCAGCTGAGGGGGAGAGGCTATGCTGATGAAGTCAAAAACCCCCACCCTGCTGAGCAGGGGCTGGTGGTGCAGGCTTGGGGGCTTGCTGCCTACGGGACCCGTTACCCGTCCCTTGGCCTGCTGGCCCTGTTGGGGAGCTGCGGAGGCCTGATATTGAGGGTAGTGTTTATAGGCAGCCGCCTTTCTCGGGTAAAAGGACTTCTTTCCCGAGCCCTTCTTTTTCTGGGAAGGAGCGGAGGTCTTCCTAGAAAGCCTAGTCCTGGTGAGAGTCTCCATCTCGATTTGTGCAGCCTTTTCAGCCATGGCTTGCCAAAGAGGTTCTCACCTCGGCAGGGGACATCGACCAACTTGTCCTGCACCCAGGGTTCAAGGTCAGACGACTGAAGCCAAGCCTGTCGGCGGGCACCGATGCCGGCTGCGGCTACACGAGCCGATGCTTCAAAGCCATCATAGGCTGCTCGGGACATGAATTTGGAGCATTCCCGAATACCAGTTGTCAAGGCCAGGAACCTCCGCAAAGGTTCCTCGGATAGTCCAGCGGAGAATCCGGCTATCTCTTTAGCCAGGTCTCGGAGATACATGCCCATGTAGAGTTGGTAGGTCTGGACACGACACGCAAGCATACAGCCCTGGAAACACTTCTTACCAAGGCCATCCAGGTTACGGGCCTCCCTGCCAGGAGGCACCGAGGAGTGCATCTTTTGGCTCTTAAGCCTATGCATGGCCGATTCCACTACCATGGAATGGTGCGGCAGCTGTGCTTTTTGGAAGCCAGGACTCTTGCGGACTCGATAGATGGAATCGACCCGCTTGCTTAATACCGGCGACGAGGCCGGACTCTCCCACATGCGGAAGAGTAGCCGTTCCAGCATGGGAGGAACCGGTACAGTAAAGTGTTCCCTGGCGGGAGAGCCATACTGAAGGGCGTCGAGCTCTTCGGCTCGAGGCTCCTCCTCGGGATCCGCAGGGAAGGCCAAAGCCTTGGCCATATCCCTGACGAAGTCCGAGAACCGGGCATCCTCCGAAGGGGACTGTTTCCGAGGTTCGGACTCAGGTGAGTCCGAGGGGACACACCGAGTCCGAAACGAATCAGGTGACTCTTCCTCTTCAGACTCCCAGGCCGACTCCGAGGAGGAATCGGTGGGGTCGGCTCGGGCAGGCGGAGGCGTCGGCCGCCCCGACACCGAGGGAGTCGGCGGCGTCGACGACCTCGGTCCCGAACTGGAGGCCGAGGGTGACCTCGACCGAGAATCAACTCGAGTTCGCATGGACTCGAGGATCGGCTCGGTCTCCGGGGTCGACTTAGACGTCGACGTCCCGGCGGTCGGGGCAGTGGCGCCAGCGAGGCTAGCGATCAGTGCCCGCTGCTGGTCCATGAAGGCAGACAGTCTGCTCTCCAAGGCCGTCAACCTGAGTCCGACCTCAGGTGACCCAGCAGCCCCCGACTCGGGCCCCGACGGCGGACCTCTCGGAGGCAAGTCCAGGAGGACTACAGGACTTACCCGAGCAGGCAGCTCCGACTCCAGACGAGGTCGCTTCGGGAGGTGCTCCTTCTCCAAAGACCCAGGACGGCTATCGGGGCTATGCGACCTGGCCCTCGCGGAGCCAGGAGCGTCCACCGACGCCGCCCTCGCGGGTTTTACCTTCCGTCGATGGTCCCCGGAGGGAGAACCCCTGTCGGAGGAGCTTCGGCGATGGTCAGAGCTGGAACCTCTGGACGCCGAGGCCTCCGACGAGGTCCGGGTACGGCCGGGGTCAGCGAAGATTCTTTCCCGCTGGTGCCGCCGACTCCTTAACGCTTTGGAGGACATTTTGCCACAGGCCCCACAGATCAGTTCTTCGTGATCCGGGCCCAGGCAACGGAGGCAATTATCGTGTGTGTCAGTGAGTGACATATTTCTGTCACACTGAACACACCGCTTGAAACCACTGGCAGCCATCGGGGGAAAAAGGGTCCCTGCAAGGTCAAAGGACCGGGCTGCCAGCGAAAAACCGAAAAACCAAACTGACCAAAATCAGAAAAACCGAAAAATAAGGGAAGGACTCGCAACGGCGTCGCGAGTCCGGGCAGGAAAAAAACCGGCGTCGAACCGAAGGAAAAAAGAGAAATAAATCACTAAAATCAACTTTTTCAGCGGGGACACGACGAGTACGTCTGTAGGGCTCCGCGGAAAAAAAGAAGACTGGCTAAGATGGCACCCTTGGGCGGGAAGGAGACCGCGCATGCGCGCTGCAATTCCCAAAGGCTTTCTTTGAAAGCTGGGGAAAATTGCTCCGTGAGGGCTCCGTCGGCGCCGACGTCACCCATATGTGAGGACTGACTTCCTGCTTGGTCCTGGAGAAAACCTGATTAAAGTTGAAATACAGGAAAGAAGAGTACAGCATTGGCAGATTTTAAAATATGAAAGGGGCAGAAAAACTGCACAGTGAAACCACAGATAAACGATACTCAAGTAATAAAGAAAAGCATGTCTGAGGGACTCTGCGGGAAAAATAACAAAATGAAGATAAAGCATAGTTACTCACCTGTAACAGGTGATCTCCGGGAACAGCAGGAATTTAGTTTTCACATATGTGATATGGGTATCGTCGGTACTGACGGAGCCCGCGCGGGAACGCTCCCCAGCGTCCATTCAGAACGCTTTTGGGAGCATCCCACAGAGCCTGCGTGCTGCCTTCCCGCCTTTCCCAACAGTCCTTCTCCAGTTGAGTTTATAGCTGCGACAAAAGAGAAAGGGAAAGAAAGAGAGAGAGAGAGATACAACTCCTGGGGGAGTTGGGCGGGTTGTGAAGACTAAATTCCTGCTGTTCCCGGAGATCACCTGTTACAGGTGAGTAACTATGCTATCTCCAGGAACAAGCAGGAATGTAGACTTCACATATGGGGACTCCCTAGCTGCAGATGCCAGGGAGATGGCCCCAGAAAGCTGTGTGCCCTTGTGAAAGGGCTCCACTTCCCCCCATGGATCTCTGGCATCCTACCAGGGATGGCGGATAGGAGTTGATTAAGTCTGGAATAGGTGTTGAAGAACAGTCTGACCAAACTAGGCATCCCGGCGGGAGTCCTTGTCTAAGCAGTAATGGGCTGTGAAGGTATGAACCGAAGCCCAAGTAGCTGCTCGACAGATGTCGTCGATAGACACAGAGTGAAGATGAGCCATTGAGGCTGCCATGGCTCTTACATTGTTAGCTGTGACATGGCCTTCAAGAGGAAGGTTCTTACTCTCATAGGCAAAAGATATACACTGTGCAATCCAATTGAACAGTGTCTTTTTGGAGACTGGAAGTCCCAAATGACTATGATCAAATGCAACAAAGAGTTGAGAGGATTTTCTATGTTGATGTGTCCTTTGCAAGTAAAAGGCCAAAGCTCTTTTACAGTCCAAAGTATGAAGGTTCCTTTCTGCATTTGAGGCGTGAGGACTTGGAAAGAATACAGGAAAGTAAACCACTTGGTTCAAATGAAAGGGTGAAACCACCTTTGGCATAAAGTGTGGATGAGTCCTAAGGACTACCTTATCATGATGGAACCTTGTATAAGGAGGATCAGCCACAGAGGCTTGCAATTCACTGATGCAACATGCTGATGTGATTGCAATGAGAAAGATAACTTCCCAGGAAAGGAATTTCAAAGAGATAGTGGCTAATAGTTCAAAGGGTGGTTTCATGAGCTGCCCAAGTACCGGATTCAAGTCCCATGCCACCGGTGGTGGCTTAAGAGTAAATTAGACTTACCTGCTAATTGTTGTTCCTTAAGGAACTCTAGTCCAGTCCCGGAAAGATAGAGTTGTCAACCTCCACTAGCAGCTTTGGAGACTGAAAGATGTCATCGTCGTGATGTCACTGGTACAAATAGGCTCGCTCCGCCCCCTTTCACCAGCACCTATTGACAAAGCAGACTCAGCAGAGCCACAAATAAGTAGCTATTTCAAAAACGTATACAAAACAATTATGTAATTATGTACAGATAGAAATACTTCTCTAAGAAAAAAGATAGAGCCAGGGCGTGCCCTAAAACGGACGTGGAACGGAAGGGCGGTAGCCCGGTTCCTCTGCACCCCAGCCGCCTGCCGCCAACACCACAGAGATCCCCTCTGAGAGCGCTTCCCATCTCTGCTACCCCCAGAGCGCCCTGAAAAGCATTTTGGTTGTTTTCTCATTTTATACTTTAACATTTACTTTCTGTGTTCCCCCGCTGTACGGGTACAGCAGCTGTCAATCTCACTCTCCCCCGCCTGTGGACACTTCAGGCTGGCGAATACCCACTGAACGGGAGGGATCCGGGACTGGACTAGAGTTCCTTAAGGAACAACAATTAGCAGGTAAGTCTAATTTACTCTTCCTTAGCGTCCCTCTAGTCCAGTCCCGGAAAGATAGAGGATGTAACAAAGCAGTAAATCTCAACGGGAGGGGCCCCAGAGCCCAGCCTGAAGGACGGCTGAACCAAAACAACTATCCCCGCGCGCCTGCACATCCAAGCGATAATGCCGAGCAAAGGAATGCAACGAGGACCAGGTCGCCGCCCTACAAATATCGGCCGCCAGCACTAGGCTGACTTCCGCCCACGAGGCTGCCTGCGCTCTCGTGGAATGCGCCCGCAACCCTACCGGCACCGCTCTGCCTCTCAAAATGTAGGCCGAAGCAATCGCCTCCTTCAGCCACCGAGAAATGGAAGACTTTGCTGCCGCTTCTCCCTTTCGCGTGCCTCCGAACGCGACAAAAAGCCTGTCCGACTTCCGAAATGACGCCATACGACCAAGATACCTCTGGAGCACTCTCCGCACATCCAACCGGTGCAAACGTCCACCTGCCTGAGCTCCCTGCTCCACCGAAAACACCGGGAGCGACACCACTTGATTAACATGAAAAGCGGACACCACCTTTGGCAAAAAGGCGGGTACCGTACGCAAGACCACCTTGTCCGCAGAGAAAGTCAAAAAAGGCTCCCGGCAAGAGAGCGCTTGCAACTCGGAAATCCTCCTGGCGGAACATATCGCCACGAGAAACACCGTCTTGAGCGTCAAATCCTTGAGCGAAGCCCGTCCTAATGGCTCGAAGGGTTCCCCAACCAAGGCGTTCAGGACCAAATTAAGATCCCACGGAGGAAGAACAGTCCGCCTCGGCGGTCTGAGCAACAACACCGCCCGCAAGAACCGATGAATATCGCCATGCGCTGCGATTACCTGCCCTTGAATCTTTCCACGAAAACAGGAGAGAGCCGCCAACTGCACCCGCAAGGAGCTGGACGAGAGGCCCTTATCCAATCCAGCCTGCAAAAAGGAAAGAACATCGGACACCGAAGCTCGTAAGGGATTGAGAGAGAGATCGGAACACCCGTTCTCAAAGACACGCCAAACTCGGATATAAGCCAGGGAAGTCGACCTCCGACGCAACCGCAGGAGAGTGTCTATAACCGCCGCCGAGTATCCACGGGCCATCAACCGCGCCCGCTCAAGAGCCAAGCCGTAAGCGAGAACCGACCCACCTGAGGCATGCGCAAGGGACCCTGAAGCAGCAGGTCCTCCCGAAGAGGTAACCTCCACGGAACGTCGGCCAACAGACGAACCAAATCCGCATACCACGGTCTCCTCGGCCAATCGGGCGCTATCAGGACCACCTGGCCCTTGTGTCGCTCGATGCGCTGAACCACCTTGCCAATCAGCGCCCAGGGAGGGAACACATACAGTAGGCCCCCCACCGGCCACGGCTGCGCCAAGGCATCCAGGCCCTCCGCCATCCACTCTTTCCGCCTGCTGAAGAATCTCTCCACCTTTGCCGACCGCAAGGTGGCCATGAGATCCATCACCGGAAGCCCCCAACGGCGCACAATCATCGCGAAAATGTCCGGGTGCAGAGCCCACTCCCCCAGATCCACGCGGCACCGACTCAGATAATCCACCTCGACGTTGGCGACTCCGGCGACGTGCTGAGCCGACAGGGCCAGTAAATTCCTTTCCGCCCAAGCCAGCAGCACACTCGCCTCTTCCTCTAGGGCCGCACTGCCCGTGCCGCCCTGCCGATTTATATACGCCACCGTGGTCGCGTTGTCCGACAGCACGCGCACCGCCGCCTGCTGCAGTTTCTGCTGAAAAGTCAGAAGAGCCTGAAACACTGCACGCATTTCCAGACGGTTTATGGACCATAGACATTCCTCCTTTGACCACGTTCCTTGCGCAAACGAGCCTTCGAGATGAGCCCCCCATCCTGCGAGACTCGCATCCGTCGTGAGCAACCGCCAGCACGGAGGCTCCATGGGGACGCCCTGCGTCAGGCTGTCGGGATGCAACCACCAAAGTAGGCTGCCCTTCACCGCCGCCGGACAGGGCAGAGACTGCGACAACGCATCTCTCTGATGAGACCAGCGCCTGAGGAGAGCACTCTGCAACGGCCGCATGTGAGCTCTGGCCCACAACACTAAGTCTATTGTAGCCGCCATGGTCCCCAGTAACTGTAGGTACTGCCAAGCCGTCGGCGCTCGAAGCCCCAGAAACCGCCGCACCAGGTCGCGCAAGGCCTGCGCCCTTGAGCTGGGAAGAAAGACCCGACCTTGTCGAGTCTCGAAGCGCGCCCCTAGGTAATCTAGGCTCTGCGAGGGGGACAGCTGACTCTTTGCCCCGTTCACTACCCAACCGAGGCTCTCCAAGAACTCCACCACTCGAGCGGTGGCCCCCACGCTTTCCTCCCTGGACTTTGCCTGAATCAACCAGTCGTCCAGGTACGGGTGCACCAGGATCCCTTCTCTGCGCAGCGCGGCCACTACAACCACCATAATCTTTGTGAATGTCCGAGGAACCGTCGCCAGACCAAAAGGCAACGCCCGGAACTGAAAGTGTCCCATCGGTACAGCAAAGCGCAAAAAACGTTGATGCTCCCTCCGCACGGGAATGTGAAGATAAGCCTCCGTCAGATCCAAGGACGTAAGAAATTCGCCTTCGCGAACGGCCGCAATGACGGAGCGCAAGGTCTCCATGCGGAAGTGGGACACTCGGAGACAACGATTCACCCTCTTGAGATCGAGAATTGGCTGAAACGTATCTCCCTTTTTGGGGACCACGAAATAAATGGAGTATCGTCCTGCGCCGCACTGGTCGATCGGAACGGGTACGACTGCCCCGAGCCGTTGGAGACGTCTCAAGGTGTCCGCGACCGCTCGGCGCTTCCGAGGCGCCTTGCAGGGGGAACGAACAAAGGAATCTCGCACTGGACGCTGAAACTCTAGAGCATAGCAGTCCCGAATGACTTCTAAGACCCACCGGTCTGATGTAATCTGGACACAGGCAGGGTAGAACTCCCGCAACCTGCCTCCCACGGGCACCTCCACTACCTGGGCCCACCTCATCTCATTGTGATTTCTTGTTCGCACCGGAAGACTGGTAGGGACCAAAACCCCTGCCTGCCCCCCGAAACCCTCGAAAGGACTGACTCCGCGCTGGAAACCTGCTCCGCTGCGATTGTTGAAAGCGAGATGTGCGAAACTTGCGAAAATCCCTCGAGAGGCCTCTAGATGCCGATCCTCCTCGAGTCTGTTTCGGTCTATCCTCAGGGAGACGCCCCCCTTTGGACTCCCTGAGGTCCTTAACCAACTTCTCAAGATCCTCTCCAAAGAGGAGCTTGCCCCGGAAGGGAAGCTTACTGAGCCGAGCCTTGGACGAACTATCCGCCGACCAGTTTCGGAGCCACAAAGAACGGCGAGCCGCGACTACAGAAGCCATACATTTAGCTAGGCCACGAATTAGATCATAATGAACATCGGACAGGTACGCAGTGCCAGACTCCAGCCGAGACGTATCCGCCACCTGGTCGTCTGAGAGGGAGCCCTGAAGACGTTGAGACCAGCGTAAACAGCCTCTCGCCACCCACGCCCCCGCTATGGAGGCCTGCAGGGAAAGGGCACTCATGTCGAACACCTGCTTCAGCAAGGTATCCAACCTCCTATCCTGGCCATCCTTCAATGCCGCCGCTCCTTCCACCGGAATGGTGGTCTTCTTCGTGACAGCAGCCACCGCGGCATCAACCCTTGGAGACCGAAATATCAACTTATCCTGTTCCGAGAGCGGGTACAAGCGGTCCAAAGCCCTGGTTCCGCGCAACGCCGACTCCGGCGCGTCCCATTCCTCCTGAATCATATTCCGAAAGACTCTATGGATAGGGAACACCCGCTGCGAGGTGCGCACAGCCTGCAACAGCGGATCCTCCAACGCCTCTTCTGAGGGTGCGGACCTCACAAGCATATTTAAAACTTTGAGTGTCTCGGAAATTAAGGCAGGGAGCTCCTCTCGCCGAAAAACACGGACCACCCTGCTCTGTTGCTCCTCCTCCAACAACTCACCATCTTCCAAGTCGTCATCCGAGACCTCATCATCAAGGTCCGGCATCCCCTGGTCCTCCTCTAGAAGGGCAGGCGACTGCGGTTCCAAATCATCCCGTCGCCTCTTGGGTAGCGTCATCTCCCCTTCCTGAAGACCGGCAGCTCGACTCCTTTTCCTGCTAGAAGGACCGGGAGACTGAACCCCCCTGTCCGTCTGCAGCAAGGCAAACGCCTTCTGCATCAAGGAGAGGAATTCGGAAGGGAGACCTGGAATCCCAGACCCCTGGGATCCTTCTGGCACCAAGGGAACACTGGAAGCGGAGGACGGACCCGCTACCGGTTCCGAAGCAGGCAAGGAAGGAGGGTCAGAACCCCTGCCATTCTGAGACGCGGTCTCGTGGTCCTGAGAACCTTCCCCCAAGGACTTCTCCATGCCCATGGTCTCTAAAGAGCATGTTTTACAAACGCCAGTGTCCAGAAGCTCCCCACGCCGCACCCCACAGACCAAGCAGCGTGGTTTGGCAGACATGGTAAGTAACAGCGCTTCAATGCCAGTAAAAGAGCCTTGCACAGAGCCTTGCACAGCCACAAGACAAGCTCCAATTTAAACGCTTTTTTTTTTTTTTTACTTTTTGGCAGTGATCAATCAAGCAAGATGTAACTAGCTGCCCCCTAACCACCTTTTTTCAAAACGAAGCTGTTAAACCCTAAAAAAAATGACTCTGAAAATGAAAAATTCAAAATGGCCGCCGCCACTTTTTCGGCGCGAAAAATCACGCGGCTAGGCCTCCCTGACTCCTAAGGAGCTGCCAAAACATCTCAACTAACCCCCAAATACCTCCCCCAGGTAAACCCCAAAGTCCAGAGTACTCACCAGACCTCGGGAGAGAGAGAAGAAGGGCAGCGCTGGACCCCTCAGAAGCACAGCTTTCAAAGCAGCATCAGCTCCTGGAGAGACTCAAAATCCTGTGGTAATAACCACTGCCTGCTGCTGGGAGTCTCTATATAGCCTTCTACCTGCTCCTCACCCTTCCAAGTGGGTTCGGGGGCAGGGAGGCAAAAGCAGGCACACTCCTGTGCTATTGCAATGCTTGTTTCAATGCTGAGGCAGGGAAGGGAGGGGGGAGGGGGGGGAGGGGGTTAGGGAGCAGAGAAAGGAGAAAGTCTCAGCAGAACAGATCTCTATAGCAGCAGCAGGCACCCAAAGAGCCAGAAAATCTAAATTTAAAAACAAAAGATGAACTAAAGAAAAAGATTAAGCTCTGCTTATTTGTCCCTCTGAGCCCAGTCCTGGGCTCAGAACCTCCAAGCTGCTTGGAGACTGAAAGTACTGGTGAAAGGGGGCGGAGCGAGCCTATTTGTACCAGTGACATCACGACGATGACATCTTTCAGTCTCCAGTGGAGGTTGACAACTCTATCTTTCCGGGACTGGACTAGAGGGACGCTAAGGAATGGGAGGCTTAGTTAAAAGAAGGCCTCTCATAAATCTCGCTATGACAGGAAATAGCTTGTCCATTGAAAGGCTTGAAAGAAGCTGCAATAGCACTCAAAGGGACTCTCACTGAATTAGTCTTAAGCCCTGCATTTGATAAATGAAGGAGGTACTCCAGTAATGATTCCAGGGGTATCGCAAGAGGGGTAAGACCCTTCTGCAAGCACCATATGGTAAACCTTTTCCACTTAAATGCATAAGAGCGTCTTGTGGAAGGTTTCCTGGAAGCATGAAGGATATCCTTTACCTGCTGGGAAAGGTTAAGACCGTGAAGTTCTAGGCTTTCAGCAACCAGGCCCTGAGATGCAGAGACTGGGGATTGGGATGCCAAAGCATCCCGTCCTCTTGAGAAAGGAGATCTGGAGCAGATCCTAACTCCAGAGGTGGAGCTTGAGAGAGATGTAGGAGGATCATATGACCTCTGTCTCTCTGAAAATCAAACAGGGTTTTGGGAATTAGGGGAATGGGTGGAAAGAGATCCCACACCCACCACTACAACAAATAACAGAATGTTTTAAAGAATATGGCTTAAAGAAAGCACAGTTACTTACCTGTAACAGGTGATCTCTGGGAACAGCAGGAATTAGTCCTCACATATGGGTACGTCTGTACCGAAGGAGCCTGCGCGGGAACGCTCCCCAGCTTCCCAAAAGGGAAAGCTTTTGGGAGCCTCCCACAGCGCCTGCGCGCTGCCTTCCCGCCTTTCCTAACCAACTCTCCTCAGTTCGAGTTTAAAGCTGAAACAATAGAAAGAGAGAGGAAAGGAAAGACAGAGAGAGATACAACTCCTAGGGGAGGTGGGAGAGTTGTGAGGACTAATTCTTGCTGTTCCCAGAGATCACCTGTTACAGGTAAGTAACTGTGCTATCTCCAGGAACAAGCAGGAATGAGTCCTAACATATGGGGACTCCCTAGCTAAGATGCCTGGGAGATCCCCAAGGGTATGAGACCCTGAAGGGCTCCTCGTCTTCCTATGGATCTCAGGCATCCATTCAGGGAAGGAGGGCAGGAGTTGTTCAAGAATGGAACAAGTGTCTGAGGACAGCCTGACCAAACAAGGCATCCCGGCGGGAGTCCTTGTCCAAACAGTAATGGGCTGTGAAGGTATGAACAGAGGCCCAGGTGGCTGCTCGACAGATCTGGTCGATGGACACAGAATGAAGATGAGCCATAGAGGTGGCCATGGCCCTCACATTGTGAGCTGTGACATGGCCCTCCAGAGAAAGGTTCTTACTCTGGTAAGCAAAAGAAATACACTGAGCAATCCAATTGGACAGTGTTCTCTTAGAGACTGGAAGTCCTAAATTAGAAGGATCAAAAGCAGCAAAAAGCTGGGAAGACTTTCTATATTGCTGTGTCCTGTGTAAGTAAAAAGCAAGAGCTCTTTTACAATCTATAGCAGGGGTAGGGAACCCTGGTCCTGGAGAGGCGCAGACCAGTCAGGTTTTCGGGATATCCCTAATGAATATGCATGAGATATATATGCATTAGAGATATCCTGCCAACCTGACTGGTTTGTGGCCCTCCAGGGCTGGATTTGGAGACCCCTGCCTTACACCTCTGTCATTTAAGATTGTGAGTGGGCAAGGTGCAGATGTCCTAGACATCGAAAGGGTATATAGAATGTGTCACATTCCTCCTCGATTCTCAACACCACCAAAAAGTTGTCTAATAGACAATATTATGGTGGTGGTGAGAAGTGAGGAGGAATGTGACACATTCTATCTAACCTTTTTGATGTCTTGGACATCTGCACCTTGCCCACTCACAATCTTAAATGACAGAGGGGTAAGGCAGGGGTCTCCAAATCCAGCCCTGGATGGCCACAAACCAGTCAGGTTGGCAGGATATCTCTAATGCATATATATCTCATGCATATTCATTAGGGATATCCCAAAAACCTGAATGGTCTGCGGCTCTCCAGGACCAGGGTTCCCTACCCCTGATCTAGAGTATGAAGGTTCCTCTCTGCACTGGATGCATGAGGAGCTAGAAAAAAGACAGGTAAATATACCTCTTGATTAAGATGAAAAGGTGAGACCACTTTAGGCATAAAGTGAGGATTTGTCCTAAGGACTACCTTATCATGATGGAACCTTGTATAAGGTGGATTAGCCACTAAGGTCTGCAGTTCACTGATGCGGCAAGCAGAAGTGACTGCAATAAGGAAAATAACCTTCCAGGAAAGAAATTTCAAGGAGGTAGTGGCTAAGGGCTCAAAAGGTGGCTTCATAAGCTGACCAAGAACCAAGTTTAAGTCCCATGCCACCGGAGGAGATCGAATGGGAGGTTTAGTTAAAGTTAGGCCTCTCATGAATCTTGCAATAAGAGGATGAGAGGAAATAGGTTGTCCATTGAGAGGCTTAAGGGATGCTGCAATAGCACTCAAATGGACCCTTACTGAATTCGTTTTAAGGCCTGCATTGGAGAGATGCAGGAGATATTCCAATAGAGAATTCACAGGAAGTGCCAGAGGGTCAAGACCCTTTTGAGCACACCAAATGGAAAATCTTTTCCACCTAAAAGCATAGGAACGCCTAGTGGAAGGTTTTCTGGAAGCATGGAGGATATCCTTCACTTGCTGAGAAAGATTGAAGTCTTGAAAGTCTAGGCCTTCAGTAACCAAACTCTGAGGTGAAGGGACTTGGGATTTGGATGCCACAAAGTCCTTTCCTCCTGGGACAGAAGGTCTGGCGCAGCTCCCAAGTCCAGGGAGGGGGCTTGGGAGAGATGCAGAAGTAGAGGGTACCACACTTGGCGTGGCCAGCGTGGAGCTATGAGGATCATAGATCCTTGATCCCTCTGGAGTTTGAAGAGAGTCTTGGGAATCAAAGGAATGGGTGGAAAGGCATACAGGAAGCCCTAACACCAATGAAGGAGGAAGGCATCCTTGGCCTGAACTCCCTGACACAGAATTCTGGAACAGAACCGGGGAAGTTTGGCAATCCACGGACTTGCAAAGAGGTCTATGTCCAGGGTTCCCCATTCCTGGAAGATTCTGAGTACCTGATCCATGTGCAGGGACCATTCGTGTGGAAGCAGAACTCGACTGAGTCTGTCTGCCCAAGAGTTTTGGATTCCTGATATACTGCCAGGAGATGGATTTGATGCTCTCTGGCGAAGGCCCACAATCTTAGAGATTTGTTGCAAAGCGACAGAGCCAGTTCCTCCTTGCTTGTTTATGTAAAACATGGCTACTTGATTGTCTGTATGAATGAGGACTGTCTTGTAGCTGAGGAGGGTATGAAAGACCTTGAGAGCTAGGAACACTGCTCGAAGTTCCAAGTGGTTGATATGAAGAGAGGTCTCCTGAGGGGACCAAGTGCCTTGGGTGGAAAGGTCTTGTAGATGAGCTCCCCAACCTGTTTGGGAGGCATCTGTTGTGAGGGTTGCCTGGGGCAACAAAGGTTGGAAGGGGGACCCCAGCAACAGATTTTGAGTGGACATCCACCATTTGGAGAGACCAAAAGAGACGTTTGGAGCTATTTGGTCTGAGAGAGCTCCTGAAGCTTGAGTCCACTGGGTGGACAAAGTCCATTGAGCTGCTCTCATGTGTAGGCGAGCATAGGGTACCACATGTACTGTGGAAGCCATATGGCCTAGCAGCTGTAGCATCTCCCTGACAGTTAAGTGGCTCTTTGACTGAATCTGGGAGGCTAACTGCACTAGACGTTGACAACGGGCCTGAGGAAGGTAGGCCCTTGCAGAAGTGGTGTCCAGCCAGGCCCCTATGAATTCCAGGGACTGAGTAGGGGTGAGCTGGGACTTTGGGAGGTTTACCACAAGTCCCAGGTATTGCAGAATGCGCCTGGTGCGGTTCAGGGAGATCTGAGCCTCCGACTGGGTTGGAGCTTGGATGAGCCAGTCGTCCAGATATGGGAAGACAAATATTCCCAGAGTGCGTAGAAATGCAGCAACTATTGCCATGCATTTGGTGAACACTCTTGGAGCAGAGGCCAGACCGAAAGGAAGGACTCTGCATTGGTAATGTTTTCCCTGGAACAGAAAACGTAGGAATTTTCTGTGAGATGGATGGATGAGGACATGAGCGTACGCATCCTTGAGATCTAGAGAACTAAGCCAATCCTGACTCTGCAGGTATGGAAGGAGAGTGCCTAGAGAAAGCATCTTGAACTTCTCCTTGCATAGGAATTTGTTCAATTCTCTGAGATCTAGAATGGGTCTGTATCCCCCTGTTTTCTTTGGAATGAGAAAATAGGGGGAGTAAAACCCTGATCCCTGTTGAAGAAGAGGAACTTCTATGGCCCTCTGGGCCAGAAGGGTAGTCACCTCCTGATCCAGAAGGTCGAGGAGAGATGTGGGAGAATTGAAGTGTCTCACCATGGTGTAGGGAGGAAGGTCTGAGAAATGAAGTTTGTAGCCCTCTCTTATGATGGAGAGGGTCCACTGCTCTGATGTGATTTGCTCCCATCTGGGAGCAAAATGAGCTAACCTTCCTGGAATGGTGAGAGGTTCTGGCTGTTGTAGAGCCAGAAAGGTTAAGTTCTCTAGTATCAAGTCAAAAACCCTGAGGGGGTTGGGACTGCTGGGTTGTAGCAGCCCCTGCAGGTTTAGGCCTGGCCTGTTTAGGTTGCTGACGCTTAGTAGCAAAGCGACCTGTAGAAGATGGTTGGCCAGAAGTGGAAGGAAATCTATCCTTTTGTAAAAAGGCTTTTTGAAAGGTTTTTTCTTGGCTGGAATGGAGGTTGACTTAGAAAGTCTATCCAGAGCAGAATTCTCTGCATCCATTTGAGTGGCTTTTATTTGCCACTCTTTGCCAAAGAGATTTTCACCCGTACAGGGCAGATTTCCTAAGCCATCCTGAACCCAAGGTTCTAGATCAGAAGCCTGGAGCCAAGCAATTCGGCGAGCAGCTATGGCAATGCCTGAGGCTCTGCTGGCACCTTCAAAGGAGTCAAAGGCTGCCCTGTTGGAAAACTTTGAAATGTCTCGAGTATGCTTAAGCCAAAGGAGGAACTCATCCCTTCTATCTTCTGGAATAAAAGGGAGAAAGTTGTGCAGCTTTTGTGCAACTTCCTTTAGAAACATACCCATATAAAGGCTATATGAGTTGATTCTGGCAATAAGCATGCTGGCTTGGAAGATTTTCCTACCAAAAGCATCCAAGGTCCTGCATTCTCTTCCTGGAGGAGCAGAAGAGTGTCTTTTGGTACTCTTTATCCTTTTCATAGCTGACTGCACCACAATGGAGTGGTGAGGAAGCTGAGTTTTCTGAAATCCAGGACAAGGAGGGACACGGTACATAGTGTCCAATCTGCGAGAATGAGGAGAAAGGGTGAGAGGAGTCTCCCATAAGTCAATCATATGTTCATGAAGAATTTCATGAATTGGCAAGGTGACTGCCTCTCTGGGAGCCTTAGAGTATCCTAAAATATCTAATTTTTTTGCTCTAGGCTCTGTTTCAGAGGTTACTGAAATAGAGAGTGCTTTAGCCACTTCTATTATGAAGTCTTGAAGGGACAAATCCTCTGGAGGAGACATTCTCCTTTTTGGAGAAGTAGGCTCCTCAGGAAGGGTAATGGATACTTCAGGAGACTCATCTGATGAATCAGAACCATCAGAGGAATCGAAGTATTGTCTGTCCCCTTCCAATGATCGATACCCGTATCGATCGGTACCGACATCAGGCGTCCCCGGTACCGGATCGGTACCGAGAAATAGCCCTGGACAAGGAACCTGAGTCGGTATCCTGGCCGATGTGGATGCAGTCGGTACCGGTATCGGTGCTGGTACCGATACCGGCGCCAAGGAACTCGTTGCGGTACCGTCGGCGTCGCAGCTTTAATAAAAGCCATTATAGCCTGCTGCATGGATTGAACAGTGTGATCCATGGACGCCACGACTGCCTGGATGTCGGTACCGGGAGATTGTGCCGGTACCCCAGAGCAGTCTAACAGGTGATCGGTCGAGGCCGTGCCATCGATGTCAACCTGTAACCCCATAGGAGGAGCTTTGGAAGCCGGAGCTTCCCGCCGGGGTTGTTTGGCTGGGGCAGGATCCTCAAGGGCAAGCCCGGAGGCATCTCGATGCTTAGAGGGAGATTTGCCCTTCAAGGACCTGCTAGGATTATGTTTGGTTACCTGAGACCCATCGGGAGAGGAAGACCTGGAAGATGTCGATGCCACTGCTGGTGCATCCGTGGGAAACAGCACATGGAGCTTGGCTGCTCGGTTCTGTAACCCTCGTTTAGACTTTAAAGAGCAGGAATGGCAATCCGGAATGGAGTGTTCAGGACCCAAACATTTAAGACACCATTCATGGGTATCTGTAACAGAAATTGTACCGCTACACTTAGTGCATTCTTTGAACCCGGAGGCTGATTTTTCCATGAGGGAAAAGTTTATTTTGGGCCTGGAGGCCTAAGAAGAAAAATACACCAAGTGAGGAAAAAAAAAATATATATATATTTTTTTTTTAGAAAGAAAGAAAGAAAAGAAAAGACCGGCGGTACCGGTCCAGCGTCTGGGAAGGCAGCCACGCGACCAAAGAAATAAATTAAAATAAAGAACTTCTTCAGCGGTGACAGGAACACGACCTGCTGGCTCCGCGGAAAAGAAGAACTGAGGAGAGTTAGTTAGGAAAGGCGGGAAGGCAGCACGCAGGCGCTGTGGGATGCTCCCAAAAGCTTTCCTTTTTGGGAAGCTGGGGAGCGTTCCCGCGCAGGCTCCGTCGGTACCGACGTACCCATATGTGAGGACTCATTCCTGCTTGTTCCTGGAGATCAGAACTTACATCAATTTCACAAAATCAAACATACACACCTCCAAGCACCATTACTCTAGATAACCACGAGATCAAAATAAAAAAAAAAAAAAGAAGTAAAATACCTAGGTGTGATACTTAACACCAACATGGACTCACATAAAAAACATGACAAAATATACATTACAAACTCGACATTGAAACAATTAAGACCATTGATTCACTTACAAGACTTCATAACTATAATTCAAGCTATCATAACTCCACACTTTGATTTTGCAAATATAATCCTTCAAGGCATCACAAAGCAAAATATTAAAAAAATACAACTAACTCAGAATATAGCAGCAAGGATTATAATGAATGTAAGTTCAATAGAGCATATTACACCGATTCTGGCTAAACTCCATTGGTTACCAATTTACAGCAGAATAAAATACAAAATTCTAGTCACCACTTTCAAATTAATAAATAACCTAGCACCATCTGCACTCAATACACTCATTAACGTAGAAATAGATAAACGATCACAAAGGAGCAGAAACAAACACTATAGCAATACCAAAAGACTACACAAAAGCTAGAAAACAAAACAAGAGGGCTTTCTCACATTCAGCACCTATCCTCTGGAATAATCTGCCTGATAACATTCGCCTACTGTCAGACAAATGAGTTTAGAAAAAAATTAAAAACTCACTTATTCACTTTACACTACACTACACTACCTAATCAGAATACACAAAGAGACACAGGTTAACAACCATACTACATAACAAATAACGACATAACTACATAATACTTAACCATACCACATACACATACAGATGAAGAATCTCACAATCTTATAATTATGTGCTTAGTCACATTTAAAATAATTTAAGCATTTAAAATGATCATCTCACCCCCTCATATATTTGAACCATGATATAATTTGTAAGTACCTACAATGTAAATATGTTATAATATTTTATTGTTCAAACGTTATATTGTTACTTGTAAATAGTTCACTTGTTCTATGTAAAACGACTAGGTATGCACTATCACATACCATATAATTTACTGTTCCTTGTAAACCGCACTTGATACTTGGGAAAGAGCGGTATAGAAATAACGGTTAAATAAATAAATAAAATAAAGGCATACAGGAAGTCCTGACCCCAATGGAGAGGAAAGCATCCCTGGCCTGACCACCTCGAGCCGGAATTCTGGAACAAAACCGGGGAAATTTGGCATTCAGCGGACTTGCAAAGAGGTCTATGTCCCCAAATATGAAAAATTTTGGCCACCTGGTCTGCATGGAGAGACCATTCGTGTGGAAGCAGAACTCGACTGAGTCTGTCTGCCCAAGAGTTTTGAATGCCTGGAAGATACACCGCCAAGGAGATGAATCTGATGCTCTCTGGCGAGGGCCCATAGTTGCAAAGCTTCATTGCAGAGTGACAGTTAGCCTGTTCTGCCCTGCTTGTTTACATAGAACATGGCTACTTGATTGTCCGTTTGAACTAGGACTGTCTTGTAGCTGAGCTGGGTGTGAAATACTCCAACATCAAGGAAGATTGCTCTGAGCTCCAGGAGACTGATATGGAGATAGGCCTCCTGTGGAGTCCAGGTACCCTGGGTAGAGAGGCCTTGCAAGTGGGCTCCCCAACCCACCTGTGAAGCATCTGTTAAAGTGGCTTGGGGTAGGGGCTGCTGAAAAGGAGACCACACCAAAAGGTTTTTGGGTGACCGCCACAATTGTTGGGACAAAATAAGGCAATCTGAGTTTGCTATTTTGTCTGACAGGCAACCTAACGCCTGAGTCCACTGAGTGGATAAAGTCCACTGGGCTGCCCTCATATGGAGGCGAGCATAAGGAACCACATGCACGGTGGATGCCATGTGGCCTAGCAACTGTAACATTTCCCGAGCAGTGAGGTGAGGTTTTAGCACTGCTTGGGAAGCTGACTGCACAATGTGAAGGCAGCGGGGCTGTGGAAGGTAGGCCCTTGTCTGTCTGGTATCCAGAAGAGCTCCTATAAACTCTAGGGACTGGGTGGGAGCAAGGTTGGACTTTGGGAAGTTTATGACAAGTCCCAAATACTGAAGGATGCGCATTGTGCGAGACAGAGCAATCCTGGCCTCTGACACTTAAAGGGCTCGAATGAACCAGTCTAAGTAAGGGAAGATGAATATTTTCAGGGTGCGGAGAAATGCTGCTACCACAGCCACACATTTTGTGAACACCCTTGGTGCAGAGGCCAGGCCAAAAGGAAGAACCCTGTATTGATTGGTAGTGCTTCCCTTGAAACAGTAATCAAAGGAACTTTCGGCGAGTTGGATGGATGAGAACATGAGTGTACACATCCTTGAGATCTAGAGAACAAAGCCAATCCTGACTCTGAAGGTATGGCAGCAGAGTTCCTAGAGAAATCATTTTGAACTTCTCTCTGAACAGGAATTTGTTCAATTCTCTGAGGTCTAGAATGGGTCTGTGTCCTCCTGTTTTCTTTGGAATAAGGAAATTGGGGGAGTAAAACCCTGTACCCCGTTGGGGAATGGGTACCTCTTCTATTCCCCCTTGAATAAGGAGCATAGTGACTTCTTTATCTATCTGGTCGTTGAGAGAGGTCTGAGAATTGAACTGTGTTACTATTGTAGGAGGGGGCATGCTGAGGAAATGAAGCTTGTACCCCTCTCTTACAATCGACAGAGTACAATTTTCTGCTGTTATCTGACCCCATCTGGGGGCAAAATGACATAACCTTCCTGGGATGGTGGAGGGTTCTGGGTCGTTCAGGGCCAGGAAGGCAAAGTTCTCTAGACAGGCGTCAAAGCCCCTGTGGAGGCTGAGTCTGCTGAGCCGATTGAGGCTTAGCTGCTTTTGGTTTCCTTTGTTGCCTAGGTTGTTGCTGCTGTCCCTTTTGGGCAGACTGACCTAAACGATGTCCCTGCTGGGTATAGGAGGAATAAAATGTTTTCTTCTTGCTGAAGAATGGTTTCTTAGAGGATCTTTTCCTCGCAGGATCAGCTGTAGATTTAGACAATCTATCCAAAGTGATATTGTTAGCATCTATCTCATTAGCTTTTTCCTGCCAATTCTTGCCAAAGAGATTCTCTCCTGTGCAAGGTATATTCCCCAGTTTGTCCTGTACCCAGATTTCCAAGTCAGATGCCTGGAGCCAGACAAGTCTATGTGCACCTATGGCAATAGCAGAGGTTCTGCTTATGCATTCAAAGCAGTCAAAGGCTGCACGATTCACAAACTTGGAAACATCCTGAGCATGTTTAACAAGAGCAAGATAATCTTGCCGTTTATCATCAGGAAGGAGAGGGCTCATAAGCTCTAAGTCTCCTGTGACCTCCTTAAGGAACATTCCCATATACAAAATATAGGAACTGATCCTAGCAGAAAGCATGGAAGCCTGGAAGGATTGACGTCCAAAGGCATCAAGAGTCCTACACTCACGTCCTGGAGGATTAGATGCATGTCTTTTTGCACTCTTTATCCATCTCATGGCTGATTCCACCACCATGGAATGGTGTGGTAATTGAGTATTCTGAAACCCAGGACAAGGAGGAACTCGATACATGGTGTCGAGTCTTCAAGAGTGAGGAGATGTGGTCAGAGGTGTTTCCCACATCCTTAACATAAGATCATGCAAGAT
Source organism: Ichthyophis bannanicus (assembly GCA_033557465.1). Taxonomy (NCBI): domain Eukaryota; kingdom Metazoa; phylum Chordata; class Amphibia; order Gymnophiona; family Ichthyophiidae; genus Ichthyophis; species Ichthyophis bannanicus. The sequence continues at coordinate 53,318,201 of CM066032.1, forward strand.
CTCATGAATAGGTAAGGTAGCTGCCTCCTTGGGTGCTTTAAGGTATTGTAGGATTTCTAATTCCTTTGGCCTAGGCTCTTTTTCAGGAGCCACTGTGATGGAAAGACCTCGGGCCACATCTCGGATAAAATCCTGAATGGACATATCCTCTGGCGGAGACATCCTACGCTGAGAAGAGGAATCCTCAGGAAGAAGTACTCTGGTATCGGTAGAGCTTTCAGAGTCTTCAAACTCATCCAAGGATTCGAAGTATCTCTGGATCCGGGTGATCGTGCAAGGCACAGTACCGGTACCGATCAAAATCGGCATCGGAGTGGTTCGGTACCAACTTGTCGATGCCGGATAAAGATGCATGATTCAGTCCCGGTAGAATACCTGCCGGTACCGGAGTCGGCGCCGGTACCGGTTGAATTGTCTGAAGCGGTTTCAGGGGCATCAAGGCCGTGAGAAGAGCCGCCAGACTGCGTTCAATAGCCAAGAATCTCTGGTCTATCAACGCTGCCGATGCTTGGGTATCGGTGCCAGATGAAGCGGCCGGAACCCCAGGGCATGGCACCAGTAGTTCTGTCGAGGTTGAAGCCTTGAGAACATCCTGGAGCCCCGTTAGTGCTTTGGAAGCCGAAGCCTCCCGCTGGGGCAATTTTGCCGGTGAAAGTCCCTCAAGGGCAACACCAGAAGCATCTCGATGTTTAGAAGGAGATCTACCCTTTGAGGACCGGCTAGATTTATGTTTAGTTACCTGAGATCCATGGGAAGATGATGAAGCCCTGGAAGATGTCGATGCCACGGAGGCTGCATCGGAGGGAAAAAGGGAGCTAAGTTTAGCAGCTCGGTTTTGCTGGCCCCTTTTTTACATCATCCCACAGGCAACACACTCTGAAATAGAGTGGTCAGGACCTAAACATTTGAGGCACGACTCATGGGTGTCAGTGACGGAGATGGTACCGCCACACTTAGAACACTTTTTAAAACCCAAAGTGGGTTTTTCCATTTTGAGGAAATATTTGGGCCTAGTGCCCAAAATGGCACGTGGCACCCGAGAAGAGAATTACTGGAGAAAGACTCCAGAAACAACTTTTTTTTTTTTTTTTAGAAAAAAAAAAGAACCACCGGCAGTACCGGTATAGAGTTAAGGGAAGGCAGACGCGACCGCAAAAAAAGGAGGGGGGAAATTTTCTGTGGTGACAGGATGTGCGACTTGTCGGCTCCGCGGAAAACAAAGAACTGGAGAGGGACAGTTGGCAAAGGCGGGAAGGCAGCACGCAGGGACTGTGGGATGCTCCCAAAAGCTTTCCTATTGGACGCTGGGAGCGTTCCTGCGCAGGCTCCGTCGGTACCAACGATACCCATATCACATATGTGAAGATTACATTCCTGCTTGTTCCTGGAGATAATGGTATTGCAGTGACAGGAGGGGAGACACATACAGGTGCAGTAGGTTTATGTTTATTGTATTTGCTTTACCACCCTGCACAAAAGTAGCAGGGCAGGGTGTACATAGTTAAATTTAAAAATATAAGAAAAAAAGACAGAGCCAAACTTCATATCAAGATAGGACAGCATAAAGGAGTCAATCATATTGGGAAGGAAGGGGAGGAAGGAAAGAGGAAAGCGTGGAGAGGGGGAGAGAGTACAAGCGACTGGGAATCATGGGACAATCAAAGAGCTGGTAGGTTAATGGCATTATTGAACAAATGGGTCTTTAGTAATGATTTGAATTTAGTGTACGAAGGCTCACATCTGAAAGCGGGTGGCAGAAAGTTCCAAGAAGCAGGTGCAATGAAAAAAAAAGCAGAGGAACGTGTAGAGGTCAACAGGGCCTGGGAAGCGGAAACAGAAATTAGACCTTACCTGCTAATTGTCTTTCCTGGAGAACTCTCCGGGCCAGTCCAGGAACAAGAGGGTTGTCAATCTTCTCCAGCAACTGAGGACTGAAATCTGAAGTTTTGTAGACCTGGTATCTGGCTCCCCCTGCTGGGAAAACCTCAGTCTATCCCTATCTAAGCAGTGGAAGAACAGAAGCAACCAATAAAGGTAATACATATAAAGGCTAGTCAGCAGTGAATCAACGTATCGCAGCTTTTCATTCCTGTGCGTGATTTATCTTCTTTTTTTTTTTTTGGAACTAGAGAAAAAACCCAAAATGGTTCGAAACGAAACTGCACCCCGAGGAGCCCCAGAGAACACCCCATGCAACAAACTAATGGGCACGCAACGCCAATGAACAGAAATCCGATTGAGTCGTAACCCTCAAAAAAGACCCCCGCGCCACCATAAACTCTAGCCATTGACACGGGAGGGTCCTGGACTGGCCCGGGGAGATCTCCAGGAAAGAATTAGCAGGTAAGGTCTAATTTCTGTTTCCTGATCGTCTCTCCGGGCCAGTCCAGGAACAAGAGGGAAGTAACAGAGCAGTATCTAACCCTGGGAGGGACCAGCTAGGCCCGCTAGGATGGCCGAAGCCCCAACATTCGCGTCTCGCCTGGCCCAAACATCCAATCTGTAATGTCTTGTGAAGGTGTGAAGGGACGACCAAGTAGCCGCCCGACAAATATCTGCAGGCGGAACAAAGGCAAACTCGGCCCAAGAGGTCGCTTGACCCCTAGTAGAGTGAGCCCGAAGCCCCTGCGGAGGCACACGCCCCGCCGCCTGATACGCTGCCAATATCGCTTGACGCACCCAACGCGCAATCGATGCCTTGGACGCAGCTGCCCCCTTTCGAGGCCCGCCAAACAGCACGAACAACCTGTCAGTGCTACGAAAGGATTTGGGTCTCTTGAGATAACCCTCGAGTAACCTACCCAAATCTAATCTTCTTAAAACAGCGTCAATGGGAAGGCCCTGGCCATCCCTAAAAGTGGGAAGCGAAATAGTCTGATTCAGATGGAACGGGGATACTACCTTCGGCAGAAACGACGGAAGTGTCCGCAAAAGCACCTTCTCCTCCGAAAACAAAAGATACGGAGCTCTACAAGAGAGAGCTTGAAGATCCGATATTCTTCTCGCTGAACACAAAGCTACTAAGAACGCAACTTTCCAAGAAAGCTCCCGTAAGGAAATATCCTTAAGTGGATGAAATGGAGGTCACGCCAAAGCTTCCAACACTAGATTCAAATCCCAAGAAGGGACGAAGTTATGAAGAGGACGACGAATGAGCTTAACCGCTCTTAGAAAACGAAGAACATCGGGATGAGCAGATAACCGAACTCCTTTGACCACCCCGCGAAAACAAGCAATGGCCGCCAAATGAACCCTAATGGTACTGAGGGCCAACCCTTTATCCAGGCTCTCCTGCAGAAAAGAAAGCACATGTGGAACCAAGGTGACCTGAGGACGGAGACTACGCTCCGTACACCAGACCTCAAAAACTCTCCATACCCGAACGTAAACCAGAGACGTAGACTTCCGACGAGCCTGCAGCATCGTGGACACGACAGAAGCGGAATACCCCTTCCGCATCAACCTGTCCCTTTCAAGAGCCAAGCCGTAAGCGAGAAGCGATCCACATTTGGCATGAACAGAGGACCCTGAACCAGCAGATCTTCCCGAGAGGGAAGCCTCCAGGGACTGTCTATGAGTAGGCAAACCAGATCGGCGTACCACAGTCGCCTTGGCCAATCCGGCGCTATGAGAATCACTCGCCCGCAGTGACGCGCTATCCGCTGAAGTACTCGGCCGATCATCGGCCAAGGCGGAAAGACATGAAGACTGGTCTCCGGCCACGGCTGAACCAAGGCATCAAGCCCCTCCGACATACGCTCCCTGCGCCTGCTGAAAAACCGATGTGCTTTGGCATTGTCGAAGGTGGCCATCAGGTCCATGCCCAGCTGACCCCAATGCAGAGTCAAAGCGAGAGACTGCCGCGTGCAACTGCCACTCGCCGGGATCCACGACATGCCGGCTGAGGAAATCCGCCTGGACATTGTCACGTCCGGCCACATGAGCCGCCGAAAGGGCTACGAGATGCGCCTCTGCCCAGGTCATCAGCTGCTGGCTCTCTGCTAACACTGCACTGCCTGTTCCTCCCTGCCGGTTGATATAAGACACCGTCACAGCATTGTCTGAGAACACCCGTACCGCCTTGTTCTCTATCAAGGGAAGAAACTCTGAGGGCCAAGGAGACCGCTCTGAGCTCTAACAGGTTTATGGAACACACCTGCAGATCCGTCAACCAGATCCCTTGTACAAAGCGGTCCTGGCAATGAGCCCCCCAGCCTACTAGACTGGCATCGGTTGTAACTAGCACCCAGTGCGGCTGATCCAACAGCATCCCCGTGCGCAGGTGAGCCGGATCCAACCACCACTGAAGGCTCATGGAAACCTCGGGCAAGCTGGGCAACCTGCACTGAAGAGGATGCTCCTGAGGGGACCAACGGGAAAGCAAAGCCTGCTGCAACGGCCGCATTTGGGCCCTCGCCCACAGAACCAGATCCAAGGCCGCCGCAGTGGACCCCAGGAGCTGCAGATAACGCCACGCCGTCGGCGCCTTTAGGCGCAAAAAGCTTTTCACTTGCGACAAGATCTTTTGCACCCTGCACTCCGGCAGAAAGACCACCCCTAACTGGGTGTCGAAGACTGCTCCCAAGTACAGAAGCCGCGTGACCGGTTGTAAATGGCTCTTGGCTTGGTTGATCACCCAACCCAGCCGTTCCAGAAGCCGCACCACTCGCGCCGTAGCCGACAGACTCCGACACGGAGGGCGCCTGAATCAGCCAGTCGTCGAGATAAGGATGCACCAGCACCCCCTCTCTCTGCAATGCCGCCGCCGCCGCCACCATGACCTTCGTGAAGGTGCGCGGCACTGTCGCCAGACCGAACAGTAAGGCTCAAAACTGGAAATGACCCAAGTGAATCGCGAAACAAAGAAACCTTTGATGCTCCGGGCATATAGGAATATGTAGATAGGCCTCCGTAAGATCTATAGACGTCAACACCTCCGTCGGCTGCACAGAGCGAATGACCGAGCGAAGGGTCTCCATGCGGAAATGAGGAACCCGTAGACAGCGATTTACGTGTTTGAGATCTAGAATAGGCCGAAACGTCCACTGCTTTTTGGGAACGACAAAATAAATGGAGTAACGACCTAATCCTAATTGGTCTGGCGGAACTGGAACCACCGCCTGAAGGAGCACTAACCGTAGAAGAGTTTGCGTTATCACCGCCTGCTTTTCCAGCTAACCACATGGAGACACCACGAAAGCATCCAACAGCGGATGAGCGAATTCGAGAGCATATCCCTCGCGAATAATTTCCAAGACCCACTGTTCGGAAGTTATGGAGACCCAGGCCGACAGGAAGGCTTGTAGCCTCCCTCCCACCGGGAAGTCTGCCTGGGCCAGCCGCACTTCATTGTGGTTTCTTGGAGGCATTCTGTTAACCTCCGAAATAACCTCTTCCAAAGCCTCTGGCCCCCCGAAAGGATTGGCCTCGGGCCACGAAGCGCCCACACTGATACGGAGCAAAACGGGAACCGCGGAACCGACGAAAATCCCGAGAGGCGCCTCTGCGAAGGGACAGGCTTAGGAGCCTTGGGCCGGTCCTCAGGAAGACGACCGCCCTTAGAGTCCCCGAGATCCTTTACAATCTTTTCTAGGGCTGCTCCAAAAAGCAGCGAACCCTTGTACGGAAGCTTACTGAGCCGAGCCTTAGAAGAGGCATCCGCCGCCCAATTCCATAACCAAAGAAACCTACGAGCAGCCACTAATGAAGCTATAGACTTAGCCGAAACCCTCACAAGATCACAGAAGGCATCCGCTAGGTAAGCCGCCGCCGATTCCAACTTAGCGCCATCGGCTTGCCCGGACTGGGAGGGCGAAGCCCCCTGAATCCAACAAATGGAAGCCCGAGAAACATAGGCTCCACAGATAGCTGCTTGTAGAGACAGGGCACAAGACTCGAAGGCTTGCTTCAGCAAGGCCTCCAGCTTCCTATCCTGCAAATCCTTGAGGGCTGTAGCGCCCTCCACTGGAATAGTGGTTTTCTTAGTAACGGCGGAAACTAAGGCATCCACCTTAGGCATTTTCAACAACTCTTGTTCCTCCTGCGGCAAAGGATACAATCGACTAATAGACCGAGCTTCGCGTAAGAACGCTTCTGGGCATTCCCACTGACTCCACCATCTGTTTCATTACCCTGTGAACAGGGAAACATTTCTGCTCCGACTTAAACCCCTGCAGCAGGGGATCCTCCAATGGCTCCTCCTGAGCCGCAGGCAAGGCAATGTTCAGAGCTGATAAGGTCTGAGTGATAAGAGCCCCCAACTCGTCCTTTCTAAAGACTCTAAACATATTAGGATCCTCACTGGACCCGAGCTCTGAATCCTCTAACTCGGTGGTCCACTCCATCCCAGAATCAGAAAGGAGCTCCCCTTCTTCCACACCTGGAAGCTCCAAGTGGTGCCGAGTGGCTGTGCCTGCAGGATTTTCCACCCCAAGAGAAAGTTTGGAGGAAACCTCACCTGGATCCGACCCAGAAAACTCATTCTTTAAAATCTGTGTGGCCCCCTGGCTAGAAGCCTTCTGCTGGGTCTGCTGCCATTTCATACAGTATGCCTGATGGAGAGCTAAAATGAAATCAGCCGAGAAAACAGATTCTAAACCCTGTTTAACTTCAGTCAGGGAAGATGGAGGAGCTTTCCCCACTGGACCCTGTCTCTTAGTCTTGGCCTTCTTCTTTGCAGGCCGTCCCTGAGATAACGAGGGATCTGAGGCTGAAACTGAGATGGCTACCGTTCCCGCCAAAACTAAACCGCCCTGAGGGCCTCCTTCAGAAGAATTCTCCATAGAGTAAAAACTAAGCGGAACGCGCTATCCCCAGAAGCCAAAAAGAAAAAAAAAAAAAAAAAACAGCGAAGAAAACCTCCCCTGGCAGAAACCGGAGCCGCAAGGAAACCGGCAAACGAAAACAAACTGCGGAGAAAATAAAAAAACCGGTAAAACCCCTTGTAAGCCTCGGAGGGTTCAAGAAACAGTCCACATACCTGTGTGAAGGCACTAATCTGTTGAGCAACGAACCCCACTGCTAGTGGGGGATTAAACTCAACGTCGAGGGCAGCAGGATCGACTCTGGGGCTCCCAGCACTATTCTGCTCCCTCCTGAGAGAAACGAAGCAATTAAGAAGGCAGGCACTGCCTCACTCGCTTCGTGTGTCATATGCTGACAGCCGCGGTTAGCCAAATTAAAGTACTGAAAGTGGAGGAGAACCCTGCCAGAGTCCATTCCACAGAAGCACTGTTGTAAGCCAAATAAATGAAAAAGAAAATCTCTAAACTTGAAGGGTTTACTCGGAGCCAGCCAGGAAACTGTCCTTCCCAGCTGCTGAGGACTGAAAGACTGAGGTTTGCCCAGCAGGGGGAGATAGATACCAGGTCTACAAAACTTCAGATGTCAGTCCTCAGTTGCTGGAGAAGATTGACAACCCTCTTGTTCCTGGACTGGCCCGGAGAGACGATCAGGAAGAGAGATGTAAGCAATTGGCATGAATATTCCAGAGAACACGATGTGAAGAGTGTAGAAGCAGAGAATCAGAAAGATAGCGGAGAGAGCCAGAGTTTAATGCATGGTGGATCAGAGAGCAGTCTATATTGGATTCAAAATTTCACAGGGAGCCAATGGAAATGCATCAGGAGGAGGGTGATATGGTTCTGACCGAGAAGCACAAACCAGAATGTGAACTGCAGTATTTTGAACTAACTGGAGGTGATGCAGTTGATATTGGGGGATGCCGAGATATCCAAAATCGACTGCTGTAATGTTGTCTATGACAAGAGTAAAAAGTAGTGTGATCAGAGATGAAGTGGATAGAAAAGGGCGGATGGCCTGAATCTGATGAGAGAAGCAGCAGCGGTGGACTACAGAAAAAGAGATGAGCATGGAAGGATACAGTAAGGTCAGGTGTAACATCTAAGTACCGAAGTGATTCAACTACTGGAATGCTAGATCCGGAGAGGAAAAGAATCAGAGCGGGGTAGGGGCTACCAAATGATTTACGTTTTAAATTAATCTGAGAAATGACTGTCTAAAATTGCCCTGAAGGGAGTCGGTTTCTAGGTAACAATGACAAGCAAACATGTGCACTGAAGACCATGTTGCTCTCAAAAACTTTCTAGAGAGAAATACATCCAATATAATTTGTGGACATAGCCACTGCTCCGAGCTTGCACTTGATCCTCCAATGACAGTCCTGCTTTCTCACAGCAGAAGAATATACTTCAGCGATCTAGGTGGCAAACGTTTGTTTGCAGGCCTTCCAAAACATTTGGGTCCCATAAGATAAATAGCTGTCTGAATATTCAGATTTTTCTTGTCCTACTTCAAAGGAATAACTAAGTGTAAGCAGTTAAGGAAAGACGATGGACAGGATACTTTCATGAATTTAATAAAAACTCAAGATTACTTTTGACTAAAATTTTGGATGACTACATAAGATTCCCCCTGCAGACATTAATCCTCTTCCTGAAGATTGAAATGAGGTAAGCCACGGTAAGGTGTCTAAGTGAAGCTGTGTTTAATGGTTCATATGGAGTTTCATTAGTTACTGTGTGCCTGCCTTCCTGCCCACCGCAGCACCATAATCTCCAGTATAACATAGCAGGAGCCAAAAGGCAACTCTCCACCACTTCTAAACAGCGTCACCAGGCCAACTGGGGTCGAAGGAGACAAATAGTTGGGAGGATTGACAGTGCTCCTTCATTCATTCTAGGCAGGTGGCCAACACAGGCTTGCAATCCAGTATGTGAATCGCTGCCTCACCACGACTAGCGTGAAGCTGGGGAAAGAACATTGTAAGGACAATGGACTGGTTGAGGTGAAAAGTGGACACCACCTTCAGCAGAAAACAGGAATGCATGCAGAGCACTACCTGGTTCTCGTGAAACCTAGTGTGCGACCAGAGCCTGAACTCATTAACACGTCAGGCCAATGTGACTGTCACCAGGAAGAGGTCCTTCCAGGTCAAGAACTTCAGAGGGCATACATCCAGTGGCTCAATAGGAGCCTGCATGAGCTGGCCGAGGACCACGTTCAGGTCCTAAGCGACCATAGGTGGCATGACTGGAGGCTTCGAAAGAAGAAAGCCCCACATGAATCGGCCTACCAAAGGTTGAGCCAACACAGGGAGCCAACACAGGGAGCCAACACAGGGAGCCAACACAGGGAGCCAACACAGGGCGGCACCGCCGCCCCCCCCCCCCCCGCCAAGATAGAACGCTCCTATTGCATAGAGATGCACACCAAATTGGACTTGAGCCCAGAACTGGAAAGGTGGAAGAGGTACTCCAACAGCTAGTCCACAGGGCAGATAAAGGAGTCCAGCACCCCCAGATGGCAAACCGTCGCCACTTGAATGTGTAGGCCTTACATGTCAAGTACTTGCAGAACGCCAGCAGGATCTCAATACTACACTCAGGGAGGCAGGCTCCCCAAGGACTACCCGCTCAGCATCCATGCAGTGAGTGCCAGGGAACGGACATTGGGATGCAACAAGGAGCTGTTCTCCTGCAAGATAAGGTCTGGGTCAGAGCCCAAGCAGAGAGGATCCCTCTGCGAGAGCTGTAGCAGTGACGGGAACCATAGTTGTCGAGGCTGGTAGGGAGTGATGAGAATCATGGATAACCCCCTCGGTCTGGAGCTTCAGCAGCATCTATGTGATGAGCGGTATCAGAAGGCAGGTATAGAGCAGGCCCTCCCCACAGTGGAAAAGTAATGCATCTGGGGCCAGATGATCACTGGCCAGCTTCCGAGAGAAGAACCAAGCTACCTGGGTATTCTGTGCCATAGCAAAGAGGTCCACCTTGGGGATTGTCCACCTTGGGGATGCAAAGATCTGGTCTAGCACCTCCCTCTTCACGGTTCACTTGTGTGGTTGAAGTACTCGACTGATATGATCCTCCAGGCCATTGAGCTCACTGGGCAAATACAGCACCCTGAGGTCCATGCCATGGAGCAGGGCAAACTTCCAGAGGCAAAATGCCTCCCAACACAGGAGGTACGAGTCCGTGCCCCCCCTGCTTGTTCACACAGAACATGGCCACCTTGTTGTCCATCTGGATCAGGACCACCAGATTTTCCAGGTGCATCTGTAAGGCATGGAGAGCATTTGCGATGGCCCAGAGCTCAAGGAATATATGATGAAAGGTTCTGAGCACCAACTCTGGGTGCAGAGACTGTCCAGGTGCGTGTCCCAGCCGAGCTTAGAGGCATCTTTTGTGGGCAGCCTGCAGGGCACTGCTGGTTGCAATGGGAGGCCAGAAACAGGTTTCCAGGCACAAGCCACAACTCCAGGGGCTGCTTGAGTGGCGTGGTGACCACAACCCTGTCTCGCAGGTGGCCCGAGGCTTGCTGCCGTTGTATTTGCAAGGTCCACTGAGCCTGCCGCATGCTGAGGCAGGCCTGAGGGGTGACATGCAAAGTGGCTGCCATGTGACTGAGGGCTCCCAGCAGCCCATAGGTTGTACTGTGGTGCTGGAACGCATCCACCACCTCGATGAGATACTACAGGTGGTTCACCAGCAGAAATGCTCTCGCCAGAGTGGTATCGAGGAGGGTCCTGATGAACTCCAGCTGCTGCATCAGCTGGAAGTGGGACTTCAGATAGTTGTTCACAAGCAGAGCCCTTCGAGCACCTGAATGGTGAGCTCGGTGGACTGCTGTATGCGGGCTGGTATCGGGCCCTTAATTAGCCAGTCATCCAGGTATACAAGACAAAGATCCCCAGGGTCCGGAAGAAGGTGGTCACAACTGCCAGGTACTGTGTGAAAACCCGGGAGGGGGGGCTGCGGCCAACCCAAAGGGTAACAACCGGCACGGATAATGCTGGCCACCCAGCATGAACCGAAGGTACTATCTGATGCGGGTGGATCGGAATGTGTTTGGCTATGCTCCTTGGATCTGAAGGATGTGTACAGTCTACTTGTAGGAGGAATTGGAGTAGCATCCCCAATGAGACCATCTTGAACTTTTCACGCAACAGGAACCAGTTGACGTTTCACAGATCCAGCATGGGGCAGAACCCGCTGGTCTTTTTGGGGACAAAGAAGTACCTAGACCTGCCCAATCTGGGCCAGGGGATACTGCTTGATGGCAAAGTCAGCCAGCAGGGCTACAATCTGTCTGCAGCAGGCTCTGGTGCGTGGGGTCCATGGGGTGCTCCCCGAGATTGTAAGGGGGTGTCAGCTGGGTGAAACGCAACCAGTAGACGCTTTGCATGATCTGCAGCATCCAGGCATCAGAGATAACAAGAGGCCACCAGTGGGCAAAGTGGATGAGCCGTCCCCACACCTGTGGGGGGGGGGACACCTCGGTGGATAACAGTTGACCAGCTATGCTCCTGAGAACTCCGTCAAAAATGTGCACCAGGCTTGGGCTGGGAGAGGGGGATAGGCTGTGCCTTTGGGGTTTTCTCCCTCCACTGTGAGCAGAGAGCCTGGGCCTTCGGCTGCACCTGCAGCTGGAATGGAAAGTACCATCGTGGACTCGAAAAGGCAGCCTTCTTGGCCTATTTCTTCTGCAGGGGATCCGCAGTCTTTCTGGAGAGCCTGGTGAGTGTCACGTGCTCTTTATCCAGCTCCTCAGACTTCTCCTCCAAAGATTTGCCCTAGAGATTCTCACCCCGATAGGGAAAGTTACGATCTTATCCTGGACCCACTGCTCTAGATCAGAGGACTGCAATCAGGCCATCTACTGTGTAGCAATACCCACAGCTGCCATACTACTGGCAGATTCAAAGGCATCATAGGGCCCCTGACCATAAATTTCAAGCAATCCTTGCTATGAGCTACAAGGTCTCAAAAAGACTAACAGAGGTCCTTGGGAATGAGGGTAGCAAAGTCCTCTATGTCCAGCATGACATCCTTGAGGAACACGTCCATGTAAGTCTGATAGACCAGGATCCGGGCTTAGTTTGGAGCCCTGGAAGCATTTCCTCTTGAAAAAGTCCAGGGTGCTCGCCTCCCATGTGGGCAGCACCAAGGAAGATATTTTAGCACTTTGCATGCTTCAAGGCAGACTTGACCACAATGGAATTGTAGGGCAATTGAGGCTTCTCGAACCCTGGGGCCTTCTGGACCCGGTACAAGGAATTGAGGGGGCAGCTGATGACTGGACGCATAAGCACCTCCCACAGTTGCAGCAGCATCCTTTGCAAGACATGGTGGACTGGAAACATCACTGCCTCATGGGGGGCCAAGTGGTACTGGAGGAGTTCCAGTTCTTCCGCCTTTTGTTCCTCCTCTGATTCCAGAGAAAAGGGACTGGCCTTGGCTAGGTCCCGAACAAAATCCTGTAAGGACATGTCTTCCAGGAACGACTTCCACCAATCCAGAGGAAGCAACAGGTCGGATGGGAGGTCCGGTGACCAAAGGTCTGACATCATTGATTCTGTCTGTTTCCCATTCCGATTCAGAGAGGAAGTCAAAGTAATGCGTCTCCTCCGAATGCAGACTGCATGACCTAGGAGGGGCCCGACATCAATGGTGCCCCTTGCGCCCAGCATGCCGATGGCAATGCCCCAGTGCCTCAGACTCCACCATACTGGAAAGAGCTGGCTCCAGCCACTGAAGTCTATACCAATCTCCTACCCAATGTCCCAGCTGCAATGAGCAGGACATGGGTTTCCAGGATAGGTTGGAAGGAGTGTGTTCCATAGGGCTTCCACCACTGCCAAGTGAGCTTCCAAGGCTCATAGGCATTCCTCCAGAACAACGACCTATATAAGGACATCGATGCTGTGGACATCGCCGGTGACCCCTCAGGTGGGGACTCCATGATGACTGGAGCATCGGGAGATATCTGTCTGCCATCCTGGCATAGGGAGTGGACTCTGCCATCCGGGCTGGCTCATCCCACCAGGGAAACTTGGCAGACTTTTCCCAGCTCTCGCTGCCTGTCTCACGCCAAAAGGGGCTACTGTGGTGCTGCACAAGGATGTTCTCCTTGTGCTCCCCCTTAGACGTTGATGGGACCTCTGCAGATGGTCTCCCCTTGCTGCTTGAACCCTTCTGCTCTGACTGAGCCCTCTGTTCTTTTTCCTTGGCCACCTCAGGCATGGACGAAGGAGTCGGGGCTGAGGATGCTGAATAAGATGAGCCAAAGATGGGGGGACTCCTGCTTTTCCCGACTCTTCAGCCCTTGATGAGTCATCTACAAGCAAAGCTCGCAGGATGCCAGCTTGTGGTTGGGTCCAAGGCACTGCAAGCACTAACTATGGTGGTTCATAGCCACATTTGGGGCACTCCTTAAAGCCGCTAGCAGGCTTAGACATGTTGAAAAACACCACCTTGGAAAGATTAAACTGAAAAATGGCCATGAGCAGGGGAAAAGCCCTCGAAGAGGGAAGAGACATCAAAAGGCACAAAGAAAAACCTACAGAAAAAAAAGCACGCAACAGGTACGAAAAAAAACTAACCGATGACAGGCAGGAGCAAAAAAAAAAAGCAAGCAAAAGCTCAGCCATGAAGGTAAGAAATTCAAACTTTTTTCCGGACTGCAAGAACACGTCCTAGGGGCTCTGCAGAACAAAGACTGGAGAATATGGTACTGTGGGGGGCGAGAAGGCAGGCACACATGCGCGGTGAACCTCCCAAAAGCTTCCTTTGGAAGCTGGGGAGCATTTTTGCTACAACAGCCTCTCTGACATCACCTTTAAACCATGCTGGAAAGTTTTTTGGACTTCCACATTTCTTGAAGTATGGAATACAGCTGATCTGGGCTTCCAAGACAGTATTTTTAAACAACGCCCATGCTTGATGTAAATCTTTAATCTTTGCAGCTGCTACTTAAAGTTTTTTCTTAACTATTTTCCTCATTTTATCATAGTCTCCCTTTTGAAAGTTAAAAAGTATGACAATGGATTTCCTTGCTGTCCTTCCTCCATTTATTAAATCAAACACGATCATGCTATGATCACTATTGCCAAATGGCCCCAACACACCTTATCTCTTGCACCAGATCTGGTGTTCCACTAAGGACAAAGTGCAAATGACTTTTCCTACTGTCTGTTCATGAACCAGCTGCTCCAAGCAGTCGTCACTTATTTCTTCTAGAAACTATATCTCCCTAGCATGTCCTGTCGTGACGCTGACCCAGTGAATACCGGAGTAATTGAAATAAAAAGTAGTTACTCACCTGTAACAGGTGTTCTCCAGGAGCAGCAGGAATCAGTCCTCACATATGGGTGTCATCGGCGCCGATGAAGCCCCAGCAGAGCATTTCCCCAGCTTTCTATGAAAGCCTTTGGGAATACAGGCACGCATGCGCAGTTCCCTTCCCGCCTAAAGGTGCCATCTTACCTCAAATGACATAGCTAAGAACAGCACACAAAAATGAAAAATAAACTATGTACAACTGCAACTCCAAGGGGAGGAGGGAGGGTTGTGAGGACTGATTCCTGCTGCTCCTGGAGAACACCTGTTACAGGTGAGTAACTACTCTTTCTCCAGGACCAAGCAGGAAGTCAGTCCTCACATATGGGTGACTCCCTAGCTCTGGGCTACCCAGGAACCCAGGCTGAACAAGATTACTCCCTCTAGTCTCAGGAGCAAAGAAAGGCATTTCAAGGACACAACCTCCACCGGTAGCCCAACAGAGGGCAGGAGGGCAGGAGTTGCCTAAACCTCAGAGATTCCGGAGTACTGCTTGGCCAAAAGCACTGTCCCTACGGGACTCCCTCTCCAGACAGTAATGGGCCGCAAAAGTCTGGCTTGAAGACCAAGTTGCAGCCCTGCAGATGTCTACCAAGGGCACAGAGCGGAGATGAGCCACTGAGGCAGCCATTGCCCTGACTCGGTACCCGACCCTGCAAAGGAAGGTCAGCTGCCTTATAAGCCCAGGTGATACAGTCAGCTACCCAGATGGACAAGGTACACATGGACACAGCCAACCCCAACTTATTGGGGTCAAAGGAAACGAAGAGCTGGGTAGCCCTTCTATGCCCCTGCGTACGGTCAAGGTAGAAGGATAAGGCCCTCCTACAGTCCAGGGTATGCAGGACTGCTTCAACCTGGCTTGCATGAGGCCTAGGGAAGAATGTTGGAAGAACCACCTCCTGGTTGAGGTGGAAAGAGGAGACAACCTTAGGGAGGAACTTTGGATGAGTCCTAAGGACTACCCTGTTCCTATAAATCCTGGTGTAAGGCCTGTCACAGACCAGGTCCTGAAGCTCGCTTACTAGCCTAACCGAGGTAAGGGCTATCAGGAAGAGTGACTTCCAGGAGAGGAAGTGTAGTGGACAAGTAGCCATCGGCTCAGAAGGTGGGCGAGTCAGTTGCTGCAAGAACACATTCAGCTCCCACTCAGGGGCAGGAGGACAGATAGGAGGCTTGAGCAAAAGCAAGCCTCTAAGAAAGCGAGACACCAAGGGGTGACCAGACAGAGAATGTCCCTCCACCAGAGTGTGGTGAGCTGCTAGAGCTGAGAGGTGGACCCGAACAGAATTGGATTTAAATCCTTGATTTGACAAGTGCAGTAAGTACTGAAGGACTACTGGCACAGTACAGGAGAAAGGATCTTCTGTACGTAGCTGACAGCACACAGAAAACCGCTTCCATTTGAGAGCATAGGTTTTCCTAGTGGACTGTTTCCTAGAGGCTAGGACAACCTCCTCAACCTCCTGAGGCAGGCCCCAGGGAGCCAAGACTACCCTTGCAGCCTCCAGGCCATCAAATTGAGAGTTTTGAGATTGGGGTGCAGAAGGGAACCCTGCTCCTGTGAGAGAAGGTCGGGTTGCAACCCTAGAGGTAGTGGAGGATCCACTGCCAGTTGAAGCAGAAGAGGAAACCAGGGCTGTCTCGGCCACCTGGGAGCCACCAGCAGGACCGAGGCCTTGTCCTGAAGAATCTTGGAGAGACCGGGGCCACCAAGGGCGTGGGAGGAAATGCATAGAGGAGGCCCTGAGACCAGGATATCAGAAAAGCATCTGCTGCTATCCGCAGAGGATGCGGTTGCCTGGAGCAGAACTTTGGCAGTTGATTGTTCATTGGGCTGGCAAAGAGATCTATCCAAGGGAGACCCTATTTCAGGAAGATCTTCTGAACTACTGAAGGATGCAGCTGCCACTCATGGGGCTGCAGTATTCTGCTTAATCTGTCTGTCAGGTAGTTGTCCTGACCAAGAAGGTACACAGTCTTGAGGAGCATGTTGTGCTTGAGGGCAAAAGAACAAAGGTCCTGAGCCTCCCGACAAAGGATCCTGGACCCAGTTCCGCCCTGTTTGTTCACATAAAACATGGCAACTTGGTTGTCTGTCTGAATCAGGACAGACTGGTGAGCCAGGGTAGGAGTGAAAGCTTTGAGTACTAACCGAATAGCTCGGAGTTCGAGAAGATTGATCTGCTGTGCAGCTTACCTGGGAGACCACAGGCCCTGGGTGCACTTGCCCAGACAATGAGCTCCCCAGCCTTGTAGGGAGGCATCCGTGGTCACCACTACTGTGTACCCTGGAATCTGAAAAGGCACCCCTTGCAGAAGATTGGGTGGGTGCAGCCACCAGTTGAGGGAGTGCAGAAATTGTCTGGACACCCTTATCCTGTCTTTGAGGCTGCCTGTGGCCTGTGACCACCGAGCACGAAGGCACCACTGTGCAGGCCTCATATGGAGCCTGGCATTGGGGGTCACATGCACTGTCGAAGCCATGTGGCCTAGAAGCCTCAGGCAGAGTTTGGCGGAGACCAGGGACCTGCAGAGAAACTGATTTGCCAAGGCCACCAACCTTTGGTCTCTGTCTTCTGGCAAGAATGCCTTTGCCAGGAGAGAGTCCAGCCTTGCCCCTATGAACTCCAAGTTTTGGGAGGGGAGCAAAGTGGACTTGCGAAGTTTATGACAAACCCCAGACTTTGTAAAAGAGCAATAGTCCTGAGGGTGGCTTGTTTGGCCTCCTGACATGTCTGAACCCTGATGAGCCAGTCGTCTAGATAGGGGAAGACAAAGATTCCCTGATTTCTCAGGTAGGCCGCCACCACCGCTAAGCACTTTGTAAAGACTCTGGGGGCGGAGGTGAGGCTGAAAGGCAGCACTCTGTACTGATAATGGTGTCCTCCTACAATGAACCTGAGGTACCTTCTGTGGTCTGGATGAATGAGGATGTGTGTGGACGCATCCTTTAGATCTAAGGAGCATAGCCAATCTCCCTGCTGGAGGTAGGGCAGAAGGGTTCCAAGAGTAAGCATCGTGAACTTTTCCTTCACTAGGAACTTGTTGAGGTTCCTGAGGTCCAGAATGGGCCGAAGGCCACCGGTTCTTTTGGGCACCAGGAAATACCTGGAGTAGAATCCGTGACCTTGCAAGTGGGGAGGCACAGGCTCCACCGCCCTGTCCACCAACAGACACTGAAGCTCCTGAAGGAGAAGGTCTGTGTGCAGGGGAGGCCTGGGAGGCTCCCCTGGAAAGTATGGAGGAGGCAGTTGGTGAAAATGGAGGGCATAGCCCTTGTGGACTATCTCCAGCACCCAACTGTCCCCGGTGATAAGGGGCCACTGGTGGGCAAAGAGGGCGAGACGACCTCCTGTGCAGGGTTGAGAGAACAGTGGTGGAGAGGCTACGCTCAAGGAGTCAAAAGCCCCCACCCTGCTGAGTGGTAGCAGGGGCCTGAGGTCTTCCTTGACATCCTTGTCCGTGTGAGGTGCTCGGTCTCGAGCTGAGCGGTCTTCTCGGTCATGGGCTTGCCAAAAAGGTTTTCACCTCGGCAAGGGACATCGACCAACTTGTCCTGAACCCATGGCTCGAGGTCCGATGACTGCATCCATGCCTGACGTCGAGCCGCAATGCCGGCTGCCACAACTCGGGCCGAAGCCTCAAAGCCATCGTAGGCGGCGCAGGACATGAACTTCGAGCAGTCCCGAATCCCCGAGGACAAGGACTTAAATCTCTGCAAGGGTTCCTCGGAGAGACCAGCAGAGAACCCGGCCAACTCCTTGGCCAAATCCCGCAAGTACATGCCCATGTACAGCTGGTAGGACTGGACACGGCA
Organism: Ichthyophis bannanicus; assembly: GCA_033557465.1. NCBI lineage: Eukaryota > Metazoa > Chordata > Amphibia > Gymnophiona > Ichthyophiidae > Ichthyophis > Ichthyophis bannanicus. Next base: position 53,336,159 of record CM066032.1, read on the forward strand.
AGCAAGCATCGAGCCCTGGAAGCACTTTCTACCGACACCATCAAGGTTTCGGGCCTCCCTGCCAGGAGGCACCGCGGAGTGCATCTTCTGGCTCTTCAGACGATGCATGGCCGATTCCACAACCATGGAATGGTGTGGTAGCTGTGCCTTCTGAAAACCAGGGCTCTTCCGGAGTCGATAGATCGAATCGACTCGCTTGCTAAGAACCGGCGCCGAGGCCAGTGCCTCCCACATACGGAAGAGGAGCCGTTCCAGCATCGGAGGAACCGGGACAGTAAAGGCCTCCTTCGGAGGAGAGTCATACTGTAGCGTCTCGAGCTCTTCAGCTCTAGGCTCTTCATCGGGGTCTGCCGGAATAGCCAAGGCAGTGGCCATATCCCGGACGAACTCCGAGAACCGGGTGTCCTCTGGGGGGGACCTACTCCGGGGCTCAGACTGCAGTGAGTCCGAAGGGACGCACCGAGTCTTGAAGGTATCAGGAGACTCCTCGTCCTCTGTCTCCCAAGCCGACTCATCGGAGGAAGAGTCGGGGTCCGACCCCGCAGGGCCCTGGAGCACCCACCCCGACACTGGAAGCACCGGCGTCGACGCCCTCGGTCCCGAAAGGGAGGTCGAGGGAGACCGCGACCGAGGTCGACTCCGAGCCAGGATGGACTTGAGTATCGGCTCGGTCTCCGGGGTCGACTTCGACGTCCCAGTGGTCGGGGCAGATGCGCCAGATAGGCTGGCCATCAGTGCCCGCTGCTGTTCCATGAAGGCAGACAATCTGCTCTCCAAGCCTGTCATCCTGAGATCCAGCTCGGGAGACGCAGCAGCCACCGACTCAGGCCCCGGCGGCGGCGCCGTGCCCGTCTGCTCCCTGGGAGGAGAGTCCACGAGGATTACGGGGCTTACGCGTCCAGTAGACTCCGGCTCCACACGAGGAACTTTGGCAGGCTTCTCCGGTTCCACGGGCCCAGGGCGACGGTCGGGGGTCTTAGACCTGGCCCTCGAGGAGCCAGGGACCTCTTCCGACGACACCCTCGCGAACCGTTTCTTCCTCTTGCGTTCCAGGTCGGGGGACCGCTCGGGATCGGAATCCTGAGATGTCGAGGCCTCAGACAAGGTGTGGGCCCGGCCGGAGGCAGAGTCTGAGAAAAGCCTTTCCTTTTGCTGCTGGCGACTTCGTAGTGCCTTGGAAGACATCTTTCCACAGGCCCCGCACGACTTAGGATCGTGGTCGGGGCCGAGGCACCAAAGGCAGCAGTCGTGTGTTTCGGTGAGAGACATTAGTTTCTTACACCGATCACACTTCTTAAAACCACTGGAAGCCATCGGGGGGAAAAAAGAGTCCCCGCGAGGTCAAAGGACCGGCCTTCCAGGGAAAAATGGAAAAAAGGGCGCGAAAGCCAGCCACGAAGGGCAAAATCCGAAAAAGAAGAATTGAGCTCGATACCGGTGTACCGAACCCGGCGGGAGGGGAACCGGCGTCGAACCGGGAGAAAAAAATAGCAAAAATCGCTGAAAATTCTAATTTTAACCGGGAAAACTGGACACACGTCCGGTGGGCTTCACGGAAAAAAAAGAGACTGAGGTAAGATGGCACCTTTAGGCGGGAAGGGAACCGCACATGCGTGCCTGCATTCCCAAAGGCTTTCATAGAAAGCTGGGGAAATGCTCCGCTGGGGCTTCATCGGCGCCGATGACACCCATATGTGAGGACTGACTTCCTGCTTGATCCTGGCGAACCCAATATTATTATGGTGTTATAAATTTTGTTAGCTTCCCTGGTTTCTTTCAGCATTCCATCATCCACTTGTTCATTCTGGCCAAGCGGTCGATAGTTAACCCCCACTGCCATCACCTTCCCCTTATTACATAATATATTTATTTATTTATTTATTTAACAGTTTTTTATATACCGCCCCTTCCAGAGATCAGGGGCGGTTCACATTGAACAAAAATCTATATACTTCTGTATATTTTACATGGAACTTATACTAAATGACGGCAGATAAAGACCAGTAAGATGGCAAGAGTAGGTGCACCTGCCGTTCCGTGCAGGTCACCCCTCCCCATGTCTTTAAGGGTGAACCCACCGCTCCATGTAGGATACTCCTGTTTGTTGAGAAATTAGATAGTTACGTTTATTTTGATTTTATCCTGTTGCTGTAAAGGGATCCACTGTGTCTGTCCCATGCCATTTTGAATTCTGTCACCATATCTGCCCCCACTTCCATCGGGAGGGCATTCCAAGCATCCACCACTCTTTCAGTGAAAAAGTATTTCCTGACATTGCCTTTCAATTTCCCCCTTGCAGCTTCATGTTATGCTCTCCAGTTTTACAGCTTCTCCATCTTTGGAAGAGGTTGTTTGCTCATTAACACCATTTCAATCCATAGAGATTCTACAGCATATTCTGTTTGCTGCAAAACTTTAATCCTTTGTGACTCAATACCCTAAAAGTTTAACCCCTCCACCAATTTGATCTACTCTAATCACTGCAATATAGTTTGTACCCAGGTATCACCATGTCCCATTGGTTGTTCTCCTTTCACCAGGTCTCTGAGATACTAATATCTGGCCTCTCATTTAGTGCTATACATTCTAACTCTCCCATCTTATTTTTTAGAATTCTAGCATGTGCATACAACAATTTTAGAGGTTGTACTTTATTCATATTAATCTGGTTATCAGTAGATGGATAATTTGGAATCTTTAAGCACTGTCTGCTCTGTATTTAAGGGCATTTGGGTTGCTTTTGTTTTTATTGGAACCTCTGTTGATATGCCCTAACTTCAGCCTTTTGCTAGTATCCCTCAAAGATCCATTGTTCTGAACCATGCGCTCTTGGGCAACTGTGGCTTTCCCCTAATAGTTTAAAAGCTGCTCTCTCTGAGATGAATGCCAGCAGCCTTGTTCCATCCCAGTTAAGGTGGAGCCCATCTCTTCGTAAAAGTCTCTCCTTTACCCAGAATGTTGACCTGTTCCTAACAAATCCAAAACTATCTTCCTTGCACAATCGTCTCATCCACGCATTGAGACACTGGAACTCTGCCTACCTTTTGGGTCCTATGTATGCAAAGGGAATGCTAGCCTGGAAGTTCTGGATTTCAACTTCCTACCTAAAAGCCTACATTTGGCCTCCAAAACCTCCCTCCCATACTTTCCAATGCCATTGGTACCAACATGCACCAAGAAAGCAGACTCCTCCCCAATGCTATCTAAAACCTTGTCTAGGTGGCGTGTGAGCTCCACCATATACTGAGGCAATGTCTCCTTGATCTAGCACCCCAGGGTAGAGTTGGCAGCAATATTACCTTTATGCGGCCCTGCCTACAGCAAAAATAGATGCTCTGACTTGCAAAAGGTATTAGGAACGTTAAGGTATTAGAGAAGCACTCTCTGAACATCCACTAGGCAAAGGTCCTTGTCATTCTCATGGCACTGTGCCCTAGCGAAGGAGGGCAGATAAACCACCTAATTAACATGAAATGATGACACCACCTTGGGTAAGAAAGATGGGACAGGTCAAATGTACGCAGCCTCCCCCAAGAATCCCAAATGTGGGTCCCTGCAAGATAACACCTGCAGCTCGAAGACACGTCTCACTGAGCAGATTGCAACCAAGACTACCGTCTTAAGGGTCACATCTTTAAGCGCAGCCTGCTTCAAGGGCTCAAAGGGCTCCAATATCAGGGCCCATAGCACCAGGTAGATATCCCACAATGAGAGGACGCAGGTGCCATACCCTCTGAAGAAACGAGACCCCTCCAGGTGTGAGGCTATAGATCGCCTCATCACCAGTCCTGTGAAGCAGCATAAGGTTGCCACCTGAACCTTCAGGGAATTAAGGTAAAGGTCCTTGGCTAGGCCATTCTGAAAAAAGGCAAGTCTGCCATATTAGGACCAACATGTCACTCACGGCACCAACATTCAAAGAGATACAGAAGCGCATGTAGGCAAGGTTGGTAGAACCTTTTTTGCCTTGAGAAACAGTGCAGCCTTTACATGCTAAATGACACCTCTCAAGAGCCAAGCCATAAGCAAGAAGGGAGCCAGGTTGCACAAAGAGACCAGTCCCTGTCATAATGACTCCTAAGCTGGGGAAAACTGCAGTAGAGGTTCCTGCAGTAGTCGTATTAGGTCCCCAAAGCACACTCCCATAATTGTCCATCATGACAACACCGCCCAGATGTCACTTTATGTGGTGAAGCACATGCCCCACGAGTGGCTATGGAGGGAACACAGACTGTGCTTTGGCCAGGACTAAACTAGGGTATTGATGCCCTCTAAGTCTGCCTCCCTGCAGCAACTGAAGAATCTGCATGCTTTGGCACTGGATCGTATCACCATCAGATCCATCTCAGGATGGCCCCAGAGGCGCACAATCTATCGAAATGACATCTGACTCAATTCCCATTCCCTGAGATTGAGAGTGTGGCAACTGAGGAAGTCTGCCTCCACATTGTCAACTACTTCAATGTGTTGCAGAGAAAAAGACAGGTGGTTCATTTCCGCACCAGAGGGTCATCTCCAGTGCCATTTTGGCACTCTGTGCCCCCTCGCCAGTTGACATGTCACAGTCGTGGCACTGTCTTGAATATCCAAAATCACTCTGCCCTGGACTAGAAACCGGAACTTGAAAAAAGGGGAAACGAATAGCCCTTGCCTTGAGGCGATTGATGGGCCATGCAGACGCCTTGCTGCTCCCTCAAACCTGAGCGGTTTGGCTCTTGCAATAGGCTTCCCAGCCAAACAGGTCAGCATCCATCAACAGGAGGAGCAACAAATGATTGTCCAATGGTATGCCTCTATTCAGATCCTGCGGCTGCCTCCACCAACTCAGCCTGGCCTCAAAATCCTGAGAGCTTGGAGACCAACACCACAGCACGGATCTCTGCAACTGTCTCATAAGAGCTCGTGTCTAAGGTACCATTTCAATCAACACTACCATCAAGCCGAACAAAGCTGCAGATAATCCCAAACCTTGGAAGCCTGTGAGCCCAGAAGGCTGACAGTTGGCACAACATTTTCACCTCGTCCTCGGGTAGGAAGATCCTGCCTACCCGCGTGTCAAACATGCTCCCAGGTATTCCAGTGATTGGGAAGGTTCTAAGTGACTCTTCCTGAAACTGATCACCCAGCTGTAACTCTCCAGGAACCATACCAAACGGGTTGACATGGAAGACACATCTGACTGCGATCTGACTTAAATGAGTCAATCATCCAGATATGGGTGAACACAGATCCCTTGGCACCAAAGCGTAGTGGATGCTGCCGCCACCACCATGACTGAGAACATCCTTGGGGGTGGTAGAGAAGCCAAAGGGAAGAGTTGCAAACTGAAAATGAGAAGAGAGCACAGCAAAATTGAGAAAGCACTGTTCTTCCTCACAGATAGGAACGTGGCAATAAGCTTTGGCTAGATCCAGCGATGTAAGAAATGCACCGCAGTGCACTGCCCGTATCACTGACTGCAGGATGCGCAGGTGAGTGCCTATTCCCTTGAGATCAAGGACTGACTGAAAGAAACGGCCTTTTTCACACCACAAAGTAGATAGATTAGTGGCCCTTGTGCTGCTCAGCAGGGGTCTCCAGGACGTCAGTCCACAGATGGAGCAATGTTTCCAGCATGATCTGAACAGCGGCTCTTGGCTGTGGAACCACATGGAGAGACGAAGGAATCTGGCATAGGTTCTCTGCATTCTAGAACATAGCCATGCTGAATGGTATCTAGTACCCAGCGATCCTCAGCAACATGAAACTTAAATACCACTAACAGCCCAGCCTCACAGACTTAGGACACGCTAATAAGGCATGCTGCAGCATATGTTAGGGCCATGCGGGCACTAACATTGCACACTACAGTCATGGAGGCACTAACACTATATCTTATGGTCGCACAGAGAGTAAAGGCATGTACTTAACACTTAGCGAAGCAAAGCATGTACAAAAGCATGCAAAGTACAGCTAACATGCACAAGCAGCTCCACGAGGAGGGAAAACAACAGGAATACAGATGCTCTGAGCAGCCCAAACCCGACGGATGCACCACCCAGCAGATAAAGTCAGGTAACCTCCACAAAACAGGTCAGACAAGACAGACTTAGTTTGGTACTCACCATGGGGAGCCCAAGACAGGTAAGAGTAGTTACTCACCTGTAACAGGTGTTCGCCAGGAGCAGCAGGAATCAGTCCTCACATATGGGTGACATCGTCGATGAAGCCCTTGCGGAGCATTTCCCCAGCTTTCCAAGAAAGCCATTGGGAATGCAGGCACGCATGCGCGGTTCCCTTCCCGCCTAAAGGTGCCATCTTGCTCAGTCAAATGACATAGCTAAAAAACAGCACACAAAAATGTAAAAAAATAAACTATGTACAACTGCAACTCCAAAGGGAGGAGGGAAGGTTGTGAGGACTGATTCCTGCTGCTCACCTGTTACAGGTGAGTAACTACTCTTTCTCCAGGACCAAGCAGGAAGTCAGTCCTCACATATGGGTGACTCCCTAGCTCTGGGCTACCAGGGAACCCAGTCTGAACAAGAGAACTCCCTCTAGTCCCAGCATCAAAGAAAGGCTTTTCACTGACAGAACATCCACCGGTAGCCCAACAGAGGGCTGGAGGGCAGGAGTTGCCTAAACCTCAAAGAGATTGCGGAGTACTGCCTGGCCAAAAGCACTGTCCCTACGGGACTCCCTCTCCAGACAGTAATGGGCCACAAAGGTCTGGCTTGAAGACCAAGTTGCAGCCCTGCAGATGTCCAACGGTACAGAGCAGAGGTGAGCCACTGAGGCAGCCATTGCCCTGACACGATGGCCGTGACCCGACCCTGCAAAGGAAGGTCAGCCGCCCTGTAAGCCCAGGTGATACAGTCAGCCACCCAGGTGGACAATGTACGCTTGGACACAGCTAACCCCAAATTATTAGGGTCAAAAGATATGAAGAGCTGAGTAGCCCTTCTATGCCCCTGCGTACGGTCCAGGTAGAAGGATAAGGCCCTCCTACAGTCCAGGGTATGCAGGACTGCTTCAGCCTGGCTTGCATGAAGCCTAGGGAAGAATGTTGGAAGAACCACCTCCTGGTTGAGGTGGAAAGAGGAGACAACCTTAGGGAGGAACTTTGAATGAGTCCTAAGGACTACCCTGTTCCCATAGAAGCGGGTATAAGGCCTGTCACAGACCAGGGCCTGAAGTTCACTCACACGCCTGGCCGAGGTTAAGGCTATCAAGAAGAGTGTCTTCCAGGACAGGAAGCGTAGAGGGCAAGTAGCCATCGGCTCAAAAGGTGGACGAGTCAGTTGCTGCAAGACCACATTCAACTCCCACTCAGGAGCAGGACGGATTGGAGGCTTGAGCAAAAGCAAGCCTCTGAGAAAGCGGGACACCAAGGGGTGAACCGACAGAGAATGTCCTTCCACCAGTGAGTGGTGAGCTGCTAAATCTGAGAGGTGGAACCGAACAGAATTGGACTTAAATCCTTGATTTGATAAGTGCAGTAAGTACTGAAGCACTACTGGTACAGTACAGGAGAAAGGATCCTCTGTACGCTAGCTGACACCACACAGAAAACCTTTTCCATTTGAGAGCATAGGTTTTCCTAGTGGACTGTTTCCTAGAGGCTAAGACAACCTCCTCAACTTCCTGAGGTAGGCCCCAGGGAGCCAAAACTACCCTTGCAGCCTCCAGGCCATCAAATTGAGAGCTTTGAGATTGGGGTGCAGAAGGGAACCTTGGTCCTGAGAGAGAAGGTCGGGTTGCAACCCCAGAAGCAGTGGAGGATCCATTGCCAGCTGAAGCAGAAGTGGAAACCAAGGCTGTCTGGGCCACCTGGGAGCCACCAGCAGGACCGAGGCCTTGTCCTGAAGAATCTTGAACAGGGTTCGGGCCACCAAGGGCGTGGGAGGAAACGCATAGAGGAGGCCCTGAGACCATGGGATTAGAAAACATCTGCTGCTATCCGCAGAGGATGCGGTTGTCTGGAGCAGAACTTTGGCAGCTGTTTGTTCAGTGGACTAGCAAACAGATCTATGGATGGAAGTCCCCATTGCAGGAAAATCTTCTGAACCACCAAAGGGTGGAGCTGCCACTCGTGGGGCTGCAAAATCCTGCTCAATCTGTCGGCCAGGTAGTTTTCCTGGCCTGGAAGGTACACAGCCTTGAGAAGCATGTTGTGCTTGAGGGCAAACAAGCAAAGGCCCTGTGCTTCCTGAGAAAGGGAACCTGGACCCAGTACCGCCCTGCTTGTTCACATAAAACATGGCTACCTGGCTGTCTGTTTGAACTAGGACAGACTGATGAGCCAGAGTTGGAGAGAAAGTCTTGAGGGCTAACCGAATAGCCCTGAGTTCCAGTAGATTGATCTGCTGTGCGGCTTCCCAGGGAGACCACAGGCCCTGGGTGCACTTGCCAAGACAATGAGCTCCCCAGCCCTGCAGGGAGGTATCTGTGGTCAACACCAATGTGTACCCAGGAATTTGAAAAGGTACCCCTTGTAGCAGATTGGGCAGGTGCCGCCACCAGCTGAGGGAGTTCAGAAATTGTCTGGACACCCTTATCCTGTCTCTGAGGCTGCCTGTGGCCTGTGACCGCTGAGTCCGAAGGCACCACTATGCAGGCCTCATATGGAGCCTGGCATTGGGGGTCACATGTACTGTCAAAGCCATGTGGCCTAGAAGCCTCAGGTAGAGTCTGGCGGAGACCAGTGACCTGTTGAGAAACTGGTTTGCTTTGTTTCAGTCTTTGGGCTCTGTCTTCTGGCAAGAATGCCTTTGCAAGGAGAGAGTCCAACCTTGCCCCTATGAACTCCAAGTTCTGGGAGGGGAGCAAAGTGGACTTTGAGAAGTTTATTACAAACCCCAATCTTTGAAGAGAAGCAATAGTTCTGAGGGTGGCCTGTTGGGCCTCCTGGCACGTCTGACCTCTTATGAGCCAGTCATCCAGATAGGGGAAGACAAAGACTCCTTGGTTTCTTAGGTAGGCTGCCACCACTGCCAGGCATTTGGTAAAGACCCTGGGAGCGGAGGTGAGGCCAAAAGGCAGTACTCTGTACTGATAATGGTTTCCTCCCACAACAAACCTAAGGTACTTTCTATGGTCTGGATGAATGAGGATGTGAGTGTACGCATCCTTTAGATCCAATGAGCATAGCCAATCTCCCTGCTGGAGGTAGGGCAGAAGTGTTCCAAGAGTAAGCATCTTGAACTTTTCCTTCTCTAGGAACTTGAGGTTTCTGAGGTCTAGAATAGGTCGAAGGCCACCGGTTCTTTTGGGTACCAGGAAATACCTGGAGTAGAACCCTTGACCTTGCAAGTGAGGAGGCACAGGCTCCACCGCCCCGTCCACCAACAGACCTTGGAGCTCCCGAAGGAGAAGATCTGTGTGCAGGGGAGGCCTTGGAGGCTCCCTGGAAAGTATGGAGGCGGCAGTTGTTGGAAGTGTAGTAGATAGCCCTTGTGGACTATGCTTAACACCCGTCTCCAGTGATGGATGGCCACTGGTGGGCGAACAGGGCGAGGCGACCTCCTGTGCAGGGTTGGGAGAGCAGGGACAGAGAGGCTATGCCTAAGGAGTCAAAAACCCCCATCCTGCTGAGTGGGAGCAGGGGACGGAGGCTTGGGGGTCCTCTGCCTACGGGGCCCATTACCCTGCCCCTTGGCTTGCTGACCCTGAGGGGCAGCTTGGGCAGCCTGGTACTGTGGGTACTGTTTGTAGGCAGTGCCCTTCCTCGGGTAAAAGGGCTTTTTACCCGAGCCCTTCTTTTTGTGAGAAGGGGCAGAAGTCTTCCTAGACAGCCTTGTCCTCATGAGGTGCTCTGTTTCGGACTGTGCAGCCTTCTCGGTCATGGGCTTGCCAAAAAGGTTCTCACCTCGGCAAGGGACATCGACCAACTTGGCTCGAGGTCCGATGACTGCAACCATGCCTGGCGTCGAGCCGCGATGCCAGCTGCCACAACACGGGCCGAAGCCTCGAAGCCATCGTAGGCAACGTGGGACAAACTTGGAGCATTCCCGGATCCCCAAGGACAAGGACTTGAACCTCTGCAAGGGTTCCCTGGAGAGACCAGCAGAGAACCAGGCCAGCTCCTTGGCCAGGTCTCGCAAGTACATGCCCATGTACAGCTGGTAAGACTGGACATGGCAAGCATCGAGCCCTGGAAGCACTTTCTACCAAAACCATCGAGGTTCCGGGCCTCCCTGCCGGGGGGCACTGCAGAGTGCATCTTCTGACTTTTCAGGCGATGCATGGTCGATTCCACCACCATGGAATGGTGTGGTAGCTGCACCTTTTGAAAGCCAGGACTCTTCCTGAGTCAATAGATCGAATCGACCCGCTTGCTTAGAACCGGCGCCAAGGCCGGTGCCTCCCACATCCGGAAGAGAAGCCGTTCCAGCATCGGAGGATCCAGAACAGTAAAGGCCTCCTTCGGAGGAGAGTTGTACTGTAGGGCCTCGAGCTCCTCGGCTCGAGGCTCCTCCGCGGGGTCCACAGGGATAGCCAACGCGGTGGTCATATCCCAGACGAACTCCGAGAACCGGGTATCCTCGGGGGGGGGGGGGATCTACTCCGTGGCTCAGACTGCGGCGAGTCCGACAGGACGCACTGAGTCCGGAAGGTGTCGGGGGACTCCTCATCCTCCGTCTCCCAGGTGGACTCGTCCGATGAGGAATCGGGGTCCGACTGCGCAGGGCCTGTGAGCACCCGCCCCGATGCCGAAGGCACCGGCGTCAACACCCTCGGTCCTGAACGGGAGGTCGAGGGAGACCGCGACCGAGGTCGACCTCGAGCCTTCATGGTCTCGAGTATCGGCTCGGTCTCCGTGGTCGACTTCGATGTCGATGTCCCGGTGGTCGGGGCAGATGCGCCAGACAGGCTGGCCATCAGTGCCCGCTGCTGTTCCATGAAGGCAGACAGTCTGCTCTCCAAGGCTGTCAGCCTGAGACCCAGCTCAGGAGACTCAGCAGCTCCCGACTCGGGCCCCGACGGTGCAGGGCCCAACGTCGGCTCTCTGGGAGGAGAGTCCACAAGGACTACAGGGCTTACGTGTCCAGCAGACTCCGGCTCCACTCGAGGTACTTTGGAAGGCTTCTCCTGTTCCATGGACCCGGGGCGATGGTCGGGGGTCTGAGACCTAGCTCTCGAGGAGCCAGGGACCTCTTCCGACGACGCCCTCACGAGCCGCTTCTTCCTCTTTCATTCTAGGTCAGGGGACCCCCTGTCCGAGGAGCCCCGACAGTGCTCGGGATCCGATTCCCGAGATGTCGAGGCCTCAGACAAGGTCCGGGCCCGGCCGGAGGCTGAGTCAGAAAAAAGCTTTTCCTTTTGGTGCTGACAACTTCGAAGTGCCTTGGAAGACATCTTTCCACATGGTCCACACGTCTTAGGATCGTGGTCAGGACCGAGGCACCGAAGGCAGCAGTCGTGTGTGTCAGTGAGAGACATTAGCTTCTTGCACCGATCACACTTTTTAAACCCACTGGAAGCCATCGGGGAAAAAAAAAAAGAGTCCCCGCGAGGTCAAAGGACCGGCCTTCCAGGGAAAAAGAAAAAAAGGCCGCGAATGCCAGCCACTAAGGGCAAAAACCGAAAAAAGAAGATCGGGCTCGATACTGGTGTACCGAACCCGGCGGGAGGCGAACCGGCGTCGAACCGGAGAAAAAATAGCAAAGGATCGCCAAAAAATCTATTTTCCGGGAGGACTAGGACACACGTCCGGTGGGCTTCACGGAAAAAGAGAGACTGAGCAAGATGGCACCTTTAGGCGGGAAGGGAACCGCGCATGCGTGCCTGCATTCCCAAAGGCTTTCTTGGAAAGCCGGGGAAATGCTCCGCAAGGACTTCATCGACGTCGATGTCACCCATATGTGAGGGCTGACTTCCTGCTTTAGTCCTGGAGAAAATCATGCTAGGCTCAGTGCTACTCCCCTGCTGCCAGGACCTGCATGCACATCTCTCTGAAGAACTTCCTTCTAATCTCCGGGAGAGAGCCAAGGGGAAGGAATTGGGGAGGGAGGGAACACTGAAGTTATGTGAGGCTTAAGGAATACTTTTCCAAAACCTCTGGCTGCTCAACTAGCTCTTAGCAAGATAAGGACAAGGAGCTGAACCAATTCCCCTCCTATGTATGGCAAAACTGAAAAGAGCACTAGTCTTAAAGGCGATTCTAGTGGAGCCTCCAGAGCTGTTCTCTAGCAATAAAGTTACCCCAAGGGTGGTTTCTCAAGAGCAAATCAATTTTATCAGAGCTGTAAAAACTTGCATCCACCATCTGCTGGAGAGACAAATATTGAGGTATGCCCCTAGGGGTAGTAGCTGTTAATGGCAGGATGATGTTATAAGAAGCCTATGGAATGTTTCTCTGTCTCCACATCTGCTGGCAGCATGACACAACCCACTTGTTTGGACTGGTCTAGCAGGACAATATGGAATATAAACATTTTACTTGCAATGCAGCACATGGCTGCTATTACTGCAGTGGCTTGTGCAGTTTTTTTTTCCAACAGCACACACACTTCCAACAGTAGAAATTTACATGCTATTAGATTCCTGATTCAGGAGTAAAAAAATTTTTTAGCATGTGCATTAATACACTGCACACTGAAAATTAGCACAGAGTTCAAAAACTTACTGTCTCAAGCCCAAGTTTGCAACTATTAGTTTGTTTTTTGGGGTTCTTTTTAAAGGCTCATTTGTTGGGTAGGTGAACAATGACCCTGCTGTGTTAGGATGTTAAGGCTGAATTATGATGGATTCTATACTGCTGCATAACTATATAATATGGCTTGCTATTTTTTAGCAATCGTGTAGTTTGGGGATAGGACTTGCCTTTTTTCTCTGAATAGGTTTCTTGGAAAAGAACATGGTGTTTTTCACTTGCGTTTCAGCACTGTTTAGCTGTGAGGCAAATTTTATTATGCTAGTTTTTAAATATTTCTATGTGTGTTTAGTATTTCTTAATATGATTTGATTGTTACACTGTATTTTGTAATCTGTGATTTTAAAAACCCAGCACTGCTCTGTTTTGTATTGGTTTCGCTTGAAAAGGAGGAATATGAAATTTAACACTTGAAGACTGCATTGGTTTGTAAATATTCTTCTAAATAAAAACAAATTTATGAAATCCCAATCTTTGTTAATCATTATGGCATATACTATTCATACCACCTTAAAAAATTCGGGAAAAACCACATTGGTTACATACAATACTTCACATATTTGCTCAATTTTCTTACCTGCCTCGGGACGGGGTCTTTCAGGTAATAGCCTTCCACAATCTGTTCTTTTCTATAATGCTCGATGATGTCATCAATGCTATTTAGATAAAATACAAATGTTTATATTGATCCTATGGTTTATGTTTAATGCAAAGTTTTAACAGATTCAAAACAGGTATGACAACCCTTTAACACGGAGGATAAAAGGTTTCTTTCCTTATTTATAGTTCATTTCATTTATAATACGATTTATACATACTAACCCCAAAAGTCAAATACATATAAGTCTTCAAATTACATAAAGTCCACCATACAGGGGAGCCAAAAGATATATTTTAAAAAAGCATTATAAATAAATTGCGCCAAACTTCCAGCGGAGGGAAAAAAAAAAAAAGGACAGCTGAGAGTTCAGAAAGATAAAAACAATGGATAAAAACAATTAGTAATAGTAAAGAAAACATGGGAATTATGTTGCTTGGAAATGTACATTTCCAGAGATAACTTAAAAGAATTGTAGTACCTATAGTGAGAACATAAGTTCTCAACAAAATTCTGCTGACAAAGGTGTCTCATTACATCTGGAAAGATTTGTTTGACCAATAAATTTTTTTTTCGGAAAGAAGAAAAAATATAATTTAAAAATCCAATCACTTTCATATTCATGTAGTAATGCTACTAACAATGTGGCCTTTACCTTAGACTCTGGCAGAGGAAGCTAGAGACTAAGGATTTAGATTTCTTTCTTTAACAAGGTCAAATATAAAGATCAATGCCAGATTATTCCTTAAGTTAAAAATGGCAACTAATAAGAAATGAATTGTAATGCTGTTTCCAGTAATTCTTTCTAGGGTCTCTTAAGTAACTTTCAAATAGACTAGACTAAAAATTTTTTTGCTAATCTTGGAAAATTAACTACAAATTTCTATGATTCAATACCTTTTCTAAAATTTTCAACTTATGATTTAACATGCTGTCCTTTATTAAACTTCCAGCCTTAGCCATTTTCTGATTATTTCGTTGATTGTATTCTGCCCTGATGTAACAAAGGTGCAGTATAGCTCGTATCAAACAAGTGAATAAACAAACATGAGTATCCTTGAGATGATTAACCTAAGATGCTACAAAGATTATTAAATTAAGCCTCATTACTTTAGTTTCACACAGAATAACACACTTATGTTTTTACTATAAATTCCAGTCTTGCAAAGCTTGTAATACTGTGTTCTCTAATCCCTAGAGTCTTTGGCATCCATGCTATAATCTGTGCTAATATAGGTATTTAGTTGTGAAAATTTAATACAAAAAAATAATGAACAATGAATTAAGTTTACTGCAACAGGCAACCAAAACATACACAAAATTTGATAATTTACTGTGTTGGGTGATAATTTAGATTTATAGGAAAACAATAGAAACATGAAAAGAAAAAGATTGTATAGCCCATCTATCTGCCCTTCCATAACAATGGTTGTTCCCTTCCCCCCTCCCCCCCCCCCCCTTTAGAGATCTTCTAGGTTTATCCCATGCCTTCTTGGATTTAGATACCATGGTCAGACCATTACCTCATTAACTTTAATATCACAACAAACATTTCAGTCAAACGAATCCCAACTAATGCACCAACCTCCAGATTTAAAAAATACAATGAAGAATTTCTAGACCTTATAATTCCTAACTTATCAACCTCACCACAAAACCTAGATGCAACAGTAACTAACTGGCACAAAACTATCAATAACGCTGCAGCTAAAAAACAAATCATTAAGAAAAACACGCATTCTAAAGTTGGTCAAACCCCCTGGTACAATAAGGATTTAAAACTATTGAAAAAGAATTTAAGGAAAGCTGAATGTAAATGGAGGAAAAATAAAAACACGATTACAAAAGATTTATACCTCACGCTCCTTAACAAGTATAAAGATGCAATTAACAATGCCAAGAAAAATTACCATGCCTCCATCCTAAATAACGCAATAAATAGACCTAGAGAACTTTTCTCAATAGTCCAAAAGCTGACAAATACCCACAACGCCAGCAACGAAATCACAGAAATTACTCCACAGACATTGGCAAATTATTACATGAACAAAACAATGTCCCATCACCCCCTACCTAAACCCATAAATACTTCTCAAATACAGCATGTAGACGAATGGTCTGTATTCCAACCCCTAACCAATGTTGCACTCAAGAACATTATCACAAACATTAATACAACAACCTAACTCCTTGACCCTTGTCCAGTAACCTGGATAAAGAACTCTACCTATACTCTCTCAATTCATCCTCCCAATAATAAATCTTTCCCTAAAAATGGATACCTACCCCCTACACTAAAACACGCACAAATCCGCCCAATCCTAAAAAACACCACCCTTGACAAATCACCTAAATCCTACAGACCCATATCGAGTATTCCGTTTATGGCTAAATTAATTGAAAAAGCAGTACAAATTCAAACACAAGATTACATTGACAGCTCAGCCCCCCTTGATGATCAGCAGTATGGGTTTCGTCCCAGACACGGAGTAGAGTCTCTTCTAACAGTTCTAATCGATACACTTGTAAGAGGAATAGACAACTCAAAACAAGCATTCTTACTCATATTCATTGATGTCTCCGCAGCCTTTGACAGTGTTCACCATTCAACAATGATTAATAAACTTAGGCAAATAGGCATAAAATCTACTGTTCTAGATTGGTTTACCTCTTATCTAACTGACCGAACTCAAACGGTACAAATCGGTAACCTTACTTCAAAAACATACAAGAACTAGGCCTCCCACAAGGTTCAGCACTGTCAGCGTTACAATTTAACATATACTTAAAACACATCCGTAAAATCTTTAAAAAATTCAATGTACCCTATCACCTATATGCGGACGACATTATGATGTATGTCCCTTTCAAAATACCAAATATCCCTACACAACTCATTAACGAATGCCTCAATGAAATAAACACCTGGCTAAATGAAAACAACCTATACATCAATCACTCAAAAACAGAAGCAATAATAGTAACTAAAAACACAACGTTCATTCCCCCCTCACATATTACATTGCAGAATAACGATATCAAACTAAAAACTGAAGTACGTTACTTAGGCGTTATAATAAACAAACACCTCAGCATGGACACACACGTAAGAAATAACAAAAAAAGTTTACTTTAAACTTAAAATATTAAAGCAACTCCGCCCACTAATGCACCTACAAGATTTTCAACGAGTTATACAAGCAATAACCACCCCCCATTTCGACTTTGCAAGTCAAATCCTACTAGGTGTAATAAAACAGACCTTGAAAAAACTTCAATTAGCACAAAACGCGGCAGCAAGGACTATTACGAAGGCCCCACCTTTCCAACATATAACCCCTATTTTAGAATATTCACATTTATTTTATTTATTTATTTAACAGTTTTTTATATACCGCCCCTTCCAGAGATCAGGGGCGGTTCACATTGAACAAAAATCAATATACATCTGTATATTTTACATGGAATTTGTGTTAACTATATACACGTTTTGTTACATTGAACACGTTATGAACATTAACTAGAATAACACTTTTCAAACTATGTACAGGTCTTTGTCTGTAGGGTAAGGTAGAGTATAGTAAGTGTCTTTCTTGTGTTTAATCATTTGTTCTGTCTTGAGAACTGTGTATGTGTTTCTGTGATTGTATTGGAGAGGTTTTTTGTTGGTAGGGGATCTCAAAATGTTTTGTAAAAAGGTATGTTTTTAGTTCTTTTTTGAATTGGTGAAGGTCCTTTATTGTGCGGAGGGTTAATGGGGTTTCGTTCCAGAGGTTCGGGGCAGCAAAGGAGAAGGCTCTATCACTTGTCGTTGCTTTGGTCCTTCTGAAATTAGTTTTTATGTTGAGGGAGTGGGTTGCGTTTTGTCTTCGTGTTCTAGTTTCTGATGGGGGTTGTAATAGGGTAGATAGTTGGGAGGGAGAGATGTTATTGATGAGTTTAAAGGTAGTCAGGAGGATTTTATATTTTATTCGGCTGCTTATGGGGAGCCAATGAAGATCTAGTAGTATTGGGGTCACGTGGTCTGTTAGTTTAGCTTTAGTGACCATCTTGGCACATATGTTTTGTGCTCTTTGGAGGAGGTATATGCTTTTTAGTGGTAGGCCATTTAGAATGCTATTGCAGTAGTCAAAGTGGGGGGTGATGAGGGAGTTGACCACTGATCTAAAGTCATGTGTGTTGAGTAGGGGTCTCAGGTGTTGTATTGTCTTGAGTTTATAGAATATAGTTTTTACTGTATGTTTGGCTCCCGATTCAAAGCATTGGCTCCCGATTCAAAGCAGAATAGATTACAAAACTCTTAACTACCTACAAAGCCATAAATAAAACAGCACCCCCGACCTTAAACAACCTCATCAAAATAGAGCCCACTCAATCTTCAAAGGAGAGACCAGTTAAACAAATTAACACCACCAAAAGAATTTATAAGGGCCAAAAAATCCACAAACAAGAAAGCCTTCTCCCATGCCGCCCCCATTTTGTGGAACACAATCCCATTAGAATTAAGATCCTTACCTGAAATCATGGAGTTTAGGAAAAAACTAAAAACACACTTATTTACAATACACTATGGATCCTTGACGAATTCACCTCTCACCTCTCAGCTAGATAAAGGATAACCCTATTCCAGCTAATATATTCTTCCAGAAAAGGAATAAAGTACTGAAGCCCTAAAACAATGTATTGAAGACTAAGGAATAACAAATAACTCTGTAGTATAGTTTAATTCTGTTCCTTTGTACATAGTTCAATATTTGTTAATTGTTAAATGCAAGTTCCAAATTTGTTATATGTAAAAACAGCTCTCCCTGTTTACTGTTCCATGTAAACCGCATCTGATCAATGGAAGGAGCGGTATATAAAAATCTGTTAATTAAATTAAAGATACTGTCCTCGTCTCTACCACCTCGACTGGGAGACTATTCCAGCCATCTACCACTCTTTCCATAAAGAAATATTTTAACATATTACTCGAGTCTATCCCCTTTCACACTTATCCCATGTCTCCTCACTGCAGAGCTCAATGGAAAGGCTCTCCTCCTGTGCATTTATATCACAGAGGCATTAAAACGTCCATCATATCTTCCTTATCCTGCCCCTCCAACATATACATATAGAGATCTTCAAGTCTATTATCATATGGTCCATAATGAAAACCACTGACCACTCTGGTAGCCACCCTCTGCCCCAACTCCATCCTGTTTATATCTTTTGAAAGCATACTCTCCAGAATAGCACACAATATTCCAAATGAGGTCTCACTACCACTTCCCCCTTCCCGCTGGCCATTCCTCTCCCGATGCAACCAGCATCCCTCTGGCTTTTGAAGTCACCTATTCCACCTGTTTAGCCACTTTAAGATCAATAGAAACAATCACACCCAGATCCCACTCCACTTTCGTGGACAGAAGCACCTCACCCCCTAATACTGTACTGTTCCACTGAATTTCCGCAGCCCAAATGCATGATCCTATACTCTTTCGTGTCAAATCTCAGCTGCCAAATTCTCGACTATTCCTCAAGCCTAGCTAGATCCCTCCCCATGCCATCCAATCCTTCCTGGGTTTCCACTCCACAGCACACTCTGGCATCATCCGCAAAGAAGTAAACCCTATCCGACAGTCCTCCTGCAACATCACCAACAAAAATGTTAAAAAATCAGACCAAGGACAGACCCCCGCAGCACACCACCAACAACATGAAGTGTGTCATTATGTGAATTTTAGTCAATATTAAAGTATCTACTTATTTACAGATTATTCTAACTTATAATAGCTGGGAAAGATGAGAAGTAAAATAAAAGGCACCGATTTCAATAAAGCATTTTCTTCTAAGAAATGTGAAGAAAATGTGTATATCACATTTAAACACTGAACTCTACTCTTCCCCGTTTACTCAGCTTACAATCTCAGGGTCATCTTTGACTTTTCCCTGTCCTTCTCTACACACAAAACAGATAGCTAAATCTGTTGCTTGTTTCTCTATACCACTGGCAAAATTTGTCCCTTCTCCTTTCTGAACACACTAAGACCCTTATCCATAGTCTAGTCACCTCCTGTCTATACTACTGCAACTTCCTCTTTGCTGATCTTCCTCCAAATCCTCTCCCCCCACTTCAATTTGTTCAAAACTCAGCTGCATGGCTAATCTTTTGGTAGTGTCACTATGCTCATGTCACTTCTCAAGTCACTTCATTGGCTCCCTTTCCATTTCCGCATCCAGTTCAAATTTGTTTGTTCAATGTAAACCGCCTTGATATCATAAAAGGCGGTATATAAGAAATGTTAAATAAATAAATTTGTACTACTGACCTGTAAGTGCCTTCATTCGGCTGCTGCTCACTACTTTCCTCTATTATCTCTCCCTACACCCTCCCCCTCAGGGAATGCACTTCTGGCACATCCCTTCTATCTGCGTCCCTCTCTTCCACGGCCAACTCCAGACTTTGATCTTTCTACCTTGCTGCTCCTAATGCCTGGAACAAACTACCTGAGTCAGTACATAAGGCTCCTTCTGTGGCACTCAAATCCAGGCTAAAAATTCACTTCTTCGAGACTCCTTTTGGATCCTGATCCCCTTAGCCTCCTGTTCACTTCCTATGCATTTAAAAGTTAACATTTAACTTAACGTTTAACTTAACATTTACAATGCTTTCCAAGATAAGGGGTCCTGAGGCAGGCCCATGTTCCCTGCCTTTGGCAAGTAGTGTGGGTGCTCCTGAGGAAGGGAAATGCAGCTCCTGTGCGATAACTACCTGCCCTGGGCAATGAAGTCAAAACATATGCTAGTTATTTCCATCACCACCCCTCTACCCCCCACATTGACCACACCCCCTTCGCATTTATTGAACTTTCATTTTTGCAGTTAAAGTGTGGTAAGTGCAAACACTTACCGCACTTCAGTAATCATGGCCCTTAATGATTAACAATTTATTTAAATATTTTTTGGAAGGCTGAACCCAGTCAATTAGAGGAGCTTTCACACCACTAGTTATTAACAAGTGACCTCAGTGTAGCAGAATTTTTTATACAATAGTAAAAAGGGAAGATGAGGATTTAGGAATCTGAGGCATATATATCTTCCATTCTCCTTTTTCTCCCTTCACGTCTTGTTTCTTTTTTTTTTTGCAATGAAACACATGAAACTTGTGCTAAAAAATGTACTGTTCTAAAACCATCAAATTGTTAGGAATATTTGCCTTAGAGGATATTTTGGCATTTTTGTCTATCAAGGCAGCTATGTTTAAATTTTGCTTCTCAGACTTCTGAGTTTCTAGAGCAAATAGAGAAGATAAGAGACCATGAGCTAGACTGGGAGAATTGGAACAGCAAGTTGGGAAAATGAAGCCTTAAATAGCTGCAATTCAAAAATCTGGAGCAACTTTTAAAGACCGGCTTGAGACGCTCGAGAATACAAATAGATCAAGGATCATTAGATTAAGTTTTCCTAAGACTAGGCTGTTGGTTCCAAAGGAATTATGGACGATGTATTTAAAGGGTGTATTTATCTTTATCTTTATTAAAAACTTAATATACTGCTCATATAAAAAGCATCAAAGCGGTTTACAAACATTAAAATAAAGGTAGAACTGCTGTGAAAAGGAAAAAGAACGCCAATAAATGTAGACAGGAAAGAAGAGACAAGATTAGAGGAAAGAGCAGAAAGTGACTGCACTACACCAAGGAGAGGAGAGAAAGGGGCTTAACATCAACGGGGAGCTGGGGACAAGGGGGTGGGGGGAGGTCAAAGGCAGAGCAGAAAAGGTGGGTTTTTAGTCTGGCCTTAAAGGTGTTGGAGGGTTCCAGACGGAGAGCGGAGGGGAATGAGTTCCAGAGCCGGGGACCCAGGAAAAAGAAGGCTGAAGGGCGAGTGGATTCTAGATGGGCCTGGGATGGGGAAGGAAGAGACATACGATTGGAATGAATGGACCTGAGGGACTGATGAGGGGGTGTGGAGGTGAAAAGAGTCAGCGAGATAGAGGGGAGGTACCGGTATGGATTGATTTATGGACGAAGATGAGGAATTTATACTGAACCCTGTAGGGAATTGGGAGCCAGTGCAAGTGTATGAGGAGGGGGGTGATGTGATCTGAACGGGAGGCGTGGATCAGGATACGTGCGGCTGTGTTTTGGACGAGTTGTAGTCTACGAAGTTGGGTTTGGGGAAGGCCGGCTAAGGAGACATTACAATAGTCCAGACAAAACATTACAAGGGACAGGAGCAATATGGTCAGGGAAGGGACAAAAAGAAAAGGGCGGATTGCGCAAAGTTGTCTCAGAGTATGGAAAGAGTGCTGGACTACGGAAAAGATGTGATCTTTGAAGGAGAGGGACGAATCAAGGGTAACAACTAGATAACTGGAAGTAGCGGTATATAAGTGTATACTAAATAAATAAATAAAATAAATAAATAACGTATGGATGTGACAACAGGAATAGGAGAGGAGGAAAGAAGAGGGACAAGAGGGAGAGTTGGGCTGCCGGAGGTAAACCAAATGTCAGAGGTTTTGGAGAGGTTAACATGTAGGACGTTAGAGGATAGCCAAGAGGCCACAGAGGATAAACAAGCGTTAAGGGGACTGATATCGTGGGTGGAGGAGTCTGTGTGATGAATGAGGATATCATCTGCATAGTAATAGGCGGAGATACTATGTTGCTGAACCAAGAGTGTGAGAGGGGTCAAGAAAATGTTGAACAGAAGTGGTGCTAGGACAGAGCCCTGGGGGACACCACAATGAAGGGAGTAGAGGAAGAGGAAGTATGCCCTGAGAGAACTGAGACGAGGATAAAGAGTAGTTACTCACCTGTAACAGGTGTTCTCCAGGAGCAGCAGGAATCAGTCCTCACATATGGGTGACGTCGGCGCCGACGGAGCCCTCGTGTGGAGCATTTCCCCAACTTTCAAAGAAAGCCTTTGGGAATTGCAGCGCGCATGCGCGGTCCCCTTCCCGCCCAAGGGTGCCATCTTGCTCAGTCTGACGACATAGCTAAAAGACAGCAAAAAATTAGCAAAAATAAATCATATGACTGCAACTCCAAGGGGAGGAGGGAGGGTTGTGAGGACTGATGCCTGCTGCTCCTGGAGAACACCTGTTACAGGTGAGTAACTACTTTCTCCAGGACCAAGCAGGAAATCAGTCCTCACATATGGGACTCCCTAGCTTAAGGTTACCAGAGACCTCAAGCGGAAAAATGAGCTTCCTCTAGCTCGTCAGCACAGAAGGAAGGAATCTTCTCTGAGAACGCCCCCGACCGGTAGCCCAACACCAGGGCCGGAGGGTAGGAGTTGCCTAAACCCCAAAGAGATTATGGAGTACTGCCTGTCCGAAAGCACTGTCCCTGCGGGACTCCCTCTCAAGGCAGTAATGGGCCGCAAAAGTCTGGCTTGAAGACCAAGTAGCGGCCCGGCAGATGTCTGCCAACGAAACAGAGCAGAGATGAGCCACTGACGCAGCCTTCGCCCTGACACGATGAGCCATGATTCGACCCTCCAACAAGAGGCCGGCTGCCCCATAAGCCCAGGCGATACAGTCAGCGACCCATATGGACAACGTACGCTTGGAGACAGGGAGCCCCAACATATTGGGGTCAAAAGAAACGAAAAGCTGAACAGCCTTTCAATGCTCCC
Source organism: Ichthyophis bannanicus (assembly GCA_033557465.1). NCBI lineage: Eukaryota > Metazoa > Chordata > Amphibia > Gymnophiona > Ichthyophiidae > Ichthyophis > Ichthyophis bannanicus. Next base: position 53,359,018 of record CM066032.1, read on the forward strand.
GCGTACGGTCAAGGTAGAAGGATAACGCCCTCCTACAGTCCAGGGTATGCAAGACCATCTCAGCCCGGTTGGCATGCGGCCTGGAAAAGAAGGTCGGAAGAACCACCTCCTGATTGAGGTGAAAAGGTGAAACAACTTTAGGAAGAAACTTAGGGCGAGTCCGTAAGACTACCCTATTCCTGTAGAACCTAGTGTAAGGAGGATCAGACACTAGCGCCTGCAGTTCACTCACTCGCCTAGCAGAGGTGAGAGCTACCAGAAATAAAGGTTTCCTGGAGAGAAAACGGAGAGGGCAGGTAGCCATAGGTTCAAAAGGCGGACAAGTAAGCCGCTGCAACACCACATTCAGATCCCACTCAGGGGCCGGTGGACGCAAAGGAGGCTTCAGCAGGAGGCGGCCTCTGAGGAAACGAACCAAAGGGTGGTTGGAAAGAGGCCTGCCGTCCACCGGGGAGTGGTGTGCTGAGAGAGCACTAAGGTGAACTCTGACAGAGTTAGACTTAAGGCCCAGATTGGAGAGGTAAAGCAAATATTGCAACACTACCGCTACCAAGCACGAGAAGGGATTCTCGCTGTGCTGAGCACACCAGGCGGAGAATCTACGCCACTTAAGAGCGTAGGATCTCCTAGTGGATTGCCGTCTAGAAGCTAAGACAACATCTTCCACCTCTCGAGGCAGTTGTAGGGGAGCCAGGACTACCCTTTCCGCAGCCAGGCCATCAGATGAAGGGACTGGAGGTTGGGGTGCAAGAGAGTCCCATGATCCTGAGACAGGAGATTGTGTTGAAACCCCAGAGGAAGAGGGGTGTCCACCGCTAGCTGCAGCAGAAGCGGGAACCACGGTTGCCTGGGCCACCTGGGGACAATGAGAATCAACGAAGCCCTGTCCTTGAGGACTTTGAACAGCGTTCTGGACACTAGTGGTGTGGGAGGAAACGCATACAGTAGGCCTGTGGACCACGAGATCAGAAACACATCCACTGCTATTCTGAGGGGATGCTGTTGTCTGGAGCAAAATCTCGGAAGTTGCCGGTTCAGAGGACTGGCGAAAAGATCCATGGAGGGGAGTCCCCACCTGAGAAAGATCTGCTGAACCACCAATGGGTTCAATCTCCATTAGTGTGATTGTAGGATCCTGCTCAGTCTGTCTGCCAGGTAATTTTCCTGACCTGGGAGGTAGACAGCCTTGAGAAGGATCCCGTGATTGACAGCCCAAGAGCACAGCCGTTGAGCCTCCTGACAAAGAAGGGAGGAGCCTGTGCCTCCTTGTTTGTTCACATAGAACATGGCAACTTGATTGTCCGTCTGAAGTTTATCTGCTGAGCAGCCTCCCAAGGGGTCCAGAGACCATGAGTACAGGTCCCTTGGCAATGTGCTCCCCAACCGAGAAGAGAAGCATCGGTTGTGAGCACTTGAGAAGGCGGAGGGGATTGAAAAACCACTCCGAGCACCAGATTCGGAAGATGAAGCCACCATTGCAGAGAGGAGACCAGTAGGTCGGATATCTTCACTGAGTCCGCTAGGCTCCCTGTGGCTTGATGCCATTGAGTGCGAAGGCTCCACTGAGCAGGCCGCATGTGTAGGCGGGCATTGGGGGCGACATGAACCGTGGAAGCCATATGGCCGAGTAGTCTCAGGAATTGCCTGGCAGAGACCAGGGAATTTCTGCGAAACTAGCTGGCCAGATCCATTAGCCTGTAGGCCCTGTCCAGAGGCAGAAAAGCCTTTGCTTGAAGAGTGTCGAGCCTGGCCCCTATGAACTCCAAGTTCTGGGACGGGAGCAAAGTGGACTTTGCGAAATTTATGACAAACCCCAAGTGCTGAAGCAGAGCCACAGTGCGAAGGGTGGCCAGGTTGGCCTCCTGGGAAGATTGGCCCCTTATGAGCAAGTCGTCCAGGTACGGAAACACAAAAAGACCCTGAAGCCTCAGGTAGGCCGCCACCACTGCCAGGCACTTGGTGAACACCCTGGGAGCGGAGGACAGGCCAAAGGGCAGTACTCTGTACTGATAGTGGTTTCCTCCCACAACAAACCTGAGATATTGTCTGTGGTCTGGATGAATAAGGATGTGAGTATACGCATCCTTTAGATTTAAGGAGCATAGCCAATCTCCCTGCTGGAGGTCGGGAAGCAGGATTCCAAGGGTAAGCATCTTGAACTTTTCCCTCTCCAGGAACTTGTTGAGGTTGCGCAAGTCTAGGATAGGTCTGAGGCCTCCTGTTCTTTTTGGTACCAGAAAGTACCTGGAATAAAAGCCGTGACCTCTCAGGTGGTGGGGCAGCGGTTCCACAGCCTGATCCTGTAGCAGACGTGCCAACTCCTGAAGGAGTAGGTCCCTGTGCAGAGGGGGTCTTGGAGGCTCCCCTGGAAAGTAGGAGAGAGGTACCTGGTGAAAATGGAGAAGATAGCCCTTTTGGACTATGTGAAAAACCCAGGCATCTGATGTGACGGCTGACCACCTGTGGGCAAAGTGGGCCAGCCGGCTTCCTGTGCTGAGAGAAGCCAGCTGAGGAGAAGAGGCTATGCAGTTTGAGTCAAAACCCCCCACCCTGCTGAGCAGGGGCTGGTGTTGGTGGCTTGTGGGCCTTCTGCCTACGGGGCCCCTGACCCTGCCCCTTGGCCTGCTGACCCTGCTGGGGAGCTGTAGAGGCCTGATAATGAGGATATTGTTTATAGGCAGATGTCTTTTTTCCCGAGCCCTTCTTCTGAGAAGGGGCAGAGGTTTTCCTGGAAAGCCTAGTCCTGGTCGGAGTCTCGGTCTCGCGTTCTGCAGCCTTTTCAGCCATGGGCGTGCCAAAAAGGTTTTCACCTCGGCAGGGGACATCGACCAACTTGTCCTGGACCCATGGCTCGAGGTCGGATGACTGTAGCCAAGCATGTCGGCAGGCACCGATGCCGGCCCCGGCTACTCAGGCCAAAGCCTCGAAGCCATCGTAGGCTGCTCGAGAGATAAACTTCGAGCACTCAAATACCAGTGGACAAGGCCTGGAACCTCTGCAAAGGTTCCTCGGAGAGACCAACAGAGAACCCGGCAATCTCCTTTGCCAGGTCTCGAAGGTACATGCCCATGTAGAGCTGGTATGTCTGGACACAGCAAGCAAGCATAGAGCCCTGGAAGCACTTCTTACCGAGGGCATCCAGGTTCCGGGCCTCCCGGCCGGGAGGCACCAAGGAGTGCATCTTCTGACTTTTCAGTCGATGCATGGCCGATTCCACAACCATGGAGTGGTGCGGTAATTGTGCCTTTTGGAACCCAGGGCTCTTGCGGACTCGATGGAATCGACCCGCTTGCTTAACACCGGCGTCGAGGCCGGGGTCTCCCACATGCGGAAGAGCAGCCGCTCCAGCATCAGAGGAACCGGAACAGTAAAGGCCTCCTTCGGGGGAGAGTCATACTGGAGGGCCTCGAGCTCTTCAGCTCGAGGCTCCTCCTCGGGATCCGCGGGGAAGGCCAAGGCCTTGGCCATATCCCGCACGGTCCGAGAACCGGGTATCCTCCGGTGGGGATAGACTCCGAGGTTCGGACTCGGGCGAGTCCGATGGGACACACCGAGTCCGATAGGTGTCGGGTGACTCTTCGTCCTCCATCTCCCAGCCCAACTCCTCGGAGGAGGAATCGAGCGGCTCCGGTCGGGCAGGCACCGATGCCCTCTGCCCCAACGCCGAGGGTATCGGTGTCGACGACCTCGGCCCCGAACGGACTCGAGGATCGGCTCGGCCGTCGATGTCCCAGTGGTCGGGGCAGATGCACCAGTGAGACCGGCGATCAATGCCCGCTGCTGTTCCATGAAGGCAGCAAAGCTGCTCTCCAAGGCCGTCAACCTGAGTCCGAGCTCAGGAGACCCAGCAGCCCCCGACTCGGGCCCCGACGGCGTCAGGCCCGATGTCGGCTCCCTCGGAGGAGAGTCAACGAGGACAACAGCACTTACGTGTCCAGGAGACTCCATCTCGACACGAGGATGCTTGGCAGGCCTCTCCGACTCCGAAGACCCGGGACAGCTATCGGGGCTATGCGACCTGGCCCTCAAGGAACCAGGAGCGTCCACCGACGCCACCCTCGCGGGTTTCTTCTTCCCGCGAAGGAGACCCCCGCTCAGAGGAACCCCCGACGCTGCTCAGGGCCGGAGTCCCGAGATGTCGAGGCCTCTGACGAGGTCCGGGCCCGGCCGGATGCGGAGTCAGAAAAAATTCAATCCTTCTGGTGCTGCCGACTAGGACATTTTGCCACACGGACCACAGATCATCGGGTCATGATCGGGTCCGAGGCAACGGAGGCAGCAGTCGTGTGTGTCGGTAAGAGACATAAGTTTCTTACACCGATCACATTTCTTAAACCCGCTGGTAGCCATCGGGGGAAAAAGGGCCCCTGCTAGATCAGAAGACCGGGCTGCCAGGGAAAAAAGAAAAAAGGCGCGAACGCCAGTCACAAAGGACAAAAAACGAAAAAGAAAGAAAAGGACTCGATACCGGCGTATCGGTCAGAGCGGGAAAAGGATCTGGCGTCGAACCGGAGAAAAAAAAAGAGAAAAATAGAGAAAATCAACTTTTTCCTCGGGGAAAAACAAACTACGTCCGTCGGGCTCCGCGGAAAAAAGAAGACTGAGCAAGATGGCACCCTTGGGTGGGAAGGGGACTGCGTGTGTGCGCTGCAATTCCCAAAGGCTTTCTTTAAAAGCTGGGGAAATGCTCCGCACGAGGGCTCCGTCAGCAACGTCACCCATATGTGAGGACTGACTTCCTGCTTGATCCTGGAGAATAGCTGAACAGATGTACTGTCTACCAAAAGGGAAGGGAAGGAGAATGATGGAGAGTGCAATAGACTCCCTGGCTTCAACAGACAGTTTTGATCTTACTGTTTCTTGGTATCCTCATGCGATAATATAGAAGCATGAAAGCCTAGTTAGTCCACTATAATGGTAGTTATTTAATGACAATAATATAGCAAATAGAGCAATGTTGGTCATGTCTCTGTGCTCCGAGTCTTATAAATCTGCGCCGTTTAAAAATTACTTCAAATTTAGATATTTCCTTTTTTGGGCAAAAGCCTACCCAACACGGAAGAAGGGTCCCCCCCCCCCCCAGCTTAGGTCTAGGACAGTGGCCAAAGGCATCTTTAAGATTCTCATGTAAGTCCTTTGCTCGGTTTATAAGAGAACAATTATAAATTGTAAATCCAATGCAGCTTGAATCATTTCTTAATTATAAAGAATCCATTTAGAAGTGTTTCAGGTATACTTTTATCCTTAAAACGGGTTTGGGGGTTAAGTAAATGCTGCAGCGATAATGCTATAGATGACAATAGATATTTCCTTTATTTTTCATTTCTGTAACGTCCCCCCCCCCCCTCCCTTCATTTGTGAACTAAAGCAAACTTGTCCGATTTTCACTATTTCTGTAAAAATGTGCTATTTTCATTTATTCTTACTTTGGAATAGCATTGTGAAAATAGTAAAAAGAATTGCTAGCAATAAGGCAATAATAAGCACATGCCCCATACAGGGAGGAAGTGTGTGAACAGTGTATACTTCTGGAACAATTAACAGTAAACAAGATAAATACAACACATATTAAGAACACTGCAATTCATGAGCAAGTCTAGAAAACAAATCTATGAAAAATCACTCTTTTACAATCCACAGCAAGCAAAGCACCCTCGCAAAAAACACGCTCAAGGGCCACTCAAGAACATCTCTTTGATAGTAACTATATATGCAGTGGAGCATTATTGCTCCTAACAGGGATCAGGCCAGATCCTGAAGAGTAGCACTGTCTCATCAAATATTGAGCAGAGAATGACAGGGCAGAATCTGAAGATAATGGCATTGCACCACATGTGCAAGATGGCAGAACAGACAAGAGTCTGCACAGACCTTATGGCAGATATGAACGAGGTGTTTGAAGCACAAGACTGCAAAGCCTCTCCTTTTCCAAAGAATGTGCAGATTGCACTGTTGCAAATCCTTGCTCAGAACAGTTAACCACAGGTGATGAATGTGCAACCTGGGAACCTCCAAGGAGTAAAACTAGAACCACATCCATGTCCAGTTCTTCAGCATCAGGACCTCTTGAACCACTGCACAGTAAGGAGGTGCCAAGGCTGAGGTCATATGATGATCACAAGATGAGCAGATATCCCTGACTATCCTCAACAAATTCCCCAAATCTTGCAAAATAGCAAAACCCACCCACCCCCAAACACTTCTATTGCAAACACTTGCTGTGGGAAATGGTACTACAGCTGTGGAGAGTAATTTGGAACCGCAGGGATGACACTGGCAGAAGTTATATTATTTAAAATTCCCAAACTGGGTAGGGGGCAGCTAACAGAACAAGAATCCAAAATGTTGGCAGATGGGCTCCACCCGATGTTCACACTCCAGAGACTATGCAAAAACTAACAAGGACAATTGCAGAACTCCAATGATAAACCAATCAAAACTCAAACCTCTACTGAACAGAATAAAGAGGGCCTGAAGGGGCAGGCACGAAGGATCCAGCAAGCTGAAGAGCAAAGCTTGAGGCAGGAAGATAAAGTAGATATAGAAGAACTATACCTGCAGATTTTGGAGCAACAAAACAAAAATACTTTTAGACAGAATCAAAGACCAAGAGAATCATGGTAGGAGAAGCTATATAGGTCTAGTAGGACTTCTTGAATCGATCCAGAAGAAAGACTTGAGAGTGGTGTTGGAAATCTGGCTGCCCTGCATTAGGCATAGGAGTGGAGGAAGACCCAGTGAGGTTGGAAAAAGCACAATGATTAGCAACACGTAGAGAGGAATGGAAGCAGCTGAAGACTGTTACAGCCCGGTTGCTGAACTTTGTAATCAAAGAGAAGCTATTTGCTAAATATATTTATTTATTTATTTATTTACATTCCTCTTATATACCGCACTATTCGGCATCAGCGTGGTTTACATGGAACAAAATGCTCAGTACAAATAACATGTATGAGTTTACAGATAACAGGGAACAAAAACTTAGATAACAGGGGTAACTATTTACAAAACTTACTACATGGAGAAAACACAACTACATGGAGAAAACACATATATAGGGCAAAACACTAAAACTTCTCCATTATCAAAATTTCTCGGTGCACGTTATGGTTGAGTGCGAGGTGTTGGATCTTTACTGCACAAAACATATCCTAAAAGCCTCTGCTTTACATTGCAGTATCCAGCAAAAATGGAAATTACACTAACCTGGTAATTGTAGTTCCTGTAGGATCCAGTTTAGTCCTCCACAATCGGGTAGTGCACCTTCTACTGCAGCCTGGAGACTGGACCAATCAAATCTTCTGTAGTACATATCCAGCAGGAGCTCCCAGAAGCCCCCCAGTGTACTAGTAACAAAGCATACTTAACGAAGCAACACATTAAATAATCATTAAATTATCATTACATTATCAGTAAACCCTTTTCTTCCCCCCTGTAATAACCAACTCCCTCCCCAAACGAGGAAGTCAGAACACCGGCTGGCGCCGAAACCGACGCCTTCCAATTAACACAGAGCTCCCCTTCACAGAAATCTAGGGAGCTGACTGAACTCCAAGAAAGGGAAGAGCCATAGCGAAAAGCACGACTGTCAACAGAACACGAACGGGACGAAGAACCGTCCTACAGTCAACCGCTCGGAACAGCGCGCCGCAAGACTACACAGAGAGTTGGGAGGGAAGGAGGACTAAACTGGATCCTACAGGAACTACAATTACCAGGTTAGTGTAATTTCCATTTCCTGTGCGGATATCCAGTTTAGTCCTCCACAATCGGGATGTAACAGAGCAGTTAAGACTGGGCGGGACCTTGCCAGCCGGCGCGCAGAACCGCCGATCCAAAACAGGAATCCCGAGCCGCTAATACATCCAGGCGATAGTGCCTGCTGAAAGCGTGCAGAGACGACCAAGTGGCCGCCCTACAGATATCCGCTGGCGGAACCAGGCAATGCTCCGCCCAAGAGGTCGCCTGAGCTCGAGTAGAATGAGCTCGAAGCCCCTCCGGAACTGGCCGCTGCTGCAACAGATACGCAGATGCGATCGCTTCCTTGAGCCATCTAGCAATGGAGGCCTTAGCCGCCGCCTCCCCTTTTCTTGCACCCCCAAAGAGCACAAAAAGCCGATCGGTCTTACGAAAGGACTCCGTAGACTGCAAATACCGACGCAGCGTGCGACCCACATCGAGCCGGTGAAGACCCTTGTCCACCGACTCGACCGAGTTCGCCGAAAGGACCGGCAGAAACACTGCCTGATTCAAGTGAAAGGGAGACACCACCTTTGGAAGAAAAGAAGCCACCGGCCGGATCACAATCCGGTCCGCGGAAAACGACAAGAAAGGCTCTCGGCAGGACAAGGCCTGAAGATCCGAAATGCGCCGAGCCGAGCAAATGGCTACAATAAAGACCGTCTTCAAAGTGAGATCCTTCAGGGACGCCCTCCGCAAGGGCTCAAAAGGTTCCCGCACCAGAGCCCGCAGGACTAAATTCAAATCCCACGGGGGAATCGGTGCTCTGCGGGAAGGCCGCAAATGAAAAACAGCGGTCAAGGAACGCCGCACATCCGCATGAGCGCTGAGAATGCGGCCTAAAACCTTGCCTCTATAGCAGGAGATCGCTGCCAACTGAACCTTCAGGGAACTGGCCGCGAGGCCTTTCTCGAACCCATCCTGAAGGAAGCTTAACACGACGGGCACAGAGACCGTCGCCGCCCGGACTCCCCGCCGGGAGCACCAGTCCTCAAAAATCCTCTAGATTCGAACATAAGTAAGAGAAGTGGATGACTTTCTTGCCCGCAGTAGGGTGGAAATCACCGCGGGCGAATAACCCTTCTTTTTCAGCCGAGCCCTCTCAATGGCCAAACCGTAAGCGAGAATCGAGCCACCTGGGGCATCCGCAGGGGGCCCTGAAGAAGAAGGTCCGGCAGCGCGGGCAGGCGCCAAGGCACGCCGTCTCGAAGTCTGACTAGCTCGGCATACCAGGGCCTCCGGGGCCAATCCGGAGCCACCAGCAGCACTCTGCCCTGATGACACTCGATGCGCTGGACGACCCGGCCGATCAGCGCCCACGGAGGGAAGACATACAGAAGCCCGGACGTCGGCCACGGCTGAATGAGAGCGTCGAGCCCTTCGGACATTCGCTCCCGCCGTCTGCTGAAGAAGCGACTCGTCTTGGCCGTCTGGAAGGTCACCATGAGATCCATGATGGGCGGACCCCACCGCCGCACTATTTGCGCATACACCTGTGGATTTAACTCCCACTCTCCGGGGTCCACTCGCACTCTGCTGAGAAAGTCGGCCTGGACATTTTCCGCGCCCGCTATGTGCGCCGCTGATATTGCCGGCAGACGAGTCTCCACCCAACTGAACAAGGCTGTCGCCTCTGTTTCCAGGGCCACACTCCCTGTGCCCCCTTGGCGATTGATGTAAGCCACCGTGGTCGCATTGTCCGACCAGACCCGGACAGGTCGACCCCGGACCAGTGGCTCCAGGGCCAATAGTGCTAGCCGCACCGCCCGAAGCTCGAGATGGTTGATCGACCAAGACGCTTCCTGGGAGGACCACACCCCCTGAGTGAAGCGGGTCTCGCAGTGCGCTCCCCAACCGGCTAAGCTCGCATCCGTTGTGAGGGGAACCCACAGAGGAGGCTCCAAGCGAACCCCCCGCGTCAGATTCTCGGGAGAGAGCCACCAACGGCGCGAAAGACGCACCGCCTTCGGGCAGGGCAGTCTCTTGTTCAAGGAGTCGCACTGGTTGGACCACCGGCGAAGGAGCGCCCTCTGCAGCGGGCGCATGTGGGACCGCGCCCACGGTACCACCTCCAAGGTCGCCGCCATCGTTCCGAGAAGCCTCAGGTACCACCACGCCGACGGAGCGGGCATGCCCCAAAAGAGTCGGACAAGAGCCCGCAACGCCCGGACGCGGCGCTCGGGGAGGCACACCAGCCCCCCGGGCGGTGTCGAAGCGCACCCCCAGATACTCGAGGTCCTGCGAGGGACGCAGACAACTTTTTCGTTCGTTCACCACCCAGCCGAGAGACCGCAGCAGAGCACTCCCGACTGGACTTTGCCCGAATCAACCAGTCGTCGAGATATGGATGGACCAAGATGCCCTCCTTGCGCAAGGCCGCCGCAACGACCACCATCACCTTTGTGAAGGTGCGCGGAGCCGTGGCTAAGCCGAACGGCATGGCCCGGAACTGGAAGTGGCCCCACGGAAACGCAAAGCGGAGAAACCGCTGATGAGATGGATGTATCGGGATGTGCAAATAGGCCTCTGTAAGATCGAGGGACGTCAAAAACTCCCCCTGTCGTACTGCTGCAATGACTGACCGCAGAGTTTCCATACGGAAGTGCGGCACCCTGAGCGCGCGATTGACGCCTTTGAGATCCAAGATCGGACGCAGAGAATCGCCCTTTTTGGGGACCACAAAATAGATGGAGTAACGACCGGCGCCTCTTTCCAAGAGAGGAACCGGGACCACCGCTCCCAGTGCTAACAACCGAGCCAGGGTCACGCGGATGTCCCGCGTCTTTTGTTCGCCCCTGCTGGGCGACAGAACAAAGGCATCCGGAAGCGGGGATGCAAATTCTAGAGCATAACCCTCTTCTATAATCTGTAGCACCCAGCGATCTGACGTAATTTGGGCCCAAGACGGAAGAAAGTCGTGCAAACGACCCCCGATAATCGGGCCTCCCTCCAGAGCCCGCCTCGCGTCATTGTGGCTTGCGCCCAAAGGAAGACGTCGAGGGAGAGGCGGCTCCGGAGAAGCCTCTGCCGGCCCCTCTGAAACCACGAAATCCCTGATTATGGGCTCCAAACCGGCCCCGCTGCGAGGCCCACAGGCGGGAGGACCGAAACCTGCGCTGATCCCGAAAGGACCCCCGCGCCGAGGTGGAGGACCTGTTGGCCCTTGGCCTATCCTCCGGAAGCCGGCCCCCCTTGGACTCACCGAGCTCCTTTACCAGTTTCTCGAGAGCCTCCCCAAATAACAATCTGCCCTTAAAGGGCAGTTTACCGAGGCGGGACTTGGAAGAACCGTCAGCCGCCCAGTTGCGCAACCATAGGGACCGGCGCGCTGCCACCGCGGACGCCATACTATTAGCCAATGCGCGGATTAAATCATAAAACAGATCCGCCAAGTAGGCCGAGCCGGACTCCAGCCGGGTAACCTCCAACAGGCCTTGCTGGTCTAAGCCGGGGCTCGAGCGCAAGCGCTGCGACCACCGCAGACACGACCGAGCCACCCAAGCCCCGCAAATAGAGGCTTGCAATGACACGGCATCCGTATCGAAGGTTTGCTTCAGCAAATTATCAATCTTCTTATCCTGCCCGTCCTTGAGGGCCGCCGCCCCCTCAACCGGGATGGTGGTTTTCTTGGTCACTGCGGAAACCGCAGCATCCACTCGCGGAGACTTAAACAAGTCCCTGTCCTTGTCGGCGAGGGGATAAAGCCGCATCATCTGTTCCACCACGCGGTGGACGGGAAAAACCACCTGGGTATCCCTGACGGCCTGAATGAGAGGATCCTCCAGACCCTCTTCCTCCAGGGACCGCACTGCCGAAAGGTTAAGTGCCTGAAGGGACTCCGTAACCAGAGGAACCAGCTCGTCCTTCCGAAACACCCGAATGATCTGAGCCTGATCCTCCGGCTCGGGGATCTCCCCATCCTCCAATTCCTCCGCTTCAGTCTCAGGATCGCCCTCCGCCTCGGACTCCAGAAGCCCCAGGGCGTCCTGCTCCTGTTCCCCCAACCGGAGCCGCTTGACCCCGGGTGGAGAGGAGCGCTGAGCCACCCCAGTGACCCCGGAGGGGAGAGAGGGGGGGCCCAACCTCCGGTCACTGACCGGACCTGCTCAAGTGGAAAGCCTGATGCATGAGGAGAACAAAATCAGGGGAGAATTCCATAGGTGGGACAACTATAGCCCCCTGCTGGAGCGCAGCCACCGACCCACTGGCCGGTGGAACCGACCCAGACTGAGGGATGCTCGGAGAAAGGACACTGTCCCCTGAAGTAGAAGCATCCCCAGGGGTAGCCTGCTCCTGGACATGCACAGAGTGTTCCAGCTCTGCGGGCACTGCAGCGCAGCCCCTGCAGATGCCAGAGTCAGTCCCTGCCGCTCTGCGGGACCCACAAATCACACATTGGGGTTTGGAAGCCATCCCAAGACCACCTCTGCCCAGCGGGATAGAAGGGAACCGGCACAGAAAAGCCCACACCACAGGGGCAATCTCATGCAAATCAGTCCCGGTTGAATAATAAAACGTTTTTTTTTTTCTTTTTTTGCAAGAAACAAACACACTCCCCAGACTCCCAGGGGTGCCCTGAGCAAAATCGCCAGCAAAAGGAACCCCAAAAACCCCAGGGGAACCTGTGCACAAGTGATCAAAAGTGCCTCTAAAAGCACACTTTATAAATCCAAAATGGCCGCCGCACTTTTTCACCCGCGGTAAAAAACGGCTCGAAAATACAAAGACAAATAAATAATATGTAAAAGAAAGAAAACGACCCTCAGATACAGGGCAAACGATCAAATTTAGGAAAAATTGCCAAATGGGCTCAGGAGAGCCTACAGAACGCTGGCAGCTCTGACAAGAGAGCACTGCTCACAAATACAGACATAAAATGAAAACTCCTACCAGCTCAGGAACAGCAAGGACACAGCCAACTTCACACAGTGTCAGCCACTGCTGTATCAGGTATGGCTTTTCCCCGTACAGTCAAGGGGAAGCTCACCCAAGGCTGATAAAATTAGCCAGGCAAGAAGACAGGAGCCTGCAGGTCTGACTTCCTCCCGAGTCTCCTGTGCCAAAGCACTAGAGAGGCATGTTTCTTTCACTTTTCCTTTTAAAGATACAACTAGCTATTAAATAAATAGCAAATAAATGTCCCAAAAACAAACCCTAAAAGACTAACTAACAAGTGTTGCTCCTTCAAGAGTCACTCAGTGTGCCCAGCAAGGGCACAGACGTCTTCAAGCTGCAAGAGACTGGACACACTGGGGGGCTTCTGGGAGCTCCTGCTGGATATGTACTACAGAAGATTTGATTGGTCCAGTCTCCAGGCTGCAGTAGAAGGTGCACTACCCGATTGTGGAGGACTAAACTGGATATCCGCACAGGAAGTACAGTTAACTTACCAGAACAAGTAGAATCTTCTTGAAAAGTCACAACAAAAACATGATGGCAGAAAAAGACCACATGGGCTATCTAGTCTGCCCTTCTATATCAACTACTACAATACTCCCCATTTTTCCTTTAGAGATCCTGTGTCCCATGCATTTTTTAATTCAGAAACCGTCCTCATCTCTACTACCTCCACTTAGAGACTATTCCATGCATCTACCACTCTTCCTGTAAAGAAATATTTCCGCATATTACTCCTGAGTTAATCCTCTTTCACCCTCATCCTATTTCCCCTCGTAGCAAAGCTTGCTTTCAATCGAAAGAGGCTCTCCTCCTATGCATTTACCCAACAGAAGTAAACATTTATCATATCTCCTCTATCCCTCCTCCCCTTTCCTCTAAAGTATACATATTAAAATCCTTAGGTCTGTTCTCATATGCTTTATAACAAAGACCACTTTCCACTTTAGTAGCCACCCTCTGCGCATACTCCAACCTGTTTATATCCTTTGCAAGGTGTGGTCGCCAGAATTGCACACAATATTCCAAATGAGGTCGCACCAAAGACTTACACAGAAGCACTATCACCTCCTTTTTTCTGTTGGCCATTCCTCTCCCTATGCACCCAAGCATCCTTCTAGCTTTTGTTGTCACCTTTTCTGTTTAGGTACTTTAAGATAGACAGACATAATCACACCCAGATCCCGCCTTTCTTTCATTCACAGAAGTACTTCACCCCCTACACTGTACCACTGCCTTGGATTTTTGCAGCCCAAATGCACGACCCTGCATTTTTTATCATGAAATCTCAGCTGCCACATTCTAGACCATTCTTCAAGCTTAGCTAGATCCCTCCTCATGTTATCTTCTCCTTCCTGGGTGTTTACTCTATTGCAGATTTTGGTATCATCTGCAGAGAGGCAAACCTTACCCAACAGCCCTTCTGCAATATCACTAACAAAGATGTTAAAACGAATCGGATCTAGGACAGATCCCCGCAGCAGACCACTGGTAAAGCATAGCTACTCACCTGTAACAGGTGATCTCCGGGAACAGCAGAAGTTAGTCTCCACATATGGGTATCGTCGGTACTAACGGAGCCCGCGCGGGAACGCTCCCCAGCATCCAATAGGAACGATTTTGGGAGCACCCCACAGCACATGCATACTGCCCTTCCCGCCTCTGTACCTCTCTCACTTCAGTTGAGTTTATAGCTGAGACCAAAGGAGAGAAGTAGAGAAAGAGATAGAGAACGCCTAGAGGAGGTGGGTGGGTTGTGAAGACTAAATTCCTGCTGTTCCCGGAGATCACACCTGTTACAGGTGAGTAACTACGCTATCTCCAGGAACAAGCACAAATGTAGTCTTCACATATGGGGACTCCCCAGCTGAAAGATGCCAAGGGGTGACCGCAAGCAAGCTGCGAACCCAGGTGAGATGGGTCATGCTTCCTCTCATGGACCTCTGGCATCCAAACCGTGGACGGTGGGTAGGAGTTGTATTAAGTATGGAAGAGATGCCGGAGAACAGCCTGGCCAAACGAGGCATCCCGACGGGAGTCCTTGTCTAAGCAGTAGTGGGCTGTGACGGTGTGTACCGAAGCCCAAGTGGCTGCTCTGCAGATGTCATCAACAGACACAGAACAAAGGTAAGCCGTTGCTCTCACACTGCGAGCTGTGACATGGCCCTCGAGAGAAAGTCCTTTACTCTGATAAGTGTAAGATATGCAATCTGCAATCCAATTTGACAGAGTTCTTTTGGAAACTGGAAGTCCCAAATGACTAGAGTTAAAAGCCACAAAAAGCTGAGAAGATTTTCTATGTGGCTTAGTTCTTTGCAGATAAAAGGCTAAGGCCCTTTTACAATCCAATGTGTGAAGATTTCTTTCCGCACTAAAGGCATGAGGCCTAGGGAAGAATATAGGAAGATAAACCAACTGGTTTAAATGAAAAGGCAAAATCACCTTTGGCATAAAGTGAGGAAGAGTCCTGAGGACTACTTTATCATGGTGGAACCTTCTATAAGGAGGGTCAGCTAATAACGTCTGTAGTTTGCTGATGCGCCTTGCAGAAGTGATGGCAATTACGAAAATGACTTTCCATGACAGAAACTTTAGGTCTGAAGTGGCTAAAGGTTCAAAGGGCGGTTTCATAAGCTGACCAAGAACAAGATTCAGATCCCATGCCACCGGTGGTGGTTTAATGGGAGGTTAAGAGCAGACCTCTCATAAATCTTGATACAAGTGGATGAGAGGAAATAGGCTGTCCATCGAAAGGTTTATGGAAAGCTGCAATAGCACTGAGATGGACTCTCACTGAATTGGTCTTAAGACCAGAAGTTAATAAGGAGATACTCTAGTAGCGACTCTACAGTTACCAAAAGGGGGTTAAGTCCCTTTTGTGAACACCAGACAGAGAACATTTTCCACTTAAAAGCGTAGGAACATCTTGTAGAAAGTTTTCTGGAAGACAGAAGGATATCCTTTACTTTTTGAGAAAGGTCAATATCCTGGAATTCTAGGCTTTCAGTAACCAGGCCCCGAGATGTAGGGACTAGGGATTAGGATGCAGTAAGCATCCGTCCTCCTGAGACAGAAGATCTGGAGCATTCCCCAACTCCAGAGGAGTAGTTTGAGAAAGACACAAGAGGAGGATACCACATTTGTCGTGGCCAACATGGAGCTATGAGTATCATACGACCTCTGTCTCTCTGAAGTTTGAATAAAGTCTTGGGAATGAGGGGAATGGGTGGGAAGGCATAGAGGAAGTCCGGACCCCAGTGGAGTAGGAAAGCATCTCTTGCCTGACAGTTGAGTTGGGATTCTGGAACAGAATCGGGGAGGTTTGGCATTCTGTGGACTTGCAAAGGTGTCTATATCTGGTGTTCCCCAGATTTGAAACACTCGAGCAAGTTGGTATGAGTTGAGGGACCACTCGTGTGGCAGCAGTATTCGACTGAGTCTGTCTGCCCATAGGTTTTGAATGCCCAGAAGGTATACCGCAAACAGGTGAATTTGCAACTCTCTGGCGAGGGCCCATAGTCACAAAGCTTTGTTACATAGCGACAGAGAGCCTGTTCCGCCTTGCTTGTTCACATAGAACATAGCTACCTGATTGTCTTTTTGCTGAGATGGGCCTGAAAGACGAATAGCATTGAAGATGACTCTTAGCTCTCGGAGGTTTATGTGAAGGGAAACCTCCTGTGGGGTCCAGAGATCCTGAGTGGACAGATCATGCAAGTGGGGCCTCCAACCCATCTTGGACGCATCTCTTAGGGAAGCCTGGTATAGAGGCTACTGGAAAGGAGGTTTTCCAGAAATTGCCACCATTGCAGGGACAAAGTCAGACGTGTGGTGTTTCTGATCTTATCCATTAGCTGGACCCACGGCCTGTGGTCGAGAGGATAGGGTCCACTGGGCTGCTCGCATGTGGATGCGAGCATAGGGAACCACATGGACAGTGGATGCCATATGTTCCAGAAGTTGAAGCATCCCTCGAGCAGTAAGGAACACCTTCACAGATGATTGAGATGCTAGTTGTATTATCGTTAGACAGCGTGGCTGTGGCAGGAAAGCCTTTGACTGCCGTGTGTCTAGATGAGCCCCTATGAATTCGAGAGATTGAGAGGGGGTGAGATGAGATTTTGGGAGGTTTATGACCAGTCCCAAGTATTGAAGAATGTTCACTGCTCAAGAAAGAGCGAAGCTGGCCTCTGGAGCTGTCGATGCTCGAATGAGCCAATTGTCCAAGTAAGGGAAGATGAATATTCCCAGAGTCCTCATAAATGCTGCTACCACTGCCATGCATTTTGTGAAGACTCTTGGAGCAGAGGCCAGTCCGAAAGGAAGAACTCTGTACTGGAAGTGTCTTCCTTGGACCAGGAATCGAAGGAACTTCCTGTGATCTGAGTGGATGAGAATATGGGTGTACGCATCTCTCAGATCTAGAAAACATAGCCAGTCCTGACTTTGAAGGTATGGAAGGAGTGTCCCGAGGGAGATCATTTTGAACTTTTCTCGGAAAAAATATTTGTTTAATTCTCTGAGGTCTAGTATAGGTCTGTATCCCCCTGTCTTCTTTGTAATAAGAAAATAGGGGGAGTAAAACCCCAAACCCTGTTGGGATATGGGTACTTCTTCGATTGCTCCTTGAGCAAGAAGTGATGTGACCTCCTACCACAAAAGGTTGGTGGCAGGGATCTGAGAATTGAACTATTATTGTAGGTGGGGGCAAGTTGAGAAAATAAAGCTTGTACCCAGTCGTACAATGGACAGAGTCCAGTTTTCTGATGTTATTTGTTGCCATCTTTTGGCAAAATAGCATAGTCTTCCTGGAATGGTTAGGGGTTCTGGACCTTTCAGGGGCAGAATGACTAAGTTCTCTAGGTAGAAGTCAAAGACCCTGAGGGGGCTGGGTCTGTTGGGTCGGTTGAGCTCTTTGAGCTTGCAGCTCTCTTTGCTGTCTGTTCTGTTGTTGCCCTTCTGGGGAACATGAAGCGGACAGTGGCTTTGATGGGTGTAAGATGGGTAAAGCTTCTTTTTCTTGCTGAAAAAGGGTTTTTTGAATGTTTTCTTCTTTGCTGGGTTGGCTGTAGACTTTGATAGTCTGTTCAAGGTAGTATTTTCAGATTCAAGCTGATTAGTCTTGTCCTGCCAGTCCTTGCCAAAGAGATTGCCTCCTGTACAAGGAATGTTTCCCAGCTTTTTTTGCACCCACTGTTCCAAGTCTGATGCTTGAAGCCAAGCAATATGACGTGCTCCTATTGTAGGGGTTAAGTGCAGGTTGTAGGGGTTAAGTACGAGGTTAAGTGTTAGATAAGTGTTAAGAGATTACTTTAAGGGTTAAGGGATTATAATGTTCCTGGTTCATAATCACTCAATGGCTGCTCTGAATCTCTAAAAAATAAAGAACAGCCAGGCTGCTATATCATGTGGGCAACACTTGGGCCAGTACAAGAAGAAACCCAGCACAAGAAAAACCATATAAGGAAAGATCATGAGCCCAGTAGGTGTAGGTCTGAACTTGAAAGTCCAGACATAGGCCTACGGGGGCAATGTGCAAAGGAGCACGTACACAGGAAACCAGAAGCTGGCAACATATATGCTAGGCCTTTTGCCCTGAAGAAAGCAGGTGGCTGAACGATAGTTGGTAAGTATAAGAGAGAGAGGGGGGGGCCAAAGGGGGATTTTTGCAACAGGAACTAAGGGGAACAAAAAAGGCAATAATAGGAAATAAGAAGGGAGGGGGGAAAAGACATAGGAGGGATAGATCTGGGACTGTATGCATAAACGGAAGCAAAGAAAAGTATATATGTAGTACGCATTTTATATTCTTGGGAGGAGACATTCTGGAGATGCCTAGTGCTCGATAGAACTCTCTTCCCCACACCTTTGCCTGTATTGGTCATCAGTTATCTAATAAACAGAGACTCTGATTGCACCTGTACTGACTTTTGGATCTGATCATTACAGGAAATTAGTAATAATTAGGTTGTGGTCTATTTTGTGAGTAACAGGGCCTCACAAATTTGTGCCGAAACCCGGGATTGGGTACGGGTGGGTCTTTATGACCAAGATACAAATTTAAAGATTTGGATTCCCCTCAAGAAAGAAGAGGGAGGTACGTTCCCGGTGCGTAGTAGAGACCGGAGGAGAAGAAGTAGTGAGTGACTGATTCCCTAGGAAGACGACTGTTGTGACGACAACGTCGTGAGTATACTTATCTTTGACCAAGCTTGGTAAGTGTTGTTGTTTAACTTTTGTTTTGTTATATTGATAAAGTGTAAGGATATTTTGCTGCTATGAGCCAGGACTGAATGAGGTGTGTTTGAGACTGTACGTATCAAGACAGATACGAAGCGTGTGTGTGTTCTTACTCACGGTTCCATACCTCCGCGAGGAGATTGGCTGGGTCTGAACAAAGCGAATTTCTTGTTTGAAAGGTGTCCTGGACATTTCGTGCACCGACCTTCCTCTGTAGATAAAGAGGTGAGATATTAAGATCCTTAAATAAAGGCTGCACGTAGGTATTATGTCTGTTTAGGAGAAAGAAAGATGACAATCAGGGAATAATGGTAAATCAGGTTTCCCCAATGACTCCGGTCGAACGGATGATGAGAGATAATCCCATATTAGGAAAGGAAATATTGAAGGTTTGCCTTAAATGGGCAAAATGGAGCGCTGCTCCCGGGACACCTCTTGGCTGGCCACCAGAGGGGTCCTTTGATGGTTGTTTAGCAAAAATTAGGGATTATGTTTTGTCTCATAAGACCAATGCTAGTCAGTTAAAACATCTGCAATACATTTCCATGTGGATGAAACAGGCAAACCCAGGTACCCTCAGTAGTGATGCCCCTCCTCCCTATTGTACGACGGAGAGTTGTACCATGGCAGCAATAGGGTACTCAGACCCCCCCCCCCCCCATGCCCAAGAAGGAACAATCAAAGAAAGAACTTAATGATAAACAGGTGACAGAAAAACAAAAGGAGAATCTGGGAAAGACAAATCAATCTGAGCCTTCAGCACCTTATATTGATACCTCTTTATATAAGCCACTGTATAGGGAATTGGAAGATATAGTTTACCGAAAGGGCCCCCAGCCATGTAGGAGATCCCGGTCGGTATCCCCCTGCCGGGAACGGCATACAGGATGGGTCCAAGTAATGGGCAAATTACATTTGACTCCTGATACAAGTCCTGGGGACCCAGGTCCTTGCAAAAAGTCAGTCTTGGGGGCTATGGGCGGAGATTCCCATCCCTCTACTCCCACACTTCAGGAGGAAATTCAGGTTTCATCAGAGGATAAACCCTCAGGGGGTATCCTACACAAGGTAGTCTACTCACCCTGTTACTAGTTCCGCTGGTTGCAATAAATCCTCCAGTGGAACACCACTACCTCCGCCAAATCAATGGCAGCTAAAGTACTATGGTAACCGACCACATGAAAGTCTGTATGATATTAGGAACCGGACAACCAGAGCCCATGAATATCGCTTACTGCCCGCACAGAGTTCTAAAGAACCAGTTCAACTTAAGAAAACCCCTGTAGAGTTTGTCTTCCATGAGGAGGGAGGTGAAGGATTTTATGTATATCATTGGAGTTCCAACCTACATGGATGGACCTCGTCATGTGCCCCACAAATGAGAATTTGGCCAGAACAAGGATCACTGGACACTAGAGATTTAAACCTAGCTCGTAGGTGTATTCGTGGAGGGGAAGGGGACCCACAATGGGACTATAAGTACATGGAAGCAGGATTGAGAGTATGGGAAAAATATGAGGGACAAGATCCCAATAACCCAAAGTTGCCAGGTTATATGATGTTTCCTGTGCAACGTGCTCCCCAAGGACAGGAGATATATATTCCCTGGAGTTTTACTGATATGACCAACCTGTCAGAACTCCCTCCCCTAAATCAAGGTGCAGGGGCATGGATACAGAAGTTTGAACGATTGACTTCAGGTTATACCTTAGCAATTGGTGATGTGAAAGCATTGTTGGCCCGGATTTTGGGTAATAATGCTGCCAATCTGGTGTTTAACAATGCACGTATAGATGGGGTGTTGGTCCACGAACCAGAATACGATGGGGCTTTGTTTAACCCCTATCGTAATTTGGTTTGGGATTCACTAAGACATATACCCTATCCAAAGAAGTATGGGACCCCTTACATCGCTGCAGTTTAAGGTAGGGGAAGATATTAGTGCTTACTTGGCAAAGTTCCAAGATCTGTGGGAAGCACAAATGGGTGTACCCCATAATGCCCCACATATGGCCCTTATGTTTTTCCAGACTCTGTGTAATACCTTACCTTTGCCCATCCAGTTGAAACTCAAAAACATAGTGGCGTTGGAATCAGAGCCATGGCAGAAGCAACAGGCACATATTTTTCATTTTATCAGACAAGCTGAGGAAGAATTGAATAAACCAGAGAGGGACAGAAAAGCTGCCCAGACTCGTTTGTTTAATTTGCAATTGAAAGAAATAGAACAGGAGAAGAAGGAAGGGCTGGTCAGCAGATCTCCTGCTGACGAAAAATTAATTAAAGCCCTCCGGCAGCAGGTTAAAGAGGCAAAGCAACAAGCTAAGGACACACGGAAACAATTTGAGGCATGTATGGAATGCTTGGATGATTCTTCCAGTGATAGCAGTTCAGATGATGATTTTGAGGAAGCACCCAGACCCATGATACGTGCCTTGAATGTTCAAGAATGTGGTCAGCTCTCAGGTCAGGAACCACGGCCCTTCCCCAGACAAAAACAGAACAGAGAAAGGGATTTTTGCTGTTGGCAATGCGGTGAAAAGGGACACTTGCAACGGGCCTGCCGTGCCCCTCAGCCAAGAGGGCGGAGAGAGTATAACCAAGGTCCCCTACCACCTGCAAGACCTCGCCAATACCCTACCTGGCAGCTCCCAAATAGGACAGGCTATGGCAATAGGGGAGATGGACAATGACTAGGTATCTATAATATGCAGGTGATGCTAGGCACAGAGGAGCCCCACATAAAGTTAACATTGAATGGCCAAGGGATGTATTTTCTAATTGATACCAGAGCCACGCTGTCTGTCTTGAATACCATGCCTATAGGTAGCACTATTGGTAGAGACAGTGTAATGACTACTGGGTTTGATGGTAAGTCAGTAAAAACCCCTGTAACCAATCCAATTCACGTGGAAGGCCCAAAATTTGATCTCTATCACAATTTTCTGTATGCCTCCCACTGTCCTATAAATTTGATGGGGCGAGATTTAATTGTTAAGGCCCAAGTTACCCTGGTAGCAGCAGAATTCCAATCTGCAGAAATAAGTGAAATTGGCATGTACTTCCTTAGCCCTTATGGCCGAGTACGAGGTTCCCCTGTCCACATACGACTAAAACCAGGGAAAGAGGGTCCCAAATTACCACAGTACCCCTTACAGCAGGCAGCTATAGAGGGTGCACGAGAAGAAATTGATCAGCTGAAACTGCACGGCATTATAGAGCACAGTACCTCTTCATATAATACCCCTCTCTTTCCGGTCAGTAAACCCAATGGCAAATGGCGAGTTGTCCATGACCTACGGGCGCTGAACCAAGTTGTGGAAACTCAGTTTCCGGCAGTTGCCAACCCGACCACATTAAATACTGTACAACTGTACAAGTATTTTACAGTATTGGATTTAAAAAATGCCTTTTTTAGCATTGAAATTGCTGATTCTAGGCCCCTGCTAGCTTTTCTTTTCGATCAAGTACATTACCAATGGACGCGACTACCACAGGGATATGTTGATAGTCCTAGTATCTTTTCCCAGATTCTCTCACAAGAGTTACAGGAGTTCAATTCACATCTCCCTGGAGAAATGTGTTTGTTACAATATGTAGATGACATCTTGCTGTCTGGCTCTAACTATAAGGAAATGCAGAAGTACACACAGGAACTAATACAGGAACTGCAGGACAAAGGGTACAAACTAAATGCAGAGAAAGCACAACTCGTGCAGACAACAGTTACTTTTCTGGGATTTCAGTTAAGCCAGGGTTCCATTCAGGTGGGAGAAAAAACCGTTGAACATGCTTTACAACTACCTATACCAAAGACAGTAAGGGAACTGAGATCTGTTTTAGGCACACTTAATTTTTGCAGAAATTGGATCCCAGCTTTTAGCTCTGACCCTCTGCTTCCGCCCCTACTTGAAGGGTGGTTTAAAGAATTCTGACAAAATTACCTTAGACCCTTGTCACGTAAGTGTGCTCCAGTCCATTTTGGAAGATTTAAAGTCTCTTCCAGCCTTACATCTGCCAAATCATCACAAACCCTTTCAGTTAATGGTGGTGACTGGAAGCTTGGGCAGCCATTCTATTTCAGGATAGGGTGTCCACCTTATCATTCTTGTCTGGTACCTTTGGATGTACTGAGCTCCCACTATCTGACCTTGAAAAACTAGTCATTGCAGTAGCAGCAGCGATAGAGAAAGTTTTGTCCATTTTCACCCCCACTACCCTGATTCTCTATCAGTCTATTGAATTGAAGGCTATTTTGAACAAAGACACGTTACATTTGTCCCCATCTAAGCTGCAGCAAGCTTGTGCTTCTATCCTGAATAGTGGAGTGATCTTTCGTCCTCTCACTGCCTCCACCTGTCCACTCAGTTGGCTACAGACAGCAGTAGATGTCTATACCCCAGTGTGTGATTCATCTTATGAGGAAGTTTTACCTTTATGGTATCTCCCTCTAACATGCCACCAGATAGTGAAATTTGGTTTACAGATGGATCAGCACAGAAGGGTGCTGTGGGTTTTGCTGCGGTGCTAGTGACCCCTGCTGGAGTGTCTGAGCATCGCTTACAGTATGCCCTGGACTCGGATCAGGGATATTCAGCACAGGCAGCTGAACTGTGCGCCATATTAGCAGTTTTAGAAGAACGTCTGGCAACGCCCTTGATTTTTTATACTGATTCACAGTATGTTCAAAAGTTGTGTGGGGAATACCTTCAGATTTGGTTACAGCGAGGATTTGTTAATTCATCTAGTAGTCAGTTCACAAATCATTGATATTGTACCTTTATGACTTACTATTACAACGCTGCCAGAAAGATATTTTAACTTCCTGTAACTGGGTCCCCAGCCATTCCCGCCATTATGGTTTCCTGCATTTTGGCAATGCCCTAGCAGATGAAGCAGCTAAACAAGTCACAGATACTGTCCCCATTTTAGTTACTACCCGAGCAAACACTTATCCCTTACCGTCACTCCAAGATTATCAACAGAATCTTGCGCAGGATGAAGTGCAGAGATGGAAATTGTTAGGGTGCGCTGAGCATAAGAAGTTATGGGTCCACCCTTCTGGGAAAATTTGTATTTCCTTTTGGTACTTGCAACAATTGTGTTCTCTGCTACATTCTATCAGTTATGCATCAGCTTCCAGCGTGGCTGCACAGATCTGAGCTTTTTTGGCATCCACGTCTTAAACTCAGAATACAGGAGTGGTGCCAAAAGTGTCCCCAGTGTTTAGAAAACTCTCCAGTGAAGGGCAAGCATATTTTGCAAGGTCACCTGCCCGTAGTCCAGGGTCCGTTCATTTCCTGGTATGTTGATTTCACAGATATGCAGGTTCGTGCAGATGGATACAGATTTCTTCTTGTCTGCGTTTGTCCATTCTCCAAGTGGGTCGAGGCTTTCCCGTGCAAACAAGGAGGCCTCCGAGGTATTCAAGTGCTTTTCCCAGCACCTGTTTCCTCACTTTGGCATACCACGAACTGTTTATTCTGATAATGGCTCTCATTTCCGGAATCAGCTAATACATCTTTTCTCTACAGCTGTAAGCCTAAACTGGAAGTATGTGTCTGTCTACCGCCCCACCTCCAATGGCCTTGAACGAACCAATGGCCTGCTCAAGACTGCCCTGCGTTTGATACAATCAGATAAGAATATCTCTTGGTTGCAGGCTCTTCCTCTGGCACTGTTTCAACTTAGAGCAACGTTCTTCAGTGGGCGGTTCCTACCACCACATGAAATATGTACAGGCCGGCGACTGCTGCTATACAATCTGTCTGAAACCTCAGTTTCTTTACCGGATTCTTTGTCTCCTTATATTGCAGGTCTGCGCCTAGCCTTGGCAGAGATTTCCCGACGCTGTGCCCTACGTGACCTACATCCACAGTGCCCGAAGGATACCCTGATCCCAATTGGAACCGCAGTTTATCGCAGAAATCCTCATCGGAGTTCCTGGCAAGATCCAACATATTCAGGACCCCACATCGTTTCTGCCTCAACTCCATTTGCTGTTCTGTTGGACTCTAGTCAAACTTGGACTCATATTGCCCATCTTTGGGTACCTTGAACTGCCTTTGATTCTTGAACATTTAAGTGATATTTTCTTATCATGCCTCATCTTGCTTATAAGTATGGTTTTCTATATTTTGCTATGTTACTGTCAATTTTTATAGGGTGGTTTCTTTACTTTATCTCTGTCCACCCCCACCCTTTTTACTCTACTCCCCCCCCCTCGCCCCTGTCCTCTCCTTCTCCAAACCGCTCCCGCAGGTCTGCCCCTCCTCTCACTAATACTTGGAAATCAACTGTCCTCGAGGTGGTTGACCTTCTGAATATTAGTGACTGCATCATATGCACCCCGTTACCCCAAGGTGGTAATTATACTCCTGTTCGTGTGCTCCCTGTCCCATTTGAAGAATTTGTAGGTGCCTTCCCCTGCTGGAATAACCCCCGCCTTATTAGGGGTTGTGTAGAGCGTGGCCCTATTTACTATAATGATACCTGGGCGGCCCATCAGGCTGCTTCCTTTCCTGTTCGTGTCTGTGCCCCCTATGATATTTTATTACTGTCTTATTACCAACTCCTCTGTCTCTTTTGCTAACACCTGCAATGTTTCCTGGAATGTCCAAACGAATAAGTTTCATTTTTTAAAAGATACCATGCGCCCTTTCTATTATGGGCGTAATATGTCTAGGGCACATTGGTTCCACACTCGAGTCCGTAGAAATCTTGTCAACTCCACCCACTGGGGCCCGCGGGTTAAAGCACACTCTCGGGTATGGGGTCCTGACTTTTGGGCTTCGGCCTTTAATGTTGGTCCTATGGATTCTACACATACTCTCCTTTTCCGTAAGGGTACTTACTCACACGCTCCCCTTTCACTTCCTGCTATGCCCCAATTCTTTCCTGCAACGATGTAGCCCAATGTGGTGCGCCAAACACCACTGCCAGGCAAGGCCGCAATGCTTCCACTACTATCATAGGCCACCAACTTGCTGGCCGCATCCACTGGAAACCTTGTAAATCCCGTGATGATCATCCTCTCTGTCAGACTCCTTGTGATCACTCCTCTAATACAGGTAAACTAACCTGTGATCCCCATACTTCTATTGCATATCCTATCAAAACTTACTTTACTTGGAAACATTCTTTTTCTCTATCTGCTATTATGGGTCATTACTGGCTTTGTGGTGATGTTTTGTACCAGAAGATTTCACTGTCCAACTTACCCTGTGCCTTAGTTAAAGTATCCCCTTATTCAGTCCTTATTCCCCTGAATGTCTCATATGACCCCCTGCCCTCTCCCCCTACTCCTCTATACCAGCGCCATAAGCGTAGTTATGCTAGCCCCTGGGATTCCTCCATTGCTGAAGATGCTAATATACAAGCTTCCTATGAATATGTTAACTCCACTTACCCCATGGCCAAAGCTCGTCTTGTAGCTCTTAGTACTACTGCTTGGATTCCCTGGGCCACTCCCGCCCTCACTGCAGAACTTGGTATGGCTGTCCGCCGCTTACAATGTTTGCTACATATACAAATGAAAGCTGTTACTGAATCTATTTCTCGCTTAGCTGAATCGCTTGAACAAAATAACCAGATGACGCTGCAGAATAGACAGGCTTTAGATTTGTTGCTCGCTGCAGAAGGCGGGACTTGTTCGTTTGTTAATGCTACTAACTGCTGCACGGTCATAGCGAACCATACGGTATTTGTATTAGATGCTATGAATAAGATTAAGCATTTATCTGAACTTCATATTGATGATTTTAAGGGAGGCCTCCAGATTGGGGATTGGTTTTCATCTCTCTCCTCCTGGTTCCACTCTCTTGGATCTGGCCTGAAAGGCTTATTGATTTCTGCTGGCATATTATTTTTTGCTTTAATCTTCTGTTGTGTTGTTTCCATTTTTATATCCTGTTGTAAGAAACAGTGCACTAAGGTGTCCACTTCTTTTATGCCTGTTCAAACTAGTCATGCTCTTGTCAATGTTTCTTATGCTGCAGTCCCCACGTCTGACTATTCTGACTTAGATTTCTCCCCTTCTCAATAAAAAAAAAAAAAAACACAAATGGGGGAGTTGTAGAGGTTAAGTGTGGGTTGTAGGGGTTAAGTACGAGGTTAAGTGTTAGATAAGTGTTAAGAGATTACTTTAAGGGTTAAGGGATTATAATGTTCCTGGTTCATAATCACTCAATGGCTGCTCTGAATCTCTAAAAAATAAAGAACAGTCAGGCTGCTATATCATGTGGGCAACACTTGGGCCAGTACAAGAAGAAACCCAGCACAAGAAAAACCATATAAGGAAAGATCATGAGCCCAGTAGGTGTAGGTCTGAACTTGAAAGTCCAGACATAGGCCTACGGGGGCAATGTGCAAAGGAGCACGTACACAGGAAACCAGAAGCTGGCAACATATATGCTAGGCCTTTTGCCCTGAAGAAAGCAGGTGGCTGAATGATAGTTGGTAAGTATAAGAGAGAGAGGGGGGGGCCAAAGGGGGATTTTTGCAACAGGAACTAAGGGGAACAAAAAAGGCAATAATAGGAAATAAGAAGGGAGGGGGGAGAAGACATAGGAGGGATAGATCTGGGACTGTATGCATAAACGGAAGCAAAGAAAAGTATATATGTAGTACGCTTTTTATATTCTTGGGAGGAGACATTCTGGAGATGCCTAGTGCTCGATAGAACTCTCTTCCCCACACCTTTGCCTGTATTGGTCATCAGTTATCTAATAAACAGAGACTCTGATTGCACCTGTACTGACTTTTGGATCTGATCATTACAGGAAATTAGTAATAATTAGGTTGTGGTCTATTTTGTGAGTAACAGGGCCTCACACTATGGATATAGCAGAGGTTCTGCTAATACATTCAAAGCCATCAAAGGTAGCACAGTTCATGAATTTAGAGACATTCTGGGCGTGCTTGACCAGAATAAGGTAGTCTGCTCTTTTTTTCCTCAGAGACACAAGGGCAAATGAGCTCCAAGTCTTTTGTGACTTCTTCCAGGAACATTCCCATATAAAGAATATAGGAACTGATCCTGGCTGATAGCATGGAAGATTGAAAGCATCGATGCCCAAAGGCATCGAGTGTCCTGGATTCCTGGCCTGGAGGATTAGAAGAATGTTTTAGCACTCTTGATTCTTCGCATGGCCGATTCAACTACCATTGAATGGTGTGGTGACTGAGTTTTTTGAAAACCAAGATAACTGGGCACTCTTTACATAGTGTCAAGGCGTCGGGAATGTGAAGATATTGTTAAAGGAGTTTCCCACATTTTCAACATCAGATCATGTAAGATCTTGTGAATGGGAAGCATAGCTGCCTCCTTGGGAGCCATAGGGTATTGTAGAATTCTTAATTCTTCTGCCCTAGGTTCCTTTTCTGGAATCACAGTGATTGCAAGGCCCTTTGCTAAATCACATATGAAATCCTGGAAGGACATATCTTCTGGAGGATACATCCTGCATTGAGGAGAAGAAGTTGAATCCTCTTGTAGGTTCGCTCTGGTACCGGTAGAATCGTCAGTCATCGGAATCGGAAGACTCAAAGGCACTCTGTACCAGGTGCTCCCGTAACGCATGGTATCGTTACCACTCGAAATCGGTACTGAAATGTCTTGGTTCCTGATCCGCGATACCCAAGATAGACTCAAGGCTCGGCATGGGGGGGAAGCAGTCCTGTCAAAGCAGGTACTGTTGGTACCGGTACTGATGTCGGTACTGATACCTGTTGAACCGTCTGTAGGGTCTTAGCGGTACCGAAGCTGCTAAGAGGGACGCTAGACTGCGTTCAACAGTGAGGATTCTTTTATCCATCGCTCCTGCCGATGCCTGGGTGTCAGTACCGGTGGAAGCGGCTATGACCCCAAAACATGGCACCAGTAGTTCTGCAGAGGTGGAAGCCTCTGGAACATCCTGGAGCCCCGTTAATGCTTTTGGAGCCCGAAGACTCCCGCCGGGGCTGTTTTGCCGGTGAACTATCCTTGAGGGCAACGCCAGTGGCATCTCAATACTTTGAAGGAGATTTACCCTTTGAGGACCAGCCAGTCTTAGAAGACTTAAGTTTAGCTACCCGAGATCCATGGGAGGAAGATGAAGCCCTGGAGGACGTCTATGCAAGTGACATCATATCCATGGCAAAAAGGGTACCGAGTTTTGCAGCTCTATTCTGCAGGCCCCTTTTGGTCATCCTTGTGCAGGACAGACACTGTTGGACAATGTTCAGGACCTAAACATTTTGGACACCAATCATGGGTGTCGGTAACGGAAATGGTACCGCCACACTTTGAGCATTTTTTGAAACCATTAGCTGGTTTCTCCATGCTTGAAGAAAAGTGGGCCTAATGCCCAAAATGGCGCCTAGCACCAGAAACAGGGAAAAGACCCCTGAAGAAAAAACAAGGTTTTTTTTTTTTTTTTTAAAAGAACCACCACCGGCGGTACCGGTAGGCATCGCATGAAGGCAGACGTGACCAAAAAAAAAAAAACAGAATACAAGGAAAGTTTCTGCAGTGACAGGGTACACGTCCTGTCGGCTCCGCGGAAAATGAAGAACTGAAATGAGAGAGGTACAGAGGCAGGAAAGCAGCACGCATGCGCTGTGGGGTGCTCCCAAAAGCATTCCTATTGGACGCTGGGGAGCGTTCCCGCGTGGGCTCTGTCAGTACTGATGATACCCATATGTGAAGACTACATTCCTGCTTGTTCCTGGAGATCCTCTTCCTTCTCAGAGTGAGCTCCATTTACCTGCACCCTTTGTTGCCTTCCAGTCAACTTCTAACCCAATCAGTAATTTGCGGGTCCACCCCTAAGGTGCTCAGTTTGTTTATAAGTTGCCTGTGCAGTACGGTATCAAAGGCTTTACTGAAATCTAAGTACACCACATCTAGGGCTCTCACTCGGTCCAAATCCCTAGTCACCCAATCAAAGAAATCAATCAGGTTTGTCTGACAAGACCTGCCTCTGGCGAATGCATGCTGATTCTGATCCTGTAATCCATTGGACTCCAGAAACCTCACTATTTTCTTTCAGCAGCGCTTCCAATAATTTACTCACCACAGAAGTTAGACTAACCGGCCTGTAGTTTTCAACCACATCCTTCCGCTTTTGTGTAAAGGGACCACACGTGCCTTTCTCCAGTCCTCTGGTACCTCTCCAGACTTCAAAGAGGCATTGAAAAGGTCAGTCAGTGGAGCTGCTAGAATGTCCCCAAGTTCCTTCAGTATTGTCTGATGTATCCCATCCAGTCTCATCGCTTTGTCTACTTTTAGTTTAGCTAGTTCCTCATGAACAGTCTTCTGAAAATTGTTCAAGATGCCCCTCGCTTCTATTTTTGTTTGTGGGTGTTTTCTGAAGTCCTGCTCCTGGTTCTTCATCTGTGAACACAGAACAGAAATATTTGTTTAGCAAGTCCGCTTTATCCTCACTGGATTCAACATATTCTTCCCCTTCACCCTTGAGTCTGACAATACCACTTTTGCCCTTCCTCCTCTCAATAACTTATCTGAAAAATGTCTTATCCCCCTATTTGATTGCATTGGCTATTTCTTATGGGGACATTCTAGCAGCTCCACCGACCTTTTCAATGCTTCTTTGGAATCAGGAGTGGTGCCAGAGGCCTGGAGAGAGGCACATGTGGTCCTTTTACACAAAAGCGAAAGTAAGGATGCAGTTGAAAACTGCAATCCGGTTAGTTTAACCTTGGTGGTGAGTAAATTATTGGAAGCGCTGTTGAAAGAGAAAATAGTAAGGTTTCTGGAGTCCAAAGGATTACTGGATCCAAGGCATCATGGATTTATCAGAGGCAGGTCTTATCAGATAAATCTGGTTGATTTCTTTGACTGGGTGACTAAGGAGATGAACCAAGGGAGAGCCCTAGATGTGATGTATTTAGATTTCAGTATGCCTTTGACACCATTCCACACAGACGACTTATAAAACAAACAAAAACTAACATCAGCCTTCACTACTGCTCCCCCGATCAGGGTAGAGCAGGAGAGCACGTGGACTAACCCCTCCTGCTCTCCAACCCCAGCCCAATCAGGGGCTCGCCACCAAACATTTAAAAGTAGAGGCACCATTGAGCGGGCCTGCACCTGAGGGCCACGCCAGGGAGCTCTTTGGCATAGCCCTTAGGCGCGGACTGGAGGCACCGTATTGCATCAACCTCAACATCTACAATCCAAAAATCTTCAGCTACCACATTAAGCGTTTTATCTCAAGAAAATCAATATCAATGCAGATCTTCCAACTTCCCTGTTTCTTTCCTTAAGTCTACAATTGATGCTATTCACCCGTGGATTTTTAACCCTAGCATTGGCATATGCATTATCCTCACACTAGAATTCATGGCGAGTTGAACCAATTGTTATGCTGTGTACATCATAGTCACTTCCGGCTACAACTTGTATTTCCTTGATTTATGTTTACTGCTACTCACTGTATGATGTCATTCCCTCAGCTCAAAACGAATTGTCTGGCTAATTGTGTGTTCTGTTTTGACTACAAATATTACTATCTGTGCTCAGAAAAATATATAAACTTGATCTTCTTGTTTATAGTTCTTAACTTTCAAACTTTACTACTCTCCTTAACTGTGACAGATACTTTGCCAAACATTCCCCTAAATTTAATAATTGTGATACCTCTCTCTACAATCTACAGATACCTTCAACTTATCCTAACTGAAGCTAATACTATATCTAAACATCTGTCATTATTCCTATGTAATACTCCACACCATTACCCATTGAAGAATTATCCAATCTAACCACTGCATTCTTGATTACCATCAACCCATTAAATTTAATAGCTCCTCCAGAGCTATATCTCCTCCCAAAATGAAGAATAACCTGCTCTACTACCTTTGCCACCTCCTTCTACTAGCACCTCTTTCGCAAACTCTCCAGTTTCAACACTACTCTTCCAGATCCTTATCATTCAATACCAACACAGGAACAATCCTACAACCTAGCACCGATGTCCACCATTCAACTCTCGCAAGCAACAGGCTTATTTATATTAACAGGCTTATTTACATTAACCCACTAAAAACCTGTTCTCCTCATTCTCCTACATCTGTAACGTACCCCATAAAATGTCTCCTCAATGTACCATCAATCAGAAACAAAATCCCAGTGATAGTGGATCTTGTTAAAGATAATAATCCTGATATGCTATACTAAACTGAAACCTGGTTACTAGAATCAGACTCAGTACTAATTAATCAACTAGCAAACACCAATTACAAATTCCAATGCCCTAGGGAAGCTAAACGAGGTGGTGTTTTAATACTAGTTAAAAAGGAACTAAACACCGCAATTCACTTACGTTAAAACATAGAAGATATGGATGTCATTCATAGAAAATAAAAACATATTAAATCAGTCTAATATACAGACCATCACCCATTCCTGACAATATTTCATCCATATTAGAGACAGCATGTACCACAACTTTAAACAAATCTCACATAATTCTTGGCAACTTCAACCTGCCAGCCCTTCATAGCTCACACGCATCCCACTTTTTATAAGCTATGTCCGACATAGGCATGCAACAAGTAGTACAGACACCAATGCACAGAAAGGGTAATATATTTGATCTCATTTTTCTCCCAAACAATATCATATAGGATAGGCACTATTCCCAAATGAAATCCCTCCCTTTACCATGGACAGACCACTTCTTAATTGAATGCACTCTACCTGCTGCACCCCCTTCACCGCCACACAGCAATCTCACATCATAGCAAAGGAAATTCAAGACCTTTGATAAAGAAACCTTCTTGAATGATTCACTCCCTCCCTCATAAAGACCATACACTTACAGACCTGGATGATATTACTACTCAATTAGAACTCTACCATTTCTAAAGCTGTGCATACCCCACCCTCTCAACAAAACAAGACAGAAAAATTCTAAAATATGGTACACTTTTGAACTAAGGAAACAAAACAAATATTGAGAAAACTAGAATATAAATGGAGAAGCATAAGATCTGAAAACAGACAATACATGTACACTCCAGAAAACCTATAGACACGATAAGTAACAGGAACAAAAAGAGTGCCACTCTATGATGCTTACAAAATCCCTCAATAGACCAAGGGAACTATTTGCTATTGTCAAGTCCTTAACAAAAACAGCTAACCCAGATGAAGATCAAATTGCTATCCATCCACAGATATTAGCAAATCACTACATGGATAAACTTAATTCCTCAATTAATGACATTTTTTCTTAAACCCACTAACACAAAATCCAACAAATTCAATGATACTAACCAAGACAAATGGACATCATTTCACCCAACAGACCTAAAACATCTCAAAAATAATCATGAACATCAATACAACCACCTCACCTACTGACCCCTATCCAGTCAGATGCCTGAAAGCAACTAAAGATGCCCTAAAACAAGTCATAATCAGCCCAATACTAAAGTCAACCACTGCTGACAAAGACCATCCTAACTCTTACAGGCCCATTTCAAGCCTGTCGTTCTTAGCGAAGGTTATTGAAAAAGTTGTAAAGCTCCAAATGCAAGACTTTACTGAACTTAATGCGCCCCTTGATGAACAAACATGAGTTTAGACCTCATCATAGTGTAGAGACACTCATGCTAGCTTTTTTGGACAGACTCATACAGGGTATGAACAACAGCAAACAGGCATTTACCTTAGTATTTCTAAATATTGCCTCAGTTTTCAACAGTATTAGTCAAACTACTCATTACAAGACTCCAACAAATCCATCTTCAAAGAATGGTTATCAAATGGTTCATGTCCTATTAACCAACCACACTCAACAGATACAGATTGGTCAATTAGCTTCTGCAACCTTTAAACAAGAACAAGGCCTTTCTGTCCTCCTATTTAATCTTTATATTCAAACCCATTTGCAATATCTTCAAAAAATACAAAGTAAACTACCATCTCTATGCCGATGATATAATGATGTATCATCCCAGACACCTCAAACCCTACTTGTCCATAGATCCTTACCTGCCTGGATAATGTAAATAAATGGCTAAATACAAACAATTTATAAATTAATATAAAAAACGGAAGTCCTCTATGTTTCTCAAAAACCAAACTTTACCCCATTAACCCAAATCCAAATACAAAGATTGGATATTAAAGTCAAAAATGAGGTTAAATACCTGGGCATCATCCTAGACCAGACACTAAATATGGTTTCCCATATAAAATCAATCACCAAAATCATACTTCAAATTACATATAATACAACACCTCAGACCCCTCCTAGAAATGATTTTAGAACAATGCTTCAAGCCCTAATAACTCCTCACTTCGATTATTGCAACAGTATTCTGCAAGGTCTCCCCAAGAAAGCGTACTAACTCACCTGTAACAGGTGTTCTCCGGGGACAGTAGGAATCAGTTCTCACATATGGGTGACATCGGCACAGATGGAGCCCTTGCAGAAGCAACCGCCCAGCTTTCAAAGAAAGCCTTTGGAAGATGCCACCACACAAGCGTGGTCCCCTTCCCGCCCAAGGGTGCCATCTTGCTCAATCAAATGACACAGCTAAAAGACTGTCAAAGAAAATGGTAAAGAAGCAACTCCAAGGGGAGGAGGGAGGGTCGAGAGGACCGATTCCTGCTATCCCCGGAGAAAGCACAGTTACTTACCTGTAACAGGTGATCTCTGGGAACAGCAGGAATTAGTCCTCACATATGGGTAAGTCGGTACCGACGGAGCCTGCGTGGGAACGCTCCCCAGCTTCCCAAAAAGGAAAGCTTTTGGGAGCATCCCACAGCGCCTGCGCGCTGCCTTCCCGCCTTTCCTAACCAACTCTCCTCAGTTCGAGTTTAAAGCTGAGACAATAGAGAGAGAGAGGAAAGGAAAGACAGAGAGAGATACAACTCCTAGGGGAGGTGGGAGGGTTGTGAGGACTAATTCCTGCTGTTCCCAGAGATCACCTGTTACAGGTAAGTAACTGTGCTATCTCCAGGAACAAGCAGGAATGAGTCCTCACATATGGGGACTCCCCTAGCTAAGATGCCTGGGAGATCCCCAGGGGTATGAGACCCTGAAGGGTTCCTCGTCTTCCTATGGATCTCAGGCATCCATTCAGGGAAGGAGGGCAGGAGTTGTTCAAGAATGGAACAGGTGTCTGAGGACAGCCTGACCAAACAAGGCATCCCGGCAGGAGTCCTTGTCCAAACAGTAATGGGCTGTGAAGGTATGAACAGAGGCCCAGGTGGCTGCTCGACAAATCTGGTCGATGGACACAGAATGAAGATGAGCCATAGAGGTAGCTATGGCCCTCACATTGTGAGCTGTGACATGGCCCTCCAGAGAAAGGTTCTTACTCTGGTAAGCAAAAGAAATACACTGAGCAATCCAATTGGACAGTGTTCTTTTAGAAACTGGAAGTCCTAAATGAGAAGGATCAAAAGCAACAAAAAGCTGGGAAGACTTTCTATGTTACTGTGTCCTGTGTAAGTAAAAAACAAGAGCTCTTTTACAATCTAGAGTATGAAGGTTCCTCTCTGCACTGGATGCATGAGGAGCTGGAAAAAAGACAGGTAAATATACCTCTTGATTAAGATGAAAAGGTGAGACCACTTTAGGCATAAAGTGATGAGGATTTGTCCTAAGGACTACCTTATCATGATGGAACCTTGTATAAGGTGGATTAGCCACTAAGGCCTGCAGTTTACTGATGCGGCGAGCAGAAGTGATTGCAATAAGGAAAATAACCTTCCAGGAAAGAAATTTCAAGGAGGTAGTGGCTAAGGGTTCAAAAGGTGGCTTCATAAGCTGACCAAGAACCAAGTTTAAGTCCCATGCCACCGGAGGAGGTCGAATGGGAGGTTTAGTTAAAGTTAGGCCTCTCATGAATCTTGCAATAAGAGGATGAGAGGAAATAGGTTGTCCATTGAGAGGCTTAAGGGATGCTGCAATAGCACTCAAATGGACCCTTACTGAATTTGTTTTAAGGCCTGCATTGGAGAGATGCAGGAGATATTCCAATAGAGAATTCACAGGAAGTGCCAGAGGGTCAAGACCCTTTTGAGCACACCAAATGGAAAATGTTTTCCACTTAAAAGCATAGGAACGCCTAGTGGAAGGTTTTCTGGAAGCATGGAGGATATCCTTCACTTGCTGAGAAAGAATGAAGTCTTGAAGGTCTAGGCCTTCAGTAACCAAGCTCTGAGGTGAAGGGACTTGGGGTTTGGATGCCACAAAGTCCCTTCCTCCTGGGACAGAAGGTCTGGCGCAGCTCCCAAGTCCAGGGAGGGGGCTTGGGAGAGATGCAGAAGTAGAGGTTACCACACTTGGCGTGGCCAGCGTGGAGCTATGAGGATCATAGATCCTTGATCCCTCTGGAGCTTGAACAGAGTCTTGAGAATCAAAGGAATGGGTGGAAAGGCATACAGGAGGCCCTAACACCAATGAAGGAGGAAGGCATCCTTGGCCTGAACTCCCTGACACGGAATTCTGGAACAGAACCGGGGAAGATTGGCATTCCACAGACTTGCAAAGAGGTCTATGTCCGGGGTTCCCCATTCCTGGAAGATTCTGAGTACCTGATCCATGTGCAGGGACCATTCGTCTGGAAGCAGAACTCGACTGAGTCTGTCTGCCCAAAAGTTTTGGATTCCTGGGAGGTATACTGCCAGGAGATAGATTTGATGCTCTCTGGCGAAGGCCCATAATCTTAGAGCTTCGTTGCAAAGCGACAGAGCCAGTTCCTCCTTGCTTGTTCATGGCTACTTGATTGTCCGTATGAATGAGGACTGTCTTGTAGCTGAGGAGGGTATGAAAGACCTTGAAAGCTAGGAACACTGCTCGAAGTTCCAAGTGGTTGATATGAAGAGAGGTCTCCTGTGGGGACCAAATGCCTTGGGTGGAGAGGTCTTGTAGATGAGCTCCCCAACCTGTTTGGGAGGCATCTGTTGTGAGGGTTGCTTGGGGCAACAAAGGTTGGAAGGGGGACCCCAGCAACAGATTTTGAGTGGACAGCCACCATTGGAGAGACCAAGAGACGTTTGGAGGTTGCTATTTGGTCAGAGAGCTCCTGAAGCTTGAGCCCACTGGGTGGACAAAGTCCATTGAGCTGCTCTCATGTGTAGGTGAGCATAGGGTACCACATGTACTGTGGAAGCCATATGGCCTAGCAGCTGTAGCATCTCCCTGGCAGTTAAGTGGCTCTTTGACTGAATCTGGGAGGCTAACTGCACTAGACGTTGTCAACGGGCCTGAGGAAAGTAGGCCCTTGCAGAAGTGGTGTCCAACCAGGCCCCTATGAATTCCAGGGACTGAGTAGGGGTGAGCTGGGACTTTGGGAGGTTTACCACAAGTCCCAGGTATTGCAGAATGCGCCTGGTGCGGTTCAGGGAGATCTGAGCCTCTGACTGGGTTGGAGCTCGGATGAGCCAGTCGTCCAGATATGGGAAGACAAATATTCCCAGAATGCGTAGAAATGCAGCAACTATTGCCATGCATTTGGTGAACACTCTTGGAGCAGAGGCTAGACCGAAAGGAAGCACTCTGTATTGGTAATGTTTTCCCTGGAACAGAAAATATAGGAATTTTCTGTGAGATGGATGGATGAGGACATGAGTGTACGCATCCTTGAGATCTAGAGAACAAAGCCAATCCTGACTCTGCAGGTATGGAAGGAGAGTGCCTAGAGAAAGCATCTTGAACTTCTCCTTGCATAGGAATTTGTTCAATTCTCTGAGATCTAGAATGGGTCTGTATCCCCCTGTTTTCTTTGGAATGAGAAAATAGGGGGAGTAAAACCCTGACCCTTGTTGAAGAAGAGAACTTCTTCTATGGCCCTCTGGGCCAGAAGGGTAGTCACCTCCTGATCCAGAAGGTCGAGGAGAGATGTGGGAGAATTGAAGTTTCTCACCATGGTGTAGGGAGGAAGGTCTGAGAAATGAAGTTTGTAGCCCTCTCTTATGATGGAGAGGGTCCACTGCTCTGATGTGATTTGCTCCCATCTGGGAGCAAAATGAGCTAACCTTCCTGGAATGGTGAGAGGCTCTGGCTGTTGTAGAGCCAGAAAGGCTAAGTTCTCTAATATCAAGTCAAAAACCCTGAGGGGGTTGGGACTGCTGGGTTGTAGCAGCCCCTGCAGGTTTAGGCCTGGCCCGTTTAGGTTGCTGACGCTTAGTAGCAAAGCGACCTGTAGATGATTGTTGGCCAGAAGTGGAAGGAAATCTGCTCCTTTTGTAAAAAGGCTTTTTGAAAGGTTTTCTCTTGGCTGGAATGGAGGTTGACTTGGAAAGTCTATCCAGAGCAGAATTCTCTGCATCCATTTGAGTGGCTTTTATTTGCCACTCTTTGCCAAAGAGATTTTCACCCGTACAGGGCAGATTTCCTAAGCCATCCTGAACCCAGGGTTCTAGATCAGAAGCCTGGAGCCAAGCAATTCTGCGAGCAGCTATGGCAATGCCTGAGGCTCTGCTGGCACCTTCAAAGGAGTCAAAGGCTGCCCTGTTGGAGAACTTTGAAATGTCTCGAGTATGCTTAAGCCAAAGGAGGAACTCATCCCTTCTATCCTCTGGAATAAAAGGGAGAAAGTTGTGCAGCTTTTGTGCAACTTTCTTTAGAAACATACCCATATAAAGGCTATATGAGTTGATTCTGGCAATAAGCATGCTGGCTTGGAAGATTTTCCTACCAAAAGCATCCAAGGTCCTGCATTCTCTTCCTGGAGAAGAGTGTCTTTTGGTACTCTTTATCCTTTTCACAGCTGACTGCACCACAATGGAGTGGTGAGGAAGCTGAGTTTTCTGAAATCCAGGACAAGGAGGGACACGGTACATAGTATCCAATCTGCGAGAATGAGGAGAAAGGGTGAGAGGAGTCTCCCATAAGTCAATCATATGTTCATGAAGAATTTCATGAATTGGCAAGGTGACTGCCTCTCTGGGAGCCTTAGAGTATCCTAAAATATCAAATTTTTTTGCTCTAGGCTTTGTTTCAGAGGTTACTGAAATAGAGAGTCCTTTAGCCACTTCTATTATGAAGTCTTGAAAGGACAAATCCTCTGGAGGAGACATTCTCCTTTTTGGAGAAGGAGGCTCCTCAGAAAGGGTAATGGATACTTCAGGAGACTCATCTGATGAATCAGAATCAGAGGAATCGAAGTATCGTCTGTCCGCTTACAATGATCGATACGCGTATCAATCGGTACCGACATCGGGCGTCCCCAGTACCGGATCGGTACCGAGAAATAGCCCTGGACAAGGAACCTGAGTCAGTATCCTGGCCGATGTCGATGCAGTCGGTACCGGTACCGACAACAGAACTCGTTGCGGTACCGTCGGCGTCGCAGCTTTAATAAAAGCCATTATAGCCTGCTGCATGGATTGAACAGTGTGATCCATGGACGCCACGACTGCCTGGATGTCGGTACCGGGAGAAAGTGCCGGTACCCCAGAGCAGTCTAACAGGTGATCGGTCGAGGCCGTGCCATCGATGTCAACCTGTAACCCCATAGGAGGAGCTTTGGAAGCCGGAGCTTCCAACCGGGGTTGTTTGGCTGGGGCAGGATCCGAGGGCAAGCCCGGAGGCATCTCGATGCTTAGAGGGAGATTTGCCCTTCAAGGACCTGCTAGGATTATGTTTGGTTACCTGA
Organism: Ichthyophis bannanicus; assembly: GCA_033557465.1. Taxonomy (NCBI): domain Eukaryota; kingdom Metazoa; phylum Chordata; class Amphibia; order Gymnophiona; family Ichthyophiidae; genus Ichthyophis; species Ichthyophis bannanicus. The sequence continues at coordinate 53,398,519 of CM066032.1, forward strand.
GACCCATCAGGAGAGGAAGACCTGGAAGATGTCGATGCCACCGCCGGTGCATCCGTGGGAAACAGCACACGGAGCTGGGCTGCTCGGTTCTGTAACCCTCGTTTAGACATTAGAGAGCAGGACTGGCAATCCGGAATGGAGTGTTCAGGACCCAAACATTTAAGACACCATTCATGGGTATCTGTAACAGAAATTGTACCGCTACACTTAGTGCATTTTTTGAACCCGGAGGCTGGTTTTTCCATGAGGGAAAAGTTTCTTGTGGGCCTGGAGGCCTAAGAAGAAAAATACACCAAGTGAGGAAAAAATATATATATTTTTTTTTTTTAGAAAGAAAAGAAGACAAGACTGGCGGTGCGGGAAGGCAGCGCGCAGGCGCTGTGGGATGCTCCCAAAAGCTTTCCTTTTTGGGAAGCTGGGGAGCGTTCCCGCGCAGGCTCCGTCGGTACTGACGTACCCATGTGAGGACTCATTCCTGCTTGTTCCTGGAGATCACCTGTTACAAGTGAGTAACTACACTTTCTCTGGGAACAAGCAGGAAGTCAGTCCTCGCATATGGGACTCCCCAGCTACAGGATACCGACAGCCCATAGCAAAAAACAGGGCTCCCTCATGGGAAGCCGCAAGCAGCAGCAATTGAGTCTGTGCCCACAGACTGCAGTAGGACCCCTATTTCCGATCAAACCAGCACTCCGGGTAGCCTGAACACCGAAGGGTCAAAGGGTAGGAGTTGCCTAGACCCCGAAAAGGTTACGGAGCACAGCCTGGCCAAAGGCACTGTCCCGTCGGGATTTTCTTTCCTGGCAGTAATGGGCTGCGAAGGTATGGACTGAAGACCAGGTGGTGGTCCAGCAGATGTTCCCCATTAGGATAGAGCGCAAGTTTGCCACCGAAGCCGCCATGGCCCTGACACGGTGCACCGTGACGCGGCCTTCCAGTGGGAGCCTTGCCTGTTCATAAGCGAGGACGATACAGTCTGCCACCCATGTGGACAGTGTACACTTGGTCACCGCCTCCCCCAGCCTACTGGGGTCGTAGGAGATGAAAGGCTGGGAAGCTCTGCGGTGACCCTGAGCGCATTGGATATAGAAGGACAAAGCCCTCTTACAGTCCAAGGTGTTAAGAACCATCTCCGCCCGACTGGAGTGAGGTCTTGAAAAGAAGGTAGGGAACACCACTTCCTGGTTGAGATGGCAGGAATTTGGGGTGCATGCGAAGCACCGCTCTGTTCTTGTAGAACCTGGTATAGGGCACCTCCACCACAGGGGCATGAAATTTGCTAACTGCAAGTGGAGGTAAGTGCGACCAGGAAAGCCACCTTCCAAGAGAGGTAGCGAAGGTGGCAGGTAGCCAGAGGTTCTAAGAGCGGGATGAGTGAGCTGCCCCAACACCATGTTGAGGTCCCATTCGGTTGCCGGAAGGCAAACCAGGGCTTCGATAAGAGCAGGCCCCGAAGGAGGCAGGTCACCAACGGTTGGGCCAAGAGGTGTTTACCATCCACCGGAAGGTAGTACGCCGCCAGGGCAGTAAAGTAAATGGACGGAGTTAGACTTGAGCCCAGACAGAGGAGGAGAAGATACTGTAACACCAGAGCCACCGGACAGTCCCAAGCTAAGCTTGGTCAAGAATTTGGCAGCTGAGCTTTTCATGTTAAAAAATGCAAGGTCATGCATTTGGGCTGCAGCAATCCAAGGGAGCAATACAGTATAGGGGTGAAGTACTTCTGTCCAGAAAAGAAGAGCGGGACCTAGACCTGATTGTGTCTAATGATCTTAAAGTACCTAAACGGTAAAAAAGATGATGCCGAAAGCTAGAAGAATGCTTGGGTGCATAGGGAGAGGAATGGCCATCAGAAGAAAAGAGGTGATAGTGCCTCTGTATAAGTCTTCGGTGTGACCTCATTTGGAGTATTGTGTGCAATTCTGGAGACCGCACCTTCAAAAGGATATAAACAAGTTGTAGTCTGTGCAGAGGGTGGCTACTAAAATGGTTAGTGGTCTTTGTTATAAATCATATGAGAACAGACTTAAGGATCTTAAGTATACTTTAGAGGAAAGGCAGGATAGAGGCAATATGATTGAGACGTTCAAATACCTCCGTGGCATAAATGCACAGGAGTGACTCTTTGGATTGAAAGCAAGCTCTGCTGTGAGGGGACTCAAATTGACTACATCTGTGTAAGTCAATGATGGGAAAGCTCTATAACATCAACAAAGACAAAACCTGGAGCTGACTGTGGTACAGATCACCGAATACTAGTATGCAAACTCAAACTAAAGTTGAAAAATAGCAAGCCACTCATGAATGTAGCAAAATATGGCCTTGAGAATATACTACTGGAATTTAAAGATTGACTGCAAAATCAATTTGTTACTTTAGATACAAATGACAGAGTTCCAGACGAGTTATGGAATGACATCAAGAAGGTTGTGTTGGAAGAAAGCAAGAAGTCTCTACAATAGGTGAAAAAGCAAAAACGGCCAAAATGGATGACCAAAGAAGCTGAAAATTGCCAAGAAACGCAGAGAAGCTAAAGCCAGAGGAGAAAGAAAGAATCGCAGAACTCAGATTTCCAACGTGCAGCAAGAGAGGACAAAGAAAAGTACTACAATGACACATGCAAGGAAATAGAAGCAGAAACTATTAGAGGAACAAGATCGGCTTTCCTAAAGCTACTAGAGTTAAAAAAAAAATTCCAGCCTCGAATTGACATGTTACAAGATGCTCAAGGTTCTATGTTGAATGATGCTGAGAAGATCAAGAAAAGGTGGAAAGAACATACAGAGTTTTCATATGATGAAGATCAAGTGGACCAACAGCTGTTTCAACCTGTACCTTATGATCCGTAACCATTGGTGATGAAAGAAGTCGAAGCAGCATTTATTTATTTAATGGTTTTTTCTATACCTCGCTATTCATCATCAGTGCAGTTCACAGGCAACATATTCGTTTAGTGTAGGTCTACATTGGACTTACAAAAAACGGGGGATTTAAACAGGGATAACAGGTGAACTATGTACAAATCGTCGGCCAAGGTTGTAGTCGCAGCTCGGCATTATTTACAGGTTAAGCAACAACATGATTATATACATTCTAGGTGCAAGTCGCATAGTAGAGACATCACATCATTATATATGTTGGTGTCATATCAGATTAAGCAACGACATGACTATATACATTCTAGTTGCATGTTGCATAGTAGAAACATCAATCGTTATATAGGTTAGAGTCAGATATCACAGGGAGTTGGTTACAGAGTGGGGGTTCAGTTAGGTGATCTGAATGGGGTGTGAGGTGGGTACTCTGGGGGTGCTGGCTTGGGTAAGTGGTATGGATGGCTATGTGGTATCATCTGAATTGGTAAAGTACTGAAAAAACAGATGGTGCTTCAGTGCTTTTCTAAACTGGGGGAGGTTGTTGATGGCACGGATGTCTGGTGGTAGGGTGTTCCAGCAGGAAGGTGCGTAGAGTGCAAAGGCGCGGTTTCGCATAGCTTTGTAGCATTTGGCAAGTGTTCTCGGGAGTAGCAGAGTGTTGGTGGCTGCTGATCTCCTCAGCCTGTTGGGGGGAATGGGGTGGACGAGGTCTGAGAGGGAGATGGACATGCACTTGTTGATGGCCTTGAATGTCAATGTTAGGATCTTAAAGGAAATCCTGCATTGGACAGGGAGCCAGTGCAGATGTTTTAGCACTGGGGTGATATGATCCTTCCTAGATGCTCCATGAAGGAAGCATTGAAAGCTTTATCAAAGAACAAAGCATCAGGCATTGATGGCATTCCCACAGAAGTATTACAGCAATCTGATGCAGCTGTTACCATACTTACAAGCTCTGCCAAGAAATCTGGAAGACAACATCATGGCCAACTGACTGGAAGAGATCTGTGTTTATACCAATACTAAAGAAAGGTGATCCAACTGACTGTGGAAATTATCGCACAATCGCTCTGATCCCACATGCTACTGAAGATTATTCAACAGAGACTACAACCATACCTGGAACAAGAACTACCTGAAGTGCAAGCAAGGGTCGGGAAAGGGCGAAGAACAAAAGGCATCGCGAATGTGAGATGGATCCTTGAAAAGACCACAGAATACCAAAAGGATATCTATTTGTGCTTTATCGACTACAGCAAGGCTTTTGACTGTGTAAGCCATGAGAAACTCTGGGCCACATTAAGCAGCATGGGTATACCAGAATACCTGATCGTTCTCTTGCACAATCTGTACATTGAACCAAGAAGCAACAGTTCAAACGGAACAAGGAGAAACAGAATGGTTTAAAATAACCAAAGGTGTACGACAAGGCTGCATACTTTCCCCCTACCTGTTTAATTTATATGCATAACAAATCATCAGAGAAGCAGGACTGTATGAAGACAAGAGGTGTGAAGATTGGTGGAAGACTCATCAACAATCTTCGCTATGTTGAAACCACATTACTGGCTGAAAGTGAAGATGATCTGAAATATTTGCTTCTCACGATCAAGGAAAAGTCTTAAAATGGGCCTGCACCTTAATGTAAAGACAAAGATCATGACAGCTGGCAAAATCAATAAGTTTATCGCTGAAGGAGAAGAAATTGAAATTGTGGACAACTTTAACCTACTTGGATCAACTGTCAATAAAGCAGCAACAAGCAGTCAAGAAATCAGACAATGCATTGCTCTTTGCAGAATGGCTATAAAAGACCTAGACAAGACTCAAGAGCAGAAATGTCTCTCTCCATACAAATATTAGACTCGTTCAAGCCATGGCATTTTCAATAACAGATGCGAAAGCTGAACAGTGAAAAAAATAGACAGGAAGAAAATTGATGCCTTTGAATTATTGTGCTGGCAGCAAATACTGCGTATACCATGGACTGCCTGAAGAACAAACCAGTCAGTACTAGAGATCATCAAACCTAAGCTTTCTTTAAAACTTCAAATGACAATACTTCGACTTTCATACTTTGGACATATCATGTGAAGAGAGAAATCATTAGAGAAAGACATGCTTGGCAAGATAGATCAACACAAAAGAGGAAGGCCAGCAATGAGATAGATCGATACAACAGCAGCTACGGGTACCAGTCAGTCAACAATGAACTGCCTAACTGAAGACCGAATACAATTTAGGACAACTATCCAGAAGGTCGCCAGACTTAACATGTTTCTATGTTTCTTCTTTTTGTATCTTTGCTTTCCTGACTTCTTCGCTAGTTTCTCTACGTTTTTCCAAATATAGATGCCCATCTTCCTCTCTGATCTCTTGTATTTCATGAAGGACCCCCTTTTTCTTCACCTGTTCAGCTACTTTTTTCATTTACCTTTATTTACCTTTCTAACAAAAAGCTGGTTGCCCTTAAAATATCCCCTTTCAGTTTTGCCCACTGTTTTTCTACCTCCCCCAGCAGTTCCCATCACGCTAATGACTCACTGAGGTATTGGCCCATCTTGGCAAAGTTAGATTTCTAAAGTCTAAGACCCTCACTTTTGAATTGATTTTATCAGCCCTAGTCCTAATACTGAACCACACCATCTGGTGATCTCTGGATGCAAGATGATCTCCCACTATAACATCAGAAACACTTTCACCATTGGTAAGCACCAAGTCCAGTATGGCCCTTTCACGTGTGGGTTGTGTTACAAGTTGCCTGAGTAGTTCTCTCTGTGCAGGGGTTTTCAACCCAGTCCTCGGGGAACCCTAGGCCAGTCAGGTTTTCAGGATTCCCAGACTGAATATGCATGAGAAAGATTTGCATGTTCTGTCTTCATTGTATGCAAATCTATCTTATGCATATTCATTGTGGGAATCCTGAAAACCTGACTGGCCCAGGGTTTCCCGAGGACTGGGTTGAAAACCTATGCTGTAGAGAATCCAGGATATCCTTACCTCTAGTTGACACCGCAGCAAGGTTGTGCTAATCAACATCCGGCATATTGAAATCACCTATTGGCACCACGTCTCCTTTCCAGGCATTGCTGCGTATGTCTTCAATTAAATCTCCATCCACTTCTTCTGTGGGGGGGGGGGGGGATCTGTATATTTCGCCAATGCAAATGGAGTTCTCTTTCCCTCCCTTCTAGTTTAATCCACTGTGCCTCCTTTCTCCCTTTTAATCCCTGTAGTTCTATAGCTTTAATAATATTTTTTACATATGGTGCCACTCCTCCTCCCCTTCTTCCTAATCTATCCTTCCTGAATAAAGTATAGCCTGGAATAATTATATCCCAGTCATGGTTTCCAATGAACCATGTCTGTAACCACCACTAAACCCAAGTCAGCCTCTTCTATTCAAAGCCTCAACATTTTGATCTCATTTCCCATGCTACGGGCATTTATACACACCGCTTTCCAGATGTTGCCCCTTCTACCCATTTTATAGAGGTATTTAATGTTTCATTTACTTGGGGACTTTCACCTATCACCAACTAATTTAGTTTAAAGTCCTCTTCAGTAGGTTAGCCAGTCTGCTAACTGAAGACACATCAACCCTTCTTAGACAAATGGATGCCATCTATGCTCTGCAGCCCTTGGATCATTATCCCATGGTCTAGGAAACTAAAACACTCTGCATGACACCATCCATTTATCTCCAGGATGCAAGCTTCTCTGCCTCTACCCTTAACAGGGAGGACTGACGAGAACACCACCTGCGCACCTATCTGCTTCACCCTGTCCCAGAGCCATGAAGACACTTAATGTGCTCAGAGGGACACCTGGCAGTATCATTTGCGCTGACATGGATGAGCCACATCGGGTAATTGTCAATAAGCTTGATCAATCTTGGCAAATTCTCCATAACATCTCAGGTTTTGGCACCTGGCATACCCCAAGTGTGATTGGCAGATGGACGCCTCAGTACCCTTCAGAAGACAGTCACCAACCACCACTACCCTTCACTCTGTTGTCGTCACCGATTCTGCAACTTGAGGTGCCCAAGCTCTGGTTCTTCCCTTTCCTGGGATGCTTTTACTTCCTCCACTTCCAGGGCTGCATAATGATTTTTCAATTTAAGGGCTGGAGGAGTTGGACTGATGATTCTGCCGGCCCTGGTGACTCGTGTCCAACCTTCGTCATTTTGTAATGATCTACCATTAAAATTACTTAATCAGTAGCTAAACAAACTCAGTTGGATTTGGAGCCTGGTTTGGGGACTAGGCATTATCAGACACCAACAGCTTGCATCTTATGTTCAACATGCCATCAATGTGACTAGTGGATTTATGAGAGTCACCAATGCACGACTGTGGGTGTCTTAGAGTGGTCGACCCAGTGAATCTGCAGATAAAGATTTTTTCAACTCATGGTTCCCATGAATAAGATGGGCCTTTTTCAACTTCATGGTTCCCCATGAATAGGCTCAGTAACACTAATTGTGCTAATGAAGATGACCAGACAAACCAGAACAGTTTTCTTTATGAACAAAGTGTGATAGCACTTCAGAATGTTTCAATTTAACTATGGCTGGAAGTAACTGGCTCTAAACGAGGAGTTCCCAAGTTCTACATGTTACAAGAAAGGCTTGTGCCAACTGTGAATAAAACATGTAAAGTAGGATGGGAATGGTATTTCTGAGGCCAGTTGTGATTAACAAGTCCTGGCAGGACCAACATTGAGAAAGGATGAGGACAACTTTCCCCACTAGGAGGTATGAACTGCAGAGCAGCAAGACAAAACAGACCTTTAAGTTATCCTGCCAGGGAACTTAAAGAGAACCCCAACATCTGCTACTACGGCCACAGATGGACATAGTGACACTTGTTAAGATGTGTCTGGTACCTCAGATTTGCATGTTACAAGAGTGAAGGAGTTAATTTGATTTTACAGAGGCACACTAAGGCCTGATTCATGGAGGACCTCTGAGAATTTGGTGCTGAGAGGCACTGGAAGAATGAAGCTATCATGCTGTCATTTTCAAGTGTTCTTAGCTACTAAGTACCAGACTTGCTGAATTAAATGTTTGTGAAGTAACTGCAGAACTATGGAACCTTGCGACTGAGTTTGGTTGGAAGGAAAAGGAAGGAAAAACAATTGCACTATGTTATGTACCTCTGATGAATTGTTTAAACTGTGGGGGGGGGGGTGCAAGAACACAAAGGTGACATTTTATCTACCAGATATCCTTTCCTTGGGTCTGACTAGACCTGTCCAGACAAGTGAATTGTCTCTCCATACTAGCAGACAAGGAGACAGAATATTTCAGAGGATTCTTATGACCTAATTCTGCTATAATAGCCAGTACAGCTAAGGGCGTGCTTCAGTATTTCTGCTCAACCACATGGTCAAGAATCCCCAATTACACATAAGCTCAGGGAGGATAACAAGGCTCAACAGAATGAGAACCATAACTACATTCAGGATCATCTTCAGACAGGTTTGTCAAAAGCATGTGAGCCCACAGAGAAAACAGGTTCCAGGGGCAGGTCCTCAACTGGTCTAGGAAGACTCAATGACAGGAAATTCTGATGTTAAGTAACATCTTTCATAGCATTCTGCTAGACCAGTCCAGACAAGTGTAACATACTAAAGCTACAACTCCACTGGCCAGGAAGAAGAGATGGCAACTTTCAAGATCTCTGTGCCAAAGGCCATGTCTACATGAGAATGGACATTCAAGCAGTATTGCTTGACAAAAGTGGAAAGTGATGCCTGCGCTGCTGCCCGACAAATGACCAAGGAGGCGATTGAGCAGCACACCGGATACAAGGATGCCTGCACAAGCAGGCTTTCCAGAATAGTCTAGACCAGAGGTTTCCAACTCCAGTCCTGGAGGGCCAAACACCATTCAGGTTTTCAGGCTGTCCCTAATGAATATGCATGAGATACATTTGAATACAGTGCATGCAAATGCATCTCATGCATATTTATTAGGGACAGCCGGAAAACCTGAATGGTGTTTGGCCCTCCAGGACTGCAGTTGGGAACCTCTGGTCTAGACTACTGCAACATCCTCTTCACTGTCTTCCTCCAAATCATCTCTTCCCACTTCAATCTGTTCAATGGCTAATCTTCTGACAGTATCACTATGCTCATGTCACCCATCTTCTGAAGTCACTTCATTGGCTCCCTATCTGTTTCTGCATCCAGTTCAAACTTCTACTACTGACCTATAAGTGCCTTCATTCAGCTGCTCCTCATTACCATTCCTCCATCTTTCCCTACACCCCCGCTCCTTGGGAACTTGGCTCTTCTAGCAGATCCCTTCTATTTGTGCCCTTTTCTTCCACTGCCAACTCGATTTCAATCCTTCTAACTTGCTGCTCCTTATGCCTGGAACAAAATACCTATGTCAGAACGTCAGACTCCATCTGTGGCCTTGCTCAAAGCCAGACTAAAAACTCACTTCCTTAAGAATGCTTTTGGATCCTGATCCCCTTAGTCTCCTGTTCACCTCCTATGTGTTTCCTTACGATTCCCCTAGATATATCCTAGTCGCCATCTGTTGTGTTGTCTGTCTTGACTAGATTGTAAGCTCATATGTGCAGGGACTGTCTCTTACATGTTTTATTTTATTTATTTATTTAGTAAATACTTATATACCGCTACTTCCAGCGATCAGCAGCGGTTTGATTACAAGTTTGGGATTTGTCAAAAAAATCAAGACAGAAAATTTGGGGCATAGATAGAGAGAACAGGGGTAATACACAGCACACATATTAGGGTCTATATTTGGACCATAATTACTATCACAATCGATTATATATTTCTACAAGCAATTATACATTTACACACGCGATTATCCGTCATCTATGTACAGTTTTACATACAGCTATTCACTCTTTTATCTTCTTGGATTTACATCTGTATATAGTGACAATTGAACAGGTGCGTCTTTAATTTTTTTCTGAAATCGGTTATGTCTTTAATTGCTCTCAGCTCGTGTGGGAGCTGGTTCCATAAAGTGGGGGCAGAGAAGGCGAACGCTCTGCGACTAGTACTGACTTTTACGTGCCTAATGCTGTTTGGGACTATTAGTGTGTCTGAGTTTATGGTTCTCCTGCTTCTGGTGGTAGGTTGTATGGAGATCAGGGTGGAGAGGAATGAGGGGGCCAGGTTTTGAGTTAACTTGAATGTCGTTACCAATGTTTTGTATTGAATCCTGGCAGCAACTGGGAGCCAGTGCAGTTCCATCAATACAGGTGTGATATGCTCAGTGACGCTTGTTCTCATGATGATCCTTGCTGCTACGTGTTGTGCCAGTTGTAATATGTTAGTGGTTTTCTTTGGTAGACCCTGCAGGATGGCGTTGCAGTAGTCAAGGTGGGGCATGATGAGTGCTTGTGCAACTGATCGGAAATCACACGAATCCAGTACGTTCCTCAGGGGTCGTAGTACTCTAAGCTTGTGAAAGATGGCTTTGTTGGTGTTGCTGAGGTGTTTTTCCATTTTCAGTTTGCTGTCGATTGTGACTCCTAGATATTTTATTTCTTCCTTCGAGTTGTAAGTATTATTGCACAGTGTGATTGCTGGAGGTGGTTCAAAGTCCATTTTACTGGACATAAACATTACTTCAGTCTTCTTATGATTAATTGACATGTTGTTTTGCTTTAGCCATCCCAACATCTCTCCCATGCAGGTTTCAAGCTGGTCGTAATTCGGGTCAGTGGTCTCTAGTTGGGTGTACAACATGATATCGTCTGCGTATATGTGGTAGTTGATGCCGTATTTCCTGAATATTTCACTGAGGGGCTGCATGTAAATGTTAAAAAGTAGTGCCGAGAGTGCTGAACCCTGTGGTATGCCTTGAGTTTGGGTGAAGGCTTCGGCTTTTTCTCCGTTGAATTGGACCTGGGGCTTTCTGTCCGTTATATAGGAGGAGAACCATTTCAAGGCGGTTCCTAAGATTCCAATTGATGCCAGCTTGTTAAGGAGGGTTAGGTGATGGACAGTGTCGAATGCAGCGGAGATGTCGATGAAAATGAGGATAAACATTTTCTTCCTGTCTTCCAGACCCTTAAGGAGGTTGTTAAACAGGGCCAAAAGAAGGGTTTCGACCCCATGATTTTTCCTGAATCCGTATTGCTGTTTGTCCAGTGTTTCGTTGTCATCAAGGTGTTCTTGCAGTTGGATGAGGGCTGCTTTTTCAATGATCTTTGCTAAAAAAAGATATGCTGGAGATTGGGCGGTAAGAAGATGGGTCTTCTTTGTTTAGCGAGTTGTTTTTTAGTATCGGTCTAATTATAGACGTTTTGAGTTGGTTAGGCATGATTCCTTGTGAAAGTGATTGGTTCACAATGTGTGAGACTTGGTGGCCAATGTCCTTTTTTGCTGCTTTGATCCAGGTAGCTGGGCAGGGATCAAGCAGGGAGGTGGTGGTATTGATACTGGTTATTATTTCAACCGCTTGTTTATCATCAATTTTGCGAAAATCATTCCACATCTTTTCTGGCTTCACTACAGTTTTCAAATGGGGCTTGGGAAAACATAGTGTGGTTGATGTTGTGGTCAGCTTGCTTTCGTAGTAGTTTGCTAGGGTTTGGGGTTGAATAGTATCACTCCGCTGTTCTGGTTGGTTGGTTTTGGTTAGAGTTTTCACTAGTCGAAATAATTCCCGTGGTTTGTTGATGGCTTTATTCAGCAGGTTGGTGTGGTGTTTCCTTTTTGCTTCATCTACCTCATCTTTGTATTTTCTAAGGATGTTGAAGTATTCAGCTCTGAGTTCCAAAGTTCTGTTACGTCTCCACTTTTTTTCACACCTTCTAAGTTCTCTCTTCCTTTTGGTTAGCGCAGTTGTGTACCAAGGCTCTGATTGTCGTTTGCCTGAGCTAGCTGTGTTATTCCATTTCGGGTTTGCTGAAGCCTGAATCCCTTCGTTCCAGCTATTTGTTAGTACATCGAGGTCTGTAGATTCCAAATCAATGTGCGCCCTGATGTTACTTGTGAGACCATCCAGATCAAGCTTATTGAAAGATCTCTGCTGATGGGTTTCTCGTTGGGCTTCCGCATCTTTCGGTACCAATGGGAGTTTTATCCGTATGTCTATTTGGTGATGGTCAGACCAGGGTATTGCCTTGATATTAATCAGGGGTTTAACATGGTTGGGCTGTTTGTTTTTCGGAGTAAAGACCATGTCCAGCGTATGTCCCTTTTCATGAGTTGGCTCATTTATTATTTGATGATATCCAAGTTGCGACATAGCTTCGAGGAAGGTGTTGGCGTGCACTGCTGTTGTTGACGCTAGGTTTATGTCCCCGAGGATGATTTGGAATTTCCTTGGTTGTGTTGAAGAGATGTTTTCCAATGCTGCAGCAAGTACTTCATGGTTTGGTGAGGGGGACCTGTACATTAGGCAGATGGATATTGCTTGGTTCTCCACTTTGAGCAGGTCTATGTCTGGGTTTGATTCCAGGGACGTGCATGAGAGTTTCAAGTGTGATTTGGCAATTATGAGCACTCCTCCACCTCTTTTGTTGGATCGTGGACAGTTATACAGGTTGTAGCCTGGTCTGTCTATCTGGTTCAGTAAGACAGCATCGGTGTTTGTTATCCAGGTTTCTGTTATACAGAGGATGTCTGGTTGCTCATCTTGTTGCTCATGTGTCTGTATAGCGCAGTGTACGCACTGTAGCGTTATACAAATAAGTAGTAGTAAATCCTGTACCTTTGTTGACATCCGAAATCTTAAATTCACTGTCACTTAACCCTCCATAGCCCATGTTCCCTGTAAAATAGTTATCTCCAAGTTATAATGCCCTGTTCAATGTAATTTCAGTTTGTTCAATGTAAACCGCACTGATGCAGAATAGCGCGGTATATAAGAGAATGTAAATAAATAAATTCATAGTAACATAGTAAATGACAGCAGATAAAGACCAGTTTGGTCCATCTTGTCTGCCCAGTAAGATGGCAAGAGTAGGTGCACCTGCCGCCCCATGCAGGTCACCCCTCCCCATGTCTTTGTTTAGGGGTGAACCCACCGCTCCATGAAGGACACCCCTGTTTGTTGAGAAATTAGATACATTTATTTTAATTTTATCCTGTTGCTGGTTCATGCTAACATCCTTCCAATCAGCCATCACACTCACCAAGAGTACTATGTCCATCTAACTCTTGCTTCTGACCCTAGCTGTCTCTTTGCTATGCTCAATTCTCTCTTCAAACTGCTTCCTCCTCAGACTTTGGCTATTTCCATGACTAGCCTTGAATTCTCTACAGGATCACCTCCACACTGCAGGAATGAACATTATTCATGCTGGAATTCTGCATACAATAATTCAAAATTGAGCACTTTTTTAAAAAATCTTTTTTGCTGTATTATATTTTAAAGTATCACTCAAAAGCAATATGCTTTGTTATTATGACAAAGCATGCAGAAAGAGTAGTTACTCACCTGTACCAGGTGTTCTCCAGGAGCAGCAGCAATCAGTCCTCACATATGGGTGACGTCGGCGCCGACGGAGCCCTCGTGCGAAGCATTTCCCCAGCTTTCAAAGAAAGCCTTTGGGAATGCAGCGCGCACGCGCGGTCCCCTTCCCACCCAAGGGTGTCATCTTGCTCAGTCTGATGACATAGCTAAAAGACAGCAAAAATCAAAATAAAGTATATGACTGCAACTCCAGGGGAGGAGGGAGGGTCGTGAGGACTGATTCCTGCTGCTCCTGGAGAACACCTGTTACAGGTGAGTAACTACTCTTTCTCCAGGACCAAGCAGGAAGTCAGTCCTCACATATGGGACTCCCTAGCTTCAGGCTACTGGGAACCCAAGCTGAAAAATAAGCTCCCTCTAGAGCGTCAGCATCCATGAAAGAATCCTTTCTGAGAACGCCCCCATACGGTAGCCCAACACAAGGGCCGGAGGGTAGGAGTTGCCTAAACCTCAGAGATTACGGAGTACCGCCTGTCCGAAAGCACTGTCCCTATGGGACTCCCCCTCGAGGCAGTAGTGAGTCGCAAAAGTCTGGCTTGAAGACCAGGTAGCTGCCCGGCAGATGTCTGCCAACGGAACAGAGCGGAGGTGGGCTACTGACGCAGCCCTCGCCCTGACACGGTGGGCCGTGACTCGACCCTGCAAGGAGAGGCCGGCTTGCCCTGTACGCCCAGGCGATACAATCCGACAACGTACACTTGGAGACAGGCAACCCCAGTTTATTAGTGTCAAAAGATACGAAGAGCTGAGCAGCCCTTCGATGCCCCTGCATACAGTCTATGTAAAAGGACAATGCCCTTCTACAGTCCAGGGTATGCAGGACTGTTTCAGCCCGGCTAGCATGCGGCCTGGGGAAGAATGTTGGAAGAACCACCTCCTGATTGAGGTGGAAGGAGGAGACAACCTTCGGAAGGAACTTAGGGTGAGTCCGCAAGACCACCTTGTTCTTATAGAACCGTGTGTATAGTCTATCAGAAACCAGAGCTTGTAGCTCACTCACACGCCTGGCCGAGGTAAGAGCCACCAAGAACAAGGCCTTCCAGGAAAGGAGGCATAAAGGACAGGTAGCCATCGGCTCAAACGGTGGGCAAGTAAGTTGTTGCAAGACCACATTTAAATCCCACTCAAGGGCTGGTGGACGGATCGGAGGCTTGAGCAGAAACAGGCCTCTGAGGAAACTGGACACCAAGGGGTGGCCCGACAGATTGGCCCTCTACCTGTGAGTGGTGTGCCGATAGAGCACTGAGGTGGACCCTAACAGAGTTGGTTTTAAGGCCTAGGTCAGAGCTGGAGCAGGTACTGCAGCACCACTGGAACCAGGCATGAAAAAGGATCCTCCCGGTGCTGAGCACACCAGGTGGAGAACCTACGCCACTTGAGGGCATAAGATTTCCGGGTGGATTGCCTCCTAGAGGCCAAAACCACCTCTTCCATTTCCTTAGGAAGAAGTAAAGGGGCTAGAACTACCCTTTCAGCAGCCAGGCCATCAGATTGAAGGATTTGAGGTTGGGGTGCAGGAGAGATCCCTGATCCTGAGACAGGAGATCGGGTTGCACCCCTAGAGGGAGTGGAGTGTCCACCACCAACTGTAGCAGGAGGGGAAGGCATGGTTGCCTCGGCCATCTAGGGGCTACCAGAATCACCAAGGCCTTGTCCTGAAGAACCTTGAAGGAGGTTCGGGCCACTAGAGGCGTGGGAGGAAACGCATACAGCAGGCCCGTAGACCAAGAGATTAGAAACGCATCTGCTGCTATTCGCAGAGGATGCGGTTGTCTGGAACAGAACCTGGGTAGCTGACGGTTCAATGGACTCGCTAAGAGATCGATAGTTGGAAGACCCCATCTTAGAAAGACCCCTTGGACCACCAAAGGATTCAACTGCCATTCGTGAGGCTGCAGAATCCTGCTCAATCTGTCTGCCAAGCAATTTTCCTGGCCAGGCAGATAAACTGCCTTGAGAAACATGTGTTTGATTGCCAAGGAGCACAGGGCCTGTGCCTCCTGACACAGAAGTTTGGAGCCTGTGCCCACTTGCTTGTTCACGTAGAACATTGCTACTTGATTGTGTCTGAACTAAGACAGACTGGTGAGAGAGGACATGAGAGAAAGTCTGTAGAACTAAGCGGATCGCTCGCATCTCCAACAGATTGATCTGCTTTGTGGACTCCCAAGGAGACCAGAGGCCCTGAGTGCAAGCCCCCTGGCAATGTGCACCCTAGCCCTGAAGGGAAGCATTGGTTGTCAGCACCTGTGTATGAGGAGGGGGCCTGAAAAGGCACCCCCTGGACCAGGTTCGGGAGATGCAGCCACTACCGTATGGAAGCTGCCAGCAGTTTGGACACCCTTATCTTGTCTTTCAAGTCGCCTGTGGCTTGCACCCACTGAGCTCTGAGGCACCACTGAGCAGGTCGCATGTGCAGGTGGGCATTCGGAGTTACATGGACCGTGGATGCCATGTGGCCCAAGAGCCTTAGGAAGTTTCTGGCGGAGACCAGAGAACCGCTCTGGAACGGATTGGCCAAAGCCATCAGTCTGCGGGCCCTGTTCTCAGGCAAATAAGTCTTCGCCTAGAGAGTATCCAATCTTGCCCCTATGAACTCCATGCCCTGTGAGGGGAGCAAAGTGGACTTTGCGAAGTTTATGACAAAGCCTAGATGCTGGAGAAGAGAGACAGTGTGAAGGGTGGCCTGTCTGGCCTCCTGTGGAGACTGACCCCTGATGAGCCAGTCGTCCAGGTATGGGAAGACAAAGATGCCCTGGTTTCTGAGATGGGCCGCCACCACCACCAGGCACTTGGTGAAAACCCTGGGGGCGGAGGTGAGGCCAAATGGAAGTACTCTGTATTGAAAATGACTCCCTCCAACTACAAATCTGAGATATTGTCTGTGGTCTGGATGAATGAGGATGTGAGTATAAGCATCCTTCAGGTCTAAGGAGCATAGCCAATCTCCCCGCTGGAGGTAGGGCAGCAGTATCCCAAGGGTAAGCATCTTGAACTTTTCCCTCTCCAGGAACTTGTTGAGATTTCGCAAGTCAAGGATAGGCCTGAGGCCTCCTGTCCTTTTTTGGTACTAGAAAGTACCTGGAATAGAAGCCTCGCCCTATCAGGTGGTGAGGCACCGGTTCCACCACCTACTCCTGTAGAAGCCTTGCCAACTCCTGAAGGAGGAGGTTCCTGTGCAGAGGGAGTCTTGAAGGCTTCCCTGGAAAATAGGAGGGGGTAACTGGTTGAAGTGGAGCAAATAGCCCTTCTGGACTATGCTCAGTACCCAGGTATTCCCTGTTATGGCTGACCACCTGTGGGCGTACAGTGTCAGCCGGCCTCTGTGCTGAGAGGAGCCAGCTGAGGAGGAGAGGGTATGCAGTGGGAGTCAAAACCCCCCTCCCTGCTGTGCAGGAGCCAGAGCTGATGGCTTGGGGGTTTTCTGCCTACGGGGCCCATGTCCCTGCCCCTTGGCCTGCTGACCCTGATGGGGAGCTGTAGAGGCCTGAAATTGAGGGTAGGATTTGTAGGCAGTAGCCTTCCTCGGGTAAAAGAGCTTTTTCCCCAAGCCCTTCTTCTGAGAAAAGGGCAGAAGTTTTCCTGGACAGCCTTGTCCTAGTGAGAGTCTCAGACTCGAGTTCTGCAGCCTTTTCAGCCATGGGTTTGCCAAAAAGGTTCTCACCTCGGCAAGGGACATCGACCAACTTGTCCTGTACCCATGGCTCGAGGTCCGATGACTGTAGCCAGGCCTGATGGCATGCACCAATGCTGGCTGTGGCTACTCGAGCCGAAGCCTCAAAGCCATCATAGGCTGCTCGAGAGATAAACTTTGAGCACTCTCGAATCCCGGATGACAAAGCCTTAAACCTCTGCAAAGGTTCCTCGGAGAGACCAGCAGAGAACCCGGCAATCTCCTTTGCCAGGTCTCGGAGGTACATGCCCATGTACAGCTGGTAAGTCTGGACACGGCAAGCCAGCATAGAGCCCTGGAAGCACTTTCTACCGAGGGCATCCAGGTTCCGGGCCTCCCGGCCGGGGGGCACCAAGGGGTGCATCTTCTGACTCTTCAGACGATGCATGGCCGATTCCACAACCATGGAGTGGTGCGGTAGCTGTGCCTTCTGGAACCCAGGGCTCTTATGGACTCGATAAATGGAATCGACCCGCTTGCTGAGAACCGGCGCCGAGGCTGGTGCCTCCCACATGCGGAAGAGCAGCCGTTCCAGCATCGGAGGAACCGGTACAGTAAAGGCCTCCTTAGGCGGAGAGTCATACTGGAGGGCCTCGAGCTCTTCGGCTCCTCCTCTGGATCCACGGGGAAGGCCAAGGCTTTGGCCATGTCCCGCACAAAGTCCGAGAACCAGGTATCCTCTGGTGGGGACCTCCTTCGAGGCTTGATGGGATGCACCGGGTCCGGAAAGTGTCCGGGGACTCCTCATCCTCCGTCTCCCACTCCGACCCCTCTGAGGAGGAATCAAGCGGCTCCGGCCGGGCGGGCACTGACGCCATCCGCCCCGACACCAAGGGCACCGGCGTCGACGACCTCGGCCGAGGATTGACGCGAGACCGCATCGACTCAAGGATCGGCTCGCCCTCCAGGGTCGACTTGGACATCAAGGTCCCAGTGGTCGGGGCAGATGCACCGGTCAAACCGGCAATCAGTACCCGCTGCTGCTCCATGAAGACAGCCAAGCTGCTCTCCAAGGCCGTCAACCTGAGACTCAGCTCAGGAGACTCGGCAGCCCCCGACTTGGGCCACAATGGTGTCAGGCCCGAGGTCGGCTCCCCCAGAGAGGAATCTATGAGGACAACAGCACTCACGTGACTCGGGGACTCCGGCTCCACTTGAGGCAACTTGGCAGGCCTCTCAGGCTCCGAGGACCCGGGACGGCAGTCAGTGCTATGCGACCTGGCCCTTGAGGGGCCAAGTGCGTCCACCGACGACGCCCTTCTGGGTTTCTTCTTCCTTCTGTGTTCCCGAGAAGGAGATCCCGTTTCAGAGGAGCCTCGACAGTGCTCGGGGTCGGATTCCTGAGGCAGCAGTCATGGGTGTCGGTGAGAGACATCAGTTTCTTACACCGATCACACTTCTTAAACCTGCTGGCAGCCATCGGGGGAAAAGGGCCCCTGCAAGGTCAGAAGACCGGGCTGCCAGTGAAAAAGAGAAAAAAGCGCGAGCGCTAGTCACGAAGGACAAAAACCGAAAAACTACTCCGGGCTCGATACTGGTGTACCGGGCCCAGGCGGGAAGGGGAACCGGCGTCAAACCAGGCAAAAAAACACGAATCCAACGCAGGAAAATAAACTTTTTAACGGGACACGTCCATCAGGCTCCGCGGAAAAAAGACTGAGCAAGATGGCACCCTTGGGCGGGAAGGGGACTACGCTGCATTCCCAAAGGCTTTCTTTGAAAGCTGGGGAAATGCTCCGCACGAGGGCTCCATCGGCACCGACGTCACCCATATGTGAGGACTGACTTCCTGCTTGGTCCTGGAGAATTCTGCATAATGAAATCCTTTTGACATGGAAGTTTCAATTTTGTTTGCAGAACTTGAAAATTGTTTGCAGAGGAAAGGAACATAACTCACCCCAAAACATCCAAGTCCTCCAATGCCCAACCCAACCCTTAAGGCTTCTCCAAGCAGACTATTCCCCAGCCTTATTGGGGTTAATGTTGTCTGGTGGGAATAGAAGTGACGCCCGCTCATTTTTGCTCTAAAAACATGGTTTCCAAACTGCACAGTTGACACCAGGCAGTAATCTTGTGGTACCAACTCACATCTCTGAACTAGCAAGCCTTTTAAGTATATGCAAGAGTTCCAACACAGTGTCTCTTTGCTTGAGTTTGTCAAAAGGTTATAAAAGCTGAGCTAGAGGAATTGTGTGGTCGATTTATCCTGCTGTTTTTCAGAGAATCCTTATAACAGATAATCAACTTTGCCTAATTCATCAAATAAAATGAATCAGCAATAGAAGCAGTGATTTTCTGCAGTTGAGGGTTGAAAAGACACAAAATAGCGAATGAAGCATTCTGGATAAAAACACTGCTCATAAGGAGAAGCTAAGATATTTATGAGTAACCCACCATGTAGAACAATGCATAAGTGCTTCAGCTTTGGCATCAGACTTTTTAAAACTGCCTGGTCAAAACAAACCTCTCTTCAAAGTCACCATCTAAACATGAATTTATTTTTAAAACTTTTATACTACCATCCTGAAAATTATCCAAGGCAGTTTACAATATAAATACTCTATCAAGTTAAAAAATGCATACCTAACCCTAAAACAGTCAATACTAAATCTAGATTTAACCACCATGACTAATTTCTGCTAATGTTAAAGCAAAAAATACCATGGGACATTCTTACATTTAAGGGAGGTAGTCAGTGTAAACCAATGGTTCCTAATCTGTGGTCCAAAACACAGAAAATAAAAGAAAAAAGGGGGGAGGGGTGTCAGGCTGGTGATAGACTTGGGGGGAAATGCAGTTCACTGGCTGGGGGAAGAGAGAAAGAAGACTATAAAAGAAGTACTTAAATGCCATACTGGGTCAGACCAAAGGTCCAATCAAGCCAAGTATCCTGTTTCCAACAGTGGCCAGCCAATCTAGGTCATAAGTATCTCTCAAGTTCCCAAAAGGTACTCAAGTTCCATAATGCTTATCCCGAGGTGAGCAGTGTATTTCGCTGGTCCTCTTTAATAATGGCTTATGATCTTTCCTTTAGGAACTTATCCAAACCGTTTTTTAAACTCAGCTACACTAACAGCTTTTACTACATCCTCCAGTAACAATTTCAGAGCTTGATTTTGCTTGAGTGGCAAAATATTCTCTATTAGTCTTAAATGGGTAGCATCATTGCATGTCCCCTATCCTTTCTACTTTTTGGGGGAGTAAAGCACAGTTACTTACCTGTAACAGGTGATCTCTGGGAACAGCAGGAATAAGTCTTCACATATGGGTGCGTCGGTACCGACAGAGCCTGCGCGGGAACGCTCCCCAGCTTCCAAAAAGAAAGCTTTTGGGAGCATCCCGCACGCATGCGCGCTGCCTTCTCGCCCATTCACTTCCCTCTCATCAGTTGGGTTTGTAGCTGAGACCGAAAGAGGGAAGTAGACAAATTAGAGAGAGAAAACTCCTAGGGGAGGTGGGTGGGTTGTGAAGACTTATTCCTGCTGTTCCCAGAGATCACCTGTTACAGGTAAGTAACTGTGCTATCTCCAAGAACAAGCAGGAATGAGTCTTCACATATGGGGACTCCCAAGCTAGAGATGCCTAGAGGAGGTCCCAGCATGTTGCAAATCTAATCAATGGGCCATGCTATTTCCCAGAACCTCAGGCATCCAAGGGATGGAGGGTAGGAGTTCAACTAAAAAGGGTGTGCTGTGGAACAGCTTGACTAAACAAGGCGTCTAGAGGGGGGGGTCCTTGTGTAGATCATAAATGTTAGTAAATATTAGATTCCAATTTTCTAATGTGGACCTTAGTCAAAAGTATTGCGAAAGTATTTGTTGAGGCTAATATGGGTCTGGTGCTACAAATCAGTACATTATCCTCAAAGAAAATACCTTACTGTGAAGTAGAGGAAAAGGTTTTTTGCAATACAGGCAGAGGTCAGAAGCCTAAATGGCTAGAATTAATCCCTGAAGAAAAAACTAGGGGAGTTTAATGGGGTTGGACTTTGGATGAGAAGCAAAGCTTCTGTAGGCCAAAGTTTGAAGCTCTTTCACCTTGGAGCAGAAAAAGGCTCTAGGAAAGAGGAGATAAATCTGACTGGTTTGCAGAAAAAGGATGGGTCTTTAAGACCCCTCTATCCAAATGAAAAACATACATTTGTAGTAGGCGATATAGCCTCCAATTTCTTGAAGATCAGTAATGTCTTCCCTAAGTGATGTCACTTAGGATGATGACACTACATGGAGAGCTTCAGATGTAACGTAACCGGAGAGGTTACAGTAAAAGAAGGTAGTTTATAATTACCATAGAAATTGGTTGTCCATTTAAAACCCTATGGCATGCTGGAACAGCATTAATATGGACAGTAACAAATCTTTCAGAGTGAGATGTGTGTATTTATACATACATACAAAAAGAGACTCACTTAACAACAAGAAGGGGTAAGACCTGCTTGAGAATATGGATAGAGAACCCCATACTGGTTACACGTGGAAGAACCATGAAGAAGGTTACATGGAAATCAGTGGAATGTTCCTAGTCAGAAGGATAGGTCTAGATTTTTTTAAAAATTCTAGACTTTGAATAACCAGAAATGGAGATCTACGTGAAGGGGTGCAGAGAAATCTTTAGTCTTAAGACAACAAGTCTGGATCCTTCTATAACTTCAGTGTGGAGAAAAAGACGCAATAAAAGGGGATACCATATTTGCCCGTCTATGAGGGCAATATGAGTATAATGCGTTCTTTGTTCAGCATAAGCTCCAATGAAGTATTGGGAATTAGAAGGAATGCACTAGACGACCGACTGCAGTGAAAAGAAATGCATCCCTGTTGGAAGAGTTCCACTGGAGATGTGGAACTCAAGGAATTAAGCAATTCTTTATGCTTTCACGTGATCTACGCCCTAGTTCATTTTCCCTAAAAGGAAATTTTAAGGAAGATGGTAAGAGTAGGAAAAACCTGGTCATGTGGGAGCATGACTGGGCAAAGCAGTTTAACCATCTGGAAGTTACCCACCAGGAATGGCTCTGACGCTCTCTGGCAAAGGCCCATAGTTGCAGAGCTTTTTGTAGAATTGCAGAGAGCATGTAGGTTGCTTAGGTGAGATCTGGCAGTTTAATTACCAGTGTGCTACCTAATCTATTCTGTGGGAGCCAAAGAATTGAAGATGGCTAAGAATAGTAGACAGGCTGGTTGCCTGCAACGATAAATTGTCCAAATAGGTTTTGGAACCTCTCTTGGAATTATCTGTTAAGGCAGCAGAAGAGGTTAGGTCCTATAGATTGGAAAAGGACCAACAGACAATTAGAAGTGATAAAAATCAATTATGGTCTGATAAGCTGTCTTAAAAGAAATATTTGAAAAGATTGCAGAGGGGAGAAACTCTGTATGGAAGTCACTTAATGGAGTAGGTATTGAAGACAATCCTATGGCTTAAAAGGTAAGCCCTCCAGTCAAATAGTATCACTCTTAGAGTGAAAGTCTTGACTAAGAGGGATAGAAAGTAATACAGAGTTTGGATGACTTACAATTTGGTAAGTCTCTGAAAAAGGTAAAGCTTCCCTGCGGTCAAAAGTATGAGATATCCTTGTACAGGACAACTGTCAAGGTGAAAGGCATAGGATACCTTGTAATTAGTTGTAACTCTGTTTACTTTAAAAGGAGAGGAGAAACTTACCTGTAAGGCATGATTATCCTTAATAGCTCTAAGAGCTAAAAGAATGGATTGCTCTTGGCAAGAGATTCATGCCTAAAGTGGAGGATTGAACCAGTGTATCACTGACCTCTCAGTAAGGATGAGAACTGTAAATGCTTCTGTTAAGAAGTAGCGGTTCTGAAGCTCAACAGGAAAAAAAGATTTAATGAATAAAATATCAGAAACCCTGCGACTGCTGAGTTTGCTGAGCCTGTTGAGGCTTTGGTTTTCTTAGCCTGGTATGATGTTGCCCTTCTTTGGAAACATCTGCATGATGGGTAGAAGATGAATAAAACTTTTTCCCTTTAGGGGAATAAAGTTTGTTAGGAGATTTTTTACTAGCTGGGATAGAGGAAAGTTTTGACAATCCTCTGAAAGCAACAATATCAGTGTTTAACTGATTAGCTTGGAATAAAGTACCCTTGTTAAAGAGATTTTCACCAGTACAAGGAGTATTTCCCAGCTTTTCTTGTACCCATTTGTCCAAGTCTGAAGCTTGGAGCCAGGCCATGCGTCGTGCTCCTATGGCTATAGCAGAAGTTCTGCTAATAGACTCAAAACAGTCCAGGGAAGCACGATTAAGGAATGTGGAGACATTTTGAGCATGACTGACTAATATGAAAAAGTCTGCTCTTTAATGTTCTTGAAGAAAAGGGTTCAAAAGCTTTAAGTTCTTTGTGACCTCTTCAAGAGATAATCCCATATAGAAAATATATGAGATAATTCTTGCTGAAAGCATGGATGCCTGGAAGCATCGACGTCCAAAGGCATCTAAAGTCCTAGCCTCACGACCTGGCGGATAAGAAGAGTGCTTCTTTGCACTCTTAATACGCCTCATTGCTGATTCTACAACAATAGAATGATGAGGAAGTTGAGTCTTTTGAAAACCTGGAGAAGGTGGCACCTTGTACATAGTGTCAAGTGTCTTAGAATGTGGGGATACCGTTAAAGGAGTTTCCCACATTCTTAATAGAAGATCTTGTAAGATCTGATGCAAAGGAAGCATGATCACCTCCTTTGGAATCCAGAGGAATTGCAGGGTCTCTGAATCCCCTGGTAGGGATTCTTTACCAGGTATAGAAATGGCAAGTAACTTTGCCATATCAAGCAGAAAAGCTTGAAAAGAAATCTCCCCTGAGGAGGACCCTCTAAAATGGGGTAAAGGCTAGACTTGTTGAAAATTCAGCCTTGGTACCAATGGATTCATCCCAGTCATCGGGATCGGAAGACTTGAAAGGATGAAGCATCGGATTTTCCTTAAAGCGATGTCTTCGGTACCGCCCGAGGTCGGTACCGAGACGAGTCGGTACCGAATCCTCCATTCTAGAGATCGATTCCAGGCTCGGCATCGAAGGAAGCGAGTCTGTCAAAGCAAGCATGGACGGTACCGACACACCGATGTCGATACCGATACTCGAGGAACGGTCTGCAGCAACTCTAGCGGTACCCAAGTAGCCGAGAGCACTAGACTGCGTTCATCGGTGAGGAGTGTTTCATCCATCACCATAGCCGATGCCGGGGTGTCGGTACTGCTCGAAGCGGCCACAACCACTGAGCATGGCCCAGGTATGTTCATCAAGGTAAGAACCCCGGGAACAACCTGAAGCCCCGTTAATGCTTTGGAGCCTTAAGACCCCCTCCGGGGCTTTATTGCCAAAATGTCCTCGAGGGCAAGGCCAGAGCCATCTCGATGCTGAGAAGGAGATCTACCACTCGAGGACTGGCTAGTCTTTACAGACTTTTGTTTGGTTATGAAAAAGAAGATATTCTAGCTGGTGACATCGAATGCGATGTGAACCAGGTATTGAGTTGTGCTCGATCCTGAAGACTTCTTCTGTTTGAGCTCCAGCAGGAGACACTCCAGTGGGCAATGGTCAGGACCTAAACATTTTAGACACCAAGAATGAGTGTCTGAAAATATATCTGTACCGCCACACTTTGAGCATTTCTTAAGGATAGTGGCTGGCTTTTCCATAATGGAAGGATAGAGGCCTAGTGGCCTAGAAACCGTCAGGCACTAAACAGGAAAAATTTCTAAAGAAAAGAAATTCTTTAGTAAAAAGAAAGAAAAGCACCGGCGGTACCGGTGGCGTCGAGGGAAGGCAGATGCGACCACAAAAAACTAAGAATAAAAAGAAGAATTTTCTGCGGTGACAGGAATACGTCCTGCCAGCTCCGCGGAAAACAGAAAACTGATGAGAGGGAAGTGAATGGGTGGGAAGGCAGCACGCATGTGTGCAGGATGCTCCCAAAAGCTTTCTTTTTGGACGCTGGGGAGCGTTCCCGTGCAGGCTCCGTCGGTACCGACGTACCCATATGTGAAGACTCTTTCCTGCTTGTTCCTGGAGATACAATCAATTTATGTTTATCAGTTCCACAACATTCATTATATAGACCTCTATCATATCTACTACTATTTATTTGAATAGCACTACTCCTCTCAGCTGTCTTTTCCAAGTTGAAGAGCCCTAACCTTTTAAGTCTTTCCTCATAAGGGTATCCTTCCATTTCCTTTACCATTTTAGTGGCTCTTCTCTGTACTTTTTCTAATTCTGCTATATCCTTTTTAAGATATGGCAACCAGAGCTGCACACAATATTCAAGATGTGGTTGCACCATGGAACGATACAAAGGCATTATAATATTCTTGGTTTTATGTTCCATTCCTTTACTTATGATTCCTAGTATTCTATTTGCTTTCTTGGCTGCCGCTAACACTGGGCAGAGGCTTTCAGCATATGAACCAAAAGGACACCTAAATCCTTTTCCTGGGTGATGGTTCCTAATGTGGACCTCGATCATGTAACCATAGTTTGGGGGATGTTCTTCCCTAAGTGCATAATTGGCTCTTGTCCACATTAAATTTCATCTGCCATTTGGACGCCCACTCTTCTAATTTATCAAGACTCTCTTGCAATTTCATGATTTTCTTTTGTTTTAACAACTTTGGATAATTTTGTCTCATCTGCAGATCTGATAACCTTACTCAGTGTTCCCATTTCCAGGTCATTTATGAATGTTATAAAGCAGCGAGGCCAGCACAGATCCCTAGGGTACTGCACTATTCACCCTTCTCCATTCAGAAAATTGGCCATTTAGCCCTACTCTATTTTCTATCTTTTAACCAGTTCCTGATCCACAATAGTACACTGCCTCTTATCCCATGACTTTTTAATTTCACCAGGAGTCTCAGAGACCTTGTCAAAGGCTTTCTAAAAATCCAAATACACTATATCAACCAGCTCACCTTTATCTACCTGTTTATTCACACCTTCAAAAAAAATAACAGATTGGTAGGACAAGACCTTCTTTGGCTAAATCCATGATGGCTATCTACATCAGGGCTCAAAACAGCCCAGATGCAAGTCACCATGGTGACCAGAAATTTATACCTGGCACCTGGGATTTTGCTTCCGTCCCCCTCCACCGATCACAAGCAGAAAACCTCTTCTGTCTGCCCATGGGAGATCTGATCTCCTGCAGACAGAACAGGAGCAGTCTTTGCTGTGATCGGGACTTAAGATGCCACAGACAGCCCGCGGGCAGGGCTGGCCCTAGAATTGGTTCAAAGTGTTGGTGCCCTAGGTGACCCTCAAGCTTTACACCCGCAGTTGCTTTCAAATCTATTTAGCTTTGAATGCCCAGCTTTTGCTGTCCTCCAGAAGCTGCAGTCCTACGCGACCTGATAGTTTGCCTAGAGGTAGGGTCAGCCCTACCCGCAAGGTTCTGATCCACGGGCTGTCTGAATGCATCTAACCCCCAATTGCAGCAAAGATCCCTCCTGTTCTGTGTGTGGGAGATCAGATCCCTGCGCGCATTACAGAGCCACGAAGATCTGAACTTCCAAGAAATAAAATAAAAGACAGGGAGAGAGGCAGAAAAAATATAAATGAGCAGTACCTTAAAAAAAAAAGTACAAAGGATGGGGGAATCGAGGGGAAGGGTTGGGAGTGCTGGGGGGAGGAAGAAAGGGGGGAGAATGGAAGGGGAACAGAGATTAGGGAGGGATTGAAGTGAGGAGGGAAGGGTGCAAGATAGAAGTTAAAGGGATGAATGCATGCTGACAAAAATGACAACTGTATATGCAAAAGTATGCATCCCTCTTTCACACCACACTACACTACACTACACACGAATACACGTACTCCATCTTTACATGACAGGAAGGCACCACACACACACATCTGCACACACATACACCTCACCTCCACAACACAAACAGGGGCTCCCCAGATTTGTAGCACACACGCATCACAGCCACATCCCACACAGACAGGCACACCACCATTGCACCACACCCACAGAGACACTTACTACCTGAAACTATAACTATTGTTATCTAGAGATGACAGAGTGTAGGAACTCTGGTGCTGGTCTCATGAGAACATGAGACCAGCATGAAAGAACTGGAGGGGGACGGGACGAGGATGTCACAAGCACTGGCTCCTAAGATTTTGGCCTGGCTCCAAAATCTGCACAAAATTTGTCAAGGCCTGATCTATATGTTCAGTAGCTTTGTTCTTTATAATGGTTTCTACCATTTTGCCTGATACTGATGTCAGGATTATTGGTCAGATCACCCCTAGAACCCTTTTTAAAAACTGGCATTACATTGGACATTCTCTAACCCTTAGGTACTACAGAAGATTTTAATGATAGTACACAGACTATTAATAGTAGGGCTGTAATCTCATATTTCAATTTTTTCAGCATCCTCGGATGTATACCATCCAGTCCAGGCAATTTGCTACTCTATTTACATTCTCTTATATACCGCGCTATTCTGCATCAGTACGGTTTACATTGAACAAACTGAAATTACATTGAACAGGGCAATATAACTTGGAGATAACTATTTTACAGGGAACATGGGCTATGGAGGGTTAGGTGGCTTGCCCAAGATCACAAGGAGCACCTGTGGGACTAGAAAACCCAGTCCTTCCGGCCCAAGGTTGCTGTCTAGTGGGATTTGAACCCCCAACCTTCCGGCCTGAAGTACCTTGCCCCAACCACTAGGCCACTCCTCCACTCCTTTATCAAATAGTTATAATACACCTTCCCGGTTTATAGATATTGAGGACTGTATGGAGGGACAGCGTGTCTATGGCGACAGGAAGGGAAAAGCATATAAAAAGGGCTAATGGAGACAGGTTTAGTGCTAAGGGAAGGAGGTTCTCTGAAAATTCCAGATGTTAATTTAAAGGCTCCATACAACCAAAAGGTTTGGGAATTTCTGGTCTAGGCCACCAAGCCAGTGCAAAGTTAAATTGTGTAGAAGACCAGGTTTCTGCTTTGCAGAGCTTCTACAAAAGCTATGAGGTGTGACAAAAAACAAACAAGACTGTCCCATAAATGTTTTATTACAAAATCTACAGAGAAATTACGCATTGTCCCCTTCAAAGTAACCCCCCCCCCCCCCACAAGTTAATGCACTTCTGCATTCGCTTCTGCCACGTACGGAAGCACTCAGTAAAGTCCTCCTTGAGGTCCCTCAGCTCCCTTGAAACAGTGGCCTTGATCTCTTCTACAGAGGCGAAATGAGCTCCTTTGAGCACAGTCTTCAGCCTGGGGAAGAGCCAGAAGTCGCACGGTGCGAGATCTGGGGAATAAGGGCGGTGGTCAAAAGCTGTGATCTCTTTGTTGGCCAAGAACTGCCTCATACTGAGCACAGTGTGTGCGGACATGTCGTGGTGGAGCAGCCACAATTTCTCTCCACAGAGCCCGCCTGCTGCACCAAACCTGATCATGGAGGCAATTGAGGACCTGCTGGTAGAAGTGCTGGTTGACTGTCTGACCCTCAGGCACAAACTCATGATGGACCACTCCCTTCTGGTCGAAGATTGCGATCAGCATGATCTTGATCCTTGATTTGGACATGCACGCCTTCTTGGGTCTGGGTGACAGTCGAGTCTTCTACTGCAGGCTGTGTCTCTTGCTTTCAGGGTCATACTGGAAGACCCAAGTCTTGTCTCCTGTGATGATTCTGCTAACAAACTCTGGATCTTCTCCGATCTTCTCTAGTAAGTTTAGACAAACATTGACCCGGTGCTCTTTCTGGTCATACGATAAAAGCTTGGGCACCATCTTGGCGCACATCTTCCGCATCCCCAGTTTCTGCACCAAGATGGACAGCACTGACTCCTTGTTCAGGCTGAGCTTCTCAGCTATCATCTTTACCGTCAATCTACAATCACTCCGCACCACCAGCAATAGAGTCCGCAGATACAGACTACAGTAGGATCCATGTGTCCAATGGGAACCAACACAGAAGGGTCAGAGAGTAGGACCTGAGATTAATTAAGCTTCAGGTGAACAAGGTATATTAAACTTATTAGGTACAGTTTTATTGGTATAAATATCCATAGCAACCGTTAGTAAGTTAAGAACTTAAAGATCTAAACAAAAACTTAAAACTAAGATGCAGACAGCAGTCCAGAAGCGAGATGGGGGCTTTCCAGTCTTTTGCATCGAGTGTCACATGTATGATTTTCTCCCAGTTGGTGAGAGGTCTTAAGTGTGCACTAGGTGCAAGGAGCTCTTTGCTCTCAGGGAACAAGTCCGTTCTCTAGAGGCTAGAGTAACAGACTTGGAAAACATAAGAAAGACAGAGGTACATAGACGAGACCTACAGGGATATAGTCCTAAAGTCCCACCTCCAGTCTGGCAGCATCCCTGTTGCCATGGAAGAGAGGTCACCTGACAGGACAGCATCACCTTGGTGTAGCAGGAAGTGAACCTGTAACTAGGACCTGTCCTCCAGGTGATGTAAAACCCTCTCGTACATAGGAAGTTTCTCCAGGGCCATGTGCCCATGAGGGAAGGGTTAGGACAGCCGTTATAGTTGGTGATTCGATCATTAGGCATGTAGATAGCTGAGTGGCTGGTGGACGTGAGGATCGCCTGGTAACATGCCTGCCTGGTGCGAAGGTAGCGGACCTCACGCGCCACCTAGATAAGGTCTTAGATAGTGCTTGGGAGGAGTCTGCTGTCTTGGTACATGTCGGTACCAATGACATAGGAAAATGTGGTAGGGATGTTCTGGAGGCTAAATTTAGGCTTTTAGGTAGGAAATTGAAATCCAGAACTTCCAGGGTAGCGTTCTCTGAAATGCTTTCCGTTCCACGTGCAGGACCCAAAAGGCAGGCAGAGCTCCAGAGTCTCAATGCGTGGATGACACAATGGTGCAGAGATGAGGGTTTTGGATTTGTTAGGAACTGGGGAACATTCTGGGGAAAGGAGGGGCTCTTCCGAAGGGATGGGCTTCACCTTAACCGAGATGAAACCAGGCTGCTGGCATTAACCTTTAAAAAGGAGATAGAGCAGCTTTTAAACTAGATAATAGGGGAAAGCCGACAGTCACCCAAGAGCGGATGGTTCGGAAGAATATATCCTTGAAGGAAACTACCAAAAGCAGAGAGATTCCAAAAAAGAGTAAAGTAGCCCAAATGCCCTCTAGTATGGAGCAGACAGAGCTTAAAGATCCCAAATTACCCATGTCTACCAATAGCTAAATTAATATGAATAAAATACAGTCTCTAAAATGCTTGTATGCAAATGCTAGAAGTCTAAAAAATAAGATGGGAGAGTTAGAATATATAGCACTAAATGAGAGGCTAGATATGATTGGAATATCAGAGACATGGTGGAAGGAGGACAACAAGTGGGACACTGATACCTGGGTACAAACTATATCGTAATGATAGAGCTGATCAAATTGGTGGAGGGGTTGCACTCTATGTTAGAGAGGGCATTAAGTCAGAAAGGATTAAAGTTTTGCAGGAAACAAAATTTGCTGTAGAATCTCTATGGATTGAAATTCCATGTAAAAAGGGGAAGGCGATGGCAGTGGGGGTATACTATTGACCGCCTGGCCAGAATGAACAAATGGATGATGAAATGCTCAAAGAAATCAAGGAAGCTAACAAAAGTTACAGCCCAGTAATAATGGGTGATTTCGATTACCCCGGTATCGACTGGGTCAGTGTCACGGCAGGACATGCTAGGGAGATAAAGTTCCTAGATGACATAAATGACTGCTTCTTGGAGCAGTTGGTTCATGAACCGACCAGAGGGGAAGCCATATTAGACCTAGTCCTTAGTGGAACACCAGATCTAGTGCAAGAAATAAGGGTGTTGGGGCCACTTGGCAATACTGATCATAGCATGATTGCCTTTGATTTAATTAGTGGAGGAGGGATAGTAAGGAAATCCACTGTACTACCTTTTAACTTTCGAAAGGGAGACTATGATAAAATGAGGAAAATAGTTAAGAAAAAACTAAAAGGAGCAGTTGCAAAGGTTAAAGACCTACATCAAGCTTGGGTGTTGTTGAAAAATACTATCTTGGAAGCCCAGACCAGCTGTATTCCACACTTTCAGAAAAGTGGAAGGAAGTCCAAAAAACTGCCAGCATGGTTTAAAGGTGAGGTCAGAAAGGCTGTTGCCAAAAAAGCATCTTTCAGGAAATGGAAAAAAGAGCCAAACGATGAAACCTGGAAACAGCACAAGCACTGGCAAGTCAAATGCAAGGCATTGATAAAGCAGGCAAAGGGAGAATTTGAGAAGAAGCTTGCTGCGGAAAGAAAAACGCGAAAAAGATTTTTTCAAGTACATTCGTAGCAAAAAAACTTGAGTCAGTTGGTCCTTTAGATGATAGAGGAGTTAAAGGTGCACTAAGAGGCGACAAGGCGATAGCGGAGAGACTGAATGAATCCTTTGCTTCGGTCTTTACTGAGGAAGATGTAGGGATGTTACCCATGACTGAAGTGGTATTTAAAGGTGCGGAAGAATTGAAGGAAATATCGATACATCGGGAAGATGTATTACAACTATTAGATAAACTGAAGAGTAGCAAATCACCTGGGCTGGATGGCATACATCCAAGGGTGTTGAAAGAACTGAAATATGAGACTGTAGACCTGTTATTAGTAATCTGTGAACTATCATTAAAATCATCTCTAATACCTGAAGATTGGAGGATCGCCAATGTAACACCAATTTTTTAAAAAGGGTTCCAGGGGTGATCCGGGAAACTACAGACCAGTACCGGGAAAAATGGTAGAAATCATAAAGAATAAAATTACTCAGCATGTAGATAGTCATGGCGTAATGGGAGACAGCCAACATAGCTTTAGACAAGGAAGATCTTGTCTTACTAATCTGTTATGTTTTTTTCAAAGTGTGAACAAACAGGTGGACAAAGGTGAGTCTGATATAGTGTATGTGGACTTTCAGAAAGCCTTTGACAAGGTCCCTCATCAGAGACTTTTGGCAAAACTAAAGAGTCATGGGATAGGAGGCAGTGTACTACTGTGGATCAAGAACTGGTTAAAAGACAGAAAGCAGAGGGTTGGGCTAAATGGCCAATTTTCCCAATGGAGAAAGGTGAATAGTGGTGTACCCCAGGGATCTGTGCTGGGTCCGCTGCTTTTTGACATATTCATAAATGACCTGCAAAGTGGAATAACGAGTGAGGTTATCAAATTTGCAGATGACACAAAACTATTTAAAGTTGTTAAAACCCAAGAGGATTGTGGAAAATTGCAAGAGGATCTTGATAAGTTGGAAGACTGGGCATCAAAATGGCAGATGAAATTTAATGTGGACAAGTGCAAAGTTATGCAACTAGGGAACAACCACCCAAACTATGGTTACACGATGCAAGGTTCCACATTAGGAACCACAACCAAGGAAAAAGATTTAGGCGTCATTGTGGATAACATGTTAAAACCCTCGGCCCAGTGTGCAGCGGCAGCCAAGAGAGCAAATAGAATGCTAGGTATCATAACGAAAGGAATGGAACATAAAACAAAAGATATTATAATGCCTCTATCGTTCCATGGTGAGACCGCACCTTGAATATTGTGTGCAGTTCTGGTCGCCGTATCTTAAAAAGGATATAGCATCATTAGAAAAGGTTCAGAGAAGAGCCACCAAAATGGTAAAGGGGATGGAAGGATACTCCTTTGAAGAAAGGCTAAAAAGGTTAGGGCTCTTTAACCTGGAAAAGAGACGGCTGAGGGGAGATATGATAGAAGTCTATAAATTAATGAACGGAGTGGAACGAGTAAACGTAGATCGATCGTTTACGTTATCAGAATATAGAAAGACTAGGGGACATGCAATGAAGCTACAGGGTAAACTATTTAAGACTAATAAAAGAAAATATTTTTTCACTCAATGTGTAATCAAACTCTGGAATTTGTTACCGGAGGATGTAGTAAAGGCTGTTAGTGTAGCTGGGTTTAAAAAAGGTTTGGACAAGTTCCTGGAGGAAAGATCCATAAACCATTATTAAGAAGGGACCCAGGATATCAATGCTTGACCCAGTGCAAGCATCGCGGAACCTGTCTCTTTTGGGGAAACTTCTAAGTACGTATGACCTAGATTGGCCACTGTTGGAAACAGGATACTGGGCTTGATGGACCTTGGTCTGACCCAGTATGGCATATGTTATGTTCTTATGAGTTACCTAGACCCCGAAAAGATTACAGAGCACGGCCTGGCCAAAGGCGCTGTTCCGTCAGGACTCCCTTTCCAGGCAGTAATGAGCTGCAAAGGTATGGCCTGAAGACCAGGTGGCAGCCCAGTAAGGAGAGTCATGGCCCTGATGCTGTGACCCAGCCATCCAACATGAGACCAAGCCTGTGCACAGGCTAGAGTGATGCAGTCTGCTACCCAGGTGAACAGTGTCCGTTTGGCCACTGCTTCCCCCAGTCGACTGGGGTCATAAGAAGCAAAAAGCTGAGAAGCTTTCCGGTGGCCTTGGGTCCACTGAATGTAGAAAGACAGGGCCCTATTACAATCCAAGGTGTGAAGGACGGTCTCTGCCCTGCTAGAGTGAAGCTTTGGGAAGAGGGTAGGTAACACCACCTCCTCTGTTGAGGTGGAAAGGAGATACCACCTTTGGAAGGAACTTGGGGTGTGTACGTAGTACGACTGTTCTTATAGAATTTGGTATACGGTGCCTCTGCCACAGGGCTTGGAGCATGCTGACCCTGTGAGCGGAGGTGAGCACTACCAGGAACATGACCTTCTATGAGAGGTACCTCAGGTGGCAGAGCTAATGGCTCAATGGGCGAATGAGCTGTACCAATACTACATTAAGGTCCCATTCCATCGCTGGAGGGCAGACGGGGGTTTGGACAACAGGAGTCCTCTCAAGAAGCGGGTCACCAGTGGCTGGACCGTAAGGGGGCTTGCCCTCAACAGGATGGTGATGTGAAGCCATGGCACTGAGGTGCACTCTCAGAGTTTGATTTGAGCCCAGATTGTGAGAGATGAAGAAAGTACTGCAGCACTAGCTGCACCGGGCTGACGAGCGTCCAAGGTGACTTGGACCGTTGAGGCCATGTGTCTGAGTAGGCATAGTAGAAGCCAAACTGACAGAGGGACAGTGTTGTGAAACAGAGGGACAGTGTTGCACATCTCCGGCCAGTGCCCTGAAATGGTCTCCCAGTCCAGGGGAAGGAAGGCTTTGCCTGAAGAGCATCCAGCCAGGTTGCACAGGCCCAGGATGGGCCTTTGGCCCCCTGTTCTTTTTAGCATGAGGAAATACCTGGAGTAGAATCCCTCGTCTCCGAGATGATGGGGTACTAGTTCTACCGCTTTGTCCTCGAGAAGGTCTGCGAGTTTTTTCAATAGGAGGTCCCAGGGAGAACTGGGGGGCTTTCCCAGGAAGAAAAGAGGTGGTGTCAGACAGGTGGAGGAGGTAGCCCTCCCTGACCACCTGGAGTGCCCAGGAATCAGTGGTGATGGCTGGTCACCTGTGGATATACAGGATTAGACGTCCTACTTTGGACTGCTGTCCTCCTTGGGGTAGAGAGGCTATGCTCAATGAGTCAAAAGCTCCCCCCTTGGCTGGGCCAGAGCCAGGACCTAGGGCATGGGAGCCTTGCCCATGTCCCTTACCCTGCTGACTCTGCTGGGGAGGCCTGAAAAGGTGCATAGCTCTTATAAGCAGTCCCTTTCCTTGGGTAAGAGAGCTTTTTACCCAAGCCTTAACGCCAAGGAGGGGCAGCGGTGGTCTTGGAGAGCCTGGTCTTTGTCATGAACTCTGACGCCAACTCAATGGCCTTTTCAGTCATGGGTTTGCCAAAGAGGTTTGCTCCTTGGCATGGGACATCGACCAATTTGCTCGAAGTCGGAAGACTGTAGCCAAGCCTGGCATTAGGCATAGATGACCACTGCAGCTACTCGAATCGCCAACTCAAAGCAATCACAGGCTGCTCGAGTCATGAATTCAGAGCACTCATGGACAGCCTTGGACAGGTTCTTGAATCACTGCAGGGATACCTCGGACAGCCCAGCCAAGAACCTGGTGAGTTCCTTCAGCAGGTCTCTCGGGTACATGCCCATGTACAGCTAGTAGGCCTGGATCCAGCCAATGAACAGAGTCCTGGTAGCACTTTCTGCCATGGCCTCCAAGATGCGGGCCTCCCTACCCGTGGGCACCGAGGAGTGCATCTTCTGCCTCTTGAGCTAATGCATGGCTGACTCCACCACCATAGAGTTGTGCGGCAGCTGTGACTTCTGGAAGCCCAGGCTCCAGTGGACCAAATACATCGAGTCAAGCTGCTTGCTCACCATCAGCAGCGATCCCTGTCTCTCCTACATATGGAGCATTAGTCGTTCCAGGATGGGTGGGATGGGTACTGTGAGATTCCCTTGGCGGGGCCTCGTGCTGGAGAATTTCTAATTCCTCCATCCGAGGGTCCTCCTCTGATTCCATCGGGAATGTGAGGGCTTTTGACATATCCCACATGAAGTCTAGGAATGCCATATCCTCAAGCAGGGACAGATGTCGGGGCTCCGAGGATAGCGAGTCTGAGGGGACATCGTGGTGGTGTCTGGTGTCCAGGGAACTCCTCGTCCACAGTCTCCTACTCTGAGTAGTCGGAGAAAGACTCTAGGGAAGGGTGGCTTGTGGGCTCAGGGTCGGAGCACTGCCTGCATCCCATGGAAGCCCTGCAGCTGGTGCCATGAGCACTAGTTGGGGAAAACCTTGATCCCGTCGAGCGGGATCCAGGCAGAGGATCGACGCGGGACCATATGGTCTCAAGGATCGGCCTCTGGGGAAGTACTCAACGTCGAGGACCCAGTAGTCTGGGCGGAGGAACCGATAGTTCCAGACAGCAACGCCCACTGCTGGCCCATGAAGGAAGTCAGACTGCACTCCAGGGCCACCATCCTTGATTCGAG
Source organism: Ichthyophis bannanicus (assembly GCA_033557465.1). Taxonomy (NCBI): domain Eukaryota; kingdom Metazoa; phylum Chordata; class Amphibia; order Gymnophiona; family Ichthyophiidae; genus Ichthyophis; species Ichthyophis bannanicus. Next base: position 53,434,424 of record CM066032.1, read on the forward strand.
TACAGAAGGCTACACAGCCATGAGCATGGGCACTAAGAAACTCGGGCCAGATGCTGGTTCCCCTGAAGGGGAATCCTCAATGAGGATAGGCTCTGGCGACAGAGACCAATCTGCGGTCAACTCCTTCAGACAAGCCAATCCCTCCGACAGCCTGGCCCAGGGCTTACCCAACCCGTCAGAGCAATCCAGAGACACTGCCTCCAGGGTTTCTTCTTCTTGTGTTCCCTCGAGGGAGGCCCCCTTTCTGAAGAGCCATGGCGTTGATCGAAGTCCACAATGGTGCCATGGGATTCCGTGGCTTCAGAGGCGGCCTTGGTCTTCGCAGCTGAGGACTCCGGAAAGAACTTGTTGTGCTGCTGTTGGCGGCTCTTGAGGGCCTTGGTGAACATCTTTTTGCAATAGATTGCAAGCCGTGGGGTCGTGGTCCGGCCCTAGGCAGCATAGGCAGTAGTCATGTGTGTCGGTGAGGGACATTATCTTAGTACACCAAACACACTTCTTAAAGCCACTGGTAGCCATGGGGGGAAAAGTACCCCAGAGAGGTCGAAGACCCACAGTGCTGCCAGATGGAGAAAAAAGGGCAGAGACACCAAAAGGAAGGAAAAACATGAAGGAACCCGAGACTCGATGCTGGGGCAGTGGGTTCGGGTGGCAGGAAAAGTACCGGTGCACAACTGGAGAGAGAGATACTCAGATCGAGAAAAAAACTTTTTCTGGGGGAAAACAGACAGATGTCTGAAGGGCTCTGCAGAAAAAAGGAGACTGAGCAAGATGACACCCTTGGGCGTGAAGAGTACCACACATGCGTGGTGGCACCTCCCAAAGGCTTTCTTTGAAAGCTGGGAAGATGCTTTTGTGAGGGCTCTGTCGGCGCCGACATCACTCATATGTGAGGACCGACTTCCTGTTTGTTCCCGGAGAAACAATGGATCTGTGTTTACCTCTTCCACGCCATTCATTAGTTTATAGACCACTATCATATTTCCCCTTAGCTGTCTTTTTTCCAGTTGAAGAGGCCTAACCTTTTAAGCCTCTCTTCACAGCGGTATCCTTCCATCCCCTTTTCCATTTTGGTAGCTCTTCTCTTTACCTTTTCTAATTCTGCTATATCCTTTTTAAGATACGGTGACCAGAATTGCATCATGGAGCGATAAAGAGGCTATATATATCATCCATGGGTGTATTCTCCATTCCTTTCCTTATACTTCCTAGCATTCTATTTGCTTTCTTGGCTGCCAATTTAGTTAGGCTCTTATAGTGATAATTAGATTTAGCTTACGCCTTTGAAGTTCAAGGCAAGCTACATTCAGGTACAGTAGGTATTTTCCTGTCATTGGAGGGCTAACATTCTAAGTTTGTACTTAAGAAAATAGAGGATTAAGTAACTTGCCCAAGATCACAAGGAGCAGCAGTTGTCAGTCTTTTCCCATCCACCATCCCCAACTGCTAAACCACCCCAAGCACATTTATAGTCAGTTATCCCAATTAAGAGAGTGAAAATTGTCAAAGTGTTTTCATCAGCAAGTGGTTAACCCTTAACAGATTGAAATCCACTGGGAAATAAACACTAAATAGCAGTAAATATTATGCCAAATAAATATAAGGGCTATTAGAGTTAAAAAAAATTAGAGATAGAGATAGAGAGAGTTATGCACCCCTGCCGGCAGATAGGGAGACAGAGAAAAAAACTCCAGAGCTGAGATTGGTCAGGCTCTGGGTGACATAGGCATACCCCTAGAGGTCCTATTTAGTAACTATGTAACAAGCCAAAAAGGCAACATCTCAGGGAAAAAACGCAACTATGAACCCTTAAAAAAGGAACCAACTCAACCTCTCAACCCGAACGAAAAACGGAAGAGGATCAAATATTCAAGGGAAGAAGCCTGAAATGACTGCTTTGACACATTCCCAGGAAACAAACTCCGGAAGTGCTCACAGAGCGTATGACTGTCAGCTGCTCTGCACAAGTACCAGTGCCTCTGACAAGCTGGGTGGGTTCTGGACTGGTCTAGCAGTATTCCAGGAAAGGAAATTAACGGTAAGTGAAATTTCTCCTTCCAGATCATATTGCTAGACCAGTCCAGACAAGCGGGAAGTACCCAAGCTAATTACCCTCAGGGTGGGCAGTTAGAGCCACCGACAGCACCCCAACTCAAACGACTGTCCTTTCGGGCCTGTATATCCAACTGATAGTGCTGAACAAAAGAGGACAAGGACGACCAGGTGGACGCTCGACAAATTTCGAGAGGAAGGACGTGGGGACCTCTCGGCCCATGACGTGGATTGGACTTGAGTGGAATGAGCTCGAAGCCCTTCTGGAACCGGCTGGCCTTGGAGATTGTAAGCTGATTCAATGGCACGATGCAGCCACCTAGCGATAGAAGGTTTGGAAGCAGCCAAACCCTTGCGCGGCCCCAAAAGGAGAACAAAAAGATGGTCAGTCTTGCGAAAGGAATTGGTAACTTTCAAATAGTGAAGGAGAACTCGCTTGAGGTCGAGGAAGTGAAGACTTTTGCGCCTACCCGCACACTGTTCTTTAGAGAAGGCAGGCAATAGCAGGGGCTGATTGACATTGAGTAACCACTTTGGGCAGGAACGGACCGTGCGAAGAGTTACCCCCTCAGGAGAGAAAGAAAGATACGGATCCCTGCACGAGAGAGCTTGAAGCTCCGAGATTCTTCGAGCCGACGTGATTGCTACCAAAAACACCGTTTTGAGCGTCAAATCTAGGAGAGACACTTCTTTCAAAGGCTCAAAGAGCGGATTTCCGAGCGCCCTGAGAACCAGTGCTAGATCCCAAGGAGGAACTACCGGACAGGCCGGAGGATAAAGCAGCTTGACCCCTTTCAGAAACCGAGACACATCAGCGTGGGAAGCAAGGGATCTACCATGCACTGGACCCTGATAACATGTCAAGGCAGAAATGTGCACTCGAAGCGAACCTAGCGCCAAACCTTTATCAAGACCGTCCTGTAAAAAGGCAAGAATATCAGGAATTGAGGTACGCCACGGGGACAAGTGATGACGAGAACACCAAGCCTCGAAGACGCGCCACACTCTTGCATAAGCAGCAGATGTTGAAGACCATCGCGCACTAAGGAGAGTAGCTACCACCTTTGGCGAATACCCCTTACGGGTCAAACGGCGGCGTTCAAGAGCCAAGCCGTAAGCGAGTAGGGAGCTGGATTTTCCATGAAGATCAGTCCCTGTCTGAGGAGTCCGGAGGGAGCTGCCAACCGTAATGGCGACCCCCATGACAGCCTTATGAGATCGGCATACCATGGTCTTCTTGGCCAATCTGGGGCGATGAGGACTACCGGCCCCCTGTGTGACTGAATTCGCTGCAGGACCCTGCCAATCATGGACCAGGGTGGAAAAACAAAGAAGCTGGTTTTCCGGCCAAGTCTGAGTCAACGCATCGATGCCGAGAGTCCCACGTTCTCTCCAATGGCTGAAGAAACTCGGAACTTTGGCATTCGCTGCCGACGCCATGAGATCTATTGCCGGCGACCCCCATTTTTGATCTATCCTCTGGAAGGCTAGCGGGGCCAGTTCCCACTCGCCGGGGTTGAGGGTATTGCGACTCAGAAAGTCCGCCTTCACATTGACTGTTCCTGCAATGTGTTGGGCGGAGAGGGCTTGGAGATTTCTCTCTGCCCAAGAAGAGCCATCTCGTTCGACACTCCAGTGCACTTGGTCCCTCCTTGACGGTTGATGTAGGAAACTGTGGTCGCGTTGTCAGATAGTATCCGAACCGCTTTCCCGTGCAGAAGAGTGTGAAATCTCAGTAGAGCCTGACGTAGTGCTCGTGCCTCTAGTCGATTGATCGTCCAGCGGGATTCGCGTGTTGTCTAAGCGCCCTGCGCAGTGTGATCGACAGTGCGCACCCCAGACAGGCATCCGTTATTAGAACGATCCAGCACGGAGTCTCTAAGGGAACCCCCTTCAGGAGGTTGCTGGAGGAGAGCCGCCATGACTGCGTAAGGCTGCAGCTACTACCACCATTACCTTGGAGAAGGTTCAAGGCGCCGAAGCTAGACCGAAGGGCATCACACGAAATTGGAAATGTTGACAGAGTACCACGAATCAAAGGAATTGCTGATGCCCCTCTCGAATGGGAATGTGAAAGTATGCTTCCGCGAGATTGAGGGAAGCTAGAAATTCCCCCTTGTGTACCGCTTGAATAACAGATCGCAGAGTCTCCATTCAAAAGTGTGGTACCCACAGACTGCGATTGACGCCTTTGAGGTCCAAGATAGGACAAAAGGAGCCGTCCTTTTTTGGCACCACGAAATAGATAAACGGCCTAGTCCTCTTTCCAACGGTGGAACTGGGTGAATGGCATCTAAATGCTGGAGTCTGATTGGATGGCTAGCCTTTTCCCGGGGGAATGTCCGGAAGAAACCAAAAACGCGTCTCAAATGGGGCACCAACATTCGAGGGCGTATCCCAGAGAAACAATGTCGAGGACCCACTGATCTGTAGTTATTAAGGCCCACTGACGAGCAAAGAGGGCTAAACGACCACCTACTGGTGGAAGCAGCTCGAGTGGGCGAAGCATCCTGTCAGCGGGACGGGCGGGAGGCGCCAGAGAATCTACCTGTACCCGAATAGGACTCAGATCCCTTACGGGCTCCCCGAAAGGACTGTGCCCGCTGGGTGAAGTGAGGGGCAGGAGCAGAGGAGGAATTCGGCCTGAACGACCAATTCCTCTTAGAGTCATGGGAGGTGGTGAAGTGCCGAAAGGATTGTGTACGAGACCCACGGCGAGAAGCTTTAGGTCTATCTTCAGGTAGGCGTTGAGGTTTAACCTCTCCTAGATCTTTCCCCAACTTATCCAGATCTTCCCCAAACAGGAGTCTGCCCTTAAATGGAAGCTTCGACAATCGCGTTTTAGAGGCCACATCCGCTGCCCACTGACGCAGCCAGAGCCAGCGTCTAGCCACCGTCTCCGCTGCTAGCGAGCGAGCTGAAAGACGCAGGAGGTCATAAAACGCATCCGCTAAGAACGCGGCCATCGATTCCAGACGATCAAGTTCCGGATAAGTGTCAGGAAGCTGTTGAATCCATCGAAGGGAAGCTCGAGCCGCCAGGCCTCCACAAATGGTCGCCCGAAGCGACAGAGCCGAAGACGAGAAGGTTGTCTTAAGAAGACCCTCGACCTTACGGTCCTGTTGATCCCGGAGCACCGCTCCGTCTTCCACCGGGATGGTGGTATGCTTTGTTTCCCTGGTCACCAAAGCATCCACCTTCGGGTAGGCCAGCCAGCGGTCAAGGTCCGAGAGAGTCCACTGATATAATTGTCCAATACGGCGAGCGGTGCGTAAGGAGGCATCCGGGGAGTCCCATTCCTGAGATACCATCTGTTGCAATTCAGCTGGAAATGGAAAGGCTCTGGAAGGCTTGCGTATTCCCTGTAATATAGGATCCGGCTGAGATTGAGGCTGCAAGGTTTGAGAGACAGGAGGGTCAGAGAGGCACAGCGCCTCCACCACCTGCGCTATAAGAGCAGGCAACTCCTCATTGCGAAAGAGCCAGATGTCCTGAGAGTCCTCAGGTGCTGTCAAGGAAGAATCCGAGAGAGAATATTCTCCGTCTTCACGCTCTGGAGTAGGCAAACTTCCTTCTAAAGATTTGCGGTCCTCAAGCAAATCGGTAGCCTCTGTAACCATACTCCTTCTCCCAAAGGTGGTACTTGTTTGAGAAATGTGGTCTTATGGGATCGCTTACGGCTGCCAGAAAACTGCTTATCAGGAGTTGGAGCAGATGCCATGGGAAGCTTTGCAGACTCCGTACGTCAAAGAGTCCAAGCCTGGCAAAACAGTGCCAGAAACTGCGTATCTGTCGAATCTTTGGGAGTCCCTGACGGCTGAGGAAATAAGGTGGGGGCTGGCTGAGAACTCTCAGAAGGTGAGACACCTTGTAGAGCATCAAGGGAGGGAAGCTGGGAGCTGACCTCAACTGCAGGCAGTGTGGGGAGAACAGAAGCCGACGATTCCCCAGGGTCTGACAAACAGGCAGAGCACAGGCGATTAGTTAATTCTTTCTGCTTTCTATTACAGACTATGCCTCTGAAAAGAGAAGGCATGACAAACTAACTTCACCGTGGGTTTTTTTTTTTTTAAACAGTAAAAGAGAATCAAAATAAAACAGAGAAAATAAACCCTCAGAAAGTGACTATGAAAACCTGTTCTGCCTGCAATGCTAAGGAGAGAAACAAACAGTCAGCAGCTGCTCCCGCCAAAACTAAGAAAAAGAGTAGTTACTCGCCTGTAACAGGTGTTCTCCAGGAGCAGCAGGAACCAGTCTTCACATATGGGTGACGTCGGCGTCGACGGAACCCCCGTGAGGAGCATTTCCCCAGCTTTCAAAGAAAGCCTTTGGGAATGCAGGCACGCATGCACGGTCCCCTTCCCGCCCAAAGGTGCCATCTTGCTCAGTCTAATGACATAGCTAAAAGACAGCACAAAAAGAAAATGAACTATATACAACTGCAACTCCAAGGGGAGGAGGGAGGGTCATGAGGACTGATTCCTGCTGCTCCTGGAGAACACCTGTTACAGTTGAGTAACTATTCTTTCTCCAGGACCAAGCAGGAAGTCAGTCCTCACATATGGGTGACTCCCTAGCCCTGGGCTACCAGGAACCCAGGCTGAAAAATAGAGCTCCCTCTAGAGCCTCAGCAACAGTGAGAGAATCTTCTCTGAGACCACACCTGAATGGTAGCCCAACACCAGGGCTGGAGGGTAGGAGTTGCCTAAACCTCAAAGAGATTACGGAGAACCGCTTGCCCGAAAGCACTGTCCTTACGGAACTCCCTCTCAAGGCAGTAGTGCTCCGCAAACGTCTGGCTTGAAGACCAAGAAGCGGCCCGGCAGATGTCTGCCAACGAAACAGAATGGAAATGAGCTACTGCTGCGGCCTTCACCCTGACCCAGTGGGCTGTGACTCGACCCTCCAGGGAGAGGCCGGCTGCCCTGTACTCCCGGACGATACAGTCTGCCTCCCAGATGGACAGCGTACGCTTAGTGACAGGCAACCCTAATTTATTAGGGTCAAAGGAAATGAAGAGCTGAGAAGCCCTTCTATGCCCATGCGTACGTTCTAGATAAAAGGACAGCGCCCTTCTACAATCCAAGGTATGCAAGACAGTTTCTGCCCTACTGGCGTGCGGCCTGGGAAAGAACATCGGAAGTATCACCTCCTGGTTGAGGTGGAAGGAGGACACTACCTTGGGAAGGAACTTAGGATGAGTCCTCAAGACTACCCTGTTCTTATAGAACCTGGTATACGGCCTATCGAAAACCAGGGCCTGAAGTTCACTCACATGCCTGGCTGAAGTGAGTGCCACAAGGAACACCACCTTCCAGGAGAGGAAACGTAAATGGCAGGTTGCCATTGGCTCAAAAGATGGCTGAGTCAGTTGCTGCAAGACCACATTGAGATCCCACTCAGTGGCCGGTGGACGAATAGGAGGCTTAAGCAGAAGCAGGCCTCTGAGAAAATGAGACACCAGGGGGTGGCCCGAGAGGGACTGTCCATCCACCGGTGAGTGGTGAGCTGAGAGGGCACTGAGGTGAACCCGGACAGAAATGGACTGAAGTCCCAAGTTGGAAAGGTGGAGCAGATATTGCAGTACCACCTGGACCGAGCAGGAGAAGGAGTCCTCCTGCTGTTGAGAACACCAAGTAGAGAACCTACACCACTTCAAAGCATAGGCCTTCCTAGTGGAATGCTCTCTGGAGGCCAACACCACCTCTTCAACCTCCCTTGATAGTAGCAAGGGAGCAAGGACTAGCCTCTCAGCAGCCAGGCCATCAAATTGAGGGATTTGAGGTTGGGATGCAATAAGGACCCCTGATCCTGAGTCAGAAGGTCAGATTGCAACCCCAGAAGTGGAGTATCCACTGCCAACTGCAGAAGAGGGAACCATGGCTGCCTGGGCCACCTGGGGGCTATCAAGATCACCGTGGCTCAGTCCTGCTGGATTTTGAAGAGAGTCTGGGCCACCAGAGGTGTGGGAGGAAAGGCATACATCAGGTTCTCTGACCAGGGAATCAGGAATGCATCTGGCACTGTTCGCAAGGGATGCGGTTGTCTGGAACAGAACCTGGGTAGCTGCCTGTTCAGCAGACTGCCAAAGAGATACATGGTTGGAAGTCCCCACTTCAGAAAGATCTGTTGAACTACCAGAGGATCTAACTGCCACTCGTGAGGCTGCAGGAGTCTGCTTAGCCTGTCTGCCAGGTAGTTTTCCTGGCCTGGGATGGAGACCGCCCTGAACGTCATGCCCTGATTGACAGCCCAGCAGCAGAGAGCTTGTGCTTCCAGGCACAGGAGTCGGGATCCTGTGCCTCCCTGCTTGTTGGCATAGAACATAGCCATCTTGTTGTCCATCTGAACTAGGACAGACTGGTGAGACAGGATCTGAGAGAAAGTCCGTAAGGCTAGTCGAATGGCTCTCAATTCCAACAGGTTGATCTGCTGGGCGGCCTCCCACGTAGACCACAGGCCCTGTGTGCAAGCCCCATGGCAGTGTGGGGCCCCCAGCTCTGCAGGGAAGCATCGGTCGTCAGTACCCGAGTGTGTGGGGAGGCCTGGAAAGGAAGACCCCTGACCAGATTTGGAGATGCCTCCACCAGCGTAAGGAGTCCACCAAGAGTTTGGACACCCTTATTCTGTCTGACAACTTCCCTGTGGCCTGCAACCACTGTGCCTTGAGGTGCCACTGAGCCGGTCTCATGTGCAGCCGGGCATGTGGTGTGACATGCACCATGGAAGCCATGTGACCTAAGAGCCGGAGAAAGTGTCTGGCCGAAACCAGAGTTCGCCTGAAACTGGCTGGCCAACTTTATCAGCCTGTGAGTTCTGTCCACAGGCAAATAGGCCTTTGCATGGATGGTATCCAATCTTGCCCCTATGAACTCGACGTCCTGTGAGGGGACTAAAGTGGACTTGGGGAAGTTGACGACGAACCCCAGGTGCTGAAGCAGGGATATGGTTCTGAAGGTAGCCTGCCTGGCCTCTTGTGGAGACTGGCCCCTGATAAGCCAGTCGTCCAGGTAAGGGAACACAAAGATCCCCTGGTTCCTGAGGTAGGCCGCAACCACCGCCAGGCATTTTGTAAAAACCCTGGGGGCAGAGGTGAGGTCAAAAGGAAGCACTCTGTACTGGAAGTGCTTTCCTCCCACCACAAATCTGAGAAATTGTCCGTGACTTGGATGGATGAGGATGTGAGTATAAGCATCCTTCAGGTCTAAGGAGCATAGCCAATCTCCCTGCTGGAGGTAGGGCAGTAAGATTCCAAGGGTAAGCATCTTGAACTTTTCCCTCTCCAGAAACTTGTTCAGATTTCTCAGGTCCAGGATGGGTCTGAGGCCTCCTGTTCTTTTTGGTACCAGGAAGTACCTCGAGTAGAAGCCTTGCCCTTCCAGGTGGTGAGGCACCGGTTCCACCGCCTGGTCCCTTAGTAGACCTTCCAAATCCTGAAGGAGTAAGTTTCAGGGCAGAAGGGATCTTGGAGGCTCCCCTGAAAAGTAGGAGGGGGGTATCTGGGTGAAGTGGAGCAGATAGCCCCTTTCGATGATGCTTAGCACCCAAGTATCCCCTGTGATGGCTGGCCACCTGCGTACAGGGTCAGTCGACCTCCTGTGCCCTGGAGAGGAGGAGAGGTTATGCTGGCATAGTCAAAAAACCCCTCCCTGCTGAGCAGGAGCCGGAGTAGGAGGCTTGGGAGCCTTCTGCCTACGGGGCCCATGACCCTGCCCCTTGGCCTGCTGGCCCTGTTGGGGAGCTGCAGAGGCCTGGTAGTGAGGGTAGGATTTGTAGGCAGCGGTCTTCCTTGGGTAAAATGTCTTTTTCCCCGAGCCCTTCTTCTTCTGAGAAGGGGCAGAGGTTTTCCTGGACAGCCTCGTCCGGGTAAGACTATCGGTCTCGCGTTCTGCAGCCTTTTCTGCCATGGGCTTGCCAAAGAGATTTTCACCTTGGCAAGGGACATCGACCAACTTGTCCTGTACCCATGGCTCAAGGTCCGAGGATTGTAGCCAGGCCTGGCGGCGTGCACCGATGCCGGCCCCTGCTACCCGGGCCGAAGCCTCAAATCCATCGTAGGCTGCTCGAGATAAACTTCAAGCACTCCCGAATACCAGGCCTTGAACCTCTGCAAAGGTTCCTCGGACAGACCAGCAGAGAACCCAGCAATTTCCTTTGCCAGGTCTCGAAGCTACATGCCCATGTACAGCTGGCAGGTCTGGACACGGCAAGCAAGCATAGAACCCTGGAAACACTTTCTACCAAGGGCATCCAGGTTCCGGGCTTCCCTGCCGGGGGGCACCGAGGAGTACATCTTCTGACTCTTCAGGCGATGCATGGCCGATTCCACAACCATGGAGTGGTGCGGTAGCTGTGCCATTTGAATCCCGGGACTCTTGCGGACTTGATAGATGGAATCGACCCGCTTGCTTAGAACCGGCATCGAGGCCGGCACCTCCCACATGCGGAAGAGCAACCGCTCCAGCATCGGAGGAATCGGGACAGTAAAGGCCTCCTTGGGAGGAGTGTCATACTGCAGAGCCTCGAGCTCCCTCAGCTTGAGGCTCCTCCTCGGGGTCCGCAGGGAATGCCAATGCTTTGGCCATGTCCCTTACGAAATCAGAGAACCTGGTATCCTCTGGGGGGGGACCTTGTCCGAGGCTCGGATCCCGGTGAGTCCGAAGGGACACACCTAGTCCGGAAGGTGTCAGGGGACGACACCTCTATTTCTCGGCTCCAAGTGGGTGGGCACCGATGCCATCCGCCCCGAAGCCGAGGGAACTGGCGTCAACGACCTCGGTCCCAAACGGGAGGCCGAGGGTGACCTTGGCTGAGGATCGACTCAAGATCGCATGGTCTCTAGGATCGGCTCGATCTCCGGGGTCAACTTGGATGTCGATGTCCCGGTGGTCGGGGCAGATGCGCCAGTGAGACCGGTGATCAGCACCCGCTGCTGCTCCATGAAGGCAGACAGTCTGCTCTCCAAGGCCGTCAACCTGAGTCCGAGCTCAAGAGACCTAGTAGCCTCCGACTCGGGCCCCAACGGCGTCGGGCCCCGACGTCGGCTCCCCTGGAGGAGAGTCCACGAGGACTACAGTACTCACGTGACTCGGGGCCTCCGACTCCACACGAGGATGCTTTGCAGGCCTCTCTGACTCCAAAGACCCGGGACGGCGATCGGGGCTATGCAACCTGGCCCTTGAGGAGCCAAGAGCATCCACCGATGCCGCCCTCGCGGGTTTCTTCTTCCTTCGGTGCTCCCTCGAGGGGGACTCCCTTTCAGAGGAGCCCTGACGATGCTCGGGGTCAAACTCCCGAGACGTCGAGGCCTCTGACGAAGTCCGGACCTGTCCAGAGGCAGACTCGGAGAAGATCCTCTCACACTGGTGCTGACGGCTCCGTAATGCATTGGAAGATATTTTCTCCAAAAAAGAGAAATTGCTCCACTCACTAACGCGACTGGTGGGGAGAACAGTGAGGTATGAGTTCTCCCGTCGGAATACCTAGAATGTCCTTGAAGGTGTAATATAGTCGAGAAATTTTTGATTTTTGTCAAAAAATACTGTTTAATCAGCTTTTTTTGTTTATCATTTAGAACTCACCTAGACGTGCAGTTGCCGTGTGTTTGCACAGAGTTGGAATCCCCCGAAGAAACTGCTTGATCGATGAAATGCATCAGCGCTATGAATTCGCGTTGGGATCTGAGTTCTGACTCCTATCATCAATTTTTCAGATTAGCAAGTTTTGCTATTTTAAAGAGTCATGGGATCTGAGTTCTGGTTTTGATTGTGAACAAGTTTGTTATTTCAAAGAGTTACAAAGAAGTTAATAAGTGAACAGGGGAAGTTTCAGGTCCTTGATGCAACATAGGGGATTGGAGTCTGGAGGTGTTCACCTCATTTAGTCCTTCCCCGATTTAGTCTGAGACCTGTTCCCCGTGAAATAAAGTATTTTTTGGTCACGTTAGTGAGTGGAGCAATTTCTCTTTTTTGGAGCATACCCACTTGGAGTTGTTGTTTGGAAGATATTTTGCCACAGGGGCTACAGACCGTAGAATCATGGTCTGGCCCCAGGCACCAGAGGCAACAGTCGTGTGTGTCGGTGAGAGACATCAGTTTCTTGCACCGATCACACTTCTTAAAGCCACTGGCAGCCATCAGGGGAAAAAGGGCCCCTGCAAGATCAAAAAATTGGGCTGCCAGGGAAAAGAAAAAAGGCGCGAACACAGTCTCTAAGGACAAAAACTGAAAAAAGATCCGGACTTGGCACCAGTGTACCGGAGTCCAGGCGGGAAAGGAAACGATGTACCGAAGAAAAAAATCTTGATCCAACGCAGAAAAATCAACTTTTTTTCACGGGTGACAAGGAAGGCATCCGTAGGGCTCCATGGAAAAAAGAAGACTGAGCAAGATGGCACCTTTGGGCGGGAAGGGGACCGCGCATGCGTGCCTGCATTCCCAAAGGCTTTCTTTGAAAGCTGGGGAAACGCTCCGCATGGGGGCGCCATCGACGCCGACGTCACCCATATGTGAGGACTGACTTCCTGCTTGGTCCTGGAGAAAGCAATGCCTCGTTTTTCAAAATGGCCGCCAGCACAACTAAAGGACAGTAAATGGCTTCTCCAACACTAAAAACTGCAGAAAACACGGCGATTTTGGTTGCAGTATGGAGGGAAGTGCTGTCAGCAGCTAAAGGAACTTCAAAACCCAGTTTAACAGACCCCAACGAAACCGGAAGTGAAGGAATCAGGTCAGATAGCCGGTCCCGATGCAGAGCAGTTGAAATATACCCAGGGCAGCTGAGGCAAGTAACAAAACAGCTTACTTACAGTTTTGCTCTGAAATTGATACCTGATCCTCCTGCTAAAGTCTAAGCCCTCGTGGCAAAGACTCAGCGCTGCTTTAAGAAAATCGGGAGCTCTACTGAAGCCAGGCTCAGGAGCTTCACAAGCTTATCTGGGGAATCAAGTTGCTGGGAAACCCAGAGTAACACCTCTTGTGTACTCTGGGTGCATCCAGGAGCCTCAAGATAAAGTGAAAAAAAGAAATTGAAGAACAAGCTTGAAGAACACCCTCATCTGCTGAGACAGAGAAAATACTGAATAGGACCTCTAGGGGTATGCCTATGTCACCCAGAGCCTGACCAATCACAGCTCTGGAGTTTTTTTTCTCTGTCTCCCTATCTGCTGGCAGGAGTGCATAACCCACTTGTCTGGACTGGTCTAGCAGTATGATCTGGAAATATATATTCCCTTCACAACTCTTAAATAAATAACTCAACAGGAAAATGCAGACAGAAGTCTGGAAGGAAAATGGGAGCTATCCAGTCTTTTGCATGGAGTGCCACATGTACAATTATTTCACAGCTGGTAAGATTTTGTGTGCGCACTCAGTGTAAAGAGCTCCTGGCTCTAAGAAAATGATTTTGAGAGGAGCGAAGCAGACAGAAGTATGCAGAGGTCTACAGGGACATTGTAGAGGTTCCAACTGACAGCCTCTAGGCCAGCCCAGTTGTCCTTCCACCCGCACTCCCCATTCCTCATCTACTCCCGCGACCTTCTTGACTCTCACTTGCTCTTTTAAACTGTCGGTCCCTACGGACTAAGTTGCATCTTATCCACAATCTTGTTGACCAACACTCTCTTGACGTGCTTTTTCTCACAGAGTCGTGGCTTCGCGATGGGGAGGACGGTGTTCTTTTTCGCTGCCTTCCCCCTGGTTATACTACTTTCCATACCCCCCGGCTGCACCGTGCGGGGGGAGGGGTTGCTGTTATCCATTGGACATCTTTCCCAGTTGTCCCTGTTCTACCCACGCCCCACTACCCTGAATCCCTTCTTTTTCGCTCTACTTCCGCAACCCCCATTTCCTGTTGTATGCATCCCCATCCTTACGTGCTGACCTTTGGGATTCCCTCCTTTCCCTTTCTGAGGCAGCAGTCCTCTCTCCCCATCTTGTTGTTTTGGGAGATTTTAATGTCCACCTCGGCTCCCACTTACGGCATCGTGACAAAACACTCTTGCCCCTTTTCAGTGATCTTTCCCTTATTCAACATGTGACCTGTCCCACCCACGCATCAGGTCACACGCTTGATTTAATCCTTACTCCAAGTTCCTCACCATTTTCACCAACCAACATCACCCCCCCTATCACTCCCCTGGTCCGACCATAGTTGTATTCTCTTCTCCTTGCTTCTTCCCCTTTCCCAGTCATCTACCTCCCCGAATCCATCCCCCCCATTACTCCAACATCTCTGCAATGCTTCCCTTCTCCCAAATCCCTCTTTCCTTCTGATTTCTCCTCCTTTCCAGTAGACCAACAGGTCTCCGTCTGGACCTCTTCTCTTTCATCCGCATTTGACTCCGTTGCCCCCCTCCGTCCTGTCTCTGTTCGCATGCCATCGCGCCATCCCTGGTATCACCCAGGTCTCTACCTGCAGCATTCCCATCTTCGTCGTGCACTTCGGTTATGGCATAAACATCCTTCAGATGCCTCCCTGGCCGCCTTCCGACATGTACAAAAGACCTACCATACCATGATTACCCTTGCTAAACAATCCTACTATTCTACTCTCATTGCATCTTCTTCAAACTCCTCTCATCGGCTCTATCAGGTCCTGAACCATCTTTCTCCCGCTTCTGCCTCTTCCTTCGTCATCCCCCCCCCCCCTCAGCTCCAAGCCCCACCACTCTGCACGACGGGCGCAATCTAGAAACCACCCTGAGAAACCGCAACACATCAGAGTGAGCACCGAGAGCCACTCCCTGCACCTTGCCCCGATAACAAGAGAGCACCACCAGTTGAACACGCAGAGAACTGGCTGCAAGCCCCTTATCAAAGCCATCCCGAAGAAAACTTAAGACCACTGGGATAGAGGCCGCAACAGCCCGAATCTGTCGTCTCGAACACCAATCCTCAAATATACGCCAAACGCGCACATACGCTAAGGACGTAGACTGTTTTCTCGCTCTGAGTAACATAGCCACAACTGACGCCGAATAGCCCTTTTTCTTCAGCCTGGCCCTTTCAATGGCCATACCGTAAGCGAGAACCGATCCACTTGAGATATGAAGAGGGGACCTTGTCTCAACAGATCCGCCCTCTCCGGCAATCGCCAGGGCTCTCCGTCCAGAAGACGTACCAGGTCTGCATACCAAGGGCGCCTCGGCCAGTCGGGAGCCACCAGAAGCACCCTTCCTGGATGAGCTCCGACCCGTTGAATCACTCGGCCGATCAAGGCCCACGGCAGAAACACATACAGGAGACCCGAGACCGGCCACTGCTGCAATAGGGCGTCTATGCCCTCCGACATTCTTTCTCGCCTTCTGCTGAAAAAACGAGTGGCCTTCGCTGAGTGGAAGGTCGCCATTAAATCCATTATGGGCCTCCCCCAACAGAGAACAATCTGATCGAATACGTCCAGATGCAGCTCCCACTCCCCTGCATCTACTTGGACTCTGCTGAGAAAATTGGCTCTCACGTTCTCTCCCCGTGATGTGTGCCGCCGAAATTGCTGACAAGCGACCTTCTATCCAAGCGAAGAGCAGATCTGCTTCCTCCTCCATGGCTGCACTTCCCATGCCGCCCTGGCGATTGATATAGGCGACCGTCGCCGAGTTGTCGGACAGAACCCGGACCGACCGACCCACCATGGATTTCTCGAACACTAGTAGCGCTCGAGCTACTGCTCGGAGTTCCAGGCGATTTACCAACCATGAGGCCTCCAGAGGAAACCAAAGTCCTTGCGCAAAACTGTTCCCGCAGTGGGCCCCCCAGCCCACCAGGCTGGCATCCGTCAATAGCAGGAGCCACTCCAGTTGTTCCAACGGCAAACCGGTCTCCAGGGATTCCGGCTGCAACCACCACCGCAGGGACTGACTTTGGATGGAACAGGCAGCCGTCTGTCCAGGGAATCCGACTGATGCGACCAGCGACGAAGCAGCGCTCTCTGCAGCGGTCGCATATGGATCCTGGCCCAAGGAACCGCCTCCAGTGTCGCTGCCGTCGTCCCCAGCTCCCGAAGGTAATCCCACGCCGACGGTGCTGGAGTGACCCTGAACTTGCGCACCAGACCCCGAAGAGCCTGAGCTCTCTTGTCCGGCAAGAAGACCTGTCCCTGCTTCGTGTCGAAGCGGACTCCCAGATACTCGAGCACCTGAGAGGGCTCCAGAGGGCTCTTGGTCGGGTTGACCACCCAACCGAGATTCTGCAGAAACTCTACAACCCTGCTTGTCACCTGCCTGCTCTCTGCTTCGGATTTGGCTCGAATCAACTAATTGTCAAGGTACGGATGCACCAGAATTCCTTCTTTGAGCAACGCCGCCGCCGCCACCACCACAATAATTTGGGTGAAAGTGCGTGGCACCGTTGCGAGCCCGAATGGCAACGTTTGGAATTGATAGTGACCCCAAGGAAGGCGAACCGCAAAATCTTGATGCGCTGGCCGAATTGGAATGTGTAAGTACGCCTCCGTAAGGTCTAGAGACGTTAAGAACTCTCCCTGATGTACCGCTACAATGACGGATTGCAAGGTTTCCATTCGGAAATGAGGGACCCGCAGACAACGATTTACGCCTTTCAGATCCAAAATGGGCCGCAACGCTCCGCCCTTCTTTGGCACCATGAAATAAATGGAGTACCGACCCAAGTCACGCTCCGCCTCCGGAACCTCCACGGTCGCACCTAACCGCAGCAGCCGCTCCAAAGTGTTGCGGACCTCCAGGGTCTTTTTGTCCCCTGCAGGGGGACATGACGAAGGAATCTCGCATGGGCCGCGCCAATTCCAGAGCGTAACCCTGTCAAATTATTTCCAACACCCACTGGTTGGAGGTGATGTGGGCCCAAGCAGAGAGAAACCCCCGAAGCCTCCCGCCTATTGAAGGTTCCTCTGCCAGGACTCGCCTCATCTCATTGCGACTTGCGGGCTGCTGGTGAGGCACTTGAGGAGAAACCCCTGTTGGCTCCTCTAAACCCGCAAACCCCTGGGCCCGAGACGGAAAGCAGCCCCTCTGGTAACCGCTGAATCTAGAAGTACGAAACCTCCGAACATCCCGAAATTGGCCTCGAAAACCTTGCGGGGCCTTACCCTGTTTAGGTTTATCCTCTGGGAGTCTACCAGCTTTGGATTCCCCAAGGTCCTTTACCAACTTATCGAGATCCTCCCCAAAGAGCAATCTCCCTCGAAATGGGAGCTTACTTAACCGGGACTTGGAGGAACCGTCCACCGCCCAGTTTCTCAACCATACCGACCGGTGGGCGGCCACCACGGAAGCCGTACTATTAGCCAGAGCCCTGATCAAATCATAATGTACATCTGCCAAGTATGCCGTACCAGACTCCAGCCTGCCGAGCTCTCGGAGCTCATCAGGATCCAAATGTGGGGACTGGCGTAAGCGCTGCACCCAGCGCAAACACGCCCGGGCTACCCAAGCTCCACAAATGGAAGCCTGCAAAGAAATAGCATCCGCTTCAAAAACCTGTTTCAGTAACCCATCGATCTTACGGTCTTGAGTATCCTTTAAGGCAGCACCGCCCTCTACCGGAATAGTGGTCTTTTTAGTGACCGCTGATACCACCGCGTCCACCCTTGGGGCATGGAACCTTTCCTTGTCCTCGTCAGCCAGAGGATAGAGCCTGTTCATGGTCCGGATACCTCTAAGCCCCGCTTCCGGCTGATCCCATTCATCCTGTATCATTCTGTCAGCTACCCTATGCACCGGGAACACCACTTGCGTATATCGCACTGCCTGAATCACTGGATCTTCAACTTCCTCCTCAGCGACGGCTGGCGTCGCTAGATTTAACATCTGCATAGACTCTGTAATCAGTGCCGTCAGTTCTTCCCTACAGAAGACCCGTATGATCTTGGCTTGATCTTCGAGCTCTGGGATCTCACCACCTTCTAGATCCTCCATCCCTTCCTCATGCTGCCAGTCAGCATCCTCGACGTCTAGCCGCTCTCCTTCCGTCCCCACAGCTGGAAGGGGCAGAGATGGGGGGCGAGGGTCCCTCAGCACCTAAGGCGGCGAAGACGTCGACGTCGTTGGAGGCGGAAGGAAGGCGGTAACGCTGACGGTAGCCTACCCTGATGCCGCAAGCAAAAGGCTTGGTGCATCAACAAAACGAAATCCGAGGAAAAATCCACAAGATCCGCTGTCTGTGTACTCGGGAGAGATTCCGAAGGCCGCCCCCTCCCCCCCCCCCTGTCCTCAACTGCAGGACCTTGCCCAGAGTGCTGCATCGACTCCACCCCTGCCAATAGCGGAGTTACCTGCATCTCAGAGGTCTCTTTAAGGTCCATTTGCTGCTCCACCGTGGACGAGAGTGATGCACAGCCGCAGCAGACTCCGAAGTCAGCCACCGTCCCCCTCCGGGTGCCGCAGACCACACACTGCAGTCGTGTTGCCATAACTGCATCCTCTTTACCTCTTTTTTTTTTAACTCAGACCTAAAGCCTGGCAAGTAATCAGCAAGGAACGCGAAAGTCCTTATGCCCTAAGACCCTGTCCTGCAATAGGGCCGACAAAGAAATAAAGCCCCCACCCCCCAGACCAGAGGCTGCAGCGCTAAAATAAAACGTTCCCCGAATAAGGAAAAAGAACCCCCAAATCAAACGCAGTTAAAGAAGAAGAAAAAGAAAGAAAAATAAACGTCGCTGAGAAACCCGTTGTCCCCAGGATCTACAGCTCTGAAACAGCAGCCAGCCACACGGCTGCCCTGCACTGCTCAAAATGGCTGCCGCAAGACCCGGAGGGAAAAAAGGGCGCGAAAGGAACCCAGCAGGCCCGCCTTTAACGGCTGAAAAAGATCCCCATCGCACACTCACCAAACGCAGCCTGAAACCGATGAAGGGCTTACCGGTAAGGTCTGCTCTGTCCCAAGGCTGCCTCCCGGCTCTCAAATCAGTCTCATTCAGCAACCGCGAGCCTGCACGAGCACCGCAATCCTCTGCCCCTCTCTGCCGGCACTTCACAAGCCGCGGCTAACGGGATCCACGGTCCGGGCAGCCAACTGACCTGAGGGAGGGCTCTCCCCCGTAAAGTCCGGGGGGAGAGATCCTTCGGTCCCCGGGAAAGGATTAAATGTATCCTAGGCAGACGGATCACAGACAGGGAAGGTTTAAAAGATACCAGAACCTCTCTCCCACCTTTCCTTTGTCTTTGTCTTTTTTTTTTTTTTTTTTAAAGGGGACAGTACCCAAACCAATGTCCTAAAATCAAACTAGCTACACTAGCCTATATGCTCCTTATCTGTTCCTCTAGTGAGCCCCCAAAGAGGCTCACAATGTCCTCCTGCTGCAAGGAGACTGGTCACACTGATAGGCGATGGCCTAGTTCATCCTGTAGCAGAGCCCTATCAGCTAGGTCTGAGTCCCCCTCCCTTACTTTAGAATATTATAACTGACTTTGGAATATTATAGCAGAACCAGACAGACAGAAAATACCAGTAGTTAGAGATACTGCTTTGCTCTGCTTTTGATAAGAATGCTTCTGATAAACAAAAGTAAAAACCTTTTCCACTGTTATGATACTCACAGCTGTGCTTTCCACTATCTCTGCTGGCTAACTGACCTTGCAAAAGTAGCGAAATGTACTGTAGCAGAAGTATTATGTCTAGAGATTTGGGCCAGAGCTAGAAATGCCTGCACAGGGAGAAAACAAGTACAAGCCAGATCAGAGATGGCTATTGGGAGAGGGAGGGGGGCCACCGAGACCAATGAGGAGTTTTACCTGTATTAGACTGGAGAAGAACAGTATATAAACTGTCGTTTTTCTGATCTCAGGGCTCAGACATTTTGTATGTGACATTGGCCTGAGACTGTGCACATTAAACTGGTTTGAATTCTAGTCAATAGACTCCTGGTTTTATTCGTTGCGGGCCCTTCGCTATTACAACACTGGGGAGGTGGAGCGAGAGCAGCAGCCTATATCCAGTGATGTCATAATTCTGACATGCCAGTCTCCGAGCTGCAGGAGGAGGTTGACAACCCAGAGGTAGAGGACTGAACTGGAGGAACGATAAGGAACCGACATTTGGGTGCCCTATCTCCCAAGGTTCTCCTGCAATTTCTCACAATCCACACACACAACTGTTCGGATATGGCTTTAGAAAGCTACCTGGAGAAGTTAAATAAAATAGCTGCCTGGATTAACAACATGTAAGCTTGTTCTCAACCTTCAAAAATCATTCCATCTGCTTTTTATGGTCCTGCAAGCTGTCTCCTTTTCATCCATGTATTAGAAATGCTAAATTAAGCATTCCATATTAATTCCTTGGGAGTGGAAACTGATGGTAACTTATCTTTCACCTCATACAGTCTAGAAATACTTTTTCACCTTGCATAGAGAATCAGAACCCTCAGACACCACTTGGACACCACCCATGCAGTCTGCACATTGCTGCATGCTTTGGCGATTAATCAGCTGGACACTTCAGCAATTCTTCATTAGCAGGTGTCCCATCATTAGCTGAAGAGATTACAATTAATAATTGGGATCAAAGACACTATTTAAGTGGTTCCAGTCCTATCTAATAGACAACAATTAATCCGCACCAGCACTTCGACCTCGCCCCCCTTCCAACAATACCAAGGAGTACCGCAAGGATCTACCCTGTCAGCCATGCTCTTCAATATTTACCTTCAGCCACTCTGCTCAGTCATACGCTCTCATAACGTCAGCTTCCACTTATATGCTGATGATATGCTCTACGCCCCCATTACAACCACCAACCCAACCAACTCACATCTAACAGCATGCTTCTCCGAGGTGTCCGACTGGTTACAAGAAAATAACCTAACAACAAAGAAAACTGAAGCCCTCAGTGACAAGAGACCCAGACTTCAAACCACCTACACACCTCAATGTTGGATCCACAAGCATCCAAATACAGCCACAAATAAGATATCTGGGCATCATCATTGACCAAGCCCTCACCCTAAAACAAATTACTAAAACCTCTGGAACTATATTTCACAAGGCAAAAACTATGCAATGTCTCAGACCCCTTCTCGAACATCAGGACTTCCGGTCGATAATGCAAGCCATAAAACTCCATCTGGATTATTGCAACGTACTCTACCATGGCCTTCCAGCAACAGACCAACCCTCTCCGAACAGCACTGAACACCACAGCAAGGATCATTCAGAGAGCAAAGAAATACGACATCACCCCAATTCTAAGACCTACACATACTTCCCCTTGAAGCAAGAACTAAATACAAATCCATCCTACTTACCCACAAAGCCATTCACCAAACACAAAACACCCAGCTTCGCACCCTACTATCTCGTCCAGCCCACGGAAAAACAACCAGACATGCCTCCAATAATTCCTTCACCATCCCCCACAAAAGAACCAAATGTTCTCAACGGACATGCAACCGAGCCTTTGAACTATATGCTCCATCCTTATGGAACTCTCTACCGACCCATCTCAGAAACAATGCTGATCTACCATCCTTCAGAAAGCAGCTGAAAACCATCATATTCCAGCAATACTTCGATACGACTCCCACCAAAAAGCGCATCAACCTCTGACCACCCACCATGAACATCTGATCCACAACTACCCGAACATCTGATCCAAAATTAATCTACCATGTCCACTGTCCAATGTCTGTCTCATGTCACAATCATCAATGCTGTCTCCCCGGTGATGGCCCCAACCTAATGCTTAATTTCCCCCCTTATATGTAACGCCGCTTTGACCCGGTGAAAGAGTAGTTACTCACCTGTAACAGGTGTTCTCCAAGAGCAGCAGGAATCAGTCCTCACATATGGGTGACGTCGGCGCCGGAGCCCTCGCGGAGCAATTTCCCCAGCTTTCAAAGAAAGCCTTTGGGAATTGCAGCACGCATGCGCGGTGCCCTTCCCGCCCAAGGGTGCCATCTTGCTCAGTCTGATGACATAGCTAAAAGACAGCAAAAGAATTAGCAAAAACGAAATGATAGGACTGCAACTCCAAGGGGAGGAGGGAGGGTTGTGAGGACTGATTCCTGCTGCTCCTGGAGAACACCTGTTACAGGTGAGTAACTACTCTTTCTCCAGGACCAAGCAGGAAGTCAGTCCTCACATATGGGACTCCCAAGCTTAAGGCTACCGGATACCTCAAGCACAAAAATGAGCTCCCTCTAGCTCAGCAGCATAGAAGGAAGGAATCTTCTCTGAAAACGCCCCCGACCGGTAGCCCAACACCAGGGCCGGAGGGTAGGAGTTGCCTAAACCTCAAAGAGATTATGGAGGACTGCCTGACCGAAAGCACTGTCCCTGCGGGACTCCCTCTCCAGGCAGTAATGGGCCGCAAAAGTCTGGCTTGAAGACCAAGTAGCGGCCCGGCAGATGTCTGCCACTGACGCAGCCTTCGCCCTAACACGATGAGCCATGACTCGACCCTCCAACGAGAGGCCGGCTGCCCCATAAGCCCAGGCGATACAGTCAGCTACCCAAATGGACAAGGTACGCTTGGAGACAGGTAGTCCCAAGTTATTGGGGTCAAAAGAAACGAAGAGCTGAACAGCCCTATGCTCCCGCGTACGGTCAAGGTAGAAGGACAAGGCCCTCCTACAGTCCAGGGTATGCAGGACCGTCTCAGCCCGGCTGGAGTGCGGCCTGGGAAAGAAGGTCGGAAGAACCACCTCCTGGTTGAGATGAAAAGGAGAAACCACTTTTGGAAGAAACTTAGGGTGAGTCCGTAAGACCACCCTATTCCTGTAGAACCTAGTGTAAGGAGGATCAGACACTAGGGCCTGCAGTTCACTAACACGCCTAGCAGAGGTAAGGGCTACCAAGAACAAGGTTTTCCAAGAAAGAAAACGAAGAGGGCAGGTAGCCATAGGTTCAAAGGGCGCACAGGTACTCCGCTGCAAGACCACATTCAGATCCCATTCAGGGGCTGGTGGACGCAAAGGAGGCTTAAGCAGAAGGAGGCCTCGGAGAAAACGAGCCAAAGGGTGGTTGGAAAGAGACCTGCCATCTACCGGTGCGTGATGTGCAGAGAGAGCACTGAGGTGGACTCTGACAGAGTTGGACTTAAGGCCCAGATTGGAGAGGTAAAGCAAATATTGCAAGACCACTGCCACCAAGCAGGAGAAGGGATTCTCAGACTGCTGAGCACACCACACGAAGAAGCGACGCCACTTAAGAGCGTAGGACTTCCGGGTAGAGGGCCGCCTGGAGGCCAAGACGACCTCTTCCACCTCAAGAGGCAGCAGGAGGGAAGCAAGGACTACCCTTTCAGCAGCCAGGCCATCAGATAAAGGGACCGGAGGTTGGGGTGTAGGAGAGACCCGTGGTCCTGTGTCAGGAGATCGGGTTGAAACCCCAGAGGAAGAGGAGTGTCCACCGCCAGCTGCATTAGAAGCGGGAACCAAGGTTGCCTCGGCCACCGGGGAGCCACTAGGATCAGCGAGGCTTTGTCCCGGAAAACTTTGAAGAGCGTCCGAGACACCAGCGGCATGGGAGGAAAGGCATACAAGAGGCCTGTGGACCATGGAATCAGAAAAGCATCTGGCGCTACTCTGAGAGGATGCGGTTGTCGAGAGCAGAATCTGGGTAGTTGCCGGTTCAGAGGACTGGCAAACAGATCCATGATGGGGAGTCCCCACTTGAGAAAGATCTGCTGAAGCACTAATGGATCCAATCTCCACTCGTGTGGTTGGAGGATCCTGCTTAGTTTGTCTGCCAGGTAATTTTCCTGACCTGGGAGATAGACCGCTTTGAGGAGTATGCCGTGGCCTACTGCCCAAGAGCACAGCCGTCGTGCCTCCTGACAGAGAAGGAAGGAGCCTGTGCCTCCTTGTTTGTTCACGTAGAACATTGCCACTTGATTGTCCGTCTGGACCAGTACAGACTGGTGAGAAGTGAGATGGGAGAAGGCTCTCAGAGCTAGGCGGATGGCTCTGAGCTCCAGGAAGTTTATCTGCTGCGCAGACTCCCAAGGAGTCCAGAGGCCTTGAGTACATGTCTCTTGGCAATGTGCTCCCCATCCCAGGAGAGAAGCATCGGTTGTTCGTACCTGAGAAGGAGGAGGAGATTGAAAATCCACTCCCAGTACTAGGTTTGGCAGATGAAGCCACCACCGCAGAGAAGAGACCAGCAGGTCCGAGACTTGTACTGAGTCCGTCAGGCTCCCCGTGGCCTGATGCCATTGCGTGCGAAGGCACCACTGGGCAGGTCGCATGTTCAGGCAGGCATTGGGGGTCACATGGACCGTGGAAGCAATGTTCCCTCTAATTTTCTGTAGGCTGTGTGCGCATAAAATATCAGCTGTGCAGCTTTTGAAGGAAGGTTAAATTTTTGTGTGCCACATAACGACACTCTGAGTTATATACTTTAAAATTTGACTACACGTCAGAATACAGTATGTACACCACATTGATTGCACTAGAAAATATTGTAGAACTTGTGAAAACCGTAAATACACAACAACTTTTAAAGTTTAAGACGTTTGTGTTGTTTTCTATCAGAATCAGAACCGTAATTTTTGTGCGCTCTGTTGAAAAGTATGTGCGCTCACTTGGCAAGGTGTGTGTGCGCGCGCACACGCGCACAGCTTAGAGGGAACAGTGCGTGGAAGCCATATGGCCGAGCAGTCTCAGAAATTGCCTGGCAGAGACCAGGGAATTGCTGCGAAAGTGGCTGGCGAGATTCATGAGCCTGTGGGCCCTGTCCAGAGGCAGGAAGGCCCGCGTCTGAAGTGTGCTTAAGCTTGCGCCGATGAATTCGATATCTTGAGAGGGGAGCAAAGTGGACTTTGCGAAGTTTATGACAAAGCCCAAGCGCTGGAGCAGAGACACAGTGCGATGAGTGGCTTGAGTGGCCTCTTGGGAAGACTGGGCCCGGATGAGCCAGTCGTCCAGGTATGGAAACACAAAAAGGCCTTGAAGTCTGAGATAGGCTGCCACCACTGCCAGGCACTTGGTGAAAACCCTGGGGGCGGAGGATAGGCCAAAGGGCAGGATCCTGTACTGGTAATGATTTCCTCCCACAACAAATCTGAGATATTGTCTGTGGTCTGGATGAATAAGGATGTGAGTATAGGCATCCTTTAGATCTAAGGAGCATAGCCAGTCTCCCTGCTGGAGGTAGGGCAGCAGGATTCCAAGGGAAAGCATCTTGAACTTTTCCCTTGCCAGGAACTTGTTGAGGTTTCGCAAGTCCAGGATGGGTCTGAGGCCTCCTGTTCTTTTTGGTATCAAAAAGTACCTGGAATAAAAGCCGTGACCTCTCAGGTGGTGGGGCACCGGTTCCACAGCCTGTTCCTGAAGACGACTTGCCAACTCCTGAAGGAGTAAGTCCCTGTGCAGAGGGAGTCTTGGAGGCTCCCCTGGAAAGTAGGAGGGAGGTACCTAGTGAAAGTGTAGAAGATAGCCTTTCTGAACTATATGAAGTACCCAGGTATCTGATGTGATGGCTGACCACCTGTGGGCAAAGTGGACTAGCCGGCCTCCTGTGCTGAGAGAAACCAGCTGAGGGGAAGAGGCTATGCTGATGGAGTCAAAAACCCCCACTCTGCTGAGCAGGGGCCAGCGTAGTGGGCTTGGGGGCCTGCTGCCTACGGGACCCATTACCCCGTCCCTTGGCCTGCTGACCCTTTTGGGGAGCTGCTGAGGCCTGATACTGAGGGTAGTATTTATAGGCAGCCGCCTTCCTCAGGTAAAAGGGCTTTTTTCCCCGAGCCCTTCTTCTGAGAAGGGGCAGAGGTTTTTCTGGACAGCCTAGTTCTGGTCAGAGTCTCGGTCTCGATTTGTGCAGCCTTTTCAGCCATGGGTTTGCCAAAGAGGTTTTCACCTCTGCAGGGGACATCGACCAACTTGTCCTGGACCCATGGCTCGAGGTCGGATGACTGAAGCCAAGCCTGTCGGCGGGCACCGATGCCGGCTGCGGCTACTCGAGCTGATGCTTCGAAGCCATCGTAGGCTGCTCGAGAGATAAACTTCGAGCACTCTCGAATCCCAATGGACAAGGCTTGGAACCTCTGCAAAGGTTCCTCGGAGAGACCAGCAGAGAACCCGGCAATTTCCTTTGCCAGATATCGGAGATACATGCCCATATAGAGCTGGTAGGTCTGGACTCGACAAGCAAGCATAGAGCCCTGGAAACACTTTCTACCGAGGGCATCCAGGCTCCGGGCCTCCCGGCCGGGAGGCACCGAGGAGTGCATCTTTTGACTCTTGAGTCTATGCATGGCCGATTCCACCACCATGGAATGGTGCGGTAGTTGTGCCTTTGGAACCCGGGGCTCTTGCGGACTCGATAAATGGAATTGACCCGCTTGCTTAACACCGGCGCCGATGCCAGGATCTCCCACATGCGGAAGAGAAGTCGTTCCAGCATCGGAGGAACCGGTACAGTAAAGGCCTCCTTCGGGGGAGAATCATACTGGAGGGCATCGAGCTCCTCGGCTCGAGGCTCCTCCTCGGGATCCGCGGGGAATGCCAAGGCCTTGGCCATATCCCACACGAAGTCCGAGAACCGGGTGTCCTCCGGGGCAGACCGTCTCCGAAGTTCGGACTCGGGCGAGTCCGATGGGACACACCGAGTCCGAAAACTACCAGGGGATTCTTCGTCCTCCGATTCCCAGTCGAACTCCTCGGAGGAGGATTCGAGTGGCTCCGGTCGGGCGGGCACCGATGTCCTCCGCCCCGACGCCGAAGGTGTCGGCGTCGACCACCTCGGTCCCGAACGGGAGGCCGTGGGAGACCGCGACCGAGGATCGACTCGAGCTCGGATAGACTCGAGGATCGGCTCGGTCTCCGGGGTCGACTTGGACGTCGACGTCCCGGTGGCCGGGGCAGACGCATTGGCAAGGCCAGCGATCAATGCCCGCTGCTGGTCCATGAAGGCAGCCAAACTACTCTCCAAGGCCGTCAACCTGAGTCCAAGCTCAGGAGACCCAGCAGCCCCTGACTCGGGCCCCGACGGCGTCGGGCCCGTCGTCAGCTCCTTCGGAGGCGAGTCCACGAGGACTACAGTACTCAGACTCCATTTCGAGATGAGGATGTTTCGAAGGCCTCTCCGACTCCGAGGACCCGGGACGGCTATCGGGGCTATGCGACCTGGCCCTCGAGGAACCAGGAGCGTCCACCGACGCCGCCCTCGCGGGTTTTTTCTTCCGATGATGTTCCCGGGTAGGAGACCCCCGCTCAGAGGAACTCCGACGATGCTCAGGACCGGAGTCCCGGGACGTCGAAGCCTCTGATGAGGTCCGGGCCCGGCTGGACGCGGAGTCAGAGAAGATTCGTTCAAGTTGATGCTGCCGACTCGAGGACGCTTTTGAGGACATTTTGCCACACGGACCACAGATCATCGGGTCATGATCGGGTCCGAGGCAGCGGAGGCAGCAGTCGTGTGTGTCGGTAAGAGACATGAGTTTCTTACAGCGATCACACTTCTTAAACCCGCTGGCAGCCATCGAGGGAAAAAGGGCCCCTGCGAGGTCAAAAGACAGGGCTGCCAGTGAAAAGGAAAAAAATGGCGCAAACGCTTGTCACGAAGGATAAAAAAACGAAAAATAAAGCAACGGACCCGATACCGGCGTAGCGGGTCCGGGCGGGAAAAAGGATCCGGCGTTGAACCAAAAAAGAATAAAAAATAAGAGAGAAAATCAACTTTTTCAGCGGTGATCACAAACAGCGTCTGTAGGGTTCCGCGGAAAAAAGAAGACTGAGCAAGATGGCACCCTTGGGCGGGAAGGGGACCGCGCATGCGCGCTGCAATTCCCAAAGGCTTTCTTTGAAAGCTGGGGAAATTGCTCTGCGAGGGCTCCGTCGGCGCCGACATCACCCATATGTGAGGACTGACTTCCTGCTTGGTCCTGGAGAAAAGCGGGATATACAGTTAAATAAAATAAAATAAAAAATAAAAATTAATTAATACAAAATGTAGCTGTAAAGTTATTATACAAATGCCCAAAAATTTGACTCAGTCACACCACTATTAGGTGGACAAAATTGACTTCCCATCTGGTGTATCAGAATAGGCTCAAGATTCTCACCCTTGTGTTCCGGATCTATTACACAGGGATCACATCTTACTTAGGGTCCATTTTGACTCCTTATTGCTCATTCTTTTTGCTTCTCTTGAGTTTTTATTAGTACCTCCTTTGGACAAATTTCAGTTAACATTCTATGGTTGTAGGGCTTTTAGCAACCTTGTCTCTTCTCTCTGAATGCCCTGTCTCTTAGCTCTGGATGGAGAGTTTGTTTAGAAAGTGTAAAAGTTTATAACAAATCCTGAGAACCAAAACAACTGAATAATTTGCTGGTATCTACAAATTTAATAACGCTTCTTGTTTTTCCCTTTTCCAAATTATTTGTAAATATGTTAAAAAGCACTAGTCCTGGTACAGATCTCTAGGCTACCCCACTATTTACCCTCCCCCTAATGAGAAAATTGGCTACTATAACCTTGCAGTATTTTCATTCTTAACCAATTCTTTATCCATAACAGGACACTGCCTCCTCTCAAGACTTTTAAAGTCCCTCATGAAGGAACCTGAGGAAATTAATCAAAGGCTTTCTGAAAATCCAGATATAGTGTGTATCATCTTGCTCACCTTTATCAAAATTTTTATTCATGCCTTAGAAGAAAAATTGAAGCAGAATGGTGAAGCAAGACTTCGCTAGGCTAAATCAATGCTGAATTTTTACCATTAACCCATGTGCCTGTTCAGTTTGAGGGTTTTTTTGTTTGTTTTTCTTTTAAATAGTTTACTACTTTGCCCAGCATTAACATCAGGCTCACTGGTCTATAGTTTCCTGGAGAACCCCCAGATCACTTTATAAAAATTGGTGTTATGTTGGCCACCCTTCAATCTACAGGTACTGCAGACTCTTTACCAAAGGTCACAGATTACTAATAGCATATCTGCAATTATATTTCAGTTTTCAGCACTCTAGGATGCATACTATCCAGTCCAGGTGATTTGCTGATTTTGGTTATTATATCTTCCCAGTTCACTGAGATTTGTTAGACTTCCTCCAAATCACCACTAATGGATACAAATTATGGTATGAATAGATCCATTACATCTTTCTCAGTAAAAACTAAAGGAAACAGTCTCTGCTATATAGCCTTGTCCTCCCCGAACGCCTTTTTTACCTAATGATTGTCTAAGCATCCCTCAAAAGCGTCTTAAGTCAAATGTACCAGAAAGGTGTTTTTTTTTCTTTTCTTTTCGGTGTTTTGTATCTAACTTCCCAGCGCTTATGCTGTTAAAAAAAAAAAAAAAAAAAGTCGCACAGAAAAAAACAAAAAAAAATTTCAATAAACTCATTGTTAAACGATTAAACCAAATATTTATTATCCAGAATTACATTAAATACAAGAAAAAGGAATAAAACATTAAAATTCAAACAAAACCCAACATGGCCATGTTTCGTCATTGCCTGCGTCAGGGTTAAAACATATGATCTGAAAAACATACAAACAGATAATTAGAATATATCCATATTTAAACAGACTCCATAAATACAAACGTAAGTATAATATTAAATCTTATAACAAGTCATCAGGATCACTACATTAAACAAATTTATCTATATTCCATCACTGAAACAAGAGTCAGAGGTACTGCTCTAAATCCTGAATAGCACAATCATTTAAATAACTTAGTCTGCATATCACCACTTCTAGTTTAAACACTAAAAGAGATACTAAACAATTAAAACTCATTCAATTACTGCAAATTCTTTACCGTATTCACTAAAAGATGAAGTTAGGACACTTTCTCCCAC
The DNA here is from genome assembly GCA_033557465.1 of Ichthyophis bannanicus. Taxonomy (NCBI): domain Eukaryota; kingdom Metazoa; phylum Chordata; class Amphibia; order Gymnophiona; family Ichthyophiidae; genus Ichthyophis; species Ichthyophis bannanicus. The sequence continues at coordinate 53,464,190 of CM066032.1, forward strand.
TTAATTAGAAATGAATTTATATACCACAGATTATCTCAACTTATTTTTGTATTAAAAATCAAATACCAATTCAACATTACAACAAACACTTGTCCTAATCATGTCATTTATTGCAAAATTTTATTTTTTCTCCTTTTGTGCAGAAACGTGTCTCATCTGTTTTATGTACAGACCCTTAGCCTTCTTTGTGATGCTTGCCTGATATTAAGGCCAATCATGACTTTCTCCCCATGGGAGGATGTGTTCATTTAAGAAATACCAAGAGACTCAATTTTTTATGAAACAGACATGGATCATTGGGAAGAAACTGTCTGCCTAAGCAAATATATGGCGAGGGGTCAGCTACACTATTTCATGTTTTTAGGATGCTATAGGGCAAAAAAAAATCCCTAGAGGCTTGTGAACTTAGAAAGAACCAAAGATGTATAATGAGGATGTGGACTTCAAACACACGTTCTTTAAACTTAATGATTCTCTTGATCAACACTACAAAAGAAAAGGGAAGACTTAAGAATCTTGATAAAGAAATGGACTTTTTGAAAGAGAAAGATTTATATTATATAGTGTTATATCTATTATATGTTGTCATATATATTATATGTTGCTAGAATATAAAAAAGATTAGATTTTCGGAATGGTTCCATTTATTCATGAAGCAAACGAACAGGATAATAGAGAATGTCCTTATCAGATGACATAATACTGGCTACCTGAGGAGCAGAGAGTTGATAAAAATTTTGACATTCGTCTTCAAAATATCGATGGGTAGCATCACTACTTACCTGGATGCCACTATTAAGTGGTACTTTCCAGCTAGATCCTTATGCTCCGAGAATCTGTGCCTACTTACAGTTCCTTCTAGTAAGGTTTTTCATAAAGCTGAGACTCAAAGGAAATTTAGTAAAGAGGATACGCATAACTATGGATATCAAATTATCCTATACAAACATTTTGCAAGCAGAAACGATTGATATTATCAGGATATATTAGGTTAAAAAAGACACAATCACAGGATACAGATAGAATTTGTGGTAGAAGCAGCATCTATAGCTTTATCAAATATGAAAATGTTTTGTTGATGTATTTTACAAATATAAAGGACAGCCATGAGGATGACTATGCCTCCAGATATAGCACAGTTACTTATCTGTAACAGGTGATCTCTGGGAACAGCAGGAATAAGTCTTCACATATGGGTATGTCGGTACCGACGGAGTCTGCGCGGGAACGCTTCCCAGCGTCCAATCAAAGAGCTTTTGGAAGCATCCCACCACGCCTGCGTGCTACCTTCCCGCCTTTCCCAACTGCCTCTCCTCAGTTAAGTTTTAAAGCTGAGACAAAGAGAGAAAGAGAGGAAAGGAAAGATAGAGATACAACTCCTGGGGAGGTGGGTGGGTTGTGAAGACTTATTCCTGCTGTTCCCAGAGATCACCTGTTGCAGGTAACTGTGCTATCTCCAGGAACAAGCAGGAATGAGTCTTCACATATGGGGACTCCCAAGCTAAGATGCCTGGAGTCCCAGCATGTTATAGGTTGGAACATGCTATCCTGCACAACACCAGGCATCCTGAGGATGGAGGGTAGGAGTTGAAGAAAGAAAGGTGCTGTGGAACAGCTAACCTAGCATAGGACTGCAGAAAAGGAGTCCATGTGTGGATGATAATTGTCATCAATGATATTGCAAAGAACTAAATTGCAATAGGGACCTCCCCTAACAGGACTTCAGAGAAGTATGGAGGTTCATGGGATCTACTGGGGAACCCAGTAGAGGAACCTCAAGAAGGACCTCACTGTAGTGGAGGTAGGAAACCTGTAGGAAAAATAATGGAGGTCAGAATCCTGAAAGGGAACCCCAGTAGGAAAAACTGGGGTAGTACAAAAATGGTGGGCCTTCAGCGGAAGGCTTTATGATAAAAACCCAACTCTTTTGGCAAAAGAGTGGCTCACTCTTAGGAACAAAAGAGAAAAGCTAACCGATTTGGACAAACAGGCTCAGTCCTTGTGGGGAGAAAGGGTATGGGAACCTCTTGTATCCCAAAAGAAAAGGACGCCGCCGGAGGTGTTAGCCTGTGAGTAACTGAAGATCCACAATATCTCTCCTACCTGAAGTCAGCTGGGAGAGATATTGGATATGGAGAGATTCAGAGGTACCTAACCTTAGGGTTATGGTAGGTGTTGACTATCACCAAGTGGTTGTGAGTGTAGGATCCCAAAACATGCTGGATAGCATAGTATGGGTAAAAACCCTTCTGTCAGAATCATATGGCTATATGAGCCTGGACAGTCAGGTAGATAAAGCAGAATACATATCTACCGATAGTAGAATATCTCGATATACACATATACACATATATATATACATATACATATAACATATAGATATGAGAATATATCTATAGTGAGATATGAAGGGCATAAAGTACTCACACATGATAGACAGACATCTGTAAGATGTGTGCTATAGGTATGAAAAAAAAAATATATATCTATATCTATATATACACATATATATATATATATATACAGTCAAACCTCGGTTTTCATGATTAATCCGTTCGAAAAAGTCTGACTAAAACCGAAACGTATGAAAACTGAAGCAATATTTCCCATAAGAAATAATGTAAATCCAATTAATCCGTTCCAGACACCCAAAAATATTCACAAAAATACATTTTATAGAGAATAACTATATTTTTACATACAGAAAACAATGAGAAATAAATATAAATGACTAATGAAATGGATAAATGAACATTTAACATCACTGAAAGCAAGCTAAGTACAGTACTGTACAGTACAGTATGTTAACATCTGGCCTTAGCCACCCCTGACAAGCTGCTGTGCCCAGCTCTCTTCGGAATCACATTGGATTCAGCCCATTAAAATACCTTTACATTATCTGCTCAATGCTTCAGAATGGCAGAAAATCTTAATGATATAGCTTCAGACGTACCCTGCAAGAGAAAGAACTGCCTCCCACAATCATGCAACATCTCCTGCTTACGTTGACAGCTTTTCTTCCCTGCTACCTCCGAGCCTGAGGGGGCGCTCCAGAGAACGGGCAGGTGGTGGACAAGATCGGGGCCTTCCTCTCTGCGCAATCCTTGCCTCTCTGACTCTGACCAGGCTCGAGGATGTTTCATTTACGTGCTCAGCTGGCTTTCGCTTATCACGCTGGCGGATCGGTGAGTCCGGGGAGCAGTGCTGCCGGGACCGGGCAGGCGTTCTGGCAGTGTATACAGACCGGTGTGCAGTGCGAGGGTGTATGTATTTACAGTACTGTACTTTACGAAAACCGAGGCTATGTACGAGAACCGGGACAAAATCTCAGTCAAAAAAAGACGTTGAAAACCGAAGCGTATGAAAACCGGGGCAAATGAAAACCGAGGTTTGACTGTATACCTCTATATGGAAGTCTGCAAGAAGCAGACAGAAATATGTCCACAAGGCATTCACATAGGAAAAATGTGGAGAGGAAAGATTCATCTAAAACAAGGTGGAACCTACTTGAGAAGACATATAGAGAATCAATTCCCACTTGTTATGGCTAAAGGGATGCTAGATAGTAGAATAACCAGGATGGTTACGTGAAAAGCAGAGGATGATATCAGTCAGCAGCCCGCAAGTCCTGAGTATTTTAGAACTCTAGCATGGTAAGTGAACAGAAGACGCATAGGAATGAGATACCATGGTGACCTGCTTAAGGACAAAAAGGTATCATGCGTTCTTACCATGAGGACGAGCTGGAAGGAGGAAACATATTCCCTATTGGAAATACTATGGACCAAAGAAGGGAATTAGCAACTCCTTAAGCTTTCACGTAAGAGTAGGCCTATGTGCTTTATAGTAAAAAAGGAGAACTTTTCTAGTCATGAGATATGACTGAAAAAAGCCTTTCATCCATCTAGTATAGTTGTTGGAGAAAAAAAAAACCATGCTCTCTAGCAAGGGCCCATAGTGGAGAGCTTCTCTGTAGAACTGCAGAGAGCATTATGCAGGAGAATGAGGAGAGAACTGGCTTCATAAAAGCCAGTAGCTATGTCAACTATGCTGCCAAACCCATGGGAATGGAGATGGTAGAAAGAGAAGAAAATCCAACAAGTTTGTAGTGAAAAATTTTCCAAGACTTGGAGTCACTACTAAGACTAGACAGAATGTTATTGGAGGACAAATCTGGTTACTGGTGGACAAGAACCAGTGGTCGAAACATTAAGGCTCCTGCATTGGTAGCTGCTTGCCAGACAGCAGAAGAATGATACTGTTGAAAAACAGAAAGAACAGACAAAACAAGAGTAGAAACTCTGGAGGTGTCTGATGAACTGCTGCAAAGCAAGATTGAAAAAGAGGAGTGAACTCAGAAAAGAGAACTCCGCACTAGAAAAGTAAGAAAATTAGAGAGGCTGAAGAAAAGCCCTCCAGTGAGCAATACCACTCTTACAAAGGAAAACCCTGGTAAGAGGGTAAAGAAAATGGAGCTGAAGAAAAAACTTACAATATAGTAAGTTAATAGAAAGGAAAGGAGGCATGCTGGCACAGGAAACTATCATTTGATAGTGGATGGACCTCTTACCCTAGAAGGAAAAGAGGAGAACCCTGTGACCTAGAAGCATGAACATCCCTGACAGCTCAGAGAAAAGATGGATGTCTTTCGAAAAGAGATCCATGTTTAAGATTTAGAATGACAGCAGTGGATTGTCTCTATGGAGAAGAAACAACTGCAGATTGTAATTCCCAGAGTCACAAGCATCTGATGGGTTGATTAGAAACCCTGTGGTTGCTGGGTTTGCTGAGCCTGGTGAGAGGTTGAACCCTGAATTCCAGGACAATGCTTCCCCTGTTTGGGAACATCTGTAGGATGGGCAAATGATGCATAAAACCTTCTTCTGCTATGGGAAGAAGGTTTGGCAGGACATTTCTTACCTACTGGGACAGAAGAAGGTGCAGAAGAGCCTCTAGGAACAGGTAAGTCAGTGGAAAACTGAGTAACCTGACGTAAAGACTCCTTGTTGAAAAGATTATCTCCAGTGCAAGGAGTATGTCCCAGTCTGTGTTGTGCCCATTTGTCCAAGCCTGAAGCTTGGAGCCCGGCTCTACGTCGTGCCCCTATAGTTATAGCAGAAGTCCTGCTAACAGACTCAAAAGAGTCTAGGGAAGCACGAGCAAGAAACCAAGAGATATTCTGGAGATGCTTGAGCAGTGAAGAGTAGTCTGCACTCTTGGACTCTGGAAGGGAAGGAGTCAAAAGATGTAATTGCTTTGTGACCTCCTTAAGAGAGAGACTCATAGAAAATATATGAGGGAATTCTTGCAGAAAGCATAGATGTCTGGAAGGCTTGACGTCCAAAGTCATCAAGCATCCTAGATTCACGACCTGGCGGATAAGAAGAGTGCTTTTTCTTGCTCTTTACCCGCCTCAATGCTGATTCCACAACTATGGAATGATGAGGAAGTTGAGTCTTTTGAAACCCTGGAGAGGGGGGCACCTGATATAAGAGATCAGGTGCTCTGGAAGGTGGGGGTACCCTTAAAGGTGTTTCCCACATTCCTAGAAGGAGATCCTGCAAGGAATGATGCAAAGGAAGCATTATGTTGTCCTTTGCTTTGGTAGAAAAAGAGAGGCCTGTGCAGGATCATGTCCTGGGATAGGAATGGCAAGAGATCTTGCTATATCCCAGAGGAAACTCTGAAAAGAGGGTTCCCCAAATAGGAATGTCCTTTGGACAGGTTAGATCTGAAGAACTAGCCTGAGCACCGACAGCTATCCAGATATATAGGAATAGAAGATCCTGCACAGTGCAATGTGGAATGCTTAAAGGATGGACGCCGTTACTGACTGTCAGGAGCAGCGACCGATATTACCACATTGTCCATGTCACGTATCAACTCCAAGCTTAGCCTAGAAGGGAGCGATCCTGTTGAAAAAAGCATGGCAGGAGTTGGCCACTATGGTACTGTCGATACCGGTACCGATGTCAGAGTCGAGCCCGACAAAGACATCGGAGCAGTCATCGGAGACCGTTCAATCGGTACTGAGGCAACCAAAAACATCCCATTGCTATCCTCGGTACCGAGCCACCGGTATCGGTCGGTGTCAGTACCAAATGATATTGGTACCGAGTCTTCCAGACTAAAGAGTGATTCTAAACTGGGCATCGAAGACACCGACCATAAGGGTAATGAGGACATCGTCACCGACTTCGGTACCGTGCCCGATACCGGTGAATGAAGGTCAACCAGTGGCAACTCAGTGGGCCTCGAGGGAACCAAGAGTTGTGGATCCGAATCGTCGGAACAGAGCCTTCGGTACCGAGAGCCGGTACCAAGGCGAGTCGGTACCCAGTCCTCCAGACTGGAGATCGATTCCAGACTAGGCATCGAGGGAAGCGAGGCTATCGATGCACGTCTGGAGGGTACCGACATCGGTGGTACCCATAATGGAAGATCAGTCTGGAGCGTATCCACCGGTCCCGAAGGCACCGAGGACGCCAGATGACCATCCCTGGTGAGGAGTGTTTCATCCAACATCAGTGCCGATGTCGGGGTATTGGTACCGCTCGAAGCGGATGTCACCACCAGACACGGCTCAGGTATGTTCTGTGAGGGGTGAACCCCAGGAACAACCTGAAACCCCTCAAATGCTTTGGAGACCGAAGACTCCCGCTGGAGTTTTGAAGCCAGAGGGCCCTCGAGGGCAAGGCCGGAGCCGTCTACATGCTGTGCATGAGACCTACCACTCGAGGGCTGGCTAGTCTTAACAGACTGTTTGTTGGTTACCTGATGCTGTGTAGAAGACAGGGACGGTGCCCCGAAACTGGAGGGAAACCGTGTATCAAGGGAACCTCGATATTGAAAACTTCTTCTCAAACTGTTGTCAAGACTCAAACAGGTTAGACACCGATTTCGAGGGTCTAAAAATAAAGTTGTACCACCAGTGTCAACATTTCTTGGAGAAAATGGCTGGCGGTTCCATGAAGGAAAAGAAGAGGCCTAAGAGGCCTAAGATACCGTGAGACACTATGAAGAAAAAATATATTCCTTGAAAGAGGAAGATTTTACAAGAAAAGAAAAGAAAACACAGGCGGTACCGGTGGCATCGGGAAGACAGCCGCGACCACAAGAAAAATAAAGAAATAAAAGAAGAATTTTCTGTGGTGACAGGAGGACGTCCTGCCGGCTCCGCGGAAAAACGAAAACTGAGGAGAGGCAGTTGGGAAGGCGGGAAGGCAGCACGCAGGCGTGGTGGGATGCTTCCAAAAGCTCTTTGATTGGACGCTGGGAAGCGTTCCCGCGCAGACTCCGTCGGTACCGACGTACCCATATGTGAAGACTCATTCCTGCTTGTTCCTGGAGATTGAGAATTCTTTGCATGAGCATTTTGAGAACATTTTTTTAAAATATCCCAATGTAGGATCTACTGTCCTTTAGAAGAGGTCTATAGATAGATAATATTCTAATTATTTTGTAAAGCAAGTGAGGTGGCTGGCTGAATATGCAGGATCAAATTCAAAGTTTAAAATGGAATTAGACACTTCTGAAATATCCTTTTTTGAACATTAAAGTTATGAAATATGGAGAAAATGCACCACTACCATATCAATAAAAAGCTATATTCTAGAACTTTCACAATCACTCAGAGGATCATTTACCAGACAGGTTTTAAGACTATGCAGTTTATGTTAAGATACACATGATTTTGAAGAACCTACACTTCTGAAGCAGACATTTAAGGATCATGGTTATCCAGACAGATACATAAATGAAGGATACAAAACAGCAAGAGAATCAATGATATTTTGCAGCAGCAGAATAAAAGAAGCAGACGGATATAAGATAGTGTGTCCTCTTGCTTTTAGACATCTGGCTAGTGATGTTAGTAGAATGTTATGGAAGAACTGTTATATTGTACAGTGCTAGACTTTCTCAGAAAAGGAACAGGCAGTTGCCTATAAGATGGAATCTGAAAGATGTTCTTGTACATTCTGCTCTTTTAGATATAAAAGATATCATAAGATTACTACTTTAGAACCCCTATACATGCAGAAAATATAGTGTCTATACATGCTGTTACTGAGGCATGCAGTCTACAGCATTTTTCCAATTCTAATACAGCAAATGTGATCTATGTTGTAATGTGTCCTTGTACGTTTTTGTATATGGACAAGACCAAGGGGTCAGATATTTATGAGTCTATCCGACATTCCACCTTTTATTTCCTTGATCCCGGTTTATGGAATGACTGCCCCCTCTGACCTCCATCTGGAACTTTCATACCCAAAGTTTAAGACCAAATTCAAAACTAATTTTTCCACCACTTTTGATCTTTCTTCCTATTGATGCAGACACCTGCATTATTTTCCACCAATATCTTCTCTCTACTTTGCTACTGAATTTTATAGACAGACTATTGATGTAAGAATAGTATGTGAGTGAGTCTGGAAACAAATCATGTTGGAGTGAGAAAGGGAGATGTGTAGTCCTGGGACATCGTGCTATTATAGCATTTGTGCTTTCCTCCTATTTTTCTTGTATGATTGCTACTATCCCTTTTAAAATTTTAGTTTTCTACTTTCTTATATACTTTTTATTTTTATGTGCACTGTCTTGCCAATTCGCAGGTCGGTATATCAAGCTTTTAAATAACTATAACCTATAAGAGGAATGTGAAGACTCAAGTGCTGGAGTAAATACCGAATGAATAGCCATATTAAGGATAAATTACTTGTTCCACACAGCAATGGAAAAGGACTGCTTGAAGACATACTCATAATAAACTTAAGAGTGGAAGATAGATATCTATGAATTCAATATTCTTGCCATATGAACTGAACCAATGACTTCCTTTGATTTTTTTTTCTGATATGAAGACTTTTTAATCATTCTTACGAGGCTTGTCTCCCACTTAATATGGTAGAAATATATTGATAAAATTCAAGATGTCACTTAAGGTTTAACAGAATGATCTTCCCAATAGAGGTTTTTACCTTCTATAGAGAACATATGAACATTAATACAGAAATAGAGAAAAATATAGCAGATAAATACCATATGGACTATCTACTCTTCCCATCCATAAGAACTATTAAGCTCTACAATCTCTTCCTCTCCCTCAGATCCTCTGTACTTGCCCATGCTTTCTTGGATTCAGATACATTTAGAGGGTGGTTGTTTTTTTTAATTCTGAACTACATTTTCTGAATTAATAAAGCTGATATATATAATATATATGGGTATTACCTTCTCAATAAAACTTCTTGGGATTTTTTTTTATTCTTCTATATAATATTTACTATGGTTATTAAACTTTTTCTTCATTTATGCAATTTAAATTTTTTCACAAGAAACATCTTGTTACAGTAAAGAATACTAATACAAGAAAAGGATGCAAAGGGAGACTAAAGAAACCCTTAACTTTACAATGGATACAAATTTTAAGTATAGATTCACTAGCCCACAATTAATGAGAGCAAGACACGATTCAACAAGAAAAGGTCAAAAGAAATACACAGCTCTGGAGTGGTATAAAGCAATGCACAGACCAACAAGCGCTCCCCCCCCCCCCCCTAAATCAAGGGAGGGGATAGAGACAGCTCATCTGCTAGACAGAGGAACATTCTTACTAGCAACAAATTGAGTTAAATGAGCAGGCTCAAAAAAGGTGTAGCTAACTCCCTGATATTTAAACATCTACATGTTTAACGTAGAAAAAACAGACCACCGAGCTGTAAAACCTGAGGTCTTAACAGCAGAAATTGCTGTCTACGTTTCTGCGTAGGTTGAGACACATCTGGAAACATCCTTATAGTCCACCCCATAAAAGTCTCATTCCTTGTCTTGAAGTAAAGTCTCAAAAGTAAATACCGATCTGGCTCCAAAGCCACAGTAAGGAGAGTAGCCCATGGGATAAATCCAGGATCTGTATTTTCCAAGAACCCAGTTAGGTACAAGGAGTTCATCAGCAGTGAATGAACAGGTGAAGAGGCACCATGGGTCTTGCGCTTGGCAGTAGGCAGATAGTAAATTCTTGCCAAAGGAGTAACCGAGTCAACAGGAATCTTCAATTTAGAAGTAGCATAAGAATTGAACAACTCCTTTGGAGAGACAGTAGGGACACGAGGAAAATTCAACAAAAGCAAATTCCTCCTAATAAAAGAGTCTTCCAACATCTCAATCTTCCCATGGATAGCTGTTAAATCACGAGAAACAGTACCTGACAAGGTTGATACGCTCTTCACTTTTTCCTCCAACTGGGCCACCTTAGATGAAATAGTGGCTACCTCCTTCTGGTGGTCAATGAACTGAAGCACAAGAGCAGAAGCACTTTGTAGAACTCCAAATTGAGACAAAAAAGAATGTTCCAAGGCCTGAAGACCTTACCAGAGGGAGTCTAAGATAACTGCTGCAGGATGCTGAAGAACAGACTGTGCAGACACCACAGCCGTAATCTCAGTGAATGAGGGAGAAGAAACACCATGGCCAGCAATACCTTCAACGTTTAAACTTTCTCCACTTGCAGCAAGGCTGCTCGGAACAGCCACAGGCTCTGCAGCCCCAGACACGGCAGCCGCAGAGTCACTCAGCATGATGGGAAGAGATGACTCAGTGAGCACGGTTCTCCCGAGATCTCGGTGCTCCGTTCCCTCTGACCCGGATGCGAATATTGCAGGCTGAATCAGTACTAAAATGGTGATGTTTACCTACCTGATAATCTCGATGTCCTGCTAGGCTGTCCAGACAAATGGGTTGTGTCCGCAAACCAGCAGAGGTGAAGAAAGAAAAATCCAGAGTCTTCGGATGACCTCATCCTGTACCATATCGAGAGCAGCTAGAGAGCATACTACTTCAGTATCCATATTTATGTATTTTATTTGCATGTTTTTTATACCATCTTATCAATAAATCAAGGCAGTTTACAGCAAACAAATCAATGAATTACATAACACAAAATATACATTACATGTAACATGAGAATAACAATTAAGAAAACATTAGCTAAAATAGTTAACTAAAATGTTATTAAATCAAAGAAATAATTAAATAGAAGGGACACTTAACTGAGCTAATATGTAAAGACTGAGATGGGAGGGTATTTGAGCTGATGAATATATATTACTGTCAATCATAAGGTATTTAGCATCGTTATATGCTGGTCCAAGTTTTCAAGGCCAAAGAGGCCAATTACCTAATCTACACAGATGATATGATCTTCACCCCTTTCTCAACCAAAGTACCAAACTACACCAAAATCTCCAACTGCTTCACAGCAATCGACCACTGGATAAGAACACAAGAACATAAGATATGCCATACTGGGTCAGACCAAGGTCATCAAGCCCAGTATCCTGTTTCCAACAGTGGCCAATCTAGGTCATACGTACCTAGCAGTTTCCCCAAAAGACAGGTTCCACAATGCTTGTACTGGGTCAAGCATTTATATCCTGGGTCCCTTATTAAAAATGGTTTATGGACCTTTCCTCCAAGAACTTGTCCAAACCTTTTTTAAACCCAGCTACACTAACAGCCTTTATCACATCCTCCGGTAAAAAATTCCAGAGTTTGATTACACGTTGAGTGAAAAAATATTTTATTATTAGTCTTAAATAGTTTACATGATGCTTCATTGCAGGTCCCCTAGTCTTTCTATATTCTGATAATGTAAAACAATCGATCTATCTTTACCCGTTCCACTCCGTTCATTAATTTATAGACTTCTATCATATCTCCCCTCAGCCATCTCTTTTCCAGGTTAAAGAGCCCTAACCTTTTTAGCCTTTCTTCATAGGAGTATCCTTCCATCCTCTTTACCATTTTGGTGGCTCTTCTCTGAACCTTTTCTAATAACGTTATACCCTTTTTAAGATACGGCGACCAGAATTGCACACAATATTCAAGGTGCGGTCTCACCATGGAACGATATAGAGGCATTATATCATCTTGTTTTATTTTCCATTCCTTTTCTTATGATACCTAGCATTCTATTTGCTCTCTTGGCCGCCACAGTACACTGGGCCGAGGGTTTTAACATGTTATCCACAATGACACCTAAATCTTTTTCCTGGGTGGTGGTTCCTAATGTGGAACCTTGCATCTTGTAACCATAGTTTGGGTTGTTCTTCCATAGATGCATAACTTTGCACTTGTCCACATTTAATTTCATCTGCCATTTTGATGCCCAGTCTTCCAATTTATCAAGATCCTCTTCCAATTTTCCACAATCCTCTTGGGTTTTAACAACTTTCAATAGTTTTGTGTCATCTGCAAATTTGATAAGCTCACTCCTTATTCCCTTTTCCAGGTCTTTTATGAATATGTCAAAAGCAGCGGACCCAGCACAGATCCCTGGGGTACACCACTATTCACCTTTCTCCATTGGGAAAATTGGCCACTTAGCCCTACCCTCTGCTTTCTATCTTTTAACCAGTTCCTGACCAACAATAGTACACTGCCTCCTATCCCATGACTCTAGTTTTGCCAAAAGTCTCTGATGAGGGACCTTGTCAAAGGCTTTCTGAAAGTCCAGATACACTATATCAACCGACTCACCTTTGTCCACCTGTTTATTCACACCTTCAAAAAAACATAACAGATTAGTAAGACAAGGTCTTCCTTGCCTAAAGCCATGTTGGCTGTCTCCCATTAGGTTGTGACTATCTACATGCTGAGTAATTTTGTTCTTTATGATGGTTTCTACCATTTTTCTCGGTACTGACGTCAGGCTCACCGGTCTGTAGTTTCCCAGATCACCCCTGGAACCCTTGTTAAAAATTGGCGTTACATTGGCGATCCTCCAATCTTCAGGTATTACAGATGATTTTAATGAAAGTTCACAGATTACTAATAGCAGGTCTGCAATTTCATATTTCAGTTCTTTCAAACACCCTTGGATGTATACCATCCAGCCCAGGTGATTTGCTACTCTTCAGTTTATCTAATAGTTGTAATACATCTTCCCGATGTATCGATATTTCCTTCAATTCTTCCGCACCTTTAAATACAACTTCAGTCATGGGTAAAATCCCTACATCTTCCTCAGTAAAGACCGAAGCTCGCCTTGTTGCCTTAGTGCCCCTTTAACCTCTCTATCACCTAATGGACCAACTGACTCACAGATTTTTTGCTACGAATGTACTTGAAAAAGTCTTTATTTCGCGTTTTTGCTTCTGCAGCAAGCTTCTTCTCAAACTCTCCCTTTGCTTGCCTTAGCAATGCCTTGCATTTGACTTGCCAGTGCTTGTACTGTTTCCAGGTTTCGTCGTTTGGCTCTTTTTTCCATTTCCTGAAAGATGCTTTGTTGGCAACAGCCGCCTCTCTGACCTCGCCTTTAAACCATGCAGGCAGTTTTTTGGACTTCCTTCCACTTTTCTTAAAGCGTGGAATACAGATGGTCTGGGTTTCCAAGATACTAGTTTTCAACACCCAAGCTTGATGTAAGTCTAACCTTTGCAACTGCTCGTTTTAGTTTTTTCTTAACTATTTCCTCATTTTATCATAGTCTCCCTTTCGAAAGTTAAAAGGTAATACTGTGGATTTCCTTCCTATCCCTCCTCCACTAATTAAATCAAACGTGAACATGCTATGATCACTATTGCCAAGTGGCTCCAACACCCTTATCTCTTGCACAAGATCTGGTATTCCACTAAGGACTAGGTCTAATATGACTTCCCCTCTGGTCTGTTCATGAACCAGCTGCTTCAAGAAGCAGTCATTTATTTCATCTAGGAACTTTATCTCCCTAGCATGTCCTGCCGTGACACTGACCCAGTCGATACCGGGGTAATTGAAATCACCCATTATTATTACTGTGCTGTAACTTTTGTTAGCTTGATTTCTTTGAGCATTTCATCATCCATTTGTTCATTCTGGCCAGGCGGTCGATAGTACACCCCCCACTGCCATTGCCTTCGCCTTTTTACATAGAATTTCAATCCATAGAGATTCCACAGCAAATTTTGCTTCCTGCAAAACTTTAATCCTTTCTGACTCAATGCCCTCTCTAACAGAGCGTAACCCCTCCACCAATTTGATCAGCTCTATCATTACGATATAGTTTGTATCCAGGTATCAGTGTCCTACTGGTTGTCCTCCTTCCACCATGTCTCTGATATTCCAATCATATCTAACCTCTCATTTAGTGCTATATATTCTAACTCTCCCATCTTATTTTTTAGACTTCTAACATTTGCATACAAGCATTTTAGAGACTGTATTTTATTCATATTAATTTGGCTATTGGTAGACATGGGTAATTTGGGATCTTTAAGCTCTGTCTGCTCCATACTCGAGGGCATTTGGGCTACTTTACTCTTTTTTAGAACCTCTCTGCTTTTGGTAATATCCTTCAAGGATAAATTCTTCCGAACCATCCGCTCTTGGGCGACTGTCGGCTTTCCCCTATTATCTAGTTTAAAAGCTGCTCTCTCTCCTTTTTAAAGGTTAATGCCAGCAGCCTGGTTCCATCCCGGTTAAGGTGAAGCCCATCCCTTCGGAAGAGCCCCTCCTTTCCCCAGAATGTTCCCCAGTTCCTAACAAACCCAAAACCCTCGTGTCTGCACCACTGTCTCATCCACGCATTGAGACTCCAGAGCTCTGCCTGCCTTTTGGGTCCTGCGCATGGAACGGGAAGCATTTCGGAGAACGCTACCCTGAAAGTTATGGATTTCAACTTCCTACCTAAAAGCCTAAAATTAGCCTCCAAAACCTCCCTACCACATTTTCCTATGTCATTGGTACCGACATGTACCAAGACAGCAGACTCCTCCCCAGCACTATCTAAGACCTTATCTAGGTGGCGCGTGAGGTCCGCTACCTTTGCACCAGGCAGGCATGTTACCAGGCGATCCTCACATCCACCAGCCACCTACATGCCTAATGATCGAATCACCAACTATAACGGCTGTCCTAATCCTTCCCTCATGGACACATGGCCCTGGAGAAACTTCCTCAGTGCGAGAGGGTTTTACATCACCTGGAGGACAGGTCCTAGTTACATGATCACTTCCTGCCACACCAGGGTGATGCTCTCCTGTCACATGACCTCTCCTCTCCTTGGCAACAGGGATGCTGACAGACTGGAGATGGGACTTCAGGACTATATCCCTGTAGGTCTCGTCTATGTACCTCTGTCTTTCTTATGTTTTCCAAGTCTGCTACTCTAGCCTCTAGAGAACAGACTCTTTCCCTGAGAGCAAAGAGCTCCTTGCACCTAGTGCACATTTAAGACCTCTCACCAACTGGGAGAAAATCATACATGTGACACTCAATGCAAAAGACTGGAAAGCCCCCATCTCGCTGCTGGACTGCTGTCTGCATCTTAGTTTTAAGCTTGTGTTTAGATCTAAGTTCTTTACTTACTAAGGGTTGCTATGGATATGTATACTAATAAAATTGTACCCAATATGTTTAATATACCTTGTTCACCTGAAGCTTAATTAATCTCAGGCCCTTAGTGTATGACTGATTTTGATAACGAGCTTCACCTGAGAGCACCTCCTTTCCTTTAAGATGTGTAAGTACCTATAAAGCTACGATTATCCCAGGGGTGGGTGGGTGTTGGGGAGGGAGGTAGGAAGATAACACCTATTAAAAAAGGGCTGCTACACAGTACCCTCTCCTGTGCTGCTAAGGTAAGCTGTGACCAACTTCCTGGGTGATTAACAGTCTTTACTTGGAAAGGAGTCGTCTTTCAAAAAGGCCTTTTGACCTGCCACCTGGTGTTAACACCTATTGAAAAAGTTTCACAGGTCTCTAGTCCCCTAGGTAGAAGGCCTCTTTGTAAAGGTCTCTAGAAGACTATTTGTTGCTCAAAGAGTACTGACCCTGTTTTGCCTTTTATGCTAGGTTATATTCTGATTTGATTTAAAGTACAGCTTTCTGCTGCTGCTAAGCTCTGACTTATTATGAAATTTAAACTACAAGCTCTCTGCTGGGTTCTAAATATAACCAGAAAGCCCTCTTCTGTGTTTTAAAGGGACTATTAAATTTAAACTACAAAGAACACAACCTCAAAAAATCAATACAAATCAGAAGCACTCCACATCACAACAAACAAGATGTTCAACCCCCCTCTATCATGATAAACACCCCACTCGTGGTCAAAATCCAACTCAATTACCTAGGCATCATATAAGAACATAAGATATGCCATACTGGGTCAGACCAAGGTCCATCAAGCCCAGTATTCTGTTTCCAACAGTGGCCAATCTAGGTCATATGTACCTAGCAGTTTCCCCAAGGGACACAGGTTCCACAATGCTTGTATTGGTTCAAGCATTGATATCCTGGGTCACTTCTTAATAATGGTTTACGGACCTTTCCTCCAGGAACTTGTCCAAACCTTTTTTAAACCCAGCTACACTAACAGCCTTTACTACATCCTCCGGTAATAAATTCCAGAGTTTGATTACACGTTGAGTGAAAAAATATTTTCTTTTATTAGTCTTAAATAGTTTACCCTGTAGCTTCATTGCATGTCCCCTAGTCTTTCTATATTCTGATAAGCTCTCTGCTGGATTCCAAATGTAACCAGAAAGCTCGTTTCTGTGTTTTAAATTTAAGCTAAAAGTACTTTGCTGTTACTAGGCCCTGAGTGACTATTAAATTTAAACTACAAGCTCTCTGCTGAGTATGAAATGTAACCAGAAAATTCTCCACTGTGTTTTAAATTTAAACTTAAACTGCTGCTACTAGGCCCTGACTGATTTAACAAAAATAGTGGATTCACAGATTAGCTTTAATACAAAGAATTCCTTTTAGAAAATTACCAGAAGTATATACTCACAGTTGCAGATCTCTCTCCAGAAGTAACAGTCCCTTTTTCTAGTCCTTTCTCCATTGGGAAAATTGGCCATTTAGCCCTACCCTCTGCTTTCTATCTTTTAACCAGTTCCTGATCCACAATAGTACACTGCTTAACAAATATTTCTGTTCTGTGTTCACAGATGAAGAACCAGGAGCAGGACCTCAGAAAACACCCACAAACAGAACAGAAGCGAGGGACATCTTGAACAATTTTCAGAAGACTCTGTTCGTGAGAAACTAGCTCAACTTAAAGTAGGCAAAGCAATGGGACCGGATGGGATACACCCTAGAATACTGAGGAAACTTGGGGACGTTCTAGCAGCTCCACTGACTGAACTTTTCAATGACTCGGAGTCGGGAGTGGTGCCAAAGGACTGGAGAGGGGCTCATGTGGTGCCTTTACACAAAAGTGGAAGTAAGGATGTGGTTGAAAACTACAGGCCGGTCAGTTTAACTTCGGTGGTGAGTAAATTATTGGAAACGCTGCTGAAAGAGAAAATAGTGAGGTTTCTGGAGTCCAGCGGATTACAGGATCCGAGGCAGCATGGATTCACCAGAGGCAGGTCTTGTCAGACAAATCTGATTGATTTCTTTGACTAGGTGACCAAGGAGTTGGACTGAGGGAGAGCCATAGATGTGGTGTATTTGGATTTCAGTAAAGCCTCAGACACTGTTCCTCACAGGCGACTTATAAACGAACTGAGCACCCTAGGGATGGACCCTAAAGTTACTGCTTGGGTTAGAAATTGGTTGGGTGGGAGGCAAAAGAGTACAGGTAAAGGGGACTCACTCTGAGGAGAAAGCGTAGTTACTTATCTGTAACAGGTGATCTCCGGGAACAGCAGGAATAAGTCTTCACATATGGGTAACGTCGGTACCGACAGAGCCCGCGCGGGAACGCTCCCCAGCATCCAATAGGAACGCTTTTGGGAGCGTGCATCCATGCATGCGCGCTGTCTTCCCGCCCATCTACCTCCCTCTCTTCAGTTGAGTTTAAAGCTGAGACCGAAGGAGAGAAGTAGATAAAAATAGAGAAAGAGAGAGAGAGAAAGACAACTCCTAGGGGAGGCGGGTGGGTTGTGAAGACTTATCCCTGTTGTTCCCAGAGATCACCTGTTACAGGTGAGTAACTACGCTATCTCCAGGAACAAGCAGGAATGAGTCTTCACATATGGTGACTCCCCAGCTGAAAGATGCCTAGAGAAGACCCAGCATGTAGCAAATCTATGTAGATAGGCCATGCTCCCCCCAGGGACCTCAGGCATCCAAGTGGATGGAGGGTAGGAGTTGAACTATGAGTGGAAAAGGTGTTGCAGAACAGCTTGACCAAACAAGACATCCCGGCGGGAGTCCTTGTCCAGACAATAATGGTCAGTGAAAGTATGTACTGAGGCCCAAGTTGCTGCTTTCATCAATAGCCATTGAACGAAGGTTAGCTGTTGAGGCTGCCATGGCTCTGACATTATGAGCTGTGACATGGCCTTTGATATGTATAGGAAATACAATCTGCAATCCATCTAGAAAGGATTCTCTTAGTGACAGGAAGACCTAAATGGCTAGAGTCAAAAGCCACAAAAAGCTGAGAAGACTTTGTGAGGCTGGGC
Source organism: Ichthyophis bannanicus (assembly GCA_033557465.1). Taxonomy (NCBI): domain Eukaryota; kingdom Metazoa; phylum Chordata; class Amphibia; order Gymnophiona; family Ichthyophiidae; genus Ichthyophis; species Ichthyophis bannanicus. The sequence continues at coordinate 53,482,588 of CM066032.1, forward strand.
CCTTTGGAGATAAAAAGCTAGAGGTCTTTTACAGTCCAAAGTATGACGTTTCTTTTCCGCAGAGGACAAATGAGGCCTAGGAAAGAAAATAGGAAGATAAACTGATTGGTTTAGATGAAAAGGTGAAACCACCTTTGGAAGAAAATGAGGATGAGTCCTAAGGACCACCTTATCATGATTAAACCTCGTATAAGGTGGATCAGCCACTAAAGCCTGAAGTTCACTAATGCATCTTGCAGAAGTGATGGCAATTAGGAAAATGACTTTCCATGAAAGAAACTTTAGATCCGAAGTAGCCAAAGGCTCAAAAGGTGGCTCCATGAGTACCCCTAGAACAAGATTAAGATCCCATGCCACCAGAGGCGGTTTAATGGGAGGTTTGTTAGAAGATGTCCTCTCATAAATCTAGAAATAAGTGGATGAGAGGAAATTGGTACTCCATCCAAGAGCTTATGAGATGCAGCAATAGCACTAAGATGGACTCTAACAGAATTGGTCTGAAGACCAGAAGCCGACAAATGAAAGAGTCCTCTCTGATAACACCAGGAAGAGAACCTTTTCCACGTAAAAGCATAAGAGCGTCTTGTGGAAGGCTTCCTGGAGGCCAGAAGAATGTCCTTCACTTGTTGAGACAGATCTAGATCTTGAAAGTCTAGGCCTTGAGTAACCAGGCCTTGAGATGTAAGGACTGGGGACTGGGGTGTAGTAGAGATCCGTTCTCCTGGGACAGAAGATCTGGAGCACTCCCTAACTCCAGAGGGGTGGCTTGAGAGAGACGCAAGAGAAGAAGGTACCATGTTTGCCTCGGCCAGGAAGGCGCTATGAGGATCATGCGTCCTTTGTCCCTCTAGAGCTTGAATAAGGTTTTGGGGATTAGAGGAATTGGTGGAAATGCATATAGGTAATCCTGACCCCAGTGGAGCAGGAATGCATCCCTGGTCTGACAGTTCTGTGCTGGAAGTCTGGAGCAAAACCGGGGAAGTTTGGCATTCTGTGGACTTGCAAAGAGGTCTAGGTCTGGTGTCCCCCAGGCATGAAAAACCCGAGCAAGATGGTAGGAGTGGAGTGACCCCTCATGTGGCAGGAGTACTCGACTGAGTCTGTCTGCCCAAATGTTTTGAACGCCTGGAAGATAGACTGCCAGGAGATGAATCTGATGCTATCTGGCAAAGGCCCATAGTCACAGAGCTTCGTTGCATAGTTGCAGAGAGCCTGTTCCACCTTGTTTGTTGAGGTAAAACATGGCTACTTGATTGTCTGTTTGCACCAGAACTGTTCTGTTTATGAGCTGGGTGCAAAAAGAGTAGTTACTCACCTGTAACAGGTGTTCTCCAGGAGCAGCAGGAATCAGTCCTCACATATGGGTGACGTCGGCGCCAACGGAGCCCTCGTGAGGAGCATTTCCCCAGCTTTCAAAGAAAGCCTTTGGGAATTGCAGCGCGCATGCGCGGTTCCCTTCCTGCCCAAGGGTGCCATCTTGCTCAGTCTGACGACATAACTAAAAGACAGCAAAAAATTAGCAAAAATAAATCATATGACTGCAACTCCAAGGGGAGGCGGGAGGATTGTGAGGACTGATTCCTGCTGCTCCTGGAGAACACCTGTTACAGGTGAGTAACTACTCTTTCTCCAGGACCAAGCAGGAAGTCAGTCCTCACATATGGGACTCCCCAGCTTAAGGCTACCAGAGACCTCAAGCCGAAAAAAGGAGCTCCCCCTAGCTCGTCAGTACGTAAGGAAGGAATCTTCTCTGAGAACGCCCCCGACCGGTAGCCCAACACCAGGGCCGGAGGGTAGGAGTTGCCTAAACCCCAAAGAGATTATGGAGTACTGCCTGTCCGAAAGCACTGTCCCTGCGGGACTCCCTCTCAAGGCAGTAATGGGCCGCAAAAGTCTGGCTTGAAGACCAAGTAGCGGCCCGGCAGGTGTCTGCCAACGGAACAGAGCGGAGATGAGCCACTGACGCAGCCTTCGCCCTTACACGATGAGCCGTGACTCGACCCTCCAACGAGAGGCCGGCTGCCCCATAAGCTCAGGCGATACAGTCAGCGACCCATATGGACAAAGTACGCTTGGAGACAGGTAACCCCAACTTATTGGGGTCAAAAGAAATGAAGAGCTGAACAGCACTCCGATGCTCCCGCGTACGGTCAAGGTAGAAGGATAACGCCCTCATACAGTCCAGGGTATGCAGGAACATCTCAGCCCGGTTGGCATGCGGTCTGGGAAAGAAGGTCGGAAGAACCACCTCCTGATTGAGGTGAAAAGGGGAGACAACCTTAGGGAGAAACTTCGGGTGAGTCCGTAAGACTACCCTATTCCTGTAGAACCTAGTACAAGGGGGATCAGACACTAGTGCTTGAAGTTCACTTACTCGCCTAGCAGAGGTAAGAGCTACCAGAAACAAGGTTTTCCAGGAGAGAAAACGGAGAGGGCAGGTAGCCATAGGTTCAAATGGCGGACAAGTAATCCGCTGTAAGACTACATTCAGATCCCACTCAGGGGCTGGTGGACGTAAAGGAGGCTTAAGCAGGAGGCGGCCTCTGAGAAAACGAGCCACCAAAGGGTGGTTGGAAAGAGGCCTTCCGTCCACTGGCGAGTGGTGCGCTGAGAGAGCACTGAGGTGAACCCTGACAGAGTTGGACTTAAGGCCTAGATTGGAGAGGTAAAGCAAATATTGCAATACTACCGCTACCAAGCACGAGAAGGGATTCTCGCTGTGCTGAGCACACCAGGCGGAAAATCTACACCACTTAAGAGCGTAGGATTTCCTGGTGGATTGCCGTCTAGAGGCGAAGACTACGTCTTCCATCTCTCTAGGCAGTAGTAGGGGAGCTAGGACTACCCTTTCAGCAGCCAGGCCATCAGATGAAGGGACTGGAGGTTGGGGTGCAAGAGAGATCCCTGTTCCTGAGACAGGAGATCGTGTTGAATCCCTAGAGGAAGAGGAGTGTCCACCACCAGTTGGAGCAGAAGTGGAAACCACGGTTGCCTCGGCCACCTGGGGGCTATCAGAATCATGGAGGCCCCATCCTGGAGGACTTTGAAAAGTGTTCTGGAAGCTAGTGGCGTGGGAGGAAACGCATACAGTAAGCCTGTGGACCACGGGATCAGAAACGCATCTGCTGCTACTCTGAGAGGATGCGGTTGTCTGGAACAGAATCTCGGGAGTTGCCGGTTGAGAGGACTGGCGAAAAGATCCATGGTGGGGAGGCCCCACCTCAGAAAGATCTGCTGAACCACCAATGGATTCAACCTCCATTCGTGTGGTTGCAGGATCCTGCTCAGTCTGTCCGCCAGGTAATTTTCTTGACCTGGGAGGTAGACAGCCTTGAGGAGGATTCCGTGACTGACGGCCCAAGAGCACAGCCGTTGTGCCTCCTGACAGAGAAGGAAGGGAGCCTGTGCCCCCTTGTTTGTTCATGTAGAACATGGCAACTTGATTGTGAGTCTGGACCAGCACAGTCTGGTGAGATGTGAGGTGGGAGAAGGCTCTCAGAGCTAGGCGTATGGCCCGTAGCTCCAGGAAGTTTATCTGCTGAGCAGCCTCCCAAGGGGTCCAGAGACCCTGAGTACATGCCCCTTGGCAATGTGCTCCCCAACCTAGAAGAGAAGCATCTGTCGTCAGCACTTGAGAATGTGGAGGGGATTGAAAAACCACGCCGAGTACCAGATTCGGAAGATGAAGCCACCATTGCAGAGGACACGAGCAGGGCGGATATTCTTACTGAGTCTGCAAGGCTCCCTGTGGCCTGATGCCACTGAGTACGAAGGCTCCACTGAGCAGGCCACATGTGCAGGCGGGCATTGGGGGTTACATGAACTGTGGAAGCCATATGGCCGAGAAGTCTCAGAAATTGCCTGGCGGAGACCAGGGAATTGCTGTGAAACTGCCTGGCCAGATCCATCAACCTTTGGGCTCTGTCCATTGGCAGAAAAGCCTTCGCCTGAAGAGTGTCCTGCCTTGCCCCTATGAATTCTAAGTTCTGGGATGGGAGCAAAGTGGACTTCGTGAAGTTTATGACAAACCCCAAGTGCTGAAGCAGAGCCACAGTGCGAAGGGTGGCCTGACTGGCCTCCAGGGAAGACTGGCCCCTTATGAGCCAGTCGTCCAGGTATGGAAACACAAAAAGACCCTGAAGCCTCAGGTAGGCCGCCACCACCGCCAGGCACTTGGTGAATACCCTGGGGGCGGAGGTCAGGCCAAAAGGGTAGTACTCTGTACTGGTAGTGGTTTCCTCCCACAACAAATCTGAGATATTGTCTGTGGTTGGATGAATAAGGATGTGAGTATTTTATTTATTTATTTATTTTATTTTATTTATCTATTTCTTCTATACCGCCCCTTCCAGAGATCAAGGGCGGTTTACATGGAACAAGTTAACAGTTTTGTATACTTCTGTATACATTACATAGAACAGAAATTTCTAACTTTTTACAGATAATAGTGAAGTACACTGTCGGAACTATTTACATTTTGTATACTTCTGTATTGTAATAAACAAACATTTTTTTTTTCTAACTTTTTACAGGTAGTGAGGCGAGGAACTGCCAAAAACTATTTACAATGGTTATTTACCATGAGGTTATATACAATGATTTACAGGGTGAAGCATTCATTAGTCATGTGTGAGTGGTGGAATTTAGTTCCATTTTTTCGTGAGTTTTTGGTGTGTTTGTGGTAGGTCTGTGTAAGGTTAGTTGATTGTGATTTTAAGGGCTTTGTGCTTGTGTGTCTGTGGATGCTGTGGGGTTGGACTTGGGGGGTATGGGATTTCAAAGTGTATGGAGAAGAGGTATGTTTTGAGTTCCTTCCTAAATTGGGAGAGGTCTTTTATGATACGAAGGTCTATTGGGAGATCATTCCAGAGCATGGGGGCAGTGAATGTGAAGGCCCTGGTGCTGGTGGATTTTTTAGTTTTCATGAATGTTTTTGGTATTTCAAGTGAGTGGGCTGCATTTAATCTGCGAGCTTTTGATTCAGATGGGGCGTGTAGTAGTGTGGATAGATGTGAGGGGGCAATGTCGTTTAGGAGCTTGAAGGTGGTTAGGAGGATTTTATATCTGATTCGACTGTTTATAGGAAGCCAATGTAGTTCTAGCATTATAGGGGTTACATGGTCTACTAGGCGGGCTTTTGTAACCACTTTTGCACATATGTTCTGGGCTCTTTGTAATAGTCTCCTAATTGGCCTACCACAAAAAAATACATACCTATTACAATAGTCAAAGTGGGGGGTGATGAGTGTATTAACAACTGATCTAAAGTCATGTGTGTCAAGAAGTGGCCTTAGGTGTTGTATGGTTTTGAGTTTGTAGAATATGGTTTTTACTGTCTGTTTTATGTGTGGTAGCATGGTGAGTGTATGATCAATTATTACACCTAGGTATTTTACCTCTTTAACAGGTATAGTTGTATTGTTGATTGAGATTGATGTTGGATAAGTGTCCTCAGTCACGGGTGATCTTGTTACGAACATTGCTTCCGTTTTTTTGAGGTTGATGCTGAGGTAGTTGGTTTCCATCCAGGAGGTGGTCTCAGCCATGCATTCGGATAGGGTGTCGTAAGTAGGGTTTTTGGTGGTTATGGGGAGAGCGAGCATGATGTCTCCAGCATAAATAAAATGATTAATCCTGTGTTTTCTAAATATTTTTGTAATGGGTTGGAGGTACAGGTTGAAAAGGAGGGCAGAAAGGGCTGATCCCTGGGGTATTCTTTGTCCTTGGGGGAATGTTTCTGATGCTTCCTGGTCTATTTGAACACGTACTAGTCTGTGTGTGATGTAAGACTTAAACCATTTGAGGACAGTCCCACCTATTCCTAGGTTTTCTAGTCTATTGATCAGAGTAAGGTGGTTGATGTTGTCAAAGGCGGCAGAAATGTCTAAGAAAAGGAGTAGGAAGCCTTGACTGTTGTCATCTGTACCTTTGATGAGGAAGTCTATCAGTGTAATTAAAAGGGTTTCTACACCGTGGAAGGGGCGGAAACCAAACTGGTGAGAGTCTAGGGGTTTGTGCTCATCAATATGGTCTTGTAATTGTAATTGAACAGTTTTTTCTATTATTTTAGCTATAAATGGAATGCTGGCTATCGGTCTGTATGAGTTTGGGTCTTTTGAGTCAAGTTTATTGTTTTTTATTATTGGGCGAAGCGTTGTGAGTTTCAGGGCGTTGGGCATGATGCCCTGGGAGAGGGATTGATTCACCATATGTTGAATGTTTTCAGCTAGTTCCACCTTTGTACATTTGATCCATGACACAGGGCATGGATCAAGTGGAGAAGTTGTGGTGTTGATTAATGTTATGATCCTAAGGAGGTGTTTTTTATCTACCGTGTGAAAGATTGTCCAAATGTTATTAAATTCAGTGTTTGGAGGTAGTATCGCTGGCATAGTATTAAGTTTGCACTTTAGTTTTTCTGCAAAGTGGGTTGCTAAAGTTTGTATGCTTATTGCTGAATGTTTTGGCTCTGGGTTTTTAGCTTTTGTCAACGTTTTTTACGATTGCAAATAGTTCCCTAGGGCGGTTGATAGCCAGATTTATTACTTTGGAGTGGTAATCCCTTTTTGATTTGTTAATTGCATTCTTGTATTCGTTGAGTGTGTTCATATATTGGGATTTATTTTCGTCTGATTTAGTTTTCCTCCATCTCTTTTCTTGTTTCCTCAGTTGTTTTTTTAGTTTTGCTAGTTCTTTCGTGAACCATTTTTCTGTCTTTTTTATTTGTCTTTGCATGGTGTGTGTGGGGACAGCTGCTTTTTGGATTGTTAAATTCCAATGATTTACCGTGGAGTTGATGTCTGGGAAGTTTGTGTTGAGTATGGGTAATACTTTGTCAAGGAAAGTATCTTTGTCAAAGTGTGCAAAGCATGATATATGGGGTGAGGTGCTTGTCGTATTCAGTGTTGCTTGAGCTGGAAGGTGGAGTGTAATAAGGTGATGGTCGGACCATGGTACTTCTGTTATAGTTGGAGGAGTATGTTGTTGGTGGTTGTTAAGAGAGGAAGGGAGGAAGGTGAGATCTAAAGTGTTGCCTTTTATGTGGGTGGGGGCATGTACTATCTGTGTGTATCCCATTTGGGACATAGCGTCCATGAAGCTATCTGATTGGGAATTGTTCAGAGAGGGAAGGTTCAAATCACCTAGGATTACGAGTGGTTTGTTTCGTGATGCTGTGCAAGCGAGTTCAAGGATGGGGAAGAGGCTTTTTTGATCAGTTGAAGGGGGTCTATATATGAGGGTGAGTGCAAGGGCTCTATTTTCTATATTGATAATGTCCATTCCATCTATATTATTTAGGCTTGTTAAGGTGAATTGTAGGTCTTTTTTGGTGAGTATGAGAGCGCCACCTCCTCTTTTTACATCCCGATGGCAGATGAATATATCATAATGATGTGTGGTTAGCTGGTTTAGTAGTATGGTATCTGTGGGAGTGAGCCATGTCTCAGTAATGCAGATGTCAGGGTTTTTGTCTTTTATCATGTCATTTATAATTGGTATTTTATTTCTTATGGCTCGAATGTTTATTAAGATGAGCTTTGTTTTGGTGTCTATATTGGCTGCATTTTCACTTAAACCTCTATGTGGTTGACGTTTTATTTGGATGAGTCTGCGATGGTGTCTGAGTCATGGCTTGAATAGTGATTGTGAGGGTGTGTATAAGTTAGACTGTGTGGTGGGTTTTGGTAAAGATTGAGTATAAGCATCCTTTAGATCTAAGGAGCATAGCCAATCTCCCTGCTGGAGGTAAGGCAGCAGGATTCCAAGGGTAAGCTTTTTAATCAGTTTTACACCAACTAGCAAAAAGACAATCAGAAAGGAAATTTTCATCTTAGAAATCCAAAAATATAAGGCAACAAAGCTGATATAGTCCATATAATTGGGATTCGGCTGTGGATTTACAATAGAACCACAATACATCATAAGAAAATAAGGCTATCTAGCCCACATATCAGGAGGATAACAAAAACCTACGGTTATACTCCCCTATAAGCCTCACCCTGTATTTCTGTATGTAATAAATTTTTCCAAATGGGATACATCAGTAAACATATATGAAGCGCCTTCATAATTCACAACACATTTGCAGGGAAATCTTAGGAAAAAAGTAGCACCCAGCTGAAGGACCTGTGGCTTAAGAGCTAAAAAAAAACGACGCCGGAGCTGGGTGCTACGCGCTACATCCGGAAAAATATTTATCTGCTGGCCACAAAACTTGGACGCTTTATATTTGAAAAAAGCCTTAAGAATCTGTTTAGCATCCAGAGTTTTCAAGGTCACTAGAAGAGTAGCCCGAGTACTGATTGTGTCTGTGGAATCCTCTAAAAAGGCTGTCAAATTTGAAATAGAGGGTTCAATTATGTCTAAATCTCCTTCATCTGGGGCAACTTTTTTAACCGCAGAGGAAATATAATACATTTGTGAAAACTCAATAGAATCAGTCAAATATAAAACTTCTCTCAAATACTTATCCAGAAGAATTCTGGGAGCTAAGAGAGAAGTTTGTGGAAAGTTTAAGAAACGTAAATTATGAAGACGAAAAGAATTTTCTAATGCCTCCATTTTACTATGTAAAATCAAAGAATCCTTTATACCAGCCACATGTGCAGAATGCAACGGGCTGACCTGGGATTCTAACTTAGTACACACTGCGTCCACAGAAGACACTTTATCATCAAGCTGCTTTAAAGAAGCAACTGTTTCATTCGAGAAAACACATAGGGAATTTAAAGTGGAGGTCATTTTATCATCTATAGATTTGAGGGCACCCCAAAGATCTTTCAAAGTAACCTCAGAGTCAGGGGAAAGGTTAGGAAGTCCAGAGGAACCTCCGACCCCAACTAACTGAACTGGTTTAGGTAAAAAAACTTCTACAATACTTGGACTCACCTTGTCAGGAGACACCACAGAGACAAAGGAAACCTCGACAGGAGGCAGAGGAGGAAGAGGAGACCGCACTCCAGAACTGAAGGAGGATCCTTCAGGGGAGGATTGCACAACCGGAAGAGGGACAAAATGTTTGTCCATAGGGCCAATAGGCGTCTTATCTGCTGCGGCATCAGATGATTTCCCCCCGCCTTAGCTTTCCGTTTCCCCATGACAAAGCATAAACAAAATCACAGCACACTGAGCTCTCAATGCCAAAGGGGCGCCCCTTCGGAGCACGCTCCGCGGTCACAGAGAGCTCTGCAATATATAGAGGAAGAAAGGAAAGGTCCCTGGAAAAGGTGTCCCAGCGCTGCCTGCCCAATGGCGGAGGGAAGGGAGCGCGTCCAGCAGCCGGCCCCGAGTGGTAGCAGTCTCCAGGATCTCAGAGCAGACCCCGAGTTCCTCCCACACAGCCACACCGCATCCGTAGAGTAGCTGCGGAGCTCTCAATTATACCCGGCAGGGTCTTCCCTGGAAAAGGTGTCCCAGCGCTGCCTGCCCAATGGCGGAGGAAAGGGAGTGCGTCCAGCAGCCGGCCCCAAGTGGTAGCAGTCTCCAGGATCTCAGAGCAGACCCCGAGTTCCTCCCACACAGCCACACCGAATCCCAAGGGTAAGCATCTTGAACTTTTCCCTCTCCAGGAACTTGTTGAGGTTGCGTAAGTCTAGGATGGGTCTGAGGCCTCCTGTTCTTTTTTGGTACCAGAAAGTACCTGGAATAAAAGCCGTGACACCTCAGGTGGTGGGGGACCGATTCCACAGCCTGTTCCTTTAGCAGACTTGCTAACTCCTGAAGGAGTAGGTCCCTGTGCAGAGGGAGTCTTGCAGGCTCCCCTGGAAAATAGGAGGGAGGTACCTGGTGAAAATGGAGAAGATAGCCCTTTTGGACTATATGGAGCACCCAGGTATCTGATGTGACGGCCTGATGTGACCTGTGGGCAAAGTGGGCCAGCCGGCCTCCTGTGCTGATGTGAGCCAGAGGAGAAGAGGCTATGCTTTCTGAGTCAAAAACCCCCACCCTGATGAGCAGGGGCCGGTGTTGGTGGCTTGGGGGCCTTCTGCCTACGGGGCCCATGACCCTGCCCCTTGGCCTGCAGACCCTGTTGGGGAGCTGCAGAGGCCTGATAATGAGGATACTGTTTACAGGCAGATGACTTCCTCAGGTAAAAGGTCTTTTTTCCCGAGCCCTTCTTTTTCTGAGAAGGGGCAGAGGTTTTTCTGGACAGCCTAGTCCGGGTCAGAGTCTCGGTCTCGAGTTCTGCAGTCTTTTCAGCCATGGGCTTGCCAAAGAGGTTTTCACCTCGGCAGGGGACATCGACCAACTTGTCCTGTACCCATGGCTCGAGATCGGATGACTGTAGCCAAGCCTGTCGGCGGGCACTGATGCCGGCCCCGGCTACTCGGGCCGAAGCCTCGAAGCCATCGTAGGCTGCTCGAGAGATAAACTTCGAGCACTCTCGAATACCAGTGGACAAGGCCTGGAACCTCTGCAAAGGTTCCTCGGAGAGACCAGCAGAGAACCCGGCAATCTCCTTTGCCAGGTCTCGGAGATACATGCCCATGTAGAGCTGGTATGTCTTTGACACGGCAAGCAAGCATTGAGCCGTGGAAGCACTTCTTACCGAGGGCATCCAGGTTCCGGGCCTCCCGGCCGGGAGGCACAGAGGAGTGCATCTTCTGACTTTTCAGTCGATGCATGGCCGATTCCACAACCATGGAGTGGTGCGGTAATTGTGCCTTTTGGAACCCGGGGCTCTTGCGGACGATAGATGGAATCGACCCGCTTGCTTAACACCGGCGTTGAGGACGGGGTCTCCCACATGCGGAAGAGCAGCCGCTCTAGCATCGGAGGAACCGGTACAGTAAAGGCCTCCTTCGGGGGAGAGTCATACTGGAGGGCCTCGAGCTCCTCGGCTCAAGGCTCCTCCTCGGGATCCACGGGGAAGGCCAAGGCCTTGGCCATATCCCGCACGAAGTCCAAGAACCGGGTATTCTCCGGTGGGAATCGTCTCCGAGGTTCGGACTCCGGCGAGTCCGATAGGTGTCGGGTGACTCTTCGTCCTCCATCTCCCAGCCCGACTCCTCGGAGGAGGTATCGAGCGGCTCCGGTCGGGCGGGCACCGATGCCATCCGCCCCAACGCCGAGGGTACCAGCGTCGACGACCTCGGTCCCGAATGGGAGGCCAAGGGAGACCGTGGCCGAGGATCGACTCGAGCCCGCATGGACTCGAGGATCGGCTCGGCCTCCGGGGTCGACTTGGACGTCGATGTCCCGGTGGTCGGGGCAGATGCACTGGTGAGACCGGCGATCAATGCCCGCTGCTGTTCCATGAAGGCAGCGAGGCTGCTCTCCAAGGCCGTCAACCTGAGTCTGAGCTCAGGAGACCCCGCAGCCCCCGACTCGGGCCCTGACGTCGTCTCCCCTGGAGGAGAGTCCACGAGGACTACAGCACTCACGTGTCCAGGAGACTCCATCTCGAGACGAGGTTGCTTGGCAGGCCTCTCCGACTCCGAAGACCCGGGACGGCTATCGGGGCTATGCGACCTGACTGTCGAGGAACCAGGAGCATCCACCGACGCCGCCCTCGCGGGTTTCTTCTTCCTATGCTATGCTGTTCCCACGAAGGAGACCCCCGCTCAGAGAAACCCCGACGCTGCTTGGGGCCGGAGTCCCGAGACGTCGAGGCCTCTGACGAGGTCCGGGCCCATCCGGACGCAGAGTCAGAAGATCCTATCCTTCTGGTGCTGCCGACTCAACGCCTTCAAGGACATTTTGCCAGACTGACCACAGATCATCGGGTCATGATCGGGTCCGAGGCAGTGGAGGCAGCAGTCATGTGCGTCAGTAAGAGACATAAGTTTTACACCGATCACACTTTTTAAACCCGCTGGCAGCCATCGGGGGAAAAAAGGCCCCAACGAGGTCAAAAGACAGAGCTGCCAGTGAAAAAGGAAAAAATGGCACAAACACTAGTCACGAAGGACAAAAAAACGAAAAAGAGAGAGTGGGCTCGATACCGGCGTATCGGGCCCAGGCGGGAAAAGGATCCAGCGTCGAACCGAAGGAGAAGAACAAGAACAGGGAAATCAACTTTTTCCTCGGCGAAAAACAAACTACGTCCGTCGGGATCCGCGGAAAAAAGAAGACTGAGCAAGATGGCACCCTTGGGCGGGAAGGGAACCGCGCATGCGCACTGCAATTCCCAAAGGCTTTCTTTGAAAGCTGGGGAAATGCTCCGCATGAGGGCTCCGTCGGCGCCGACGTCACCCATATGTGAGGACTGACTTCCTGCTTGGTCCTGGAGAAGATTTGAATAGCTTTGGAAATGGCTCTGAGTTCTAATAGGTTTATATGAAGAAGAGCCTCCTGTGAGGACCAAAGGCCCTGCGTTGATAGATTGCTCAAGTGGGCTCCCCAACCCATCTTGGAGGCATCCGTTGTTAGGATAGCCTGAGGTGGTGGTTGCTGGAAAGGAGAGCCTATTAAAAGGTTTTCTAGAGACTGCCACCAACGGAGAGACAGAATCAGGCGTGTAGTAACTCTGATCTTGTCTGACAGGCTTCCTGAGGCCTGAGACCTTTGGGAAGCTAAGGTCCACTGGGCTGCTCTCATGTGAAGACGAGCGTAAGGTATTACATGGACCATAGATGCCATGTGACCTAGTAGGCGAAGCATCTGTCGAGCAGAAAGGAAGTGCTGCATAAGATGCTAGCGCGATGATTCGCCGACAGTGTGGTTGGGGCAGCAAGGCCCTTGCCAGCTGTGTGTCCAAACGAGCCTCTATAAACTCGAGGGATTGAGATGGGGTGAGCTGGGACTTTGGAAGATTTATGACCCATCCCAAATACTGGAGTATTTGTTTTGCTTGCAATAGGGCCTGAAGAGCTTCTTGAGCTGACTGCGCCCAGATGAGCCAATCGTCCAAGTAAGGGAAGACAAAAATTCCCAGGGTCCTCATGAATGCTGCTACTACTGCCATGCATTTTGTGAAGACCCTTGGAGCAGAGGCTAGCCCAAAGGGAAGGACTCTGTATTGGAAATGTCTTCACTGGACTAGGAACCAAAGAAATTTCCTGTGATCTACATGAATAAGGATATGCATGTAGGCGTCTTTTAAATCTAGAGAACATAGCCAATCTTGCCTGTGAAGGTATGGCAGAAGAGAGCCGAGGGAATGCATTTTGAACTTCTCTCGGACTAGAAATTTGTTCAGCTCTCCGAGATCTAGAATTGGCCTTAAACCCCGTCTTTTTTGGGATGAGAAAATAGGGGGAGTAAAACCCTGTACCTTGTTGGCATAGAGGAACCTCTTCTATAGCTCCTTGAGGTCTATGCCTAGAGGTTGAGAGTTGAATTGTTTTACTACTGTGGGTGGTGGCAAGCTGAGAAAACAAAGCTTGTACCCCAGACTCACTATGGACAAAGACCAGGCTTCTGATGTGATTTGTTGCCATCTTTTGACAAAATGGCAGATACGGCCTGGAATATTTAGAGGTTCTGGGCCTAACACAGGAAGAATGATTAAGTTCTCTAGATAAAAGTCAAAAAACCCTGAGGAGGCTGAGTCTGTTGAGCCTGCTGAGGTTTGGGTTTTCTTTGTCTCGTCTGTTGCCCTTTTTGGGGAACATATGCCTGTTGGGTGGAAGATGGATAGAACTTTTTCTTCTTAGAGAAAAAGGGTTTCTTAAAGGACTTTTTCTTAGCTGGATTAGCAGAAATCTTTGACTATTTAAAGTAGCATTATCAGTGTCAAGCTGATTAGCCTTAGATTGCCAATCCTTGCCAAAAAGATTTTCTCCAGTGCAAGGAATATTTCCAAGCTTTTCCTGCACCCATTCTTCCAAGTCTGAAGCTTGGAGCCAGGCAATACGTCGTGCTCCTATAGCTATGGCAGAGGTTCTGCTAATACATTCAAAACAGTCAAAGGTAGCATGATTCATGAACTTAGAGACATTCTGAGCATGTTTGACTAGTGATGAATAGTCTCTCTCTTATCCTCTTGAAGGAAAGGGTTCAAAAGCTTTACGTTTTTTGTAACCTCCTCAAGAAACATTCCCATGTATAAAATATAGGAACTAATCCTTGCTGAAAGCATGGAGGCCTGAAAAAATCTACGCCCAAAGGCATCCAAGGGTTCTAGATTCACAACCTGGTGGATTAGAAGTGTGTCTTTTTGTACTCTTAATCCATCGCATGGCAGACTCTACCACCATAGAATGGTATGGTAGCTGAGTTTTTTGAAAACCTGGACAAGGTGGCACTCTATACATAGTGTCAAGGCGTCTAGAATGTGGGGATACTGTTAAAGGAGTTTCCCACATCCTCAACATTAGATCATGTAAGATCTGATGTATGGGGAACATTGCTGCTTCCTTTGGAGCCAAGAGGTATTGTAAAATTCTTAATTCTTCTGCCCTAGGTTCCTTTTCAGGCACCACTATAATGGCAAGTGCCTTTGCCATATCACGCACAAAATCGTGAAAAGACATGTCCTCAGGAGGGGACATTCTGCGTTGAGGAGAAGGAGTTGAATCTTTTAAAAGTTCAGCTCTGGTACCGGTGGAGTCAACTGAGTCATCAGAATCAGAAGACTCAAAGGGATGAAGCACCAGATTCTCCTTTAAAAGATGTCTTCGGTACCGCTCGAGGTCGGTACCGAAGCAAGTCGGTACCTGATCCCCCACGCTTGAGAGGGATTCTAAACTCGGCATCGGGGGAAGTAAGCCTGCCGAAGAAGGTACCGAGGGTACCAGCACCGGTAACCGACAGCGATACCGGTGCTTGTGAAACGGTCTGCAGCGAATTTAGCGGTACCAAAGTAGCCAAAAGATTCACTAGACTGCGTTCAATGGCAAGGAGTCTTTTATCCATCACCATTTCCGATGCCGGAGTGTCGGTACCAATCGAAGCGGCCACAACCCCCGAGCATGGAACAGGAATGTCCATCGAGGCCAAAGCCTCATGAACATCCTGGAGGCCCGATAATGCTTTGGAGCCAGAAGACTCCCACCGGGGCTGCTTTGCCGGTGCAGGATCCTCAAGGGCAACGCCAGAGGCATCTCGATACTTAGAAGGAGATCTAAGTCTAGGCGGTCCTCGAGAGGTAGATTTATGTTTAGTTACCTGAGATCCCCTGGGAAGAAGTAGAGGCCCTGGAGGACACTGATGCTACTGACATCGTGTCCGATGCAAACAGGGCACCGAGTTGATTTGCTCGATTCTGAAGACTTTTTAGTCAGCTTCCTGCAAGAGAGACACTCCGCTGGGCAATGGTCAGGACCTAAACATTTAAGACACCAGTCATGGGTGTCTGTGACAGAAATTGTGCTGCCACACTTTGAACATTTTTTGAAACCAGTAGCTGTTTTTTCCATGTTAAAAAGTAGAGGTGTCTAGTGGCCAAAATGGTGCCAAGCACCAAGCAGGGGAAAAACTGAGTGAAAAACAAGTTCTGTGTGTTTTGTTTTTTGGTTTGTTTTTTTTAAGAAAGAAAGGAAAAACACACTAGTGGTACCGGTGGGCGTCGAACTAAGGCAGGCGCGACCACAAAAAATAAGAAATAAAAGTAGAATTTTCTGCAGTGACAGGGTTCATGTCCTGTCGGCTCCGCGGAAAACGAAGAACTGAAGAGGGAGGTAGATGGGTGGGAAGGCAGCACGCATGCGTGGATGCATGCTCCCAAAAGCGTTCTTATTGGATGCTGGGGAGCGTTCCCGCACGGGCTCCGTCGGTATCGACGATACCCATATGTGAAGACTCATTCCTGCTTGTTCCTGGAGATGGATGCTACCAGTGGTGTGCCCCAGAAATCTGTTCTTGGTCCGATTCTTTTTAACATCTTTGTTAGTGATATAGCGGAAGGGCTGTCAGGTAAGGTTTGCCTCTTTGCGGATGATACCAAAATCTGCAATAGAGTAGACACCCAGGAAGGTATAGATAGCATGAGGAGAGATCTAGCTAAGCTTGAAGAATGGTCTAGAATTTGGCAGCTGGGATTTAACGTTAAAAAAAATGTAAGGTCATGCATTTGGGCTTCAGCAATCCAAGAAAGCAATATAGTATAGGGGGTGAAGTACTTTTGTCCACTAAAGAACAGCGGGACCTAGGCGCGGTTGTGTCTGATTTATTTATTTTATTTATTTAACATCTCTTATATACCGCGCTATTAAAATCAGCGCGGTGTACATCGAACAAAATATACTGCAATGTGTACAGGTAACATCGAGTTTACAGAGAACAGGGGAATATAAAACATGGAATAACAGGGATAACTATGTACAATAAACAATATACTATTTATATGCTTTAATTATGTACCATAAAGTAGCTAAACAGGTAGAAAAGGCAATGGCAAAAGCTGGAAGGATGCTTGGGTGCATACGGAGAGGAATGGCTAGCAGAAAAAAAGGAGGTGATAATGCCTCTGTACAAGTCTTTGGTGCGACCTCATTTGGAGTATAGTTTGCAATTCTGGAGACCGCACCTACAAAAGGATGTGAACAGGATGGAGTCTGTGCAGAGAGGGGCTACTAAAATGATTAGTGGTCTTCATTATAAAGCATATGAGGACAGACTTAAGGCTCTTAATATGTACACCTTAGAGGGAAGGCGGGATAGAGGTGATATGATTGAGATGTTCAAATACCTCCGTGGCATAAATGTTCAGGGAGAGAGCCTCTCAATTGAAAGCAAGTTCTGCTACGAGGGGACATGGGATGAGGGTAAAGGGAGATAGATTCAGGAGTGATATGCGGAAATATTTTTTTACGGAAAGAGTAGCGGATCTGTGGAGTAGTCTCCCAGTGGAGGTGGTAGAGATGAGGACAGTAACTGAATTCAGAAAAGCATGGGACAAAACACAGAGGATCTCTAAAGGTAAAAGGGGACTGTTGTTGTTGATATGGAAGGACACACTAGATAGGCCATGTGGTCTTTTTCTGTCGTCATATTTCTATGTTTCTATGTTTCTAATTACTTTTGTCCACTAAAGAAAAGCAGGACCTAGGCGTGATTGTGTCTGATGATCTTAAAGTAGCTAACAGGTAGAAAAAGCAACAGCAAAAGCTAGAACGATGCTTGGGTGCATAGGAAGAGGAAATGGCCAGCAGAAGAGAGGTGATAGTGCCTCTGTATAAGTCTTTGGTGCAACCTCATTTGGAGTATTGTGTGCAATTCTAGAGACCGCAACTTCAAAAGAATATAAACAGGTTGGAGTCAGTACAGAGGGTGGCTACTAAAATGGTTAGTGGTCTTCATTATAAAGCATATCAGGACAGACTTAAGGCTCTTAATACGTACACCTTAGAAGAAAGGCAGGATAGAGGTGATATGAATGAGACGTTTACTGAAGAGTGGCTCAGTGGTTGGGACAGGTTACCTCAGGCCAGAGGGCTGGGGGTTCAATTCCCACACAGGGACAAGTAACCTCAGGCCGGGGGGACTGGGGTCTCTAGTCCCATGGCTACTCCTTGTGGCCTTGGGTAAGCCACTTAACCCTCCATTGCCTCAGGTACACTTAGATTGTGAGCCCTTCAGGAACAAGGGAATAAAAAAGTACCTGTTAGCATGTAAACCGCTCGGATGCATAAGTAAAGGGTGATATATCAAATGCCTTAACCATAACCATAAATACCTCCGTGGCATAAATGCACAGGAGGAGAGCCTCTTTCTATTGAAAGCTAGCTCTGCTATGAGGAGACATGGGATGAGGGTGAAAGGGGATAGATTCAGGAGTGACATACGGAAATATTTCTTTACGGAAAGAGTGGTGGATCTGTCTCCCAGTGGAGGTGGAAGAGATGAGGACAGTATCTGAATTCAAAGAAGCATGGGACAAGCACAGAGCATCTCTAAAGGGAAAAAGGGGACTGTTGTAATGGTTGATATGGAAGGACAGACGAGATACCTGTAGGCCATGTGGTCTGTCATCATGTTTCTACGTTTCACTGCACTGAGTTCTCTGGAAACATGTAGAAAGATGGTAAAAAAAACAAACATACAAAAATGACAGAAAAATATTCTGTAAATGTTTTAGTTGCCTCTGGAATATGGAGAGATCAGTTATATTTCTCAATGTGTTAGTGAGGAAATTCCAGAGGATTGGCGAGTAGAATGTGACTGCTCTTCTAAATGTATATTTGTTCATTTTCTGAATTCTGTGGGTATGCTAAAGGTGTTTTGGGAGCCTTCTCTCCTATCCCTATTTGGTATTTTACTAATCAAAGACTTTAGATAGGTTGATGAAGAATTATGTAGTGCTTTAAAGGTAGTTAAAAGTATTTTGAACTTGATCCTGCTTGCAACTGGGAGCCAATGTAGCCGATTTAAAATCAGTGTGATGTAAGAACATAAGAACATAAGATATGCCATACTGGGTCAGACCAAGGTCCATCAAGCCCAGTATTCTGTTTCCAACAGTGGCCAATCTAGGTCATATGTACCTAGCAGTTTCCCCAAGAGACACAAGTTCCACAATGCTTGTACTGGGTCAAGCATTGATATCTTCGGTCACTTCTTAATAATGGTTTATGGACCTTTCCTCCAGGAACTTGTCCAAACCTTTTTTAAAACCCAGCTACACTAACAGCCTTTACTACATCCTCCGGTAACAAATTCCAGAGTTTGATTACACGTTGAGTGAAAAAATATTTTCTTTTATTAGTCTTAAATAGTTTACCCTGTAGCTTCATTGCATGTCCCCTAGTCTTTCTATATTCTGATAAGGTAAACAATCGATCTACGTTTACCCGTTCCACTCCGTTCATTAATTTATAGACTTCTATCATATCTCCCCTCAGTCGTCTCTTTTCCAGGTTAGAGCCCTAACCTTTTTAGCCTTTCATAGGAGTATCCTTCCATTCCCTTTACCATTTTGGTGGCTCTTCTCTGTACCTTTTCTAAAATCGCTATATCCTTTTTAAGATACGGCGACCAGAATTGCACACAATATTCAAGGTGCGGTCTCACCATGGAACGATATAGAGGCATTATAATATCTTTTGTTTTATTTTCCATTCCTTTCCTTATCATACCTAGCATTCTATTTGCTCTTTTGGCCGACGCTGCACACTGGGCCGAGGGTTTTAACATGGTATCCACAATGACGTCTAAATCTTTTTCCTGGGTGGTGGTTCCTAATGTGGAACCTTGCATCGTGTAACCATAGTTTATTTTATTTATTTATTTATTTTATTTGGACAACTTTTATATACCGCTGCTTCCAAGGATCAGCAGCGGTTTACATTATAACAAACAGAACAGGTACATTGAACTTTAAGAACTAGGAATATTTTACATTATAACAAATTGGTTTTACATTATAACAAATCAAATATCAATACAATTGATTTAGAACTTTATAAGTTAGTTTACATTATTACAGATATTACATTATTACAGGTATTGTATAGTGCAATACTAGTATAAATGTATTACAGTATAAAATAACATTATTGAACTATATTACAAGTAATAGTTTATTAATGTATTGATTCAGTTTATGGAGGTTGGGAAGCTATACCTGTTTCTCCATTGGTATAGTATTGTGTGAATAGATGGGTTTTTAGTGTTTTCCTGAATGTTAGAAGATCTTTTGTTTCTCTTAGTTGATCTGGTAGATTGTTCCACAGTATCGGAGCAACTAGCGAAAAGGCACTGTTACTTGTTGAGTGTTTAGATTTTCTTATTATATCTGGGACTGCTAAGGTGTTGAGGTTTTTTCTCCGTCTTATCCTAGTTTCAGGTGGGCTGTGAAGGAGGGTGGTTAAGTATGATGGGGCAATATTATTAATTAATTTGAATGTTGTTAACAGTATTTTATATTGAATTCTACTGGATATAGGTAACCAGTGTAGGGTGAATAGAATAGTTTGGGTTCTTCCCTAGGTGCATAACCTTGCACTTGTCCACATTAAATTTCATCTGCCATTTTGATGCCCAGTCTTCCAATTTATCAAGATTCTCTTGCAATTTTTCACAATCCTCTTGGGTTTTAACAACTTTAGTTTTGTGTCATCTGCAAATTTGATAACCTCACTCGTTATTCCACTTTCCAGGTCATTTATGAATATGTCAAAAAGCAGCGGACCCAGCACAGATCCCTGGGGTACACCACTATTCACCTTTCTCCATTGGGAAAATTGGCCATTTAGCCCTACCCTCTGCTTTCTATCTTTTAACCAGTTCCTGATCCACAATAGTGTGTTCAGATCTTGGCAATCTGTGGATAATTCTTGCAGCAGTGTGTTGAGCCATCTGTATTTGGTTTACTGCATGGTTTGATATACCTTGGAGGATGCCATTACAGTAGTCAAAGTGGGGGAAAATTATAGCTTGGAGCACTGAACAGAAGTCATTGGGCTCAAGCAGAGGTCTTAGGTGTAGGAGTGTCCTAATCTTGTTGTATATTGTTCTGCATATGTTATTGATATGGGTGGATAAAGAAAGGTTTTGATCTAAGGTAATTCCTAGATACCTGGTTTCAGTTTTTACTTCCAGGGATATATCAATATTTACTGAGGAAGGTGGGGCAAAGGTTTTATCCCTGATAAAAGTACTTCTGGTTTTTTATAAATTATCTTTAGGGTTTTTTGCTCAGAGCCATTGCGTCGCATCATTTAGACATATGGCTATTTGCTGGAGGTTGAGTTTTGATATGTTGTAAAGAAGGTATATCATTATATCATCTGCATAAATATGATAGCACATATGTTTCTGAAATATGCTACATATTGGCTGTAGGTTATATTAAATTGTAATGCGGAGAGGACAGATCCTTGAGGGAGTTCATGATATCGAATGTAGGGATTCGAAGAGGTTTGACCTATTTTAACCTGTTGGGTGCGGTTGGTTGAATATGATTTAAACCACCGTTACGTAGTGCCATTAATTCCAATTTGTTGTAGTCAGGGACCACCCTGCAGCTAGTCAGCAGGGTCCAGGGTTCTGAGGTGATAGTGGTCCGCATTGATATATGGGTGGGGGGGGAAGGTTAATGAATAGGGCAAAAAGTATTACAGGGGTCCAGAACGTGGACTGATCATTCACTGGTGAGTGTGACATTCAATTTGGGGTATAGAGATGAAGGGATAAAGTTTTGGAGACTTAACGAATACCTACTGGAAAAATCCAGAAACAGTAGGGAAAATAAAAGTAAAAAAGGAATATCTGGAGTACAATCTGAATGGGGAGGTGGGTTTAGGAATGGTGTGGGATGGATTAAAGGCGGTGATACGAGGACAGTTGATTGGGGAGGCGGTGAAGGTGAACAGAAAGAGGGGGGGAAATAGAGATGCAATTATTGGGGGAGATTAGGAAATCGGACTGTAGTCACCAATGTGACAAAGCCAGAGGTGTTAAGGGAGTTACAACAGCCGAGGGGTAGGCTAGGGCAACTAAGAGCAAATAAGATGGCCCATGAGCTAAATGTAATGAAGCAAGCTATGTTTGGGGGGGGGGAGGGCAGGGCGGGACGCATTTTGGTGCACAGACTTAAAGTGAGGGCTTCACAGAATTGCATAGGTAGTATAAGAAATACGTCAGGGAAGCTGGTGCATGGCAACAATGAAATAAGGCAGGCTTTAAGACTATTACTCGAAACTATACAGCAGTGAGGTTCAGGGAGGAAAGGAAAAAAGGATTATTTAGCAGAATGCGAACTACAATCACTCACCCAGGAAGAGGAGGAATGGATAGAAAGGCCCATCAGGGAGGGGGAGGTGGAGGAGGCCATCATGTCCCTGAAAATGGGTAAAGCACCAGGGTTGGATGGGTTAACGGGGAAATTTTATAAAGTGTTCCAACAGACCCTAAGACGAGTCATGGTGGAAGTGTTTAATGGGGTAATGGCAGAGGCAGGGATTACCGTGCTGCCAAAGCCTGGGAAGGACCTTATGGTGTGTGGGTCATATAGGCCAATTTCGTTGCTGAACGTGGATGCGAAATTGTTAGCAAACATTTTGGCAAACAGGTTGCAATGGGTAATGCAAAAGTTAGTTAATCAAGATCAAACGGGATTTGTTGCGGGAAAACAAGGAGGGGATAATATAAGAAAAATCTGCAATTTAACGTGGGAAGTAAAGAAGATGGGACAAAAGGCAGTGTTCATTAGGGTGGATGCAGAAAAGGCCTTTGATAGAGTCAAATGGCCATTTATGATACAAGTGCTGGAAAAGATGGGGTTGTGGATTAATTTTGTAAAATGGATAAAGGCACTATACAAGGCACCTAAGGCTCAAATAAGGATAAATGGGAGTTACTCTGAGGCAATTCAGTTGAAATGGGGCACGAGCCAGGGTTGCCCACTATCACCACTGCTCTTTGCACTGGTGATAGAACCCTTGGCAAAAAAGGTTTGAAGGCAGGAGGATATTAAAGGGGTGAAGATGAACTCATGGGAATCAAAGATTGCTCTTTTTGCTGATGTCATTTTTACAGTGAGGGAACCATTGATTTCATTACCGGTTCTAATGAAGGAAATAGAAAACTATAGTGCGGTGGTGGTGTACAAGATAAATTGTAGTAAAACAGATATTGGAATTTAACTTAAATGAGGAACTGGCTAAGGGCTTGAGGGAGGGGTTCTCGTTTAAATGGGTTAGGAAAACGTATCGGTACTTAGGGACCCAAATGGGAAGGGATACCCAACACTTATGGGAATGGAACTATGTTCCTTTGCTGAAGGAGGTGAGGAGGGACCTGCAAAAATGGGAGACACTATATTTCTCTTGGTTAGGAAAAATTGCAGTTATAAAAATGAATGTGATGCCAAGATTTCTTTGTTTAGTTCCCTCCCATGTAGGGTACCACGGTCATATCTGAAACAAATTCAGAATTTAATGTTTAATTTCATATGGGCAGGGAAGGCTTTGAGGGTGTCTAGATATATGATGTTTGGTGATAAGGGGGATGGGGGGGATGAGGACTCCATGGATGGAAAAATGTGTGTCAGCATAACTAAAAGCTTTGAAGAATTGGCAGGGGACAGAAGAGATACCATTGTGGGTACAATTGGAACAGAAGGAGAAGAAAAGTGGGAGTTTGGAGGCTTGGATATGGGACCCGGTAGCTAAGAGGGAGGAGGAGGAGGAGGGTAATCCCTTTAGAGAGTTAACAAAGGCGATATGGCTGAGGGTTAAGGGGGTACTCAAGAGTGAGAAAAAATATTCAAAGGAAACACAAATATTAGGTTTGGGAGATTTTCAGCCAGGTAAGGAAGGGGGGGGGGGTATTTAAGGGATGGAGGGATAAGGTGTTAAGATTGTTAGGACAAGTAGTAAATAAGAAAGGAGAGATCTGTAGCTTTGTAAAGCTTCAAGAGGGGTATGGGTTGCAGGGAACAATTATGCCTACATGCAGTTGGTGGATTATATATGTAGAAAGGGAGAACGAGAGGATCTGAGAGAGAAGGAAACCAAATTTGAGGGAATAATGAGGCATGGAGGAACTAGGAAAGGGGTGATAGCAAAGGAAAAGGGGAAGGGGAAGATAAAGGGGGAAATCGGGTGGAGCAGGTATTGGAAGGAGAATGGGATAAAAGGCGATGGTAAAATATTTATAAATGGTCTAAAAGATTGGCACCAGGTACGGCATATCCAGAAAATAGTTTGAAAGTGAGATATCAGGTGTATTGGACGCCTTGGAGATTAAGGGTGATCAATAAACACGAAATGGGAGAATGTTGGAGGAGGTGTGGAGGAAAGGGGGATTTGAAACACAATATGGTATTGTCCAAAAATACAAAAGGATGTGGAAAGTATTGTAGGGTAGAATGTTGGAAATGGTTAAAGTAAAAATAAATTTGACTCCATCTATGGTGATACTAAAATGAAATGCAGGAAGAAGGGGATAGAAATATACAAATGTTGACGGGATATTGTATCGGGGCTGCAAGGGGGGAGATTATGGCCCAATGGAGGCATAAGGAAGTGCCTACTATACAAGATAGACAAATCAGGGTATGTGTGTGAAATAGCAGCTTACAAGCAGCATAGAATTAAAGCATTTTGGGAAATACGGGGGCGGTATGAAGACTGGAAGGTTGGAAGGGGGTGGAATAGGGGGTTCAGAAGGGAGGGGGAGAGGGGGCTGGGGGGGAGGGAAGAGGAGGGGGAGGTTAATGGAAAAGGGAAGGGGAACAGTAAAAAGGTATTGTATGGTATGGTAGGGTATTTTAATAAGAATGTTAAAAAGTTAATAAAAAGTTTGAATACAAAAAAACCAGGGCGGGGAAGGATGGGGAAGGGGGGAAAGGGGGGGGGAAGGGGAATAAGGAGCAAGCAGGACGGGTGGGGTGGGGGAATAAAGGGGCTAAAATAAAATAGAAATTGAACTGTTTGAATTGTTAAAAATGTATAATAGAAGAATTGTGGGGGGTAAAAAGAAAAGGGAATGGAAAGGTGGAATGTAAATGAAGAAAGTTAAAATAGTTTAAGATAATGTAAGGTAAAGAAACGTGGTTAAGTACTGAATCTTGAAAGTTGAATGTTATATGATATTCAGTTCACAATAAAAACTGAAATTACAAAAAAAATGTCTTATACATTACTGTACTTAAGAATGTTGGAAAATAAACTATGATCATTCAAAAAAAAATCTGGTTAGTTTTTAATACTTTTTTGTGTGCACTTTGAACTAGCAAGGCCGAGAGAGCAATGGCTCCAAATCCACCTTCAAAGCTCTCTATTTTTCTGCTTAGAAATCCTATGCCCCAAGGAATCCCAACTCCCTGAAAGTGAGACTAAGATGCTGCACTACTTTTTCTTTTTTCCAAGAAAGCCCTAAAAAGCCCTTCTCCGCCCCCTTGAAGGTTTTTTTTCCACTTAACTCCTTTCGTCTTATCCTAAACCCCAGCTAGCCCAGCACCCCTTCCTCACTCTCTAAATATCAAGAGACAAAATGGTTCTCGGGGTTTTGTGCTGGGCTGTGTTCCAGTCCTGCTGTGACATGGTCCATGGGATTTGCAGATCTAAGGCAGGGATACATTTCTCTGGCTGCCTGTTAAGGCTTTGCAATATGATATACTCAAGTGCCTTGTGCCAGCGGCTGGTGATCCCTCCTTAACCTTCTTTCCCACCCAGATTAGCTCCAGTGGCTAGGTATGCACATACGCACAATGAAAACTAAACTCCATGAATGCCGATTTGTGAAAATTGCAAAACACGCATACTCAGTTCACCCTACGACAAACAGAATCACAATTTTAGTCAATTCTAACATCCATATAACTAATATACATGTTTAGAGGATATTATATTCAGTAGAAGGTGGCCCTTTAAGAATGGTCATACAGAAGACTTACATTTTGGTCACTTAGCAGGAGGTGCTAAATATTTCACAAGCGTACTCCTTTGGCTTCTTCTGGCCCTAGGGGGTATTCTACCAATTATAGCAGTTTAAAATCATTTGATCACACATAATGAGCTAATGTCTCAAGCAGGACATTTCCTGAATTCCAGCTTGTTGGTGGCCAATATAAGAAACGAGAATGAAAACAAAACAAAAAAAAAACCAGAAAAGGAAAAACAATGGACTCTTGGTATGAGAGAAATAAAAAGATGGGGGGAAAAGAAGGAAACAATTACACTGTTCTACAGCTAAAATGTTTCTGAAATAAATTCAGTCACACTTTACTAAGTCTGGATTGTTGAGCACCAACATGATGCTTAAAATATATATAGTCTCTAGTTTTCAATTTGCACTACTGGGTCAATACATACAACCTCGACTTCAGACATGCTAAGAATATGCGAGTTATGAGAGGGAATTCTCAATTTAAATCAAATTACTAATACATGCGCATCTTTGACTGGATTGGTGATAAATATGTTTTAGACAGTACTTGCTTTTCAGGCAAAAAAATCTGAAGATACTATATCATGCATGATATGAATTGCATCATGCTATTTCCTAGAAGTCAAATGATGCAATCCTAACTGCTTAATTACATCACTCTGCAGATCAAATTGTACAACATTTTTTTAAATGAACATGATGTATCAATACTATTTTGGCTGTAGACCAGTCTTCTCTGTGTTTGATTTTTTCCATTTAGCCTAAGTGAGAGATGCTCGTAATTATTTGAGCAATGCAGATTACTCCTGCTATGTTTGTGATGAAATTACTTTTGCATCACAAACACACAGTATAACCACTTTGATTAAGTCTACCACTTTTAATTTGGTTACAAAAGTGGAGACTAGGACAAGAGGTGTGCCCCACACATATGCTGCAACGTTTGTGCAACAAATCTTTGCCAGTAGTTGACAAGAAAAAGGAAATCCATGCCTTTTGCAGTGCCAATGATTTGGAGAGAGCAGACAGATCTTATCAGCATTTGTTACTTTTGCATGGATGCTTGGAACGCCCTTCTCAATGGAAGTGGTGGGGGCAAACACGGTGATGGAATTCAAAATGGCATGGGACAGACACAGTGGATCCCTTTACAGCAACAGGATAAAATCAAAATAAACTGAACCATCTAAATTCTCAATAAATAAGGGTGTCCTACAGAGTGGTGGGTTCACCACTAAACAAAGACATGGGGAGGGGTGGCCTGCATGGAGCAGCAGGTGCAACTACTCTTGCCAACATACTGGGCAGACTAGATGGACCATACTGGTCTTTATCTGCCATCATTTACTATGTTACTATGGTGCCTCCTGTTGGGAAAGGTTTGTTGAAGAAGAAAAAATGGACTGTGCAGTATCCAAACATTCCATCACCACAACGACTACTAGTTCCTGATGCTCCAGAATCATTCTCAATTGAGTCAGACAAAGATTTATTTAACAGTTTTTTATACCGCTTTATCGTTTCAATCAAAGCAGTTTACATTGTAACTTAAACTTGGTAAACGTAATTAAACAGGGACATTGATAACTTGGATTTTTCTGAGCAATGGAGGGTTAAGGGACTTGCCCAAGGCTACAAGGAATGCTACTGGGAATCGAACCCTGGTCTCTTGGTTCCCAAGCCAGAGCGCTAACCACTAGGGGATGAAACTTCTGGTCCCAAACCATCAATTTCACATGACGCATATTTTCTCTCATCCTCCTCCTCTGAACCACTCCTAAGGTGAGCTGAATGACTGTCAGGGATTTGCAACTACCTAAGAGTAAGGCAGAACTGTTGGGTTCCAGACTGCAGCAGTGGAATCTGTCAGGTGATGTTAAGGTTTCCATGTTCCACAGACCTCAAAAGGATCTCGTTACATTCTTCTTCATGGAAGGTGATATTGTAGCCTGCAACACCACTGATGGTCTGACAGCAACTTCAACATCATTCATCATCCAGGTGAGTGAAGACACTGCATTGATCCATTGAAGAAGAGTCTTAAAGCTGTTTTACTGCATAATGGCAATGTTTTGCAGACTCCAGTTGGTCACGTAGTCCATATGAAGGAAACGTATGACAATATAAAACAGCTGCTGAGATGCATAAACTATGACCAACATCAGTGGCAGCTTTGTGGCAATTTGAAAGTTGTTGCTCTGTTGCTCGGTCTGCAGACTGGATACACAAACTACTGCTGTTTTCTCTGTGAATGTGAATCACAGAAAGATTCCCACTTCATCAAGAGAGACTGGCCATTCCAACAGCCATTGAAGCCGGGACAGAAAAGTGTGTTCAACATCCACCGCTTGTTGAATCAAGGAAGATTTTATTACCACTCTTACCCATTAAGCTTGGTCTAATGAAAGCTTTTGTCAAGGCTATGGATAAAACAAAACCTTGCTTTCAAAAATCTCAGCAGGAAATTTCCAAGACTAAGTGAAGCTAAGATAAAGGAAGGTGTCTGTTGGTCTTCAGATTTGTGAATTTCTTCGAGATGAATTTCACTGTGCACTACGTGGCAAAGAAAGGACATCATGGAAAGTCTTCCAGATAATGACAAGTTCTCAGAAACAAGGCAGATAACTACAGGGAATTGATGGAAGAACTCCTCAATGCATATAAAAGTCTTGGCTGTACCATGTAGCAATTTCATCAGGAACATTGCAGCAATGGAGAAAAGATAAAGGCAAATGGAGCCCACCACTGTTTGCAGACTATTATTGGACAGTGACAAGAGATACTCCATTTACAGAATACAAGAGAGAAGCGCTGAGTAGACACTTAAGGTCTGAAATGAACATTAAAGCATAGTCATTTCTTACTTTGTTTCATACTAACATTTTTAATAAATTGTATTTAAAAGTTTTAAATCAGCCAAAAGTTTATTTAAACAAAGATAGGTGAAATTATCATCAATTTCATATATATGGCAACCATAAACACATGAAAAGATCTAAGTTTATTATAATTTGTGATTAAAACTACTACCAACACGTTATATATATGCGTAAAATGGAAAAGCTTAGATATGTTGGAAACAGTAGCCAATCAGCGGTTTTGTCATTTTTTTAATTCAACACATCAAACTCCATAAGAAATGGCAGATTTAGTCTCTGAAGCAGACGACTTAAAAAATTGTAGATCAGTGTTATCAAAAGCATGCACATGAACAGGGAGCAAAAAGTCTGGACCGCAGAATGGGGGGGGGGGGAGAAGGGGGGCAGATCTGCATGGTTATTCCCATAGATATCCAGTAATTTTTCTAGCTTGTTCTGAGCTCAGAGAACTACTCCATTGACACCATTAGAGGACATTATCTACTTGTGCGGACTATTCATTTTGCTTGTCCTTGGGGAACATTTTTTTTTAAATGGCAAAAAGTAGTAAACTATAAGGAAAATTTATTTTCCCTGATTGATAAAACTTTTTGCTGGTGCCTATGTTTTCAGAACACTTTTCATGCTCAGGGCCAGATACAATTTTGCTATTTAAAAAAAAACACAACATTATTTCCTAAACTAATCACCTTTATGTACCTGTTATAGTACCGGCCTCCCATCATAAACTGGTTGTTTGGTGTGGGGCATATTTTGAAACGCTGGATGTTTTCATTTGTCCGAAAGTAAAGTGAGTAATCACCAGGCGTATTATCTGAAGGTCTTGCAAGAAAACTGCACACCTGACCCACTGAAAAAGAAAAAAAATCAATGCAAGAAAATTAAGTTCTATTTCAGATATGCAGAACCAAGAAATTCCTTAATACACTATCATGTCCTTCTGGATATTTCAATTCATCATTCCATCCGAACAATAACAGAAGTACTACCCCACATAGGATATTTCAACACCTGACATGGCAAGTATTTACACTGTCTTTCACATCATTTTCAACATCTTTAGGCTGCTTTTTTAATGATTCCTAAAAGTTATATCTGCAAGAGCCAAAAATTGTCACACACTGAAATGTCATTTGTGATTAACATGTGCTTCTGTTCCCAAGGAAGCAGCAGTAAAAATTCACATAGACACATGTTCAGTATTTCCAATTGCTCAATATAACTGATACTACTACATAAAACAGAAGGAAAGACCAGTTTCTAAAAACCGCATATACATGGTCACCACAGAATTTGTTTCTAATATTTATACATATGTTGATAAGCTAGTGTGTCATGAAACAGTCTGCCTTAAGTTCCTGAAGATGTGACCATTGTCTAGTAAAAACCATGTTGTTGGCACAAAGGCTCTGTTTTATTTATTTATAAAGTTTCTAAACCAAGGATCCATTGAGACTTCCATTGTTTACATAGGTGAAATTAGACTTACCTGCTAATTGTTGTTCCTTAAGGAACTCCAGTCTAGTCCTGAACCTCTGGGTTTTGCTCCTCCTCCAGCAGCTTGGAGACTGAGAAACGTCATCGTTTTGATGATCCTGGTATAAAGGCACCAGAACCGCCTCCTCACTCCAGTAATCTATTGACAAAGCAGACTCACCGGAGCAACAATTAAGTAGCCAGCAATACTTTTGAAACATTAAACCTACTTACTATAACTATTAAAAGAATAGAATATCTTCTTTGAACCTCTTAGCCTGTCCATTTAGACACTAACTACTGTGTGGGCCCACTTTTCCCCCACCAGCCTGGAGAATTTGGACCATAAAGAATCCCCAACTTCCAATGTCCCACTCTTCTATCAACTTACCTGTGAAAACTCTATTCTGCTTCAGGCAAATGTTCCATAGAAAACACAGGGAGGAATACAGGACTAGACTGGCGTTCCTCCTTAAGGAACAACAATTAGCAGGTAAGTCTAATTTCACCTTCCTTATTGTCCCTCCAGTCTAGTCCCGAACCTCTGGGGATGTAACAGCAGTGCAACAAATTAACGGGAGGGATCCTCTAGAGCAGCCTGAAACACAGCTGATCCAAAACAGGTATCCCTTTCCGCTTGAACATCTAGACAATAACGTCTGACAAAGGAATTTAAAGACGACCAGGTAGCCGCCTTACAAATTTCAACCGCTGGCACCAAACTGCATTCTGCCAACGACGTTGTTTGAGCTCTAGTCGAATGTGCCCTAAGACCCTCTGGCACCGTCTTACCTTTCAAGAGATATTCCGAAGATATTGCCTCTTTGAGCCATCTGGCAATGGAAGCTTTTGATGCTGCTTCGCCTTTTCATGTCCCCCCAAACAGAACAGTCTATCCGTTTTGCGGAAACTCTTCGTCTTTCACAAATACCTCCTCAAAGCTCGACACACATCCATCGGATGCAATTGTTCCTCTGCTGTACCTTCACCGTTCCTCCCAAAAACCGGTAAAGATACTACTTGGTTTAAATGAAAAGCTGACACCACTTTGGGTAAAAAGGAGGGCACTGGTCTCAAGACCACCTTTGAATCCCTAAAAACCAGGAAAGGCTCCCTACAAGATAAAGCTTGCAACTCAGATTCTGCATGCCGAAGAAATAGCTACTAAAAACACGACCGAGTCTCAAGTCCTTTAACGACGCTTTAGCCAAAGGTTCAAAAGGTTCGCACACCAAGGCCTGCAGTATTAAATGAAGATCCCATGTCGGTACTAGTCTATATGGCAGTCTCAAAAGAGACACCGCACTCAAAAAACGCTTGACATCAGGATGTCCTCCCATCGCCTCACCTTTTATCTTACCTCTTTAACAGGAAAGCGCCGTCACTTGCACCCTTTAGGATGCCGCCGCTAAACTTTTCTCAAACCCGTCTTGCAAGAAAGCTAGCACCTGCGGAACGGACAATCTTAATGAATCAATCTTCCTATCTACACACCAATCTTCAAATATGCGCCAGATACGAACATATGCTAACGAAGTTTATCTCCACCGAGCCTTCAATAAGGTGGAAATCACCACTGCCGAGTATCCTCTCGTCGTCAACCTCGCCCTTTCAAGAGCCAAACTGTAAGCGAGAACCAATCCACCTGCGGCATTAGTAGTGGACCTTGCAAAAGCAGGTCCCACCAATGCGGAAGACGCCATGGTTTCCCTAACAGAAGCCTCATCAGATCCACATACCAAGGACGTCTTGGCCAATCCGGCACTATTAATATTACGTGAACTCTGTAAGCCTCTATGCGTTGCAGTACTCGACCTATTAGTACCCAAGGCGGAAACACGTATAGCAGTTGATCTTGTGGCCAGGACTGTATGAGAGCGTCCAAGCCCTCCGACATTCTCTACCTTCTTCTGCTGAAGAAGCGATTTGCCTTTGCTGATTGCAAAGTCGCCATGAGGTCCATTACTGGCGTTCCCCAGACTCTCGAAAACCTGCGGATGGAGCACCCACTCCCCTGGGTCCACCCTTACTCGACTGAGAAAGTAGGCCTCTACATTCTTCACTCCTGCCACATGAGCTGCCAATAATGCCAGCAGGTGTACTTTGGCCCATTCGAACAACTGATCGGCCTTGGTTTCCAGCTGCACACTGCTGGTGCCCCCTTGCCGGTTGACGTAGGCTACTGTGGTTGCGTTGTCGGAAAATACCCGACTGGCCTTCCCTTGAATCGAAACCTGAAAGACTCGCAGAGCCAGCATTATCGCCCGCAACTCCAACTTGTTTATCGACCAGACCTTCTCTCGAGCTGTCCACTGCCCCTGAGCAAATTGCCCTTGAAAGTGAGCACCCCAGCCAGACAGACTGGCATCCGTTGTCAACGGAATCCAACCCGGCAACTCTAACAGCATTCCCTCTCCGAGATGTTCCGGTCTCAACCACCACGGAAGAGACAGACGGGTTTATGGCATACAAGGTAGTACTTGACTCAGCTGGTCCTCCCGATGTGACCACCTTCAGAGTAATGCTCTCTGCAACGGCCTCATGTGAGATCTTGCCTACAGGACCAACTCTAGCGTCGCTGCCATGGTACCGAGCAACTGCAGATAATGCCATGCGGTGGGAATCCTGTTTCCCAGAAAACCACGGACTAACTTTCTCAATCCTCATGCCCGCTGCTGCGGCAGGAACACTTTTCCTACCTTCGTATTGAAGCGAGCCCCGAGGTACTCCACGTCTTGCGATGGTTTCAATTTGCTTTTTGCCATATTGACCACCCATCCAAGGTCCTGTAAGAATTGCATGACCCTGGCCGTGGCTGCCTCGCTCTCGGCCCTCGACTTCGCCCAGATCAACCAATCGTCCAGAAAGGGATGCACCAGCAATCCTTCCTTTCATAACGCCGCCGCTACCACCATCACCTTGGTGAAAGTTCGCGGAGCTGTCACTATTCCAAACGGTAACGCCTGGAATTGAAAATGTCCCATCAGTACCGCAAATCAGAAACTTCTGATGCTCTTGACGAATCGGGATGTGCAGATAAGCCTCCAACAAATCCAGGGACGTCAGGAACTCTCCTTTCCGCATGGCTACAATGACCGACCTTAAGGTCTCCATCCGAAAATGTGACACTAAGACAACGATTTACTCTTTTGAGATCCAAAATTGGCTGATACGTCCCTTCCTTTTTCGGCACTACGAAATAAATGGAGTACCGACCACATCCGTACTGGTCTGGAGGTACTGGAACCACTGCCTTGAGGGATAACAGCTTGTTTAAGGTTTCCCGTACAGTTTTGCACTTGGAGCGCGCTTTGCATGGAGACTGCACAAAAGAATTGGTCACCGGCCTTTGAAACTAGCGCATACCCTTCTCGTATAACCTCCAGCACCCAATGATCAGAAGTGATCTTGACCCAGGCAGGATAAAACTCTCGCAAACGACCTCCTACAGGTACCTGCCCCACCTGGATCCTTCCAGCTTCATACTGATTTTCGAAGATTCGAGGTTGAAGAGGCGGCAAAACCTCTGCTCGCTCCTCAAACTTTGAAAACCCTGATTCCTTTAGGGAAAACGTCCTCTTTGCCCTTGACTAAACCTAGGGGACCGAAAACGCCAAAGATCCCTCGGCTGCCCCCGAGATGAAGGAACTGACCGCCCTTGTTTTTGTTTATCCTCTATATAGCCTAAAATTAATTTTTCAGCTCAATCTTTTACCTTGAGTTCAATTAATTTATTCTCCTGCATAAAAATGGAAAATCCTTCCTAATGCAATTGGGTCTCAGCATTCCATGAGGCCTTTATTCAGCCAGTCTTGCTGGATTGAACCTGCCTTCTTCCACATCAACGACCCTTAACACTGTTGCATTAAGGGGGTTTTTAACCATTTTTTTGTTATTGTTTTTTAGACATAATTATTTTTCAACTTTACTTTTATATTTTTTTCTTCTGTTTTCTTCTTTTATTATGTTAAAGCAATATAAAATCTTTAAATCTTTAAATTCACTCCACAGTCCTGAATACCATATTCACAGTCTTTTAGGATATCCAAAAACCATATGATTCAAACTTCCTTATAACGGAAAACCTTGCTTATCTGTATTTATCTGTTGGTTTTGGTAAGAAGCCAAGATTCTCATTCTAGAAGATGTTCCCGATACTCCCGACGCATATCTACGAAGCACTTCGTTTCACTTTTCGTTTCTTCAGGGGGATCGTTTATCCGACTTCACCCGTTAAATGGCTATCCAGTTTTTCTATTTCAGAGGGTGTGCAATCTCTCCTTCCCTCTGACACCACTGCACGGACT
The DNA here is from genome assembly GCA_033557465.1 of Ichthyophis bannanicus. Classification (NCBI taxonomy): domain Eukaryota; kingdom Metazoa; phylum Chordata; class Amphibia; order Gymnophiona; family Ichthyophiidae; genus Ichthyophis; species Ichthyophis bannanicus. The sequence goes on from CM066032.1 coordinate 53,516,468, forward strand.
TAAAGCTTTTTGTAAGCGTTTCGATTATTCAGCCAACGTTAGACTTTGTTTATCCTCTGGCAAGCGTCCCCCTTTTGACTCCCCTAACTCCTTCACTAGCTTATCCAAATCTTCTCCAAAAAGCAGCTTACCCCTGAAAGGAGCCTTGTCTTGGAGGACCCACCGGCCACCCAATTACGCAACCAAAGATATCGCCTCGCTGCTATTACCAATGCCATACTCTATGACAATCCTCGAATAAGATCATAATGAATATCAGCTAGATAAGCCGTCTCAGACTCCATTCTGGACGCTTCTTCGGTCATCTCCCCCAGCTGGTCTCCTTGAATCCGTTGAGACCAGCAGAGACAGGCTCTCGCTACCCAAGCTCCACAAATAGAGGCTTGGATGGATAGTGCATTTATGTCAAACACCTGTTTCAACAAAGTATCCAACTTTGTCTTGGGCGTCCTTGAGAGCCACACTACCCTCCACAGGAATGGTAGTCTTCTTGGTCACCGCTGAGACAGCTGCATCTACCTTGGGAGACAAACAGTTCTCGATCCTGTTCCACTAGACGGTAGAGACGAGCCATAATTCTGGACCCCTTAAAGTCCTGCCTCGGGCATGTCCCATTCACCTTGAATCATCTCCTTAACCACTCTGTGAACCGGGAACGTTCTCTGAGTTTTCCTAAAAGCCTGCAACAACGGGTCTTCCAAAGTGGCATCCTCCACCGGTCCCGCTGCCGGCATATTAAGAGCTTTAAGCATCTCAGATATGAGGGCCAGTAACTCCTCCCTCCTGAACACATGGACCACCCTAGCCTGGTCTTCTTGATCCATAAGTTCTCCTTCTTCCAGTTCATCGTCAAGATCCAAGTCCTGATCTGGCTCTTCTGAGCGAATACCCTCCGAAGCCATGGACTGCTCAGGATGCTGCTTTTCACTCTTGGATTTCTTTGTAGGCAGTCCAGTAGTCCCCAAACTCATCGGGATACCCGGCCTCTTCTTCCCCAGCTCCACTTCCGTGGCACTAGTAGCGAGCTTTCCATAACCAGCTCCAAACGTCTGCTGTATAAGAGTTACAAACTCTGGAGAAAAAATGGCAGCCAAACCATCTGGCCCCGGCCCCCGAGGGGGGGGAATCCAGAGTGGCAGAAGTCCCCGCCACCAGTTCCTGTGGCATAGTGGTAAAGAGCTGCTCAGGCAGGGGCAACGAAGCTATACGACGATCTTCTGCTCCGTCTTCAAGGGCTTGCTCCATAGATTCTGCCTCCTGAACACAGCCTCTGCAAACCCCTGCCTCTGACACTGCTCCCCTTCTAGACCCACAGACTTGTGGTCTAGAAGGCATGCTGTGAGACACACACTTACTTTGCCCCACGACCTCTCTGTCTACCAAAGTTAAAACACCTGAAAGAGCTATAGCTTTGTGTCGGAAATAGAGTTTTTTGTTTTTGTTTTTCAAACTACCAAGAAAAACTTCTCTACTGTACCCCAACTCTAAACCTGTGGCAGAAAATTAAAACTGCCACTTTTCTGAGCCGGTGCACGCGGTTACAGGGCCTGTAAAATCAACAGAGCTTCCCACGCGTCTGACACGCGGCGTGGCCTGTTTCGCTGCATCCGCTAGTCTCCCCAAGCTAAATTATCTGTGTTCTGCTCGATCGCTGGTCCCGCTTACCTGAGGGACTGCTGTCCAGCCTTCCAGAGACTTAACTGTGTGCTTCAGTCCCTGCACTCAGCCGAATCGCGGCTTCAGCATCAGGAATAAGCTGCCCTGATAGAACAGCTGCACCTGTCTGCTTCAGTGATTACCGCAAGTTCTACAGCGGCTCAACGGCATTTCTCTGCCCAACGCTGTCACGCAGCCGCTGCCAGCTCCTCACCCATTAAACTGGGTTCGGGGAGGCCAGAGCACAGGCAGACTACCAGTGTAAAGCCCCGATCGGTGAGAAAAGGAGGGGAGGAAGGGGGGGAGGAAAAGCAGCACCTCAGCACAGCATCTTTGCTGATCTTAATTCTTCTCCCACAATTTTTTTTTTTTAAAGGTGAACACAGACTAAAGCCTCAGCTACGACTCAATGCTATCTCTCTATCCCTACACTCTCCTCAATAGTTCCTCCTGTGAGCCCTGAACCTCTGGGCTCACCAACCTCCAGCTGCTTGGAGACTGAGATAACTGGAGTGAGGCGGTGGTTCTGGTACCTTTATACCAGGATCATCAAGACAATGACGTTTCTCAGTCTCCAAGCTACTGGAGGAGCAGCAAAACCCAGAGGTTCAGGACTAGACTGGAGGGACGATAAGGAACATAAGCCATAATCAAAAAAATACAGAAATTGCAAACACAATAAACAAAGATATCAAATAGCATATAATCACAAAGCAACACATTTCCAGAAATACACACTAGCTCCAATCTAATTTTAAAACAGCTCTGCAGAAGGTGAGAAAACAAACCCATAACCAAATTTTTTAACAATACTCTAATAGAAAGCCTTCCTAAAATATAAAGTTTTAATCTTTTGTTTAAAACACAAATGATCCTGCAAAAGTTCTAAGTGACAGAAGTTTGTTCCAGGCAAGGGGACCACCCCCTGAAACAAGACTATTCAAAATCCACACTCTAAGATGGAGGGAGGACTGGAAAGTGAGGCTGCCTACTTCCCCTGAGATTGTAATGCATGATTTGGGACAAATTACACAAGGAAATTTCAAGGTGTATCTATTCTTAAAATGAGAACCTTAAAAATTAATGTAAGGGAGCATTTGAAACAGTAAGAACATAAGAAATCCCATATGAGGTCAGACTAAAGTTCAAACCCTGCATCCTGTTTCCAACAGCAGTCAATACAGGTCACAAGTACCTGTCAGGTTCCCAAAAAGGTACATAGATTCCTCGTTGCTTATCCCGCCCCATCCTGGAAGCTTCTCACATTCTCTCATACCAACAATTAGCGAATATGACACACCAGCATGTATATTGTTTATTTTATTTCAACTCGTTTGGACTTATGTTATTCTGAAAATTCCCATGTTCCCCAAGTTCTATTCCCTGTTTTAATGTAAACCCAATCAGTCTTCGCTGATCTGAGTATTCTTTGTTATTTGTAAACCGCGCTGATAAAAATAGTGCGGTATATAAGAGCTGTTAAATAAATAAATAAATAAATCCCAGGATAAGCAGTGGATTTCCCTGGTCCTCTTTAATAATGGTCTATGGACATTTCATCCAGGAACTTGTCAAAACCTTCTTTAAAACCAGCTATACTAACAGCTTTTACTACATCCTCCAGTAATAAATTAGAGTGATTACGCGATTAGTGAAAAAAATATTTTCTATTAGTTTTAAATGGGCTACACTGTAGTTTCATTGAGTGTCCACTAGTCTTTCTAGTTCTGAAAGAGTAAACAACCGATGTTTACCCGTTCCATTCCATTATTTTGCAGACCTCCATCGTATCTCCCCTCAGCCATCTTTTTCCAAGTGGAAGAGCCCTAAACTTTTAAGTCTTTCCTATCTTTTCCATCCCATTTACCATTTTGGTGGCTTTTCTTTGTAGCTTTTCTAAGTCCACTAAATCCTTTTTAAGATATGGTGAATATGGAGTGGAGTAGTCTAATGGTTAGAGCACTGGCTTGGGAACCCAGAGACCAGGGTTTGATTCCCACTAGCACTCCTTGTGGCCTTGGGCAAGTCACTTAAACTCCTCAGAAAAATCCAAGTTATCAATGTCCCTGTTTAATGTACATTACCAAGTTTAAGTTTCAATGTAAACTGCTTTGACTGAAATGATAAAGCAGTATATAAAACTTGTTAAATAAAATAAATAGAAATGCACACAATATTCAATACAGAAGCATTACAATATCCTTTGCTCTATTCTCCATTCCTTTTCTTATGATTCCTAGCATTCTGTTTGCTTTCAAGGCCACCACTGCACACTGGGCAGAGGGTTTCAACTTATTATCCACCATGGCGCCTAAATTATTTTCCTATGTAGTGGTTCCTAATGTGGAACCCTACACCTGCTGTCGAACAGCATGAAGTGTGCAGTGTACCTGTGCTGAGGAAGGCTGGAACATGCAGGCATTGTGAAGGGCAGACCTGGATTCCAGCACCCCTGCCAATAAGACTAAGTGTGTCCTTGTGTGTGCCCAAAGCCTCTTTGAAGCATGTTCAGAGTGATGAAGAGTGGAAGTTGAAATGCTTACAAGGGCTAACAGGAAGTACAAGAAAGAATCCCCAGGTTGGCAAGAAAATTTCATCTGGCCTGATGGACAAGCATGTGAAACTGCCAGAGTACTTTCACCATCAAGTATTGTTTTAAACTCTTCCTCACTAAAAGATGTTTAAGCTCTATTAAGCATAAACCGCCCCTTACCACCGGGATCATTACCTACGAGTTCCCCTATTCAAAGGGACACATCTGTGATACCTGTTATAGAATCAGGTTCTTCTGTCTCCTGCCCTTTTCTGCAGTATCTTGGGACCCAAGGTTTCCTTGTCCTCAGTGCTGGGAAGATCTCTTGAGGATATTTGGCATGTTATTACTAGAACTTGTTGGGATATCTTGGCTTAGGGATAGTTTTGCTCCTTCAGCTGCTATCTGTGACTGTAATCATGGCCTGCCTGCAGTTTGCACGATGAAGAAAAGAAAATGTCCTGTGGGCTAAGAAAGTATATGCTACAATACAGCCTTGCGGCCTGCTGTAGTCTGGAGGCCTTGCTTTGAGTAGAAGTACGCATAGTCAGGCTCAGAGAAATTCAGGTCTGCTCAGAGAATTAATTAGCAGAAAACATACTTTCAGCCTTGAAGAAAAGAAGAATGTAATTTAGCACCAGGAGATGAAAAGACCATAAAACAGGCCAAGGAATGCAGGAAAGATTTGCTCCACAGCACAGATAAGAAGCACAATTAAGCAAAGACCAAAAAGACCTTGAGAGCACCAGCTGCAGGGGAGGGTAGCCCTAAGGCATAATTGGCATTATTCATGGGAGGGGGCCTCAGAAAAGGAGTTCTAGCAAAGTTTTCTTTCTTTGCAAGTAACTCTGATTTTCTGAGGATGACATCAGAACTTCTAGAACTTTTGGTGACAGAGAATATCTATATAAGGGGACGGCTCCATAACTCAGTGGGCAGTCTGCTCCCCAATTCCGGTGAGGGAAGTGGACTGTCCACCACCTTTCTCAGAGACTTTTGCTCAAAGCAGTTGCTGTTTGTTTGTTCTGGTACCCAAATAAAAAGCATTGTATTCGAGCAATTTGCAGTCTGAGTGATTTGTTGCTAATTGGTAATTGGTAATTGGTGATATCTAGAAAACATGTGTTGTGGGATACAGGGCCCCACAAACTGAATCCTCAATAGTTAATACCACTTCCCAGCTTTGCCAGTTTACACAAAATGTTGAAATGTTTTGCGTTTATGTTAACATATTGAGAATCTTAAGACAGTTGCTACCTTGGACTTTCAAGTTAACTAAGTGTAGACATCTGTATCATTTATTAAAGACTCTTGACTATAACTCATAAAATAGAACATTTAGAGAACAGAGGAATAAGAAACTTGCGGTTTCTGCAGTTTCCTGTGCTTCGTTTGTTGTCTCCTGATCTCTTGAAAAAAAGAATTTAAGAAAATATAGCCACTAGAGCTATCTTAGTTGTTACTTGTCTATCTGAAGATAAGCAAAGCATTATAAGAGCCTATTTTAAAAAAAATATATTTTTGTAGTTCTAAAGGTCATTATTTTTCTCAGACAGATACATAAACCTTTTATTTTGCTCTATGAGCAAGGGTTCTTGGCCCTTCAGCTCGTTTCCTGAGGTATCCCTGTAAAACTCTTCTCCTATCAAAATCCATATATTTTGTTGATCCCTCTGAGAGTTTCCTTTTGGAGACGGAAGGAGCAGCATTATGTATTTCCTGATTTTTTCCTTTATATTTTACTACCTGGTGCTTTTAATAGGGCTTTTAGGTTGCTTCTGCTGTAATTTGTGTGAGCTTAATTACTCTATTACTTCCTTATGATGTTTTCACAGACTATGACACTACCTATTAATGAGGGCTTATAGCAAAGTTTTGTTTTTTTCCTTGTATTTCATTTCTGATTGCTAAACATTTCCCATTTCTTATACCATTTTGTTTAAAGGAAAATTTTAATAAAAAAATAATATCAAAAGCCTAAGAACATGAGAATGTGGCAGGTGAGGGCCTGTGATCCACAGTGTCTGACATGAGCAAGCAGGCCTAACTAGCTTGACCTGTAAATGAAGTCTGTGGAGAGGCTAAAAGGAATTGCACATCCCCCAACATGCTGCTATTGTAGAATTAGAACTCAGTAAAAGTATTGAATTAGCTTAGACAAACAGAACTGAAAGTTGGAAAAATACAGAATAATATGTTTGAAAGCCACTGATAAGAAAATACAGCTGTAAGGGATTTAATTAAAACTGACAGAAAGGTTACAGAGCCCTGCTTCCCTACACGTACTAACTAGCCCAATGGCCTTGGAAGTAGGAAAGTAACAAGTTGGTAAACTGGCCATTGTAATTGGGACTAGAAGGGGGGTAAGCAGGTGCTGAGCCCACTCCAAGTACATAATTGGATAATCATATCAGTACCGGGACCAATAGAAGGGGTACGGGAGGTACGGGAGGTTACCGGGACAAATGAAATGTCTTGCTATACCTAGAATGGAGCAAAAGTCTATAAATGTTGTTGTTTTGCCAGAGAACATTGCTCAGCCATTTTGAATTTGATTCTGCTTGAGTCTTGTGCACAAATAAATGATTTGGACCTTCTGAACAGACTCCTGGTATCATTGGTTTGTCTGCGCTCTGCTGCTACATATTCTTGGTGCATTGGCCGGGAAGGTGTGGTATTAGAGGGTATATAGGGCAATATACCACGACTTTCCGCCTCTACAGGTTTGGTCCTGCCGGGATCGCGCCCTTCCGACGGGGGCTCGCTCCCTGGCGCCACCGGTCCCTTGTATCGGAGGGAGCTAGTCGGACCTCGGCGGGTGCCGGGCCCGGCTGGAGCCAACACCTCGAACCCGAGTGAGGGGAGTCCGAGGTCCAACTCATGCGCTTACTTGGGAACTTTGAGGACCGGATCCGGTGAGTAGAGTTTTGATTTTAGCATGTGTCTAGACAGATAAGAAAGAGCAGTACTGCCAATCTAGCATGAACTTCCCATGAACTTTGCATGAACTTAGCATGAATTTAGCACTCGCATGAAAGAGAGCTTGATCACCTCTCAAAGACGGGCCGACTACCCCTGCGTAAGTAAAGCAGGGCGAAACCCCCGTCTTCTAGCATTTGGAACTTGCATGAGACTAGTCAGAATAGATAGCAATGAATGCATTCTGGGATACGTTGCTAGCATGATTGTGTGGAGTGTGAATGAGAGGTCTGGCAGCACGGACCAAGCGAAGGCAGACCCCTGAGTAACGCAGTTCCTGACCGGGCGACCGCGTTCAGGTCGTAAAAAGGGGGAAGCGATTGTCGTCTTGTCTTGTTATTTGTTTCCCTTATACGTTTCTAGGGCCGTGAGGACCCCCTACCCACGGTCCGCCCTCCTTTTCCCTTTTGTCTGTTATTGCGCGCACACATCGAAATGGGAGGGGCGGGGTCTACTAGGAACACTCCATTAGAATGTATGATCGCACATTTTAAAGAAGGATATTCCGGAGATTATGGTATTAAAATGACTGCAGCCCGTTTACAGATTTTGTGTACTAGGGAATGGCCCGATCTAGACCCTACCTGGCCCCGAGAGGGAACTTTTAATGTAGGAATTATTCAGTTCACCACAGAGTGCGAATAGCGCACCCCGATCAGTACCCCTATATAGATTCCCTTGGGCGAAGCGCTGTTATGAAGAGCAGTGCAGAATAATGTTAGCAAAGACAGATTATAGTCAGAAAATAGAACAGCCTAGAAAGAAAGGGAAAGGTGAGAAATACAGGAAGAAGCCCATCCTGGTAGATCCTTATTCCCCAGAAGTGATTACCCGACAGCCCCAAACCCAGCGCCCAGTGAGAGTAGCCCCGCGCCCTGCCCCAGAGCCCCAGAGACAGCGGGAACGGGACCCAACCCCTGAGCCATCACCCGAAGAGCAGGTAGATGAGCTCCCTCTAATTGAAGAAGATGATTCTACCGAGACAGAAAAAGGAGAATCAGATACAGAAACAGAGAAGGAAGAAACTGAAAATTCCCCGAGTGATACTGACAGTGTAAAAGCGGCTGCCAGTGTTAGCTCGCCAGTAAAAAGTAAATCTAAAGTAAAGCACGTAGAGAAGAAGAAAATAACCCCTGACAGGAAAGTTACGAAAATATCTCTCAGATCCCAAAAGACATCTACTGCCAAGATGATGCCTTTACGGCAAGTCCCGGGAATACCCGTAAGAAATGAAGATAATGAGGTGGTGGCGGGACCCCTAAGCTATGTGTATGTCCCCTTCTCTACCACTGATTTGTTAAATTGGAGGACACATTATGCCTCCTATACCAATAAACCCCAAGAGCTTACAGAGTTAGTGAATACTATTATGGAAACTCACCAACCAACATGGGCAGATTGCCGCCAGCTTCTGTCCACCTTATTTACTACAGAGGAGCGGACACGAATTAGAAAAGCAGCTAGACTGGCTGGCAGATAACCCTGTAGTTCCAGGAGAAAGGGGGGAGGAAAGAATAGATAATCGGGAAGCGGCCCAAAGAGAATTCCCGAATGAAGACCCCTGATGGGATCCAAATACAGAAAGAGGATCCAGAGCCCTAGCCCGTTTTCGCCAAGGCTTTATACAAGGCCTGAAAAGAGGGGGCCAGAAAGCTATGAACCTTTCCAAAGTCACTGAAGTTACCCAAGGTATAGATGAGAGCCCAGCAGTGTTTTATGAAAGATTAACTGAAGCATATAGAATGTATACTCCCTATGATCCCGATGCACCAGGAAGTTTATGCATGGTGAATTCTGCTTTTGTAAATCAGTCTCAACCAGACATTAGACGTAAATTACAGAAATTAGAAGGGTTTGCGGGCATGAATGCAACTCAGTTATTGGAAGTCGCTCATAAAGTGTATGTGAATCGTGATAATGAAAGGCAGAGAGAATGTGATCGAAAGATGAAGAAGAAAGCTGATTTTTTGGCTGCGGCCATAGTTGAACAGAAAAGGGGAGGTATCCCTAGTCGACGGAGCAGAGGAAGGGGGCGGGGCCGAGGCAGAAGCCAGCCCCAGCTAGGCATAAACCAATGTGCCTACTGCAGGGAGGAAGGACATTGGAGAGATGCATGCCCGCAACTCGAAGACGCCCACCAAGATGACGAAAACAATCATCAATGGAGAGAAGAAAGACGAGGCCGTCCCCGAAATCGCGGAGGAGCCAATCGAGAACAATACCAGAGAGAAAGAGGAGAAGCCGTACAAGCATTGGCTACGACAGCCCATGATGAAGATGACGTGGATTAGGACAGACCGGGCTCCGAATTTGCTTTAGGTCTCCAGGAGCCTATGGTCGGAATACAAATAGGAGACCAAGTTATGAACTTTATGGTTGATACTGGAGCAGAACATTCAGTAGTAGACAAAAAGATAGCCCCATTTTCTACAAAAGCAGTCACCATTGTAGGAGCAACTGGTGCCAAAGCTACAAAACCTTTTCTTCAGAATCGCATATGCAGTCTAGGAGGACAACGAATAACTCATCAATTCCTTTACATGCCTGAATGTCCAGTGCCACTACTGGGACGAGATATGCTAGCCAAGCTACAAGCCCAAATATCCTTTACAGAAAAAGGAGAAATGCAAATGACAGTAAATTCTCAAGCCAAGCCAGCAGGAATAATGCTGCTTACAGTTCCCCGAGAAGAATGGAGATATTACAGTGATGAATCTGCCCAAGACACCTATTTTGAACAAACTTTGAAAAGCATTGATGCGCCACCTGGAGTATGGGCAGAAGGCAGTCCTCCAGGCCTAGCCAAACATATAGCTCCAATAATTGTAACTCTCAAGCCTAGTGCTACACCAGTACATGTCAAGCAGTACCCTCTCCCAAGAGCTGCTATTGAAGGCATCCACCGCCACTTGCAAAGATTACTAGAACATGGCCTACTAAAAGTATGTCAATCCCCATGGAACACTCCACTCTTGCCAGTGAAAAAGCCTGGAACAGATGACTACCGCCCAGTGCAAGATCTAAGAAGAGTGAATGAAGCAGTTGAGACTATACATCCAGTTGTACCCAATCCTTACACTCTTCTAGGACTGATACCTGCTGAAGCTACCCACTTTACTGTTCTGGATTTAAAAGATGCATTCTTTTGCATAAAATTAGCCCCCATAAGTCAGATATTATTTGCATTTGAATGGCAGGACCCTATCTCTGGAAGAGGGGGCCAACTTACTTGGACACAATTACCCCAAGGATTCAAGAATTCGCCTACCATCTTTAGTGCTGCACTGAATCAAGACCTTTCAAGCTATCCAGTGGCCCCGGGGAAGAGAGTACTTCTCCAATACGTGGACGATCTGCTGATAGCTGCTGTATCAGAAAATGAGTGTATACAAGCCACCAAAGACCTCTTGCAGCTACTAGATGAAGCTGGATAAAAAGTTTCCAGAGCAAAAGCACAACTATGCCAAAAAGAAGTGAAATACTTGGGCTTTCGCATAACCAAAGGAAGCCGAAAGTTAGGCAGAGAAAGAAAAGAAGCAGTATGCAGAATTCCAACCCCAACTACCAGAAAGCAAGTCAGAGCCTTTCTGTGAGCAGCAGGATATTGCCGAATCTGGATTCCCAACTTTGCTCAAATCGCCAAACCACTGTATGAAGCCACAAAAGAAGAAAAGTCGCCACTGGAGTGGGGACCTGAGCAGGATACAGCCTTCAAGACGTTAAAGGAAGAATTGATGTCATCACCAGCACTTGGACTACCAGATGTTCACAAGCCTTTCCATTTGTTTGTACATGAAGCACAAGGAAATGCCTTAGGCATGTTGACTCAGAAATTGGGAAATTGGGAGCGACCTGTAGCATACCTATCGAAACAATTGGACACTGTGGCCAAAGGATGGCCACCTTGCCTGAGAGCAGTTGCAGCTACAGCATTGTTAGTGAGTGAAGCAGATAAGCTCACACTAGGACAGAATCTACGAGTCACTGTGCCACATGCAGTCCTTGCCCTTATGGAACAGAAAGCAAATCATTGGCTCACCAATTCCCGAATGTTGAAATATCAGAGCATGTTATGTGAAAACCCACAGATACAACTGGAAGTGAGCCATGCCTTGAATCCAGCCACATTGATACCTATTAGTGAAGAACTCCCAGAACATAACTGTATAGAAGTCATGGACACTGTATTCTCAAGCCGACCTGACCTGACAGATGTGCCCATAGACAATCCTGACCAAGTCTATTACGTAGATGGAAGCAGTCTCATCATCAATGGACGACGCTGCGCCGGATATGCAGTAGTCACTCAACATGAAGTTGTTGAGTCATCAGCTCTAGCCTCAGGCACATCAGCACAGAAAGCAGAATTAATAGCACTTACTCGAGCACTACTGCTAGGTGCAAAACTTGTGTTAAATGTATATACAGACTAAGTATGCCTTCACTACCCTACATGCTCATGGAGCTCTCTATAAAGAACGAGGGCTCATCACGTCCGGAGGAAAATCAGTCAAGTATGGCCCAGAGATACTGATGTTACTTGATGCAGTATGGGCCCCAACTCGTGTAGCTGTCATGCACTGTAGAGGACATCAAGCAGGAAAAGGAGAAGTTGCTCGAGGAAATAGGTTCGCAGATGCCTCAGCACGACAAGCAGCCATGACAGGACAAATTTCGCCACAAGCCATGCCGATGCAGGCAGCATTGTTTCCAGTACCCTTGAATTTATGGACACCACGATATACCATCAAAGAATTAGATTACTACTGTAATAAGGAAGATGGAGTACTGAAAGATGGGTGGATTGAGCTGCCACCAGCAGAGGGCAGTCAACCCCCAGGACGAATAGTAATTCCCGAATTGTTAGGTCCAGCCTTTGTCAAAGCCTTCCATGAAGCCACCCACTATGGAAAAAGTGCTATGGAAAAAGCACTCAGACCACATTTCTGCATTACCATGTTAGCAGCCCTATCAGCTTCAGTGGCACGCCAGTGTCTAATTTGTGCCAAAAATAATGCCAAGCAAGGTCCCACACCACCACCCCGAGTTCAGTCAGGAGGTGTAACCCCCATGCACCACCTGCAAATTGATTTTACTGAAATGCCAAAAGCCAATGGATATCACTACCTATTAGTATTAGTTTGTACTTTCTCTGGGTGGGTAGAAGCCTTCCCAACCAGAACTGAGAAAGCTCGAGAAGTCACCAAAGCTTTACTGAGAGAGATTGTCCCTAGATTTGGAATTCCAGCAGTAATAGGGTCAGACAATGGGCCCTCATTTGTTTCTCAGATTACTCAGCAGTTAGCAAAAGCCTTGCAGATACAATGGAAGCTTCACACTGCATACAGACCCCAGAGTTCAGGGAAAGTTGAGCGAATGAATCGTACCTTAAAAGCCCAAATGTCTAAGCTTTGTCAGGAGACACGCCTGAAGTGGCCCCAAGTGCTCCCAATAGCTTTACTCAGAATACGCTCAGCTCCTTTGAAGTCAACAGGATTTTCCCCTTTTGAAGTTCTGTATGGTAAACCCCCACCAATAGTGCAGGGAATTAAAGGAAGTCTAGCCCAAATTGGTTCAGAAATAACCAGGCAAGAACTCCTAGCTCTTAGTTTTGTTCTGCAGACTCTCCATGCGTGGATCCAAGACCAGTTGCCTATCAACTTGACAGAACCCTTGCATCCCTACCAGCCTGGTACCTCGGTGTGGATCAAAGATTGGAAGAAGACACCGCTGGAACCCCATTGGAAGGGACCATACACAGTCATCCTGTCTACCCCAACTGCAGTAAAGGTAGCAGAAATCGATTCCTGGATCCACCACAGCAGAGTCAAGCCTGCAGCTGATCCAGAACCTGAACAGTGGACAGCAGAGCAGCATCCTGACGCACCTTTGCGAGTTACTCTGAGACGGCAACCAGCAGCTTAGACACTTTATCACAGTGCCCTGCAGTAGCCAAGTCTTTCGAAGAGGATTGCTGTTTTCCATACAGCAAGAGTTTGTTTCAACGAACCTCATGTGTGTGATTTTACACACTACTTTGATGCTACATTGATTAACAATATTTAGAACCAACTAAAGTTGATAAGTTGGTTAATGTGTGATGAACAACTTGAGGATCTTCAATCAACACTCAGCACCCGTTGAATTGCTTCATTAGCAAACGGGACGAAGAAAAGAACATCGTGGTCAAGATTTTCAAGCTGAGGATTCAGAAGAACTCCAATCAACATGTATCTTTGTCTTTACCTTGCCCTGGTTGCCTGTTTTGGAGGCTTTGAACTGACTCATGCCTTGCCTCCATGCACTGCTTGCATTACTTCTACTCGGACTGGACTGAAAGTAACTCAGACTTTGATTTATCACTCTTACTATTCCTGCACTGGTAAAGTGACTCGGTGTATTTATACCACCACTGAACTGAATGTTTGTACCAAGGGTAAATCTAAAGTATGCTTTAATCCGCATCAGAATCCATCCTATTACACTTGGAAATGAGATGGAAAGATGCAAATGGACCTTTGATCAATGCCACACGCCCACTCATAGATCCTAGTAAATATGCTATTTTGTATTTTGATGCTTGTGAAGTAATCAACAGAGATAGTCGTTCTAAGTGTGGTAATTGGGAAAAAACATACACATGGAATGACAAATATGTGTCCAGAAGGGACCACTGGATGGGGAGCATGCACAGGAAAGAAAGTCTCAGCCGATGTGTATAGTACAGCCCCAGAGTCAGATTACTTCTGCCCAAGATGGGAATGTGTCTTTTATGCCACCTAGATTGGAATGGTAGATAATACCAAAGAATCGAATGGCTGCATTGCGGAGACCATATATCAAAGATATAGACAAATGCAAGAAAAATGCTTCCAATCCCTTAGAGCTTGTTCTGAGACCTGAAAATTGGAAACAAGGATTCCGATTTGGTCTACGAATTGCAGCGTCTGGATCAGATCCAGGAACCATAATATATATAAAATTAAATACCCAAGCCCATAAATCATCTAAGTACCATATCCACGACATTCTATGAAGCCATGCATGTAAATAAGTTTGAAATTCCCCAACCCTCTCAGAACTTATTTTTAGAATTAGCTGGAGCAGTAGTATCCAGTCTAAAAATCTCAGATTGTTACTTTTGTGGGGGGACACAAATGGGTGACCAGTGGCCATGGGAAGCCCAAAAATTGAATTATTCTATGACTTACAATCAAACTGAACTACATAAGACTACCAGCGAATGGGTGTTAGCGCACTCAATAGTTGGACGTCTTTGCTATGCACGAACTGGACCTCAGTTCAAACAACAGGTAGGACAGCTGGTCTGTCTTAGCCAGAAGTTCTATAATGACACCACCAAAAAGACGTCTTGGTGGTCAGGAATTAAAGAACCTGAACCCCCTAACCCATTAGCCAGATTCCCTGAGCTTTCTCATTTATGGACTAATCTTGCCAAGCCTCATGCCTGGCAAGCCCCACCTGGCCTATACTGGATCTGTGGAAACAGAGCATATGCCCGACTCCCTACACACTGGGGAGGGGCATGTGTCTTAGGGACCATCAGACCTTCTTTCTTTCTTCTAAACACGGAACATGGAGAACAATTAGGATACCCAGTGTACACAACTAATCACAGACACAAAAGAGCACTGAGACAGAAGAGAGCACCCCTCCAGGTAGGCAAGTGGGAGAAGTGGGAGGGTGATGATTGGCCACCAGAAAGAATCATTGAATATTATGGGCCTGCCACCTGGAATGATGATGGTATGTGGGGCTATCGAACCCCAGTCTATATGATTAATCGTATTATCCGCTTACAAGCAGTAGTTGAAATAATAACCAATGAGACTAGCCAAGCTCTTACACTTTTAGCTAGACAGAGTACCCAAATGCGCACTGCTATATATCAAAACCGCTTAGCACTTGATTATTTGTTGGCAGCTGAAGGAGGAGAATGTGGTAAGCTGAATTTAACTAATTGTTGTTTGAAAATAGATGACAAAGGTCAAGTGGTTGAAGAAATTGCTGAAACTATGCGAAAGCAAGCTTATGTGCCAGTACAAACTTGGCATTCACTAAAGTTTCCTAACTGGTTTGCTAATCTTTTCTCATGGCTAGGAGGACTTAAAACTTTCCTTATACTAGTACTAATAATCATTGCTGTCATTTTCTTATTGCCATGCATAATCCCATGTTGTGTGCGCTCTATTCATAGTGCTATTGAAAGTACAGTTGAGAGGAAGACCGCAACTAAGATTATGGCCTTATACCAACCTAAAGCTCCTGCACATAGTCGGAATCCTCTGACCATGATATAACCATTTTAAGTGATTTAATTCTCACACCTTATTAAGTAATAGGGTGAGATTAATCAAAGGGGGGAATGTGGCAGGTGAGGGCCTGTGATCCACAGTGTCTGACATGAGCAAGCAGGCCTAACTAGCTTGACCTATAAATGAAGTCTGTGGAGAGGCTAAAAGGAATTGCACATCCCCCAACATGCTGCTATTGTAGAATTAGAACTCAGTAAAAGTATTGAATTAGCTTAGACAAACAGAACTGAAAGTTGGAAAAATACAGAAAAATATGTTTGAAAGCCACTGATAAGAAAATACAGCTGTAAGGGATTTAATTAAAACTGACAGAAAGGTTACAGAGCCCTGCTTCCCTACACGTACTAACTAGCCCAATGGCCTTGGCAGTAGGAAAGTAACAATGTGGTAAACTGGCCATTGTAATTGGGACTAGAAGGGGGGTGAGCAGGTGCTGAGCCCACTCCAAGTACATAAAGCGTAGTTACTCACCTGTAACAGGTGTTCTCCAGGAGCAGCAGGAATCAGTCCTCACATATGGGTGACGTCGGCGCCGACGGAGCCCTCGCGGAGCAATTTTCCCCAGCTTTCAAAGAAAGCCTTTGGGAATTGCAGCGCGCATGCGCGGTCTCCTTCCCGCCGAAGGGTGCCATCTTAGCCAGTCTGATGACATAGCTAAAAGACAGCATAAAAATATCAAAAAAAACTTAAGAAGATGATTGCAACTCCAAGGGGTGGAGGGTGGGTGGTGAGGACTGATTCCTGCTGCTCCTGGAGAACACCTGTTACAGGTGAGTAACTACGCTTTCTCCAGGACCAAGCAGGAAGTCAGTCCTCACATATGGGACTCCCAAGCTTAAGGCTACCGGAGACCCTAAGCACAAAAATGAGCTCCCTCTAGCTCAGCGGCATATAAGGAAGGAATCTTCACTGAATTATTACCCACCGGTAGCCCACATCCGGGATGGGGGGTAGGAGTTGCTCAAACTTCGAAGAGATTTCGGAGGACTGCCTGTCCGAAAGCACTGTCCCTGCGGGACTCCCTCTCGAGGTAGTAATGGACCGCAAAAGTCTGGCTCGAAGACCAAGTAGCGGCCCGGCAGATGTCTGCCAACGGAACAGAGCGGAGGTAAGCCACTGACGTAGCCTTCGCCCGAACACAATGAGCCGTGACTCGACTTTCTAGCGAGAGTCCGGCTGCCCCATAAGCCCAAGCGATGCAGTCAGCAACCCAGATGGACAGAGTACGCTTGGAGACCGGGAGCCCCAATTTATTGGGGTCAAAAGACACAAAAAGCTGAGCAGCTTTACGGTTCTCCCGCGTACGGTCAAGGTAGAAGTTCAATGCCCTTCTACAGTCCAGGGTATGCAGGACCATTTCAGCTCGGCTGGAGTGTGGCCTGGGAAAGAAGGTCGGAAGTACCACCTCCTGATTGATGTGAAAAGGGGAGACCACTTTTGGAAGAAATTTCGGGTGAGTCCGTAGGACTACCCTATTTTTATAGAACCGAGTGTAAGGGGGATCAGACACGAGGGCCTGCAATTCACTTACGCGTCTAGCGGAAGTGAGGGCTATCAGGAATAAAGTTTTCCAAGAAAGAAAACGGAGAGAACAGGTAGCCATAGGTTCAAAAGGCGGACAGGTGATCCACTGTAAAACCACATTCAGATCCCAGTCAGGTGCTGGCGGGCGCAGAGGTGGTTTAAGTAGAAGGAGACCTCTGAGAAACCTCGCTACGAGAGGGTCGCTGGAAAGAGGTCTGCCGTCCACCGGCACATGATGTGCTGAAAGAGCACTGAGGTGAACTTTGACGGAGTTGGACTTAAGTCCCAGATTAGAGAGGTAGAGCAAGTACTGCAAGATCACCGACACCGAGCAGGAGAAGGGATCCTGAGACTGCTGGGCACACCAAGCGGAAAAGCGATGCCATTTAAGGGCGTAGCATTTGCGGGTAGAAGGTCGCCGAGAAGCTAGGACGACCTCTTCCACCTCTGCCGGCAGTAGAAGGGGAGCAAGGACTACCCTTTCAGCAGCCAGGCCATTAGATTGAGAGATCTGAGGTTGGGGTGTAGCAGGGACCCCTGATCCTGTGTTAGGAGATCCGGTTGAAACCCCAGAGGGAACGGATCCTCTACCGCTAATTGCAGCAGGAGTGGAAACCACGGCTGTCTGGGCCAGCGAGGAGCCACCAGGATCATGGAAGCTTTGTCTCTGAGAACCTTGAAAAGAGTTCGAGAGACTAGCGGTATGGGAGGAAAGGCATACAGAAGGCTCTCCGACCATGAGAGTAGAAAAGCATCTGCCGCTACTCGAAGGGGATGTGGCTGACGAGAGCAGAAGCGAGGAAGTTGCCGGTTGAGAGGACTGGCAAAGAGATCCATCGTGGGGAGTCCCCACTTCAGAAAAAGTTTCTGAACTACCAAGGGATCCAGGCGCCACTCGTGCGGCTGGAGGATCCTGCTGAGTTTGTCCGCCAGACAATTTTCTTGGCCTGGGAGATAAACTGCCTTGAGAAGAATGCCGTGACTGACGGCCCAAGAGCAGAGCTTCTGAGCTTCTCGACAGAGAAGGAAGGAGCCCGTGCCCCCCTGTTTGTTCACGTAGAACATGGCAACTTGATTGTCCGTCTGGACAAGGACGGACTGGTGAGAAGTCAGGTGGGAGAAAGCCTTGAGAGCCAGACGGATTGCTCTGAGCTCCAGGAAGTTGATCTGCTGAGCAGACTCCCAAGTGGTCCAGAGACCTGGAGTACATGCCCCTTGGCAATGTGCTCCCCAACCCAGGAGAGAAGCATCGGTCGTCAGCACTTGAGCCGGCTGAGGTGACTGAAAAGGCATTCCGAGCACCAGGTTCGGCCGATGAAGCCACCACTGTAGAGAAGTGGCCAGCGGCCTGGAGACGCGCACTAAGTCGGCTAGGCCGCCCGTGGCTTGTTGCCACTGCTTGCGAAGGCACCATTGAGCAGGCCGCATGTGTAGGCGGGCATTGGGGGTCACGTGGACGGTGGAAGCCATATGGCCGAGCAGTCTCAGGAAGTGCCTGGCTGAGACCAGGGACTGGCTGCGAAAACAGCCGGCTAGGTCCATGAGCCGTTGAGCCCTGTCGAGAGGCAGGAAAGCTCGTACCTGAGGAGTGTGCAGTCTTGCGCCGATGAACTCGAGATCCTGTGAGGGGAGCAAAGTGCACTTTGCGAAGTTTATGACAAAGCCCAAGTACTGCAGAAGAGTCACAGTGCTGTGTGTGGCATTGGTGACTTCCGGAGAGGACGATGCTCTGATGAGCCAGTCGTCGAGGTACGGAAAGACATAGAGGCCGTGAAGCCGGAGATAAGCCGCCACCACCGCGAGACATTTTGTGAAGACTCACGGTGCGGAGGATAGGCCAAAGGGCAGTACTCTGTACTGGTAATGATTTCCTGCCACCACAAACCTTAGGTATTGGCGGTGGCTTGGGTGGATGAGGATGTGCGTGTAGGCATCCTTTAGATCCAAGGAGCATAGCCAATCTCCCTGCTGGAGGTAGGGCAGAAGGATTCCAAGGGTAAGCATCTTGAACTTTTCCGGCACGAGGAACTTGTTGAGGTTGCGCAAGTCCAGGATGGGTCTGAGGCCTCCTGTCCTTTTTGGTATTAGGAAATACCTGGAATAAAAGCCTTGACCTCTCAGGTGGTGGGGCACCGATTCCACAGCCTGTTCCTGAAGAAGACTTGCTAACTCCTGAAGGAGTAAGTCCCTGTGCAGAGGGAGTCGAGGAGGTTCTCCCGGGAAATAGGAGGGAGGGACCTGGTGGAAGTGGAGAAGATAGCCTTCTCTTACGACTTGAAGCACCCAGGCATCTGAAGTGATGTTGGACCACCTGTGGGCGAAGTGAACCAGCCGGCCTCCGGTGCTGGGAGGAGCCAGCTGAGGGGGAGAGGCTATGCTGATGAAGTCAAAAACCCCCACCCTGCTGAGCAGGGGCTGGTGGTGCAGGCTTGGGGGCTTGCTGCCTACGGGACCCGTTACCCCGTCCCTTGGCCTGCTGGCCCTGTTGGGGAGCTGCGGAGGCCTGATATTGGGGGTAGTGTTTGTAGGCAGCCGACTTTCTCGGGTAAAAGGACTTCTTTCCCAAGCCCTTCTTTTTCTGGGAAGGGGCGGAGGTCTTCCTAGAAAGCCTAGTTCTGGTGAGAGTCTCCGTCTCGATTTGTGCAGCCTTTTCAGCCATGGGCTTGCCAAAGAGGTTCTCACCTCAGCAGGGGACATCGACCAACTTGTCCTGCACCCAGGGTTCAAGGTCAGACGACTGAAGCCAAACCTGTCGGCGGGCACCGATGCCGGCTGTGGCCACTCGAGCCGATGCTTCAAAGCCATCATAGGCTGCTCGGGACATGAATATGCAGCATTCCCGAATACCAGTTGTCAAGGCCAGGAACCTCCGCAAAGGTTCCTCGGACAGCCCAGCGGAGAATCCGGCTATCTCTTTAGCCAGGTCTCGGAGATACATGCCCATGTAGAGCTGGTAGGTCTGGACCCGACAAGCAAGCATAGAGCCCTGGAAACACTTCTTACCAAGGCCATCCAGGTTACGGGCCTCCCTGCCAGGAGGCACTGAGGAGTGCATCTTTTGGCTCTTAAGCCTATGCATGGCCGATTCCACTACCATGGAATGGTGCGGCAGCTGTGCTTTTTGGAAGCCAGGACTCTTGCAGACTCGATAGATGGAATCGACCCGCTTGCTTAACACCGGCGACGATGCCGGACTCTCCCACATGCGGAAGAGTAGTCGTTCCAGCATAGGAGGAACCAGTACAGTAAAGTGTTCCCTGGCGGGAGAGTCATACTGAAGGGCGTCGAGCTCTTCGGCTCGAGGCTCCTCCTCGGGATCCGCAGGGAAGGCCAAAGCCTTGGCCATATCCCTGACGAAGTCCGAGAACCGGGCATCCTCCGGCGGGGACTGCTTCCGAGGTTTGGACTCAGGCGAGTCCGAGGGGACACACCGAGTCCGAAAAGAATCAGGTGACTCTTCCTCTTCAGACTCCCAGGCCGACTCTGAGGAGGAATCGGTGGGGTCGGCTCGGGCAGGCGGAGGCGGAGGCCGCCCCGACACCGAGGGAGTCGGCGTCGACGACCTCGGTCCCGAACGGGAGGCCGAGGGTGACCTCGGCCGAGGATCGACTCGAGTTCGCATGGACTCGAGGATCGGCTCGGTCTCCGGGGTCGACTTAGACGTCGACGTCTCGGCGGTCGGGGCAGCGGCGCCAGCGAGGCTAGCGATCAGTGCCCGCTGCTGGTCCATGAAGGCAGATAGTCTGCTCTCCAAGGCCGTCAACCTGAGTCCGACCTCAGGTGACCCAGCAGCCCCCGACTCGGGCCCCGACGGCGTCGGGCCCGACGTCGGACCCCTCGGAGGCGAGTCCAGGAGGACTACAGGACTTACCCGAGCAGGCAACTCCGACTCCAGACGAGGTCACTTCGGGAGGTGCTCCTTCTCCAAAGACCCGGGATGGCTATCGGGGCTATGCGACCTGGCCCTCGTGGAGCCAGGAGCATCCACCGACGCCGCCCTCGCGGGTTTTACCTTCCGTCGATGGTCCCCGGAGGGAGAACCCCTGTCGGAGGAACTTCGGCGATGGTCAGAGCTGGAACCTCTGGACGCCGAGGCCTCCGACGAGGTCCGGGTACGGCCGGGGTCAGCGAAGATTCGTTCCTGCTGGTGCCGCCGACTCCTTAACGCTTTGGAGGACATTTTGCCGCAGGCCCCACAGATCAGTTCTTCGTGATCCGGGCCGAGGCAGCGGAGGCAATTATCATGTGTGTCAGTGAGTGACATATTTCTGTCACACTGAACACACCGCTTGAAACCACTGGCAGCCATCGGGGGAAAAAGGGCCCCTGCAAGGTCAAAGGACCGGGCTGCCAGCGAAAAACCGAAAACGAAACTGACCAAAACTCAGAAAAACCGAAAAATAATAGAAGGACTCGCAACGGCGTCGCGAGTCCGGGCAGGAAAAAGACCGGCGTCGAACCGAAGGAAAAAAGAGAAATAAATCACTAAAATCAACTTTTTCAGCGGGGACACGATGGGTACGTCTGTAGGGCTCCGCGGAAAAAAGAAGACTGGCTAAGATGGCACCCTTGGGCGGGAAGGACCGCGCATGCGCGCTGCAATTCCCAAAGGCTTTCTTTGAAAGCTGGGGAAAATTGCTCCGCGAGGGCTCCGTCGGTGCCGACGTCACCCATATGTGAGGACTGACTTCCTGCTTGGTCCTGGAGAATTGGATAATCATATCAGTACCGGGACCAATAGAAGGGGTACGGGAGGTTACCGGGACCAATGAAATGTTTTTCTATACCTAGAATGGAGCAAGTGTCTATAAAAGTTGTTGTTTTGCCAGAGAACATTGCTCAGCCATTTTGAATTTGATTCTGCTTGAGTCTTGTGCACAAATAAATGATTTGGAACTTCTGAACAGACTCCTGGTATCATTGGTTTGTCTGCGCTCTGCTGCTACAAGAACATAAGCAATGCCATACGGTGTCAGACCAAGGTCCAACAAGCCCAGTAGCCTGTTTTCAAGAGTGGTCAATCCAGGTCTCAAGTACCTGGCAGGTTCCCAAAATGTTCCACAGGTTCCACAATGCTTGTCCCAGGGTGAGCAATGGATTTCCCAGATCCTCCCTCAATAATGCTTTGTGGACTTTTCCTCCAGGAACTTGTCCAAACCTTTAACCCAGCTACACTAAAAGCTGTTACTACATCCTCCAGGAATGAATTCCAGAGTTTGATAATGTGTTCAGTAAAAAAAAAAATCTCTTTTTAGTCTTAAATGGGTTATATTGTAGCTTCATTGCATGTCCCCTGGTTTATTTTTGATGGCATAAATAACCAATCCATGTTTACCCATTCCACTCCATTCATTAATTTATAGACTATCAAATCTCTGTCTTCTTTCCAAGAGCCCCAACCTTTTAAGCCTTTCATTATAGGGGTATCCTTCCATCCCTTCACCATTTTGGTGGCTCTTCTCTGTACCTTTTCTTTTTTATATTTAATATTTGTTGAATTTATATATATACACACACACACACACAACCAACAAGAAAATTATAATCTTGTGAGAAAAGAGATACATAGGAGAATCGAACAACGGAAACTAAATATAAAGATAAGAAACCATCTCTGTACCTTTTCTAATTCTGCTACATCCTTTTTAAGATATGGCTATCAGAATTGCACACAATACTAAAGGTGAGGTAACATCATGCAAAAATATAGAGGCATTATAATATCCTTTGTTTTATTATCCATGCCTTTCCTTATGATTCCTAGCATTCTATTTGCTTTCTTGGTAGACGCTGCACACTGGGCAGACAACATATTATCCATGATAACACCTACGTCATTTTCCTGAGTGGTGGTTCCTAATATGGAACCTTGCATCATGTAACCATAGTTGGGTTGTTCTTTCCGAGGTGCATAATTTTGCACCTGTCCATGTTAAATTATCTGCTATTTGGACATCCAATCCTCCAATTTATGAAGGTCTTTTAGCAATTTTTCACAATCCTCTTGGGTTTTAACAACTTTGAATAATTTTCTCTCATCTGCAAATTTGATCACCTCACACGTTGGTCCCGTTTCCAGGTCATTTACGGTGTCTTATGAAAGTATTCATCCCTCGCTTTTTGTCCTGTTTTCTCGCATTATAACCTGGAATGAAAATGGCTTTTGTCCTGTTTTGTCACATTACGTACAACTTGGAGTGAAAATAGAGGTTCATTTGGATGTTAGGTAATGGACCTAACAATATAGTCTAAACTGGTGAAGTGGAATGGCAATAAAATACCTTGTATATATAAAAAACAAGTAAAAACTGAAAAGTTGTGAGTGTATATGTATTCATCCCTTTTGCTATGAAACCCTAAATAAGACACGGTCCAACCAATTAACCTCAGAAGTCACATAATTGGTTGATTAGGATCCGTCTGTGTGCAGTGTCACATGATCTCACATGATGCCCGTATAAATATGCCTGTTCTGAAGGGCCCCTGACAATGCAAAACCACTAAGCAAGCAACATGAAGAGCAAGCAGCACTCCAAAAGGTCAGAAAAAAAAATAGATGTGGAGAAGTATAGATCAGGGCTGGGTTATAAAAAAAAATATTCCTAATTCTGAATATCCCACGGAGCACCATTAAATCCATTATAACAAAATGGAAAAAATATGACACCACTATAAACCTGACAAGAGAGGCTTCCCCCCAAAACTCAGAGCGGGCAATGAGGGCATTAATCAGAGATGCCACAAGGACACCAAGGATAACAATGAAGGAGCTACAAACATCCACAGTGGAGATGGGAGTATCTGTTCATAGGACCACTATAAGACATACATTCCAGAGTGGGGCTTTATGGAAGAGTGGCCAGAAAAAAGCCATTGCTTAAAGAAAGAAATAAGAAAACATGTTTGGAGTTTGCACAACAGCATGTGGCGGACCCCCTTGTGGTGAAAAGTTAAAGTTGACTTCTGATTATGTGTCAGCAGTAAGTCAGGGTTTGATTAAACCCCAGTTTTGAAGGAAAGAAATTCCTGTGCAATTTAACATCTTGTGAAACTTGAGAGGTACTGGTACACAACAAAGTAAAGCATAGTTACTCACCTGTAACAGGTGATCTCCAGGAACAGCAGGAATTTAGTCTTCACATATGGGTATCGTCGGTACCGACAGAGCCTGCGTGGGAACACTCCCCAGCGTCCAAAAGGAAAGCTTTTGGGAGCATCCCACAGCGCCTGTGTGCTGCCTTCCCGCCTTTCCAACTGTCCCTCTCCAGTTGAGTTTATAGCTGAGACAAAATAGAGAGGGAGAGAGAAAGAGAGAGATACAACTCCTAGGGGAGGTGGGTGGATTGTGAAGACTAAATTCCTGCTGTTCCCAGAGATCATCTGTTACAGGTGAGTAACTACGCTATCTCCAGGAACAAGCAGGAATGTAGTCTTCACATATGGGGGACTCCCTAGCTGCAGATGCCAGGGAGATGGCCCCAGGAAGTTGTCAGCCCTTGTGGAAGGGCCCCACTTCCACCCATGGATCACTGGCATCCACCAGGGACGGTGGGTAGGAGTTGATTAAGTCTGAAAAAGGTGTTGAAGAACAGCTTGGCCATCCCGGTGGGAGTCCTTGTCTAAGCAGTAGTGGGCTGTGAAGCCCAAGTAGCTGCTCGACAGATGTGGTCGATAGACACAGAGTCAAGATGAGCCATTGAGGCTGCCATCACTCTCACACTGTGAGAGGAGACATGGCCTTCAAGAGGAAGGTTCTTACTCTCATAGGCAAAGGATATGCACTGTGCGATCCAGTTGGACAGTGCTCTTTTGGAAACGAACTCCCAAATGACTAGGATCAAAAGCAACAAAGAGTTGAGAAGATTTTCTATGTTACTGTGTCCTTTGCAAGTAAAAGGCCAAAGTTCTTTTACATTCTAAGGTATGAAGGATCCTTTCTGCACTGGAAGCATGAGGCCTCAGAAAGAAAGAGTAGTTACTCACCTGTAACAGGTGTTCTCCAGGAGCAGCAAGAATCAGTCCTCACATATGGGTGTCATCGGCACCGATGAAGCCCCAGTGGAGCATTTCCCCAGCTTTCTATGAAAGCCTTTGGGAATGCAGGCACGCATGCGTGGTTCCCTTCCCGCCTAAAGGTGCCATCTTACCTCAGTCAAATGACATTGCTAAGAACAGCACACAAAATAAAAACACAAACTATATACAACTGCAACTCCAAGGGGAGGAGGGAGGGTTGTGAGGACTGATTCCTGCTGCTCCTGGAGAACACCTGTTACAGGTGAGTAACTACTCTTTCTCCAGGACCAAACAGGAAGACAGTCCTCACATATGGGTGACTCCCTAGCTCTGGGCTACCGAGTAACCCAGGCTGAACAAGAGAACTCCCTCTAGTCTCAGCAGCAATGAAAGGCTTTTCAAGGACACAACCTCCACCGGTAGCCCAGAGGGCAGGAGGGCAGGAGTTGCCTATACCTCAAAGAGATTCTGGAGCACTGTTCCCTCTAAGCTGTGCATGCGCGCACACACCTCGCTGAGTGAGCGCACATACTTTACAACAGAGCGCACAAATATTACAGTTCTGATTCTGATAGAAAACACAGACATCTTAAAATTTAAAAGTTGTGTATTTATGGTTTTCACAAGTTCCACACTATTTTCTAGTGCAATCAATGTGGTGTACATGTAGTCAAATTTTAAAGTATATAACTCCGAGTGTCGTTATGTGGCGCACAAAAATTTAACCTTCCTTCAAAAGCTGCACAGCTGATATTTTATGCACACACAACCTACAGAAAATTAGAGGGAACACTGTTCTGGAGTACTGCCTGGCCAAAAGCACTGTCTCCAGGCAGTAATGGGCTGCAAAAGTCTGGCTTGAAGACCAAGTTGCAGCCTTGCAGATGTCTACCAAGGGCACAGAGCAGAGATGAGCCACTGAGGCAGCCATTGCCCTGACACGATGGGCCGTGACCCTACCCTGCAAAGGAAGGTCAGCCACCTTATAAGCCCAGGTGATACAGTCAGCCACCCAGATGGACAAGGTACGCTTGGGCACAGCCAACCCCAACTTATTGGGGTCAAAAGATACGAAGAGATGAGTAGCCCTTCTATGCCCCTGCATACGGTCAAGGTAGAAGGATAAGGCCCTCCTACAGTCCAGGGTATGCAGGACTGCTTCAGCCTGGCTAGCATGAGGCCTAGGGAAGAAGGTTGGAAGAACCACCTCCTGATTGAGGTGGAAAGAGGAGACAAGCTTAGGGAGGAACTTTGGAGGAGTCCTGAGGACTACCCTGTTCCTGTAAATCCTGGTGTAAGGCCTGTCACAGACCAGGGCCTGAAGCTCACTTACTCGTCTAGCCGAGGTAAGGGCTATCAGGAAGCGCGTCTTCCAGGAGAGGAAGCGTAGTGGACAAGTAGCCATCGGCTCAAAAGGTGGGCGAGTCAGTTGCTGCAAGACCACATTCAGCTCCCACTCAGGGGCAGGACGACGGATGGGAGGCTTGATCAAAAGCAAGCCCCTGAGAAAGCAAGACACCAAGGGGTGACCAGAAAGAGATTGTCCCTCTACCAATGAGTGGTGAGCTGCTAGAGCTGAGAGGTGGACCCGAACAGAATTGGACTTAAGTCCCTGATTGGATAAGTGCAGTAAGTACTGAAGAACTACTGGCAGAGTACAGGAGAAAGGATCCTCTGTAAGTAGGTGACACCACACAGAAAACCTTTTCCACTTGAGAGCATAGGTTTTTCTAGTGGATTGTTTCCTGGAGGCTAGGACAACCTCTTCAACTTCCTGAGGTAGGCCCCAGGGAGCCAAAACTACCCTTGCAGCCTCCAGGCCATCAAATTGAGAGACTTGAGATTGGGGTGCAGAAGGGAACCCTGGTCCTGTGTGAGAAGGTCGGGTTGCAACCAATGTTCCCTCTAATTTTCTGTAGGCTGTGTGCGCATAAAATATCAGCTGTGCAGCTTTTGAAGGAAGGTTAAATTTTTGTGCGCCACATAACGACACTCGGAGTTATATACTTTAAAATTTGACTACACGTCAGAATACAGTATGTACACCACATTGATTGCACTAGAAAATATTGTAGAACTTGTGAAAATCATAAATACACAACAACTTTTCAATTTTAAGAACGTCTGTGTTGTTTTCTATCAGAATCTGAACCGTAATTTTTGTGCGCTCTGTTGTAAAGTATGTGCGCTCACTCGGCGAGGTGTGTGCGCGCGCACACGCGCACAGCTTAGAGGGAACAGTGGTTGCAACCCCAGAGGCAGTGGAGGATCCACCGCCAGTTGAAGCAGAAGAGGAAACCAAGGCTGTCTCGGCCACCTGGGAGCTACCAGCAGGAACGAGGCCTTGTCTTGGAGAATCTTGAATAGGGTTCGGGCCACCAAGGGCGTGGGAGGAAACGCATAGAGGCGGCCCTGAGACCAAGAGATCAGAAAAGCATCCGCTGCTGTCCGCAGACGATGTGGTTGCCTGGAGCAGAACTGTGGCAGTTGCTTGTTGATGGGGCTGGCAAAGAGATCCATCAAAGGGAGACCCCATCTCAGGAAGATCTTCTGAACTACTGAAGGATGTAGCTGCCACTCGTGGGGCTGCAGTATCCTGCTCAATCTGTCTGCCAGGTAGTTGTCCTGAGACTCAAAAAACGTGGTCTATAAACAGAGTGTTAAAGTCACCTGATTCAATGTTCTAGATACACTCTGAATTTAACCAATAGTAGCTGATTCTGTTTCTGCTTATTATTGGAGAAGCCACTCAATAAATCTATGTTTAAGGACAGGTCTCAGACTAATGACTAGCTTGTCTCCCGAGGGAAAATAGCAAAGTCTAATGACATCAACGACCTTCCTATATTTTCTGAACATTTAGTGCTCCCAATAGTGCTCATTCAATTTTTCAATATTTTTTGTTTGCCATAAAAATGAACTAAAAGTTTGCTTATCTTAATTGAAGAGTATAACACGGCCTTGATTGGAAAGCATGCTTTTAATTACTACAAATTTTTAGAAGATGTTGACCTAGTTCTCTTCTGAGCACAATGAAAGGCGGGAGTACGGTCATAAATTTACATCAGAGGGATTCCTTTAGAACATTGTGACATTAGGATTCCCTCTTTTAATGTGAAATCAGGATTCCCCTTTTTCGAAGTGAACATCAAAGACATGTTTGCGTCATTTTCGGGTCTCTGAGAATTTAAAAATAGTTGAGTAATCATTCTCCGCATGCGCGGCGTCCATGAGCGTTGAAAACATTTTTTAAGAGGAACTGTGAGGAACCTTTGACGTGGGCAGCATTATTCAAAAGTCTCATCATTTAAGTGTGGTTAGTAAAAATACAGGGGATTGTGTAATGAATACAGTTTCAGTAGCGATTTTGTGGGTGGACTTATATGCATTTTCTTTCACATGCTGTTTTCGCCTTATAGATTTGAAGCTTTCAATTCCAGTTGAGGACGGTCTACATCTTTGACCATATCACCCCTGAAGAAACGCACAGTGAAATGCGATAGCAGTACTCAGGATCGGCGTTGGGGAAACATTTAAGGCCGTGTTATACTCCTCAATTAAGATAAGCAAACTTTTAGTTCATTTTTATGGCAAACAAAATATTGAAAAATTGAATGAGCACTATTGGGAAGCACTAAACGTTCAGAAAATACAGGAAGGTCGTTGATGTCATTAGACTTTGCTATTTTCCCTCGGGAGACAAGCTAGTCATTAGTCTGAGACCTGTCCTTAAACATAGATTTATTGAGTGGCTTCTCCAATAATAAGCAGAAACAGAATCAGCTACTATTGGTTAAATTCAGAGTGTATCTAGAACATTGAATCAGGTAGTTGTCCTGGCCAGGAAGGTACACAGCCCTGAGGAGCATGTTGTGCTTGAGGGCAAAAGAACAAAGGTCCTGAGCTTCCTGACAAAGGATCCTGGACCCAGCTCCGCCCTGTTTGTTCACATAAAACATGGCAACTTGGTTGTCTGTCTGAATCAGGACAGACTGTTGAGCCAGGGTAGGAGTGAAAGCTTTGAGTGCTAATCAAATAGCTCTGAGTTTGAGGAGATTGATCTGCTGTGCAGCTTCCCAGGGAGACCAGAGGCCCTGGGTACATTTGCCCAGACAATGCACTCCCCAGCCTTGCAGGGAGGCATCTGTAGTTAGCATCACTGTGTAATCTGGAATCTGAAAGGGCATCCCTTTCAGCAGATTGGGTGGGTGTAGCCACCAGTTGAGGGAGTGCAGAAATGGTCTGGACACCCTTATCCTGTCTCTGAGGCTGCCTGTGGCCTGTGACCACCGAGACCGAAGACACCACTGTGCAGGCCTCATATGGAGCCTTGCATTGGGGGTCACATGTACTGTCGAAGCCATGTGGCCTAGAAGCCGCAGGCAGAGTCTGGTGGAGACCAGGGACCTGCTGAGAAACTGACTTGCCAAGGCCATTAACCTTCGGACTCTGTTTTTTGGCAAGAATGCCTTTGCCAGGAGAGAGTCCAACCTTGCCCCTATGAACTCCAAGTTCTGGGAAGGGAGCAAAGTGGACTTTGCGAAGTTTATGACAAACCCCAGGCGTTGTAGAAGAGCAATGGTCCTGAGGGTGGCTTGATTGGCCTCCTGACCTGTCTAACCCCTGATGAGCCAGTCGTCCAGATAGGGGAAGACAAAGATGCCCTGATTTCTCAGATAGGCTGCCACCACTGCTAAACACTTTGTAAAGACTCTGGGGGCGGAGGTGAGGCCGAAAGGCAGCACTCTGTACTGATAATGGTTTTCTCCCACGATGAACCTTAGGTACTTTCTGTGGTCTGGATGAATGAGGATGTGAGTGTACGCATCCTTTAGATCTAAGGAGCATAGCCAATCTCCCTGCTGGAGGTAGGGCAGAAGGGTTCCAAGAGTAAGCATCTTGAACTTTGCTTTCACTAGGAACTTGAGGTTCCGAAAAAGAAGAATCGGGCTTGATACTGGTGTACCGAACCCGGCGTCGAACCAGGAAGAAAAAAAGAGCAAAAAAATTGCTAAAAATCTGATTTTAACCGGGAAAACAGGACATACGTCCGACGGGCTTCACGGAAAAAAAGAGACTGAGGTAAGATGGCACCTTTAGGCGGGAAGGGAACCGCGCATGCGTGCCTGCATTCCCAAAGGCTTTCATAGAAAGCTGGAGAAATGCTCCGCTGGGGCTTCATCGGCGCCGATGACACCCATATGTGAGGACTGACTTCCTGCTTAGTCCTGGAGAATACAGGAAGGTAAACCGCTTGGTTTAAATGGAAAGGCGAAACCACCTTTGGCATAAAGTGTGGATGAGTTAAGAACTACCTTATGGTGGAACCTTGTATAAGGAGGATCAACCACTAACGCTTGCAATTCACTGATGCAACGTGCTGATGTGATTGCAATGAGGAAGATGACTTTCCAGGAAAGGAATTTCAAAGATGTAGTGGCTAATGGTTCAAAGGGCAGTTTCATGAGCTACCCAAGCACCAGATTTAAGTCCCATACCACCGGTGGTGGCTTAATGGGAGGCTTTGTTAAAAGAAGGCCTCTCATAAAACTCATAATGAGAGGATGAGAGGAACTAGGTTGTCCACTTACAGGCTTGTAAGAAGCTGCAATAGCACTAAGAAGAACTCTTACTGAATTTGTCTTGAGGCCCGCATTGACAAATGAAGGAGATACTCCAGTATCGATTCCAGAGGTATGGCAAGAGGGTTAAGACCCTTCTGCGAGCACCATATTGTAAACCTTTTCCACTTAAAGGCATACGAGCGTCTTGTGGAGCGTTTCCTAGAAGCATGAAGGATATCCTTTACCTGTTGGGAAAGGTTAAGATCCTGAAGTTCTAGGCTTTCAGCAACAAGGCCCTGAGATGCAGAGACTGGGGATTGGGATGTCACAGCATCCCGTCCTCTTGGGAGAGAAGATCTGGAGCGGATCCCAACTCCAGAGGCAGAGCTTGAGAGAGATGTAGGAGCAGAGAGTACCACGTTTGCCGTGGCCAACGTGAAGCTATGAGGATCATATGACCTCTGTCTCTCTGAAGCTTGAATACAGTTTTGGGGGTGAGGGGATTGGGTGGAAAGGCATATAGGAAGTCCTGACCCCAGTAAAGGAGGAAGGCGTCCCTTGCCTGACAACATCGAGCCGGAATTCTGGAACAGATCCGGGGAAGTTTGGCATTCAGTGGACTTGCAAAGAGGTCTATGTCCGGGGTTCCCCAAATCTGAAATATTTGGGCATCCTGGTCGGCATGGAGAGACCATTTGTGTGGAAGCAGAACTCGACTGAGTTTGTCTGCCCAAGAATTTTGAATGCCTGGAAGATACACCACAAGGAGGTGAATCTGATGCTCTCTGGCGAGGGCCCATAGTCACAAAGCTTCATTGCATAGCGACAGAGAGCCTGTTCTGCCCTGCTTGTTCAAATAGAACATGGCTACCTGATTGTCCGTTTGAACTAGGACTGTCTTGTAGCTGAGCTGGGCGTGAAATACTCGAAGAGCAAGGAAGATTGCTCTGAGCTCCAGGAGGTTGATGTGAAGACAGGCCTCCTGTGGAGTCCAGGTACCCTGGGTAGAGATATCGTGCAGGTGTGCTCCCCATCCCACCTGTGAAGCATCTGTTAGGGTGGCTTGGGATAGGAATTGCTGGAAAAGAGACCCCACCAGAAGGTTTCTGGGTGATTGCCACCATTGGAGGGACAAAATAAGACGGTCTGAGTTTGCTATTTTGTCCAACAGGCAACCTGAGGCCTGTGTCCACCGAGTGGATAAAGTCCACTGGGCTGCTCGTATATGGAGGCAAGCATAAGGAACTACATGCACGGTGGATGCCATGTGGCCTAGCAATTGTAGCATTTCCCGAGCAATGAGACAAGGTTTGAGCATTGCTTGGGAAGCTAGTTTTACTAAGCGAAGACAGCGGGGCTGTGGAAGGAAAGCCCTTGTCTGCCTGGTATCCAGATGAGCTCCTATGAACTCTAGGGACTGATTGGGAGCAAGATTGGATTTTGGGAGGTTTATGACCAGTCCCAAATACTGAAGGATTCGCATTGTGCAAGATAGAGTAGAGCTGGCCTCTGGCACTGTAGGGGCTCGAATGAGCCAGTCGTCTCAGTAAGGGAAGACAAATATTCCCAGAGTGCGGAGAAATGCTGCTACTACAGCCATGCATTTTGTGAACACTCTTGGCGCAAATGCCAGACCAAAGGGAAGAACCTTGTATTGGTAGTGCTTTCCTTGAAACAAGAATCAGAGGAATCACCTGTGATTTGGATGGATGAGAATATGAGTATACTCATCCTTGAGATTTAGAGAACAAAGCCAATCCTGACTTTGAAGGTATGGCAGCAGAGTTCCTAGAGAGACCATTTTGAACTTCTCTCGAAGCAGATATTTGTTCAATTCTCTAAAATGGGTCTGTGTCCTCCAATTTTCTTTTGAATAAGGAAATAGGGGGAGTAGAACCCTGTACCCTGATGGGGAATGGGTACTTCCTCTATTGCTCCTTGAGCAAGGAGCATTGTGACCTCTTCACCTAAGATTGTTGAGAGAGGTCTGAGAATTGAACTGTCTTATAATTGTAGGAGGGGGCAGGCTGTGAAAATGAAGCTTGTACTCCTCTCGCATAATGGACAGAGTCCAATTTTCTGCTGTTATTTGGTATCATCTGTGGAATAAATGAAATAACCTGCCTGGGATGGTTAAGGGTTCTGGACCCTTCGGGGGCAGGAAGACGAAGTTCTCTATAAAGGAGTCAAAGCCCCTTGAGGAGGCTGAGCCTGCTGAGGTTTTGCAGCTTTTAGCTTCTTTTGCTGTCTAGGTTGTTGCTGCTGTCCCTTTTGGGCAGCCTGACCTGGACGGTGTCACTGTTGGGTATAGGAAGGATAAAACTTTTTTCTTATTGAAAAATGTTTTATTTATTTTATTTAGACAGTTTTGTATACCACCTTATCCTTCAATCAAAAGTGGTCACAATACAATTGGGGGATACATTTAACATGAGGGGATATGAGACATACACTAATACTTACAGGGAACATGGGCAATGGAGGGTTAAGTGGCTTGCCCAAGACCACAAGGAGCACCTGTGGGACTAGAAACCCCAGTCCTTCCGGCCCAAGGTTGCTGTCCTCTAGTAGGATTTGAACCCCCCCGACCTTCTAGCCTGAGGTAACTTGTCTCAACCACTAAGCCATTCCTCCCTTTTTTGAGGACCTTTTCTTTTCAGGATCGGCTGTAGATTTGGACAATCTATCCAGTGTTATATTGTCAGAATCTATTTCATTAGCCTTCTCCTGCCAATTCTTGCCGAAGTTTTTCTCCTGTGCAAGGAATGTTTCCTAACTTATCCTGTACTCAAATTTCCAAGTCAGATGCCTGAAGCCAGGAGATCCGACGTGCACCAATGGCAATAGCAGAGGTTCTGCTTATGCACTCAAAACAGTCAAAGGCTGCATGATTAAACTTGGAAACATCCTGAGCATGTTTGAAAAGAGTGAGATAGTCTTGTCTTCTGTCATCAGGAATAAGGGGGCTCATAAGCTCCAAGTCGCCTGTGACCTCTTTAAGGAACATTCCCATATACAAGATATAGGAACTGATCCTAGCTGAGAGCATGGAAGCATTGACGCCCAAAGGCATCGAGAGTCCTACATTCACGACCTGGAGGATTGGCTGCATGTCTCTCTGCACTTTTCATCCTTCTCATGGCTGATTCCACCACGATTGAATGGTGTGGTAATTGAGTTTTTTGAAAGCCAGGACAAGGTGAAACTCGATACATGGTATCAAGTCTTCAAGAATGAGGAGATATGGTTAAAGGTGTTTCCCACATCCTTAGCATAAGATCATGTAAGATCTCATGAATATGCAAAGTAGCTGCCTCTTTGGGAGCCTTAGGGTATTGGAGAATTTCCAACTCCTTTGCCCTAGACTCTTTTTCAGGAGCTACTGTGATGGAAAGGCCTCGGGCCACATCACAGATAAAGTCCTGAAAGGACATATCTTCTGGCGGAGACATTCTGTGCTGAGGCGAAGAGGAATCTTCGGGAGAAGTACTCTGGTATCGGCAGAGTCTTCGAAGTCTTCAGTCTCATCGAAGGATTCAAAATATCTCCGATCCCGGTGATCGTGCAAAGCACGGTACCGGGATCGATCGAAGTCAGTATCGAGTTGTTCCGGTACCGATCTGTCGATGCCGGAGAGAGACACATGACTCGGTATGGGTGGCATACCCACCGATGTCGATGCAGTCGGAGTCGGTACTGGTTGAGGTGTCTGAAGCTGTTTCAATGGTACCGAAGTCGTGAGAAGAGCCGCTAGACTGCGTTCGATAGCAAGGAATCTCTGGTTTATTGAGGTGGCCGATGCTTGGATGTTGGTACCGGTAGAAGCAGCCAGGACCCCAGAGCATGGCGCCAGTAGTTCTGCCGAGGTTGAGGCCTCGAGAACATCCTGGAGCCCCATTAATGCTTTGGAAGCCAAAGCCTCCCGCCGGGGCAGTTTTGCCGGTGAAAATTCCTCAAGGGCAACGCCAGTGGCATCTCGATACTTAGGAGAGGTACCCTTTGAGGACCGGCTAGATTTATGTTTAGTTACCTGAGATCCATGGGAGAAAGATGAAGCCCTGGAGGACGTTGATGCAACAGACGCCACGTCTGAGGGAAAAAGGGTGCTAGGTTTAGCAGCTCGGTTCTGTCGGCCCCTTGACATCATTCCACAGGAAAGGCACTCTGAAATAGAGTGGTCAGGACCTAAACATTTCAGACACCAATCATGGGTGTCGGTGACGAAAATGGTACCACATTCAGAACATTTCTTAAAACCTGAAGCAGGTTTTTCCATTTTTAAGGAAAAATTGGGTTTAGTGCCCAAAATGGCACCTAGCACCAAGGAAAAAAAAGTTTCTGAAGTAAACCACTTCAGAAACTATAGGGGTTTTTTTTGGGGG
The DNA here is from genome assembly GCA_033557465.1 of Ichthyophis bannanicus. Lineage (NCBI taxonomy): Eukaryota > Metazoa > Chordata > Amphibia > Gymnophiona > Ichthyophiidae > Ichthyophis > Ichthyophis bannanicus. The sequence continues at coordinate 53,551,458 of CM066032.1, forward strand.
GGGGGGGTTAGAAAAACGAAAGAACCGGCAGTACCGGTATAGCGTCAAGGGAAGGCAGACGTGACCACAAAAACAAAGATTAAAGACAAAATTTTCTGCGGTGACAGGGTATGCGATCTCTCGGCTCCACGGAAAATGAACTGGAGAGGGGCAGTTGGAAAGGCGGGAAGGCAGCACGCAGGCGTTGTGGGATGCTCCCAAAAGCTTTCCTATTGGATGCTGGGGAGCGTTCCTGCGCAGGCTCCGTCGGTACCGAAGATACCCATATGTGAAGACTACAATCCTGATTGTTCCTGGAGATACTTTTCACCTGGCAATTGTTGTTGTTGTTGTTGTTGTTGTTAAGTGCCGTCGAGTTGGCATCGACTCATGGCGACCCTCTGGATAGCTATCCTAAATTGTGTTCGGTCTTCAGTCAGGCGGCTCATTGTTGACGGACTGGTACCCGTAGCTGCTGTTATTGTATTGATCAATCTCATTGCTGGCCTTCCTCTTTTGCACTGACCTATCTTGCCAAGCATGATGTCTTTCTCTAATGATCTCTCTCTTCGCATGATGTGTCCAAAGTATGAAAGTCGAAGTCTTATCTGAGCGTCTAAAGAAAGCTTAGGTTTGATCTCCTCTACTACCGACTGGCATGTTCTTCGGGCAGTCCATGGTATACACAGTATTCGCCGCCAGCACCATAATTCAAAGGCATCAATTTTCTGTCTGTCTTTTTCACTGTCCAGCTTTCACATCCATATGATGTTATTGAAAATACCATAGCTTGAACAAGTCGCATCTTTGTATGGAGAGAGACATCTCTGCTCTTGAGAATCTTATCTAGGTCTTTCATAGCCATTCTGCCAAGAGCAATACATCGTCTGATTTCCTGACTGCTTGTTGCTTCTTTATTGATAGCACAGGTACACTACCAAAAAACTGCCTCCAGTTTTGCAACTGATTCCTATAGATTTTGGGGTGCTGAATCCAGGAAAAATAGCCAAAATGTTCCATCACGTCACGTTTTCTTGCAAAATTAGATTTCTTACCCATATAAGGTATGTTCACATAATTTCTTTTTAGCCGACTGCAGTTTATTTTCTTGGCCCAAAATAGAGGTTGTAATGGTTAACTAACTAGAAACACTCCCTCATGATATTTTAGAGTGTTTTGTATTCATTTTATACATTAACAGGACAATTGGGAGGCGGGGGGCTAAATCCAGTACTCGCGCTGGCGCATGTTCTTTCCTGTTCGCCTCGCCTCGTTCGCTCGCTCAAACACGGTGGTTGCAACATGAACGTTCTTGTCAAATTTCAGTTTCTTGCAAGTTCATTATTACCTTTTGTTTGCTCAGTCATAATCCAGCTTTATTCCGAAGTGGTTCACTACAGTTGCAGTTTGCAGTGCTGTGTATTTGTGATGGCTCACAGAGCCAGAGGTTGCGTCAACTCTCCGGACAGTTTTTGTTTTATTTGTGGGGAATATACCGTGAAAAAGCGGCAGAGGAACATTTCTGCATTTATTAAAAAAGTATATTTTGCCTATTTCGGTTTGAAGTTAGGCGATCAAGACAAACCGTGGGCTCCTCACAAAGTGTGCAAGACATGTGAGGAAGATCTACGCTTATGGATGAAAGGTAAAAAACAAGCATTTCGTTTCGGAATACCTATGATGTGGCGTGAACAAAGAGACCACAGCAGTGACTGCTATTTTTGCTCTTGCATTGTGAAGGGATACAACTTAAAAAATAAGAACGTAATAAGTTACCCCAACCTTCCCTCAGCAATTAGGCCTATGCCTCATAGCAACGAAGTACCTGTGCCTGAACCACCAAAATCTTTGGATCATATTTGTGTGGACGGTTCTGATCATGATGAGACTCATCAGATGGCTTTTCCCGATGAGTCCAGTACTTCCGAGTTTGAAACTGAACCAGATCCGAAACCTGAACTTCTCTCAAGCTGAATTGAATGATTTAGTCCGGGATTTCGGACTCCCAAAAGATGCTGCCCAACTGCTAGGTTCTCGGCTTAAACAGAAAAATCTATTGTCACCAGGAACAACTTTTTATTGGTACCGCAACCGCGAGACACAATTTTTGAAGTATTTCAGCAAAGAGGAAGATTTGGTATTTTGCAACGATATATACGGAGTGATGGAAAAGTTTAAACTCAAGTATGATCCTGCTGAATGGCGGCTGTTCATTGACATTATCAATGATGATAAACCTGATATCCTTTGTATAACAGAGACCTGGCTCAAAGATACTGACTCAGTATTCTTAAACCAATTAAAGACACCTGAATATGAGATCTTCCATACTCACAGAACACTAAAAAAAGGAGGAGGAGTACTTATAATAAAGAAAAACCTCAATGCAAAATTAATATCATCTAATAATATAGATAATGTTGACATACTCACCATAAAAATTAAAAACATAACTATATCACTAGTATATCGACCGCCAGAATACAACATAGATAAAATTTACAATTTAATTGAATTACTAGCATCATCCTCAGATACAAATCCTGTAATACTTATGGGAGACTTTAATCTTCCTTCAACACCTAACAATCACTCTAATCAATTCTTAGAAATGATACATAATTTGGACTTTCAACCAATAATAACTGAACAAACACACAATAAAGGAAAAACTCTTGACATGGTCTTCTTACCAAACTCTCTACACAACCTATATAACTCTGAATCCCTCTCAAACATTCCAGTCCCCTGGTCTGACCACTATCTTCTAAAATTCAATATAACCATTACCTACAACAATCAAACTAAAAGACCACAATGTCCTCAAACTAATAGATTCAGAAAATTTAATGAAGAAAAATTTCTAGATCAAATAATACCACAACTAACACAAACACCCACAAATCTTGAAGAATCTATCAAAAACTGGAACAATATAATCTCTAAAGCAGCTGAAAGTAATCCAAACCAATCACACCAAAATATAAACAATAAAATTGAAAAAAGACATGCTCCATGGTTTAATATATCTATCAAAACATTAAAAAGACAACTAAGAAAAGATGAAAGGAAATGGAGACAATCAAAATCATTAATAAATCATGAGAAGTACACTAATACACTACAAATTTATAAACAAACAATAAACAACTCCAAACAAAATTATTATTCTAATATAATCTCAAGAGCCACTAATCGCCCAAGAGAACTATTCTGTATAGTACAAAAACTAACAAACAAAACACTAAATTCTGATGAAATATCAATTGATATCTCCCCACAAGAATTAGCTCAATACTATATCAATAAAACAAAGCTACAAATAACACCATTACATATTACTCAACCACAAATTCAAACACAAACAAAGCAAACTACATTTGATAACTGGACTAATTTCAACTTAATATCAAAATCTACTCTCAAAACTACAATAACTAACATTAATACAACAACCTCATACCTTGATCCATGCCCAGTTGATTGGATAAAGAAGACTTTCTCAATACTCTCTTCTTTCATTCTACCCTTAGTGAACCTATCCTTACAAAAAGGCTACTTACCACCATCTCTCAAACACGTTCAAATACGACCTATACTTAAAAATAACACATTAGATAAATTATCCCCAAAATCATACAGGCCCATATCAAGTATTCCTTTTATGGCCAAACTTATTGAAAAAATTGTACAAATTCAACTACAAGACTTTATTGACACATTAAACCTCCTTGATGAACACCAATATGGCTTTAGACCCTTCCATGGAGTAGAAACCTTGCTAACGATCCTTTATGACACAATATTAAGAGGTATTGATAATCCTAAACAAGCCTTTATTCTTGTTTTCCTTGACATATCAGCTGCATTTGACAGTGTTAATCACTTAATAATGTTAAACAGGCTTCAACAAATTGGAATTACATCTACTGTTTATAATTGGTTCAAATCCTATCTATCAAACCGAACTCAAACAGTAAGAATCCATACCCAAATTTCTAACACCTTCAAGCAAACTCAGGGTCTTCCGCAGGGCTCTGCATTATCTGCGCTATTATTTAATATTTACTTACAACCAGTTTGTAACATCTTTAAACGTCACAATGTTTATTATCATATCTACGCTGATGATATAATGTTCTACCTCCCATTTGAAATCCCACACCCACCTCTTCAAAAAATAACAGAATGTTTTAATGAACTAACTGAATGGCTCAAAGAACAAAATCTACTTATCAACTTTACTAAAACTGATATATTATTCATCACTAAAAATCAAACATACATACCCCCAAACACGATCACACTAGATACTCATGAAATAAATACAAAAAAAGAAATAAAATATTTAGGTGTGATACTTGACAATAATCTAAATATGGATTCACATATAAAATATCTAACTAAAAAAATACATTTCAAACTCAAAACTCTAAAACAATTAAGACCATTGATTCATCTACAAGACTTTATTAATATAATTCATGCTATCATCACCCCACATTTTGATTTTGCAAACACAATACTTAATGGCATTTCAAAACAAAATATTAAAAAGATACAAATAACTCAGAACATAGCTGCTAGGATGATTATGAATATAAGCCCACTTGAACATGTTACACCAATTTTGGCTGAACTTCATTGGCTACCTATTTACTCCCGAATCAAATATAAAATTCTTGTCACTACATTTAAACTTATAAATAATCTTGCACCATCGGCACTCAATACACTGATTAATATAGACATCGATAAACGATCTCAAAGAAGCAGAAACTTAAATACCTTAACAATACCAAAAGATTTCACAAAAGCCAGAAAACAAACAAATAAGAGAGCTTTCTCACACTCTGCTCCAATTCTTTGGAACAATCTACCTGACAACATTCGCCTGCTGTCTGATATAAAAGAATTTAGAAAAAAATTAAAAACTCACTTATTCATATTACACTACAATACACCCTCAGAACAGAATACTCAAATAGATACAGGCTAACATTTATACATTATTATTACATACTCTATTTTCAAAATAAATGTCACTAATACACTATTTACCATACCACACTCTCATTCACATGATGATTATAGATTTAAACTAACAATGTATATATCTTCTAATATGTTATATCTGTAATGTTACAACATTTCTTGTAAATTATAATTATCTGTTCTATGTAAACTGACTTGGTATATTACATACCAATTAACATACTGTTCCATGTAAACCGCACTTGATACTAGGGAAAGAGCGGTATATAAATAACTGTTAAATAAAATAAATAAATAAATTCGTCAAAAGACAGCATAAAAGGTGTTCTTCATAATGGCAACACATTCGCTTCAGTTCCTATTGCTCACTCTGTTATTCTCCAAGAAAAATACGAGAATTTGGCCCTGATTCTTCAGAAGATTCGTTATGATGAGCATAAGTGGATGATTTGTGGAGACTTTAAAATTCTATCCATGCTATTAGGGCAGCAATCCGGTTTCACCAAATATCCCTGCTTCCTTTGCTTGTGGGATAGCCGGGCCCGCGACTTACACTGGGGGAAAAAAGACTGGCCAATTCGGGAGTATTTGAGACCCGGTGAGAAAAATGTTCTTCATGAGAGCTTGATACCTCGTGATAAAATTCTATTACCACCTCTCCACATTAAGTTGGGTCTCATTAAGCAATTCATCAAGTCCCTTCCAAAAGATGGTGAGCGCTTTCGGTACCTTTGCTCAAAGTTCCCCCGACTTTCTGAAGCAAAGCTAAAGGAAGGAGTGTTTGTTGGCCCTGATATAAGGAAACTCATTTCAGATGGAGCATTCGCTGAAACGATGTCTGAGAAGGAAAAAGAAGCCTGGGAATTCCTTCAAGGATGTTGTTCTCAAATTCTTGGGGAACAGGCGGGATGAGAACTATAAGGATATTGTTGCCAGGATGCTCAATGCCTTCAAAGAACAAGGCTGTAACATGAGCCTGAAAGTCCATTTCTTGCACTCCCATGTGAACTACTTTCCCGAAAACTTGGGGGCGTACAGTGAAGAACAAGGTGAAAGGTTTCACCAGGACATCAAGGACGCAGAGAGAAGGTACCAAGGAAGATGGAACACCACTATGATGGCTGGTTGCTGCTGCGGAAAACCCCAGATGAAAAATACGCCAAGCAGCGCACCAAGAGAAGCATTCGGGGGAAGAAGAAACGGGCCCACCAGGAGATTGATTGACCCAAGAATGACTTTAAAATCTAAACTGTGTTGACAAATATCGTGTTTTTACTAAACTTTGAAATAAAAATTTGCTAGTTATTACCAGTGTCGGATCTCATTTATTAGAATTTTATTTTCACACCATCGGGTGTTTGTCTTCATGTATTGCAATGGTGCGGTTTGCGTTTTTTATTCTTCCATACATACCTGTACAACATTTTTTGCACATTTCTTTGCTTTGCTTTGTGTCTAACCTCGCTCTTATATGCTCAATGTTTGTGCACATGTATGTGGCTGTTTTAAGTGCAGACAATTTTGCTACCATCACAGTGTGTTTTGTTGACATTACTCTATTATGTGCTGCCTTGTTACAATTTTCTTTATTCTTATTTGAATAACTACTAAACAATTAGTATAAAGAATTCATCCAAGAAACTTTTATCTCGATCGCACTCAATCTGAAACGTTCACCTCAAACTGCTAACCCAATGTAGCAAAAAATCTGTACGTGATGGAGCAAATTGGTTACCAGATTTGGATTCAGCGCACCAAAAAACGTAAAAATCAATCGAAACATTAGAGGCAGTTTAAAAAAAAATTTTTTTAGTGTACCTGTGTAGTTGATCGAAGTAGGTTAAAGTTGCCGATGATTTCAATTTCTTCTCCTTCAACGAAGAACCTGTTGATTATGCCAGTTGTCATGATCTTTGTCTTCTTTACATTAAGGTGCAGGCCCATTTTGAGAATATGTTCTTTGATTGTGAAAAGCAAATGTTTCAGATCATCTTCACTTTCAGCCAGTAATGTGGTATCATCAGCATAGTGAAGGTTGTTGATGAGTCTTCCACCAGTCTTCACACCTCTGTTGTCTTCATACAATCCTGCTTCTCTGATGATTTGTTCTGCATATAAATTAAACAGGTAGGGGGAAGTATGCAGCCTTGTCTTACACCTTTGCTTATTTTAAATAATTCTGTTTCTCCTTGTTCCGTTCAAACTATTGCTTCTTGATCAATGTACAGATTGTGCAAGAGAACAATCAGGTGTTCTGGTATACCCATGCTTCTTAATGTGGCCCAGAGTTTCCCATGGTTTACACAGTCAAAAGCCTTGCTATAGTCGATAAAGCACAAACAGATATCCTTTTGGCATTCTTTTGTCTTTTCAAGGATCCATCTCACATCCGCGATAATGTCTCTCGTTCCTCGCCCTTTCCTGAACCCTGCTTGCACTTCAGGTAATTCTTGTTACAGGTATGGTTGTAGTCTCTTTTGAATAATCTTTAGTAGAATCTTGCTGGCATTTGGGATCAGAGCGATTGTGCGATAATTTCCACAGTCAGTTGGATCACCTTTCTTTAGTATTGGTATAAACACAGATCTTTTCTAGTCAGATGGCCATAATGTTGTCTGCCATATTTTTTGGCAGAGCCTTGTAAGTACGGTAACAGCTGCATCAGATTGCTGTAATACTTCGATGGGAATGCTATCAATGCCTGGTGCTTTGTTCTCTGATAGGGCTTTCAATGCTGCAACTACTTCTTTCATCACCAATGGTTCCCGATCATAAGGTACAGGTTGACACGGCTGTTGGTCCACTTGATCTTTATTATATAAAAACTCTGTATGTTCCCTTCCACCTTTTCTTGATCTTCTCAGCATCATTCAACATAGAACCTTGAGCATCTTGTAACATTCCAATTCGAGGTTGGAACTTTAACTCTCGTAGCTTTAGGAAAGCCGATCTTATTCTTCCTCTAATAGTTTCTACTTCTATTTCCTTGCATGCGTCGTAGTAGTTTTCCATGTCCTGTCTTGCTGCACGTTGGAAATCTGTTGAGTTCTGTGATTGTCTTTATCCTCTGGCTTTAGCTTCTCTGCGTTTCTGGGCAATTTTCAGAGTTTCTTCCGTCATCCATTTTGGCCGTTTTTTCATTCACCTTTTGTAGAGACTTCTCGCTTTCTTCCAACACAACCTTCTTGATGTCATTCCATAACTCTACTGGAGCTCTGTCATTTGTATCTAAAGCAGAAAATCGATTTTGCAGGCAGTTTTTAAATTCCAGTAGTATATTCTTAAGGTCATACTTTGCTGCATTCATGAGTGGTTTGCTCTTTTTCAACTTTAGCTTGAGTTTGCATACTAGTAGTTGATGATCTGTACCACAGTCAGCTCCAGGTTTTGCCTTTATTGATGTTATAGAGCTTTTCCATCGTTGACTTCCACAGATGTAGTCAATTTGATTTTTATACAATCCATTGGGTGAAGTCCATGTGTACAGTCGCCGCTTGTGTTGCTGGAAGGTGTTTGAGATGGATAGTTGGTCTTGCAGAATTCTATGAGTCTTTCTCCAGCTTCATTTCTGTTGCCAAGTCCATATTTTCCAACTACTTTGCCGCCTTCTTTGTTGCCAACTTTTGCGTTCCAGTCACCCATGACTATCAGGATATCCTGTTTGCATGTTCTGTCAATTTCAGCTTGTACTTGTTCATAGAACTCTTCAATTTCATTCTCTTCTGCAGCTGTTGGAGCATATACTTGAATTATAGTTGTGTTGATAGGCAATCCTCGTAGACAAATAGAGATTAAGCATTCACTGACTGCATTGTATTTCATTACAGTTCTTTCAAGTTTCTTCTTTATTATAAATGCAACACCATTTCTTCTTTGACTTTCATTTCCAGCATAGACGACCATGTGATCATCTGATGCAAAGTGCCCGATGCCAGTCCATTTCAGTTCGCTGACACCCAACAGATCAAGTTGTACACGTTCCATTTCATTCTTGTCTACCTCCAACTTCCCTTGGTTCATGCTTCTTACGTTCCATGTTCCAATGTGTAAGACATACAGCTTCTGACTCATTTCATGTGCAGCTACATCAGCAGTCGGACTTTGAGTGTTTTGATCCAACCACATCATAAATGCTGGCTTTACTCTGAAGTCTTCAGCTCTTCCCCAGTAGCTAGTTGAGTGCCTTCTGACCTGGGGGTCTCGTCTTCCAGCACCATAGCACAATTTGTTTTGTTGTAACTATCCATTGGGTTTTCATGGCAAGATACAGAAGTAGATTGCCGGGCCTTTCTTCCGCGCAGTTCAAGTTTGGTGTTGTTGCCGTTGTCACAAAAATGTGATCCTCCGCCGTCAACACTATCCCATTCTGCTGCTGCCCAGATGGGTGTTTTGTCTTGGTCTGGCACCTCAGCTGAGACCTGTCCATCTTGGGAGACCCTGCTAGTAGTTAAACTACCGATAGTTTAGCTCTCATTATCACTGATGCACGCAAGCCCTCACAGCACGACAAGCTGCAAACCAAGTGAGAGAGTAATGGAAAAACACTAGAGAGAATTTCAAAACAATTTACTAACAAGTGGAGAAAACATACAGAGCACAGTTCATGAAAGCCTTTCAAAATGGGTGTGCGTGTCTACATGGTGTATTTATGTGCCGGCTTTCTGTGTGTCAATCTTGAGGAACGAATATGAGGGAAGGGCAAGTTGAGTAAGAGTAGTTACTCACCTGTAACAGGTGTTCTCCAGGAGCAGCAAGAATCAGTCCTCACATATGGGTGACATCGACGTCGATGGAGCCCTTGCGGAGCATTTCCCCAGCATTCTATGAAAGCCTTTGGGAATACTGTTCCCTGTAAGTATTAGTGTATGTGTCTCATATCCCCACGTGTTAAATGTATCCCCCAATTGTGTTGTGACCGCTTTGATTGAAGGATAAGGCGGTTTACAAAACTGTCTAAATAAATAAATAAATACTGCATGCATGCATGGTCCCCTTCCCGCCTAAAGGTGCCATCTTGCTCAGTCTGATGACATAGCTAAAAGACAGCACAAAAAAAATGCAAACATGAACTATGTACAACTGCAACTCCCAGGGGAGGAGGAAGGGTTGTGAGGACTGATTCCTGCTGCTCCTGGAGAACACCTGTTACAGGTGAGTAACTACTCTTTCTCCAGGACCAAGCAGGAAGTCAGTCCTCACATATGGGTGACTCCCTAGCACTGGGCTACCAGGAACCCAGGCTGAACAAGAGAACCTCCTCTAGTCCCAGCATCAGAGAAAGGCTTTCACTGAAACAGAACCTCCACCGGTAGCCCAACGGAGGGCTGGAGGGCAGGAATTGCCTAAACCTCAAAGAGATTCCGGAGTACTGCTTGGCCAAAAGCACTGTCCCTACGGGACTCCCTCTCCAGGCAGTAATGAGTTGCAAAGGTCTGGCTTGAGGACCAAGTTGCAGCCCTGCAGATGTCTGCCAACGGTAAAGAGCAGAGATGAGCTACTGAGGCAGCCATAGCCCTGACACGGTGGGCCATGACCTGACCCTGCAAGGGAAGGTCAGCTGCCCTGTAAGCCCAGGTGATACAGTCAGCCACCCAGATGGACAAGGTACGCTTGGTCACAGATAACCCCAAATTATTAGGGTCAAAAGATATGAAGAGCTGAGTAGCCTTCCTATGCCCCTGCGTATGGTCAAGGTAGAAGGATAAGGCCCTTCTACAGTCCAGGGTATGCAAGACTGCCTCAGCCTGACTTGCATGAGGCCTAGGAAAGAATGTCGGAAGAACCACCTCCTGGTTGAGGTGGAAAGAGGAAGGAACTTAGGATGAGTCCTAAGGACTACCCTTGTTCCTATAGAAGCGCGTGTAGAGCCTGTCACAGACCAGGGCCTGGAGCTCACTCACTCGCTTGGCTGAGGTTAGGGCTACCAGAAGGAGTCTTCCAGGAAAGGAAGCACAGAAGACATGTAGCCATCGGCTCAAAGGGTGGGCGAGTCAGTTGCTGCAAGACCACATTCAACTCCCACTCAGGGGCTGGAGGACGGATAGGAGGCTTGAGCAAGAGCAAACCTCTGAGGAACCGGGACACCAAGAGGTGAACCGATAAAGAGTGTCCCTCCACCAGTGAGTGGTGAGTTGCTAGAGCTGAGAGGTGGACCCGAACAGAATTGGACCTGAGGCCCTGATTGGATAAGTGCAGCAGGTACTGAAGCACCACTGGCACAGAACAGGAGAAAGGATCTTCTGTGCATTGCTGACACCACAAAGAGAACCTTCTCCACTTCAGGGCATAGGATTTTCTGGTGGATTGCTTCCTAGTGGCCAAGACCACCTCCTCAACTTCCTGAGGCAAGCCCTAGGGAGCCAATACTACCCTTGCAACCTCCAGGCCATCAAATTGAGAGATTTGGGGTTGGGATGCAGAAGAGAACCCTGGTTCTGAGAGAAGAAGATCGGGTTGCAACGCCAGAGGTAGTGGGGTGTCCACTGCCAGTTGAAGCAGAAGCGGAAACCAAGGCTGCCTCGGCCACCTGGGGGCTACCAGAATTACCGAGGCCTTGTCCTTTAGAATCTTGAACAAGGTTCGGGTCACCAGAGGCGTGGGAGGGAACGCATACAGGAGGCCCTGGGACCAGGAAGGCATCCGCTGCCAACCTCATGGGATGCGGTTGCCTGGAGCAGAACCTGGGTAGCTGATGGTTCAGGGGACTGGCAAAGAGATCTATGGATGGAAGTCCCCATTTCAGGAAAATTTTCTGAACCACTAACGGGTGTAGTTGCCATTCGTGGGGCTGCAGAATTCTGCTCAACCTGTCTGCCAGGAAGTTCTCCTGGCCAGGGAGGTAAACAGCCTTGAGAAACATGTTGTGCTTGAGCGCAAACAAAGGTACTGTGCCTCCTGACACAGGAACCTGGACCCAGTGCCGCCCTGCTTGTTCACATAGAACATGGTTACTTAGTTGTCCGTCTGTACTAAGACAGACTGGTGAGCCAGGGTTTCAGAGAAGGTTTTGAGGGCTAAGCGAATAGCCCGGAGTTCCAGTAGATTGATCTGTTGTGTGGCCTCCTAGGGAGACCACAGGCCCTGGGTGCACTTGTCCAGACAATGTGCTCCCCAGCCTTGTAAGGAGGCATGGGTGGTCAACACTACTGTGAAGACAGGTATCTGAAAAGGCACCCCCTGTAGTAAGTTGGGGGGGTGCAGACACCAGCGTAGGGAGTTCAGGAATGGTTTGGACACATGTACTCTGTCTCTGAGGCTTCCTGTGGCTTGTGTCCACTGAATTCTGAGGCACCACTGGGCAGGCCGCATGTGGAGCCGGGCATTTGGAGTCACATGCACTGTCGATGCCATGTGGCCCAGGAGCCTCAGTCTCGCGGAAACCAGTGGCATGTTGAGAAACTGGCTTGCCGAGTCCATCAGTCTTTGGGCTCTGTCCTCTGGCAAGTAAGCCTTTGCTTGCAGGGAGTCCAGCCTTGCCCCTATGAACTCTAGGTTCTGGGAGGGGAGCAAAGTGGACTTTGCGAAGTTTATGACAAAACCCAGGTGCTGAAGAAAAGAGATAGTTCGGAGGGTGGCTTGTCTGGCCTCCTGGCATGTCTGACCCCTGATGAGCCAGTCGTCTAAGTAGGGGAAGACAAAGATACCTTGATTCCTCAAGTAGGCCGCCACCACTGCCAGACACTTGGTAAAGACTCTTGGGGCGGAGGTGAGGCCAAAAGGTAGTACTCTGTACTGATAATGGTTTCCTCCCACTATGAACCTGAGGTACTTTCTGTGGTCTGGATGAATGAGGATGTGAGTGTACGCATCCTTCAGATCCAAGGAGCATAGCCGATCTCCCTGCTGGAGGTAGGGCAGCAATGTTCCAAGAGTAAGCATCTTGAACTTCTCTTTCTCCAGGAACTTGAGATTTCTGAGGTCGAGAATAGGCCTGAGGCCTCCGGTTCTCTTTGGTACTAGGAAGTACCTCGAGTAGAAACCGTGACGTTGTAGGTGGGGAGGCACAGGCTCCATTGCTTTGTCCAGCAACAGACCCTGAAGCTCTCGAAGGAGGTGGTCTGTGTGCAGAGGAGGCCTTGGAGGCTCTCCTGGGAAGTACGGAGGAGACAACTGGTGAAAATGGAGCATATAGCCCTTGTGGACTATGCTTAACACCCAATTGTCCCCTGTAATAGGTGGCCACCTGTGGGCAAACAGGGCTAGTCTACCTCCTGTATAGGGATGGGACAGCAGAGACGGAGAGGCTATGCTTTGGGAGTCAAAAACCCCCACCCTGTTGAGTGGGAGCAGGGGGCGGAGGTTTGGGGGTCTTCTGCCTACGGGGCCCATGTCCCTGCCCCTTGGCCTGCTGACCCTGCTGGGAAGGCCTGGTAATGTGGGAACTGTTTGTAGGCAGTCACCTTCCTCGGGTAGAAGGACTTTTTACCCGAGCCCTTCTTTTTCTGAGAAGGGGCAGATGTTTTCCAGGACAGCCTTGTCCGAGTGAGGTGCTCAGTTTCGAGCTCAGCAGCCTTCTCGGCCATGGGCTTGCCAAAAATGTTTTCACTTCGGCAAGGGACAATCGACCAACTTGTCCTGTACCCATGGCTCGAGGTACGACGACTGCAGCCATGCCTGGCGTCGAGCCGCGATGCCGGCTGCCGCAACACGGGCCGAGGCCTCAAAGCCGTCGTAGGCTGCTCGGGACATGAACTTTGAGCATTCCCGAATCCCTGAGGACAAGGACTTGAACCTCTGCAAAGGCTCCCCGGAGAGACCAGCAGAGAACCCGGCATGCTCCTTCGCCAAGTCCCGCAAGTACATGCCCATGTACAGCTGGTAAGACTAGACACGGCAAGCAAGCATCGAGCCCTGGAAGCACTTTCTACCAAACGCATCCAGGTTCCGGGCCTCCCTGCCAGGGGCGCACCGCGGAGTGCATCTTCTGGCTCTTCAGACGATGCATGGCCGATTCCACCACCATGGAATGGTGAGGTAGCTGCGCCTTTTGAAAGCCAGGGCTCTTTCGGAGTCTATAAATGGAATCAACCTGCTTGCTCAGAACCGGCGCCATTCCAGCATCGGAGGAACCGGGACAGTAAAGGCCTCCTTCGGAGGAGAGTCATACTGGAAAGCCTCGAGCTCCTCGGCTCGAGGCTCCTCCTCGGGGTCCGCGGGAATCGCAAAAGCTGTGGCCATATCCCTGATGAACTCTGAGAACCGAGTATCCTCCGGGGGGATCTACTCCGGGGCTTGGACTGCGGTGAGTCAGATGGAACGCACCGAGTCCGAAAGGTGTCGGGGGACTCCTCGTCCTCCATCTCCCAAGCTGACTCGTCCGAAGAGGAGTCAGGCTCCGACCGCGTGGGTCCCGGCAACACCCGCCCCAACGCCGAAGGCACCAGCGTCAACGCCCTCGGTCCCGAGCGGGAGGTCGAGGGAGACCGCGACCGAGGACGACTTCGAGCCTTCATGGTCTCGAGTATCGGCTCGGTCTCCAGGGTCGACTTTGACATCGATGTCCCAGTGGTCGGGGCAGATGCACCAGCGAGGCTGGCCATCAGCACCCGCTGCTGATCCATGAAGGCAGACAGTCTGCACTCCAAGGCAGTCAGCCTGAGTCCAAGCTCAGGAGTCTCAGCAGCCGACTCGGGCCCTGGCAGCGCCGGGCCCGACGTCGGCTCCCTTGGAGGAGAGTCCGAGGACAACAGGACTTAGGTGTCCAGCAGACTCCGGCTCCACACGAGGCATTTTGGACGGCTTCTCCTGTTCCAAGGGCCCGGGACGGCGGTCGGGGGTCCAAGACCTGGCCCTTGGGGGACCAGGGACCTCCTCTGACGCCGCCCTCACGAACCGCTTCTTCCTCTTTCGTTCCCGATCGGGGGACCCCCTGTCTGGAGGAGCCCAGGCAATGCTCGGGGTCAGACTCCCGAGAAGTCCAGGCCTCAGACGAGGTCCAGGCCCAGTCGAAGGCCAAATCCGAGAAAAGCCTTTCCTTCTGATGCTGTCGACTTCGCAGTGCCTTGGTGGACATTTTGCCACACGGGCCACAGATCTGAGGATCATGATCCGGGCCGAGGCACTGAAGGCAGCAGTCGTGTGTGTCGGTGAGACATCAGTTTTACACCGATCACACTTTTTGAAACCACTGGAAGCCATCGGGGAAAAAAGGGTCCCCGCGAGGTTAAAAGACCGACCTTCCAGGGAAAAAGAAAAAAAGGGCGCGAACGCCAGCCACTAAGGGCAAAAACCGAAAAATAGAAGACGAGCTCGATACCGGTGTGCCGAACCCAGCAGGAAGGGGAACCGGCGTTGAACCGGACAGGAATCGCGACGAAATCACAAAGAAAATCTAACTTTAACCGGGGTGACAAGGACGGACGTCCGTTGGGCTACACGGAAAAAGAAAGACTGAGCAAGATGGCACCTTTAGGCGGGAAGGGGACCATGCATGCGTGCAGTATTCCGAAAGGCTTTCATAGAAAGCTGGGAAAATGCTCCGCAAGGGCTCCATCGACGTCGATGTCACCCATATGTGAGGACTGACTTCCTGCTTGGTCCTGGAGAAGGAACAGTTTCCGAGTTATAGGGTAGTTGAGGAGCAGGGGGAGTTTTCCAGGATAGTGACATTTAAGCAGTGGAGCAATATGGGAGAGAGTTACTATTTCTCTCAAACTCCAGTCCAATTTGGCCTATTTCCATCACTGTTTTTGCCCCTACCACTTCCATAAACAATGACTGAATTCAGAATGGCTTGGGACTGATACAGGATCTTTATACAGCAGGAAAATAGAATTTAAAAAAAAAAAAGCTCTCTTTTATACGTCAAACAGAGGAGTGAATTGCACAGAGCATCAAGTACAACCACTCTAGCCACCTTACTGAGCAGACTAGATGGACAATACTGGTCTTTATCTGCATCATATACTATATAATGTATCTTTTCACTGGATTGCCCCACATGCCAAATTTCACCCCATGTCATTTAATTTTCAGTTATTTTGCCGCTAGACAGCCAGCCAGACATCTCAGTCCTTTCACATAATTCTTAAAGAATATGAGGCCTTGGCATTCAACTCTTCAGCCCATATCAAAGGCTCCTTATTTCACCCACTAAGCTTCTGACGTGGGCTGAACAAAGCTTAGTGTTGATGCCTCAGAGACCTCGTGGAAAGAGGACAACTAGTGAGATACCTCAATACCTGCTTGTAATTTACCTCTCTGCAATCTGTCTTTGTCCTGCTGTGTATCCCCCTGCACTATGCTTTCAGGTCCTCTACTGCTGCCAATCAGCCACTAGTTCACACCTACCAGGAAGCGGCATGACAGCGTCTCAAGGTACACTGCCTGGAAATAAAAGGACATCATGCCCAAGGAGCAGGACATGCTCCTTGGGGCGACTCCAGGGGGTGATGCTTGTTCTACAATGCTCGCTGTCCTTCACTTGTCCAATCGCACTTCTTCACATCTTTTGGCTGGTCCTAACTCTTGCCTCTCTGGTAAGCACCAAAGGCCTCTCCCCCTTCCCTTTATCTACTTTGCTATTATATTCTCCTGCTGTCTATGTCAGCTATTCCGGTCCACTGGAGCAGGCGCCCCATTCAGCCCATTCCTCCTTCCCCTAGCTACCTTTCATGTGTCCCTACTAATCTCATACCATGTCGCCTCAGCGCTATCCCTCCCATTCATCTCCCTTCGGTAGCCTCACAGACTCTCCTGCTCAGCTTAGCCTTAATCGACTGCAGATCTCTTCGCTCAAAGTCTCTCCTTGCTTACAACCTCATTGAACAGCACTCAGATGTGTTGTTCCTGAGATCTGGCTTTGCGAGGGCGACAGTGCCATTTATTAATCACTGCCTTCCCCCAAGGCTTCTTAGTCTACTCCACACCCTGCTTGGACCACAGTGGGGGTGGAGTAGTCACACTTTTTTGCTTTTCCTTCTCTTCATGAAGTCCATTCCACCATCCTCTGCTACCCAGAAGTACCTCTCCTTCAGCTCGATGCTTCCCCACCCCTTCACTTCCTTTTGGTTTATACCCCCCACCCCCCTTCCATCCATCCCCATCTCTAGAACTCCCTGCTTCTGTCCACCTCTGAATTCTCCCTTCTCTATCCCCAATTACTGATTCTCTTTGATCACCCTTCCAGGCCCTATGATACTGCTTTCTTGACTCTTTTAAATGACTTCTCGCTATCCCAGCGAATTTCCTGCTCCACCCATGTTGCCAGCTATACTCTCGACCTGATTCCCACCCCCACTGACCAATGTCCCACTCCTATCTCTCCGCCGTCCCATTGCCCTGGTCTGATCATCTTTGTATTCTCTTCTTTTTGGAGCATCCCCCTTAACTTTCCCATCTGTTGGCCCAGTCTGCCTCTCTGGCTCCCTACTGGCTGCGGCGCATCACACCCTCCCCTTCCAACGTCCAAGCTCTCACTGGAATTCCTCCCTGACTGCTGCCCTCGATCAGATGGCACCCCTCTATCCTATCCAATCTCTTCCTCATCCTTGCCATCACCCTTGGTTTCACCCTGGCCTCCGTACCCTCCCTCCCATCGTAGTCATGCCAATAACCTCTGGTGGAAGCACCCCTCTGAGTCCCTCCTACACGTCCGCCAGTGTCATCGCCACTGTCGTTCACTTCACCATGCCAAGCAATCCTATTATATGCCAATCACCCTAGGTTTGGTAATAAAATAAATATCACAATAGGCAATCACCAAACAAAAACCCCAAAACCAGAGGAAATTTATTTTTGTCGGATGTTACCAAGGGAGGTCAGAATTACCGTCTAACCCCACCAGACGGCAGCCTCCATTTTATTCATAAATGTAAACTTTCTCAAAAGACTTAGCTCATTATTCAGGACTTCATTTAAACTTCCTCAATGCGGTATCAAAATAAGGCACGACGTGCACGTTTCGGGATCCTCTCCCTGTATCCTATTATGCAGACCTTCTCTCGTCCTCATCCAACTCATCCCACCAGCTCTACTCTGTTCTTCACACCCTATCAGCACCTCACACCCTGACCTCCAAACTTCCAGTTCCCCCTCCCCAGATCAAGTGCAGCACACAGTTTTCTTCTCCAACATTCATTCCCTCCGATCCACTTTTCCGGATTGCCCACCTCTGCTAAGCCCTCCTAGTTCCAACTGTCTCTTCACCATCCCTTTCCCACACGGACTTCATTTCGTCCCATTACCTCTTCCGAACTGTCTAAAGCCCTCTCCTCCTCTTGTAAAACCACTTGCTGCTCTGATCCTATCCCCTCCTACTGGCTGTCCGAACACGCTCTGGCTCTTCTGCCCACCATACTTACCATGTTTAATACCAATCTTTCTTCAATAACCTTCCCTTCCCCATGGAAATATGTTCTTATTCGTCCCCTTCTCAAAAAAAACCCCTCTCTCAATTCCTCTACCTTAGCACATTGGCGCCTGGTCTCTAACCTTCCATTCCTTTTAAAGATCTTGGAAAAATTGGTGTTCGTTCAGCTTTCCTCACACCTTTCCACTACTCTCTCTCCATCCACATCAGTCTGACTTTCGTTCTGGTCATAGTACCGAAACTGTTCTGTCCTTTAATGAGGTGTATGTTTCCCAACACTCTGGTGACATCTCGCTAGCATCTCCTTGGACCGCTCTTCTGCTTTTGAAATGGTCGACCATTTCACTCTTTTCTCTCAACTTCTTGATTCTGGTGTTCAAGGGACTCTCCTATACTGGATCTACCTTTTTTCTTCTCTCCAGATCCTTTTCTGTTCTATCTGGCTCCATTTGTTCTGCCCCTGTCCCTCTTCCCTGTGGTGCCCTCCAAGGCTCTGTCTTAGCTCCCCTTCTCTTCAATGTTTTATTGCCCCCCCCCCCCCTGCTGCCCTTCATCCAACAGCATGGAATCTCAGTTTATTCATATGCTGATTATATACTTCTGCAACATCACCCCTTCAGCTCTGGATCTCTCCTCCCTTAACTCTTGTCTTGCTGCCATCAGCAGCTCTTGGTTATCTTCCAATTTACTGCACCTTAATCCATTTAAGTCCGCAGCCATTTGGTTCACGTTTGGTGCTCCTTGTCTGTCCCTGTCCCCACACTCCCCGGTGCCCCCATTCCACTGGTATCCACTCTGTTACCTAGGTGTTATCCTAGATTCCTCCATGTCTTTCCAGATCATCTCTCCACTCATCTGCCATTCCTTCTTTACTTTGCATCAAATCCGAGCCACCTGACTGTTCCTGCCCACTTCCCCCTCTTACCACTCTGGTTCTCTCTCTCTCTCATTACATCCCAACTAGATTACTGTAATTTTGCCTTAGCTGGACCTTCCACTGTATCAAATCCACCACCTTCAGCTCCTCCAGAATACTGCAACCCACTTAGTTACTCGCACCTCATGTATAGATCACATCATGCCCACACTCATTCACTGGCTCCCCATTCAGTTCCATATTCAGTACAAGATTCTCACTTTGGTCCACAAAGTTATTCACACCAGCTCCCCTCAGTACCTTTCTGACCTTATCCTTCTTCACTGTCCCATCATACCCTCCGATCCCTACATGTCAGCAAGTTGTACCTTCCCTCTGCCTCACAAGCACTCCTGCAATCCACTCACAGCTCCTCTCTTTTTCCTGGGTCCTGTCCTCTGGAATGTTCTCCCCGACCTCCACCTTGAGCTATCCTTCCACAGATTTAAAGCCATGTTAAAGACTATCTGTTCTCCCTTACCTTTGACCTTCCGTCACCCACTGCATAATGCTCTCCCTCCTCTCCCGCATTTCTACTATTCACCCTCGCATTGTGCTTTATTCTTTCCTGTCCTGTAATGCATTTGGCGTTCCATTCCTTCTTTGCTCCTAGCACCCATGTTTTATTGTAAAATCGCCCTATTGCTTGCATAAAGGGCGGTATATCAAATATTAAAATAAAGATACCTGGATACAAACTATCCTCCAATAATAGTGGATCAAATTGGCGGAGGGGTTGCATGCTATGTTAACATTGAGTCAAATAGGATAAAAATTTTACAGGAAACAAAATGCATTGTAGAATCTCTATGACTAGAAATTCCATATAACAAAAAGGGGAAGGCAATAGCAGTGGGGTTGTACTACCATCCGCATGGCCAGAATGGACAGATAGATGAAATGTTTAAAGAAATCATGGAACCTAACAAGAGTTACAACACAGTAATAATGGGCGATTTCAATAACCCTAGTATCGACTGGGACAATGTCACAGCAGGACATATGAGGGTGATAAAATTTCTAATTGAAATAAATGACTGCTACTTAGAGCAGCTGGTTCATGAGCAGACAACAGGGGAAGCAATTTTGGACCTAGTCCTTAGTGGAACACAAGATCTGGTACTAGAGATCAGTGTTGGGGCCACTTGCCAATAGTGATCATAACATGATCAAATTTGATTTAATAAACGGAGGGAGGACAGCAAAAAAAATATCTAAAGCATTAGCTTTTAACTTTCAAAATGAAGGCAATGATAAAAAGAATAAAATAGTTAAGAAAATACTAAAAGGACCAGCTTCAAAGGTATATATCAAGCATGAGCATTGTTTAAAATACAGTGGTGTGCAAATGTCTTGCATAGATTGCATGATCACGCTATTCTCAGCTTTATTTTGACAATCTTTTCAAATTCTGTGACAGAATCCTGGCTTATTTTGTACTGTTCTGTTGCAAATTTAATTTGGCAGCCATTTCTGCATGCAAAATTACTTGTCTGAACTTTATGACTATCATGAGAAAACTATGCCCCAGTACAATCAACAGGATTCTATGTCAAAGGGAGATTAAAAGTAAATCAATCAATAGAATACTATACTTCCTCAGCCAATATGAAGTCATATTTGATAGCTAAGCAGTGCATGGTATTTTGTCGGCACACAGGATTTGAATTTAATGTGGATTAACTGGTGTGTATCGGATCTGATGCTCAACGTCTTGGCATAGTGAAGAGGTTGCATTTTCTATCAATGGAGGACCGGGTACAGATGGTGGTTCTGCACAAGGGGGGGGGGGGTACTCCAACCCGCAGACTGCAGCAAAGGTCAGCTGTAATCAGAGCACGGCTGTCTGCATTCTGCAAAAGCATAATGAGAAGGGAAATACGCAGGACCGACAACGTAGCAGTCAGCCCAGAAAGTCAACCAAGAGGGACAACAGGGCCTTGATAAAGATATCTCTTGGCAACCGCAAGCTAACCTCCTCTGAACTTCTGCGAGAATGAAAAGATAAATGTTCCACTGCAGTTTGCACTTCCACTGTGAGGAAACTATGCTTGCAGTATGGATTGAGGGTCTGTAAGGAGCGGCTGAAGTCGCTACTTATGGTGGAACAGAGGAAGAGACACATTGAGTGGGCATCAAAGTACTGAAAATGGAGCAAGGCTGACTGGGAGAAAATTCTGTTCAGCGAAGAAAGCGCTCTCCAGGGACAGCAGGAATCAGTCCTCACATATGGGTGACGTCGGCACCGAAAGACCCCTCATGCGGAGCAATTCCCCAACATTCAAAGAAAACCTTTGGTATTGCATCGCGCATGCCCGATCCCCTTCCCGCCCAAGGGTGCCATCTTGCTCAGTCAAATGACATAGCTAAAGAGACGGCAAAATGAATAAAAATCAATAGTAAGACTGCAACTCCAGGGGAGGAGGGTGGGGTCGTGAGGACTAATTCCTCCTGTCCCCTGGAGAACACCTATTACAGGTGAGTAACTATGCTTTCTCCAGGAACAAACAGGAAGTCAGTCCTCACATATGGGACTCCCTAGCTATAGGCTACCGAGAACCCCTAGCTGAAAAATGGCTCCCTCTAAAAGAGCTGCAGCAGCTGTGATAGGAATTCAGCGGAGACGCCACACCCCTGGTAGCCTGACACCAGAGGGCCGGAGGGTAGGAGTTGTCTAAACCTCAAATAAATTATGGAGTACCAACTGGCCGAAAGCACTGTCCCGTCGAGACTCCATCCAAGCAGTAATGGGCTGCAAAAGTCTGGCTTGAAGACCAGGTTGTGGCCCGGCAGATATCTGCCAGTGGAACAGAGTGGAAATGAGCCACTGATGTGGCCTTAGCCCTGACAGTGGGCCATGACTCGACCCTGCAACGGGAGGTCGGCCACCCTGTATGCCCAAGCAATGCAGTCTGCCACCCAGGTGGACAAAGTGCGCTTGGAGACAGGTAGCCCCAGTTTACTGGGGTCATAAGAGACGAAGAGCTGGGTAGCCCTTCGATGTCCCTGCATACGTTCCAGGTAGAAGGCTAGTGCCCTCTTACAATCAAGAGTATGCAGCACCGCCTCTGCATAGCTGGCATGCAGTCTGGGAAAACTGGTCGGAAGAACCACCTCTTGGTTGAGGTGGAATGGAGAAACCACTTTTGGAGGAAACTTGGGATGGGTGCGCAGAACCACCCTGTTCCTATAAAACCGTGTGTACAGTCTGACACAAGAGCTTGTAGCTCACTCACTCATCTGGCAGATGTGAGTGCCACCAGGAAGAGCACCTTCCAGGAGAGGAAGCGCAGATGGCAAGACGACATCGGCTCAAAAGGTGGGCGAGTAAGCTGTTGCAAGACCACATTCAAATCCCACTCGGTTGCCGGGGGATGAACCGTGGGTTTTAGTAGAAGTAGACCTGAGGAATCTGGACACCAAGGGGTGAACCGACAGAGTTGTCCTTCCACTAGGGAGTGGTGTGCCGACAAAGCACTCAGGTGGACCCGAACAGAGTTAGACTTGAGGCCTAATTCTGAGAGGTGAAGCAAGTACTGTAATACTATTGATACTAGACAAGAGAAAGCGTAGTTACCCACCTGTAACAGGTGATCTCCGGGAACAGCAGGAATTTAGTCTTCACATATGGGTATCGTCGGTACCGATAGAGCCCGCGCAGGAACGCTCCCCAGAGTCCAATAGGAACGCCTTTGGGAGCATCCCTCAGCACATGTGCGCTGCCTTCCCGCCTTTCCAACTGTCCCTCTTCAGGTAAGTTTGTAGCTGAGTGAAAGGATAGAGGGAGAGAGGAAAGAGACAAAGAGATAGAGAGAACTCCTAGGGGAGGTGGGTGGGTTGTGAAGATTAAATTCCTGCTGTTCCTGGAGATCATCTGTTACAGGTGGGTAACTACGCTATCTCAAGCAGGAATGTAGTCTTCACATATGGGGACTCCCTAGCTGAAGATGCCAGGGAGATGGCCCCAGAAAGCTGTGTGCACCTGTGACATGGTCCTGAAGAGGAAGACCCTTACTCTCATAAGCAAAGGATATGCATTGGGCAATCCATTTAGATAAAGTTCTTTTGGAGACTGGAAGTCCCAAATGACTAGGTTCAAAAGCTATAAAAAGTTGTGAGGATTTTCTATGTTGCTGTGTTCTTTGTATGTAAAAGGCTAAGGCCCTTTTACAATCCAAAGTATGAAGGTTTTTTTCTGCATTAGAGGCGTGAGGTCTCGGAAAATACAGGAAGATAAATTGATTGATTTAAATGAAAAGGCGAAACCACCTTTGGCATAAAGTGCGGGTGAGTTCGAAGAACAACCTTATGATGAAACCTAGTATAAGGAGGATCAGTCACTAAAGCTTGCAATTCACTGATGTGATGGGCAGAGGTGATTGCAATTAGAAAGATGACCTTCCAGGTCAAAAACGTAAGGGCTGTAGTGGCCAAAGGTTCAAAAGGCGGCTTCATGAGCTGCCCGAAAACTAGATTTAGATCCCATGCCACCGGTGGTGACTTGATGGGAGGCTTAGTTAATAAAAGGCCTCTCAAAAATCTTGATAGGCGTGGATGAGAGGAAATTGGTTGTCCATTCAGAGGCTTATAAGAAGCTGCAATTGCACTAAGATGGACTCTTACCGAATTGGTCTTTAGACCAGAATTCGATAAGTGAAGGAGATACTGTAGTATCGATTCTAAGGATATGACCAGGGGGTTTAATCCCTTCTTGGAGCACCATATAGTAAAATGTTTCCACTTGAAGGTATAAGATCTTCTTGTGGAAAGTTTCCTAGAAGCCTGAAGAATATCTTTTACCTGTTGGGACAGGTTGAAATCTTGGAGGTCTAAGCCTTCAGCAACCAGGCCATGAGGTGCAGGGACTGGGGATTCGGGTGCCATAGAGTCCCGTTCTCCTGGGAAAGGAGATCTGGAGCATGCCCTAGCTCCAGAGGTGCCGCTCGAGAGAGATGTAGCAGCAAGGAATACCATGTTTGGCGCGGCCATCGTGGTGCTATGAGAATCATGCGACCCCGGTCTCTCTGAAGCTTGGAGTGTTTTGGGGATGAGGGGAATGAGTGGGAAGGCATAAAGGAAGTCCTGACCCCAGTGAAGGAGGAAGGCATCCCTTGCGTGACAGTTGTGAGCTGGAATCCTGGAACAGAACCAGGGAGGTTTGGCATTCAGTGGACTTGCAAAGAGGTCTATGTCTGGAGTGCCCCAGAGATGAAATATCTTGGTCACCTGGTCTAGGTGGAGGGACCACTCGTGAGGCAGCAGTACTCTACTGAGTTTGTCTGCCCAAATGTTTTGAATGCCTGGAAGATACACCACTAGAAGGTGAATTTGATGCTCTGGCGAGGGCCCACAGTCGTAAAGCTTTGTTGCATGACAGAGAGCCTGTTCCACGCTGCTTGTTCACATAGAACATGGCTACTTGATTGTCCGCCTGGACTAGGACTGTCTTGTAGCTGAGCTGGGCGTGGAATACTCGAAGAGCTAAATAGATTGCTCTTAATTCTAGGAGGTTTATGTGTAAACCAACCTCCTGTGGAGTCCAGGTGCCCTGGGTAGAGAGATGATTCAAGTGTGCTCCCCAACCCACCTGTGATGCATCTGTTAGGGTGGCCTGAAAGAGGGGTTGATGGAAAGGAGACCCCACTGTCAGATTTTCTAGTGACTGAAACCATTGGAGGGACAAAATTAGTCGTTGAGAGATTATTTTGTCCAACAAATGACCCGTGGCCTGTGTCCACTGTGTGGAGAGGGTCCACTGAGCTGCTCGCATGTGGAGGCGAGCATATCGGACTACATGAACTGTGGATGCCATATGTCCCAGTAACTGCAGTAGCTCTCGAGCAGTGAGGGAGGATTTACCTGCTGCTTGAGAAGCTAGTTGCATTATGCGAAGACACAGGGCTTGTGGAAGGAAAGCCCTTGCCTGTCTGGTATCTAGACAGGCTCCTATGAATTCTAGGCATTGGGAAGAAACTAGTTGAGATTTTGGGAAGTTTATTACCAATCCCAAGTTTGGAGAATTCGCATTGTATGGGACAGTGCAGTGCTGGCCTCTGCAACTGTAGGGGCTCGAATGAGCCAGTCGTCCAAGTAAGGGAAGACGAAAATCCCCAGGGTTCGTAGAAATGCAGCTACTACTGCCATGCATTTCGTGAATACCCTTGGTGCTGAAGCCAGACCAAAGGGAAGAACCCTGTACTAGAAATGTTTTCCCCTGAAAAGGAAACGTAAGAATTTCCTGTGATCTGGATGGATGAGAATGTGAGTGTATGCATCCTTTAAGTCTAGAGAGCAAAGCCAATCCTGGCTTTGAAGGTATGGCAGAAGAGTTCCTATAGAAATCATTTTGAATTTCTCTTGAAACAGATATTTGTTCAATTCTCCGAGTTCTAGAATGGGTCTGTCCTCCTGTTTTCTTTGGAATAAGAAAATAGGGGGAGTAGAAACCTGCACCCCATTGAAGAATGGGTACTTTCTCTATTGCCCCTTGGGCAAGAAGTGTGGAGACCTCGTGACCTAGCAGATTGTCTGCAGAGATTTGTGAATTGAATTGCTTAAGAATTGGAGGGAGCATGCTGTGAAAATGAAGCTTGTTCCCCTCTCCTACAATGGACTAAGTCCAATCTTTATTTATTTATTTTATTTAACACTTCTTATATACCGTGCTATTTCTCATCAGTGCGGTTTACATTGAACACTTGGACATACATTGTCCTCCGTTTACATAAAACAGGGATATAACATGGAATCAACTGGGGAAACTATGTACATATTATATTTAGTATACACAAAATGGATTATGACATGGAATGACTGAGAAACTATATACATGAGGATTTATCTTAAGAATATCAGTTTGAATCAGAACAAGTATTACGATTAGGGTCAGGTAGCAGCATTTAATATTCTGCTGGTGAGGATAGTTAAAGTGCAGTAATATTATCCTGGATTACGGACTAATTGTAGTTCTTGTATGGCTTTGATCATAGGTGGTTTAGCTAGGTGGGTGTCGGGGGGGGGGGGGCATTTGCCAATCTTCTGCTGTTATTTGATGATATCTGTCGACAAAGTGGCAAAACCTGCCTGGAATATTGGGGGGTTGGGGACCCCTCAGAGGCAGGGAGGCAAAGCTCTCTAGGAAGGAGTCAAAGCCCTTGAGGGGGCTGAACCTGGAGAGCTGGTTGGGCTCTTGGGCCTTTTGGCTTCTTTTGCTGTCTAGTTTGTCCCTTTTGAGCAACCTGACCTGGAGTTTGACTCTGCTGGGTATAGGAAGGCTAAAATGTCCTCTTTTTGCTAAAAGAGGGCTTTTCATAAAGCTTCCTTTTGGCTGGAGTGGCTGTAGACTTTGACAATCTAAGGTAGAATTGTCAGCATCTAACTCATTAGCCTTTTCCTGAAGGTTCTTGCCGAAGAGATTCTTCCCCGCGCAAGGAATGTTGCCTAACTTGTCTTGTACCCAAGTCTCCAAGTCTGATGCCTGTAGCTAGGCAATCCGTTGTGCACCAATGGCAATAGCAGAGGTTCTGCTGATGCATTCAAAGCAGTCAAAGGCTACACGATTAACAAACTTGGAGACATCCTGAGCATGCTTAACTAGAGCAAGAAAATCTTGTCTCTTATCTGGGAGAAATGGGCTCATCAGTTCCAAGTCTCCTGTGACTTCCTTGAGGAACACTCCCATATATGTTTATGTTTATAGGATATATGAACTGATCCTAGCTGAAAGCATGGAAGTTTGAAAAAGTTCTGCACCCAAAAGCATTGTGAGTCCTGCATTCATGACCTGGAGGATTGGATGCATGGCTCTTTGCACTTTTCATCCTAAGCATGGCTGATTCCACTACCATTGAATGGTGTGGCAGCTGAGTTTTCTGAAATCCAGGACATGGCGGAACTCGATACATAGTATCAAGTCTCCTAGAGTGAGGAGAAGTAGTCAGAGGTGTCTCCCACATTCTGAGCATCAAACTATGCAGAATTTCATGGATAGGCAAAGTGGCTGCCTCCTTAGGAGCTTTAGGATATTGGAGAATTTCCAATTCCTTTGCTCGTGGTTCCTCCTCGGGAGCTACTGTGATTGAAAGACTTTTGGCCATATCACGGATGAAATCCTGAAATGACACGCCCTCTGGAGGTGACATTCTGCGTTGGGGAGAAGAGGGATCTTCTAGGTGAAACCCTCTAGTGCCAGCAGAATTGTCAGAGTCTTCTGAATCGGAGGAATCAAAGTATTCCTGACCCCGATGCTCCAGCAAAGCACGATCCCGGTACCGATCGAAGTCGGTACTGAGCTGATCCGGTACCGCTTTGTCAATTCCAGCCAGAGATGGCATGGGAAGAGTTCCCACCGGGGACAGTACTGTTGGTGCCGGTATCGTCAGTGTCGGTACCGGCATCGGTGTCGATGTTGGTACCGGTGCCCGTGGGACCACCGGTACCGCAGCTGAAAGAAGAACTGCGATGCTGCGCTCGATAGCGAGGAACCTCTGGTCTATCGACGCTGCTGATGCCTGGGTGTCGGTACCGGTAAGGACGGCCAGAACCCCTGAGCATGGCACCAGTAGTTCTTGCGAGGTTGAGGCCTCGAGAACATCCTGAAGCCCCATCGATGCTTTGGAAGCCAAAGCCTCCCACCGGGGCTGTTTTGCCGGTGTGGTTCCCTCAAGGGCAACGTCAATGGCCTCTCGATGCTTAGCAGGAGAGCTACCCTTTGAGGACCGGCTTTTATGTTTAGTTACCTGAGATCCATGGGAGGAAGAAGAGGCCCTTGACGAGGTTGATGCAATAGATCTGCCATCTGAAGAAAAGAGGGTACCGAGTTTTGCAGCCCGGTTCTGTCTTCCTCTTTTAGTCATCCCCATACAGGAAAGACATTTAGTTGGAGAATGTTCAGGTCCTAAACATTTGAGACACCAATCATGGGTGTCAGTGACGGAAATGGTACCGCCACACCTAGTACATTTTTTAAAAGCACTAGTTGGCTTTTCCATGTTTTAGGAATATGGGGCCTATTGCCCAAAATGGCGCCTAGCACCAAAGAGAAAAGTTTCTGAAAAGAAACAGTCTAAAGCCTAAGTGTTTGTTTTGGGGGGGTTTTGTATGAAAATAAAAGAAAAGAACCTGCGGTACCTGTAGGTGTCATGCGGTAGGCAAACGCGACCACAAGAAATTTAAAGACTGAATTTTCTGCGGTGACAGGGAATAGATCCCGTTGGCTCTGCGGAAAACTAAGAACTAAAGAGGGACAGCTGGAAAGGCGGAAAGGCAGCGCGCATGTGCTGAGGGATGCTCCCAAAGGCGTTCCTATTGGACGCTGGGGATCGTTCCCGCACGGGCTCCGTCAGTACCAATGATACCCATATGTGAAGACTGCATTCCTGCTTGTTCCTGGAGATAGGGTTCTCGTTGTGCTGGTTACACCATACTTCAAACCTATGCCACTTGAAGGCATGGGTTTTCCTAGTGGACTGCCTCCTTGAGGCCAGTAGCACTTCTTCCACGTTCTTAGGCAGGAGGAGAGAAACCAGCACTACCCTTTCAGCAACCATGCCATCAGGTCGAGGGACCTGAGGTTGGAGTGTAAGATAGAGCCCTGCTCCTGGGACAAGTGGTCAGGCTGCGTCCCCAGAGGGAGTGGGGTTTCCACTGCCAGCTGGAGGAGAAGCGGAAACCAAGGTTGTCATGGCCATCTGGGGGCTACCAGGATGACCGAGGCCTTGTCTTGAAGGATTTTGAATAGAGTCCGGGCCACCAGAGGCGTGGGAGGAAACGCATACAGGAGGACTACGGACCAGGAAATCAGAAACGCATCTTCAGCCATCCTTTGGGGGTGTGGCTCTCTGGAGCAAAAGTTGTGCAACTGATGATTCTGCGGACTGGCAAAGATCTATGACTGGATGTCCCCAGCACTGGAAGATCTGCTGGACTACTTCCGGATTCAGTTGCCACTCGTGAGGTTGGAGAATTCTGCTTAGCTTGTCCACTAGGTAGTTCTCCTGACCCGGCAGGTAAACTGCTTTGAGAGACATACCTTGTTGGATTGCAAAGGAACAGAGGTCGTGTGTCTCCTGACAGGATGCGGGACCCTGTCCCTCTTTGCTTGTTTACGTAGAACATAGCTTCCTGGTTGTCTGTTTGTACTAGGACAGACTGATGTGAGAGAACATGAGAGAAGATCTGAAGAGCTAGGCTTATCGCCCGGAGCTCTAAGAGGTTGATTTGTTGCGTCTTCTCTTGAGGAGACCACAACCCTTGAGTGCATGAGTCCTGGCAATGGGCTCCCCAGCCCAGCAAGGATGCATCTGTCGTCAGTACTCTTGTGTACGAGGGAGGCTGGAAAGGCATTCCCTCGAGCAGGTTGGATGGATGAAGCCACCAGGTCAACAACTTCAGTAGTATGGACACTTTGTTCCTGTCTCGGAGTCTTCCTGTGGCTTGTATCCAATGATCTGAGGAACCACTGAGCTGTCCTCATGTGGAGACGGGCATTTGGGGTCACATGAACCATGGAGGCCAGGTGTCCTAAAAGGCACAGAAAGTGTCTCGCTGGTATCTGAGACTTGTGACTGATTTGGTGCACCAGCTCCCGAAGCCTCTGTGCACTGCCCTCTGGCAGGTAAGCCTTCGCTTGAAGGGTGTCTAACCGTGCCCCTATGAACTTTAAATTTTGAGTGGGGAGCAAAGTGGACTTTGCTTGATTTATGACAAAGCCTAGATGCTGCAGAATGTTGATAGTGCAAGCTGCGGCCTGTTGGGCTTCTTCAGGTGATGGGGCCCTGATAACTAACTTTATTCCATATTTGATAGACCGCTTACGTTAAAAACAT
This sequence comes from Ichthyophis bannanicus, assembly GCA_033557465.1. NCBI lineage: Eukaryota > Metazoa > Chordata > Amphibia > Gymnophiona > Ichthyophiidae > Ichthyophis > Ichthyophis bannanicus. The sequence continues at coordinate 53,581,483 of CM066032.1, forward strand.
TTAAGTGGTGTACAAACAATATAAAAAGGCAGCACTGCAAACTATGGAAAAGGAACGCCAAAAATAATAGAAAAGAAAGGAAAGCATAACAATACAGAGAACAATAAGTAACAAATAAATAGGGCACAAAATTAAAACCATGTACGACATTAAAACATAAGTTTAAAAACAATAAAAATTTATACAATAAAACCATAAAACGACCACCAATTAACAATATGCAAAATTAGAGATAGTAATTAACAGCAGTAAAAGTAAAATAAATAAAAAACAGACAGCAATACCCAACGAATAACAAACTGCAAGCAATGATTAACAATAGTAAATAAACAAAAAGGACATAGACAAGACGACTAAACAAGGACAGAGGGGAAAGACAAGGCTAACAAACCAAGACAGAACAACAACAGGGACGGCAACAGGAAGGAAAATCAGAGGGGAAATCAGGGAGGGAGCCAGTCGTCCAGGTACAGGAAGACAAAACTTCCCTGGTTCCTGAAGAAAGCTACTACTACAGCCAGACATTTGGTAAAAAACTCTGGGGCAGAGGCTAGGCCGAATGGACGTACTCTGTACTGAAAATGGTTTCCACCCACTACAAATCTGAGATATCTGTGGTCTGGATGTATGAGGATGTGCATATAAGCATCCTTCAGGTCTAAAGAGCATAGCCAGTCTCCATGGTGAAGGTAAAACAGCAATATTCCAAGGGAAAGCATCTTGAACTTTTCCCTCACCAAGAACTTGTTTAAGTTTCGCAGGTCGAGGATGGGCCTGAGGCCTCCTATTCTCTTTGGTATCAAGAAATACCTGGAGTAAAGCACAGTTACTTACCTGTAACAGGTGATCTCTGGGAACAGCAGGAATAAGTCTTCACATATGGGTATCGTCGGTACCGACGGAGCCTGCGCGGGAACACTCCCCAGCGTCCAAAAGGAAAGCTTTTGGGAGCATCCCGCAGCGCCTGCGCGCTGCCTTCCCGCCTTTCCCAACCGCCTCTCTCCAGTTCGAGTTTTAAAGCTGAGACAAAGAGAGAGATAGGAAAGCAAAGATAGAGAGATAGGAAAGCAAAGATAGAGAGATACAACTCCTAGGGGAGGTGGGTGGGTTGTGAAGACTTATTCCTGCTGTTCCCAGAGATCACCTGTTACAGGTAAGTAACTGTGCTATCTCCAGGAACAAGCAGGAATGAGTCTTCACATATGGGGACTCCCCAGCTAGAGATGCCTGGGAGATCACCCAGATTGTGAGTCCCTGGGAAGGGCTCCACCTCCACCCATGAATTTCAGGCATCCAGTCAGGGATGGAGGGTAGGAGTTGATTAGGTATGGAACAGGTGTTTGAGAACAGCCTGACCAAACAAAGCATCCCGGCGGGAGTCCTTGTCCAAGCAGTAATGGGCTGTGAAGGTATGAACCGATGCCCAGGTGGCCACTCGACAGATTTGGTCGATGGACACAGAGTTTAGATGAGCCATAGAGGTTGCCATGGCCCTCACATTGTGAGCTGTGACATGGCCCTCCAGAGAAAGGTTCTTACTCTGGTAGGCGAAGGAAATACACTGAGCAATCCAATTGGACAGAGTTCTCTTAGAGACTGGAAGTCCTAAATGAGAAGGATCAAAAGCAACAAAAAGTTGAGAGGACTTTCTATGTTGCTGTGTCCTTTGTAAGTAGAAAGCAAGTGCTCTTTTACAATCCAGGGTATGAAGATTCCTCTCTGTACTTGATGCATAAGGTCCTGGAAAAAAAGACAGGTAAATACACCTCCTGGTTCAGATGAAAAGATGAGACCACTTTAGGCTTAAAGTGTGGATTAGTTCTGAGGACTACCTTGTCATGATGGAACCTTGAATAAGGAGGATTAGCCACTAAAGCTTGCAACTCACTGATACGGCGAGCTGAGGTGACTGCAATGAGAAAAATAACCTTCCAGGAAAGGAATTTCAAGGAGGTAGTGGCTAAAGGTTCAAAGGGTGGCTTCATAAGCTGGCCAAGAAAAAGATTCAAGTCCCATGCCACTGGAGGTGGTCTAATGGGAGGTTTAGTCAAAAGAAGGCCTCTCATGAATCTTGCTATAAGAGGATGAGAGGAAATAGGTTGTCCATTGAGAGGCTTAAGGGATGCTGCAATAGCACTCAAATGAACTCTGATTGAATTTGTTTTAAGGCCTGCATGGGATAAATGCAGCAAATAGTCTAGTAAAGAATTCAAAGGTATTGCAAGAGGGTTTAGACCAATGTTCCCTCTAATTTTCTGTAGGCTGTGTGCGCATAAAATATCAGCTGTGCAGCTTTTGAAGGAAGGTTAAATTTTTGTGCGCCACATAACGACACTCGGAGTTATATACTTTAAAATTTGACTACACGTCAGAATACAGTATGTACACCACATTGATTGCACTAGAAAATATTGTAGAACTTGTGAAAATCATAAATACACAACAACTTTTCAATTTTAAGAACGTCTGTGTTGTTTTCTATCAGAATCTGAACCGTAATTTTTGTGCGCTCTGTTGTAAAGTATGTGCGCTCACTCGGCGAGGTGTGTGCGCGCGCACACGCGCACAGCTTAGAGGGAACAGTGGTTGAGACCCTTCTCTGCACATCAAATGGAAAACCTTTTCCATTTAAAAGCATAGGAACGTCTGGTGGAAGGCTTTCTGGAAGCATGAAGGATATCCTTCACTTGCTGAGAAAGGTGTAAATCCTGAAGGTCTAGGCCTTCAGCAACCAGGCCCTGAGATGGAGACTGAGGATTTGGGTGCCACAAGGTTCCCTCCTCCTGGGAGAGGAGATCTGGAGCAGACCCCAGGTCCAGGGAGGGAGCTTGAGAGAGATGCAGAAGTAGAGGGTACCACACTTTGCGTGGCCAATGTGGTGCTATGAGGATCATAGACCCCTTGTCTCTCTGAAGCTTGAACAGTCTTGGGGAATAGGTGGAAAGGCATAGAGGAAGTCTTGCCCCCAGTGAAGGAGGAAGGCATCCCTGGCCTGAACTCCCTGACATGGAATCCTGGAACAAAACCGGGGAAGTTTGGCATTCCACAGACTTACAAACAGGTCTATGTCTGGGGTACCCCAAATCCGAAAAATCTTGGCTATCTGGTCCCCATGGAGGGACCATTCGTGTGGAAGCAGAACTCGACTGAGTCTGTCTGCCCAAGAGTTTTGAACACCTCGAAGATACACTGCCATGAGATGGATTTGATGCTCTCTGGCGAAGGCCCACAATCTCAGAGCTTCGTTGCACAGCGACAGAGAGCCAGTCCCTCCCTGCTTGTTCACGTAGAACATGGCTACCTGGTTGTCCTTGTGGATGAGGACTGTCTTGTAGCTGAGCAGGGTGTGGAAGACTCTGAGAGCCAGAAAGATTGCTCTGAGCTCTAAGAGGTTTATATGTAGAGATGTCTCCTGTGGAGACCAGATGCCTTGGGTCGAGAGATCTTGTAGATGAGCTCCCCAACCCTTTGGAGAGGCATCTGTTGTAAGGGTTGCTGGGGGTAACACCTGTTGAAAGGGGAACCCCAGCAACAGATTTTGAGTGGACTTCCACCAGTGGAGGGACCAAAAAAGGCGACTGGAGGTTGCTATTTTGTCTGACAGGCAACCTGATGCCTGGGTCCATTGGGTCCACTGAGCTGCCCTCATGTGAAGGCGAGCATAAGGAACCACATGCACTGTGGATGCCATGTGGCCTAACAGTTGTAACATCTCTCGAGCAGCTAAATGGGATTTTAACTGAATCTGGGAGGCTAACTGCACCAAGCGTAGGCAACGGGCCTGGGGAAGATAGGCCCTTGCAGTTGTGGTATCCAGTAAGGCCCCTATGAACTCTAGAGACTGAATAGGGGTGAGATGGGATTTTGGAATGTTGATTACCAGTCCCAGATACTGAAGAACACACCTTGTGCAGGCCAGGGAAGTCTGGGCCTCTGACTGGGATGGAGCTCGTGTGAGCCAGTCATCCATATATGGGAATACGAATATTCCTAGAGTGCGCAGAAATGCAGCTACTACTGCCATGCATTTTGTGAACACTCTTGGAGCAGAGGCCAGACCGAAAGGAAGCTCTTTGTATTGGTAGTGCTTTCCTTGGTAAAGGAACCGAAGGAACCTTCTGTGTGCTGGATGGATGAGAACTTGGGTGTACGCATCCTTGAGATCTAGAGAACAAAGCCAGTTCTGACTCTGGAGGTATGGAAGGAGAGTTCCGAGAGAAGTCATCTTGAATTTCTCCTTGCATAGAAACTTGTTCAATTCTCTGAGATCTAGTATGGGTCTGTAGCCCCCCCCCCCCCCCCCCCCCCCCCGTTTTCTTTGGAATGAGAAAATAGGGGGAGTAGAACCCTGAGCCCTGTTGAAGAAGGGGTACTTCTTCTATTGCCCCTTGGGCAAGAAGGGTAGCAATCTCTTGACCTAGAAGGTTGAGGAGAGATGTTGGAGAATTGAACTGTTTCACCATGGTGTGAGGAGGAAGGTTTAAGAAATGAAGCTTGTACCCATCTCGTATGATGGAGAGGGTCCATTGCTCTGCTGTGATTTGTTCCCATCTGGGAGCAAAGTGAGCTAACCTTCCTGGGATGGTGAGAGGCTCTGGATGTTCTAGAGCCAGAAAGGCTAAGTTCTCTAGTGGAAAGTCAAAGGCCCTGAGGAGGCTGAGGCTGTTGGGCCGCAGCAGTCCTCGCAGCCTGAGGCTTGGCCTGTTTTGGTTGTTGCTGTCTCTTTGTAGCAAAACGACCTTGAGAAGAGGCCTGACCATAACTAGAAGAAAATTTCCCTTTTTTTGGGAAAGATCCTTTTTTGAACAACCTCTTTTTAAAAGGAGCAGTAGTAGACTTTGAAAGTCTATCTAAAGCAGAATTTTCAGCATCCATCTGGTTGGCCTTTGCTTGCCAATCTTTGCCAAAGAGGTTTTCCCCTGTACAGGGAAGGTTACCTAGACCATCCTGTACCCAGGATTCCAAATCAGAGGCTTGCAACCAAGCAACTCTGCGTGCACCTATGGCAATAGCCGAGGCTCTATTGGCACCCTCAAAAGAGTCAAAGGCTGCACGGTTGGAAAACTTGGATACATCCTGTGCCTGTTTAAGCCAGGTGATATATTCTTCTCTTATCTTCTGACATAAAAGAAGTTACAGATCATCTGCAAACCTTATTTTAGAAACATCCCCATATAGAGACTATAGGAGTTGATTCTGGCTACAAGCATACTGGCCTGGAAGATTTTCCTGCCAAAGGCATCTAGGGTTCTGCATTCTCTTCCTGGAGGGCAGAGGAGTGCCTTTTTGTACTCTTGATCTTTTTCATAGCAGACTCTACCACAATGGAGTGGTGAGGAAGCTGAGTCTTATGAAACCCAGGACAAGGAGGAACACAATACATGGTATCCAACCTTCGGGAATGAGGGGAGGTGGAAAGAGGAGTCTCCCATATGCCCAACATGTGATCATAAAGAATCTCATGTATTGGTAAGGTGGCTGCCTCTTTAGGAGCCTTAGGATATTGTAGGATATCTAATTTTTTGGCTCTAGGTTCAGTTTCAGAGGCCACTGAGATGGACAGGTCTTTGGCCACCTCCCTAATGAAGTCCTGAAAAGACAAGTCTTCAGGAGGAGACATTCTCCTTTTTGGAGAAGAGGGTTCCTGAGGAAGGATCCCCGATGCTTCAATTGAGGCCTCTGATGTATCAGAGTCTTCAGAGGAATCGAAGTATCGACTGTCTGGATGCTCTCGCAGAGCCCGATACGCGTACCGGGAGGTATCGACATCGGGAGTAATCGGTACCGAGTCGGTACTGATGGGCATCACTGGATAGCATACCGCTGCCGTCGATGCTGATGTTGATGCAAGCGGTACCGGTATCAGAACCGATTTCGGATCCGGTACCAGAATCGGTACAGGTACCGACAACGGGGTTTGTTGCGGTACTGTAGGCGTCGCAGCTTGTATGAATGCCATGATGGCACGCTGCATGGTCAGAATATTCTGATCCATCAACGCCACCAATGTCTGGATGTCGGTACCCCAGAACATTGTAACAGGTGATCGGTCGAGGCCGAGCCATCGATGTCAACCTGTGACCCCATAGGTAGAGCTTTGGAAGCCGGAGCCTCCCGCCGGGGTAATTTTGCCGGTGTGGATTCCTCAAGAGTACGCCCGGGGGCATCTCGATACTTAGAGGGAGATGAACTCTTTGAGGACCGGCCAGATTTAAGTTTGGTTACCTGAGATCCATGGGATGAAGAAGCAGCCCTGGAAGACGTTGATGCCACAGAAGCTGCATCGGAGGGAAACAGGGTACTGAGCTTGGCTGCCCAATTTTGTAACCCTCTCAGACATCATGGAACAGGACTCACAATCTGCAATGGCGTGGTCAGGACCTAAACATTTTAGACACCAGTCATGGGTGTCCGTAACAGAAATAGTGCTGCTGCACTTCGTGCACTTTTTAAACCCGGAGGCGGGTTTTTCCATGAGGAAAAATATATCTGTAGGCCTAAGGCCCCAGAAGAAAAAATGCACTGAAGAAAAGAGTAGTTTTTGTTGTTTGTTTTTTTTTTTTTTAAAAAGAAAGAAAAAAGACCAGTGGTACCGGTCCGGAGTCGAGAAGGCAGACACGCGACTAAAGAAAAATAAAAGAAAATAAGAAATTCTTCAGCGGTGACAGGAAACACGACCTGCTGGCTCCGCGGAAAAGAAGAACTGGAGAGAGGCGGTTGGGAAAGGCGGGAAGGCAGCACGCAGGCGCTGTGGGATGCTCCCAAAAGCTTTCCTTTTGGACGCTGGGGAGCGCTCCCGCGCAGGCTCCGTCGGTACCGACGATACCCATATGTGAAGACTCATTCCTGCTTGTTCCTGGAGATAAGCCTTGTCCTAGCAGGCTGTGGGCTCCGGCTCCACCGCCTCATCCTCTAGAAGACCGGCCAACTCCTGTAAGAGGAGGTTCCTGTGTAGAGAGGGTTTGAGAGGCTCTCCTGGAAAGTAGCAGGAGGGGAACTGTTTGAAGTGGAGCAAATAGGCCTTTGACTATCTGTAAGACCCAGGTAACGGTGGTGATTGTGAGCGTACAGTGCCAACCTTCCTCCTGTGCAAGGCCTCACCCCTGGCTGGAGAGAGATTATGCTGTGACAGTCAAAAAACCCCAACCGACTGGGAAGGAGCCAGTGCCTGGGGGTCTTCTGCTTATGCGGGACATGCCCCTGTCCCTTGGCCTGCTGCCCTTGCTGGGGAGCCTGAGAGGCCTGGTGAGTGGGGTAGTTGTGCTAACCAGTACCCTTCCTCGGGAAAAAGGACTTTTTACCCGGGTCTTTCTTTTTGGAAGGGGCAAAAGTATTTTTGGAGAGAGTCTTGTCCGGATCAAGTACTCGGTCTCTATTTCAGCAGCCTTTTCAGTCATAGGTTTGCCAAAAGGGTTGTCACCTCAGCAAGGGACATCAACCAACTTGTCCTGAACCCATGGCTCTAGGACCGACGACATTAGCCACGCCTGGTGTCGGGCACCGATGCCGGCTGTGGCTACCCGGGCCAAGGCCTCGAAGCTGTCATAGGCTGCTCGAGACATTTCGAGCACTCCCAAATCCCACTGGACAAGTTCTTGAAATGCTGCAAGGGTTCCTCAGAGGTCAGCAGAGAACCCGGCAATCTCCTTTGCCAGGTCTCGTAAGTACATGCCCATGTACAGCTGGGTATGTCTGGACACGGCATGATAGCAGAGCCCTGGTAACACTTTCTGACAAGAGCGCCCAGGTTCCGGGCCTCCCTGCCAGGGGGGCACCGAGGAGTGCATTTTCTTGCTCTTGAGCCTGTACATGGCAGATTCCACAACCATGGAGTTGTGCGGCAGCTGAGCCTTTTGGAACCCAGGGCTCTTTCGGAATCGATATATGGAATCGACCTGTTTGCTGATAACCGGCATCAAGGCCGGTGACTCCCACATGCGGAGCATCAGCCATTACAACATCGGAGAAACCGGTACCGTAAGGGCTTCCCGAGGGGGAAAATCATACTGGAGGGCTTCGAGCTCTTCAGCTCGAGGCTCCTCATCGGTGTCCGCCGGGAATGCCAAAGCCTTGGACATGTCCCTGATGAAGTCCGAAAACCGGGTATCCTCCGGGGGGGGGGACCTTCTCCGAGGCTTGGACCCTGGTGAGTCTGATGGGACACACTGGGTCTGGTGGGTGTCCGGGGACTCTTCATCTTCCATTTCCCATGCCAATTCCTCCGAAAAGGAAATCGATGGGCTCCAGTCATGTGGGCTTCGATCTCAACCACCCCGACGCCGAGGGCACCGGCATCGATGACCTTGGTCCCAAACGGGAGGTCGAGGGAGACCTTGGCTGAGGATCGACTCAAGCTCGAAGAATCTAGAGGATCGGCTCGGCCTCCGGGATCGACTTGGACGTCGAGGTCCTGGTGGTCAGGGCCGACGGACCGTTGAGACCGGCCATCAGTGCCCACTGCTGCTCCATGAAACCAGACATGCTGCGCTCCAAGGCTGTCATCCTGAGACTGAGCTCAGAAGACTCCACAGTCTCTGGCTTGGGTCCCGACACAGTCAGGCCTGATGCCGGTTCTCCCAGAGGGGAGTCAATGAGGACAACAGCAGTTAGCTTCCTTAGCGTCTGACTCCGTACGAGGTACTTTTGCAAGGCGCTCCGGCTCCGAGGACCTGGGGCGGCTGTCAGGACTCCGGGACCTGGTCCGCGAGGGCCCAGGCCGATCGGAGGCATCCAACAATGCCGCCCTCACAGGTTTCATCTTCTTCTGGTGTTCCTGCGAGGGAGACCCCTGTTCAGAAGACCCACAACGATGCTCGGAGTCAGACAGCTCCTGAGACATCAAGGCTTCTGACGAGGTACGGACCTGGGTGGATTTGGACTCTGAGAAAGCACAGTTACTTACCTGTAACAGGTGATCTCTGGGAACAGCAGGAATAAGTCTTCACATATGGGTACGTCGGTACCGACGGAGTCTGCGTGGGAACACTCCCCAGCGTCCAATCAGAACGCTTTTGGAAGCATCCCAACACGCCTGCGTGCTGCCTTCCCACCTTTCCTAACTGCCTCTCCTCAGTTAAGTTTTAAAGCTGAGAAAGAGAGAGAGAGAGAAAGGGAAAGATAGAGATAGAGAAATGCAACTCCTAGGGGAGGTGGGTGGGTTGTAAAGACTTATTCCTGCTGTTCCCAGAGATCACCTGTTACAGGTAAGTAACTGTGCTATCTCTAGGAACAAGCAGGAATGAGTCTTCACATATGGGGACTCCCAAGCTAAGATGCCTGGAGGAGTCCCAGCATGTTGCGAATCTGAGAGCCATGCTATTGTACCGAACCCCAGGCATCCTAGGGATGGAGGGTAGGAGTTGAACTAAAAAGATGTGCTGTGGAACAGCTGGACCAAACAGGACACCTAGATAGGAGTCTCTGTGCAGGTGATACTTAGTGATAATATTGAAAAGCAATAAACCAATATAGACCTCACCTGGTGGTTTTGTAAAAAGGTATATAGAGGTTCATGTGGATTTGTTAATATGAACCAACAGAATATCCCCAGGGAGTACCTCAATGTAAGGAGAGGTAAATAACTGTGCAAAAAACAGGCTGAGGTTAAAACCCTTAGGGTGAGAAGAAACAATCCTAGTGGAACTGGGGTAGTTCAATGAGGCAGGACTTTGCGGGAAACGTGGAAGTCCCTATCAGATAAGACTGAAGCTCTTTTGACTTTAAAGAGACAGTTCTTAAAGGAGAAGGGAGCTTCGAAGATCCCTATATCCTAAAAAGAAGGATACGAGCAGGAGGCATTGTAGCCTCACATTTTCTGAAGATTCAGAAAGTCCTTCCTAATTGAAATCACGTAGGAAAAAGTATATGGAGGGCTTCAGGTGTACCCAAACTGAAGGTCAAGGTACAAAAACCCCTCAACTACCACAGGAAGTGGTTGATTATGGAGAACCCAAAGTATGCTGGGACAGCATGGCAAGGGATAGAGACTGTCGGGTCCGTAGGGATATATATATATAAGCTTGGGCACAGACATGCAGATGTCTATATACATGTAAAGCACAGTTACTTACCTGTAACAGGTGATCTCTGGGAACAGCAGGAATAAGTCTTCACATATGGGTACGTCGGTACTGACGGAGTCTGCGTGGGAACGCTTCCCAGCGTCCAATCAAAGAGCTTTTGGAAGCATCCCAAAACGGCTGCGTGCTGCCTTCCCGTCTTTCCCAACTGCCTCTCCTCAGTTAAGTTTTAAAGCTGAGACAAAGAGAGAGAGGAAAGGAAAGATAGATAGAGAGATATAACTCCTAGGGGAGGTGGGTGGGTTGTGAAGACTTATTCCTGCTGTTCCCAGAGATCACCTGTTACAGGTAAGTAACTGTGCTATCTCCAGGAACAAGCAGGAATGAGTCTTCACATATGGGGACTCCCAAGCTGAGATGCCTGGAGTCCAAGCATGTCATAGGTTGGAACATGCTATCCCCCAGAACACCAGGCATCCTGAGGATGGAGGGTAGGAGTTGCGAAAGAAAGGTACTGTGGAACAGCTGACCCAGTATAGGATTGTAGACAAGGAGTCCATGTGTGGATGATAATTGTCATCAATGATATCGCAAAGAAAAAATATTGCAATATGGACCTCCCCTAACAGGACTTCAGAGAAGTATGGAGGTTCATGGGATCTACTGGGGAACCCAGTAGAGGAACCTCGAGAAGGACCTCACTGTAAGTGGAGATAGGAAACCTGTAGGAAAAACAATGGAGGTCAGAATCCTGAAAGGTAACAGGGAACCCCAGTAGGAAAAACTGGGGTAGTAGAAAAACGGTGGGCCTTCAGCGGAAGGCTGTATGATAAAAACCCAACTCTTTTGGCAAAAGAGTGGTTTACTCTTCGGAACAAAAAGAGAAAGGCTAACCGATTTGGACAAACAGGCCCAGTCCTTGTGGGGAGAAAGGGTATGGGAACCTCTTGTATCTCAAAGAAAGGACAAACGCCGGAGGTGTTGGAGCCTGTGAGTAGCTGAAGATACGCAATGTCTCTAACTGAAGTCAGCTGGGAGAGATATTGGATATGGAGAGCTTCAGAGGTACCTAACCTTAGGGTTATGGTAGGTGTTAACTACCACGAAAGTGGTTGTGAGTGTAGGACCCCAAAACCTGCTGGATAGCATAAGTATGGGTAAAGCCCTTCTGTCAGAATCATATGGCTATATGAGCTTCGACAGTCAGGTAGATAGAGTAGTTACTCACCTGTAACAGGTGTTCTCCAGGAGCAGCAGGAATCAGTCCTCACATATGGGTGACGTCGGCGCCGACGAAGCCCTCGTGCGGATCATTTCCCCAGCTTTCACAGAAAGCCCTTGGGAATTGCAGCACGCATGCGCAGTCCCCTTCCCGCCCAAGGGTGCAATCTTGCTCAGTCTGATGACATAGCTAAAAGACAGCAAAAAAATTAGCAAAAATAAATCATATGACTGCAACTCCAAGGGGAGGAGGGAGGTTTGTGAGGACTGATTCCTGCTGCTCCTGGAGAACACCTGTTACAGGTGAGTAACTACTCTTTCTCCAGGACCAAGCAGGAAGTCAGTCATCACATATGGGACTCCCTAGCTTAAGGCTACCAGAGACCTCAAGTGGAAAAATGAGCTCCCTCTAGCTCAGTAGCACAGAAGGAAGGAATCTCCTCTGAAAACGCCCCCGACCAGTAGCCCAACACCAGGGCCGGAGGATAGGAGTTGCCTAAACCTCAAAGAGATTATGGAGGACTGCCTGACTGAAAGCACTGTCCCTGCGGGACTCCTCCAGGCAGTAATGGGCCGCAAATGTCTGGCTTGAAGACCAAGTAGCGGCCCGGCAGATGTCTGCCAACGGAACAGAGCGGAGATGAGCCACTGACGCAGCCTTCGCCCTAACACGATGAGCCGTGACTCGACCCTCCAACGAGAGGCCGGCCGCCCCATAAGCCCAAGCGATACAGTCAGCAACCCATATGGACAAAGTACGCTTGGAGACAGGTAGCCCCAACTTATTGGGATCAAAAGAAACGAAGAGCTGAACAGCCCTTCTATGCTCCCGCGTACGGTCAAGGTAGAAGGATAAGGCCCTCCTACAGTCCAGGGTATGCAGGACCATTTCAGCCCGGCTGGTGTGCGGCCTAGGAAAGAAGGTCGGAAGAACCACCTCCTGGTTGAGGTGAAAAGGGGATACCACTTTTGGAAGAAACTTAGGGTGAGTCCGTAAGACTACCCTATTCCTGTAGAACCTAGTGTAAGGAGGATCAGACACTAGGGCCTGAAGTTCACTAAAGCACCTAGCAGAGGTAAGGGCAACCAAGAACAAGGTTTTCCAGGAAAGAAAACGAAGAGGGCAGGTAGCCATAGGTTCAAAGGGCAGACAGGTAATCCGCTGCAAGACCACATTCAGATCCCATTCAGGGGCTGGTGGGCGCAAAGGAGGCTTAAGGAGAAGGAGGCCTCGGAGAAAACGAGCCACCAAAGGGTGGTTGGAAAGAGGCCTGCCATCCACCGGTGCGTGATGCGCAGAGAGAGCACTGAGGTGGACCCTGACAGAGTTGGACTTAAGGCCCAGATTGGAGAGGTAAAGCAAATATTGCAAGACCACTGCCACCAAGCAGGAGAAGGGATTCTCAGACTGCTGAGCACACCACACGGAGAACCGACGCCACTTAAGAGCGTAGGACCTCCGGGTGGAGGGCCGTCTGGAGGCCAAGACGACCTCTTCCACCTCCCGAGGCAGCAGGAGCGGAGCAAGGACTACCCTTTCAGCAGTCAGGCCATCAGATGAAGGGACCGGGGGTTGGGGTGTAGAAGAGTCCCCTGATCCTGTGACAGGAGATCGGGTTGAAACCCCAGAGGAAGAGGAGTGTCCACCGCCAGCTGCATCAGAAGCGGGAACCAGGGCTGTCTCAGCCACCGGGGAGCCACTAGGATCATTGAGGCTCTGTCTGAGAACCTTGAAGAGCGTGCGAGACACCAGTGGCGTGGGAGGAAAGGCATACAAGAGGCCTGTGGACCATGGAATCAGAAAATCATCTGCCGCTACTCTGAGTGGATGCGGTTGTCGAGAGCAGAATCTGGGAAGCTGCCGGTTCAGAGGACTGGCAAAGAGATCCATGGTGGGGAGGCCCCACTTGAGAAAGATCTGCTGAACCACCAATGGATCCAATCTCCCCTCGTGTGGTAGGAGGATCCTGCTTAGTTTGTCTGCCAGGTAATTTTCCTGACCTGGGAGATAGACAGCTTTGAGGAGGATACCGTGGTGGACGGCCCAAGAGCACAGTTTTTGTGCCTCCTGTTCACGTAGAACATTGCAACTTGGTTGTCCGTCTGGACCAGCACAGACTGGTGAGAAGTGAGGTGGGCGAAGGCTCTCAGAGCTAGGCGGATGGTTCTGAGCTCCAGGAAGTTTATCTGCTGAGCAGACTCCCAAGGAGTCCAGAGGCCTTGAGTACATGTCCCTTGGCAATGTGCTCCCCAACCCAGGAGAGAAGCATTGGTTGTTAGCACCCGAGAAGGCTGAGGAGACTGAAAATCCACCCCCAGCAGCAGGTGTGCCAGATGAAGCCACCACCGCAGAGAAGAAACCAGCAGGTTGGATACCTGTACTGAGTCCGCCAGGCTCCCCGTGGCCTGATGCCATTGAGTGCGAAGGCACCACTGAGCAGGTCGCATGTTCAGGTGTGCTTTAGGGGGTCACATGGACCGTGGAAGCCATATGGCCGAGCAGTCTCAGAAATTCCCTTGCAGAGACTAGGGAATTGCTGTGAAAGTGGCTGGCGAGATCCATGAGCCTGTGTGCTCTGTCTAGAGGCAGGAAGGCGCGTGCCTGAAGTGTGTTCAACCTTGCGCCGATGAATTCGAGATTTTGAGGGGAGCAAAGTGGACTTTGCGAAGTTTATGACAAAGCCCAAGTGCTGGAGCAGAGTTAGTGCGATGAGTGGCCTGAGTGGCCTCCTGGGAAGACTGGGCCCTGATGAGCCAGTCGTCCAGGTATGAGAACACAAAAAGGCCTTGAAGTCTTAGATAGGCCGCCACCACTGCTAGGCATTTGGTGAACACCCTGGGGGCAGAGGATAGGCCAAAGGGCAGTACTCTGTACTGGTAATGATTTCCTCCCACAACAAACCTGAGATATTTTCTGTGGTCTGGATGAATAAGGATGTGAGTATAGGCATCCTTCAGATCTAAGGAGCATAGCCAGTCTCCCTGCTGGAGGTAGGGCAGCAGGATTCCAAGGGTAAGCATCTTGAACTTTTCCCTTGCCAGGAACTTGTTGAGGTTTCGCAAGTCCAGGATGGGTCTGAGGCCTCCTGTTCGTTTTGGAATCAGAAAGTACCTGGAATAAAAGCCTTGACCAATCAGGTAGTGGGGCACCGGTTCCACAGCCTGTTCCTGAAGACTTGCTAACTCCTGAAGGAGTACATCCCTGTGCAAAGGGAGTCTTGGAGGTTCCCCTGGAAAGTAGGAGGGAGGTACCTGGTGAAAGTGTAGAAGATAGCCTTTTTAAACTATATGAAGCACCCAGGTATCTGATGTGATGGCTGACCACCTGTGGGCAAAGTGGACCAGCTGGCCTCCTGTGCTGAGAGAAACCAGCGGAGGGGAAGAGGCTATGCTGATGGAGTCAAAAACCCCCACCCTGCTGAGCAGGGGCCGGTGTTGTGGGCTTGGGGGCCTGCTGCCTACGGGGCCCATTACCCAGTCCCTTGGCCTGCTGACCCTTTTGGGGAGCTGCTGAGGGCTGACACTGAGGGTAGTGTTTATAGGCAGCCGCCTTCCTCGGGTAAAAGGGCTTTTTCCCTGAGCCCTTCTTCTTCTGAGAAGGGGCAGAGGTTTTTCTGGACAGTCTAGTCCTGGTCAGAGTCTCTGTCTCGATCTGTGCAGCCTTTTCAGCCATGGGCTTGCCAAAGAGGTTTTCACCTCTGCAGGGGACATCGACCAACTTGTCCTGTACCCATGGCTCGAGGTCGGATGACTGAAGCCAAGCCTGTCGGCGGGCACCGACGCCGGCTCCGGCTACCCAAGCCGATGCTTCGAAGCCATCGTAGGCTGCTCGAGAGAGAAACTTTGAGCACTCTCGAATACCAGTGGACAAGGCTTGGAACCTCTGCAAAGGTTCCTCGGAGAGACCAGCAGAGAAGCCGGCAATTCCTTTTGCCAGGTCTCGGAGGTACATGCCCATATAGAGCTGGTAGGTCTGGACTCGACAAGCAAGCATAGAGCCCTGGAAGCACTTCCTACCGAGGGCATCCAGGTTCCGGGCCTCCCGGACGGGAGGCACCAAGGAGTGCATCTTCTGACTCTTGAGTCGATGCATGGCCGATTCCACCACCATGGAATGGTGTGGTAGTTGTGCCTTTTGGAACCCGGGGCTCTTGCGGACTCAATAAATGGAATCGACCCGCTTGCTTAACACCGGCGCCGACGCCGGACTCTCCCACATGTGGAAGAGAAGTCGTTCCAGCATTGGAGGAACCGGTACAGTAAAGGCCTCCTTTGGGGGAGAGTCATACTGGAGGACATCAAGCACTTCGGCTCGAGGCTCCTCCTCGGGATCCGCGGGGAATGCCAAGGCCTTGGCCATATCCCGCACGAAGTCCGAGAACCAGGTGTCCTCCGGGGGGGACCGTCTCCGAGGTTCGGACTCGGGTGAGTCTGATGGGACGCACCGAGTCCGAAAAGTACCAGGTGACTCTTCATCCTCCGATTCCCAGGCTGACTCCTCGGAGGAGGAATCGAGCGGCTCCGGTCGGGCGGGCACCGATGCCCTCCGCCCAAACGCAGAGGGCGTCGGCCACCACGGTCCCGAACGGGAGGCCGAGGGAGACCGCGACCGAGGATCGACTCGAGCTCGCATGGACTCGAGGATCGGCTCGGTCTCCGGGGTCGACTTGGACGTCGACGTCCTGGTGGCCGGGGCAGATGCACTGGCGAGGCCAGCGATCAATGCCCGCTGCTGGTCCATGAAGGCAGCCAAACTGCTCTCCAAGGCCGTCAACCTGAGTCCGAGCTCAGGAGACCCAACAGCCCCCGACTCGGGCCCCGACGGCGTCGGGCCCGACTTCGGCTCCTTCGGAGGTCAGTCCACGAGGACTACAGTACTCACGTGTCCAGGAGACTCCATTTCGAGACGAGGATGTTTCAAAGGCCTCTCCGACTCCGAGGACCCGGGATGGCTTTCGGGGCTATGCGACCTGGCCCTCGAGGAACCAGGAGCGTCCACCGATGCCGCCCTCGTGGGTTTCTTCTTCCTATGATGTTCCCGGGTAGGAGACCCCCGCTCAGAGGAACTCCGACGATGCTCAGGACCAGAGTCCCGGGACGTCGAAGCCTCTGACGAGGTCCGGGCCCGGCCGGACGCGGAGTCAGAGAAGATTCGTTCTCTTTGATGCTGCCGACTCCTCAATGCTTTTGAGGACATCTTGCCACATGGACCACAGATCATCGTGATCGGGTCTGAGGCAGCGGAGGCAGCAGTCATGTGTGTCGGTAAGAGACATACGTTTCTTACACCGATCACACTTTTTAAACCCGCTGGCAGCCATCGGGGGAAAAAGGGCCCCTGCGAGGTCAAAAGACAGGGCTGCCAGTGAAAAAGAAAAAATGGCGCGAACGCTTGTCATGAAGGACAAAAAAACGAAAAATAAAGAACGGACCCGTTACCGGCGTAGCAGGTCCGGGCGGGAAAAGGATCCGGCGTCGAACCGAGAAAAGAATAAGAAATAAAATCAACTTTTTCTGGGGCGATCACAAACAGCGTCTGTAGGGCTCTGCGGAAAAAAGAAGACTGAGCAAGATGGCACCCTTGGGCGGGAAGGGGACCGCGCATGCGCGCTGCAATTCCCAAAGGCTTTCTTTGAAAGCTGGGGAAATTGCTCCGCGAGGGTTCCGTCGGCGCCGACGTCACCCATATGTGAGGACTGACTTCCTGCTTGGTCCTGGAGAAAAATGAGCTCCCTCTAGCTTGTCAGCACAGAAGGAAGGAATCTTCTCTGAGAACACCCCCGACCGGTAGCCCAACACCAGGGCCGGAGGGTAGGAGTTGCCTAAACCCCAAAGAGATTATGGAGTACTGCCTGTCCGAAAGCACTGTCCCTGCGGGACTCCCTCTCAAGGCAGTAATGGGCCACAAAAGTCTGGCTTGAAGACCAAGTAGCGGCCCGGCAGATGTCTGCCAACGGAACAGAGCGGAGATGAGCCACTGACGCAGCCTTCGCCATGACACAATGAGCCGTGACTCGACCCTCCAACGAGAGGCCGGCTGCCCCATAAGCCCAGGCGATACAGTCTGCGACCCATATGAACAACGTATGCTTGGAGACAGGGAACCTCAACTTATTGGGGTCAAAAGAAACGAAAAGCTGAACAGCCATCCGATGCTCCCGCGTACAGTCAAGGTAGAAGTATAACGCCCTCCTACAGTCCAGGGTATGCAAGACCATCTCAGCCCGGTTGGTATGCGGCCTGGGAAAGAAGGTCGGAAGAACCACCTCCTGATTGAGGTGAAAAGGTGAGACAACCTTAGGAAGGAACTTAGGGTGAGTCCGTAGGACTACCCTATTCCTGTAGAACCTAGTGTAAGGAGGATCAGACACTAGTGCCTGCAGTTTACTCACTCGCCTAGCAGAGGTGAGAGCTACCAGAAATAAAGTTTTCCAGGAGAGAAAACTGAGAGGGCAGGTAGCCATAGGTTCAAAAGGCAGACAAGTAAGCCGCTGTAAGACCACATTCAGATCCCACTCAGGGGCCGGTGGACGCAAAGGAGGCTTTAGCAGAAGGTGGCCTCTGAGGAAACGAGCCACCAAAGGGTGGTTGGAAAGAGGCCTGCCGTCCACCGGCGAGGGGTGTGCTGAGAAAGCACTAAGGTGAACTCGGACAGAGTTAGACTTAACGCCCAGATTGGAGGGGTAGAGCAAATTTGCAATACTACCGCTACCAAGCACGAGAAGGGATTCTCGCTGTGCTGAGCACACCATGCGGAGAATCTATGCCACTTAAAAGCATAGGATTTCCTGGTGGATTGACGCAGAGAGGCCAAGACTACATCTTCCACCTCTCGAGGTAGTAGTAGGGGAGCTAGGACTACCCTTTCAGCAGCCAGGCCATCAGATGAAGGGACTGGAGGTTGGGGTGCAAGAGAGTCCCCTGATCCTGAGACAGGAGATCGTGTTGAAACCCCAGAGGAATAGGTGTGTCCACCGCCAGCTGTAGCAGAAGCGGGAACCACGGTTGCCTCGGCCACCTGGGGGCTATGAGAATCAATGAAGCCCCATCCCTGAGGACTTTGAACAGCGTTCTGGACACTAGTGGTGTGGGAGGAAACGCATACAGTAGGTCTGTGGACCACGAGATCAGAAACGCATCCGCTGCTACTCTGAGAGGATGCGGATGTCTAGAGCAAAATCTCGGGAGTTGCCGGTTCAGAGGACTGGCGAAAAGATCCATGGTGGGGAGGCCCCACTTGAGAAAGACCTGCTGAACCACCAATGGGTTCAATCTCCATTCGTGTGGTTGCAGGATCCGGCTCAGTCTGTCTGCCAGGCAATTTTCCTGACCTGGGAGGTAGACAGCCCTGAGAAGGATTCCGTGATTGACAGCCCAAGAGTACAGGCGTTGTGCCTCTCGACAAAGTTAGGAGCCTGTGCCTCCTTGTTTGTTCACATAGAACATGGCAACTTGATTGTCCGTCTGGACCAGTACAGACTGGTGAGAGGCGAGGTGGGAGAAGGCTCTCAGAGCTAGGCGTATCGCCCGTAGCTCCAGGAAGTTTATCTGCTGAGTAGCCTCCGAAGGGGTCCAGAGACCCTGAGTACATGCCCCTTGGCAATGTGCTCCCCAACCGAGAAGAGAGGCATCGGTTGTCAGCACCTGAGTATGCGGAGGGGATTGGAAAACCACTCCGAGCACCAGATTTGGAAGATGAAGCCACCATTGCAGAGAGGAGATCAGGAGGTCGGAAATCCTCACTGAATCCGCTAGGCACCCAGTGGCTTGATGCCACTGAGTGCGAAGGCTCCACTGAGCAGGACGCATGTGCAGGCGGGCATTGGGGGTGACATGGACCGTGGAAGCCATATGGCCGAGTAGTCTCAGGAATTGCCTGGCAGAGACCAGGGAATTGCTGCGAAACTGGCTGGCCAGATCCATTAGCCTGTGGGCCCTGTCCAGAGGCAGAAAAAGCCTTCGCTTGAAGAGTGTCTAATCTGGACCCTATGAACTCTAAGTTCTGGGACAGGAGCAAAGTGGACTTTGCGAAGTTTATGACAAACCCCAAGTGCTGTAGCAGAGCCACAGTGCGAAGGGTGGCCTGGTTGGCCTCCTGGGAAGATTGGCCCCTTATGAGCCAGTCGTCCAGGTACGGAAACACAAAGAGACCCTGAAGCCTCAGGTAGGCCGCCACCAGTGCCAGGCACTTGGTGAACACTCTGGGAGCAGATGAGAGGCCAAAGGGAAGCACTCTGTACTGATAGTGGTTTCCTCCCACAACAAACCTGAGATATTGTCTGTGGTCTGGATGGATAAGGATGTGAGTATACGCATCCTTTAGATCCAAGGAGCATAGCCAGTCTCCCTGCTGGAGGTAGGGCAGCAGGATTCCAAGGGTAAGCATCTTGAACTTTTCCCTCTGCAGGAACTTGTTGAGGTTTCGCAAGTCTAGGATGGGTCTGAGGCCTCCTGTTCTTTTTGGTACCAGAAAGTATCTGGAATAAAAGCCTTGACCTCTCAGGTGGTGGGGCACCGGTTCCACAGCCTGATCCTTTAGTAGACCTGTCAACTCCTGAAGGAGTAGGTCCCTGTGCAGAGGGAGTCTTGGAGGCTCCCCTGGAAAATAGGAAGGAGGTACCTGGTGAAAATGGAGAAGATAGCCCTTTTGGACTATATAAAGAACCCAGGTATCTGATGACGGCTGACCACCTGTGGGCAAAGTGGGCCAGCCGGCCTCCTGTGCTGAGAGAAGCCAGCTGAGGAGAAGAGGCTATGCTGTTTGAGTCAAAAACCCCCACCCTGCTGAGCAGGGGCCGGTGTTGGTGGCTTGGGGGTCTTCGGCCTACGGGGCCCTTGACCCTGCCCCTTGGCCTGCTGACCCTGTTGGGGAGCTGCAGAGGCCTGATAATGAGGGTACTGTTTGTAGGCAGATGACTTCCTCGGGTAAAAGGTATTTTTTCCCGAGCCCTTCTTTTTCTGAGAAGGGGCAGAGGTTTTCCTGGAAAGCCTAGTCCTGGTCAGAGTCTCGGTCTCGGGTTCTGCAGCCTTTTCAGCCATGGGCTTGCCAAAGAGGTTTTCACCTCGGCAGGGGACATCGACCAACTTGTCCTGGACCCATGGCTCGAGGTCGGATGACTGTAGCCAAGCCTGTCGGTGGGCACCAATGCCGGCCCCAGCTACTTGGGCCGAAGCCTCGAAGCCATCGTAGGCTGCTCGAGAGATAAACTTCGAGCACTCTTGAATACCGGTGGACAAGGCCTGGAACCTCTGCAAAGGTTCCTCGGAGAGACCAGCAGAGAACCTGGCAATCTCCTTTGCCAGATCTCGGAGGTACATGCCTATGTAGAGCTGGTATGTCTGGACACGGCAAGCAAGCATAGAGCTCTGGAAGCACTTCTTACCGAGGGCATCCAGGTTCCGGGCTTCCCGGCCGAGAGGCACCAAGGAGTGCATCTTCTGACTTTTCAGTTGATGCATGGCCGATTCCACAACCAAGGAGTGGTGCGGTAATTGTGCCTTTTGGAACCCGGGGCTCTTGCGGACTCGATAAATGGAATCGACCCGCTTGCTTAACACCGGCGAAGCCGGGGTCTCCCACATGCGGAAGAGTAGCCGCTCCAGCATCGGAGGAACCGGAACAGTAAAGGCCTCCTTCGGAGGAGAGTCATACTGGAGGGCCTCGAGCTCCTCGGCTCGAGGCTCATCCACGGGGAAGGCCAAGGCCTTGGCCATATCCCGCACTAAGTCCAAGAACCGGGTATCCTCCGGTGGGGATCGTCTCCGAGGTTCGGACTCGGGTGAGTCCGAGCGGACACACCGAGTCCGATGGGTGTCGGGTGACACTTCGTCCTCAGTCTCCCAGCCCGACTCCTCGGAGGAGGAATCGAGCGCCTCCCGTCGGGCGGGCACCGATGCCCTCCGCCCCGACGCCGAGGATATCGGCGTCGACGACCTCGGCCCCGAACGGGAGGTCGAGGGAGACCATGGCCGAGGATCGACTCGAGCCCGCATGGACTCTAGGATCGGCTCGGCTTCCGGGGTCGACTTGGATGTCAAGGTCCCGGTGGTCGGGGCAGATGCACCAGTGAGACCGGCGATCAATGCCCGCTGCTGTTCCATGAAGGCAGCGAAGCTGCTCTCCACGGTCGTCAACTTGAGTCCGAGCTCAGGAGACCCAGCAGCCCCCGACTCGGGCCCCTACGGCATTGGGCCCGACGTCGGCTCCCTCGGAGGAGAGTCAACGAGGACAACAACACTTACGTGTCCAGGAGACTCCATCTCGACACGAGGATGCTTCGCAGGCCTCTCCGACTCCGAAGACCCGGGACGGCTATCGGGGCTATGCGACCTGGCCCTCGAGGAACCAGGAGCGTCCACCGACACCGCCCTCGCAGGTTTCTTCTTCCTGCAATGTTCCCGCGAAGGAGACCCCCGCTCAGAGGAACCCCGACGCTGCTCGGGGCCGGAGTCCCGAGACGTCGAGGCCTCTGTCGAGGTCCGGGCCCGGCCGGACGCAGAGTCAGAAAATCCTATCCCTCTGGTGCTGCCGACTCCTCAACGCCTTCGAGGACATTTGAGGCAACTGAGGCAGCAGTCATGTGTGTCGGTAAGAGACATAAGTTTCTTACACCGATCACATTTCTTAAACCCGCTGGCAGCCATCGGGGGAAAAAGGGCCCCTGCTAGGTCAAAAGATCGGTCTGCCAGGGAAAAAAGAAAAAAGGCGCGAACACCAGTCACAAAGGACAAAAACCGAAAAAGAGAGAAAAGGACTCGATACCGGCGTATCGGTCTGAGCAGGAAAAGGATCCGGCGTCGAACCGGAGAAAAAATAGAAAAATAGAGAAAATCAACTTTTTCCTCGGGGAAAAACGAACTACGTCCGTCGGGCTCCGCGGAAAAAAAGACGACTTAGCAAGATGGCACCCTTGGGCGGGAAGGGGACCGCGCATGCGCGCTGCAATTCCCAAAGGCTTTCTGTGAAAGCTGGGGAAATGCTCCACACGAGGGCTCTGTCGGCGCCGACGTCACCCATATGTGAGGACTGACTTCCTGCTTGGTCCTGGAGAAAAGCAGAAAACATATCTACCGATAGTAGAATATCTCGACAGATATAGATAGACAGATAAGAATATATCTATAGAGAGATATGAAGGGCATAAAATACTCACACATGATAGACATAGACCTCTGTAAGATGTGTGCTATAGGTATGAATATCTATATCTATTCTAAATATATATATATATATGGAAGTCTGCAGGAAGCAGGCAGAGATATGCCCACAAAAAGGTATTCACATAGGAAAAATGTGGAGAGTAAAGATTTATCTAAGAACAAGAAGGTGGAACCTACTTGAGAAGACCTATAGAGAATCAATTCCCACTGGTTATGGCTACAGGGATGCTAGGTAGTAGAGTAACCAGAATGGTTACGTGAAAAGCAGAGGATGATATCAGTCTGCAGCCCGCAAGTCCTGAGTATTCTATAACTCTAGCATGGTAAGTGAACAGAAGACGCATAGGAATGAGATATCATGCTGACCTGGTTAAGGGCAAAAAGGTATCATGCGTTCTTACCATGAGGACGAGCTGGAAGGAGAAAACATATTCCCTATTGGAAATCCTATGGACCAAAGCAGGGAATTGGCAACTCCTTAAGCTTTCACGTAAGAGTAAGCCTATGTGCTTTATAATAAAAAGGAGAACCTTTCTAGTCATGGGAGATATGACTGAAAAAGCCTTTTTCAACCATCTAGTATAGCTGTTGGAGAAAAAAAAAACCCATGCTCTCGGGACTTCCGGTGGGACAATGAGCTGATCGGACGTGTGCAGATCAGCTCCGGGCACTATACCCCTGCAAAGCGGCAAAATTCAACATAACTCAGCAATTTAAATCCCCCTGTTGTGCAGCGGTATAGCACAATCAACACTGGAAAAGTGGTTGGACTATTTTTGTGTGCAGGGAAACCTCCGATGGCTACTAAAGTGACCAGAAGGGAGAAGACACGAGGCCCGGACACGAAAATGGCGGATGGGGCACCTAAAAGTCCAGGATCTGATAATGAGCAAAATATGGTGAAAGAAGTGAGTGCCGCGGTAGTGAGGGCCCTAGATGACCGCTTTCGAGATCTGGGGGATCAGCTGCACACAGTGGCCCAGAATATCGCCGAGTTCACGGGCAGAATGGAGCAGGCTGAAACACGAATATCCGACCTCGAGGATGCCCAACAATCCTTGACTGCCAAAGTGCAAACTCTGGAGGCCCTAGTGAAGCAGCAGGGGGATAAATTGGATGACATTGAGAACCGGGGACGACGAAAAAACCTCCGATTCATTGGAGTCCCCGAGAATATCGCTGATAATGCCCTCCCCGATTACCTGCGGGCTTGGATTAGCAAGATCTTCCCGAGCGGACTGGAAAACCCTGTCCAGTTGGAACGCGTGCACAGGCTGGGCCCCCGGCGGGAACAAGCGCGGCGGCCCCGAGTGGTGCTAGCACGCTTTCTCGACTATTGACAAAAGGAGGAGGTGCTGCGAGCGGCCCGCAATCACCGGAGGCAAGCAGGAGACATGGAGCAGCTTTTTAGTCTTCCAAGACTACTCCACGCTGGTGAGCCAGCAGAGACGTGCCTTTTCTGCGGTCTGCTCGCAACTGGTAAGCAAGGGGGTCCGCTTTTCCCTACTCTATCCAGCGAAGCTTAGAGTGGAATACCAAGGACGCACTCGCTATAAGCGGTCCCCCGAGGAGGTTCTCACCTTTCTGGAACAGCTCACCGAGCCGGCGGCGACTACCCCCTGAACATGGAAGGGTGGATCCCTGGACGTTTACTGGCCTCAGAGTGCAGTTTCGTTTTAAGGGCGAAGAACTTTTACTGCGGCTGAGACCATGCATCAGGAGGGCTAAGGCCATGAATACGGGAGATAATGTGATTGTTGCAGTGTGATTGTTACAACGTAATTCTGTGAAATGGAGCTCTTGACTGCGGTGGGACCATGTATCGGGAGGGCTAAGGCCATGAATGCGGGAGACAAAGTGATTGTTGCAATGTGATTGTCACAATGTAATCCTGTGAAATGGTGCTCTTGAAGCCTGTCTTCTTTCTTTTTTCCATTCTCTGGTCTTTCTTCTCTTTTCTCCTCTTTATATTTTATTTCTCTTTTTTTTTTTGTTTTGCCCCTTCCTGGGCCTGGGAGTTCCTGGTCTTTTTAGGCAAGGACCCCAAAGTTATTTCTTGTCTGGTACCCCCTCCCCCCCTCGGGGGGGGTTATTGCTCTTAGGGTGGACTCCAGGGGAGGTTGAGGGTTAGGGATGGGCTGCCAGGGGAGTCAACAGGGTATGCCTCGAATAGCGGGGAGGCGATATATCCTGGGGCTCCGAGGGAGGTGGATATAGGGGGCAAGTATCTCTGGATGACGGGGAGCAAGTAAGGTCTGTGAAACCGGCATGACCGGGGTATTCGGTGAGTTAACAAGTCACTGGTAGCTGTTTCACGCTGTTTGGGTAGGTGCAGGGGCAGATCTTAATTCGGGAGTCATCCCGGGCGTTGGTTGTTTAGAGGGGGGAGAGGGGTGGGGGTAGTGTCCCCCTTTTGGAAGCCCTGGGTTGAGTGGGATGCTTTTTAGGGGGGCGGTGGTGCTCCACTTCGTTCAGCCCTACCGCCTAGGATCTGGCAACGGATCCGCGGGACTTGGGCCCACCCCCCTTGATCGGACGTGCCAGTCACCCCGGAGTTTTTCCAGTAGCGTGGGTCGGGCTGCACTAACATCGGGAGGCAGGAGGGGCTCCGTTTAGATATTTGGGGGGTCCCTGAGAGTGGGGAAAGGATGGTTACATGCTGTGAGCTCGCTTGTACTTGGGATAACTGATATGTCTTCTAAAGCCATTTGTAATGATATGTTCACTCAGAGGTACTGGGGTGGGATTTATGTACATTTTGATGTGGAGGGAGTAGACCCACGTTCAGATGCTATTATATGATGGGTTTCAAGTGTTCAGAGTGTTGATATGCAATATATTGTTGCTTTTAAACTTCTTTGTTGACTATTCTAACGGTTTAACTGTTTCTAGAGGGATGGGGTGCTTGCTAATTTCTGATGTGGGGTACTGGGGCAGCTTTTTCTGTGGCTGTGTCCCGGACGCAGCCAATGCAAATATATTTCTGGCTGGGAAGAAGGAGTAGGCTAAATCTCCATTGAGGGTATGCCCAGTGCCTATGCAAAGTCTGGATAGTGGGGGCGCTGAGTTGGGAAGGAGTTCTATGGGAATAATGGGGATATAGGGCCCGGCTGTCACAGGAAGTCGACAGGCCTTGTTAGGCTGGGTGGAATGGGACAGGTTGAAGGGAAGGAAGTGAATGGGAGGGCGCGGGGTGGGATGTTAGGAGAAGGGGTAGGGTATATGGACAGAGATGGGGGATGGGATAGGATTAGAGGGGGAGGACAGCGAGTGGGGAGGGGGGGGGGAGGATGGAGGGGGGGGAGGGGGGGGGAGGATGGAGGGGGGGGGAAGGGGTGGGAGAGGGTGGGAACAGCCAGAGTGGTGCTACTTTGTACAAGTGAGATTGATACGTGGACCTTTAGGAAGGCTCAGAGGGCGGCCGCAGGCTGGGACGGCCGCCCTCTTCTTGGTTGGTATTACTACTTGGGCAGACACTGTACTGCGTGTTGAGCACTGAAGATCACATCTTGGAATGTTTGTGGGATAGGGAACCCCATTAAGAGATATAAAGTATTGCAGGCTTTAGCCCGCTTTCACTGTGATGTGGCTATGCTGCAAGAAACTCATCAAACTGCAGTAGAGCATACATGCAGTAGAGCAGTAGAGCATACATGCAGTAGAGCAGTAGAGCATACATGCAGTAGAGCAGTAGAGCATACATGCAGTAGAGCAAACATGCAGTAGAGCATGCAGTAGAGCATATGATTGGAATGTAGTCAATTTCGTAGATAGGTCACCTATACTCTAAAGCCTCATCTACTGCAATCCTTCCTACTGCTCCATCCTATTGTATATTTTTGCATAATATCTCCTCTTCCCTACTGCACCTCATAAATATAGTGTGCTCCGCTAGTACATTATACCTCATTGATACTACTGTCACACTGTACCTCACTACTACTTGCTACCCTCAAAATGGCCCTCCAGTTCGCCTCCCTCTTTAGCCTTTACCTCCTCACTCACTGGCTTGGAACCACCCAGGCCCTCTACACGTCCCACAACAACATTCCTGTCCTGAACAGCCATGGAAAAAGATGGTATGATCCCCCATATTCCCACCCAAGAAGTGACACCTACACGCGACGCTCCCACCTTATCCATGTAGCACTACAGTTATCCAATACACCCAGCCAGCAAAAACCTCTGAGCTGCCGACCACTGAAATGTGCCATCATTAACGCACGCTCTATTCGCAAAAAATGGCCTGTTGTACTAGACACGATTTCACTTTACGACCTAGAAATACTTATGATCACTGAAACCTGGTTATCATCGGAGGACAACGTTATCCTCAATCAACTCCTACCCCCCAATTTCACCATACACACAAGACATAGAGAAAACAAAAAAGGAGGTGGGGTGCTTATAATCACCAAAGCAGACCTTGACTTCCATATAACAGACTCCTCTAGTACAAGCAGTCTAGACATCCTCTCTATTGCAAACCAGCATTGCTCTCTCAACTTGTTATACAGAACGCCATCGGCTTGTCCAGATGACCTCCCAACCATTATTGACCTTGCGGCCAACACCCTCAGTCCCAATAAACCAAATTGGATAATGGGTGATTTCAATCTCCCATCCTTACCCCAAAACCACGCAAATGCCTTCCTTGGTGCCATGGAAGAACTCGCACTCAAACAAATCATCAATGAACCCACACATATAAAAGGGAATGTACTGGATATGGTTTTTGCTCCTCAGGAAATCATCGAGCAAAACCGTAATCTACCAACATCAGTGATTATATACCTTGGTCAGACCACAAATTGATTATTATCCAGATACCCACCAACAATGAGCAGCTGCACAGAAGCCGAAATCAGAACATCACATCCCGAGCATCCACAAGAAGCTTTCGCCCATTTAACAGGGAACACATTATATCTGAGACCCAATCCCTCCTCAACAAAACCACGCCTGACCTTGAAGAAACTTATATCATCCTGGAACTCCAACTTAAATGCCATCGCACAACGCCCGGAAGCCAACAACACAGCAAGAATGAAGAGAAGCTCTGCCCCATGGTTCTCTCCTGAGCTACGATCGTCTCTTACTCAACTACGTAGACTCGAGCGCCGATGGCGCCGAACACTCTCCATTGAAGATAAGACCGCCTACCAAACTCACCTCTCAATTCATCGTGAAGCAATCACAACCAAAATGAAACAATATCACACTGACACCCTAAAGAAATCATTGAATAAACCACGTGACCTCTTCAACTTGGTTAAATCCCTCTCGAAAGAACCATCTCCCGATCAGCGCAGTGTGATTCACCCACAAGAATACGCTGACTACCTGCAATCCAAGATCATTCAAACCAAAAAGGATTCGGCAGTACAGTTTCAGGAACCAACTGGCCTAACCCTACTTGACAAGTTCTCTACTCCTTCCACTAAATGCATTGAAGATACCATAGCATCCCTCAACACCTCCACTGCACAGACTGACCCATGCCCAGCCTTTTGGATCAAGGAATTACGCGGTGTGTTCAGTCCATTCATCGCAAACCTAATGAACCTCTCCTTCACAACAGGATACTTCCCTGCAACACTCAAGCAGACATCCATTAGGCCACTATTGAAAAACCCCAAGCTTGACCCGCAAAAGGCCGATTCATATAGGCCAATAGCCAGTATTCCTCTCCTAGCCAAGATAACTGAGAAAGAGGTACAACGGCAAATTCAAAATCACATAGATTCCGTAGCTCCCCTAGATCACTGCCAACATGGGTTTAGAGAATATCATGGAGTCGAGACCCTTTTTACTAGCCTATTCAACGTTATAATCACAGGCATAGACAACATCCATAAAGGTTTTGTGCTCATCTTCTTGGACATTGCCGCTGCGTTCGACTCGGTGAGTCACGAAATTCTCCTGGGAAGGTTGAAAGAGAAGGGCATCTGCAACAATGCACTAGGGTGGTGTAAATCCTATCTGGAAGCAAGATGGCAATACGTGAAGTCTGGATCAGAGGAATCAAAACACTTCCATCAAAAACAAGGTGTACCTCAAGGCTCCTCCTTGTCTTCCCTACTATTCAATATTTACATGCAGCCCATCTGCAACATCATAAAATCATTTAACGTGAGCTGTTTGATATATGCAGATGACATTCTTTTATACACGCCGTTCTCCACAGCCCAAATGGACCTAGCACCACTAATAGACTGTTTCAATGCTGTCTCAGCGTGGCTCCAATCACAGAATCTACGCATTCAACATAAAAAGACGGAGGTTCTTTTCATCTCCAGAGACCCCGACTTTACTCCTCCATCCCATGTCAGTGTTAAGGAAGCGGACTTACTAACCAAAGAAACAATAAGATACCTTGGAGTTACGTTGGACCAACGCCTGGATATGAAACACCACAAACAACATTGTCAAAGCTGTATACTACAAAATCCGCACACTCAGACATCTGCGCTCCCTGCTGGACCCAGATGACTTCCGGACCATATACCAAGCACTAATCCTGCCTCACTTCGACTTTGCAAACGCCATCTTACAAGGGCTCCCTCAATCCACACTAGCCCCATTACAGCTGGCCATGAATGCTGCAGCAAGGGTCCTACACGGAGCCGCCAGAACCGACCACGTGACCCCCATTCTCAAACAACTTCACTGGTTACCTATCCATGGGAGAATCATCTTTAAAACCCTACTCCTAGCATGCAAGGCAATCAAAGGTATTTCATCCTTTTCACTCACAGATCTTATTCACATGTTGCCCCCCAACAGATCTAGAAGAGCAATAGCCATAAACCAACTAGTATTACCAAAGGAATCGTCAAAGTGCAACATATCAACCACAAACAGGGCGTTCAGTTACTATGTACCTAAATGCTGGAATGCTCTACCCCCTGACATTAGGGCTATTGCCGACCTATCGCAGTTCAGGAAGGCACTCAAATACCATCTTTTCCTCCAATGCTACCCAACCACCAATGGCACCTAGACATCCCCTCTGAAGAGATGACCCACGTTCACTATGATATTTTTACTCCTCACCATGTAAATATCTCATGTATATAGTTACCCCTGTTATCCAAGTTTGGTCCCCTGTTCGATGTAAAACCAAACAGCATGTTGTTATGGTCGTTGTGTTATAATGTAAACCGCGCTGATGCCAAATAGCGCGGTATATGAGAGATTGAAATAAATAAATAAAATAAATAAATACCAAGTTACAACAGGATTGGGTGGGAAGGGCCATTGGGAAAAAGGGTGGGGTAGCTATCCTAATTCATAAACGCCTTCGTTTTGAGGTAATACAAGAATACGCCGACCCGGGGGGTCGATATTTTTTGTTGTATGGCGCCATAGATGGGAAGCCCATTATCGTTGGGACGTTGTATAGTCCCAACATATTAGATAGAGCACTATATGCCCGGTTGGCCTCTAAGCTGGAGCAGTGGCCTGATGTCCCTCTTGTGTTAGCGGGTGACTTGAATGGGGTACTCGATATAGATTTGGATACTTCGACAGGGGCAGGGGAGAGCTCCCGGATGCAGACTACTAAGGCGTTGTGTGCCATGTGTAAGCGCTTAAGACTCGTAGACCCCTGGCGTTTGCTACATCCTATGGAACGTGACTTTACCCATCAATCCCGCGCCCATGGCTCCCACGCTCGGATAGATTATACTCTCATCTCTGAGCGGCTATTTGCACAGGTTGAAGATGCGCGAATAGGCCCGCTGGAAATTTCTGATCATACTCCAATCTGGGTTAGCCTCACCTGGGGAACCCGGGCCCCGCAAACGCAGACTTGGCGTTTCCCGATGGATTTATATCGTGACCAGGCCTTTCATGGTTCTCAAACAATGTTGGGTGGATTTTCGAAAAAATCACGAACGGCAAGTGGTGGACCCGGAGTTGTTGTGGGAAACTGCAAAGGTGGTGTTGCGGGGGGACATTATCGCTTACTCAGCAAAGAAACGGAGGGTTCTGGCTTCCCGAATCGTTCACTTGGAAAGACAGACTGCGAAGGAGAGGAGGAGGTGTGCGGGCGATCCCAATCCAACCAATAAAAAAAGACTTTGGGAAGCCCAGGCGGCCCTTAATGAGCTCTTGCATCAACGCGCTAAAAAATCTCATTTGTATTATCGCTACCAACTATATCGGTTCGGTGATAGACCGGGGAAACTTCTCGCGCGCTGTCTTCGGGGCAGTCAGGGGACTCGTGCAATTGTGGCGGTGCGGGACGAGCGGGGGCAGTTACGAAAGGAGAGTCGGGAGATAGCGCACGTTTTTCAAACCTACTTTCAAGATTTCTATGCTAGTCGGCCGGGGTCCCCGGAAGACATGGTTAAATACCTCCGAGAGATACACCTCCCCCAGGTGACTACTGCTCAGCGGGCCCTCCTTGACTTACTGGTGACGGTGGAGGAGGTGTTTCGAGTGATCCAAGGTGCTCATTGTTGTCGTGCACCGGGACCTGATGGGTTTGGGGCAGAATTCTACAAGTTGTTAGGAGAGCAAGTGTCCCCGGCCTTAATGGAAATGTATCATCGACGGGTTACTCAAGGCACCTTTACCTGGGGTACGAATCACGCTCACATTACGTTGATCCCTAAGCCGGGCAAGGATCCAACGCATACTACTTCATATCGGCCCATCTCCCTGATCAACTTTGATTTGAAAGTGTTAGCCAAAATTTTGGCAGACCGACTGGCTGGTGTATTGGGAGAGTTGGTGCATGAGTCGCAAGTGGGGTTTGTAAAAGCTCGTTATGCGGTCCAGAACTTGCGCAAAATACTGGCCTCGCTTGAATGGGTCCAAGAGAGGGACTTGCAATCATTGTTGATAAGTTTCGACGCCGAGAAGGCCTTTGATCAAGTTCACTGGGACTACTTGCAATTTCTTTTGCCCAAATACGGCCTTGGACCGCTGTTTTGTCAAACTGTGGATTTATTGTACACGGGCCCTACGGCGGACATTCTCTGCAATGGGGTACTCTCGGAGTCCTTTTCATTGGGGAGGGGTACGCGACAGGGCTGTCCCCTCTCCCCACTGCTCTTCGTGCTGTCACTAGATCCGTTGGTGCGTAGAATAGAGTCTTCTTTGGGTATAGAGGGGGTCAAGCTAGGGGCTCAGAAATTTAAATTGGCGGCCTTTGCCGATGATATGTTAGTGCATGTTGTGTCGCCTCAGGAATCGCTCGCTAACCTCCTTGAGGAATTTGCCCTTTTCGGGAGGTTCGCAGGATTGCGCATCAATAAGGACAAATCTGAGGCTTTGGATGTTGCGGGTTCGCTACGGGGAGTGTGGCGAGGGGAATTCCCGCTCCGTTGGGCGGAGGAATTTTTTGTGTACTTAGGTATTCTGCTGCCACGTGATCCCCGGATGCTTTATAAACTTAATTTTGATCGTTTTTTCTCCAAGCTGCAGAGACAGCTGCAGGCCTGGAAGCCCCTGCCGTTGTCACTGTCCGGTAGGCTAGCGGCGATAGGAATGGTTATCTTCCCTAGGTTATTGTATTGGCTACAGACCTTGCCAGTGTGGTTGCTCCGTCGGGACGTCCAAAAGATAGAGCGGGAAGTTCGGGGGTTTCTTTGGGGGGCAATGAGGGCCCGGATTCCGTTAGGTCGATTACGAGGAGGTTGGAAGGAAGGGGGGATGGGTTTCCCGGATTTGTCTCAGTATGCTTTGGCCTGCCAGGCCCGGTACTTGGGGGATTGGCTAGGAGAGATTGATTATTACACGCCCAGGGCTTATGAGGAGGCTCTCTTGGCACCACACGTGCTCCCGGCAGTGGTCCACCTTGATAGCGCCCTGTTGCCGACTAGGGTGAAACAGAGTGTTTTGGTGGCCCCGCTTCGCCGTGCCTGGCAATGCCTTAATCGCATGTGGGGCACCTCTCCGAGAGTCTCCAGTTGGCTCCCCTTACGAGGTAACGCTGCTTTTCTGCCGGGTACTGAGTCCGCGCGATTTCGGCAATGGCAGGGGCAGGGGATACAGTGTCTGGGACAGGTCGTCACGTTGGAGGGTTGCTACAAAACCATCGATATACTCTGTACAGAATATGATTTAGTACGGGGCACTTCCTTTTTTGCATATCTTCAAATTAAACACTATGTTGATTCGTTATCACGGGTGGGATTACATGGAACACACTCCGCACGTATTATAGCTTCATTGGCCTTGGGGAAGGATTGTCCGCCGCGAATAGCGGTACTAAAGAAGGGGTTAGCACAATATGTTACCCCAGCGGACTATTCGGGGGAAGAGGCAGCTTGGGCGAGGGAACTGGGTAGCGAGGTTCCACCGGGCTCGGTTGGGGCGGCTCTCAGGCGGATTGCTCGGTTAGTAGAGGGGGCTAAATGGCGGGAATTGCAATTTAAATGCATCATACGGGCCCATTTCTCCCAGAGGCGTGCATTGCGCACAGGGCTTACTGATTGTGGGAGGTGCCCCAGGTGTGCCCTACCCTTGGCTGATTTGGGACATATGTGGTGGAGCTGTGGACCCATTAAGGCCTACTGGTTGCGTATTGGGGCTTACTTGGGTGCTTTATTGTTGCAACCTGTTCAGTGGTCGGGTGTATTAATTGCACTGGATTATCTAGGTCCATCACAGCTTAAGGGGCGATGGGGGCGCCTCTTGGTGCGAAAGGCTTGTTTGGTGGGAAAGGGTCCTATCCTTCATAAATGGCGAGAGTCGTCAGCACCTACATTCTGGGAATGGCGGAATAGCTTTCACCATCTCATTTCACCATCCCATTTCACCCTCCATAGCCCTTGTTCCCTGTAAAATGGTTATCTCCAAGTTATAATGCCCTGTTCAATGTAATTTCAGTTTGTTCAATGTAAACCGCACTGATGCAGAATAGCGCGGTATATAAGAGAATGTAAATAAATAAATAAATAAATAAATAAATGTTAATGGAATGTAGGGCAGCTAGGGGGACCCCACAGCGCTGGGCCTCCTTCTTGCTGGTCTGGATGCCTTATATACAAAGCTTGGGCCCTCAGGCCCGCAGTGAGGTCCTAGCGCTGGGTTAGGGGTACTTCTGGTGCTGCTAGGTGGGGGGGGGCTTGCTGGAAGATGGAGGAGAGGGGGGTATTGCTCTCCTTGTGGTTGGTGGTAGGGCGCTGGCTGGGGGAAGGGGGGGATGGGAGGGTAGGGAGGGAGTAGGAAGGGGGGGGGGCTAGGGTATACACCTATTGGAGGCATCTTTCATTCCATTTTGTGAATGTGGGAATTTCCCCCTTTTCTTTCTCCCTCTGTCTCCCTCCGTTGCTGGGGGGCTTCTGGGCAGGGATCAGAAACCACCCTGCCTCGAAGATTGCTATGAAAGGGCTGTTGACTACTAGACGCC
Source organism: Ichthyophis bannanicus (assembly GCA_033557465.1). NCBI lineage: Eukaryota > Metazoa > Chordata > Amphibia > Gymnophiona > Ichthyophiidae > Ichthyophis > Ichthyophis bannanicus. Next base: position 53,615,248 of record CM066032.1, read on the forward strand.
CTTGGCGGGGAGGGGGGACCGGGGGGGGAGTGGGGGTGAAAGTATGAAAATATGTTCCTAGAAAATTTGTTTTTCTTTTGGAATTGCTGTAATGACGTTATGTTGTTTAATAAACAGATTTTGGGGGGAAAAAAAAAACCCATGCTCTCTAGCAAGGGCCCATAGTGGAGAGCTTCTTTGTAGAATTGCAGAGAGCATGATGCAGGAGAATGAGGAGATAGAACTGGCTGCAGAAAAGCCAGTAGCTATGTCAACTATGCTGCCAAAGCCAGGGGAATAGAGATGGCAGAAAGAGAAGACAATCCAGCAAGCTTGTAGTGAAAAATTTCCAAGACAGATGAGAGCACTGACTTGGAGCCACTACTAAGACCAGATAGAATGTTAGTGGAGGACAAATCTGGTTGCTGGTGGACAAGAACCAGTGGTTGAAACATTAAGGCTCCTGCATTGGCAGCTGCTTGCCAGACAGCATAAGAATGGTACTGTTTAAAACAGTAAGAACAGACAAAACATGAGTAGAAAACCCTCGACGTGTCTGATGGACTGCTTCAAAGCAAGATTGAAAAAGAGGAGTGAACTCAGGGAAGAGAACTCCGCACTGGAAAAGTAAGAAAACTAGAGAGGCTGAAGAAAAGCCCTCCAGTGAAGCAATACCGCTCTTACAGAGGAAAAACCCTGGTAAGAGGGTAAAGAAAATGGAGCTGAAGAAAACTTACAAAGTAGTAAGTTTATAGGAAGGAAAAAAGACATGCTGGCACAGGAAACTATCATTTGATAGTGGATAGACCTCTTTCCCTAGAAGGAAAAAGGAAAATATCCTGTGAACTAGAAGCATGAACAAACTAACAGCTCATAGAACATAGAAAGAATGGATGTCTTTTGGGAAGAGATCCATGTTTAGAATTTAGAATGACAGCAGTGGATTGTCTCTAATGAGCAGAAACAGCTGCAGATTGTAATCCCCAGAGTCAAAAGCATCTGATGAATTGATCAGAAATCCTGTGGTTGCTGGGTTTGCTGAGCCTGGTGAGAGGTTGAACTCTGTAGACCAGGACGATGCTTCCCCTGTTTGGGAACATCTGTATGATGGGCAGATGATGCATAAAACCTTCTTCTCCTATGGGAAGAAAGTTTGGCAGGACATTTCCTACCTACTGGGACAGAAGAAGGTGCAGAGCAGCTCCTAGGAACAGGTAAGTCAGTGGAAAACTGAGTAACCTGACGTAAAGACTCCTTGTTGAAAAGATTATCTCCAGTGCAAGGAGTATGTCCCAGTCTGTGCTGTGCCCATTTGTCCAAGACTGAAACTTGAAGCCAGGCTCTACGTCGTGCCTCTATGGTTATAGCAGAAGTCCTGCTAACAGACTCAAAAGAGTCTAGGGAAGCACGAGTAAGAAACCAAGAGATATTCTGGAGATGCTTGAGTAATGAATAGTCTGCACTCCTAGACTCTGGAAGAGAAGGAGTCAAAAGATGTAACTGCTTTGTGACTTCCTCAAGAGATAGACTCATATAGAAAATATATGAGAGAATTCTTGCAGAAAGCATAGATGTCTAGAAGGTTTGATGTCCAAAGGCATCAAGTATCTTAGACTCACGACCTGGCGGATAAGAAGAGTGCTTTTTCTTGCTCTTTACCCGCCTCATTGCTGATTCCACAACTATAGAATGAGGAAGCTGAGTCTTTTGAAACCCTGGAGAGGGGGGCACCTGATATAAGAGATCAGTTGCTCTGGAAGGTGGGGGTACCCTTAAAGGTGTTTCCCACATTCCTAGAAGGAGATTCTGCAAGGAATGATGCAAAGGAAGCATTATGTTCTCCTTTGCTTTGGCAGAAAGAGTCCTGTGCAGGATCATGTCCTGGGATAGAAATGGCAAGGGATCTTGCTATATCCAGGAGGAAACTGAAAAGAGGGATCCCCAACAGTATTTTCCCGTCGACAGGGTAGATCTGAAGAAGTAGCATGAGCACCGACAGAGCTATCCAGATATATAGCAATAGAAGATCCTGCACAGTGCAGTGTGGAATGCTTAAAGGATGGTCGCCTGTACTGGCTGTCAGGGGCAGCGTCCGTCATTACCACATTGTCCATGCCAGATATCGACTCCAAGCTTGGCATAGAAGGGAGCGATCCTGTTGAAAAAAGCATGGTAGGAGTTGGCCACGATGCTACTGTGGATACCGGTACCGATGCTAATACCGGTACCTATGTCGGAGTCGAGCTCAACAAAGACATCGGAGTAGTCATCGGTGACCGTTCGATCGGTACCGAGGTAACCGAAACCCTCCGGGTGCTATCCTCAGTACTGAGCCACCGGTATCGATCGGTGTCAGTATCAAAATGTAATGGTACCGAGTCTTCCAGACTAGAGAGCAATTCTAAACTCTGCATCGAAAAGCAAAGCATGGAATGCACCGAGTGTGAGGGTAATGAGGATATCGGTACCGGCTTCGGTACCGTGTCTGATACCAGTGAGTGAAGGTCCGCTAGTGACAACTCAATCGGCCTAGAGGGAACCGAGAATTGCGGATCCGAATCATCGGAACCGAGCCTTCGGTACCGCCCAGAGCCGGTACCAAGGCGAGTCGGTACCCAGTCCTCCAGACTGGAGATCGATTCCAGACTCAGCATCGAAGGAAGCGAGGCTATCGATGCACGTCTGGGGGATACCGACGTCTGTGGTAGTATCGGTGCTGGTACCGATAATGGAAGGTCAGTCTGGAGTATAACCACCGGTCCCGAAGGCACCGAGGACACCAGATGATCATCCCTGGTGAGTATTTCATCCAACAACAGTGCCGATGTCGGGGTATCGGTACCGCTCGAAGCGGATGCCACCACCGGACACGGCTCAGGTATGTTCTGTGAGGGTGTGAACCCCAGGAACAACCTGAAACCCCTTATACGCTTTGGAGACTGAAGACTCCCACCGGGGGTTTGGAGCCAGTGGGCCCTCGAGGGCAAGGCCGGAGCCGTCTACATGCTGTGCATGAGACCTACCACTCGAAGGCTGGCTAGTCTTAACAGACTGTTTGTGGGTTACCTGATCTTGTGTAAAAGAAGGGGACGGAGCCCCGAAGCTGGAGGGAAACCGTGTATCGAGGGAACCTCGATATTGAAGACTTCTCACCAAACTGTTGTCAGGACCCAAGCAGGTTAGACACCGACGTCGAGGGTCTAAAAATAAAGTTGTACCGCCACAGTTTGAACATTTCTTGGAGAACGTGGCTGGCAGCTCCATGAAGGAGAAAGAAGAGGCCTAAAAGGCCTAAGATACCGTAAGACACTAGGAAGAAAAATATTCCCTAAAAAGGAGAATTTTACAAGAAAAAAAAAGAACACCCCGGCGGTACCGGTGGCGTCGGGAAGACAGCCGCGACCACAAGAAAACTAAGAAATAAAAGAAGAATTTTCTGCGGTGACAGGAGGACGTCCTGCCGGCTCCACGGAAAAACGAAAACTGAGGAGAGGCAGTTGGGAAATGCGGGAAGGCAGCACGTAGGCGTGGTGGGATGCTTCCAAAAGCTCTTTGATTGGATGCTGGGAAGCGTTCCCGTGCCGACTCCGTCGGTACAGACGTACCTATATGGGAAGACTCATTCCTGCTTGTTCCTGGAGATACATATATATATGTATATATATATATATATATATATATATATATATATATATATATACATACCCATGTCTGCACATAGGGTATGTGGAGAGAGAAAGATTCATCTAATAACAAGAAGGGAGGTACCTGCTTGAGAAGATATTTAGAGAATCCCTACTCCCTGGTTGTGAGTAGGAAAGCCAAGGGAGTTCACTCACTGGCAAGGAGAAGTCTAGAGTCCTCTGTACATATGTTAATAATTAATTTGTATATAGTTACCCTGTTTGAATCCTGTACAAGACCCCCTGTTATATTCTAAGTTCAGTGCAGGTCTCCTGCACTGCACAAATAGGTTACACGTAAACCGCACTGATATTAAAAGAGCGCAGTATATAAAAAAGTTAAATAAAGAACTCTAGCCCCTTAATAACCAGGAATGGAGACCTACCTGAAAAATGCAGAGGATGTTTTTAATCTGCAGATAGTAAGTCTGAATCCTTCCATAACTCCAGCAGGTAGCTGGAGAAAAAGATGCAATGAAAAAAAAATACCATATTTACCCTTTATGAGGGTACAATGGGTATGGTGCATTCTTGTGCTCAATATGGATTACGCCCTGAAGAATTGAGTATGGAAGGAAAATACAAGGACTGTCTATACTGAAAGAAAAACCATCCCTGGTGAAGGGGTCCCCTGGAGATGTAAAGCAATCCAGGGAATTGGATAATTCTTTAGGTCTTCACTTAAAGGCCTGTGTCCTTTATTTAAGACGACTAATGGAAATGGTGAGGGCAGGGAGAACCCAGCAGGCATGACTAGGTAAAGCCCATCCTAACCATCTGGAATTATGTGCTCTCTAACAAGGCCCCACAGTGTAGAGCTGCTCCGTAGAGATGCAGAGAGCATGTTGCAGGTTATTTAGAAGAAAAAAAATGGTGTTTAAGAGCCAGTAGGTATCCGGAACTACACCAAGCCCAAGGACTGGGGAAGGCTAAGGATAGAAGGTAAGGTTATGTGTCTGCAACAATAGCCAGAAAAGGTTCTTAACCCATCTGGGACTTAGTAGTAAAGGCCAGAAATAATTGAAATTGGGGAACAAGCCCTGGTTGCTTGGTCAGCAAGCCAGTGGTCTAACCAGTAAGAGCCCCTGCAGTTCTAACTATTGATAGGGCAGCAGAAGAAATCTTAGGTCCCAAGATTGGGAAAGACATCCAGACATAAGTAGGAGTGGTAAGACTCCGTTATTGTCTGAGAAGCTGCCAGGAAAACTAAGAATGCAAGGGGGAGACAACTCTGAAAGAAAACTTAGGGGCTTAAGGAAAAGCCCTCAGTAAAGTGGTATCACTCTTACAGACCAAATGCCTTAGTAAGAGGGACAGAGTTGAAAAGAAAGACTTACAGTGGAGTAAATCTTTGAAAAAGTAATATGAGAGATGCTGATACAGGAGAAAAAGTCAAAGGTAAAGGCCTAGCAACCTTATTGACAGCTGTTACTCCTCTGTGTACTTTAGAGGACGAGGAGTAACCTTACTACCTGTAAAGCATAATCATCTTAAGCAGCTCTTGGAGCTAATAGTCAGGATGTCTCTTTAAGAGAGACATGTGTAAATTTTAGGATGGAACCGATGTAGATGCTTGTAATGGGAAGAAGCAAACTACAGGATCTAAACCTCAAACAGGAAAAAGGATTCAGTAAAGAGTCTATCAGCAACCATGCGGCTGCTGGGTTTGTTGAACCCGTTGAGGTTGTGGTTTCCTGAGCCTACTGGGTTGTCTCCCCTGTCTGGGAGCATCTGTATGATGGGTAGAAGATGAATAAAACCTTCTCCCATTAAGCTTATTAGTAGATTTTCTACAAACTGGGATAGAGGAAGGAGTACAGAAGCCTCTGAAAGCAATAGTGTCAGTGGTTAACTGAGCAGCCTGGAGTAAAGTCTCTTTATTAAAGAGATTCTCTCCAGTGCAAGGAGTATTTCCCAGTCTATCTTGTATGCATTTGTCCAAGTCTGAAGCTTGGAGCCAGGCTCTACGTCGTGCCCCTATGGCTATAGCAGAAGTTCTGCTAACAGACTCAAAAGAGTCCAGGGAAGCACGAGTAAGGAATCTAGAAATATTTTGAGCATGATTGACTAGTATAGAAAAATCTGCTCTTTTAGACTCTTGGAGAAAAGGGGTCAAAAGTAGTAAATCTTTTGTGACCTCCTCAAGAGATAATCCCATATAGAAAATATATGAAAGGATTCTTGCTGAAAACATGGATGCCTGGAAAGTTTGACGTCCAAAGGCATCTAAAGTCTTAGCCTCACGACCTGGAGGATAAGAAGAGTGCTTGTTAGTACTCTTAACAAGCCTCATTGCTGATTCTACAACAAGAGAATGATGAGGGAGCTGAGGCTTTTGAAAACCTGGAGAAGGGGGCACCTTGTATAGAAGATCAGTTGCCCTAGGTGGGGATACCATTAAAGGAGTTTCCCACGTTCTAAATAGGAGATCCTGCAAGGTCTGATGCAAAGGAAACATAATGACTTCCTTTGGATTGCAGGGGATCTGTAGAGGTTGTGGCTCCCCTGGTGCAGGGTCCTGACCAGGTATAGAAATGGCAAGTAACTTTGCCATATCACGCAGAAAAGCTTGAAAAGAAATCTCCCCAGAGGGGAGTCCGAGGAAGAGGAGGAAGAACTAGATCTGTTGAAGAACTAGCTCTAGCACCCACCGGATCATTCAGATTCTGTAGAATAGAAGATCTGGAGTGGTGGAGCATCGGATTATCTTTGAAAGATAGTTGTCGGTACCGCTGGAAACCAGTACCACAACTCGTCGGTAGGAAATCGTCCATGCTAGAGATCGATTCCAAACTCGGTATGGAAGGAAGCGAGCCAGATGAAAGGAGCATGGGAGGTATCGACACCGATGCTGATGTCGATACCGGTACCGGGACCGGTACGTTCGTTGACACCGATATATGAAGATCAGTCTGTGATAGCACTATCGGTACCGAGGTAACCAAATGTGGCAGACCTTGTTCATCGGTAGAATGTCTTCGGTACCGTTTGAAGTCGGTACCGAGACGAGTCGGTACCCAGTCATCCAGACTAGAGATCGATTCTAGACTCGGCATCGAAAGAAATGAGTCTATTGATGCATATCTGGAGGGCACTGACGTGGATACCAGCATCGGTACCGGGATCGATACCGATGCGGAAAGATCGGTCGGTAGCGGCTCTAGCGGCACTGAAGATACCGAGAGCGCTCAACTGCGATCGGTGTGGAATGTTTCATCCAGCACCATTGCCGATGCCAGGGTACCGGCACTGCTCAAAGCAGATACCTGAGCCATGCCCGGTGGTGGTATGTTCACAGAGGTAAAAACCCCAGGAACAACCTGGAACCCCGTTAATGCTTTGGAGGCAGAAGCCTCCCGCCGGGGTTTTAAAGCCAATATGTCCTCGGGGGCAAGCCCAGAGGCATCTCTATGATGTACATGAGATCTACCACCCGAGGACTGGCTAGTCTTTACAGACTTTTGTTTGGTTACCTGATCCTGCGAAAAAGAAGATGTAGCTGGTACCCTGCGAAAAAGAAGATGTAGCTGGTACCCTCAGGTCTGAGGGGGAACCGCGTATCGAGTTGAGCTCGATGCTGAAGACTTCTTGTAGAAATAGTGCAGGAGGGACATTCCAGCGGATGGTGTTCAGGTCCCAAACATGGAAGGCACCAATTATGGGTGTCAAACTAATTTGGTAGCGCCAAAGTTAAAACCCATTCTAGTGGCTGGCATTTCCATGAGGGAAAGTGGAGAGGCCTAGCAGGCCGAAACCTGTCAGGCACTAAACAGGAAAAAAATTCACTACAAAAGGAAATATTTTTAGAAGAAAAGAAGAAAACACCGGCGGTACTGGTGCGTCGAGGGAAGGTAGACGCGACCACAAGAACAAAAATAAAGGAAGAATTTTCTGCGGTGACAGGAGAACGTCCTGCCGGCTCCGCGGAAAAACGAAAACTGAGGAGAGGCAGTTGGGAAAGGCGGGAAGGCAGCACGCAGGCGTGTTGGGATGCTTCCAAAGGTGTTCTGATTGGATGCTGGGGAGCGTTCCCGCACAGACTCCGTCGGTACCGACGTACCCATATGTGAAGACTCATTCCTGCTTGTTCCTGGAGATAATCCTTTCACGCTGCTGCTGCCTACTTCTAAGTGCCTTAGAGGACATTTTGCTGCACGGGCCACAGGCCTTCGGGTCATGGCTGGCCCCGAAGCAGCGGAGACAGCAGTCATGTGTGTCGGTGAGAATTTTTTTTACACCGATCACACTTTTTAAACCTGCTGGCAGCCATCGGGGGGGAAAAAGGGCCCCTGCGAGGTTGAAAGACCAGGTTGCCAGTGAAAAAGAAAAAAGCGCGAACGCTAGTCAAAGGACAAAAACGAAAATAAGACCGGACTTGATACCGAATCAGAGGCGGGAAGGGGAACCGGCATCGAACCGGGCCAAAGAAAAAAATCTTCTGGAGTTTTGATGCACTTTTTCTGTGGAAAAAGGGAGACTGAGCAAGATGGCACCCTTGGGCGGGAAGGGGATTGCGCATGTGCGATGCAATCCCAAAGGCTTTCGTCGGCGCCGTCACCCATATGCGAAGGCCGACTTCCTGCTTGTTCCTGGAGAAAGCACATTCTGCATTCTAGGTGACCGGGCAAAAGCTATGTGAGGATGTTTCCTCATGAAGGGTACAAACCAGAGTGCTTGAATATCTCTGTAAAGCATCCAAACAAGGTCATGATCTGGTGATGCATGGCAGCCAGTGGTGTTAGAAGACTATATCTTTGACGGTATGGTAAATGCAACGAAATACATAGGAATTCTGCAGCAGTGCATGCTGCCATCAGCTGAACAACTGTTTCCTGGCAGATATTTCTTCCAAGAAGACAATGCACCTTGCCACCAAGCTAAAACTGCTGCTGACTGGAAGAAAATAAATGGAGTTCAGATCACTGACTGGCCAATCACCCGATCCCAACCCAATTGAGAATTTTTGGTACAAGGTATCAGTTGAGATCGCCAAGAAGCAGCCACAGACCACGCAAGAGCTGAATGAGTCACTAATTGCAGCTTCGAATTGCTCATAAAGCGAGAACACCTTGACACATTGGTCCACTCCATGCCAGACAGATCTCGTCTGGTGCAAGAGTAAGGGCTGGCCCCATAAAGTACTAATGGACTGCAACAAAACAAAACCCCTCAAAAGTACAATCCTATAGGCCAATATCAAGCATTCCTATGCTTGCCAAAATAATCGAGAAGGTAGTACAACAAAATACAGCAACACACTGACACGGAAGCACCTCTAGACCAAGCCCAACACGGATTTAGGGAAGCTCATGGCGTGGAAACCCTCCTCGTCACCCTCTTCAACACACTAATCTTAGGAATCGATAATGCTCGACAAGGCTTTATCCTCATATTCATGGATATTGCAGCTGTATGCGATTCCGTAAACCATCAAATACTTGTTGAGCGTCTTAAGGAGAAAGGAATTGAAGGATCGGTTCTAAAATGGTGCAAATCTTTTCTATCTAATAGATGGCAATATGTAAGAACCTGTACCGCAACCTCTGAACCATTCATGCAGAAACAAGGGGTACCCAAAGGATCATCCCTCTCTGCACTGATGTTTAACATCTACATGCAACCCCCATCTGCTCCCTAATACGTTTGTTCAACGTCCAATGCTTAGCATATGCAGACAATATCCTTCTATTTATGCCATTTACAATTCAGCAACCAGACTTCTTCCCAATAACAAAATGCTTTGATGCAGTAACGGACTGGCTATACACGCAAAATCTCAGGATCAATCACACCAAGACAGACGTTCTCTTCGTTACAAAAAACCAAGCCTTCATTCCCCCAATTACATTAAAAGTTAAGAATGCAGAATTGACAACCAAATCTTCAATCCGCTACCTCGGGATCACCTTAGACCAGAGACTGGACATGAAAGCACATATAAGGAACACGGCAAAAACAATATATCACAAAATACGGACTCTCCGTCATCTTCGACCACTTTTAGACCCTAATGACTTCCGAACTATTTACCAAGCATTGGTTCTCTCACATTTCAACTACGCTAACAGTATCCTATACGGGCTCCCGAAGCCAACTCTTCACCTACTCCAAATGGCAATGAACTCCACAGCAAGAGTACTGGACGGGGTACCACGAATGAACCACATCACCCCAATTCTGATGAATCTGCACTGGCTGCCCATTCAAGCAAGACTCTTATACAAGATTCTAATCACTACCTTCAAAGCCCTGAACAATCAGTCTTCCGCAGCCATAAAAGAATTGATCCATTATTCACATCCATATAGAACCAAACGATCTGTAATGACCAGCACACTGATGATTCCTAAACAAATGACCACCTGCACAAAGACAAACTCTAACAGAGCTTTCTCAATCTGCGCTCCCTTGGCCTGGAATGCCCTCCCAGCCGACATACGTACCATTTCCAGCCAATCCCAATTCCGGAAGGCACTCAAGCATTACCTATTCGTGAGACACTACCCGGAATCTAACAACGTAATCTGTACAACACTGAACCACTCAAACTAAATAACGCTGTAGATATGTTATTCCCTGTTGAATCCAAGTTTTATCCCTTGTTCAATGTAAATTCTATGTGGCCCGACCACATAGTAATATGTTTTATTGTATACCGCACTGATATTGTAATAGCACGGTATATAAGAGAAGTTAAATAAAATAAATAAAATAAAATAAAATAAAAAACAAAATAAGCCCCAGCCCCTTTCAGGGCTGCCTAAAGAAATTAAGAAAACATGCACACTGCTAATATACACAGAACAGAAAACACAACTTTTTGGGCACACAGTGCATCTTTATACAACATGGGTATTAAACAATCCAAAAAGAATGCTCAAGTCACGGCAAAATCTGTCCGATTTTTTCAAAAGACAAAAAAGGAAAAAAATGGCATGCAGAAGGGGTTGTAAATTGTAACGCATTTTCTCCCTATGATCAAAATAACTAAAAACTGTCAGTTTGGCACTACCTATGCAAGAGACTTTTTCACACCACTGTATCATCTTGGAAGCCCAGACCAGATGTATTCCATGCTTTAAGATAGGTGGAAGGAAGGACAAATGACTTCCAGAATGGTTTAAAGGTGAGATCAGAGACAGTGTTGTAGCCAAAAAATGGAAAAAAAATGAGCCAAATGACAAAAACAGGAAACAAGTTCTGGCAACTTAGATGCAAGGCGTTAATAAGGCAGGCAAAGAGAATTTTTTAAAAAGCTTGCTGTGGAAGTAAAAACAAAATACAAACTTTTTCAAATACATTCACAGCAAAAAAAAACCCCAAAACAAACACTTGTGAGAGTAGCAGATGGACCATTAAATGTAGGAGGGGTAAAAGGGAAGATAAGGGAGGACAAGGCCATAGAGGAGAGACTGAATGGCTTCTTTGCTTATTTATTTATTTATAGGTCTTTATTGAAGATATAGAGTAGTTACTCACCTGTAACAGGTGTTCTCCAGGAGCAGCAGGAATCAGTCCTCACTTATGGGTGTCATCGACGCCGATGAAGCCCCAGCAGAGCATTGCCCCAGCTTTCCATGAAAGCCTTTGGGAATGCTGGCACGCATGCGCGGTTCCCTTCCCGCCTAAAGGTGCCATCTTACCTCAGTCAAATGACATAGCTAAGTACAGCACACAAAAATGTAAAAATTAAACTATGTACAACTGCAACTCCAAGGGGAGGAGGGAGGGTAGTGAGGACTGATTCCTGCTGCTCCTGGAGGGAGGAGCAATGAGCTTCCTGAGAAGCACATTCGAGTCCCATGCCACCGAAGGCAGGTGGATGGGAGGCTGAGAAAACAGCAGCCCTCTCATGAAGCAGCCAAGAAGAGGGTGAACAGACAGGAATTGCCCATCAACCAGATGATGGTAAGCCGCAAGGATACTCATGTGTACCTGGACGGAACGGGACTTCAAACCAGTACTGGAGAGGTGGAGGAAGTACTGCAGGACCTCCTGCACTGAGCAGGAGAAAGGACTGATATTTCTATCTGCACACCAGATCACGAACCTCTGCCGTTAGAAGGCGTATGACCATCTGATGGAATCCTTGTGGGACGCAGACAGACATCCCTAGGCAGATGAAACTGGGCCAGAGCTACTCTCTCAGCAGCCACGCCATCAGCATTAGGACCTGGAGATTGGTATGCAGGAGGGTCTCTTCCCCCTGCGACAGCAGATCCGGGTTGCAGCCCAGGGGAACCAGGGACACCTGAGCCAGAATAAGAAGCAAGGGGCGTCATGGCTATTAGACCAGCAAGGGGCCATGAGAATATCAGTGGCCCGGTCTGTCTGAATCTTAAAAAGAGGGTGAGAGGGTACACCTACAGTAGCCCATCGCCCCAAGGCAGGAGAAAGGTATCGGACACTATCCAAGCAGGGGCTGGAAGCCTGGAGCAGAAACGAGGCAACTGGGTGCTGCTGGGGCTGGCAAAAAGGTCCACTGTAGGGATGCTCCATCTGCTGACGGTGCGCTGGAGAACCTGTGGATTGAGCCACCATTCATGGGGCTGGAGTTCCCAGCTGAGCCTGTCTGCTAAGCATTATCCTGCCCCGAGAAGTACACTGCCCTGAGAAGCATACCCTGGCTGATGGTGAAGTTCCAGAGGTGGACTGCATCCAGACACCCTGCTTGTTGAGGTAGAACATTGCCACTATAGTCCTGGTACAGACGGACAATCTGGGTTGGTTAGAAAGGTTTGAAACACCTGTAGGGCCGTTACAATTGCCATGAGCTCGATGAGATTGATGTACAATTGAGTCTTGTTCCACAACTGGACACCCTGGGTCTGGAGGCCAATCCAGTGGGCCCACATCTGAGCAAAGGGAAGCCCTGCTAGGAGATTCAGAAGCTGCTGCCACCAGAAGAGTCTGTAAGCAGAGGGGGTCACCTGGATAGTGTCCTCCAGGCACCTGTTGCCAGTGCCCACTCAGTGGAGAGGCTCTACAGGGTCTGTCGCAGTCAGAGATGAGTGTACAGGGTGACAGGAACCATGGAAGCCATGTGATCCAGGAGGCACAGCATGAAGCGAGCTGAGACCAAGGTGCTGGCACTCACTGCCCAGGCAAGATCAGACAGTTGTTGGGCTCTGCCTGCCAGAACCACACTCTAGCTTGGGCAGTGACAAGGAGGGTGCCGATTAACTCGAGGCGCTGCGTGTGCTACAGGTAGGACTTGGGATAGTTGATAACAAACCAAGTGTTTGAGTACAAGGTCTGTGCCGTGCATTGTATGAGAGACTTCGTCGGGTGTGCTCCCTCGGATGAGCCAGTCATTCACACACGAAAGACAAATACACCTTGCATCCTCAGGAAAGCAGCGACCACCACTAAGCACTTTGTGAATAGCCTAGGAGCCAATGCCAGTCCAAAGGGCAGGACACCGTGCTGGTAGTGGCTGACAACGAATCCTAGGTACTGCCAGTGCACAGGAATGATCAGGATGTGGGTTATAAGTATCTTTTAGATCCAAGAAGCATAGCCAATCTCCCCACTGGGGGTAGGGCAGCAACATTCTAAGGCAGACCATCTTGAACGTCTGCCTCACCAGAAAGTGGTTGAGGTTTCACAGATCTAAGATGAGTCGAAACCCTCCAGTCTTCTTGGGGACCAGTAAGTAACGGGGGAGGCCGGGAACAAACTTCACCACCTCATCGAGAAGGAGACCAGCAAGTTCCCGCTGAAGTTCTTGATGGTGGAGGTCCATCGGAAACTCCCCTGGCTAGAAGGGTGGTAGCATCACCACCAATGCCTGGGCTTTACAGGTTGTGAAGGACGTATACCTTCTCCACTTCGAGAAGGTGCTGAGTCACCAGTGAGTGAAGAACACCAGACATCCCCCCCCTGTGTGGAACAGATGCTGACCCTCCTGGGAAAGAGTGGTTATGTCCAAGGAGTCTACAGCCCCCATCAGGTTGTGGCTGAGACCTAAGACCTATGGGGCCCTGCCCCTGGCCTGCTGCCCCTGAGGGAGAGCCTCAGACCAGATACCAGGGGTATTGTCCATAGCCCTTCTTCGGGTAGGACTTTCTCCAAAACCTTCTGTTAGGAAGGATCAGTGGTCTTCTGCGAGAGCCTGGTCCTGGTCAACAACTCAGTCTCCAGCTTGGCGGCCTTGTCTATCATGGGCTTGCCAAGGGGTTCTCTCCCCAGCATGTCCTGGACCCATTGCTCCAGTGAGGACTATAACCATGCCAGGTGGTGGTCACTAATGTCCATAGCAGCCACTCTAGCCATGGACTCTAAGCAGTCACAGGCCACCCCCGAGTGATATACTTGGAGCAGTCCTTGATCGCAGCCACCAGGCTCTTGAAGCACAAGGTAATCAGAGACCAGCTGAGAACCTGGCAAGCTACTTTGCCAGGTCTCTCGGGTTCATACCCATGTACAGCTGGTATGTCTGGATACGGGCAACAAGCATCAAGCTCTGGAAGCACCATCTACCAAAGCCATCCATTGTGCAGGCCTTCCTACTCGGGGGCATCAGGAGTGCATCTTTTGGCTTTTCATTTGGCGCATGGCTGATCATCATAGAATTGTGTGGTAGCTGTGTGTTCGAAACCTTGGGCTTTTGTGGACTCAATACATGCAATCAAGCTGCTTGCTGACAATGGGAACCGTAACCAGGGCTTTACACATCCTGAACAGGAACCGTTCCAAAATAGAGGGAACCCGCACCATGACAGCCTTCCTTAGGAGGGATATTGTACTGGAGGATCTCTAAGTTTTCCACCTGAAGATTTTCCCTTAGATTCCACTGCAAAAGACAGGGCCTTTGACATGTCCCAGACAAAGTTCAGGAAGGTGGCGGCATCATGGTGCCAAATAGTATTGGGGATTCATCTTAACATAAGAACATAAGATATGCCATACTGGGTCAGACCAAGGTCCATCAAGCCCAGTATTCTGTTTCCAACAGTGGCCAATCTAGGTCATATGTACCTAGCAGTTTCCCCAAGAGACACAAGTTCCACAATGCTTGTACTGGGTCTTCCATTCAGAAATGGACTCTGAAAAGAGTTCGAATCACAGAAGGGCATCATGCCAATGCCCAGTTGGGGTGGCCGGAGATAGAGACTCTAAGCACTCTGAATCAGATGCGCTCGGCACGGAATAATGGTAAGCAGACTGGGAAAAGGATAGAGCCCTGTCATCAGAACCTAACCTGCACTAATACAACACCAGCTGCACCTCTGCTGGTGATGCCCCTGCGATAGAGGGACCGGTAGACAGACCCAAGGAATTGGAGGTGGCAGGTATCGAGGTAGTAAACTACTGGAGAAAAAGCTGCAAGACTAAACTCCAAGGAAGCCATCCTGGCCTCGAGGGCCGAAGGCTCCACAGCCACTGATGCAGGCTACGATGGTCATGGGCCCAATGGTAGTTCCTTTGGTGGGGACTCACATATGGTAATGGCCTCAGTAGGCTTCCTGCAGCCCTCCAAGGGCTGCTCCCTGCCATTGCCCTTTGTACAGTGCAGAGAACTGCCATACCTGTGGACCATGGGTCTTACCCCCAATGCCAGCACTGGCCTTTGACATCGACTCGGGTGACATCCAGTTCTTCTGCGTATGGTCTCTGATCCGATGATTCGCGAACTCAGGGCTCAGAGTAGGCACGGTAGCTACACGAGGATGGTGATGCTGTGGCAGTTCCTGGGGGAGACTATTCTGTGGTCGAAGCTGCAGCTGAAAACAAGGAGGCCAAACAGCACCTCCCGCTACCTTTCACGATTTTTCCGACCCTTGCTCGTTATCTGGAGGCAGAGCTGGCAAGCGGAGTCATCAAGGCTGGCCCAGAGGCATTGAAGGCAGCAGCTGTGCCAGTCCATTATGGACCTAGCATGGTCACAACTACACTTCTTGAAACCGCTTACCCAGGACACAACAGGAAAAAAAAGACAACAGATCAAAATCAAAGGTCCTAATCGGGGAAAGGCATGAGAAAAAACCCACGCACCAAAAAAAAAAAAAAAAGGGAGGAAACCTGATGCAAAGGAAGCAATGATTCCAGGTATGAGAAAGCAACAATGTGCGATCAAGCAAAGAATTGCACAGAGAAAACAAAAACAAACAAGTGAAGGAAATGCCAAGTTTTTCCCAAGGTACAGACAAGTGTCTGATGGGCTCCGTGGAAAAACAAAGATTGAGGTAAGATGGCACCCTTGGGCGGGAAGGTGGCCACACATGCGTGGTAGAACTCCCAAAGGCTTTCTATGAAAGCTGGGGAGTGGTTACCACGCAGGCTCAGTCGGTGCAGACGTCACCCATACATGAGGGCTGCCTTCCTGCTTGTTCCCACAGAATGGATGTAACGAGTGAGGTGATCAAATTTGTTAACACAAGAGAAAAATTACAAGAGAACATCAATAAATTAGAAGACAGGGCATCCAAATGGCAGATGAAATTGAATGTGGACAAGTGCAAAGTTATACACTTAGGGAAGAACAACCCAAACTACAGTTACATGAAGCAAGGTTTCACATTAGGAACCACCACTCAGGAAAAGGATTTACGCATCGTTATGGACAATACATTGAAACCCTCTGCCCAGTGTGCAGTGGCAACCAAGAAAGTGTAGTTACTCACCTGCAACATGTGTTCTCTGGAGACAGCAGGCATCAGTCCTCACATATGGGTGACATTGGTAGCGACAAAGCCCACAGAAGTATCTCCCCAGCTTTCAAAGAAAGCCTTTGGGAGATGTACCATGCATGCGTGGTCCTCTTCCCATTCAAGGGTACCATTCTTGTCTCAGTCTAATGGACATAGCTAAGACAGAAAAAAGTAAAATATGGTAAAGGAGCAACTCCAAGGTCAGGAGGGAGGGTTGAGAGGACTGATTCCTGCTGTCCCCAGAGAACGCCTGTTATAGGTGACTAACTATGCTTTCTCCCAAAACAAGCAGGAAGTCAGTCCTCACATATGGGACGCTGCAGCTATAGGCTACCAAGAACCTGTAAAAATGCCATGGCGACCTACAAAGGTGTGATTTGTGGTAGATGACTACAAATCCCAGGCGCTGCATGGTGTGAATGCTGCATCCGGTGGCATGGTGCACATTTTGCAGCCGTGTCTCCCCTTTTGAGCAAGCTGTCCAGGTAAGGAAAGATGAAAGTGCCTTGGAGACAAAAGTGGGCTTTGACCACCGCCTGGCACTTGGTGAAGACCCTTGGTGATGAAGCCAGCCCGAAGGCCATTTGGATGCCCTGTTACCCTGTATTGGCAGTAACCTCCTCCCACCACGAACTGGAGGTATTTTTGGTGGCTGGGATGGATCAGGATGTGCATATAAGCATCCTTTGGGTCTAAGGAGCATAGCCAATCTCCCTACTGGAGGTAGGGCAGCAATGTTCCAAGTGAGAGCATCTTGAACTTCTCCCTCACCAGGAATCTGTTTGCCCCAAAAATATTTTGGCACTGGCTCTATCGCTTTGTCCTCAAGGAGACCTTGGAACTCGGTGAGGAGCAGGGTCTGGTAAAGGAGGGGTCTTCCAGGCTCTCCTGGAATGTATGAGGGCGGTGTCCTTTGCAGGTGGAGGAGGTAGCCCTCTTGGACCACTTGCATTACCCAGGAATTGGGGGTGACAGAAGACCACCTGTGGGCAAACAGGACCAGACACCCCCCTATGGGTTCTTGAGGACCTCCTGGGGGAGAGGTCACACCCAGGGAGTCAAATTCTCCCCTCAAGCTGAGACAGGGCTGGTGCCTGGGGACTTGGGAGTCTTCTGTTTATGGGGGCAATGTCCTTGGCCCCTTGAGCTGTTGACCTTACCGAGGGATCGAGAAGGCTTGGAACTGTGCTTCTTCCTTGGGGCCTTCTTTCGGGGATGGACCGAAGTCTTTTTAGAGAGATTGGTCCTCGTCAGGAACTCAGTCGATCTCTGCAGCTTTTTCTGCCATGGATGTCCCGAAGAGGTTCTCTCTGATACAGGGGACATCAGTAAGTTTGTCCTGAACCCATTGTTCAAGGTCAGACTGCAGCCATGCCTGGTGTCAGGCCCCCAATGCCTGCAGTGGCAACTTTGGCTGAGGACTCTAAGCTGTCATAAGCTGCTCAGCTTAAAAACTGTGAGCACTCTGACTGCAGAAGCCAGAGATTTGAACCTCTGGAGCGGTTCTCCGTCAAAGCCTGCCAAAAACCCAGCAAGCTCCCTCACTAGCTCTTTGAGGTACATGATGATGTACAGCTGATCAGACTGGAAGCAGCATGCGAGCATCAAGCCCTGGAAAGCCTTCTGGCTGAGGGCATCAAGGGTCTTGGCCTCCATACCAGGGGGTACTGAGGAATGAGTCTTTTGGCTCTTGAGCCTGTACATGGCAGACTCAACGACTATCAAGCTGTGGGGAAATTGGGTCTTCTAGAACCCCAGAGGACTCAGTACATACAGTAAAGTTGCCTGCTTACAAAAGACACCGACGGCGGAATCTCCCACATATGGAGAAGGCGGCGCTCAAGGATCGGAGGAACTGGCACAGTGAGGACCTCCATTGGAGGGGCCTCATACTGGAGGATCTCCAGTTCTTTCGTGAGAGGGTCCTCCACCTTGATCTCGATGGCGAGCGCCTTAGCCATGTCCCGCACAAAGTCAAGGAAGGCAACATCCTCTGGTGGGGAATGGCATCAGGACGCCGGGGGAGATGAACCTGAGGGCACGTGACTGTCGCTGCGTGTCTGGGGACTCCTCGTCCTCAGTCTCCCAATCGGACTCAAAGTCCGAGGTTGATTCTGAGGCTTTGTGGTCACCAAGGTCAAGGCCGGAGCCCAAAGACTCGGAACCTCTGGAGGACCTGCGGTCCAAGCCACATATGCTTGCCGGCGAGGACTGGTGACCTAAGGAATGGGACCAGGAGCTCATCTGACACCAATGGCTCTCTAGAGGCTGGTGGTGCTCAAAGATCAGCTTGAAGTCTGGAGAGGCCATCGATGTTGAAGGTCCTGTCATCGGGGGAGATGAACTGGACACGAACAGCTGCTGCTGGGCCAAGAAGGCAAAGATACTGTGCTCCAAGGCCACCATCCTGATCTCCATACAAATTTGCTCCGCAGCCTTCAACATGGACACCAAGGATTTTGGGTCTGTCATTTGTTCTGTCAAGGGGGAGTCCTCGATGAGGATGGCCTCGGGTGTCAGGCTGGTCAGTGGGTGCTAATGACTCCTTCCGGGGCAGCTTGTGAGGACGCTCCTACTCCAATCCTTCAGTCTCATGCCAGGGACTGCGGTGCATGGAATAGGATTTTCACCGTCTTCCCATACCCACTCTCTGAAGTGGTCTTCAAGGACTTCAACTTCTTGCGTTCCACCTCCAGGGATTTCCTCTCGGCTTCATGGGCATTGAGGTATCGGAGGGGGCCTAGGAGCACGGTATCGATGGAGACTCCGGCGTGGAATCAGACTTGCGAAAAACTTCTCCTGCTGCAGCTGGTTTTTAATGGCCTTTGGGGTCACAGTCCTGCAAAACTAAGTCTGAGTCGTCATGTTCCGGGCCAAGGCACCAGAGACAGCAGTCATGCAGATCTGTGAGGGACATCTTACCACACCGATCACACTTACTGATACCGCTGGAGGCCATTGGGAAAAAGGGGGCACTGCCGTCTGGCACGAGTACAAGGCCTGCAGGTGAAAAAGGGCGCAAATGCTGGTTGAGGGATATTTTGAAGAAAAACACAAATGAACCAGATGAGCAATGCCGAGGCAAGCTGGCTCAAGGGGAAGGGGGGAGGAATCGGTATGCAGACCCAATAAAACAGTATATATTTTTTTTAAAAACACTTTTTCCAGAGGGGGGGGGGGGGCGACCGGACAGCCGTCCGGAGGACTCTGAGGAAAAAAGGAGAGTGAAGCAAGATGGCACCCTTGGGCAGGAAGGGAACCATGCATGAATGGTGCACCTCCCAAAGGTTCTCTTTGAAAGCTGGGAAGATGCTTTCGCACAGGCTCCGTCAGCGCAGACATCACCCATATGTGAGGATTGACTTTCTATCTGTTCCCGAAGTAAATAGAATACTAGGGAATCATAAGGAAAGGAATAGAGAATAAAACAAAAGATATTATAATGCCTCTATTATTCCATGGGGCAACCACACCTTGAATAGTGTGTACAATTCTGGTCACCATATCTTAAAAAAAAGGATATAGCCGAACTAGATACAGAGAAGAGTCACCAAAATGGCAAAAGGGATGGAACTGTCCCCCCTATGAGGAAAGGCTTACAAGGTTAGGGCTCTTCAACTTGGAAGAAAGACAGCTGAGAGGTGATATAAGATCTATAAAATAATGCCGTGGAATAGGTAGTCATAGATAAGTTGTTTACTCTTTCAAAGAGTAGAAAGACTAGGGGGACAAGCAATGAAGCTATAATATAGCCCATTTAAGACTAATAGGAGAAAATACTTTTTCACTCTGGAGTATGTTACTGGAGGATGAGGTAAAAGCTGCTTGTTAGCTGTGTTTAAAACAGTTTATACAAGTTCCTAGGGGGAGAGTCCATAAACCATTAAAGACGAACAGGGAAATCCACTGCTTACCCTGGGATAAGTAATGTGGAATCTGTGTACCTTTTTGGGAACCTAACTGGTACTTCACTTATGACCTGAACTGGCCACTTTTGGAAGCAGGATACTAGGCTTGATGGACCTTGGTCTGACCCAGTATGGCATTTCTTATGCTCTTATGCCCCATTTTTCTTTAAAGCTTCTTTCCAAACATCATTCACATATTTTTGAAATAGTACTTACTAAAAAGACAGACAGCTCAGGACACTTATAAAATAAGCATCCAGAATGCATGCAAACCTACAAATGTGTACAGATACTCTGTATACACATGCATTTTAAGGGACGCATGTACATCACAACTCTGCCCCAACCTAGCTCTAACATCTACAGCAGTGGTTCTTAACCCAGTCCTCTGGGACCCCCAGGCCAGTCAGGTTTTCAGGATATGCAAAATGAATATGCATATGAGAAATATGCATACAATGGAAGTAGTGCATGCAGATCTATCTCATGCATATTCATTGTAGATATCCAGAAAACCTGATTGGCCTGGGGGTCTCAGAGGACTGGGTTGAGAACCACTGATCTATACATTTCACATTTACTTATACCCATATATTCAGCTGCATGACTTCAGCAAATACTTTTCTGCAAGTAAAGCATAGTTACTCACCTGTAACAGGTGATTTCCGGGAACAGTAGGAATTTAGTCTTCACATATGGGTATCGTCAGTACCGACGGAGCCTGTGCGGGAACACTCCACAGCGTCCAATAGTAAAGCTTTTGGGAGCATCCCACAGCGCCTGCATGCTGCCTTCCTGCCTTTCCCAACTGTCCCTCTCCAGTTGAGTTTAAAGCTGAGACAAAAGAAAGAGAAAGAGATAGAGAGATACAACTCCTAGGAGAGGTGGGTGGGTTGTGAAGACTAAATTCCTGCTGTTCCCGGAGATCACCTGTTACAGGTGAGTAACTACGCTATCTCCAGGAACAAGCAGGAATGTAGTCTTCACATATGGGGACTCCCTAGCTACAGATGCCAGGGAGATGGCCCCAGAAAGTTGTGTGCCCTTGTGAAAGGGCTCACTTCCCCCCATGGATCTCTGGCATCCTACCAAGGATGGTGGGTAGGAGTTGATTAAGTGTGGAGCAGGTGTTGAACAGCCTGACCAAACAAGGCATCCCGGCGGAAGTCCTTGTCTAAGCAGTAATGGGCTGTGAAGGTATGGACCGAAGCCTAAGTAGCTGCTCGGCAGATGTCATCAATAGACACAGAGTGAAGATGAGCCATAGAGGCTGCCATGGCTCTCACATTGTGAGCTGTGACATGGCCTTCCAGAGGAAGGTTTTTACTCTCATAGGCAAAAGATATACACTGTGCAATCCAGCTGGACAGTGTTCTTTTGGAGACTGGAAGTCCCAAATGACTAGGATCAAAAGCAACAAAGAGTTGAGAGGACTTTCTATGTTGCTGTGTCCTTTGCAAGTAAAAGGCCAAAGCTCTTTTACAATACAAAGTATGAAGATTCCTTTCTGCATTTGAGGCGTGAGGCCTTGGAAAAAATACAGGAAGGTAAACCGCCTGGTTTAAATGAAAAGGCGACACCACCTTTGGCATAAATTCTGGATGAGTCCCAAGGACTATCTTGTCATGATGGAACCTTGTATAAGGAGAATCAGCCACCACGCTTGCAATTCACTGATGCGACGTGCTGATGTGATTGCAATAAGAAAGATGACCTTCCAAGAAAGGAATTTCAAAGAGGTAGTGGCTAATAGTTCAAAGGGCGGTTTCATGAGCTACCGAAGAACCAGATTTAAGTCGCATGCCACCGGAGGCGGCTTAATGGGCGGCTTAGTCAAAAGAAGGCCTCTCATAAATCTCGCTATGAGAGGATGAGAGGAAATAGGTTGTCCATTTAGAGGCTTGAAAGAAGCTGCAATAGCACTCAAAAGGACTCTTACTGAATTGGTCTTAAGCCCTGATTTTGATAAATGAAGATATTATTCCAGTAATGATTCCAGCGGTATCGCAAGAGGGTTAAGACCAATGTTCCCTCTAATTTTCTGTAGGCTATGTGCGCATAAAACATCAGCTGTGCAGCTTCTGAAGCAAGGTTACATTTTTGTGCGCCACATAACGACACTCGGTGTTATATACTTTAAAATTTGACTACATGTCAGAATACAGTATGTACACCACATTAATTGCACTAGAAAATATTGTAGAACTTGTGAAAACCATAAATACACAACAACTTTTCAATTTTAAGAACGTCTGTTTTCTATCAGAATCAGAACCGTAATTGTTGTGCGCTCTGTTGTAAAATATGGGCGCTCACTCGGCGAGGTGTGCGCGCGCGCACACACGCACAGCTTAGAGGGAACAGTGGTTAAGACCCTTCTGCAAGGACCATATGGTAAACCTTTTCCACTTAAATGCATAAGAGCGTCTTGTGGAAGGCTTCCTGGAAGCATAAAGGATATCCTTTACCTGCTGAGAAAGGTTAAGACCGTGAAGTTCTAGGCTTTCAGCAACCAGGCCCTGAGATGCAGAGACTGGAGATTGGGATGCCACAGCATCCTGCCTTTTTGAAAAAAGATCTGGAGCAGATCCTAAATACAGAGGCGGAGCCTGAGAGAGATGTAGGAGCAGAGGGGACCACATTTGCCGTGGCCAACATGGAACTATGAATCATATAACCTGTCTAAGCTTGAACAGGGTTTTGGGAATTAGGGGAATGGGTAGAAAGTCATACAGGAAGCCCTGACCCCAATGGAGGAGGAAGGCGTCCCTGACCTGACAACCCTGAGCCGGAATTCTGGAACAGAACCGGGGAGGTTTGGCATTCAGCAGACTTGCAAAGAGGTCTATGTCCAGGGTTCCCCAAATTAGAAACATTTTGGACACTTGGTCTGCATGGAGAGACCATTCGTGTGGAAGCAGAACTCGACTGAGTCTGTCTGCCCAAGAGTTTTGAGTGCCTGGAAGATACACCAAAAGGAGATTAATCTGATGCTCTCTGGCGAGGGCCCATAGTCGCAAAGCTTTGTTGCAGAGCGACAGAGAGCCTGTTCCGCCCTGCTTGTTCACATAGAACATGGCTACTTGATTGTCCGTTTGCACTAGAACTGTCTTGTAGCTGAGCTGGGTGTGAAATACTCGAAGAGCAAGGAAGATTGCACTGAGCTCCAGGAGATTGATATGGAGATAGGCCACCTGTGGAGTCCAGGTACCCTGAGTCGAGAGATCTTGCAGATGGGCTCCCCAACCCACCTGTGAAGCATCTGTTAGAGTGGCTTGGGGTAGGGGCTGCTGAAAAAGAGACCCCCACCAGAAGATTTTGGGGTGACTGCCACCATTGGAGGGACAAAATAAGGCGATCTGAGTTTGCTATTTTGTCTGACAGGCACCCTGACGCCTGAGTCCACTGAGTGACTAAAGTCCATTGGACTGCCCTCATATGAAGGCGAGCATAAGGAACCACATGCACTGTGGATGCCATGTGGCCTAGCAACTAACATTTCCGAGCAGTGAGGTGAGGTTTTAGCACTGCTTGGGAAGCTAACTGCACAAAGCGAAGGCAGCAGGGCTGTGGAAGGAAACCCTTGTCTGTTTGGTATCCAGCAGAGCTCCTATAAACTCTAGGGATTGAGTGGGAGCAAGGTTGGACTTTGGGAAGTTTATGACAAGTCCTAAATACCGAAGGATGCGCATTGTGCGAGAGCACGCAACCCTGGCCTCTGGTTCTGAAGGAGCTCGAATGAGCCAGTCGTATAAGTAAGGGAAGACGAATATTCCCAGGGTGCGGAGAAATGCTGCCACCAGCGCCACGCATTTTGTGAACACCCTTGGTGCAGAGACCAGGCCAAAAGGAAGAACCCTGTATTGGTAGTGCTTCCCTCGAAACAGAAAGCGAAGGAACTTTCGGTGAGCTGGATGGATGAGAACATGAGTGTACACATCCTTGAGATCTAGAGAACAAAGCCAATCCTGACTCTGAAGGTATGGCAGCACAGTTCCCAGAGAAATCATTTTGAACTTCTCTGTGAACAGGAATTTGTTCAATTCTCTGAAGTCTAAAATGGGTCTGTATCCTCCTGTTTTCTTTGGAATAAGGAAATAGGGCGAGTAAAACCCTGTACCCCGTTGGGGAATGGGTACCTCTTCTACAGCCCCTTGAGCAAGGAGCGCAGTGACCTCTTGACCTAACTGGTTTATTGTTTATTTACATTTGATATACCGCCCCCCATTACATCGGGGCGGTTTACAGTACAAAAATAAATTTGAAATAGAAAAGGAAAAAGAAGTTACAATAATCTGAGAGGTACAGGAGACAAGAGGTAAGGACAGCAATCGAGACAGAAGAGAGGGGTCAGAGGAAATTTATAGGGAAACAAAAGCTAAGGAGAAAAGATGGGTTTTAAAAAGGGAATGAAATTTGGGGTAGGATTCTTCTAATCGGAGGGAAGTGGGAAGGGAGTTCCAGAGGGAGGGGCCCAGATAGAAAAAGGCTGATTTCCGGGTAGATTGTAAGTGAGCTTTGGAGGGGGCTGGGAGGTGAAGACGGTTGACATGGATGGACCGAAGGTTGCGAGTGGGAGTATGGAAGGTTAATAAATCGGAGAGGTACTGGGGTTGGAAAAGATAGATGGCTCGATGTACTAACGTAAGGGTCTTGAAAGAAATCCGGAATTCCAGTGGTAACCAGTGGAGATGTTGCAACAGCGGGGTAATATGATCGCGAGGGGAGGCGTGTAATATCATCCGAGCGGCTGTATTCTGCATTAGCTGTAGTCGGTGCCGTTGATATTGGGGGATACCAGCATAGATGGTGTTACAAAAATCCAATCTAGTGATGACCAGGGTAAGTAGAAGGGTAGTGAGGGCTTGAGAGGATAAGAACGGGCAAATGGCCCGAATTTGTCAGAGACAGAAGAGCGCCGAGAAATATGGGAGATGTGATCATGGAAGGTAAGGTTGCTGTCGAGAATGACACCAAGGTAGCAGAGTTTAGAGACTAGAGAGATACAGGTGCCTGAAAAAGAGGGAGTAAGTGACGGAGATGGGGAGCTGTGGGGGAACCAGATTGCAGCAGTCTTAGCAATATTGAGCACTAGACAGTTGGAGGCGAGCCATGAGGAAATTGAGAGAGGTTGAGAGAGAGGTCTGAGAATTGAACTGTCTCACTATTGTAGTAGGGGGCATGCTGAGGAAATTAAGCTTGTACCCCTCTCTTACAATAGACGGAGTCCAATTTTCTGCTGTTATCTGACCCCATCTGGGGGCAAAATGACATAACCCTCCTGGAATGGTGGAGGGTTCTGGGTCGTTCAGGGCCAGGAAGGCAAAGTTCTCTAGATAGGCGTCAAAGCCCCTGTGGAGGCTAAGTCTGCTGAGCCGGTTGAGGCTTAGCTGCTTTTGGCTTCCTTTGCCTAGGTTGTTGCTGCCGTCCCTTTTGGGCAGACTGACCTAAACGATCTCCCTGCTGGGTATAGGAGGGATAAAACGTTTACTTCTTGCTGAAGAATGGTTTCTTAGAGGATCTTTTCCTCGCAGGATCAGCTGTAGATTTAGACAATCTATCCAAAGTGATATTATCAGCATCTATCTTATTAGCTTTTTCCTGCCAATTCTTGCTAAAGAGATTCTCTCCTGTGCAAGGAATATTCCCTAATTTGTCCTGTACCCAAATTTCCAAGTCAGATGCCTGAAGCCAGGCAATCCTACGTGCACCTATGGCAATGGCAGCACGATTCACAAACTTGGAAACATCCTGAGCATATTTGACAAGGGCGAGATAATCTTGCCTTTTATCATCAGGAAGGAGAGGGCTCATAAGCTCTAAATCTCCTGTGACTTCTTTAAGGAACATTCCCAAATACAAGATATAGGAAATGATCCTAGCAGAAAGCATAGAAGCCTGGAAGGATCAACGTCCAAAGGCGTCGAGTCCTACACTCACGTCCTGGAGGATTAGATGCATGCCTTTTTGCACTCTTTATCCGTCTCATGGCGGATTCCACCACCATAGAATGGTGTGGTAATTGAGTCTTCTGAAACCCAGGACAAGGAGGAACGCGATACACGGTGTTGTCTTCGAGAGTGAGGAGATGTGGTCAGAGGTGTTTCCCACATCCTTAACATAAGATCATGCAAGATCTCATGAATAGGTAAGGTAGCTGCCTCCTTGGGAGCCTTAGGGTATTGTAGGATTTCTAATTTCTTTGCCCTAGGCTCTTTTTCAGGAGCCACTGTGATGGAAAGACCTCGGGCCACACCTCGGATAAAATCCTGAAAGGACATATCCTCTGGTGGAGACATCCTACGCCGAGAAGAGGAATCCTCAGGAAGAAGTACTCTGAATCCTCAGATGAGTCTGAAGACTCTGAAAGTTCTGCCGATACCAAAGTATTTCCGATCCGGGTGATCGTGCAAGGCACGGCACCAGTACCTATCAAAGTCGGCATCGGAGTGGTCCGGTACCGACTTGTTGATGCCGGATAGAGACGCATGACTCGGTCCCGGTAAAAAAAAACAAAAAAAAAAAGTAGTTACTCACCTGTAACAGGTGTTCTCCAGGAGCAGCAGGAATCAGTCCTCACATATGGGTGACATCGACGTCGATGGAGCCCCCATGAGGAGCAATTCCCCAGCTTTCTAAGAAAACCTTTGGGAATACTGCACACATGCGCGGTCCCATTCCCGCCTAAAGGTGCCATCTTGCTCAGTCCAATAACAAAAAACAGCACACAAAAATGTAAAAATAAACTATGTACAACTACAACTCCCAGGGGAGGAGGGAGAGACTGATTCCTGCTGCTCCTGGAGAACACCTGTTACAGGTGAGTAACTACTCTTTCTCCAGGACCAAGCAGGAAGTCAGTCCTCACTTATGGGACTCCCCAGCTTCAGGCTACCGGGGACCCAGAGCTGAAAAATGAGCTCCCTCTAGCCGCAGCATCAGAGAAAGGATTTCACTGAAAACTTACCTCTACCGGTAGCCCAACCAGAGGGCTGGAGAGTAGGAGTTGCCTAAACGTCAAAGAGATTCCGGAGCACTGCCTGACCGAAAGCAATGTCCCAAGGGACTC
Organism: Ichthyophis bannanicus; assembly: GCA_033557465.1. Taxonomy (NCBI): domain Eukaryota; kingdom Metazoa; phylum Chordata; class Amphibia; order Gymnophiona; family Ichthyophiidae; genus Ichthyophis; species Ichthyophis bannanicus. Next base: position 53,642,540 of record CM066032.1, read on the forward strand.
CCTCTCCAGGCAGTAATGGGTCGCAAAAGTCTGGCTTGAGAACCAAGTTGCAGCCCTGCAGATGGTCTGCCAACGGTACAGAGCGGAGATGAGCTACTGAGGCAGCCATTGCCCTGACACGGTGGGCCGTGACCCGACCCTGCAGGGGAAGGTCAGCTGCCCTATAAGCCCAGGTGATACAGTCAGCCACCCAGATGGACAAGGTACGCTTGGAGACAGGTAACCCCAAGTTATTAGGGTCAAAAGATACGAAGAGCGGAGTGAACCTCCTATGCCCCTGCGTACGCTCAAGGTAGAAGGATAAGGCCCTTCTACAGTCCAGGGTATGCAAAACTGTCTCAGCCCAGCTGGCATGGGGCCTAGGGAAGAACGTTGGAAGAACCACCTCTTGGTTGAGATGGAAGGAGACGACAACTTTAGGGAAGAACTTAGGATGAATCCGAAGGACTACCCTGTTCCTATAGAAGCGAGTGTAAGGCCTGTCACAGACCAGGGCTTGAAGCTCGCTCACTCACTCTCCTGGCCGAGGTCAGGGCCACAAGGAATAGAGCCTTTCAAGAAAGGAAGCGGAGAGGACAGGTAGCCATCGGCTCAAAGGGTGGGCGAGTCAGTTGCTGCAAGACCACATTCAATTCCCACTCAGGGGCCGGTGGATGGATAGGAGGTTTGAGTAAAAGCAAGCCTCCGAGAAACCTGGACACCAAGGGGTGAACTGACAGTGTCCCTCCACCAGTGAGTGGTGAGCTGCTAGAGCAGAGAGGTGGACCCGAACCGAATTGGACTTAAGGCCTTGATTGGACAAGTGTAGCAGATACTGAAGCACTAGCGGTACAGTGCAGGCGAAAAGGATCCTCCTTACGCTGCTGACACCAGATGGAGAACTTTCTCCACTTCAAGGCATAGGTTTTTCTGGTGGACTGCTTTCTACAGGCCAAGACCACCTCCTCCACTTCTCGGAGTAGGCCCCAGGGAGCCAACACTACCCTTGCAGCCTCCAGGCCATCAACTTGAGAGATATGAGATTGGGGTGCAGAAGGGAACCCTGATCCTGAGATAGAAGATCGGGCTGCAACCCCAGAGGTAGTGAGGTGTCCACGGCTAGCTGGAGCAGAAGTGGAAACCAGGGCTGCCTTGGCCACCTGGGAGCTATCAGAAGTACCGAGGCCTTGTCCCGGAGAATCTTGAACAAGGTTCGGACCACCAGAGGCGTGGGAGAAAACGCATACAGGAGGCCCTGGGACCAAGAAATCAGGAAGGCATCCGCTGCTGCCCTCAGGGGATGCGGTTGCCTGGAACAGAACCTGGGCAGCTGCCGGTTCAGGGGACTGGCAAAGATCTATGGAGGGAAGCCCCCCATCTCAGGAAAATATTCTGAACCACCAAGGGGTGCAGTTGCCACTCATGGGGTTGCAGAATCCTGCTCAACCTGTCCGCCAGGAAGTTTTCCTGGCCAGGGAGATAAACAGCCTTGAGAAACATGATGTGTTTGAGAGCAAAAGAGCACAGGGCCTGCGCCTCTCGAGACAGGAGGCTGGACCCCGTGCCCCCCTGCTTGTTCACGTAGAACATGGCCACTTGATTGTCCGTCTGCACCAGAACAGACTGGTGAGCCAAGGTGTGAGAGAAGGTTTTGAGGGCTAAGCGAATAGCCCGAAGTTCTAGTAGGCTGATCTGTTGCGTAGTCTCCCATGGAGACCATAGGCCTCGAGTGCACCGGTCCAGACAATGTGTACCCCCAGCCCTGCAAGGAGGTATCTGTCGTCTACACCACTGTGGGGACAGGCACCTGGTAAGGCACCCCCTGAAGTAAGTTGGGGGGTGTAGCTACCACTGCAGGGAATGCAGGAAGGGTTTGGACACCCTCACTTTGTCCGCTAGGCTCCCTGTGGCTTGCTTCCATTGAGTTCTGAAGCACCACTGTGCAGGCCTCATGTGGAGGCGGGCATTGGGGGTCACATGTACCGTCAACGCCATATGGCCTAGGAGCTGTAGACAGTCGGGCAGAAACCCTTGGCATGCTGAGAAACCGGGAGGCCAACTCCATGAGCCTCTGAGCCCTGTCTTCTCGCAAGTAAGCCCTTGCTTGCAGAGAGTCCAGCCTTGCCCCTATGAACTCTAGGTTCTGGGACGGGAGCAAAGTGGACTTTGCGAAGTTTATGACAGAGCCTAGGTGTTGGAGTGATACAGTTCGAAAGGTGGCCTGCCTGGCCTCCTGGTAAGTCTGACCCCTGATGAGCCAGTCGTCCAGATAGGGGAAGACAAACACCTTGAGTCCTCAAGTAGGCCGCCACCACAGCCAGGCACTTTGTAAAGACCCTTGGGGCGGAGGTGAGGCCAAAAGGCAGTACTCTGTACTGGTAATGGTTTCCTCCCACAATGAACCTGAGGTACTCTGTGGTCTGGATGAATGAGGATGTGAGTGTACGCATCCTTGAGATCTAAGGCGCATAGCCAATCTCCCTGCTGGAGGTAGGGCACAAATGTTCCAAGAGTAAGCATCTTGAACCTTTCTCCAAGAACTTGAGGTTCCTGAGGTCTAAAATAGGCCTGAGGCCACCGGTTCTCTTTGGCACGAGGAAATACCTGGAGTAGAAACCGTGCCCCTGCAGGCGGGGAGGTACAGGCTCCACCGCCTTGTCCAGAAGCAGACCTTGAAGTTCTTGAAGAAGGAGGTCTGTGTGTAGAGGAGGCCTTAGAGGTTCTCCGGGGAAGTAGGCAGGGGGCAACTGCTGGAAATGGAGCATATAGCCTCTGTGGACTATGCTCAACACCCAAGCATCCCCTGTAATGGGTGGCCACCTGTGGGCAAACAGGGCTAGATGACCTCCTGTGCAGGAATGGGGCAGCAGAGGTGGAAAGGCTATGCTGTGGGAGTCAAAATCCCCCTCCCTGCTGAGCAGGAGCCAGAGCCGGAGACTTGGGGGTCTTCTGCCTAAGGGGCCCATGTCCCTGCCCCTTGGCCTGCTGACCCTGCTAGGGAACTGGGGAGGCCTGGTACTGAGGGAAAGGTTTGTAGGCAGCTGCCTTTCTCGGGTAAAAGGACTTTTTACCCGAGCCCTTCTTATGAGAAGGGGCAGAAGTTTTTCTGGACAGCTTTGTCCTAGTCAGGTGCTCAGTTTCGAGCTCAGCCACCTTCTCGGCCATGGGTTTGCCAAAAAGGTTCTTACCTCGGCAAGGGACATCGACCAACTTGTCCTGCACCCAGGGCTCGAGGTCCGATGACTGCAGCCATGCCTGGTGTTGGCCTCCGATGCCGGCTGCCGCTACACGAGCCAAAGCATCGAAGCCATCATAGGCCGCTCGGGACATGAACTTCGAACAGTCCCGGATTGCTGAGGACAAAGTCTGGAACCTCTGCAAAGTTTCCTCGGAGAGGCCAACAGAGAACCCGGCAATCTCTTTTGCCAGGTCTCGTAAATACATGCCCATGTACAGCTGGTAGGACTGGACACTGCAAGCATCGAGCCCTGGAAGCACTTTCTGCCGAAAGCATCCAGGTTCTGGGTCTCCCTGCCGAGAGGCACCACAGAGTGCATCTTCTGGCTCTTCAGACGATGCATGGCCGATTCCACCACCATGGAATTGTGCGGCAGCTGCACCTTCTGGAATCCAGGGCTCTTACGGAGTCGACAGATAGAATCGACCTGCTTGCTTAAGACCGGCGCCGAGGCCAGAGCCTCACATCTGGAAGAGGAGCCGTTACAGTAAAGGCCTCCTTCGGAGGAGAGTCATACTGGAGGGCCTCGAGCTCCTCGGCTCGAGGCTCCTCATCGGGGTCCGCGGGAATCGCCAATGCCTTGGCCATTTCCCTGACGAACTCCGAGAACCTGGTGTCCTCTGGTGGGGACCTACTCCGGGGCTTGGACTGCAGTGAGTCCGAAGGGACGCGAGTCCGAAAAGTATCGGGGGACTCCTCGTCCTCTGTATCCCACGCGGGTCTCGGTGGCACCCGCCCCGACGCAGAAGGCACCGGCGTCGACGCCCTCGGTTCTGAGCGGGAGGTCGAGGGGGACCATGACCGAGGACGACTTCGAGCCTTCATGGTCTCGAGTATCGGCTCGGTCTCCGGGGTCGACTTCGACGTCGATGTCCCGGTGGTCGGGGCAGATGCACCAGTGAGGCTGGCCATTAGTACCCGCTGCTGATCCATGAAGACAGACAGTCTGCACTCCAAGGCTGTCAGCCTGAGTCCAAGCTCAGGAGACTCAGCAGCCACCGACTCGGGGCCCGGCGCCGTCGGCTCCCTCAGAGGAGAGTCGACAAGGACCACAGGACTTGTGTCCGATGGGTTCCGGCTCCACGCGAGGCATCTTGGACGGCTTCTCCTGCTCCAAGGGCCCGGGGCGGCGGTCGGGGGTCTTAGACCTGGCCCTCAAGGAACCAGGGACCTCTTCCAATGCCGCCCTCACGAGCCGTTTCTTCCTCTTACGCTCCCGATCGGGGGACCCCTGTCCGAGGAACCCCGGCGATGCACGGGATCAGACTCCCGAGACGTCGAGGCCTCAGATGAGGTCCGGGCCCGGCCGGAGGCAGAGTCCGAGAAATCCTCTCTTTCTGATGCTGACAGCTTCGAAGTGCCTTGGTGGACATTTTGCCACACGGGCCACAGATCTAAGGATCAAGATCTGGGCCCAGGCACTGAAGGCAGCAGTCGTGTGTGTCGGTGAGAGACATTAGTTTCTTGCACCGATCACACTTTTTGAAACCACTGGAAGCCATCGGGGAAAAAAGGGCCCCCGCGAGGTCAAAGGCTGGCCTTCCAGGGAAAGACAAAAAGGGTGCGAACGCCAGCCACGAAGGGCAAAAACCAAAAAATAGAAGACGGGCTTGATGCCAGTGTACTGAACCTGGCGGGAAGGGGAACCGGCGTCGAACCGGAGAAAAATACACGATGAAATCGCTAGAAAAAACATCAATTTTTCCGGGTGACACGGACAGACGTCCGGTGGGCTCCACGGAAAAAGAAAGACTGAGCAAGATGGCACCTTTAGGCAGGAAGGGGACCGCGCATGCGCGCAGTATTCCCCGAAGGCTTTCTTAGAAAGCTGGGGAATTGCTCCGCATGGGGGCTCCATCAAAGTCGATGTCACCCATAAGTGAGGACTGACATCCTGCTTGGTCCTAGAGAACCTGCTGATGTCGATGCAGTCGGTGCCGGTACCAGTTGAATTGTCTGAAGCGGTCTCAGGGGCATCGAGGCCGTGAGAAGAGCCGCCAGACTGCGTTCAATAGTCAAGAATCTCTGGTCTATCAACGCTGCCGATACTTGGGTGTCGGTACCAGATGAAGCGGCCGGAACACCTGCGCATGGCACCAGTAGTTCTGCCGAGGTTGAAGCCTCGAGAACATCCTGGAGCCCCATTAGTGCTTTGGAAGCCGAAGCCTCCCACCGGGGCAATTTTGCCTGTGAAAGTCCCTCAAGGGCAACGCCAGAGGCATCTCGATGTTTAGAAGATCTACCCTTTGAGGACCGGTTAGATTTATGTTTAGTTACCTGAGATCCATGGGAGGTAGACAAAGCCCTGGAAGACGTCGATGCCACGGAAGCTGCATCGGAGGGAAAAAGGGTGCTAAGTTTAGCAGCTCGGTTTTGCCGGCCCCTTTTCGACATCATCCCACAGGCAACACATTCTGAAATACAGTGGTCAGGACCTAAACATTTGAGGCACCACTCATGGGTGTCGGTGACTGAGATGGTACCGCCACACTTAGAACACTTTTTAAAACCCGAAGCGGGTTTTTCCATTTTGAGGAAAAACTGGGCCTAGGACCCAAAATGGCGCGTGGCACCTGAGGAGAAAATTACTGGAAAGACTCCAGAAAAAGCTTTTTTTGAGAGGAAAAAAAAAAAAAAACGAACCATCGGCAGTACCGGTGTAGCGTCGAGGGAAGGCAGACACAACCACAGAAAAGAAAAAGAAGGGAATTTTTTCTGCAGTGACAGGAAGTGCGACCTGTCGGCTCTGCGGAAAACGAAGAACTGGAGAGGGACTGTTGGGAAAGGCGGGAAGGCAGCACGCAGGTGCTGTGGGATGCTCCCAAAAGCTTTCCTATTGGACACTGGGGAGCGTTCTCGCGCAGGCTCCGTCGGTACCGACGATACCCATATGTGAAGACTACATTCCTGCTTGTTCCTGGAGATAAGGCTTTACATACAAAAAAAAGCATTTCTAAAATGATCGCCTTAGCCTAATATTTCATTTCTACAATGACAGACAGTACCTGTCATCAGCAGACTGTAAGCCTCTTGTTTGGATATCTTCCCATGGAACCATCTTAAAAACAAAATAAAAAAATAGTTATAATTCTTCTTGTTAATTCTTTAGTGTTAGTAGTTAAAGTCCATATGTAGTAATCAATTTTTCTGATACACAGATTATACTCATTTACAAATATGAGCTGAGAAACGTTTTGTTCATTTATCAGGGTTGGGGGACACTTACATTTTTCCCTCGTGTGGATCTTCCTCGCGTCCCTTGAAAAAATTGAAGAAAGATTTAGTTAGAACAAATCATAAACTACTTTCTAAATATTTTATTAGACTGTAGTGGGAAAAAAATCATAAAATTCTTCAGCATTAAACACGATTTAATAGCTAAATCTTCAATGAGTTAGGTTCTGTACCAAATTAAACCCTACAGCAATGTCTTTCCAGACCAAAATGATCATGCTGGAAAGCATATATGACAAGACAGAGCAAACAAAGAAACCTACCTGTAACAGGAATTCTCTGTAGACAAAGATAAATCAGACTCAGTATTGCAGTGGTGGACAATGATCCTTGGGACCATTTAATCCAGCCACTGGTTATTAGAGAATGTGCAGTTACTCACCTGTAATTGGTGTTCTCTGGGGACAGCAGGAATCAGTCAAGAAAGCCTTTGGGAGATGCTACCATGCATGTGTGGTCCCCTTCCCGCCCACGGGTGCCATCTTGTTCAGTCAGATGACATAGCTAAAGACAGCAAAAATAAATAAAAAATGGTAAAGGAACAACTCCAAGTGGAGGAGGGAGGATTGCGAGGACCGATTCCTGCTGTCCCCGGAGAACACCTGTTACAGGTAAGTAACTAAGCTTTCTCCTGGAACAAGCAGGAAGTCAGTCCTCACATATGGGACTCCCCAGATACAGGCTACCAAAAGCCCACAGCAAAACACACGGTCAGCCTCAAAGGGAGCCGTGAGCAGCAGCAATTAAGTCCATAGCTACAGACTACAGTAGGACCCGTGTCCAATGGAAACCAGCACTCCAGTAGATTAAACACAGAAGGGTTGTAGGATAGGAGCTGCCTAAACCCCGAAAAGATTACGGAGCACGGCCTGGTTGAAGGCACTGTCCTGTCAGGACTCCCTTTCCAGGCAGTAATGGCCTGTGAACGTATGGACCGAAGACTACCTGGCAGCCCGGCAGATGTCCACCATCGGGATGGAGCGCAAGTTTGCTACCAAGGCCGCCATGGCCCTGACACGGTACATTTTTGGCCTTACAGCAGAAGCCCTGCCTGCTCACAGGTGAGAACGATAATCCGCTATCCAGGTAGACAGTGTATGTTTGGTCACCGCCTCCCCCAGTGTACTGGGGTCATACGAGACAAAAAGCTGAGCGGCTTTGCGGTGGCCCCGATTACAATGTATGTAGAAGGACAAAGCCCTCTTACAGTCCAGGGTGTGGAGGACTGTCTCCTCCCTACTGGAGTGAGGTCTTCGGGAAGAAGGTGGGAAGCACCACCTTCTGAATGAGGTGGAAGGATACCACCACCTTCGGAAAGAATTTAGAGTGTGTGTAGAACCTGGTATATGGCGCCTTCGCCACTAAGGCTTGAAGCTTGCTAACCCTGTGAGCGGATGTGAGCGCAACCAGAAACGCCACTTTCCATGGGAGGTTCTCAGGTGCCAGGTAGCCAGAGGCTCAAAGGGTGGGTGAGTGAGCTGCCCCAATACCACACTGAGGTCCCACACTCTGTCACCGGAGGACGAACTGGGGGCTTCGATAAAAGCAGACCCCATAGGAAGCAGGTCACAGAGGTTTGCCATGCACTGAGTGGTGGTGCGCCACCAGAGCAGAGGTGCACCTTGACAGAGTTCGATATAAGCCCAATTGCAAAAGATGGAAAAGGTACTGTAGCACCAGTCCCACCGGGGAGGAGAACGGATCGAACCTGTGCTCTGCACACCAAATTGAAAATCTATGCCATTTGAGGGCATATGCTTTCCTAGTGGAAGCCTTACAAGAGGCCTGCAGGATCTCCTCCACCTCACCCAAGAGACTGAAAGGGGCTAGGGTTACCCTTTCAGCAGCCACGCTGTCAGCAACAGGGACTCCAAGTTGGGATGCAGAAAAGAGTTCCCTCCTGGGACAGGAGTCCGGGAGAGTTCAACGGGATGGGAGTCTCCATCGATAACCGGAAGAGTAGTGGGAACCATGGTTGCCTGGGCCATCGAGGGCCTATCAGGATGAGCGAGGTTTTGTCGCACAGGGTCTTTAACAATGTCTTGGCAATTAGCGGAGTGGGTGGGAAGGCGTACATGAGGCCTTTCAACCTCGAAAGAGAAATGCATCCGCCGCCACCCTTGAGGGGTGGGCCAGCTGGGAGCAGAAGCAGGGCAACTGATAATTGTTCAGACTGGTGAACAGGTCTATCTCTGGTTCCCCCCCAGAGCCAAAAGAGCCAGTGGGCCACACTGGGGTACAACTGCCACTCGTGCAGCTGGAGGACCTTGCTCAGACTGTCAGCCAGTGAGTTGTTCTGGCCTGACAGGTATACTGCCCGCAGGAGTATACCCTGCTGGAGTGCGTAGCAGCAGAGGACCACTGCCTCTCAGCAAAGGGCATGAGACCCTATGCCCCCCCATTTGTTCACATAGAATATTGCCACTTGGTTGTCCGTTTGGACCAACACCAGTTGATGCCGTAGGCGGTGACAAAAGGTTCGGAGGACTAAGTATATGGCCCGTAGCTCCAGGAGATTGATCTGCTGGTTGCTCTCATCCAGCGAACAGCTGCCCTGGGTGCAGAGTTCCTCGCAGTGGGCTCACCAGATGAGCAGGGAGGAGTCTGTGGTGAGGACCCTAAAAAGGCTCAGGGCTTGAAAGGGCATCCCCACCTCAAGGTTTTGGGAAGTCTGCCACCAGGTCAGGGAGTCTGCCAACTGGCAGGTCACTGAGACCTTGTCCCGGAGGCATCATGTGGCCTGTGTCCACTGATCCCACTGTGCGGCCCTCATGTGGAGGTGGGCATCTAGGGTGATGTGGACCGTAAAGGCCATATGACCAAGTATGCACAGGAAGAGAACATAAGAACATCACATAACATAAGATATGCCATATTGGGTCAGACCAAGGTCCATCAAGTCCAGTATCCTGTTTCCAACAGTGGCCAATCTAGGTCATATGTACCTAGCAGTTTCCCCAAAAGACACAGGTTCTGCAATGCTTCTACTGGGTCAAGCACAGATATCCTGGGTCCCTTCTTAATAATGGTTTATGGACCTTTCCTCCAGGAACTTGTCCAAACCTTTTTTAAACCCAGCTACACTAACAGCCTTTACTACATCCTCCGGTAACAAATTCCAGAGTTTGATTACACGTTGAGTGAAGAAATATTTTCTTTTATTAGTTTTAAATAGGTTACCCTGTAGCTTTATTGCATGTCCCCTAGTCTTTCTATATTCTGATAACGTAAACAATCGATCTACGTTTACCTGTTCCACTCAGTTCATTTATAGACTTCTATCATATCTCCCCTCAGCCGTCTCTTTTCCAGGTTAAAGAGTCCTAACCTTTTTAGCCTTTCTTCATAGGGGATCCTTCCATCCCCTTTACCATTTTGGTGGCTCTTCTCTGAACCTTTTCTAATAACGCTATATCCTTTTTAAGATATGGCGACCAGAATTGCACACAATATTCAAGGTGCGGTCTCACCATGGAACGATATAGAGGCATTATATCATCTTTTGTTTTATTTTCCATTCCTTTCCTTATGATACCTAGCATTCTATTTGCTCTCTTGACCGCCGCTGCACACTGGGTAGAGGGTTTTAACATGCTATCCACAATAAAGCCTAAAACCTTTTCCTGGGTGGTGGTTCCTAATGTGGAACCTTGCATCGTGTAACCATAGTTTGGGTTGTTCTTCCCTAGGTGCATAACTTTGCACTTGTCCACATTAAATTTCATCTGCCATTTTGATGCCCAGTCTTCCAATTTATCAAGATCCTCTTGCAATTTTCCATAATCCTCTTGGGATTTAACAACTTTTTTTTTTTGTGTTTGGTTTTTTTAAGGTTTTAAAAGTCTATTTCAAAACGAAAAAGGAATTACAATCAAGTCCACATCAAGGGGAGAGAAAAGAGGGTTTTAACAACTTTAGTTTTGTGTCATCTGCAAATTTGATAACCTCACTCGTTATTCAATTTTCCAGGTCATTTATGGACATGTCAAAAAGCAGCGGACCCAGCACACCACTATTCACTTTTCTCCATTGGGAAAATTGGCCATTTAGCCCTACCCTCTGCTTTCTATCTTTTAACCAGTCCTTGATCCACAGTAGTACACTGCCTCCTATCCCATGACTTTAGTTTTGCCAAAAGTCTCTGATGAGGGACCTTGTCAAAGACTTTCTGAAAGTCCAGATACACTATATCAACCGACTCACCTTTGTCCACCTGTTTATTCACACTTTCAAAAAAACATAATAGTAAGACAAGATCTTCCTTCTCTAAAACCATGTTGGCTGTCTCCCATTAGGCCATGACTATCTACATGCTGAGTAATTTTATTCTTTATGATGGTTTCTACCATTTTTCCTGGTACTGACATGAGGCTCACCGGTCTGTAGTTTCCTGGATCACCCCTGGAACCCTTTTTAAAAATTGGAGTTACATTGGCGATCCTCCAATCTTCAGGTATTACAGATGATTTTAATGAAAATTCACAGATTACTAATAGCAGGTCTGCAATCTCATATTTCAGTTCTTTCAACACCCTTAGATGTATACCATCCGGCCCAGGTGATTTGCTACTCTTCAGTTTATCTAAAAGTTGTAATACATCTTCCCGATGTATCGATATTTCCTTCGATTCTTCCGTACCTTTAAATACCACTTTAGTCATGGGTAACATCCCTACATCTTCCTCAGTAAAGACCGAAGCAAAGAAATCATTCAGTATCTCGCTATCGCCTTGTCGCCTCTTAGTGCCCCTTTAACTCCTCAATCAACTAATGGACCAACTGACTCACAGGTTTTTTGCTACGAATGTACTTGAAAAAAATCTTTATTTCGCGTTTTTGCTTCCACAGCAAGCTTCTTCTCAAATTCTCCCTTTGCCTGCTTTATCAATGCCGTGCATTTGACTTGCCAGTGCTTGTGCTGTTTCCAGGTTTCGTCGTTTGGCTCTTTTTCCCATTTCCTGAAAGATGTTTTTGGCAACAGCCTCTGACCTCCCCTTTAAACCATGCTGGCAGTTTTTTGGACTTCCTTCCACTTTTCTTAAAGCGTGGAATACAGCTGGTCTGGGCTTCCAAGATAGTATTTTTCAACAACACCCAAGCTTGATGTACGTCTTTAACCTTTGCAACTGCTCCTTTTAGTCTTTTCTTAACTATTTTCCTCATTTTATCATAGTCTCCATTTCGAAAGTTAAAAGGTAGTACTGTGGATTTCCTTACTATCTCTCCTCCACTAATTAAATCAAAGGTGATCGTGCTATGATCACTGTTGCCAAGTGGCCCCAATACCCTTATCTCTTGCACTAGATCTGGTGTTCCACTAAGGACTAGGTCTAATATGGCTTCCCCTCTGGTTGGTTCATGAACCAGCTGCTCCAAGCAGCAGTCATTTATGTCATTTAGGAACTTTATCTCCCTAGCATGTCCTGCGTGACACTGACCCAGTCGATACCGGGGTAATTGAAATCACCCATTATTATTACTGCGCTATAACTTTTGTTAGCTTCCTTGATTTCTTTGAGCATTTCATCATCCATTTGTTCATTCTGGCCAGGCGGTCGATAGTACACCCCCACTGCCATCGCCTTCCCCTTTTTACATGGAATTTCAATCCATAGAGATTCTACAGCAAATTTTGTTTCCTGCAAAACTTTAATCCTTTCTGACTCAATGCCCTCTCTAACAGGGCGCAACCCCTCCACCAATTTGATCAGCTCTATCATTACGATACAGTTTGTATCCAGGTATCATAATGTCCCACTGGTTGTCCTCCTTCCACCATGTCTGATATTCAAATCATATCTAACCTCTCATTTAGTGCTATATATTCTAACTCTCCCATCTTATTTTTTAGACTTCTAGCATTTGCATACAAGCATTTTAGAGACTATTTTATTCATATTAGTTTGGCTGTTGGTAGACATGGGTAATTTGGGATCTTTAAGCTCTGTCTGCTCTATACTCGAGGGCATTTGGGTTACTTTACTCCTTTTTTAGAACCTCTCTGCTTTTGGTAGTATCCTTCAAGGATACATTCTTCCGAACCATCTGCTCTTGGACGACTGTCGGCTTTCCCCTATTATCTAGTTTAGAAGCTGCTCTATCTCCTTTTTAAAGGTTAATGCCAGCAGCCTGATTCCATCCCGAATAAGGTAGCGTAGTTACTCACCTGTAACAGGTGTTCTCCAGGAGCAGCAGGAATCAGTCCTCACTTATGGGTGACGTCGGCGCCGACGGAGCCCTCGCGGAGCAATTTTCCCCAGCTTTCAAAGAAAGCCTTTGGGAATTGCAGGGCGCATGCGCGGTCGTCTTCCCGCCCGAGGGTGCCATCTTAGCCAGTCAGATGACATAGCTAAAAAAGACAGCATAAGAATTTGCAAAAAGAACATAAGCAGACGATTGCAACTCCAAGGGGAGGAGGGAGGGTAGTGAGGACTGATTCCTGCTGCTCCTGGAGAACACCTGTTACAGGTGAGTAACTACGCTTTCTCCAGGACCAAGCAGGAAGTCAGTCCTCACTTATGGGACTCCCAAGCTCAAGGCTACCGGAGACCCTAAGCACAAAAATGAGCTCCCTCTAGCTCAGCAGCACAGAAGGATAGAATCTTCGCTGAATTATCACCCACCGGTAGCCCACATCCGGGATGGAGGGTAGGAGTTGCTCAGACCTCAAAGAGATTACGGAGGACTGCCTGTCCGAAAGCACTGTCCCTACGGGACTCCCTCTCGAGACAGTAATGGACCGCAAAAGTCTGGCTCGAAGACCAAGTAGCGGCCCGGCAGATGTCTGCCAGCGGAACAGAGCGGAGGTAAGCCACTGACGTAGCCTTTGCCCGAACGCAATGAGCTGTGACTCGACTTTCTAAGGAGAGTCCGGCTGCCCCATAAGCCCAAGAGATACAGTCCGCAACCCAGATGGACAGAGTACGCTTGGAGACCGGGAGCCCCAATTTATTGGGGTCAAAAGACACAAAAAGCTGAGCAGCTTTACGGTGCTCCCGCGTACGGTCAAGGTAGAAGTTCAATGCCCTTCTACAGTCCAGGGTATGGAGGACCGTTTCAGCTCGGCTGGAGTGTGGTCTGGGAAAGAAGGTTGGAAGTACCACCTCCTGATTGATGTGAAAAGGGGAGACCACTTTAGGCAGAAATTTTGGGTGAGTCCGTAGGACTACCCTATTCTTGTAGAACCTAGTGTAAGGGGGATCAGACACGAGGGCCTGCAATTCACTTACGCGTCTAGCGGAAGTGAGGGCTATCAAGAACAGTGTTTTCCAAGACAGAAAACGGAGAGAACAGGTAGCCATAGGTTCAAAAGGCGGACAGGTGATCCGCTGCAAAACCACATTCAGGTCCCAGTCAGGCGCTGGCGGGCGCAGAGATGGTTTAAGTAGAAGGAGACCTCGGAGAAACCTCGCTACGAGAGGGTCGCTTGAGAGAGGTCTACCGTCCACCGGCACATGATGTGCCGAAAGAGCACTGAGGTGAACTTTGACGGAGTTGGACATAACTCCCAGATTAGAGAGGTGTAGCAAGTACTGCAAGATCACCGACACCGGGCAGGCGAAGGGATCCTGAGACGGTTGGGAACACCAGACTGCAAAGCGACGCCATTTAAGGGCGTAGCATTTGCGGGTAGAAGGCCGTCGCGAAGCCAAGACGACCTCCTCCACCTCCGCCGGCAGGAGAAGGGGAGCAAGGACTACCCTCTCAGCAGCCAGGCCATGAGGTTGAGAGACCTGAGGTTGGGGTGCAGTAGGGACCCCTGATCCTGAGTGAGGAGATCCGGTTGTACCCCCAGAGGGATTGGATCCTCCACCGCCAGTTGCAGTAGGAGCGGAAACCACGGCTGCCTGGGCCAGCGAGGGGCCACCAGGATCATGAAGGCTTTGTCTCGGAGAACCTTGAAAAGAGTCCGAGAGACTAGCGGGATGGGAGGGAAAGCGTACAGAAGGCTCCCCGACCATGAGATCAGAAAAGCGTCCGCCGCAACCCGAAGGGGGTGTGGCTGACGAGAGCAGAAGCGAGGAAGCTGCCGGTTGTGAGGACTGGCAAAGAGATCCACCGTGGGGAGGCCCCACTTGAGGAAGAGCTTCTGAACTACCAAGGGATCCAGACGCCACTCGTGCGGCTGGAGGACCCTGCTGAGTTTGTCCGCAAGGCAATTTTCGTGGCCCGGGAGATAAACTGCCTTGAGGAGAATGCCGTGACTGACGGCCCAAGAGCAGAGCTTCTGTGCCTCCCGGCAGAGGAGGAAGGAGCCCGTGCCCCCCTGCTTGTTCACGTAGAACATGGCAACTTGATTGTCCGTCTGGACAAGGACAGACTGGTGGGAAGTCAGGTGGGAGAAGGCCTTGAGAGCTAGGCGGATCGCCCTGAGCTCCAGGAAGTTGATCTGCTGAGCAGACTCCCACGTGGTCCAGAGGCCCTGAGTACGTGCCTCTTGGCAATGTGCTCCCCAGCCCAGGAGGGATGCATCGGTGGTCAGCACCCGGGTCGGCTGAGGTGACTGGAAAGGCATTCCGAATATGAGGTTCGGCTGCCGGAGCCACCACCGGAGAGACGAGATCAGCGGCTCGGAGACTCGCACTAGGTCTGCTAGGCTGCCTGTGGCTTGACGCCACTGCTGGCGGAGACACCATTGAGCAGACCGCATATTCAGGCGGGCATTGGGGGTCACATGGACGGTGGAAGCCATATGGCCGAGTAGTCTCAGGAAGCGCCTGGCGGAGACCAGGGGCTGGCTGCGAAAGCGGTCGGCTAGGTCCATGAGCCGTTGAGCCCTGTCGAGCGGTAGGTATGCTCGCGCCTGAGGAGTGTGCAGCCTTGCGCCGATGAACTCGAGATCCTGTGAGGGGAGCAAAGTGGACTTTGCGAAGTTTATAACAAAGCCCAAGTGCTGCAGAAGAGTCACCGTGCGGCGCGTGGCGCTGGTGACCTCCCGAGCGGACGCTGCTCTGATGAGCCAGTCGTCGAGGTACGGAAAGACATAGAGGCCGTGAAGCCGGAGATGGGCCGCCACGACCGCGAGACATTTTGTGAAGACTCGCGGTGCGGAGGACAGGCCAAAGGGCAGTACTCTGTACTGGTAATGATTTCCTGCCACCACAAACCTTAGGTATTGGCGGTGGCTTGGGTGGATGAGGATGTGCGTGTAGGCATCCTTTAGATCCAAGGAGCATAGCCAATCTCCCTGCTGGAGGTAGGGCAGAAGGATTCCAAGGGTAAGCATTTTGAACTTCTCCCGCACAAGGAACTTGTTGAGGTTGCGCAAGTCCAGGATGGGTCTGAGGCCCCCTGTTCTCTTTGGTATCAGAAAATACCTGGAATAAAAGCCTTGACCTCTCAGGTGGTGTGGCACCGGTTCCACCGCCTGATCCTGCAGAAGACCTGCTAACTCCTGAAGGAGTAATTCCCTGTGCAGAGGGGGTCGCGGAGGTTCTCCCGGAAAATAGGAGGGAGGGACCTGGTGGAAGTGGAGAAGATAGCCTTCTCGCACGACTTGAAGCACCCAGGCATCTGCGGTGATGCTGGACCACCTGTGGGCGAAGTGAACCAGCCGGCCTCCGGTGCTGGGAGGAACCAGCGGGGGGGGAGAGGCTATGCTTTGCGAGTCAAAAACCCCCACCCTGCTGAGCAGGGGCTGGTGGTGCAGGCTTGGGGGCTTGCTGCCTACGGGACCCGTTACCCCGTCCCTTGGCCTGCTGGCCCTGTTGGGGAGCTGCGGGGGCCTGATATTGGGGGTAGTGTTTATAGGCAGCCGCCTTCCTCGGGTAAAAGGACTTTTTCCCCGAGCCCTTCTTTTTCTGGGAAGGGGCGGAGGTCTTCCTAGAAAGCCTGGTCCTGGTGAGAGTCTCAGTCTCAATTTGTGCAGCCTTTTCCGCCATGGGCTTGCCATAGAGGTTCTCGCCTCGGCAGGGGACATCGACCAACTTGTCCTGCACCCAGGGCTCAAGGTCTGACGACTGAAGCCAAGCCTGTCGGCGGGCACCGATGCCGGCTGCGGCCACTCGAGCCGACGCTTCAAAGCCATCATAGGCTGCCCGGGACATGAACTTTGAGCATTCCCGAATGCCAGTGGACAAGGCCAGGAACCTCCGCAAGGGTTCCTCGGACAGACCAGCGGAGAATCCGGCTAGCTCTTTAGCCAGATCCCGGAGATACATGCCCATGTACAGCTGGTAAGTCTGGACACGACATGCGAGCATAGAGCCCTGGAAACACTTCTTACCAAGGCCATCCAGGTTACGGGCCTCCCTGCCAGGGGGCACCGAGGAGTGCATCTTCTGGCTCTTAAGACGATGCATGGCCGATTCCACTACCATGGAATGGTGTGGTAGCTGTGCCTTTTGGAAGCCAGGGCTCTTGCGGACCCGATAGATAGAATCGACCCGCTTGCTCAGGACCGGCAAGGAGGCCGGACTCTCCCACATGCGGAAGAGTAGTCGTTCCAGCATAGGAGGAACCGGTACAGTAAAGTGTTCCCTCGCGGGAAAGTCATACTGGAGGGCGTCGAGCTCTTCGGCTCGAGGCTCCTCCTCGGGATCCGCAGGGAAGGCCAAAGCCTTGGCCATATCCCTAACGAAGTCCGAGAACCGGGCATCCTCCGGGGGGGACTGCTTCCGAGGTTCGGACTCAGGTGAGTCCGAGGGGACACACCGAGTCCGAAAAGAATCAGGTGACTCTTCCTCTTCAGACTCCCAGACCGACTCCGACGAGGAATCGGTGGGGTCGGCCCGGGCAGGGCGCGGCGCCTGCCGCCCCGACGCCGAGGGAGTCGGCGTCGGCGACCTCGGTCCCGAACGGGAGGCCGAGGGTGACCTCGACTGAGGATCGACTCGAGTTCTCATCGACTCGAGGATCGGCTCGGTCTCCGGGGTCGACTTGGACGTCGACGTCCCGGCGGTCGGGGCAGCGGCGCCAGCGAGGCCAGCGAGCAGTGCCCGCTGCTGGTCCATGAAGGCAGACAGTCTGCTCTCCAAGGCCGTCAACCTGAGTCCGAGCTCAGGTGACCCAGCAGCCCCCGACTCGGGCCCCGACGGCGTCGGGCCCGACGTCGGCTGTCGCGGAGGCGAGTCCAGAAGGACCACAGGACTTACCCGAGCAGGCATCTCCGACTCCAGGCGAGGTCGCTTCGGGAGGTGTTCCTTCTCCAAGGACCCGGGGCGGCTATCGGGGCTATGCGACCTGGCCCTTGCGGAACCAGGAGCGTCCACCGACGCCGCCCTCGCGGGTTTCACCGTCCGACGATGGTCCCCGGGGGAGAACCCCAGTCGGAGGAACTCCGGCGACGGTCCGAGCTGGAGCCTTTTGACGCGGAGGCCTCCGACGAGGTCCGGGTACGGCTGGGGTCAGCGAAGATTCGATCACGCTGATGCCGCCGACTTCTCAACGCTTTTGAGGACATTTTGCCGCAGGGCCCACAGATCAGTTCCTCATGATCCGGGCCCAGGCAGCGGAGGCAAAAGTCGTGTGTGTCAGTGAGTGACATATTTCGGTCACACTGACCACACCGCTTAAAGCCACTGGCAGCCATCGGGGGAAAAAGGGACCCTGCGAGGTCAAAGGACCGGGCTGCCAGGGAAAATCGAAAACGAAAGCTGACAAAGTCAGAAAAACCGAAAAAAAGTAAGAGGACTCGTGACCGGCGTCGCGAGTCCGGGCGGGAAAAAGATCGGTGTCGAACCGAAGGAAAAAGGATAAAATAATGAAGAAAAATCGACTTTTTCGCGGGGACAAGACAGGGACGTCTGTAGGGCTCCGCGGAAAAAAGAAGACTGGCTAAGATGGCACCCTCGGGCGGGAAGACGACCGCGCATGCGCGCTGCAATTCCCAAAGGCTTTCTTTGAAAGCTGGGGAAAATTGCTCCGCGAGGGCTCCGTCGGCGCCGACGTCACCCATAAGTGAGGACTGACTTCCTGCTTGGTCCTGGAGAAGAAGCCCATCCCTTCGGAAGGGCCTCTCCTTTCCCCAGAATGTTCCCCAGTTCCTAACAAATCCAAAACTGTCATCTCTGCACCATTGTCTCATCCACGCATTGAGACTCCGGAGCTCTGCCTGCCTTTTGGGTCCTGCGCGTGGAAAGGGAAGAATTTTGGAGAACGCTACCCTGGAAGTTCTGGATTTCAACTTCCTACCTAAAAGCCTAAATTTAGCCTCCAGAACCTCCCTACCAC
The DNA here is from genome assembly GCA_033557465.1 of Ichthyophis bannanicus. Classification (NCBI taxonomy): domain Eukaryota; kingdom Metazoa; phylum Chordata; class Amphibia; order Gymnophiona; family Ichthyophiidae; genus Ichthyophis; species Ichthyophis bannanicus. Next base: position 53,661,162 of record CM066032.1, read on the forward strand.
ATTTTCCTATGTCATTGGTACCGACATGTACCAAGGCAGCAGACTCCTCCCCAGCACTATCTAAGACCTTATCTAGGTGGCGCGTGAGGTCCGCTACCTTCGCACCAGGCAGGCATGTTACCAGGCGATCCTCACGTCCACCAGCCACCCAGCTATCTACATGCCTAATGATCGAATCACCAACTATAACAGCTGTCCTAACCCTTCCCTCATGGGCACATGGCCCTGGAGAAACTTCCACGGTGTGAGAGGGTTTTACATCACCTGGAGGACAGGTCCTAGTTACAGGATCACTTCCTGCCACAGTAGTGTGATGCTCTGTCACATGACCTCTCTCCTCCATGGCAACAGGGATGCTACCAGACTGGAGGTGGGACTTCATGACTATATCCCTGTAGGTCTCGTCTATGTACCTCTCTGTCTGTCTTATGTTTTCCAAGTCTGCTACTCTAGCCTCTACAGAATGAACTCGTTCCCTGAGAGCAAAGAGCTCCTTGCACCTAGTGCACACGTAAGACCTCTCACCAACTGGGAGAAAATCATACATGTGACACTCAATGCAAAAGACTGGAAAGCCCCCATCTCGCTGCTGGACTGCTGTCTGCATCTTAGTTTTAAGTTTGTGTTTAGATCTTTAAGTTCTTTACTTCCTAAGGGTTGCTATGGATATTTATACTAATAAAACTGTACCTAATACGTTTAATATACCTTGTTCACCTGAAGCTTAATTAATCTCAGGTACTTAGTGTATGACTGATTTGGATAACGAGCTGCACCTGAGTGCACCCCCTGTCTTTTAAGATGTGTAAGTACCTATAAAGCTACGATTATCCCAGGGTTGGGTGGGTGTGGGGAGGGAGGGAGGGAAATAACACTTATTAAAAGAGGGCTGCTACACAGTACCCTGTCCTGTGCTGCTGAGGTAAGCTATACTCTGATTTTAAATTTTAAATTATAGCTCTTTGCTAGGCTCTAACTTATTATGAAATTTAAACTACAAGCTCTCTGCTGGGTTCTAAATTTAAACTAAAAGTACTTTGCTGATGCTAGGCCCTGAGTGACTATTAAATGTAAACTACAAGCTCTCTGCTGGGTATGATATGAACCAGAAAGTTCTCTTCTGTGTTTTATATTTGGACTTAAACTGCTGCTACTAGGCCCTGACTGATTTAACAAAAAATAGTGGGTTCACAGATTAATTAGCTTTAATACAAAGAATTCCTTACAGAAAATTCCCAGAAGTATATACTCACAATTGCAGATCTCTCTCCAGAAGTAACAGTCCCCTTTTGTAGTTCTGCAAGAGACGGGTGGATCTCCCATTAGGTCATGACTATCTACATGCTGAGAAATTTTGTTCATGGTGGTTTCTACCATTTTTCCCAGTACTGTCGTCAGGCTCACCGGTCTCTGGTTTCCCGGATCACCCCTGGAACCCTTTTTAAAAATTGGCGTTACATTCGATCCTCCAATCTTCAGTTATTACAGATGATTTTAATGAAAATTCACAGATTGCTAATAACAGGTCTGCAATCTCATATTTCAGTTCTTTCAACACCCTTGGATGTATACCGTCCGGCCCAGGTGATTTGCTACTCTTCAGTTTATCTAATAGTTGTAATACATCTTCCCGATGTATCGATATTTCCTTCGATTCTTCCTCACCTTTAAATACAACTTCAGTCATGGGTAACATCCCTACATCTTCGTCAGTAAAGACCGAAGCAGAGAATTCATTCAGTCTCTCCGCTATCGCCTTGTCGCCTCTTAGTGCCCCTTTAACCCCTCTATCATCTAATGGACCAACTGACTCTCACAGGTTTTTTGCCCTTGAGATGGTGGGGCACTGGTTCCACCGTCTTGTCCTCAAGACCTGCAAGCTCCTTCAGTAGAAGGTCCCAGTGAAGGGGAGAGCAGAGGGACTCTCCTGGTAGTAAGGGGGTGGTATCCGAGTCAGGAATCATCGGTGATAATTAGCCACCTTTGGGCATAGTGGATCAGATGTCCCCCTGTGGGCTGTTGACCTCCTTGGGGTGGAGAGGCTATGCCCAAGGAGTCAAAAGGTCCCCCCTGGCTGGTCCAGGACCGGGGCTGATGCCTGGGACTTGGGATCCTTCTGCTTACGAGGGCCATGTCCATGTCCCTTGACATGCTGACCCTGCTGGGGAGCCGGGGAGGCCTGGAAAGGTGGGTAGTTTCTGTAAGCAGTCCCTTTTCTTGGGTAGAAGGGCTTTTTACCCAAGCCCTTCTGTCGGAGAGGGGCAGCAGTCAGAGAGCCTGGTCCTCATCATGAACAGTCTCCAGCTCAGCAGCCTTGTCGGTCATGGGTTTGCCAAAGAGGTTCTCTCCTTGGCATGGGATAGACCAATTTGTCCTGAACCCATTGCTCCAGATCGGACAATGGTATCCAGTGTCTGGCACTGATGCCCACCGCTGCTACTCAAGAAGTCGACTCAAAGCTGTCATAGGCTGCCCGAGAAACTTGGAGCACTTACGGACAACCTTGGCCAGGTTCTTGAACCGCTGCAGGAGTTCCTCGAACAGACCAGCTGAGAACCCAGTAATTTCCTTTGCCAGGTCTCTCAGGTACATGCCCATGAACAACTGGTAGGCCTGGATGCATCCAATGAGCATCGAGCCCTGATAACACTTTCTGACAAAGGCATTCGAGGTGTGTGCTTTCCTATCGGGAGGCACTGAGGAGTACGTCTTCTGACTCTTCAGTCGACACATGGCTAACTCCACTACCATGGAGTTATGTGGCAGTAGTGATTTCTGGAAGCCCGGGCTCCGGCGGACTCTATACATAGAGTCGAGCCTCTTACACAACACCGGAAGCAATGCTGGTGTCTCCTACTTACAGAGCATTAGCTATTCCAGGATGGGAGGGATGGGCACTGTAAGAGATTCCCTTGGAGAGGCCTCGTACTGGAGGATTTTCAGCTCCTCCGTCTGAGAATCCTCCTCCGATTCTGTCAAGAACGCTAGGACCTTAGACATGTCCCTGACAAAGTCAAGGAATGCCATGTCCTCTAAAGTGGGAGAGTCAGAGGGGATGTTGTGATTGCAACAGGTGTCAGGCGACTCCTCGTCCTCCGTCTCCCAAGCGAAATAGTCCGTCGATGATTCAATGGAAGGCTGGTCTGCGAGCCCCGGGCTGACCCCAGGTCTCAGCCCGCCAATGCCCTGTGGCTGGCACAGAGCACATTGGCTAGGGACGATGGTGGCCCCGTTGAGCAGGAACCGGATCGAGACCTTCGCTGAGGATAGACTCTAGGCCAAAGGGTCTCAAGGATTGGCTCAGCCTCCGGGGACGTCTTCGACATCAAGGGCCTGATGGTTGGGGCAGAGGAACCAGTCATGCTGGACAACAGCACCCGCTGCTGGTCCATGAAGGCAGACAAACTGCACTCCAGCGCTTTCATTCTGGACTCCAGGCCAAAAGGCTCCGCAGCCATCGGCACGGGCACTGAAGGGATCGAGCCCGACATCAGTTCCCCCAAAGAGGAATCCTCGATGAGGATGGTGTCTGGTGACCGAGGCCGGTCCAAGGTCGAGTCCTTTTGGGGACCTTTGCAGGCCGCTCCCTCTTCGGTCCCTCGGATGAGCATCTCGGATTGCAGAACCTGGCTCGGGACATCCAGCCTGTCGGATTCATCCAGGGACACCGCCTTCGAGGTCGTCTTCTTGGGTTCCCTCGAGGGAGACTCCCCTCTCCAAAGAACCACGGTGCCATTCAGGTTCCATGGAGCCGCACTGAGATGCTGTGGCTTCAGACGACACCCTGGTCTTCAGGGGCAGCGGGGACTCGGGGAAAGCACAGTTACTTACCTGTAACAAGTGATCTCTGGGAACAGCAGGAATAAGTCTTCACATATGGGTACGTCGGTACGGACGGAGTCCGCGCGGGAACGCTCCCCAGCGTCAAATCAGAAATTTTTTGGGAGCATCCCTCAGCGCCTGCGTGCTGCCTTCCCGCCTTTCCAACTGTCTCTCCTCAGTTGAGTTTCATAGCTGAGACAAAGAGAAAGAGGAAAGGAAAGATAGATATAAAAATACAACTCCTAGGGGAGGTGGGCGGGTTGTGAAGACTTATTCCTGCTGTTCCCAGAGATCACCTGTTACAGGTAAGTAACTGTGCTATCTCCAGGAACAAGCAGGAATGAGTCTTCACATATGGGGGACTCCCAAGCTAAGATGCCTGGAGCCCTAACATGTTGAAGATTGAAAACATGCTACATCTCATATGGCCAGGCATCCTGAGGATGGAGGGCAGGAGTTGCATAGAGAGGAGCTGCAGAAAAAACAGCTAACCTAAGAAAGGACTACCCTCATGGAGTCCATGTATGTATGATCATTATCAAAAGATATATTGAAATGAACAATCACCATAATATTGAAATGAACAATCACCATATGACGCTCACCTACTGGATTGCAGGAAGTAGAGAGGCTGATGGAGTCTACTGGGGATCCAGTAGAATAATGTTCAAGGTGACCTCACTGGAGTGAAGGTGGAGGTCAACATCTGGAAGTGAGAGGTGACCCCAGGATTCAATTGGGGTAGCACAAACACGGCAGGTCTTCAGTGGGAAGCTTCATGGAAAGCTGAAAACTTTTGGCTACAGAAGTATTCAGAGGTAGGAGCAAAAGAGGAAGACTGACCGATCTGGACAAACAGACCTAGTCCTTGAGGGAGGAAAGGGTATGAGAAGAACCCCATACTCCCAGAAAGGACAGATGTTTGAGGAATTGAATCTGAAATCCACTGAAGATCCACCATGTCTTTCCTAACTGGTGAGAGGTAGGAAGACATTGGGGCATGGAGCTTCAGGGATACGTAAACCTAGGATACGGTAGGGCTGTCAGTTCCACAGCAGTGGTTGTGTGCAAAATATCCGAAACATACTGTGGAACAGTATGAAGCTGTGCAAGCCCACTGTCAGAAACATAGAGGAAGGTAAAGCACAGTTACTTACCTGTAACAGGTGATCTCTGGGAACAACAGGAATTAGTCCTCACATATGGGTACGTCGGAACCGACGGAGCCGGCGCGGGAAAGCTCCCCAGCTTTTCAGATGAAAAGCTTTTGGGGCTTCCCACAGCGCATGCGCGCTGCCTTCCCGCCTTCCTTACCAGCTCTCTTCAGTTCGAGTTTATAGCTGAGACAATAGAGAGAGGAAAGGAAGGTAGATAGATAGAAGATACAACTCCTAGGGGAGGTGGGTGGGTTGTGAGGACTAATTCCTGCTGTTCCCAGAGATCACCTGTTACAGGTAAGTAACTGTGCTATCTCCAGGAACAAGCAGGAATAAGTCCTCACATATGGGGACTCCCTAGCTGAGATGCCTGGGAGATCCCCCTCCAAGGGTAAACCATCTTCGTATGGATCTCAGGCATCCATTCAGGGAAGGTGGGCAGGAGTTGCTTAAGTATGGAACAGGTGTTTGAGGACAGCCTGACCAAACAAGGCATCCCGGCGGGAGGCCTTGTCCAAACAGTAATGGGCTGTGAAGGTATGAACCGAGGCCCAAGTGGCTGCTCGACAGATCTGATCGATGGATACAGAGTGAAGATGAGCCATAGAAGTAGCCATGGCTCTCACATTGTGAGCTGTGACATGGCCTTCCAGAGAAATATTCTTACTCAGGTAAGCAAAAGAAATACACTGAGCAATCCAATTGGAAAGTGTACGTTTGGAGACTGGAAGTCCCAAATGAGAAGGATCAAAAGCCACAAACAGTTGGTAAGACTTTCGATGTGGCTGAGTCCTGTTGAGGTAAAAGGCGAGAGCTCTTTTACAGTCAAGAGTATGAAGGTTCCTCTCTGCACTGGATGCATGAGGAGCTGGGAAAAAAACAGGTAGATATACCTCTTGATTAAGATGAAAAGGCGAGACCACTTTGGGCATAAAGTGGGGATTCGTCCTAAGGACCACCTTATCATGATTTATTTATTTTATTTATTTATTTAGACAGTTTTGTATACCGCCTTATCCTTCAATCAAAGCGGTCACAACACAATTGGGGGATACATTTAACACGTGGGGATATGAGACACATACACTAATACTTACAGGGAACATGGGCAATGGAGGGTTAAGTGGCTTGCCCAAGACCACAAGGAGCATCTGTGGGACTAGAAACCCCAGTCCTTCCGGCCCAAGGTTGCTGTCCTCTAGTGGGATTTGAACCCCTGACCTTCTGGCCTGAAGTACTGTGCCCCAACCACTAGGCTACTCCTCCCTGGTATATGAAATCTGGTATAAGGTGGATTAGCCACCAAAGCCTGCAGTTCACTGATGCGGCGAGCCGAAGTGACTGCAATAAGGAAAAGAACCTTCCAGGAAAGAAATTTCAGGGAGGTAGAAACCAAAGGTTCAAAAGGTGGCTGCATAAGCTGACCCAGAACTAGGTTTAAGTCCCCATGCCACCGGAGGTGGGCGGATGGGAGGCTTAGTTAGGGTCAGGCCTCTCATGAATCTGGCAATAAGAGGATGAGAGGAGACAGGTTGTCCATTTATAGGTTTCAAAGATGCTGCAATAGCACTTAAATGGACTCGTACTGAATTCGTCTTGAGGCCTGCATTGGAAAGATGCAGGAGATAGTCTAATAGAGAATGCAAAGGAAGTGCTAGAGGGTCAAGACCCTGTTGAGCACACCAAATGGAAAAAACGTTTCCATTTAAAAGCATAGGAACGCCTGGTAGAGGGTTTCCTAGAAGCATAATATCTTTCACTGGTTGAGAAAGACTATAATCATGCAGGCTTAAGCCTTCAGTAACCAAGCCTGGAGATGTAGGGACTTGGGGTTTGGATGCCACAAAGTCCCCTTCTCCTGAGACAGAAGGTCTGGCGCAGCTCCCAGGTCCAGGGAGGAGTCCTGGGAGAGCTGTAGAAGTAGAGGGAACCACACTTGGCGTGGCCAGCGTGGAGCTATGAGGATCATGGATCCGTGATCCCTCTGTAGTTTGAACAGAGTCTTGGGAATCAAAGGAATGGGTGGAAAAGCATACAGGAATTCCTGACCCCAATGCAGGAGAAAGGCATCGTTGGCCTGAGCTCCCTGACACGGAATCCTCGAACAGAACCGGGGAAGTTTGGCATTCCACGGACTTGCAAAGAGGTCTATGTCCGGGGTCCCCCATTCCTGGAAGATTCTGTGTATTTGGTCCATATGCAGGGACCACTCGTGTGGAAACAGAACTCGACTGAGTGTCTGCCCGAGAGTTTTGAACTCCTGGAAGATACACTGCCAGAAGATGAATTTGATGCTCTCTGGCGAAGGCCCATAATCTGAGAGCTTCGTTGCAAAGCGACAGAGAGCCCGTCCCTCCTTGTTGACATAAAACATGGCTACCTGATTGTCTGTCTGGACTAGGACAGTCAGGTTGACAAGGAGGGTGTGGAAGACTGAGGGCAAGGAAGATTGCTCGCAGTTCCAAAAGGTTGATGTGAAGGGTGGTCTCCTGGGGAGACCAGGTGCCCTGAGTGGAGAGGTGTTGGAGATGAGCTCCCCACCCTGTTTGGGAGGCATCTGTTGTGAGGGTTGCTTGGGGCAACGAAGGTTGGAAGGGGATCCCCAACAACAGATTTTTGGAGGATGTCCACCACTGGAGAGACCAAAACAGACGTTTTGAGGTGAGTACTTGGTCTGAGAGCAGTCCCGATGCTTGAGACCACTGGGTGGCCAAAGTCCATTGAGCTGCCCTCATATGAAGACGAGCGTAGGGCACCACAAGGACCGTGGAGGCCATGTGGCCCAGAAGCTGCAGCATTTCTCTGGCTGACAAGTGACTTCTGGACTGAGCCTGGGAGGCCAAGCTGATTAGCCGTTGGCCTCGGACCAGAGGGAGGTAGGCCCTTGCAGTGGTGGAGTCCAAGTGGGCCCCTATGAATTCCAGGGACTGAGTAGGGATGAGTTGGGACTTGGGAATGTTTACCACAAGTCCCAGATATTGAAGAATACGCCTTGTGCGGTCCAAGGAAATCTGGGCTTCTGACTGAGATGGAGCTCGGATGAGCCAGTCGTCCAGATATGGGAAGACGAAGATTCCCATGCCTCTTAGAAATGCGGCTACGACTGCCATGCATTTTGTGAATACTCGTGGAGCAGAGGCGAGACCGAAGGGAAGTACTCTGTATTGGAAATGTTTTCCCTGGAACAGAAATCGAAGATATTTTCTGTGGGATGGATGGATGAGTATATGAGTGTACGCATCCTTGAGATCTAGAGAACAAAGCCAATCCTGACTCTGAAGATATGGAAGGAGAATGCCCAGAGAGAGCATTTTGAATTTCTCCTTGAATAGAAACTTGTTCAATTCTCTCAGATCTAGGATAGGTCTGAAGCACCCTGTCTTCTTTGTTATGAGAAAATAAGGGGAGTAGAACCCTAACCCCTGTTGAGGAAGAGGAACCTCCTCTATTGCCCCTTGGGCAAGGAGAGAGGAGACTTCCTGACCCAACAGGGTCAGAAGAGATGGGGGAGAACTGAATTGCCTCACCATGGTATGGGGAGGAAGGCTGGAGAAATGAAGTTTGTAGCCCTCTCTGATGATAGAGAGGGTCCATTGCTCTGATGTTATTTGCTCCCATCTGGGAGCAAAGTGAACTAACCTTCCAGGTATGGTGAGAGGCTCTGGTTGTTCCAGAGCCAGAAATGGTAAGTTCTCTAGGGGCAAGTCAAAACCCCTGAGGGGGTTGAGCCTGCTGGGGTGTAGCAGACACTGCAGACTTTGACTTTACTTGCTTAAATTGCTGACGTTTAGCAGCAAAGCGAGGCTGAGAAGATTGTTGGCCAGTATTTGTGGAAAATCTGGCCTTCTTATAGTAAGGCCTTTTAAAAGACTTCTTTTTGGCAGGAGTAGAAGTAGACTTAGAAAGTCTATCTAGAGTGGCATTTTCTGCATCCATTTGAGCAGCTTTAATTTGCCAGTCTTCACCAAATAAGTTCTCACCTGTACAGGGCAGATTCCTTAGGCCATCCACAACCCAGGGTTCTAGGTCAGAAGCCTGGAGCCAAGCAAGACGTCGGGCTGCAATAGCAATTCCCGAAGCCCTGCCAGCAACCTCAAAGGAATCAAAGGCTGCCCTGTTGGAAAACTTGGAGACCTCTGAAAGTTGTGTCACCACAGAAGTGAAGTCCTCCTTTTTATCCTCAGGGATAAAGGGGGCAAAATGCCGTACCTTTAGGGCAAGTTCTCTGAGAAACATGCCCATATAAAGGCTGTAAGAATTGATCCTGGCTATAAGCATACTAGCCGGGAAGATCTTTCTACCAAAAGAGTCAAGGGTCTTACATTCTCGCCCTGGAGGGGTAGAAGAGTGCCTTTTGGGACTCTATCTTCTTCATAGCAGACTTCACCACAATGGAGTGGTGAGGCAGCTGAGCTTTTTTGAAACCCAGGAGGGGGGAGGGACCCGGTACATGGTGTCCAACCTACGAGAATGAGGAGACAGAGTTAGAGGAGTCTCCCACAAATCCATCAAGTGTTCTTGAAGGATTTCATGGATAGGCAGAGTAACTGCCTCTTTAGGAGCTTTAGAGTATCCTAAAATATCCAATTTTTTTGATCTGGGTTTCTTTTCAGAAGATGTAGCAATAGAAGTCCTTTAGCTACATCAACAATGAAATCCTGAAAGGATAAATCCTCTGGAGGAGACATCGCCCTCTTTAGAGAATAGGGCTCCTCAGGAAGATCAAACTCAGCAGAGTCATCAGAGGAATTGAACTCATCAGAAGAATCTGAGTATTCTCTCTGTGCTTGCAATGCACGATACGCGTACCGATCGATATGGAGATCGGGCGTATCGGGCATGGGATTGGTATCGGGCAAAAGCCTGAATCCAGCAAGCGGAACCGATCGACGCTTGGAAGTCGATGGTCTCGGTTCCGGTGTGGATACCGGAACCAGGGTCGGTACCGATGGAATCGGTACCGAGGGCGTCGCAGCCTTAATGAAAGCCAGAACGGCCTGCTGCATGGTCTGGACAGTATTGCCCATGGACGCCACTGCTGCCTGGATGTCGGTACCGGTATCGACCGGTACCCCAGAGCAGTCTAACAGGTGATCAGTCGAGGCCGTGCCATCGATGTCAACCTGTAACCCCATAGGTGATGCTTTGGAGGCCGGAGCCTCCCGCCGGGGTTTTTTGGTGTGGGCAGAATCCTCGAACTCAAGATTGAGAGCCTCTCGATCTTTTGAAAGAGATTTGCTTTTAGAGGATTTGCCCACAGAAAGTTTGGTTACCTGAGATCCATCCGGAGAGGAAGACCTGGATGACTGTGATGCTAGATTATCTGAAGCAAACAGCACATGGAACTTGTTGGCCCAGTTCTGCATACCACGTTTAGACATCTGGGAGCAGAATGGGCAGTCCGGTATGGAGTGGTCAGGTCCCAAACATTTAAGACACCATTCATGGGTGTCAGAGAGAAATAACAGCACTGCACTTGGTACACTTTTTAAAACCAGGAGCTGGCTTCTCCATGAGGAGAATTAGTGTAGGCCTGAAGGCCTAGCAAAAGTTACCACGTTGTGCTGAAATAAAAGATTTTTTTTTTTTTTTTTTTTAAGAAATAAAGAAAGAGAGACCGGCAGTACCGGTTTTGGTATGGGGAAGGCAGGTACACGGTCAAAAGAAACAAATTAAAATAACAATTTCTTCAGCGGTGACAGGAACACGACCTGCTGGCTCCGCGGAAAAAGAGAAACTGAAGAGAGCTGGTAAGGAAGGCGGGAAGGCAGCACGCATGCGCTGTGGGAAGCCCCAAAAGCTTTTCATCTGAAAAGCTGGGGAGCTTTCCCGCGCCGGCTCCGTCGGTTCCGACGTACCCATATGTGAGGACTTATTCCTGCTTGTTCCTGGAGATAAACCTTTATGAGCATAGACAGTCAGAGAGATAAGTATGGAAATACATATCTACCTATAATAAGTATCTGGACTGATACACACATATATGTAGAGATATGTGTGTGTAGGTAGATAGATATACGGGTATATAGATATATATCTATAATAAGATCTAAAGGGCATAGCATATGCACACTTAGCTGACAGACAGATACATCTACAGATATATATAGATATAGATAGCTATACCTGAATATATAGGTCTAAAGATAGATGCCTGCAATAAGCAGACAGAGCTATGCATATCAGGACATTCACATGGAGATGTGAAGGGAAAAGATTCATCTAAGAACAAGGAGGTGAAACCTACTTAAGATATATAGAGAATCTATTTCCCCAGAGATGATGGTAAAGGAATGCTATCCAGTGAATTACCAGGATGGTTACGTGAAAAAACAGAGGATAATATCAGTCTGTAAACAGCAAGTCCGGAGTCCTGTGGAACTCCAGCATGGTAAACGCATAGAATGAAATACCAGGTTGACCTGCGTGAGGGACAAAGGAGGTATCAGGCGTTTTTCAGATTAATATGTGCTGTCCTTGAAGTATTAGGATACCATGAGGACAAGCTGCAAGAAAAAAATAAAAGAGTATATTCCCTAAGGAATGGGATAACTCTTAGACTTTCACGTGGAGAAGGCTTATGTCCTTTTCCCTCTTTTTTTTTTTTTTTTTTTAAAAAGAAGATAGCAGGGTATGAAGAACCCTCACAGTCATAGGGGATGACTGAGGAAGCATTTTTCAACCATGATGGATAGCCATTAGAGAAACTCTATGCTCTCTAGCAAGGGCCCATAGTGGAAAGCTTCTCAGTAGGATTGCAGAGAGCATTATGCAGGAGAACTGGGATGTAGAACTGGCTTATGGAGAAAACTGACAGCCACGTCCACTACGTTGCCAAAGCCAGAGATTGGAGATGGCAAGGGTAGAAGATAGTGTAAGAAGCCTGTAGTGAAAAAGATTATCCAAGAAAGATGTAGAAAACTGTCTTGGAATCACTACTAAGGCCAGACAGGAGTGGTGGAAGACAAGACGGACTTGTGGAAAAGTACCAGTAGTCAAGCACTGGAACTCCTGCATGGGCAGCTACTGAATAGGACAACAGAGAGAGTCGGTCTGTGTCAAACAGAGAGAACAGACTGAACAAAGAGAGCAAGCTGTCTGCAGAGCTGCCTAGATAAAGGGAGTTTACTCAGGAGAAGAAACTCTACAGTGAAAAGAAAGACAAGAAAAGTCTTTCAATGGTATGGTACCACTCTTACAGGGGAAACCCTGGCGAAGAGGGTAGAGATAGAAGCTGAAGAAGGACTTACCACATGGTAAGTCCCTGGAAGGAAAAAATTCATGCTGGTACAGAGAAACTATCATGTGATAGTTGCTAAACCTCTCTTCTAGTCAGGAAGAGGTGGAAAACTAACTTATAGACATGAATAGCCTGACAGTTCAGCATAGTGAAGAATAAATGGATTTCCTGAGAATAGGAATCCCTGAGCAGAGTTTTGAATGGAAAAACAGTGAAAAACTTCTGCTGAAAAGAAATTAACTGTAGTTATAAAAGATTAATCAGAAACCTATGGTTACTGTGTTTATTCAGCCTGGCTAGAGTTTGGATTCTTCAGACCAGGGCGAGACTTCCCCTGCTTGGGAAGAACCGAATGATGGGCAGGAGAAGAGGAAAACCTCTTTCTTTTAGGGAAAGAAGGTTTGGTAGGGCATTTCCTACCTGCTGAGGAAAGAAAGGGCTTAGGATGGCCCACAGAAACAGGAAAGTCAGTGGAGCAATGAGCAACCTGACGTAAGGACTCCTTATTGAAAAGATTTTCTCCAGTACAAGGAGTATTACTCAGTCTTTGTTGTGCCCATCTATTCAAGTCTGAGGCTTGGAGCCAGGCCTTACGACGTGCTCCTATGGCTATAGCAGAAGTTCTGCTAACAGACTCAAAAGAGTCTAGGGAAGCACGAGAAAGAAACCAAGAGATATTTTGGCTATGACTAAGAAGTAAGGAATAGTCTGCAGCCTTGGGCTCTGATAGAAAAGGAGTCAAAAGAGATAATTTCTTTGATCTCCTGAAGGGATAGACTCATATAGAAAATATATGAGAGAATCCTTGTTGCCAGCATAGATGTTTGGAAGGTTTGACGTCCAAAGGCATCCAGTGTTCTAGATGCACGCCCTGGCGGGAAAGAAGAATGTTTTTTCTTGCTTTTTACCTTCCTCATTGCTGATTCCACTACAATGGAATGATGGGGAAGTTGAGGCTTTTGAAATCCTGGAGAGGGGGGCACCTGATACAGAAGATAAGTTGCTGTAGGAGGTGAAGAAACCCTTAAAGGTTTTTCCCATACCCTCAGAAGAAGATTCTGCAAAGAGTGATGTAAAGGAAGCATTATATTTTCCTTTTCTGCAGAAAAATCCTGAGAAGACTCATAGCCAGGGATAGGAATATTAAGGAAGGTTGCCATGTCAAGGAGAAATTTCTGAAAAGAAGGATCTCCGATGGGAACCATCCCTGGACAGGTTAAACCTGAAAAGGCAGCCTGGGCACCAGAGGATGTACCTGTCCGGTGCAGAACAGGATTTATAATGGATAGACACTGGAACTGGCAGTTATGAGTTGAGACAATCAGTAGTGCATCATCCATGCCAGGTATCGACTCCAAACTAGGTATAGAAAGGAGCGATCCAGGTGAAAAAAGCATGGAAGGAGCTGGTCCCGATGATACTGCCGGTACCGACATTGATACCGATACCGGTAGCTGTGCCAGAATCGCCGAAGCAGTCAGCGGAGGCTGCTCAAACAGTACCGAGGAAACTCGAAATTCTTGGTGACTATCCTCGGTACCGCGCATCCGGAATCGGTGCGTGTCGGTTCCGAGACGTGTCGGTACCCAGTCTTCCAGACTAGATATCAATTCTAGACTTGGCATCGAAGGAAGCGAATCTATCGATGCATGTCTAGATGGTACCGGCGTCAGGGGTCTTATCGACGGAGTTGCCGATACTGGAAAGTCAATCTGGGTATCGATCGGTCCCGAAGGCACCGAGTACACCAGATGACGATCCCTGGTGAGGAGTGAATCGCTCAACACCAGTGCCGATGCCGGGTTATCGGTACCGCTCGAAGCGGATGCCACCACCGAGCATGGCTCAGGTATGTTCTGTGAGGGGTGAGCCCCAGGAACAACCTGAAACCCCTGAAATGCTTTGGAGCCCGAAGACTCCCGCCAGGGTTTTAATGCCAATGGGTTCTTGAGGGCAAGGCCGGGGCCGTCAGCATGCTTAGCATGAGACATACCACTCAAGGATTGGCTAGTCTTAACAGACTGTTTGTGGGTTACCTGATCCTGTAGAGAAGAAATGGCCGGTGCCCTGACACAGGGAGGGAAAACGGTATCGAGGGAAACTCGAAATAGAGAATCTCTTCTCACAGCATTGTAGCCTGACGGTTCAGGGGAAAAGGGGTCAGGGCCCAAACAGGTTAGACACCAGTTATTGGAGTCTAAAAAGAAAACTATTTCCACAGTGAAGGCACTTCTTAGGAGAAGGCGGCTCCATGATGGAGAGGCCTTATAGGCACAAAAGTTTTAAGACAAAAAGAAAAGAAAAAACCCCACCGGCGGTATCGGTTGTAGCGGGAAAACAGCTGCGACCACAAGAAAACAAGAATTAAAAAATTAAAGAAAAAAGTTTCTGCGGTGACAGGACGACGTCCTGCCGGCTCCGCGGAAAAACGAAAACTGAGGAGAGACAGTTGGAAAGGCGGGAAGGCAGCACGCAGGCGCTGAGGGATGCTCCCAAAAGCTTTCTAATTGGACGCTGGGGAGCGTTCCCACGCAGGCTCTGTCGGTACCGACGTACCCATATGTGAAGACTCATTCCTGCTTGTTCCTGGAGATTGAGTCTTCACATATGGGGACTCCCAAGCTAAGATGCCCGGAGGGAGTCCTAGCATGTTGCAAATCTAAGATGAGCCATGCTTTCCTTCAGAACCTCAGGCATCCTGGGGATGGAGGGTAGGAGTTGAAATAAAAGACGCTGTGAAACAGCTAAACTAAACCAGGACTTCCGGATGGGAGTCTAGGTGTAGATGATCATAATAAGTAAATATTGGAGTAATATTCCAATATGGACCTCACCTGGTGGTATTGTAAAAGGTTTATTGAGTTTCACATGGATCTGTTAGTAAGAACCAGTAGAAAACCCTCAAGGGAGTACCTCACTCTGAAGTACAGGTAACCAAACTGTAGAAGGACAGGTGAAGGTTAGAAACCGTCAAGGGTGAGAGTAGCCCCAGGGAAAAACTGGGTGGTGTAATGAGGAAGGACTTCAGCGGAAAACACAGAAGGCTGTATCAGACAAGGCTTAAAGTCTTTTGGTCCAAGAATAGCACAATCCTAGGACCAAAAGGAGATATGTTTGACCAATTTGGATGGACAAATATAAAATAGTCCTTGTAGAAGAGAAGGGGTATTGAAGACCCCAGTATCCGTTGAGAAATAAGGACAGATGTCCGAGGCGTTATAGCCTCTGATTAACTGAAGATCAGTAACATCTTTCCTAATTGATGTTAGGTAGGAAAGATGATACATGGAGAGCTTCAGAGGTACCTAAACCTGAAGGGTTATGGTAAGAAATTTGTTAAATACCACAGAGATTGGCTGTATATGTAGAACCCTATGCATGCTGGCACAGCATTGATAAGGGTAGTGCCCAGCTGTATACATATGGGCATACCCATACCCATACACATATGGCCATACCCATACCCATACACATATGGCCATACCCATACCCATACACATATGGGCATACCCATACCCATACACATATGGGCATACCCATACCCATACACATATGGGCATACCCATACCCATACACATATGGGCATACCCATACCCATACACATATGGGCATACCCATACCCATACACATATGGGCATACCCATACCCATACACATATGGGCATACCCATACCCATACACATATGGGCATACCCATACCCATACACATATGGGCATACCCATACCCATATACATATGGGCATACCCATACCCATATACATATGGGCATACCCATACCCATATACATATATATATATAAATGTATCTGCATATAGATATATACATGTCTCCACATATGTAGGTAGAGACATGTCCATATAACTATACCCACATAGGAGTATGTGGAGAGAGAGAAAGGTGCATCTAATAACAAGAAAGGTAATACCGGCTTGAAGAGATGCAAGAAAACCTTTGTCCCTGGTTATGATTGAGAGTGTCAGGGGAATGCTCTCTGACAAGGAACAGTCTAGATTCATTTAGGAATTCTAGCCCTTGAATAACCAGGATGGTTTACATGAAAAAAGTGCAGATGATATCTTCAGTCTGCAGGCAGCAAGTCCAGGTCCTTTTAGAACTGTAGTATGGTAACTGGATAAGACGCAATGGAAGTGAAAACCATATAAGGACGAGCTGCACGAAAAAGAAAAATATCCCTGGTGAAGGAGTCCAGTGGACGAAGCCAGGGAACTGAGCAATTCTTTAGGTTTTCACGTGATGTAAGGCATGTGTCCTTTGTTTTAAAAGGAGACCTTAAGGGAGATGGTAACGGTAGGGAACCCTACCAGTCATGAGGGGGCATGACTGGATGAGGCCTTCCTAACCATCTGGGATTATCTGCTAGGAAGATGCAAATGCTCTCTAGCAAGGGCCCATAGTGCAGAGCTACTCTGTAGAGTTGCAGAGAGCATGCTGCAGGTTGGTTAGAAGAAAAAACTGGCTGTTTTAAAGCCAGTACGTAACAAACTATTCTGCCAATGCCAAGGAATTGGAGATGGCGAGGAATAGAAATGAAACCGATAGGCCTGTAGTAATAGAGTTTCCAAAAGAAAGGTCAATAACCTGTTTTGGACTTACTACTAAGGCCAGAAAGGACTGCTAATGGAGGACAAACCTTGGTTACTTGGTAAATAGAACCAGAGGGTAACCACTAGGAACTCCTGCCGTTGCAGCTACTACCAAGGCAGCAGAAAAGAATGAACAGACATAAGCAGGAGTGGCAAGACTCCCTTACTGACTGATAAGCTGCCCCAAGTAAGATTGAAAAAGAGGGGGGGACAACTCTGAAAAGGAAACCCCCTACTGGAAAAGGTAGAAACCTACAGGGATTTTAGAAAAAAAACCTCCAGCTAAATGATACCACTCTTACAGGCGAAATGTTTCAGTAAAAGGGTAGGTAAAGGCAGAGTTGAAGGAGACTTACGATATGGTAAGTCCCTGGAAAGGTATGATGATACATGCTGGGACAGGAAACTATCTTATTGATAGTTGTTACACCTCTTATCCCTCCCCAGGAGGAAGAGAAAAACCCATGTTACTTATAAGCATGATCATCCTGAGAGCTCATAGAACAAAAAGAATGGATGTCTACTGAGAAGAGATCCATGTCTAGAGTTTAGGATGAAAACAGTGTAGATGCTTCTATTAAGAAGCAGACTACAGGTTCTAAACCCCAAACAGGAAAGAAAGATGTAATAATATATCAGAAGCCCTGCGGATGCTGGGTTTGCTGAACCTGTTGAGGTTGTGGTTTCCTTAGCCTGGTTGGATGTTTCCCCTGTCTGGGAACATCTGTATGATCGGTAGAAGATGAATAAAACTTTCTCCCCTTAAGGGAAGAAAGTTTGTTAGGAGAAATCCTAGAAACAGGGATAGAGGAAGGCGTACACAAGCCTCTGAAAGCAATAGTGTCAGTTAACTGAGCAGCTTGGAGTAAAGCCTCCTTGTTAAAGAGATTCTCTCCAATACAAGGAGTATTTCCCAGTCTATCTTGTACCCATTTGTCCAAGTCTGAAGCTTGGAGCCAGGCTCTACGTCATGCCCCTATGGCTATAGCAGAGGTTCTGCTAACAGACTCAAAAGAGTCCAGGGAAGCACGATGAAGGAAACTAGAAATATTTTGAGCATGACTGACTAGTATAGAACAATCTGCTCTTTTAGGCTCTTGAAGAAAAGGGGTCAAAAGTAGTAAATTCTTTGTGACCTCAAGAGATAATCCCATATAGAAAATATATGAGAGAATTCTTGCTGAAAACATGGATGCCTGGAAGGTTTGGCGTCCAAAGGCATCTAAATTCCTAGCCTCACAACCTGGCGGATAAGAAGAGTGCTTCTTAATACTCTTAATGCGCCTCATTGCTGATTCTACAATAGAATGAGGGAGCTGAGGCTTTTGAAAACCTGGAGAAGGGGGCACCATGTATAGAAGATCAGTTGCCCTAGAAGGTGGGGATACCGTTAAAGGAGCTTCTCACGTTCTAAATAGGAGATCCTGCAAGATCAGATGCAAAGGAAAGCACAGTTACTTACCTGTAACAGGTGATCTCTGGGAACAGCAGGAATAAGTCTTCACACATGGGTATCGTCGGTACCGACAAAGCCTGCGCGGGAACGCTCCCCAGCGTCCAAAAGGAAAGCCTTTGGGAGCATCCCACAGCGCCTGCGCGCTGCCTTCCCGCCTTTCCTAACCACTTCTCTCCAGTTCGAGTTTTAAAGCTGAGACAAAGAGAGAGTGAGGAAAGGAAGGAAAGAAAAATAGAGATACAACTCCTAGGGGAGGTGGGTGGGTTGTGAAGACTTATTCCTGCTGTTCCCAGAGATCACCTGTTACAGGTAAGTAACTGTGCTATCTCCAGGAACAAGCAGGAAAGCGTAGTTACTCACCTGTAACAGGTGTTCTCCAGGAGCAGCAGGAATCAGTCCTCACATATGGGTGACGTCGGCGCCGACGGAGCCCTCGCGGAGCAATTTTCCCCAGCTTTCAAAGAAAGCCTTTGGGAATTGCAGCGCGCATGCGCGGTCGCCTTCCCGCCCAAGGGTGCCATCTTAGCCAGTCAGATGACATAGCTAAAAAAGACAGCATAAAAATTTGCAAAAAAAACTTAAGCAGATGATTGCAACTCCAAGGGGAGGAGGGAGGGTTGTGAGGACTGATTCCTGCTGCTCCTGGAGAACACCTGTTACAGGTGAGTAACTACGCTTTCTCCAGGACCAAGCAGGAAGTCAGTCCTCACATATGGGACTCCCAAGCTTAAGGCTACCGGAGACCCTAAGCACAAAAATGAGCTCCCTCTAGCTCAGCAGCACAGAAGGAAAGAATCTTCGCTGAATTATCACCCACCGGTAGCCCACATCCGGGATGGAGGGTAGGAGTTGCTCAAACCTCAAAGAGATTACGGAGGACTGCCTGTCCGAAAGCACTGTCCCTGCGGGACTCCCTCTCGAGACAGTAATGGACCGCAAAAGTCTGGCTCGAAGACCAAGTAGCAGCCCGGCAGATGTCTGCCAGCGGAACAGAGCGGAGGTAAGCCACTGACGTAGCCTTTGCCCGAACACAATGAGCCGTGACTCGACCATCCAAGGAGAGTCCGGCTGCCCCATAAGCCCAAGTGATACAGTCCGCAACCCAGATGGACAGAGTACGCTTGGAGACCGGGAGTCCCAATTTATTGGGATCAAAAGACACAAAAAGCTGAGCAGCTTTACGGTGCTCCCGCGTACGGTCAAGGTAGAAGTTCAATGCCCTTCTACAGTCCAGGGTATGGAGGACCATTTCAGCTCGGCTGGAGTGTGGTCTGGGAAAGAAGGTCGGAAGTACCACCTCCTGATTGATGTGAAAAGGGGAGACCACTTTTGGAAGAAATTTTGGGTGAGTCCGTAGGACTACCCTATTTTTGTAGAACCGAGTGTAAGGGGGATCAGACACGAGGGCCTGCAATTCACTTACGCGCCTAGCGGAAGTGAGGGCTATCAAGAACAATGTTTTCCAAGAAAGAAAACGGAGAGAACAGGTAGCCATAGGTTCAAAAGGCAGACAGGTGATCCGCTGTAAAACCACATTCAGATCCCAGTCAGGCGCTGGCGGGCACAGAGGTGGTTTAAGTAGAAGGAGACCTCGGAGAAACCTCGCTACGAGAGGGTCGCTGGAAAGAGGTCTGCCGTCCACCGGCACATGATGTGCTGAAAGAGCACTGAGGTGAACTTTGACGGAGTTGGACTTAAGTCCCAGATTAGAGAGGTATAGCAAGTACTGCAAGATCACCGACACCGAGCAGGAGAAGGGATCCTGAGACTGTTGGGTACACCAAACGGAAAAGCGACGCCATTTAAGGGCGTAGCATTTGCGGGTAGAAGGTCGCCGAGAAGCTAGGACGACCTCCTCCACCTCTGCCGGCAGGAGAAGGGGAGCAAGGACTACCCTCTCAGCAGCCAGGCCATTAGATTGAGAGATCTGAGGTTGGGGTGTAGCAGGGACCCCTGATCCTGAGTGAGGAGATCCGGTTGAAACCCCAGAGGGAATGGATCCTCTACCGCTAATTGCAGCAGGAGTGGAAACCACGGCTGTCTGGGCCAGCGAGGGGCCACCAGGATCATGGAAGCTTTGTCTCGGAGAACCTTGAAAAGAGTTCGAGAGACTAGCGGGATGGGAGGAAAAGCATACAGGAGGCTCTCCGACCATGAGAGTAGAAAAGCGTCTGCCGCAACTCGAAGGGGATGTGGCTGACGAGAGCAGAAGCGAGGAAGTTGCCGGTTGAGAGGACTGGCAAAGAGATCCATCGTGGGGAGGCCCCACTTTAGAAAGAGCTTCTGAACTACCAAGGGATCCAGGCGCCACTCGTGCGGCTGGAGGATCCTGCTGAGTTTGTCCGCCAGGCAATTTTCTTGGCCTGGGAGATAAACTGCCTTGAGAAGAACGCCGTGACTGACGGCCCAAGAGCAGAGCTTCTGTGCTTCCCGACAGAGAAGGAAGGAGCCCGTGCCCCCCTGCTTGTTCACGTAGAACATGGCAACTTGATTGTCCGTCTGGACAAGGACGGACTGGTGAGAGGTCAGGTGCGAGAAAGCCTTGAGAGCCAGGCGGATCGCTCTGAGCTCCAGGAAGTTGATCTGCTGAGCAGACTCCCACGTGGTCCAGAGGCCCTGAGTACGTGCCCCTTGGCAATGTGCTCCCCAACCCAGGAGGGACGCATCTGTCGTCAGCACCTGGGCCGGCTGAGGTGACTGAAAAGGCATGCCGAGTACCAGGTTCTGCCGATGAAGCCACCACTGGAGAGACGAGGCCAGCGGCTCGGAGACGCGCACTAGGTCTGCTAGGCCGCCTGTGGCTTGTTGCCACTGCTTGCGAAGACACCATTGAGCAGGCCGCATATTCAGGCGGGCATTGGGGGTCACATGGATGGTGGAAGCCATATGGCCGAGCAGTCTCAGGAAGCGCCTGGCGGAGACCAGGGGCTGGCTGCGAAAACGGTCGGCTATGTCCATGAGCCGTTGAGCCCTGTCGAGAGGCAGGAAAGCTCGTGCCTGAGGAGTGTGCAGTCTTGCGCCGATGAACTCGAGATCCTGTGAGGGGAGCAAAGTGGACTTTGCGAAGTTTATGACAAAGCCCAAGTACTGCAGAAGAGTCACCGTGCGGTGTGTGGCGGTGACCTCCGGAGCGGACGCTGCTCTGATGAGCCAGTCGTCGAGGTACGGAAAGACAGAGGCCGTGAAGCCGGAGATGGGCCGCCACCACCGCGAGAGATTTTGTGAAGACTCGCGGTGCGGAGGACAGGCCAAAGGGCAGTACTCTGTACTGGTAATGATTTCCTGCCACCACAAACCTTAGGTATTGGCGGTGGCTTGGGTGGATGAGGATGTGCGTGTAGGCATCCTTTAGATCCAAGGAGCATAGCCAATCTCCCTGCTGGAGGTAGGGCAGAAGGATTCCAAGGGTAAGCATTTTGAACTTTTCCCGCACGAGGAACCTGTTGAGGTTGCGCAAGTCCAGGATGGGTCTGAGGCCTCCTGTCCTTTTTGGTACTAGAAAATACCTGGAATAAAAGCCTTGACCTCTCAGGTGGTGGGGCACCGGTTCCACCGCCTGTTCCTGTAGAAGACCTGCTAACTCCTGAAGGAGTAAGTCCCTGTGCAGAGGGAGTCGCGGAGGTTCTCCCGGGAAATAGGAGGGAGGGACCTGGTGGAAGTGGAGAAGATAGCCTTCTCTTACGACGTGAAGCACCCAGGCATCTGAAGTGATGTTGGACCACCTGTGGGCGAAGTGAACCAGCCGGCCTCCGGTGCTGGGAGGAGCCAGCGGAGGGGGAGAGGCTATGCTGAAGGAGTCAAAAGCCCCCACCCTGCTGAGCAGGGGCTGGTGGTGCAGGCTTGGGGGCTTGCTGCCTACGGGACCCGTTACCCCGTCCCTTAGCCTGCTGGCCCTGTTGGGGAGCTGCGGGGGCCTGATATTGGGGGTAGTGTTTATAGGCAGCTGCCTTTCTCGGGTAAAAGGACTTCTTTCCCGAGCCCTTCTTTTTCTGGGAAGGGGCGGAGGTCTTCCTAGAAAGCCTAGTCCTGGTGAGAGTCTCTGTCTCTAGTTGTGCAGCCTTCTCGTCCATAGGTTTGCCAAAGAGGTTTTCACCTCGGCAGGGGACATCGACCAACTTGTCCTGCACCCAGGGCTCAAGGTCAGACGACTGAAGCCAAGCCTGTCGGCGGGCACCGATGCCGGCTGCGGCCACTCGAGCCGATGCTTCAAAGCCATCATAGGCTGCTCGGGATATGAACTTTGAGCATTCCCGAATGCCAGTGGACAAGGCTAGGAACCTCCGCAAAGGTTCCTCGGACAATCCAGCGGAGAATCCGGCTAGCTCTTTAGCCAGGTCTCGGAGATACATGCCCATGTATAGCTGGTAGGTCTGGACACGACACGCAAGCATAGAGCCCTGGAAACACTTCTTACCAAGGCCATCCAGGTTACGGGCCTCCCTGCCAGGAGGCACCGAGGAGTGCATCTTCTGGCTCTTAAGACGATGCATGGCCGATTCCACTACCATGGAATGGTGTGGTCGCTGTGCTTTTTGGAAGCCAGGGCTCTTGCGGACTCGATAGATAGAATCGACCCGCTTGCTCAGGACTGGCGAGGAGGCCGGACTCTCCCACATGCGGAAGAGTAGTCGTTCCAGCATGGGAGGAACCGGTACAGTAAAGTGTTCCCTGGCGGGAGAGTCATACTGGAGGGCGTCGAGCTCTTCGGCTCGAGGCTCCTCCTCGGGATCCGCAGGGAAGGCCAAAGCCTTGGCCATATCCCTGACGAAGTCCGAGAACCAGGCATCATCCGGAGGGGACTGCTTCCGAGGTTCGGACTCAGGCGAGTCCGAGGGGACACACCGAGTCCGAAAAGAATCAGGTGACTCTTCCTCTTCAGACTCCCAGACCGACTCAGAGGAGGAATCGGTGGGGTCGGCCCGGGCAGGCTGCGGCGCCGGCCGCCCCGACGCCGAGGGAGTCGGCGTCGACGACCTCGGTCCCGAATGGGAGGCCGAGGGTGACCTCGACCGAGGATCGACTCGAGTTCGCATGGACTCGAGGATCGGCTCGGTCTCCGGGGTCGACTTAGACGTCGACGTCCCGGCGGTCGGGGCAGCGGCGCCAGCGAGGCTAGCGAGCAGTGCCCGCTGCTGGTCCATGAAGGCAGACAGTCTGCTCTCCAAGGCCGTCAACCTGAGTCCGAGCTCAGGTGACCCAGCAGCCCCCGACTCGGGCCCCGACGGCGTCGGGCCCGACGTCGGCTGTCGCGGAGGCGAGTCCAGAAGGACCACAGGACTTACCCGGGCAGGCATCTCCGACTCCAGGCGAGGTCGCTTCGGGATGTGTTCCTTCTCCAAGGACCCGGGGCGGCTGTCGGGGCTATGCGACCTGGCCCTCGCGGAACCAGGAGCGTCCACCGACGCCGCCCTCGCGGGTTTCACCTTCCGACGATGGTCCCCGGAGGGAGAACCCCGGTCGGAGGAACTCCGGCGACGGTCCGAGCTGGAGCCTTTCGACGCGGAGGCCTCCGACGAGGTCCGGGTACGGCTGGGGTCAGCGAAGATTCTCTCACGCTGATGCCGCCGACTTCTCAACGCCTTTGAGGACATTTTGCTGCAGGGCCCACAGATCAGTTCCTCATGATCCGGGCCCAGGCAGCGGAGGCAAAAGTCGTGTGTGTCAGTTAGTGACATATTTCGGTCACACCGACCACACCGCTTAAACCCACTGGCAGCCATCGGGGGAAAAAGGGCCCCTGCGAGGTCTAAGGACCGGGCTGCCAGGGAAAAACCGAAAACGAAAGCTGACTAAGTCAGAAAAACCAAAAAAAGTAAGAGGACTCGTGACCGGCGTCGCGAGTCCGGGCGGGAAAAGGATCGGCGTCGAACCGAAGGAAAAAAGGATAAAATAAAGAAGAAAATCAACTTTTTCGCGGGGACAAGACGGGGACGTCTGTAGGGCTCCGCGGAAAAAAGAAGACTGGCTAAGATGGCACCCTCGGGCGGGAAGACGACCGCGCATGCGCGCTGCAATTCCCAAAGGCTTTCTTTGAAAGCTGGGGAAAATTGCTCCGCGAGGGCTCCGTCGGCGCCGACGTCACCCATAAGTGAGGACTGACTTCCTGCTTGGTCCTGGAGAAATAGGCTGTCCATTGAGAGGTTTTAAGGGATGCTGCAATAGCACTCAAATGGACTCTTACTGAATTCGTTTTAAGGCCTGCATAGGATAAATGCAGCAAATACTCTAGTAAAGAATTCAGAGGTATTGCAAGAGGGTTAAGACCCTTCTCTGCACACCAAATGGTAAACCTTTTCCATTTAAAAGCATAGGAACGTCTAGTGGAATGCTTTCTGGAAGCATGAAGGATATCCTTCACTTGCTGAGAAAGATGCAAATCTTGAAGGTCTAGGCCTTCAGCAACCAGGCTCTGAGGTGGAGACTGGAGATTTGGGTGCCACAACGTTCCCTCCTCCTGGGACAGGAGGTCTGGAGCAGATCCCAAGTCCAGGGAGGGAGCCTGAGAGAGATGCAGAAGTAGAGGGTACCACACTTGGCGTGGCCAATGTGGTGCTATGAGGATCATAGATCCCTTGTCTCTCTGAAGTTTGAACAGTGTCTTGGGAATTAGGGGAATGGGTGGAAAAGCATAGAGGAAGTCTTGCCCCCAATGGAGGAGGAAGGCATCCCTGGCCTGAACTCCCTGACACGGAATTCTGGAACAGAACCGGGGAGGTTTGGCATTCCACAGACTTGCAAACAAGTCTATGTCTGGGGTTCCCCAAATTCGAAAGATCCTGGCTATCTGGTCCCCATGAAGGGACCATTCGTGTGGAAGCAGAACTCGACTGAGTCTTGTCTGCCCAAGAGTTTTGAACCCCTGGAAGATACACTGCCATGAGATGGATTTGATGCTCTCTGGCGAAGGCCCACAATCTCAGAGCTTCGTCGCAAAGCGACAGAGAGCCAGTCCCCTCCTGCTTGTTCACGTAGAACATGGCTACTTGGTTGTCCGTGTGGATGAGGACTGTCTTGTAGCTGAGCAGGGTGTGGAAGACTGAGAGCCAGAAAGATTGCTCTGAGCTCTAAAAGGTTGATATGTAGAGATGTCTCCTGTGGAGACCAGATGCCTTGGGTGGAGAGATCTTGTAGATGAGCTCCCCAACCCCCTTGGAGAGGCATCTGTTGTAAGGGCTGCTTGGGGTAACACCTGTTGAAAGGGGGATCCCAGCAACAGATTTTGAGTGGACTTCCACCACTGGAGAGAGCAAAAGAGGCGACTGGAGGTTGCTATTTTGTCTGACAGGCAGCCTGATGCCTGGGTCCATTGGGTGGACAGAGTCCATTGAGCTGCTCTCATGTGAAGGCGAGCATAAGGAACCACATGCACAGTGGATGCCATGTGACCTAACAGTTGTAACATCTCTCGAGCAGTTAAATGGGATTTTAACTGAATCTGTGAGGCTAACTGCACCAAGCATAGGCAACGGGCCTGGGGAAGATAGGCCCTTGCAGTTGTGGTATCCAGCAAGGCCCCTATGAACTCTAGAGATTGAGTACGGGTGAGATGGGATTTTGGAATGTTTATTACAAGTCCCAGATACTGAAGAACACACCTTGTGCAGGCCAGGGAAGTCTGGGCCTCTGACTGGGATGGAGCTCGGATGAGCCAGTCGCCCAGATATGGGAATACGAATATCCCTAGAGTGCGTAGAAATGCAGCTACTACTGCCATGCATTTTGTGAACACTCTTGGTGCAGAGGCCAGACCGAAAGGAAGCACTTTGTATTGGTAGTGCTTTCCTCGGTAAAGGAATCGAAGGAACCTTCTGTGTGTTGATGGATGAGGACATGGGTGTACGCATCCTTGAGGTCTAGAGAACAAAGCCAATCCTGACTCTGAAGGTATGGAAGGAGAGCACCGGGAGAAATCTTGAACTTCTCCTTGTATAGAAACTTGTTCAATTCTCTGAGATCTAGTATGGGTCTGTAACCCCCTGTTTTCTTTGGGATAAGAAAGTAGGGGGAGTAGAACCCTGAGCCCTGCTGAAGGGGTACTTCTTCTATTGCCCCTTGGGCAAGAAGGGTAGTAATCTCCTGACCCAGAAGGTCGAGGAGAGATGTTGGAGAATTGAACTGTCTCACCATGGCTGAGGAGGCTGAGGCTGTTGGGCTGTAGCAGTCCTAGCAGCCTTAGGCTTGGCCTGTTTTGGTTGTTGCTGTCTCTTTGTAGCAAAACGACCTGCAGAAGATGCCTGCTGACCCATAGGCAGAATAATATCTCCCTTTTTTGGGAAAAAAACCTTTTGAACAACCTTTTCTTAAAAGGAGCAGAGGTAGACTAAGTCTATCTAAAGCAGAATTTTCAGCATCCATTTGGGTGGCCTTTGCTTGCCAATCTTTGCCAAAATGGTTTTCACCTGTACAAGGAAGGTTTCCTAGTCCATCCTGAACCCAGGGTTCCAAATCAGAAGCTTGTAACCAAGCAACTCTGCGTGCAACTATGGCAATAGCCAAGGCTCTGCTGGCACACTCAAAAGAGTCAAAGGCTGCACGGTTGGAAAATTTGGAAACAGCCTGGGCCTGTTTAAGCCAGGTGAGAAACTCTTCCCTTTTATCTTCTGAAATAAAAGGAGATAAAGTTTGCAGATGATCTGTAACTTCTTTTAGAAACATCCCCATATAGAGACTATAGGAGTTGATTCTGGCAACAAGCATGTTGGCCTGGAAAATTCTCCTGCCAAAGGCATCTAAGGTTCTGCATTCTCTTCCTGGAGGATTAGAAGAGTGCCTTTTTGTACTCTATCTTCTTCATAGCAGACTCCACCACAATGGAGTGGTGAGGAAGCTGAGTCTTATGAAAGCCAGGACAAGGAGGAACACGATACATGGTGTCCAACCTACGAGAATGAGGGGAGATGGTGAGAGGGGTCTCCCATATGCCCAACATGTGATCATAAAGAATCTCATGAACTGGTAAAGTGGCTGCCTCTTTAGGAGCCTTAGGATATTGTAAAATATCTATTTTTTTTGGCTCTAGGCTCTGCTTCAGGGGCCACTGAAATGGAAAGGCCCCTGGCCACTTCCCTAATGAAGTCTTGAAAAGACAAGTCTTCTGGAACTGGAGAGGCGCGGTTAGGAAAGGCGGGAAGGCAGCGCGCAGGCGCTGTGGGATGCTCCCAAAAGCTTTCCTTTTGGACGCTGGGGAGCGTTCCCGCGCAGGCTCCGTCGGTACCGACGATACCCATGCGTGAAGACTCATTCCTGCTTGTTCCTGGAGATACATAATGACTTCCTTTGGATTGCAGGGGATCTGCAGAGGTTCTGGATCCCCTGGTGTAGGATATTGACCAGGTATAGAAATGGCAAGTAACTTTGCCATATCAAGCAGGAATGCTTGAAAAGAAATCTCCCCAGAGGAGAGTCCTTTAGAAAGAGGAGTAAGAACTAGATCTGTTGAAGAACTAGCTCTAGCACCCACCGGTTCATTCAGATTCTCTGGAATAGAAGATCTGAAGGGGTGGAGCATTGGATTGTCCTTGAAGGATAGTTGTCGGTACCACTGGAAGCCGGTACCACAACCCATCAGTAGCAAATCGTCCATGCTAGGGATCGATTCCAAACTCGGTATGGAAGGAAGCGAGCTGGTTGAAACGAGCATGGGAGTTACCGACACTGATGCTGATGTCGATACCGGTACCGTCGTTGATACAGATACCTGAAGATCAGTCTGTGATAGCTCTATCGGTACCGAAGTAACTGAACGTGGCAGACCTTGATCGGTAGAATGTCTTCGGTACCATTTGAAGTCGGTACCCAGTCATCCAGACTAGAGAGAGATTCTAGACTCGGCATCGAAGGAAGCGAGTCTATCGATGCATATCTGGAGGGTACCGACGTCAATACCAGTAGCGGTACCGGGATCAATACCGATACTGGAAGATCTGTCAGCAGCGGCTCAGTCGGCCCCGAAGGAACCGAGAGCGCTAGACTGCGATCTTTGGTGAGGAATGTTTCATCCAACACCATTGTTGATGCCGGGGTATCGTACCACCCCAAGCGGATGCCGCCACCGAGCATGGCTCAGGTATGTTCGTAGAGGTAAGAACCCCAGAAACAACCTGAAACCTCATAAATGGCTTGGAGGCCGAAGACTCCCACCAGGGTTTTAATGCCAAGGTGTTCGAGGGCAAAACCGGAGGCATCTCTATGCTGAGCATGAGATCTACCACTCGAGGCCTGGCTAGTCTTAACAGACTGTTTTTGGGTTACCTGATCCTGTGAAGAAGAAACGTTGCCTGGTACAGTGAAGTTTAATGGGGACCACGTATCGAGACATGCTCGATGCTGAAGACTTCTTCTGGATATACCGCTGTAGAAGGAACACTCCAGCGGATGGTGGTCAGGACCCAAACAGGGTAGACACCAATTATGAGTGTCTCCAATTAATTTGGTACCACCACAGTAAACATTTCTTAGGGTTAGTGGCTGGTATTTCCATGGAGTGTGAGTAGGCCTAGCAGGCCAAAAAAACCGTCAGGCACTAACAAGGAAAAAATATTCCTCAGAAAGGAAATTTTGTGAGAAGAAAGAAGAAACACCGGTGGTACCGGTGGTGTCGGGGAAGGCAGACGCAACCACAACAAAAAAATAAAGAATTTTCTGAGGTGACAGGAGTACATCCTGCCGGCTCCGCGGAAAAATGAAAACTGAGGAGAGGCAGTTGGGAAAGGCAGGAAGGCAGCACGCAGGCATGGTGGGATGCTCCCAAAAGCGTTCTGATTGGACCCTGGGGAGCGTTCCCGCACAGACTCCGTCGGTACCGACATACCCATATGTGGACTCATTCCTGCTTGTTCCTGGAGATAAACTTATGCTGCTGCTGGCAGCTCTTGAGGACCTTGTAATACATCTTTTTGCATAAACCACTTGCTGTGAACTTGTGGTCTGGCCCAAGACAGCGAAGGCAGCAGTCGTGTGTGTCAGTCAAAGAATCTTGGCACACCGATCACACTTTTTAAAACCACTGGTAGCCATGGGAGAAAAAAGTACCCCAGTGAGGCAGAAGTCCCGCCGAGCTGCCAGTTGGAAAGAAAAAGGCTTGAAGACTTCTAGGAGGAAAAAACTACAAAGACCTGAACTCTATGTTGAAACAGCAAGGAAGAGTGGTGGGAAGACTACTGATGCAGTACCAGAGGAGAGTATGAAACTCAGGCTGAAAAATCAATTTTTTCCGGGGATAAGCCAGACAGACGTCTGAAGGGCTCTGCGGAAAAAAGGAGACTGAGCAAGATGGCACTCTTGGGCGGGAAGGGGACTACGCATGCATGGTAGAGTCTCCCAAAGACTTTCTTTGAAAGCTGGGGAGGTGCTTCCATGAAAGCTCCATTGGTACCAACGTCACCCATATGTGAGGACTGACTTCCAGCTTGTTCCGAGAATGATTAGTATTAATGCCCTGCTTAACAGTGGATACCCCAGTGTTCTTCCTGGTCAAGTCAAAAACCAGAAGTTTTGTCATAAACAGTTTAGATTGTCCTAGTCGTTTGCTCCTCTTTTGCTGCCACAATCAGCCTGAGGCCAGTGCTGATGCACGCAGTTGATTTTTTTCCTCTCATAGCATTTTTTTTTTCTGCACTGAAAAGCCACAGTTTCAAACCTTTTACTATGCCTATCACTGCCTGAAAAGGAGCATACTAAAGCAGGCTAAATCACTATGTATCTCTGTATTTATGTAGCCTAGAAGTATTTCTCCTGCTCCATGTGAGACCCCAATGGTTCTGCAGGAATGAGTTTTTTGTGGAGGAGGGAGGGTGGGTCAAGGAATGGAGATTTTTTGCAGAAGAGTATTACTTTGCCCTTTTTTGTGATGGAATCCGCAAGCTCCTGGTCTTCAAGCCCGGAACGCCACCGTGTCACTTAACTCAAATGAAAGGGCGGGTCTCCAGGACTGGACAGAAGTTTCTCAAGGATCATCAATTAGCAGGTAAGGTCTAATTTGACCTTCCTTATTGTCCCCTCCAGTCCAGTCCCGGTATCCGTGGGATGTACCTTAGCAGTATTACCCTTGGGAGGGACCCACGAGCCCAGCCTGAAGCACCACCGATCTGAAACAGGCATCTCCCATTGCCTGCACCTTAAGACAGCAATGCTTAATGAAGAGTGCAACCTCTAACCCATCGCTGTCCTACAGATGTCCAATGGTGGTACCAGTCTGTATTCCGCCCATGCTGCCGCTCGAGCTCTGGTCAAATAGGCCCTCAACTGAGCGCTGCGAGTCTGCTTCAGTAGGTAGGCAGAAGCTGTGGCTTCCCTTATTCACCTAGAAATGGATGCCTTGGCTGCTAACTCCCCCTACCATGGCCTCCGAAACAGAAGAAAATGGTGATCAGACCTCCGGAAGGGGCAAGTCCTCCTGAGGTAGGTACCACATGACACGGTGAGTATCCAACCTATGCAGCCGAGTGTCCCCCTGTGATTCTCCTGCCCCTACAAAAATGGGCAATGACACCAACCTTCATCTGATGCTCAGTGTAATATTTTATACTGCAAAAAGCAATGAAATTATATTCAAATTTTAGTTTTAATTTCCCCTTTTTATTTTTATTTTTTTTAGCTTTCTTGCTGGCTGGAGAGAATGTATGCTTTTTTTTTTTTTTGTTAAAGTACTCTAGTCCTGCCTCTTTATAATAGCCCCAAAGGAGGGCAATTTTAAAACGGGCACCTAGTTTTAGTCACCTAGAACATGCCTATCTTGAGCCTACTTTATAAAGAAAAGCAGGCACCTACTTTATAAAATAGGGGCATGAATGTCTGAAAGAATACATTTTACTTACCTGATAATTTACTTTCCTTGAATCCTGTTAGGTCAGTGCAGATGAGTGGGTTGTGCTCCTTTGCCAGCAGGTAAAAGCAGACTTGAGCAATTTTCAGTGATGTCATTACTTTGTATATCCTCTGGTGCTGCACAGAGAAGCCAGTATGAAACTTCAAGGAGTAAGGCAAGGCAAACTCAGAAACTCAAAAAACTAACTACAAACAGCTTTCTTACAAATATTGTAAGCAAATATTTGGCTCTTACCGCAATAAAAAAAGTTGCCTAATCAGTTCTGTGGTCTGACACCAAACTTTCATAGCAGTCAGACCCCCAAACCTGCAGAAAGGTCTTCAGGCTGGGGCTGGACTGGTCTTACAGGATTCAAGGCATGTAAATTACTAGGTATGTAAAGTGTATTCTTCCTTATCCTGCTAGACCAGTCCAACGAGTGGAAGATACCCATGCAGTCGAGATCAACAGTAGGAGGATGACAACGCTCAGGACAGACTACTATGCCAAAAGCACCATCTCTACCAGCCCCCATGAACAACCTCTAGAGTTTCACAAAGGCATTCAATGAGGACCAGGTGACACCAGAGCAGACTCCACACTCAGGAAGCCTGCTCCCAGTGGAATGAGCACTAACCTACTTTGGCACATGCTTACTAGCCAGAATGTACACCGACCCAATAGCCCCATTACCTCAGTAGTCCCTTACGTCAGCAGATAAGAGGATTTGTGATTTGTACCAGTTTTCCTCAGATTGCCCATTAGTATGTTTTGAGGACAAGCTTTTCTCCCTTCAGGGCAGCTTGGGGGGTACTCCTGTGAACCCTTGATGCTTTCAGCATCTCACCCCCGAGAGCGCCGACATCAATAAATCTGGGCCTCTGCACGATGCTAGACCTCCTTACTGTTTGATGCAAGGAAGACATGGGTCAAATCTTTCTTCATCCTCGGGGGGAACAATATTGATTACAGATGTTCAGGAGAACTAAAGGTGCTTGGGCTCAGAGTGGGCTTCAGAAATTCAAGGCAGACACTGCCAGTGTCTGATACTGCCTCCAAAGTCATTGAGGCTTATTACTGATGCTGATGAATCGGAGTTAGAAGCCTCAAAAATCCCTACATGCTGCTTCCCCAGCCCTTAAGCCCCCATGTTGTCATCTGGAGGCACCATCTGTGGGTGTCCATAATGGATATGGTCTGAGAATCTGGTACACTTTTTAAACTGGCAAGTTTATGGGAGTTGTCAAATGGAAAAACAGCTGCAGAGAAATAAAACAGCTCTATTTTGGCAAAAATCACTCAGCCGGAACACAAAATGCATAAGGGGGCTGAGGCACTGCAGAAAAAGAATTACTCACCTGTAACAGGTGATCTCTGGGAACAGCAGAAATAAGTCTTCACATATGGGTGACATCAGCACTGACTGAGCCCAGCACGGGAACACTCGCCAGCATCCAATAGGAATGCTTTTGGGAGCATTCCTCCATGCATGCATGGCTGCCTATCCACCTTCCCTTCAGGTCTCCTCAGTCAGGTAAATAGCAGAGAAAAAGGAAACAATAAAAAACCTAGAAAATAAAATATGGACAGACAACTTGAGGGGAGGTGGGTGGGTTGTGAAGATTGATTACTGCTGTTCCCAGAGATCACCTGTTACAGGTGAGCAACTACACTATTCTCCAGGAATAAGCAGGAAGTCAATCACATATGGGACTCCCTAGCACATGACCGCCCTATGAGGGGAAAGGATTCCAGTGCCACAGAGGCTGCAGCAGGGATCCAACAGACTCAGCTCATTCAGAGCACGTCTCAGAAGGTGGTCGGATGGGCGGTGGGTAAGTTGTCTAAATTTGAAACTGGTTACGCTTGACTGAATTGAGCATCACTTCTGGAGTCCTTGTCCAGGCAGTAGTGAGATGCAGAAGTATGCTGTGAAGACCATGTGGCTGCTTGGCAGATGTCTGAAATTGACAGATCGGAGGTTGACTATGGTAGCAGCCATGGAATGGACATTATGTGCTGTGACATGGTTTTGTAGACAGACCCACTTGCGAGTAAGCAAAGGATATGCAGTCTACAATCCAGTTAGAGAGTTCTCTTGGAGACTGGTAACTCCAGATGACTCTGGTCAAAGGAGACAAACAGCTGAGAAAATTGATGATCCTTTGTGTGGTCGATATTGAAGGCAATTGCTTTTTTACAATCAAGAGAATGTAGGTTCGCCTCAGCAAGGGAGCCGAGAGGTCTGGGAAAGAAAGTTGGTAGTGAAATGGACTGGTTCAAGTGAAAAGGAGTAACAACTTTCGGTAAGAACTTAGGATGTGTCCATAGGACAACCTAGTCTTGGTAAAACTTAGTATATGGAGTATAGTCCACCAAATCCTGAGGTTCTCTCTCTTCGAGTTAACATCAAGGCCACTAGAAAAAAGTACTTTCCATGTTAAGAATTTTAAAGTAGTTGACACTAAAAGCTCAAAAAGAGGTCACAGTTGTATCAAGACATTTAGAGCCCAAACCATGGCCGGGGGGGGGGAGAAGGGGTGGTGAATCTCAAGACCAATGGGTGCATGGACACCTGGCAGTTATCTAGAGTATAGTGAGATGCCGATATGGCAGATAAACTTGTACAGAGTTATTTTTAAGACCTGATGACACGTGGAGGATATTGTAGAAGTTTCAGAACTGGACTTGTAAAGAGATCTAGGGCCCTTTGTAGCACCAGAGCAAGAACCTTCACTTGAAGGCATACCACCACCTGATGGAATCTTTTCTGGAAGATAGAACTTGTGGCACATCTTCCTGAAGTCCTAGATGTGAGAGCAGCCACCAGGCTGTCAGTTGGAGGGACTGGAGGATGGGGTGTAAGGGTTCTCCCTTTTCTTGAGTCAGGAGATCGGGAGAACACCCCAGGTGGCATGGAGGATATTGAGCTAGCTGAAGGAGAAGAGGAAACCATGGCTGTCTTGGCCAGTGAGGTACAATGAGAATCATTTAGCCCTGGTCATTCCAGAGCTTGAAAAGCACGTGTACAATGATAGGAAAGGGGGCAAGGCATAAAGGTGGCCTTGTCCCCAATGTATGAGAAAAGCATCAGAGCTCTCCCTGCAAGGAGATGGAATTCTGGAGCAATAATGAGGCAATTGAATATTGTCTGGAGAAGCAAAGAGATCGAGTAGTGGGAACCCCCAGAGGTAGAATAATTGTTGCACTACTACTGGGTTTAACTTCCACTCGTGTGGGAGGAGAAAGCAACTCAGTCTGTTAGTTTGTTCTCCTTCCCTGGCAGATATACTGCATGTAGATGAATTTTGTCAACTACTGCCCAGATCCATATGGCTAACAACTTTCTGCATAATGGGCAAGAGCCTGATCCTCCTTGTTTATATAAAAGATGGCCACCTGATTGACTGTATAAGGACTGCCTTGCCCAGCAGGTGGTGAGAGAACACCTGAATGGCATTGAATATGACTCCGAGTTTCAGTAGATTGATATGTAGGCAGGTCGCTGGACAAGACCATAGGCCCTGGATTGTCAGACCATTAGGGTGAGGCCCCCAACCATGCTCTGATGCATTTGTTGTCAGTGTGGTAGAGACTTTTGAAAAGATAACCTTATATTGAGGTTCTCTGGTATGGTCGATCAGAGAGAAATGGTGATGAGATCGGAGAGATGGTGCTCAAGAGCTCCTCTATGTTGATGCACCACCAGTGCCAGATGCAGCCTTGGAAGACAGAGACCGGTGCAGTATATGCCGAAGGCAATGGCTGGGACTTCTGAGCGCCAAAGAGCGATTTGCACTGCTTCTCACGACCCTCGAGTCCTCTGTCATCTGCAAACACAAATTACAAGAGGGCTGATTGAGTCCCAGGCATCAACTATGGGTATTTGTGGCAGATATGGTCCTTGTGCATCAGGATCACTTCTTTAACACGCTGGCCAGTTTTTCGGACATGTCATCTGAGAAAATAGTCACGGCAAGGTCAAATACTCAATTTCAGAGAGTAAAGGCCCAAATGGAGCACTAGCAATGGGGTGGGGTAAGGAGTTGCAGCAAGGAAGTAAAAACTAAAAGGAGGAGAGAACCGCAACAGTAGGAGACTGGGCAAAAAATAGCATTTAGGGAAAAGAAAAACAAATATGTACAAAGTTTTCCCAAAGTTAAATTCCCAGTTGAATTCTCCTGTTATATGTAAACTCATCACAGTTTGTTGCTTGCAATGAGTATTTCTGTTTAATGTAAACCGCGCTGATGAAAAAGAGTGCGGTATAAAAGAACACTAAATAAATAAATAATAAATAAAATTTACCAAGCAGAGATTTGGAACTTGTCCACGGGGCTCCACAGAAAACAAAAGACTGATTTCAAGATGGCCAGTAGCGACAAGACAAAGCCCCCCCCCCCCCCCCCAAAAAAAAAGCTCTTAATAGAAGCTGGGGGACTGTTCCTACACAGGGGCTCCATCGGCGATGTCACCTATACGTGAGGATTCATTCCTGCTTATTCATGGAGAAAGGTTTTTGTCTAGTATGTAAAATGTCACCTTCCATATTGCCCTGCTGGACCAGTCCAGACAAGTGGGACATACCAAAGTTACGACGCCACTGGGCAGGAAGACATAGCAGCTTGCAAAACCTTGGAGCCAAAGGCTGTGTCCGCCTGCATGTGGACATCCAAGTGGTAGTGTTCAACAAAAGTGGAAAGTGATGCCCAAATTGCTTCCCAACAAATGTCAGCAAGGGCTACCAAGCTCCGCTCCACTCATGATGCTTGCGCTCAGGTAGAATGAACACTGGAAGCCCTCCAGAACCAGCCAGTTCAGCAGCAGAAAACGCCAAAACAATGGCCTCCTTAATCCAGTACCCCAATGTAGACTTAGCCACTGCATCACCTTTGCACAGGCCCGCAAACACCACAAAAAGATGGTCGGACTTACAAAAAGAATTCTTGACCTCCCAATACTGCAGAAGCATTTTCTGGACATGCACAAAGTGAAGATCTTTCTTTCCCCTGACACTGCTCCTTACAGAAGGGTAGGGAAACCATCTGATTCACATGAAAAGGAAAAATCACCTTAGGCAAGAAGGAACCCACAGGGCAAATGGAAACTGCCTCCTTAGAAAACGATAGGTAAGTATCTCAGCAAGACAAAGCCTGCAGCTCGATAAGGAAAAGTGATCCCTGTCTGTGCACCAGGAGGCGAACCTCCGCCACCTGAACATGTAAGCCCGGCATCTCACATCCCTGTGAGAGGCTAGGACGTTAAGGAGTAGATGTTAGGATGCAGCAAGATTCCATCATCCTGGGAGATGAGGTATGGGGCAGAGCCCAGGCAGAGAGGCTGCTCCCTAAAAAGTTGCAGCAGGGGAAACCAGGACTGCTGAGGACAGAACAGGGCAATGAAGATCATGGTGCCCCTGTCGGCCTGAATCTTCAGCAGAGATTTTGCCATGAGTGGGATCGGGGGATAAATGTAAAGCAGACCCAACCTCCAGTTGAGGAGAAAGGCATCTGAGGCCAGCCGATCAATGGATGGCTGCTTGGAGCAGGAGCAGAACCAGCCCACCTGGGTGTTCTGCAGCATGGCAAAGAGATGTATCATGGAGGTACCCCACTCCCGAAAGATCCATTCCATCAAACCTCTGTGGAGGGTCCACTTGTGCAGTTGGAGGATTCTGCTCAGCTGATCCACAAAAACGTTGAGCTCGCTGGGCAGATAGGTTGCTCTCAGCTCTATCCCATGGGCCAGGATGGACTGCCACAAACTGACCGCTTTCCAGCAGAGGTATTATGAGCCCATGCCTCACTATTTGTTTACACAGAACATCGCCACCTGGTTGTCTGGATCAGGATCACCCAATTCACCAGGCGCACCTAGAAAACCAGAGGGCATTTTCTATGGCCTGCAGCTTGAGGAAGTTGAACTGGTGCAGGCTCTCCTGCTCAGATCACAGGCCCTGCATGCGCAGGTTGTCCAGACGGGCTCCTTACCCGAGCTTGGATGTGTCTATTGGTGTCCTGAGGGGCGCCTCCTCCTGGAAGGGGCGGCCCTTGAGCATGTTTAAGAGCTCCAACCACCAGTCAAGAGACTATACCCAAGGGAGCAGTGACCACCACTCTGTCCCAGAGACGGCCCGTGGCCTGCTTTCACTCCATGCGGCAGGTCTACTGAGCTTGCCACATGAAGAGATGGGCCAGGGGGGTAACATGCACTGTGGAAGCCATGTGACCAAGCACTTTCAGCATCCCCTGCACAGTCGTATGGTGCAGACACTGTATGCTATCAACCAATTCTGTTAGCCACTGCAAACGATCCATCGGCAGAATGCTCGAGCGGCATCGAGGGTGGCCCTGATTAACTCCAGCTTGCCGTGTGGGCTGGAGATGGGACTTTGGGTAGTTGATAAACCCCAGTTGCTTGAGAACCTGTATTATGAGATGAGTGAATTCCTGGACAGAGTCCGGAGTAGGACCCTTGATGAGCCAATCGTCCAGATAGGGGAAGACAAAGACCCCATGGTTTGAAGGTAGGTGGCCACTAACACAAGACACTGAAGACCCAGGGTGCTGAAGTCAACTCGAAGAGGAGCACCCAATACTGATAGTGCTGACTTCCCAGTACAAACATGAAGTATTTTTTGTGACTCGGATGGATCGGTATATGTGTATATGCATCCTTCAGATCCAAGGAACATAGCCAGACATCCTTTAGGAGGTAAAGGAGCAGCATCCCCAGTGAGACTATCTTGAACTGCTTGCACACTAAGAACCGGTTGAGGTTCCAGAAGCCCAGAATGGGCCAGAACCTGCCTGTCTTTTTGGGGACCAGGAAGTACCTGGAGGAGAAACCCCTTCTGGCCTGAGCCGGCAGAACCAGCTTGATGGCTAAGTCAGCCAGAAGAGCAGAGACGACCTCCTACAAGAAGCTTCAGTGCAGTGAGTTCATTGGGTATTCCCTCTAGGTGAAAGGAGGCAGCAACTGGGCAAAGTAAAGAGGGTATCCTTGCTGGACAAGCTGCAGCACCAAGGCATCCGAGGTGATAAAGATCCACCGGACGGTGAAATGGATGAGGGCCCCCCCCTACCTGAGGGGGAACCCCGACTGACAACGGTCAGTTGGCTATGCTCCTGAGGAACCAGTCAAAAAGCCCACCCCCACTTGGATTTCAGGGCTGGCTGGCCTTCTCCCTCCGCTTCTGGTGAGGAGCCTGAACCTTTGGTTGGGTACTCTGGGGCTCCGGGTAGTACCAGCACAGACATGGGTAGAAAGCCTTCTTGCCCTGGTACTTCTTGCGCGATGAGTCAGTAGTCTTCCTTCAGAGTCTAAACAGCATCATATGCTCCTTCGAGTTTCTGCCTTTTCCTCAACCCGTTTCCCGAAGAGGTTCTCCCCTTGGCAAGGAACATTGGCCAGCTTATCCTGAACTCACTGCTCCAGGTCGAAGAACTGAAGCCAGGCCAGCCACCGAGCACTGATGCCCACCACCGCCACTCTGCCAGACTCAAAAACATCATAGGTGGCTCATACCATATACTAGGAGCACTTCTTGCCATGATCTATCAGGCCTTGGAAGGAGTCAAGGCGGTCAGCAGGGAAATGAGAGGCAAAGTCTGTACAGTCCAGCATAATGTCCCTTCAGGAACACACTCATATACAGCTGATAGGAAAGGATCCTGGTTATCAGCAGGGAACCCTGGTAACATCTCCTCCCAAAGTCGTCCAAGGTTCTAGCCTCCCTACCCGGGGGCACCGAGAAATAGGTCTTTATGCTCTTCACCCACTTCAAGGCCAATTCTACCACAATAGAGTTGTGTGGCGATAAGGGCTTTTTGACCCCTGGAGCCTTCTGGACCTGGTACATAAAGTTCAGCTGCTGGCAGAAACCACACAAGGATTCTTCCACAGCTGCTGCAGCAGCAGTTTCTGCAAGACGTGGTGCACTGGCACTGCCTCCTTGGGTGCCGAGAAGTACTGGAGGAGCTCAAGCTCCTCAGATTTCAGCTCGTCCTCTGCTTCCAAGGAGAAGGGTATGGCCTTAGTCATGTCCCACACGAAGCCCTGGAAGGACATTTCCTCCAGGGGTGATCTGCACTGCTCATACAAAGATGGGTCAAAGAGAAGGTCCGGGATTCTCCTGTTTGAAATCATAGATCCTTCCTCCGTTTCCCAGCCCTCTGATTCGGCCTCATGGGGGGAAATCAAAGTAGTGTCATACCTCCTTCTGCTGCCTGCTTCAGTCATGCAAAGTGGATAGGCATCAGTGGGATAAATGGCACCCTGAGCGGGAACAGGGTGCCCTGGGGCATCAGACCTTGAA
Source organism: Ichthyophis bannanicus (assembly GCA_033557465.1). NCBI lineage: Eukaryota > Metazoa > Chordata > Amphibia > Gymnophiona > Ichthyophiidae > Ichthyophis > Ichthyophis bannanicus. The sequence goes on from CM066032.1 coordinate 53,700,562, forward strand.
ATGCTAGACAAGGAGATAGTCGAGGCAGGAGTATCAGGCAGGAGTTCGGAATGGACACCAGTTCCAATCTCCCACCCCATGCTCCTGCCTTGACTATCAGTGCATGGGTCTCAAAGATGGACTGGACTGGACTGACTGCAGTGATGCCACTGAAGGCATTTAAGAGCCAGCATGTTGCAAGGACAGGACCACTACCATGTAAGCCTCAAGGGTCCCTCCAGTACCACTACCTCAGAGGGGACTGGGGCCAGAAATGCAACTTCAGCCACCAGTGCAGATGCCTCAGATGAGGACTCCACAATGACAGGCTCATTGGGAGACATCCGTCTGCCCTCCGGGACTATGGGGGTCGATTCCTCCTGCCAAGGAAGCTTAGCGGACCAATTCTGGCCCTCGCTGTCAATGTTTTGTCAATGCACACGGAGCTTCTCCGGGTGCCCCCTTTGACACCGACAGGATCGGTGTCAGGTGCTTTCTCGATTCTGGTCAGGTTTCAACAGAGTCTCTGTTCTATGCCACAGCCCCTAAGTTCCAAGTGCGGCTGGGCGCTCCTCACGGTTGATGCCTCTGTGGAACCTCTCGACTGCATTGCTGATGCTGGAGCAGAGGATGCTGAACCAGACCTTCCAAAGGAGGACTCCTGCTTTTCCTGGCCCTTCAGGCCTCTCCTAGTCATCTGCAGGCAAAAGTTGCTTAAAGCGGGCTAGTTATCAGGCCCAAGGCTCTGTAAGCACCAGTTGTGCCTGAAAGTGACAGAAGTGGTAGGGTAACATTTATGCACTTCTTAAAGCCACTCACTGGCTTAGACATGTCCAAGAAAACTGTCAGCAAGGGCGAAGGCCTGAATTGGGCCAATGGTGGGAAAGACCCAGTAATGGAAAAGCACAGAAAGAGACAACAAAAAAGCTGAAAGTCGGCTGGGAACCGACTTAACCAACAATAGGCAGCCAAAATTAGAAGAAAAAGACCCACAGGGGAGGAAGGGGAGGGTAAACCCAGAAAAAAAAATTCTGCTGGTGCAGGGCACATCCTAAGGATTCTGAGGGAAAAAAAAAAAAAAACCTGGAGAAGATGTAGGCACGCATGTGCAGTGCAGCCTTCAAAAACTTTCAACGGAGGCTGAGCAGCTCTCCCATGTGGGACTCAGTTGGTGACATCTCCCATACATGAGGGCTTACTTTCTGCTTGTCAACAGAGAAAGCAGCTTCCCTTTAATGGCCAGATGGGACAACTGGGCTTTGGAGGATGTGTCTGCCTCCCAGTATCTGAGCCAAATCTGGCAGAACTATCCCTCGCTACTAAACGTACCAGGTCATACATGGCATCAGAAAGGAAGGTCATGGCAAATTCCAGAAAAAGGATAGTATCATCCAGCAGAAGAGACTGAATCCACTGGAGCAGGGCTCAATACGTGCAGCCTACCCATACCACTAACTGAAGAATAGCAGCCACTATGGTGAAACGGTTCAACAAATCCACATTTCAAATCCTTCAAAGCTGATCTGCCTTCCGCAGACATGGTGGTCTATCTGGTAAACACTGATCTGCACATCCAACTAGTGGTTTGAAATTCCCACAACACTCCTCTGGGAATTTCATCCTTAGTTGGAGTATCCCATTCTGCCGGATCATGTCCTTGATCACCTCTGGGAACGGGAAGACAGTAGTGGACTTCTGCACCATCATGGCTGGGGCATCTTAAACCCTTCCACATCATTCACATACTCTAGTCTTCCAGACTGCAAATAGTTACCATAATATGTATGATCTCCCAATGTTTACTTTTGTTTGTTTATTGTAAATAGTTATTTGTTTCATCTGTTCTATGTAATTCTGTTACATGTTACATATATTTATATAAAATGTTCTATGTACAATGTTGTTCTTCTGTAAACCGTGCTGATATTGAATAGTGCGGTATAAACTTAAATAAATAAAATAAATAAAATAAATAAATCTGCCAAATTCAAGGTAGATGAGACCCTGGCAATCAACACCGCCTGATACTCCTTCCAGAACAGGCAGACAACATTGGCCTCTTCCTAATCCTCCGAAGGCAAGAGTACTACTTTGTCCACATAAGAGCCCAGCATTAAGACATCAAAAGTTTGGGCAGATCCCAAGAAAGCCCCCAATCTCCAGGGGCAACCTTCGCCAGGAACATTTAGCCATAGGTAACCAAACAGGGCTACCACTCTCTGCCTGCTCCTCATAAGACTAGGCCCAGAGGCACACAGAGGCTGCAGGATCTGAATTTCCATGCTAGAAAGACTAGGTCTGCTGTAAAAAGGAAAATAATTCTGGTGAAGACAATCTGGAGTCCGGAAGCTCTCCTCTTGAAAAGGCCCACCCAACACTAGACGACATAGCTATCGCAGATCCTCTTGAGACGGGGAGCAGCCCACAGCATGGTCGCCGTAAACTCCAGCGAGATGTTTATTCTTACATAACATAAGAAATACCATACTGGGTCAGACCAAAGGTCCATCAAGCCCAGTTTCCTGTTTCCAACAGTGGCCAATCCAGGTCACAAGTACGTGTCAGGTTCCCAAAAGGTACGAATGCCACAATGCTGAATCCCAGGGTACGCAGTGGATTTCCCTGATCTTTAATAATGATTTAGGGGCATTTCTTCCAGGCATTTGGCCAAACCGTTTTAAAACTCAGCTACACTAACATCTTTTACTACATCCTCCGGTAAGGAATTCCAGAGTTTGATTACTTGAGTGAAAAAATATTCTCTTATTAGCCCTAAATGGGCTACATTGTAGCTTCACTGAGTGTTACCTAGGGGTATGTTCACTAAACCGTCTTAACGTCGCAGCGATAACGCCACTCGTCGCAGCGATAACGCCACTCGTCGCAGCGATAACGCCACTCGTCGCAGCGATAACGCCACTCGTCGCAGCGATAACGCCACTCGTCGCAGCGATAACGCCACTCGTCGCAGCGATAACGCCACTCGTCGCAGCGATAACGCCACACTAACACTATGAAATCCGGGTCTGAAGGGTGGAGTAAGGCTTCCCAGAGGACGGAGAGAAGAAGTCAATGGACGGAGAGTAGGAGGGGAGAGGCTCCAGGCACACTAACACTATGAAATCCGTGTCTGAACACCAACGCCAGTGAAACCCTCGCGTTAAGGTACATTTGCAGGAAAGAGAAACCATTTCAGTCAGCAATGTGCAGCAAAGGCAGGGAAACCCAGAAAAGTGATAGTTGTGATACATGTGCAGGGACCAAAAAGGCAAACATATAAAAGCACCAGAACCACATCTAAAATCCCAATAACCAAGCTGGCCAATAGTAATATTAATGATAAACAAAGCAACACTACTGACAAAGCATATAAATTAAGATGATATGTTTGGAAGGGTCTATGCTCTGTCCCCCTACAAAGTGAATGATCCCACATTGAAATAGCGCTAATCAGGGTTTTTGTCGTTTAGATTGGGCAGGTTTGTTATGGCATGCACATGTGCAGCAACAGCAGAGTAGGCACATAGGAAACAGCAACTGAACTGATGCTGTGAACAGGATACAGGGGGCTGCAGGCGGTACATGCTGTGGTCCAGCTGAGGTACACTGCGGGCTAGGCAGATGCCTAGGTGACACATAAGAATGCCAAAACTGTAAAGCAGCAAGACAGCAACTGACGAGGGTCAAACAAGGGCACGAGTGTGTGTGTCCCAAAGTGGCACAGGGGAGATTACAAAGCAGGTATCCCCAAGGGCACATAACATTGGCAGGCAGTGCGGGGGGGGGGGGGGGGAGCGCACACATGTCCATGTAGGCACTCTACCTGAGAATCCACACCATAGGCAGCTGCCTACCGACATACTGGATGGCCTGGAACTGCGCACCACCGGCATAATGGCATGGCAGCATGGTGGCGGTGGGGTGCTGAAGGCGGAGGGGGCATTGGCATCTGCCCACAGCAGACCATGGCCTAGCCCCGTTTAAGTTAGGTGCCGTGGAATGCAACAGACAGGGTCTGTCTGACAAACAGTCATGGTATCCCCAGGGAATGAACTGTTCCTGTGGCAACAGTGTGGTGTAGTACTCACAGCCAGTGTGTTCAGGAGCAGGTTGTCACAAGTTCAAGTCCCAGCTGTGGCTCCTGCCAACCCAGTCCCCATATTTTACCCAGTACTAAACCATGCCATTAAAGATGGAACCTTTATTGCAGATAAAGCAGTTACTCACCTGTAACAGGTGATCTCCGGGAACAGCAGGAATTTAGTCCTCACATATGGGTATTGTCAGTACCGACAGAGCCTGCGTGGGAACGCTCCCCAGCGTCCATTCAGAACGCTTTTGGGAGCATCCCACAGCGCCTGCGTGCTGCCTTCCCACCTTTCCCAACTGCCTCTCTCCAGTTGAGTTTTAGCTCTGAGACAGAGAGAGCACGAGGGAAAGGAAAAGAGCGAGATAGAGAGATACAACTCCTAGGGGAGGTGGGTGGGTTGTGAGGACTAAATTACGGCTGCTCCCGGAGATCACCTGTTACAGATGAGTAACTATGCTATCTCCAGGAACAAGCAGGAATGTAGTCATCACGTATGGGGACTCCCTAGCTTTAGGTGCCAGGGAGAGACTCCGGAAGTTGTGTGTCCCTGAGAAGGGCTCCACTCCCCCCCATGGATCTCTGGCATCCTACCAAGGATGGTGGCTAGGAGATGATTAGGTATGGAACAGGTGTTTGAAAACAGCCTGACCAAACAAGGCATCCCGGCAGGAGTCCTTGTCCAAGCAGTAATGGGCTGTGAAGGTATGAACCAAGGCCCAAGTGGCTGCTCGACAGATGTCGTCAATAGAGACAGAGTTCAGATGAGCCATTGAAGCTGCCATAGCTCTCACATTGTGAGCTGTGACATAGCCCTCCAGAGAAAGATTCTTACTCTGATAGGCGAAAGAAATACACTGAGCAATCCAGTTAGATAGTGTTCTCTTGGAGACTGGAAGTCCCAACTGAGAAGGATCAAAAGCAACAAAGAGTTGAGCGGACTTTCTATGTTGCTGTGTTCTTTGTAAGTAAAAAGCGAGAGCTCTTTTACAGTGCAAGGTATGAAGATTCCTCTCTGCATTTGATGCATGAGGTCCTGGAAAAAAAAGACAGGTAGGTAGACCTCTTGGTTGAGATGAAAAGGCGAGAACTCATCCACACCTTAGGCATAAAGTGTGGATGAGTTCTAAGGACTACCTTGTCATGATGGAACCTTGTATAAGGTGGATTAGCTACTAGTGCTTGCAATTCACTAATGCGGCGTGCTGATGTGATTGTAATGAGAAAGATAACCTTCCAAGAAAGGAATTTCAAGGAGGTGGTAGCTAAGGGTTCAAAAGGTGGCTTCATGAGCTGCCCAAGAACCAGGTTCAAGTCCCATGCCACCGGAGGTGGTCTAATGGGAGGCTTAGTAAGAAGGCGGCCTCATGAATCTTGCTATACGAGGATGAGAGGAAATAGATTGTCCATTTAGAGGTTTAAGAGAAGCTGCAATAGCACTCAAATGGACTCTTACGGAATTTGTCTTAAGGCCTGCATTAGACAAATGGAGGAGATACTCCAGTAAAGATTTCAGAGGTATAGCAAGGGGGTTAAGACCCTTTTCTGAACACCAAATAGTAAACCTTTTCCACTTGAAAGCATAATAATGTTTATTGGAAGGTTTTCTGGAAGCATAAAGAACATCTTTCACTTGCTGAGAAAGATGAAGATCTTGGAGATCTAGGCCTTCAGCAACCAAGCCCTGAGATGCAGGGGGGATTGGGATGCCGTAACATCCCGTTCTCCTGAGAAAGGAGATCTGGAGCAGACCCTAACTCCAAGGAGGGAGCTTGAGAGAGATGTAGAAGCAGAGGGTATCACACTTTCCGTGGCCAATGTGGTGCTATGAGGATCATGTGGCCTCTGTCTCTCTGAAGCTTGAAGAGGGTTTTGGGAATTAGGGGAATGGGTGGAAAGGCATACAGGAGTCTTGACCCCAGTAAAGGAGGAAAGTATCCCTAGCCTGAACTCCCTGAGCTGGAATTCTGGAAAAGAACCAGGGAAGTTTGGCATTCCACGGACTTGCAAAGAGGTCTATGTCCGGGGTTCCCCAAAGTTGAAATATCCTGGTCACCTGGTCTGCATGCAGAGACCACTCATGTGGAAGGAGAACTCGACTGAGTCTGTCCGCCCAAGAGTTTTGAATGCCTGGAAGATATACTGCCAGCAGATGAATCTGATGCTCTCTGGCGAGGGCCCATAGTCGCAAAGCTTTGTTGCAAAGCGACAGAAAGCCCGTTCCCCCCTGCTTGTTCACAGAGAACATGGCTACCTGAATGTCCGTGTGAATGAGGAGTGTCTTGTAGCTGAGCAGGGAGTGGAACACTCAAAGGGCCAGGAAAATTGCTCTGAGTTCCAAGAGATTGATATGTAGACAACTCTCTTGTGGAGACCAGGTGCCCTGGGAGGAGAAGTCTTGCAGATGAGCTCCCCAACCCTTTGGAGAAGCATCTGTTGTGAGAGTTGCTTGGGGTAAGGGTTGTTGGAAGGGGCACCCCAGCAACAGATTTTGAGTGGACCTCCACCATTGGAGGGACAAAATGAGGCGACTTCTGTTTGCTATTTTGTCTGACAGGCACCCTGCTGATGCCTGGTTCCATTGGGTGGATAAAGTCCACCGAGCTGCCTTCATGTGGAGGCGAGCATATGGAACCACATGCACGGTGGATGCCATGTGGCCCAGCAATTGCAACATTTCTCGAGCAGTTAGATGAGGCTTTAGCACTGCTTGAGAAGCTAACTGCACTAAGCGAAGGCAACGGGCCTGGGGGAGATGGGCCCTTGCTCTTGTGGTATCCAGAAAAGTTCCTATGAACTCTAAAGATTGAGTGGGAGTCAGACTGGATTTTGGGATGTTTATTACCAGCCCTAAATACTGGAGGATACGCATTGTGCAGGATAGAGAAGTCTTGGCCTCTGACTGTGGTGGAACTCGAATGAGCCAGTCATCCAAGTAAGGGAAGACGAATATTCCCAGAGTACGGAGAAATGCTGCTACCACAGCCATGCATTTCGTGAACACCCTTGGAGCAGAGGCCAGACCAAAAGGAAGCACCCTGTATTGGTAGTGCTTTCCTTGAAAATGGAACCAAAGGAACTTTCTGTGGGTTAGATGGATGAGTACATGGGTGTATGCATCCTTGAGATCTAGAGGACAAAGCCAATCCTGACTCTGAAGGTATGGAAGCAGAGCACCGAGAGAAATCATCTTGAATTTCTCCTTGACAAGGAATTTCTTCAATTCTCTGAGATCTAATATAGGTCTGTATCCCCCTGTTTTCTTTGGGATAAGAAAATAAGGGGAATAGAACCCTGTGCCCTGTTGATGAAGGAGCACTTCTATCGCCCCTTGGGCAAGAAGAATAGCAACCTCCTGACCTAAGAGGTTGATGAGAGGTGTCGGAGAATTGAACTGCTTCACTATTGTGTGAGGGGGCATGCTTGAAAAATGAAGTTTGTACCCCTCCTTTATGATGGACAGTGTCCAATGCTCTGCTGTTATTTGCCCCCATCTGGGGGCAAAATGACAACCTTTCTGGAATGGACGGTTCTGGTCCTTCCAGAACCAGAAAGGCTAAGTTCTCTAGCTGAAAGTCAAAGGCCCTGAGGACGCTGAGGAGGCTGAGGCTGCTGGGCCGGTGGAGGCCTAGCAGCCTTTACTTTCTTCTGTTTGGGTGGTTGCTGACGTTTGGTTGAAAATTGACCTGCAGAAGATGCCTGCTGAGTATAAGCAGGATAAAATCTTTTCTTTTTAGAAAAAGGGTGTTTTCTTGAACAACTTCTTTCTAACAGGATCAGCAGTGGACTTGGTTAGTCTATCCAAGGAGAAATTTTCAGCATCCATTTCATTGGCTTTTTCCTGCCAAAATTTACCAAACAGGTTCTCACCAGTACAAGGGATATTTCCCAATGTATCTTGTACCCAGAGCTCTAAATCAGATGCCTGGAGCCAAGCAATTCTACGTGCACCTATGGCAATAGCCGAGGTTCTGCTTATACACTTAAAGCAGTCAAAGGCTGCACGGTTGGAGAATTTAGAGACATCTTGGGCATGTTTGACCCAAGTGAGAAAGTCCTGTCTTTTATCCTCAGAAATGAAAGGACTTAAAGTCTGTAAATTATCTGTGACCTCCTTTAGGAACATTCCCATGTAGAGACTATAGGAACTGATTCATGCAAGCAAGCATGGAAGCTTGAAAGACTCTACGTCCAAAAGCATCCAGGGTTCTGCATTCACGTCCTGGAGGATTAGAGGCATGTCTTTTTGCACTTCTAATCCTTCTCATAGCCGACTCCACCACAATAGAGTGGTGAGGAAGCTGAGTCTTATCGAACCCAGGACAAGGAGGGACACGATACATAGTATCTAACCTACGAGAATGAGGAGAGGTGGTAAGAGGTGTTTCCCACATCCTCAACATGAGATCATATAGAATCTCATGAATGGGTAAGGTAGCTGCCTCCTTAGGAGTTTTGGGATAATGTAAAATTTCCAACTCCTTGGCCCTTGGCTCTGTTTCAGGGGCCACAGTGATGGACAGGCCCCGAGCCACCTCTCTGATAAAGTCTTGGAAAGACATGTCCTCTGGAGGAGACATCCTGCGTTTAGGGGAGGACGACTCCTCTGGAAGAAGTATCTCTGCATCGACAGAACTTTCAGAATCCTCAGATTCTTCTGACGACTCGAAGTATCGTCTGTCCGGATGCTCCTGCAGAGCCCGATACCCGTACCGACCAAGGTCGGTACCGGGAATAACCGGTACCAGAGAATCGGTACCGGAAGGCATCATAGGACAGAGTACCGGCATAGCAGACACCGATGCTATCGGTACCAATACCGATGCCAGTGCTAGTGCCGGTGGAGTTGTCTGTCACGGTACCAAGGGCGTCGATGCCGCAAGGAAAGCCTCCAGACTGTGTTCCATGGTCAGAATTCTCTGGTCCATGGAGGCCGCCAATGCCTGGAGGTCGGTACCGGTGGAAGCCACCAGTACCCCAGAGCATGGCACTAGGAGATCTGTCGAGGCCGAGCCATCTAGAACATCCTGGAACCCCGATAATGCTTTGGAAGCCGAAGCCTCCCGCCGGGGTAATTTTGCCGGTGCAGAATCCGAGGGCAACACCAGAGGCATCTCGATGCTTAGAAGATCTACCCTTCGAGGACCGGCTGGATTTATGTTTAGTTACCTGAGATCCACGGGAGGAAGAATCAGCCCTGGAAGACGTCGACGCCACCGAAGCTGCATCAGAAGGAAACAGGGTACTGAGCTTGGCAGCCGACCGCTTTTAGACATTATGGCACAGGACACACAATCCGTGATGGAGGGGTCAGGACCTAAACATTTTAAACCCCATTCATGGGTGTCGGTGACGGAAATGGTACCGCCACACTTTGTGCACTTTTTAAAACCTGAGGCAGGTATTTCCATGTTAAGGACGTTTTTGGGCCTAAAGACCAAAAAGGCAGGTGCACCTGAAGAAAATAGAAAAATATAAATATATATATTTTATTTTTTTATTTTTTTTTTAGAAACAGGAAAAGAAAGACCGGCGGTACCGGTAGAGCATCGAAGAAGGCAGATGCGACCACAAAAAGAAAGAAATAAAGAAATTCTTCTGCGGTGACAGGAACACGACCTGCTGGCTCCGTGGAAAAAGAAGAACTGGAGAGAGGCAGTTGGGAAAGGCAGCACGCAGGTGCTGTGGGATGCTCCCAAAAGCGTTCTAATTGGATGCTGGGGAGCGTTCCCACGCAGGCTCCGTCGGTACCAACGATACCCATATGTGATGACTACATTCCTGCTTGGTCCTGGAGATAATAAACATGCCTGAAAGAGTAGTTACTCACCTGTAACAGGTGTTCTCCAGGAGCAGCAGGAATCAGTCCTCACATATGGGTGACGTCGGCGCCGACGGAGCCCTCGTGCGGAGCATTTCCCCAGCTTTCAAAGAAAGCCTTTGGGAATTGCAGCGCACATGCGCGGTCCTCTTCCCGCCCAAGGTTGCCATCTTGCTCAGTCTAATGACATAGCTAAAAGACAGCAAAAACTTAGCAAACACAAATCATATGACTGCAACTCCAAGGGGAGGAGGGAGGGTTGTGAGGACTGATTCCTGCTGCTCCTGGAGAACACCTGTTACAGGTGAGTAACTACTCTTTCTCCAGGACCAAGCAGGAAGTCAGTCCTCACATATGGGACTCCCCAGCTTAAGGCTACCGGAGACCCCAAGCGGAAAAATGAGCTCCCTCTAGCTCGTCAGAACAGAAGGAAGGAATCTTCTCTGAGAACGCCACCGACCGGTAGCCCAACACCAGGGCCGGAGGGTAGGAGGTGCCTAAACACCAAAGAGATTATGGAGTACTGCCTGTCCGAAAGCACTGTCCCTGCGGGACTCCCTCTCAAGGCAGTAATGGGCCACAAAAGTCTGGCTTGAAGACCAAGTTGCGGCCCGGCAGATGTCTGCCAACGGAACAGAGGAAATGAGCCACTGACGCAGCCTTCGCCCTGACACGATGAGCCGTGACTCGACCCTCCAACAAGAGGCCGGCTGCCCCATAAGCCCAGGCGATACAGTCAGCGACCCATATGGACAACGTACGCTTGGAGACAGGGAACCCCCAACTTATTGGGGTCAAAAGAAACGAAAAGCTGAACAGCCATCCGATGCTCCCGCGTACGGTTAAGGTAGAAGGATAACGCCCTCCTACAGTCCAGGGTATGCAAGACCATCTCAGCCCGGTTGGCATGCGGCCTGAGAAAGAAGGTCGGAAGAACCACCTCCTGATTGAGGTGAAAAGGCGAGACAACTTTAGGAAGAAACTTAGGGTGAGTCCGTAGGACTACCCTATTCCTGTAGAACCTAGTGTAAGGAGGATCAGACACTAGTGCCTGCAGTTCACTCACTCGCCTAGCAGAGGTGAGAGCTACCAGAAATAAAGTTTTCCAGGAGAGAAAAACGGAGAGGGCAGGTAGCCATAGGTTCAAAAGGCAGACAAGCCGCTGTAAGACCACATTCAGATCCCACTCAGGGGCCAGTGGACGCAAAGGAGGCTTAAGCAGAAGACGGCCTCTGAGGAAACGAGCCACCAAAGGGTGGTTGGAAAGAGGCCTGCCGTCCACCGGCGAGTGGTGTGCTGAGAGAGTACTAAGGTGAACTCGGACAGAGTTAGACTTAAGGCCCAGATTGGAGAGGTAGAGCAAATATTGCAATACTACCGCTACCAAGCACGAGAAGGGATTCTCTCTGTGCTGAGCACACCATGCGGAGAATCTACGCCACTTAAGAGCGTAGGATTTCCTGGTGGATTGACGCCGAGAGGCCAAAACTACATCTTCCACCTCTCGAGGCAGTAGTAGGGGAGCTAGAACTACCCTTTCAGCAGCCAGGCCATCAGATGAATGGACTGGAGGTTTGGGGTGCAAGAGAGTCCCCTGATCCTGAGACAGGAGATCGTGTTGAAACCCCAGAGGAATAGGTGTCCACCGCCAGCTGTAGCAGAAGCAGGAACCACAGTTGCCTCGGCCACCTGGGGGCTATGAGAATCAAGGAAGCCCTGTTCCTGAGGACCTTGAACAGCGTTCTGGACACTAGTGGTGTGGGAGGAAACGCATACAGCAGGCCTGTGGACCACGAGATCAGAAACGCATCCGCTGCCACTCTGAGAGGATGCGGTTGTCTGGAGCAAAAGCTCGGGAGTTGACGGTTCAGAGGACTGGCGAAAAGATCCATGGTGGGGAGTCCCCACTTGAGAAAGACCTGCTGAACCACCAATGGGTTCAATCTCCATTCGTGTGGTTGCAGGATCCTGCTTAGTCTATCTGCCAGGCAATTTTCCTGACCTGGAAGGTAGACAGCCTTGAGAAGGATTCCGTGATTGACAGCCCAAGAGCAGTCGTTGCGCCTTCACATAGAACATGGCAACTTGATTGTCCGTCTGGACCAGTAGACTGGTGAGAGGCATGGTGGGAGAAGGCTCTCAGAGCTAAGCGTATCGCCCATAGCTCCAGGAAGTTTATCTGCTGAGTAGCCTCCCAAGGGGTCCAGAGACCCTGAGTACATGTCCCTTGGCAATGTGCTCCCCAACCGAGAAGAGAGGCATCTGTTGTCAGCACCTGAGTATGCGGAGGGGATTGAAAAACCACTCCGAGCACCAGATTCGGAAGATGAAGCCACCATTGCAGAGAGGAGACCAGGAGGTTGGATATCTGCACTGAGTCCGCTAGGCCCCCTGTGGCTTGATGCCACTGAGTGCGAAGGCTCCACTGAGCAGGTCGCATGTGCAGGCGGGCATTGGGGGTGACATGAACCGTGGAAGCCATATGGCCGAGTAGTCTCAGGAACTGCCTGGCAGAAACCAGGGAATTGCTGCGAAACTGGCTGGCCAGATCCATTAGCCTGTGGGCCCTGTCCAGAGGCAGAAAAAGCCTTCGCTTGAAGAGAGTCTAATCTGGACCCTATGAACTCTAAGTTCTGGGACGGGAGCAAAGTGGACTTTGCGAAGTTTATGACAAACCCCAAGTGCTGAAGCAGAGCCACAGTGCGAAGGGTGGCCTGGTTGGCCTCTTGGGAAGATTGGCCCCTTATGAGCCAGTCGTCCAGGTACGGAAAACACAAGGAGACCCTGAAGCCTCAGGTAGGCCGCCACCACTGCCAGGCACTTGGTGAACACCCTGGGAGCAGAGGACAGGCCAAATGGTAGTACCCTGTACTGATAGTAGTTTCCTCCCACAACAAACGTGAGATATTGTCTGTGGTCTGGGTGGATAAGGATGTGAGTATACGCATCCTTTAGATCTAAGGAGCATAGCCAGTCTCCCTGCTGGAGGTAGGGCAGCAGGATTCCAAGGGTAAGCATCTTTAACTTTTCCCTCTCCAGGAACTTGAGGTTTCGCAAATCTAGGATGGGTCTGAGGCCTCCTGTTCTTTTTGGTACCAGAAAGTACCTGGAATAAAAGCCGTGACCTCTCAGGTGGTGGGGCACCAGTTCCACAGCCTGATCCTTTAGCAGACTTGCTAACTCCTGAAGGAGTAGGTCCCTGTGCAGAGGGGGTCTTGGAGGCTCCCCTGCAAAATAGGAGGGAGGTACCTGGTGAAAATGGAGAAGATAGCCCTTCTGGACTATATGAAGAACCCGAGTATCCGATGTGACGGCTGACCACCTGTGGGCAAAGTGGGTCAGCCGGCCTCCTGTGCTGAGAGAAGCCAGCTGAGGAGAAGAGGCTATGCTGTTTGAGTCAAAAACCCCCACCCTGCTGAGCAGGGGCTGGTGTTGATGGCTTGGGGGCCTTCTGCCTACGGGGCCCTTGACCCTGCCCCTTGGCCTGCTGACCCTGTTGGGGAGCTGCAGAGACATGATAATGAGGGTACTGTTTGTAGGCAGATGACTTCCTCGGGTAAAAGATCACTTTTCCCGAGCCCTCCTTCTTCTGAGAAGGGGCAAAGGTTTTCCTGGAAAGCCTAGTCCTGGTCAGAGTCTCGGTCTTGAGTTCTGCAGCCTTTTCAGCCATGGGCTTGCCAAAGAGGTTTTCACCTCGGCAGGGGACATCGACCAACTTGTCCTGGACCCATGGCTCGAGGTCAGATGACTGTAGCCGAGGGCTCCGTCGGCGCCAACGTCACCCATATGTGAGGACTGACTTCCTGCTTGGTCCTGGAGAAACGCCTATATTTTACTCTACAGAGCACAGACACCATAAACATGTGCAATCCCTAGAGCAGAGTTTCCCAACTGCAGTCCTGGAGGGCCAAATACCATTCAGGTTTCATGCTGTCCCTAATAAATCTGCCTGGGCTGCATTAGTATACGCCGCCCCATTGTATGCAAATGTATCTCATGCATATTCATTAGAGACAGCATGAAAACCTGAACAGTGTTTGGCCCACCAGGACCGGAGTTGGGAACCTCTGCCCTAGAGCAGCAGCCAACAGGGGCATAAACACCCACACCCACAGGCTCCACTATCCAGAGCCTCATTGACAGTCAGGTTGTTGAACCCTGTGCACAGCAGCATCTCCCAATACTAGCATTTGCATACCTTAGCAATGCCACCCTAAACTTGGGAATACGTTAGTTACACATATATCAAAAGGTTGCTATGATTAATGGCAGATAATTCCTAAGTTAAGCACAATTTGCTGATAGAGCTGCATCATAGCAACCTTTCTGGTATCTGTGGAGTGTGTTTCAGTTTTGGTTTCTGACAGTGTTTACCACACCAGGGAGCGACCAACAGTATTGCGTTCCATAAGAACATAAATACATAAGATATGCCATACTGGGTCAGACCAAGGTCCATCAAGCCCAGTATCCTGTTTCCAACAGTGGCCAATCTAGGTCATACATACCTAGCAGTATCCCCAAGAGACACAGGTTCCACAATGCTTGTATTGGGTCAAGCGTTGATATCCTGTGTCCCTTTTTAATAATGGTTTATGGACCTTTCCTCGAAGAACTTGTCCAAACCTTTTTTAAACCCAGCTACACTAACAGCTCTTCCTACATCCTCCGGTAACAAATTCCAGAGTTTGATTACACGTTGAGTGAAAAAATATTCTCTTAACTTAGATTACCCTGTAGCTTCATTACATGTCCCCTAGTCTTTCTATATTCTGATAGCGTAAACAATCGATCTATGTTTACCCGTTCCACTCCATTCATTAATTTATAGACCTCTATCATATCTCCCCTCAGCCGTCTTTTCCAGACTGAAGAGCCCCAACCTTTGTAGTCTCTTCATAGGAGTAGCCTTCCATCCCCTTTACCATTTTGGTGGCTCTTTTCTGTACCTTTTCTAATAACGCTATATCCTTTTTAAGATACGGCGACCAGAATTGCACACAATATTCAAGGTGCGGTCGTACCATGGAACGATACAGAGGCATTATAATATCCTTTGTTTTATTTTCCATTCCTTTCATAGAAACATAAAACAGAAATATGACAGAAAAAGACCACATGGCCTATCTAGTCTGTCCTTCCATAACTACAACAGTCCCCTTTTTACCTTTAGAGATCCTCTGTTTGTCCCATGCTTTTTTGAATTCAATTACTGTCCTCATCTCTACCACCTCCACTGGGAGACTATTCCACAGATCCACTACTCTTTCCGTAAAGAAATAATTCCGCATATCACTCCTGAATCTCTCTCCCTTCACCCTCATCCTATGTCCCCTCGTAGCAGAACTTGCTTTCAATTGAAAGAGGCTCTCCCCCTGAACATTTGTGCCACGGAGGTATTTAAACAGATTTTAATCAAATTAAATGAAAATAGACAATTACTAAATGAAGTGGGAAATTTCTAGTAATTACAATCATAACTTTTAAATTTTAAGACGTCTGTTTTCTATCAGAATCAGAGCTGTAATCTTTGTGCGCTCTGTTGTAAAGCATGTGCGCTCGCTCGGCGAGGTGTGCGTGCGCGCACAGCTTAGAGGGAACAGTGCTCTAAGGTGTACATATTAAGATCCTTCAGTCTGTCCTCATATGCATTACAATGAAGACCACTAATCATTTTAGTAGCCACCCTCTGCACCAACTCCATCCTGTTCACATCCTTTTGAAGGTGTGGTCTCCAGAATTGCACACTATACTCCAAATGAGGTCGCACCAAAGACTTATACAGAGGCATTAACACCTCCTTTTTTCTGCTAGCCAATCCTCTCCGTATGCACCCAAGCATCCTTCTAGCTTTTGCCATCGCCTTTTCTACCTGTTTAGCTACTTTAAGATCATCAGACAAACACACCTAGGTTCTGCTCTTCTTTAGTGGACAACAGTACTTCACCCCCTATACTATATTGCTCCCTTGGATTGCTGCAGCCCAAATGCATGACCTTACATTTTTTAACATTAAATTCCAGCTGCCAAATTCTAGACCATTCAAGCTTAGCTAGATCCCTCCTCATGTTATCTACACCTTCCTGGGTGTCTACTCTATTGCAGATTTTGGTATCAGCAAAGAGGCAAACCTTACCTGAAAGCCCTTCCGCTATATCACTAACAAAGATGTTAAAAAGAAACGGACCAAGGACAGATCCCTGGGGCACACCACTGATAACATCCTTCTCCTCAGAGTGAGCTCCATTTACTTGTACTCTTTGTTGCCTCCCACCCAACCAATTTCTAACCCAAGCAGTAACTTTAGGGTCCATCCCTAGGGTGCTCAATTTGTTTATAAGTCGCCTGTGAGGAACAGTGTCAAAGGCTTTAGTGAAATCTAAATACACCACATCTAGGGCTCTCCCTCAGTCCAACTCCCTGGTCACCCAGTCAAAGAAATCAATCAAATTTGTCTGACAAGACCCGCCTCTGGTGAATCCATGCTGCCTCGGATTCTGTAATCTGCTGGACTCCAGAAACCTCACTATTTTCTCTTTCAGCAGCGTTTCCAATAATTTACTCACCACCGAAGTTAAACTAACCGGCCTGTAGTTTTCAACCACATCCTTACTTCCGCTTTTGTGTAAAGGCACCACATGAGCCTCTCTCCGGTCCTTTGGCACCACTCCCGACTCCAACGAGGCATTGAAAAGGTCAGTCAGTGGAGCTGCTAGAACGTCCCCAAGTTCCCTCAGTATTCTCAGGTGTATCCTATCCGGTCCCATCGCTTTGTCTACTTTAAAACGGAAAGAATATGGCACCACTACAGACCTGACAAGTGAAGGCCGCCCACCAAAACTCATGGACCGGGCAAGGAGAGCATTAATCAGATATGCTACAAAGACACCAAGGATAACACTGAAGGTGCTGCAAAGATCCACAGCAGAGATGGGAGTATTTGTCCATAGCACCACTTTAAGCCGTACACTCCACAAAGTCGGGCTTTATGGAAGAGTGGCCAGAAAAGCACCATTGCTTAAAGACAGCATGTAGCAGACCCTCCAAACACATGGAAGGTGGTTCTCTGGTCAGGTGTGACAAAAATTGATCTTGAGCCCCATCATTCCTCGACAACCTCATAACCACACAGCCCCCCAACAGATGCCGAAGGACTACTAACCTGAATACTCTCTGCGTTCCCAGTAGTATAAGAGATGTTAAAGAGGGAACGAGCAACCGGGCATACTCGTACATTGCACCCATACTCTGGAACAAGCTTCCGCATGAGTTACGACTGATAAACAATATTCAGGACTTCATAAAAAAAGCTTAAAACCCACCTTTTCCAAGAACATTACGGTATCACCTAGACAGTTTTTCTTCACCCTCTCACTACCCAAGTTGCCTAACCCCTGAAGCTTAGGAGGCAAAATAGACCCGATGTCAATGTTAGTAGGATTGCATATACAAATGTATTCTATGTACTTGAAAAACCTGTAATGTATTTAAAATCTGATCAAACAAATGTTTATTTATTAGCTCACTTTGTTGCCCAAACCTGCATGATCAAAATGTAATGTATATTTGTAATTCATTGTGATTGTAGCTCATTTTTGTTACTCGCACTTGGATGATCAAAATGTAATGTATATTTGAAATTCTTTGTGATTCTGGTGTACCCCTCCCTCAAATCATACTGTATCTTTGATTGAATAAATTACTCCCTGTATCTACACCATGGTCCGCTGCTGATCGCTGGAAGTGGCGACTTATAAATGTTTACCAAATAAATAAATAAATTTTAGACCATCATGGGAAATGTCCATGTGTGGCGCAAGCCCAACACTTCCCATCATCCCAATAATAACATTCCAACAGTGAAACATGTGGTGGCAGCATCACGCTGTGGAGATGTTTTCCAATGGCAGGGACAAAGGATGGCACTAAATACAGGGCAATTCTTGAGGAAAACTTGTTTTTAATCTGCCAGAGATTTGAGACTGGGGCAGGACAATGACCCAAAACATATTGCTAAAGCTGGCTTAAAAGGGAAACATTTAAATGTCTTGGAATGGCCTAGCCAAAGCCCAGACCTATATCCAAATGAGAATCTGTGGCATGACTTGAAGATAGATGGGTTGCATTGGTGTACAGCAAACTTGGCATTGGAACAGTTTTGCCTTGAGGAGTGGGTGAAAATCTCAGTGGCTAGATGTGCTAAGCTAATAGACACATACCCCAAGAGGCTTGCAGCTGTAATTGCAGCAAAAGGTGGCTCTACAACGCATCGACTTTGGGGGGTGAATACATATGCACCCTCCTGATTTTTTTTTAATTGTTTGTTTCATAATAAAAAATATTTTGCACCTTCAAAGTCATAGGCATGTTGTGTATATCACATGGTGCTATCCCCCAAATCTACATTTTAATTCCAGGTTATAATGCGACAAAACAGGACAAACACCGAGAGGATGAATACTTCACAGGGCACTGTATACTGTACCGCCTTTCTACAATCCAAGGCAGTTTACATGGAACATAATAAAAGTAACAGTGCCTGGGCAGCTGCTTTACAAGGAACAAGAACATATCAGAACATACATAACTAGTATTGCAATCTCCTCTATGTAGGACTGCTGAAGAGGTCTCTTAGGTGGATGCAAGTTTATCAAAATGCCATGACACGGCTCCTGATGGGAGCACAGCACACAGAGATATGGCTTAGTCCCCTGCTGATCCAGATGCACTGGCTCCCTATTCGGGCACGTTGCAACTTTCAACTGTTGGTTATCGCATTTTGCATGAGGCAAAGCCGAGTAATCTTCAAGACCTTCTGCATTGCTACGGCTCTTCAAGGGAGCTGCGGTCATCACAGGGCCGTATGCTGTATGTCCCAGGGTTGGCGCTTGCCCGGTCAGTGCAGAGGTGGTCGCAGTGACCTTGATCAGAATGGGGTATAAACTGTTATAAATTTTCAGGTACTACAGATGTTTTAATGATAGTTAACAGATTACTAACAGATCTGCAATTTCATATTTCAGTTCTTTCCAACACCCTCTGATGCATACCATCTGGTCCAGGTGATTTGCTACTCTTCGGTTAATCAGATAGTTTTAATACATCTTCACGTTTTATTGCTATTTCTTTCAAGTCTTCCAATACATCACCTTTTAATACGATTTTAGGCATGGGTAACTTCCCTACATCTTTTCTTCAGTAAAGATCGAAGCAAAGAATTCATTCAGCCTCTCGCTATGGCCTTGTCCTCCCCCCCCCCCTTAGTGCCCCCTTTTATCCCACTATCATCTAATGGTCCAACTGACAGGTTTTTTGCTTGTACTTAAAGTTATGCATTTTTGCTTCCACAGTAAGCTTCTCTCAAAATTCTCTTTGCCTGTTATCAATGCTTTCCATCTAACTTGCCAGTGCTTACATTTCCTGTTTGACATTTTGCTCCTTTTTCCATTTCCTGAGACACACTTTTTTGGTTAGAATAGCCTCTGACCTTTAAGCCATGCTGGCAGGTTTTTGGCCTTCCTTCAACTTTTCTTAAAGCATGGAATACATCAGGTCTGGACTTCCAAGATAGTATTTTTAAACGTCCATGCTTGATGTAAATCTTTAATCTTTGCAGCTGCTCCTTTTAGTTTTTTCTCAACTATGATATGAGGAAAATAGTCTCCCTTTTGAAAGTTAAAAGGTAGGACTGAAAACAATTCATCTGCCTCGCATAAAGTGTACCACTTCACAATGCTGATCAACTGGACACCTTGCTCGAGACAGTCTGTTCCCATTCCTCACACCAACACCTCATTCTTCTCGGCGACTCTTCCTCCCCACCCACCTACTCACACCACTTTTCTCCCACATCTACCCCGTCCCTGGTCGGATCTCCATGTAATAATCTTTACATTACCTCGTCTTCATCTCAGCTACCTTCCTCGTGCTGAAACTCCAACAAGAAGATTCCTAGCAGTCAACAAACCCTCTCATCAAAAATGACCCTTCCGGCCCTTAAAGACACACCACAAGGTGCAGACCTTAACTCAGTGGTAGCTGCATGGAACACCATC
This sequence comes from Ichthyophis bannanicus, assembly GCA_033557465.1. Classification (NCBI taxonomy): domain Eukaryota; kingdom Metazoa; phylum Chordata; class Amphibia; order Gymnophiona; family Ichthyophiidae; genus Ichthyophis; species Ichthyophis bannanicus. Next base: position 53,720,504 of record CM066032.1, read on the forward strand.
TCCAATTCCTCCAAGGCTCCCCCACGAGCTCCTTCCAAAGCATGCAGACCCCACGCACGCTGGTATTCCACCCACTTCAGGGAACAGAAGCATGCATTTTGAAGAATCGAACGCAGATGGTGGAAGCCCAAGAACCCTCAATTACAGACCAGCTACCTGGACATGCTTACTGCCTACTGCAACAATACCCTCAATGCCAATCGTGAACATCACATCCTCCTCCTCCAAACCCTCAACAAGCAGAGGGAACTCTTCAGTCTGGTTAGAAACTTCACGAGAAACCCTACCAGCCTCATCAGAACCACATCCTTGACCCCCAAGAGACGGTTGACTTCCTCAAAGCCAAACACAACCAGCATAGCACCACTATGCTTCTCATACCGACGCTATGTAGTGCAACCTCAACCATCCAACCCTGGAACACATTCAGAGACGTCCCCCCTGAAGAACTCCTGATCATGTTACACATCACCACCTATCCACTAGACCCCTATCCAGTATCCTGGGTTAAAATCAACAAAAACAGCAGCTCCTACCATTCATCTCGACCATCCTTCAAACTTCCCTATCACAAGCCTACCTCCCACCCTCTCTGAAACAAGCCATCAGACGCCTCCTAAAGAAACCCAACCTAGACCCAAGTTCACCCACCTCATACAGGCCTATAGCCAGTGTTCCAATCCTTGCTAAAAATCACCAAGAAAGCAGTTCATCTTCAACTCCAGGAGCACAATGAAAACCAACACAGGTTCCACTCCTTCCACAGTGCTGAAACGTTGCTCACTTCACTCATATCAACACATCACCAGAACAGAATAGGCCTTGACTGGTTTCATGCTGCTCTTCCTAGACATCTCAGCAGTGTTTGACAGTGTCCCATCAGACGCTACTCAACCAGCTCAACAACATTGGGGTTCAAGGCAAGCCACTAGAATGGATTCACTCCTACCTCTCCCAAAGGGCTTAGCAGATAAGAATTGGAAACCATACCTCAACACCTTACTCACTATCTCAAGGAGTCCCCCAGAGATCTGCGCTCTCCTCTTTACTCATCAGGCCCCTCTGCTACACAATTTGGAAGTTCAATGTTGGCTACCAACCATATGCGATGATAATTTACTCCATTCCACACCGCATCATCACAACCTTGCAGATGACTTCAGCAAGACACAGATCCTCCATGTGACCAAGGACCCCAACTTCATACCACCCCCATATTCAAAATTGAAGACACTGAACTCCAGGTCAAGTCACAAGTTAGATACCTGTGTCATTCTGGATCACCAACTGAACTTCCAACTGCATATAAAGAAGGCCACTAAGAATATCTACTTCAAACTCAGAACGCTCCACAACCTCCGCCCTTTCTTCTCTCCCGAGAGCTTCTGCACAATTTACCAGGCTTCCATCAACCCCCTACTCAACTACTGCAACTCCATCCTTCAAGGACTATCCAAAACTACTACCGCCCCACTACAGCTAGCCCAGAACACAGCAGCACACACCATTGCTGGAGCATCCAGACACACACACACACATCACCCCTATATTGAAATCCCTCCAATGGCTTCCCATAGCATCAAGAATAAAACACAAAATTCTCACTATTACCCATAAGGCACTCAACACCTTTTCCAAGCACCTCCAAACACTCATCAGTTGCCAAAGTTCCAACAGACTACGCAGACAAACCACCCTCAACCTTCATCTACCACCTCAAGTACGTAAGAGCTCACAACATGCCCGAATGAGAGCCTTCAAACTATGTTCCCACCTTCTGGAACACACTACCTCCTACACTAAGGAGCATCCAATCACACCATGTCTTCAAAAGATACCTCAAGACATACCTCTTCAAAGAATACTAAGGCACAACCCCTCCAACTGACTCCCAGCAGGAACACCTGCCACTCTTAGATCCCCCCTTTCCCCACCCCCACTCAGCCGCTTGACATCTAGCCCTACACTAAGTATATCAAATTCTTTATTACTACTCTGTTCAATGTATAAGTTCAACGTATAATAAATTCTTATGGTATAATGATCCTGTTATAGTTCTATGTTTAATAAGTTTAATGTAACCTACATGTTCATTATTCAATGCAAACCATTTTGACAGGCAGAAAAATGGTATATTAAAACCGGTTAAATAAATACTTGTCGCCCTCCTTCCATTTATTAAATCAAATGCAATCATGCTATGATTACTATTTCCAAGTGGCCCCAACACCCTTCTCTTGCACCAGGATCCTGAGTTCCACCAAGGACTAGGTCCAAAAAAGCTTCCCCTCTTATCGGTTCATTTACCAGCTGCTCCAAGAAGCAGTCATTTCTTTCATCTAGAAACCTTATCTCCTTAGCATGTCCTGATGTGACACTGACTCAGTTAACCTTCATCCTACCAAGTGGGGTCATATCGGACCCCACGCAGTAGTTTGCTTGTGCTATATAAACACCGTAAGTTATCAACAGCCAACATTTTGAAAATTTGCTCTCTCACCAGTGGTAAGTCCAAATCAAATATTCTTTTATGTTAAACGTTATGGTGCCCACCGCAGCTATTTAGTCTCTGGGGTCTGAAAGGACCCCAAATTATTTGGACTTTAGTTTACAAGTACTATTTGTGATGAATGCATTAAAATATAAGTGAATGCATGCATTCCTATGTCAGAATTTGTAAAATTATCACAAACATTGCCTACCATTAGTTTCTAAGAACATAAGATATGCCATACTGGGTCAGACCAAGGTCCATCAAGCCCAGTATTCTGTTTCCAACAGTGGCCAATCTAGGTCATACGTACCTAGCAGTTTCCCCAAGGGACACAGGTTCCACAATGCTTGTATTGCTTCAAGCATTGATATCCTGGGTCCCTTCTTAATAAAGTTCATAGTTTGTTAAGTTCATATGTAACATCAAAACCAGACACAATTTCATTACAAAGTCACATTTCATTGATTTATAATTATTTCTGATTAAAAGCGCTACAAGAAAAATGTCTAACTTAAATTGTGTTGTCAACATCAAAGACTGTTTTCCACATTAAGAAAGTGTTCAGTGATGCTTTCATCAGCAATCACAGAACTACATGGGGTCCATTCGGACCCCAGTTGGTAAGATTTGTATGTAAAATATGTTGGCAGGATGAGGGTTAATACTGGGATAATTGGAACCACTTATTGATGTGTTTTAACTTTTGTTAGCTTCCCTGATTTCTTTTAGCATTTCATCATCCATCTGGCCAGGCGATCGGTAGTACACACCCCACTGCCATTGCCTTCCCTTATTTACATCGAATTTCTATCCATACAGATTCTACAGTGTATTTTGTTTCCTGCAAAAAACTTTAATCCTGGTGACTCAATGCTGTAAAACAGCACAATCCCTCCACCAATTTGATCTACCCTATCACTGCAATATAATTTGTACCCAGGTATCAGTAACCCATTTGTTGTCCTCTTCCACCAGCTCTCTGAGATGCCAATTATATATAACCTTTCATTTAGTGTTATATATTCTAACTCTCCCAACTTATTTTTTTGTTAGACTTCTAGCATTTGCATAAGGCTTTTCAGAGGTTGTATTTTATTCATATTCATCTGGTTATCAATTGATAGGGGTAATTTGGAATCTTTCAGCTCTGTCTGCTCTGTACTTAACAGCATCTGGGTTACTTTTATCTTTATTAGAACCTCTCTATTGGGATGCCATAACTTCCCTCTTTTAATAGTATCTTTCAAACGATACATCCTTCTGAACCATGTGCTCTTGGGTGATGGTCTGCTTTCCCCTATTATCTACTGTAGTTTAAAAGCCATCTGCCATTTTCTTCCCAGAGGCAGACAAGGCTAGACTAACTGCATCCCCCAGCTAAGAGAGGGGAAAGCAAGCCCTCCAGGGATGACGACTCTGAAGTAGCCATGCAGGAAGAAGAGTCCAGAAGCTGGAGGATGAGGCACCTTACTCGCCCCAGGTCAAGCATTTCTGAAAGATGACAATTAAGTCAAGTATCCGAACAGCACACGTTTAGGCTGCGTTGACCTGGAAGGTGTGCATTAACAGTACTATTACAGCAACGGGTATTACATGCACTAGGGTAGGAACGCACGCATAGATCATGTGACTGCCAGGCCCAAAATGGGGGGGGGGGGGGAGCTGCTAACATGCAGAAAACATTGGAAAACCCTCGAAGTTAACAGATGGTCACAGTTATCCTTCACTTAAGGTGGAGAATTTACATTGCCCTCTAAAGCAAATTTGTTTTGCAGTTTACTACCTTGATTTTTTTTTTTTTTTTAAATGGGAGACAGTATATAAAGCTATTCTAATAAAACATACCATCAAGTTTACAAAAGAGATTCTATGAAAGTATGCTTACAGATATTAAGTTTCATGGTACAAAAATTCAACCAATATTGTTACCATACGAAAAATGTTTCAAAAAGTAGTTTCAAAGAGCACTACATTTCAGCAATATATACAGTTCAGCACAATTCATAAAATACTGTATCACTAGCTTACCACTTCTTGAACAAGGTCCTGTACGATAAGGCCTTGCTCATCTGTTCGAAGGTTTGTCACCCACAGCCATCCGTCTTCCAATTCATTATGGACAATGAACATATCACATTTCAGGAAGCTGACAAAAGTGAAGCGAATCAGTGTTACTATTACAATGCGCTAAAAATGTCAAAATTATGTGCTAAAAAAAATTCAGAATTATACAAAGTGTGTAAAAAATAAAGTATTCACTTTTGCATCAATTAAATAAATAGCATAGAACTTACCTGAAAATAGATGTAGGTACTTTTATAACAGTTGTAAGCAATAAATTCCTAGAATCAATGCCTCAGGCCACTTACTGGTTGTGTGACTGCATCCGTAGGGAACTGGGTGTGATTTGTTTGTGAATTTGGGAGTGTGACTGATTGTAGCATGTTTCAGACATGCCCTAAGTAACTGTTAGGTGCAATATGCGCGTGCATAGAATGAATGGGTGGCTGATGAAAAGTCAAGGGCCCACTGACCAGAACTGGCCCTTCACCTAGGTAAACTAGGGCAGCAAAACTTGGGGGCTAGCATCATGGCATCCATGCAGCAGGCAAGCAGCACATTAAAGATGCCTCAGCACAGCGCATTGCGCATCTGGCCCCCTCCAATGGAAACATCCTATCAGAGGGGTCAGTGCTTGAGTGCAGGGCCAGCACGACTCACTGTGCAAATTGTGCACGCACAAAGCAGCAGTCACAGGAGGGCAGCACAGTCAACACAGAGTTGACCAGGCCCAGCTGTAGGACACATGGCGGCAGGCAATAGACAGCAAAGAGAACAAAAAAAAAAAAAAAAAAAGCACCTTTGGGGCTTTCGAATCCATGTGCATGCAACATGGTTGATGTGTCCCCCATCCCTCAGTAAAGCGTAGTTACTCCCCTGTAATAGGTGTTCTCTGGGGACAGCAGGAAATCAGTTCTCACACATGGGTGACGATGGCACCAACAGAGCCCTTGCAGAAGCATCTCCCCAACTTTCAAAGAAAGCCTTTGGGAGATGCCACCATGCATGCATGGTTCCCTTCCCGCCCAAGAGTGCCATCTTGCTCAGTTAGATGACAGCTAAAAGACAGCAAAAAATAAAAAATGGTAAAGGAGCAACTCCAAGGGGAGGAGGGAGGGTTGAGGACAGATTCCTGCTGTCCCCAGAGAACACCCATTACAGGTGGGTAACTACACTTTCTCCAGGAACAAGAAGGAAGTCAGGCCTCACATATGGAACTCCCGAGCTACAGGCTACCGAAAGGCCATAGCGAAAACACGGTCTCCTTCAAGTGGAGCTGCAAGCAGCAGCAACTGAGTCTGTGTCTACAGACTACAGTAGGACCCCGGTGTCTGATGAGAACCAACACTCCGGTAGCCTGAACACAGAAGGGTTGGAGGATAGGAGTTGCCTAAACTCCAAAGAGATTACGGAGCGCAGTCTGGCCAAAAGCACTATCCCGTCAGGACTCCCTTTCCAGGCAGCAATGGGCTGCGAAGGTATGGACTGAAGACCAGGTGGCAGCCCAGCAGATATCCACCATTAGGCAGAGCGCAGGTTTGCCACAGAGGCTGCCATGGCCCTGACACGATGAGTCGTGACTCGGCCTTCCAGCAGAAGCCCTGCCTGCTCATAGACAAGGGTGATGTACACTGTATCTGGGTGGTGGACCGATTTGGTCACTGCCTCCCCCAGTCTGCTGGGGTCATAGGAAATGAAAAGCTGAGCAGCTCTGCGGTGGCCCTAAGTGCATTGGATATAGAAGGACAAAGCCCTCTTACAGTCCAGAATGTGAAGGACCATCTCACCCCTACTGGTGTGAGGTCTCAGAAAGAAAGTGGGAAGTACTACTTCCTGGTTGAATTGGAAGGATACTACTACCTTGGGAAGTAATTTAGGGTGTGTGCAGAGCACCACCCTGTTCTTGAACCTGGTGAAGGGTGCCTCTGTCACTAGGGCCTGAAACTCGCTAACTCTGCGAGCGGGGGTGAGTGCAACCAGGAATGCCACCTTCCACAAGGGGTACCGTAGGTGGCAAGTAGCCAGAGACTCAAAAGGCAGGCAAGTGAGCTGCCCCAATACTACATTAAGGTCTCACTCGGTAGCCGGAGGGCAAACCAGGAGCTTTGACAAGAGCAGATACCTTAGAAAGCGGGTCACCAGCAGCTGGACCAAGAGGGGTTTGCCATCCACCAGGTGGTGGTGCGCTGCCAGGGCACCGAGGTGTACCCTGGCGGAGTTAGATTTGAGCCCGGACTGTGAGAGATGGAGAAGGTACTGTAACACCAGCCCCACCAAACAGGAGAATGGGTCAGTACTGTGCTTGGCACACCAAGCTGAGAACCTGTGCCACTTGAAAGCGTAAGCTTTTCTAGTAGAAGCCTTACGAGACACCAGCAGGATCTCCTCTACCTCGCCTGCGAGGATGAAAGGGGCTAGTCACCATCTCAGCAGCCACGCCGTCAGTGACAGGGATTCCAAATTGGGGGTGCAGAAGAGAGCCCCCTTCCTGAGATAGGAGCCCCGGAGAGTTGACCAACAGGATGGGGGCCTCCACCAATAATAGGAGTAGCGAGAACCATGGTTGCTGGGGCCACCAAATGGCTATCAGGATGAGAGGCGCCTTGTTGTGGAGGGCCCTGAACAAGATTTTGGCAATCAGCGGTGTGGAAGTACATGATGCCCTCCGACCATGAGATGAGGAACACGTCCGCCGCCACCCTGGAGAGGTGGGCCTGCCGGGAGCAGAAGCGGGGCAATTGGAAGCTGTCCAGGCTGGCGAACAGGTCCATCACAGGTTCTCCCCCCCCCCCCCCCCCCGATCCAGAACAGCCAGGTGGCCACAATGGGGCCCAGCTGCCACTCGTGTGGCTGGAGAACCCTGCTCAATCTGTCGGCCAGTAGGTTGTTCTGGCCTGGTAGGTATACTGCCTGCAGGAGGCTACCCTGTTGGACTGCATAGGGGCACCACTTCCTAGCAGAGGGCATGATGCCCTGTTCCCTCCTCTCTGTTCACACAGAACATCGCCACCTAGTTGTGCACCTGGACCAGCACTGGCTGGTGATGTAGGCGGTGGCAAAAAGCTCAAAGGGCCAAGTATATTGCCTGCAGTTCCAGAAGGTTGATCTGCTGGGTGCCCTCGTCCGGCAAACAGCTGCCCTGTGTGCTGAGCTTCTCGCAATGGGCTCCCCAGCCGAGCAGGGAGGTGTCTGTAGTGAGGACCCTCAAGGGGCTCGGGGCCTGAAAAGGTATTCCTGCCTCGAGATATATGGGGGTCTGCCACAAGGTCAGAGAGTTAGCCAATTGGTGGGTCACTGAGATTTTGTCCTGAAAACACCCTGTGGCCTGAGACCACTGGTCCCAGAGACACCACTGTGTGGCCCTCATTTGGAAGTAGGCATCTGGGGTGACGTGGACTTGAGGCCATGTGTCCTAGGAAGTGCAAGAGAAGCTGAGCGGGCACAGAGGGATGATGCTGTATGTCCTGTGCCAGGGTCCTGAGGCGGTCGGCCCAGTCCCCGGGCAGGAAGGCCTTTGACTGGAGGGAGTCCAATCTTGCCCCGATGAAACTCCAGACATTGTTTTGGAAGGAGAAGAGACTTGGGGTAGTTTATCACAAAGCCCAAGTAATGTAGGACCTGGATGGTGTGGACGGTCGTCTGTTGCATTTCTGAGGCCATGCCTCCTTTTATGAGCTAGTCGTCCAGGTAGGGGTAGACAAAGACCCCCTGGAGACAGAGGAAAGCGACCATGACTCTTGGGGCAGAGGCTAAGCCGAACGGCAGCACCCTGTACTGATAAGTGTCCACCCCCCACCATGAACCGCAGGTATTGTCTGTGGTTGGGTGAATGAGGGACAAGAGTATAGGCATCCTTCAGATCCAAGGAGCATAGCCAATCTCCCTGCTGTAGGTAAGGCAGCAATGTTCCAAGGGAGAGCATCTTGAACTTCTCCCTCACCAGCAACTTGAGGTTGCGCAGGTCGAGGACGGGCCTTATGCTCCCTGTCCTTTTTGGCATGAGGAAGTACCTGGAGTAGAACCCTCTGCCTTTGAAATGGTGGGGCACCAGTTCCATCGCTTTGTCCTCGAGAAGACCCGTCAGCTCTTTCAGTAGAAGGAGAGACCTGAGGGACTCTCCCTGAAAATAAGGGGGAGAGTCAGATGGAGGAGGTAACCCTCCTTGACCACTCAAAGTGCCCGGGAATCAGTGGCTATGGTCATCCACCTCTGGGCATAGGGGGTCAGATGTCCCCCTGTGGGCTGCAGACCTCCTTGGGGTAGAGAGGCTATACCCAAGGAGTCAAAACCTCCCCCCAGACTGGGCAGGGGCTGGTACCTAGGGTTTTGGAGCATTCTGCTTACCAGGGCCATGCCCATGTTCCTTGGCCTGCTGACCCTGTTTGGGAGCCAGGGAGGCCTGGAAAGGTGAATAGTTTCTGTAATCATCCCCTTTCCTCAGGTAGCTGGGCTTTTTACCTGAGCCCTTCCGTTGGCGAGGGGCAGCGATCTTTTTAGAGAGCCTGGTCTTGGTCATGAACTCAGTGTCTCCAGCTCAGTAGCCTTGTCAGTCATGGGTTTGCCAAAGATAGAGATAGGCACTGTGAGTGATGCCCTTGGAGGGGCCTTGTACTGGATTTCTAAACTCACCCGCTCAAGGGTACTCCTCCGATTCAGTCGGGAATGCCAGGGCCTTAGACATGTCCTTGACGAAGCCAAGGAACCCCATATCCTCTGGCAGGGACCATCGCCGTGGCTCCGATGTGGGAGAGTCTGAGGGGATGTCGTGGTGGCAATGGGTATCAGGTGATTCCTCATCCTCCATCTCCCACTCGGAGTAGTCCATCCAGGACTCAAAGGATCCACAGGCCCCAGGGCTAACCCCAGCCCGTGGCCTTCCGAGGCTCCACAGCCGGCACCAAGCACACTGGGCTGGGGATGATCTCGGTCTTGTCGAGCAGGAACCGGATCGAGACCTCAGCCAAAGGACAGACTTGAGGCCGAAGGACCTCAAGGATCGGCTCAGCCTCCAAGGACATCTTTGATGTTGAGGGCCTGGTGGTCAGAGCAGATGAACCAGTCATACTAGACAACAGCGCCCGCTGCTGGCCCATGAAGGCAGACAAACTGAACTCCAGGGCCACCATTTTGGACTCCAGGCCAGAAGGCTCCTCAGCCATCGGTGTGGGCACCAAGGGGCTCAGGCCCAACGCCGGTTCCCCCAAAGAGGAATCCTTAACGAGGATGGTGTCTGGCGACCGAGGCCAGTCCGAGGTAGAGGCCAGTCCGAGGTAGAGTCCTTTCGGAGGACTTTTGCAGGCCGCTCCCTCTCCAATTCCTCGGAGGAGCATCAGACTGTGGGACCTGGCCCAGGGCGCACCCAGCCGATCAGATCCGTCCAAGGACACCGCCTTCGAGGCTGTCTTCTTCCTGGATTCCCTCGAGGGAGACCCCCTCTCTGAAGGACTACGACAGGGCTCGGGCTTCGAAAGGCCCACCTGAGACATTGAAGCTTCAGACAAGCCTTGGCCTTCAGAGATGCCGGGGACTCAAGGAAAAACATATTGTGCTGCTGCTGGTGGCGAATCTTGAGGGCCATGCTGGACATCTTCTTGCAGAAACCCCATGCTGCAGGGTCATAGTCAGGCCCGAGGCAGCAAAGACAGCAGTTGTGCGTCGGTCAAAGACAATTTTTGTGCACTGATCACACTTCCTGAATGGGGGAAAAAGAACCCCTGCGAGGTCGAAGACCCACAGGGCTGCCAATTGAGAAAAAAAGGCACAAAGATGCTGAAAGAAAAAGGAAAACTACAAAAGAGGACCTAACTCTATGCTGGGACAGTGAGGTCGGGTGGTGGGAAGAGTACCGGTGCAATACCAGAGGCGAATATAAAACTCACGCAGAAAAAAATAGAAATTACACTTACCTGGTAATTGTCGTTCCTTGAGTTACGACAGTTTAGTCCTCTACTTCTGGGTTGTGCACCTCTTCCTGCAGCTAGGAGACTGGGCATGTCAAAATCGTGACATCACTGGATATAGCCTGCTGGTATCTCCCATCAGCCTCCAGTGTACTATTGACAAAGCAAACTCAAAGGAACAACAAAATAACTATACCATAACTTTAAATAACTCCCCATTCTTCAACCGGAGGAGCCTTTTAAACCGTATCCGTCTTATATTTTCTCTCTTTTTTTTTTTTACTTTACATTCATGTCCCCCCTATGCAAACACGTATCCTATACCATCACCTCGTTTAAATAAGAGAAAAGAAAGAAAGGAGAGGGATACTCACTGCGATCTAGAAACTGAAAGGATCTGTCTACTCCTTGAGATTGATGCTTCACTCCGCCTGAAAATAAACTCTGAAGAAATCACACTCCTGGGCGGGAATGAGGACTAAACTGTCGTAACTCAAGGAACGACAATTACCAGGTAAGTGTAATTTCTATTTCCTTATCGTTCCTCCAGTTTAGTCCTCTACTTCTGGGATGTAACAGAGCAGTAATCATTGGGAGGGACCTATCAAGCCAACTCACCATACTGCCAACCCGGAACAGGCTTCCTTTACTGCCAAAACATTTAGGCAGTAGAGGTTACTGAGGAAATGGAGACAACCTGGAAGCTGCTCTACAAATCCCTCCTGGTGGAATGACACGGTGATTCACCCATGAAGCCGCTTGTGCCCTGGTAGCAAGAGTCAGAAAGCCCCCCGGAATCATACAACCTCGCCAGCAGAAAGCTGAGGCAACCACCGCCTTAACTCAGTGCGAAATGGCCGCCTTCGCTGCTGCTTCCCCTTTGTGGGGACCTCCAACCAGCACACAAAAACAAAGAAAGGAACATCGCACCTTGCATGTAATGTTTCCTATCGGTGTAAGCTACGAATAAAAACCTCCCCTTCCAGAAAAACCGAGAACTGGAAGAGAAATCAATAGGCTCAGGAGAAAAATCAGAAAAACACCTTTTGGAAGGACGACAGGACTGCTCGCAAACACCACCCTCTATCCAGAAAGGGTGAAAAAGGCTCATTAGATGACAACGCCTGAAACTCCGAAACTCGTCGCAGCAAACAACGAGCTATCAAAGCCACTGTCTATAACAGCAAATCCTTTACTGACGCCTGGAGTAAAGAATCAAAGGACTCTTTAGCTAACGCCTCTAAGGCCCAATCGGGATCCCCCGGCGGCACCCGAACTCTCCTTGAGTAGCGCAGTCAGATCCCAACTTAAGGAAACGCTACACATCGATCCGAACACCTAGCGCTATTCCCTTCACAGACTCCTACAGCCGGAAACAGTCGGCCGCTGGATCCTCTAAGGAACTGGCCGCTAGTTCCTTCAGACACTGTCCTGCAGAGAACTCAGACCAAGGATACAGACACCTTTCCTGTTCCAGGCGAGTAGACTGCCGTAACACTGCGACCAGCGGAAGCATGCTCTCGCCTCCCCAGGCTCCAAAAATGGGAGCTTGTAAGGCCAGAGCAATGCCCCCAACGATCGCTTCAGTGAACCATCTACTTTCCCATCTTGCGATAAAGATTGCTAGGGCTCTGTTACATACAGTGAGTCCGCACACCCTGGAAGTGCAAGGTGTGCACCCAGCCACGTGGTACCCAGGCGTGCCCCTGCTTAGCCTCAAAATGTCAATCAAGAACAGGCGAATTCAGGACAGCTGAATACTTTCTTTATTTTCCTTCCTTCTTTATTTATTTTTATTATTTTTTTTTTTTTTACAAAGACACCTCTAAACCAAAAATGCCTTCAGCATATGTTAAGAGACGCTCTTTCCGTGCCAACAATATGAAGTAGAAAGAACTCCCAAACACAGGCATACTAATCCACGGCCGTCCTGCTAGAGTAACGCCTCATTCCGTCTGACTGCACAAAGATGGACTTTATATTTTAAGTTCAACTAGCACCTGGTGATATGAAATACAGCTCTCATTCTGCAGTGGCAATTGAGTCAGCAATAAAGAAGCCGAGAAACTGCAGACAAGTTCCCATTATACCACCTGGTAAAGACTCCACTTTTAGACCACTGAAGCAAAAAAAAGCATGCGAGCGTGCCTTGTGTCCTGCCAGCAGCTGATCGAATTGAAGAGATTCAGTGTATGCAGGGCATTGTCCAGAGAACGCAAGGCCCCTCTTCCAGGCTGACTCCACATTCACAGTCTAAACCGGCAGTCACCTTGGCTGATGCCGATCAGCGCAGAAGCCATCCTGTAAGCCCAGCATATGAAGTATGCCTACTAGAGTCTGAGCCGCTGCCATTGCTGCTAGAGAACTAGCCTAGCTGTTCTGGCCCCCCATTAAGGCATTCACTGAAACTAGCAGAGACTCTCCGTACTGGAGAACCTCTGATAAATGGAATGGGAGCATAGATAGCTCCAAAGGCCAGAGTTCTATTTCGCAATCCCTCTCCGCTGAGCTACCTTTTCCATATGTAAAATTAAACCCCATATAGCCAAAATTAAGACATTACAAATCTACCGTAAAATCTTATAATTTGGCAAAGTCAAACTAAACGGGAACATTTTCCATTACGAAACCACACAACTATAAAATTCTTCCCATGACATAATGCTTATGGCAGAGCATTCCACATCTGTGGACTGGCCATGGCGCTCACCCAAGCACCTGTTACAACTGTCCAAGAGAGTTATCACCATAATTCCTTTTGACCTGAATAGGTTTACAGCGGAACATAGCGCTATATCACAGCAGCTAAGCCAAAATATTATCCTACCATATAAATCGACTAACGCTGTATAGGACCTTCTATGGATAGCGGAAGGAGATTCTGGTAAATCAACATAGCTATGCCCTTTTTTTTTTCCCCAAGATAGGACTCCAAAAACCAAGTTTCCGCCAACTCCAATGAAATCAAAGCAGATCCGCTAAAATTACCCAAACTGCTACTATAGCTTTGCAAGAAGCTACCAGCCCCCGCTGCACCCAGTGGTCCTTCCCCCCCTTATCCTGGGAGATTCTGCATTGCAGGAGGCGTTGCCCACCCCCTGCCAGCCTACTGCATCTGCCATGGAGCTGAAGAGCAAAATAGAAAGTACCCCTGGAAGCAAACAATGTCCCATCCTTGGGATCCAGGCGCAAAAGGTAAAAATCAAAAGTAAAATCAACAGTGTTAGCTAAAAATGAACAAGGCTATCTCTCACTAAAGCGAGTTTCTTTTTCTTTTTGAAATCCCACCGAAGTCCATGGGACCCAAGCTTTCGAACACAGCCCCTGACGCTGTGCATTAACCGCAACCAGAGAAATGAAATGAAACCCTGCTCTAGTAATAGATGAGAATTTCTTGGGAAGGGCCTGCTAAGTGTTGCTATGAAACCCACAAGCACCTCACCAGGCCTCCCTGCAGTCAGAGAAATAGCAGTGGGATACACCGACCACCTTGCAAATGGAGGTCTGAGAGGTTGTTGCCTGTGTGAACCTGATGAGTAATATGATATTATATGGTACCACTCACCCCCCAGGGATGGGGGCACTGAATACTTTATGTGATTCATGAGCAGCGCTGTCATTCGGTGGCCTTTAGGGCAGCAGAGCCCGACCAATGATACAGAAATTAAGAGCTTTAAATCTTGGTCATATAAACTGGATTCTCAGACCTTACATCACATCACCGAGGCTCTGTGGTGATTTCTTTCCTGATCTGCAGATAATGGCTGCCTGCACAGTCATAGAAAGGCACTATTGAGTGTACCAGCTGCCCTCTGGTGGCCACAGACCGTAGCACAGGCACTTCCCGGTTGGCAGTTTAACTGCCAGTCTATTTTTGTACATTCTAAGGTTTGCTAAATCTGTCCCTGTGAATTTTGGGCAACTTTCACTATAGACTACATAAAGGCACACTTCTAGGCTTTCCCTCCTGCAAACTACAAGTTAGGGCTCTGCCCTTGAAACTAAAAGCTGGCAATTTGCCTAATATCCTGGGGCCTTAACAGATGCTCCTCAGAGACATGATTAGGAGGGAAAGACCATGTGGTATCAGGGATCAATGCCAAAACTGCTGTCCTGTTTTTAAGTTTATTCTTATTTATTCTATAAAGAGGATTGACAACAGTCCCTCTTAATGCTGAGGAACCCCCTGGCCTCAAAAAAAAAAAACTACAAACAAAAGAAACAAACACTAGGCCCAAAAATTTAGCTATTCTGCCTGTTTTCCTCACGCAGGCAACTTTCGCGATGCGGTCCAAATACCTAGAGAGGAAATGGCCGCCCCTTCGCCAATGAATTTTGGCGCCAAGAACAGCCGCCGCTGCAAAAAATGAGGCCTCAGCAGACCAACAGAGCCCGAAGGCCTTACCTGCAGGGCCAAAAGCCACACAGCCTGCTACCTCCTCCTTGAATTCCTCCGATCCTCAAGCTGCGCTTATGTGCCTGGCAGCCGCAGCGAGGATCGCTCAGCCGGTTCCACAGAGTAAAATTAAAATCCCGCAGCAACGGAGAGGCTCCGTCTCACACAGCTTCAGTGTGGCTGTACGGGTCCCGGAGCTTTCTCCCGTACAGTCCAGGGAGAGAGATCCGCACCGGAAAATGCCTGCAGCAAGTGAAAATCACTGACAAGGAGGGAAGGCGAGAACTGCTACTAATTTAAAGAACCAGGCTCAAATTTAAAATTACTGTAAATAAGGAAATTTGCTCCTAACTAAAGGGAACTAATCCCCGATTGTCAATTAACCAAAGGTAACTGAATTAAAAGTAAGATTAAAAGTAAATGAAAGGTAAAAATCAAAAGTAAAATCAGAATTTGTCACACTAAATGCTCCTATCTGTTCCCCCCCAAGTGAGCCCAGAAGCTAGGCTCACTATGTCCTCCTGCTGCAAGGAGACTGGACACACTGGCGGCTGATGGGAGATACCAGCAGGCTATATCCAGTGATGTCACAACTTTGACATGCCCAGTCTCCTAGCTGCAGGAAGAGGTGCACAACCCAGAAGTAGAGGACTAAACTGGAGGAACGATAAGGAAATCAACTTTTTCTGGGGACTAGCCAGACAGACATCTAAAGGACTCAGTGGAAAAAAGGAGACTGAGCAAGATGGCACCCTTGGGCAGGAAGGGGACCACACGTGTGGTGGCATCTCCCAAAGGCTTTCTTTGAAAGCTGGGAAGATGCTTCCATGAGGGCTCCATCGGTGCCAACGTCACCCATATGTGGGGGCTGACTTCCTGCTTGTTCCCGGAAAACAGAAAGTTACATCAGAAGAGGTGGGGACACGTCAGACATGCAGTGCGCACATGGAAAGACCAATGCCGCTTTTTTCTCTTTATTCCTTTTTTTATTAGAAATTTCCAATATACATCCAAAAAACATACTATAAGAAACATGATACAAAATAACAAAAAAAACTTTGTAAATCAAACAAATCTCATCAAATTAGACCACAATATTTATCAATGGGGGCAACAAGAAAAAGCACCTAAGTTATAAATTAAACCTTAAGCAACAGTATATAAATCAAAAACAGGGCAAAGATTTAAGCGTCAGCCATATGGGATACCACATTGACTAGTAACGCCTCTCTCGCAGCTAAGAATTCTAAAAGCTGCCCTGGCTCAAGAAACACAGGTCTTAGCCTGAAATCTCAAAACGAACTCCCCCACCAAGGGAGAGGACCCTTGGCCAAAGTTCAAAGAAATCCTTCTTCCCCGGTTGGGTTACTCATGACAATCGGGGAAAATATGTATACAAGGTGTGACAAAAAAAGAAACGAGACAGTCCCATAAATGTTTTATTACAAGATCTACAGAGAAATTACGCATTATCCCCTTCAAAGTAATCCTCCTCTTCCCCTCCCCCTCCCCGTTAATACATTTCTGCATTTGCTTCTGCCATGTATGGAAGCACTCTGTAAAGTCTTCCTCCTTTAGGTCCCTCATCACAATGGCCTTGATCTCTTCTACAGAGGTGAAATGAGTTCCTTTGAGCAGTCTTCAGCCTTGGAACGAGCCAGAAGTTGCACAGTGCGAGATCTGGGGAATAAGGAGGGTGGTTGAGAGCTGTGATCTGTTTGTTGGCCAAGAACTGCCTCACACAGAGCGGTGTTCGCGGGTGCGTTGTGATGGAACAGCCACGATTTTTCTCCAGAGAGCCCGCCTACTGTGCCGAACCCAGTCATGGAGGCGATTGAGGACCTGCTGGTAGACGTGCTGGTTGACTGTCTGACCCTCAGGCACAAACTCATGATGGACCACTCCCTTCTGGTCGAAGAATGCGATCAGCATGACCTTGATCCGGACATGCGCACCTTCTTGGATCTGGGGTAACAGTCTTCCAATGCAGGCTCTGTCTCTTCCTTTCAAGGTCATACTGGAAGACCCAAGTCTCATCTCCTGTAATGACTTGGCCAATGAACTCTGGATCTTCTCTAGCAAGTCTCAACAAACATTGACCCGGTGCTCCTTCTGGTCGTCCGATAAAAGTTTGGGCACCATCTTGGCACACACCTTCCGCATACCCAGCTCCTGCACCAAGATGGTCCGCACAGACTCCCTGCTCAGGCAGAACTCCTCAGCTATCATCCGCACCATCAATATACAATCACTCTACACCAGCTGGTTCACTGTCAATGTTCTCAGCCGTTTTTGTCGTGAAAGGCTGTCCTGACTTGAGGTCATCCTCCACCTCCTCGCGGCCAGTCATGAAGCATTTGTGCCACTCGAAGACTCACAGCCTTAACATTGCATCGTCTCCATAAGCCTTTTGGAGAAGTTGGAGACTCAGTTGGGCCCTTCTTTGCTCCGTATTTCTGCCACCTCCAGTTGCGTGACAAAGCCATGGAGCAATGTGCTACATAAAAAAACTTGATAAAGAAAAACAGAGTGAGAGAAAGCGTAGTTACTCACCTGTAACAGGTGTTCTCCAGGAGCAGCGGGAACCAGTCCTCACATATGGGTGACGTCGGCGCCGACGGAGCCCTCGCGGAGCAATTTTCCCCAGCTTTCAAAGAAAGCCTTTGGGAATTGCAGCGCGCATGCGCGGTCCTCTTCCCGCCCAAGGGTGCCATCTTGCTCAATCAGATGACATAGCTAAGACAGCAAAAAATTAGCAAAAAAACAAAAGCATAGAACTGCAACTCCAAGGGGAGGAGGGAGGGTTGTGAGGACTGATTCCCGCTGCTCCTGGAGAACACCTGTTACAGGTGAGTAACTACGCTTTCTCCAGGACCAAGCAGGAAGTCAGTCCTCACATATGGGACTCCAAAAGCTTAAGGCTACCGGAGACCCTAAGCGCAAAAATGAGCTCCCTCAAGCTCAGCAGCCAGAAGGAAGGAATCTTCTCTGAATACGTCTCCAACCGGTAGCCCAACATCCGGGATGGAGGGTAGGAGTTGCCTATACCTCGAAGAGGTTACGGAGGACTGCCTGTCCGAAAGCACTGTCCCTGCGGGACTCCCTCTCCAGGCAGTAATGGGCCGCAAAAGTCTGGCTTGAAGACCAAGTAGCGGCCCGGCAGATGTCTGCCAATGGAACAGAGCGGAGGTAAGCCACTGACGTAGCCTTCGCCCGAACACGATGGGCTGTCACTCGACTTTCCAACGAGAGGCCGGCTGCCTCGTAAGCCCAAGCGATACAGTCAGCAATCCAGATGGACAGGGTACGCTTGGAGACAGGGAGCCCCAACTTATTGGGGTCATAAGAGACGAAGAGCTGAACAGCCCTTCTGTGCTCTCGCGTACAGTCAAGGTAGAAGGTTAACGCCCTTCTACAGTCCAGGGTATGCAGGACCATTTCAGCTTGGCTGGAGTGTGGCCTGGGAAAGTAGGTCGGAAGCACCACCTCCTGGTTGATGTGAAAGGGGGAAACCACTTTGGGAAGAAACTTAGGGTGAGTCCGTAGGACTACCTGGTTCTTGTAGAACCTAGTGTACGGAGGATCAGACACCAGGGCCTGCAGTTCACTAACGCGTCTAGCAGAAGTGAGGGCTACCAAGAACAAGGTTTTCCAAGAAAGAAAACGAAGAGGACAGGTAGCCATAGGTTCGAAAGGCGGACAGGTAATCCGCTGTAAAACCACATTGAGATCCCAGTCCGGGGCTGGGGGGCGCAAAGGTGGTTTAAGGAGAAGGAGGCCTCTGAGAAAACGAGCCACCAGAGGGTGGCTAGAAAGAGGTCTGCCATCCACCGGCATGTGATGCGCAGAAAGAGCACTGAGGTGGACCCTGACCGAGTTGGACTTAAGGCCAAGATTGGAGAGGGAAAGCAAGTACTGCAAGACCACTGATGCTGAACAGGAGAAGGGATCTTGAGATTGCTGAGCACACCAGGCGGAGAACCGACGCCACTTAAGAGCGTAGGACTTCCAGGTGGAGGGCCGCCTGGAGGCCAAGACGACCTCCTCTACCTCTGGAGGTAGGCAGAGGGGAGCAAGGACTACCCTTTCAGCAGCCAGGCCATCAGATGAAGGGACCGGAGGTTGGGGTGCAGGAGAGTCCCCTGATCCTGTGACAGGAGGTCAGGCTGAAACCCCAGAGGAAGAGGGGTGTCCACCGCCAGCTGCATTAGAAGCGGGAACCAAGGTTGTCTTGGCCACCGGGGAGCCACTAGGATCATCGAGGCTTTGTCTCTGAGAACCTTGAAGAGTGTCCGAGACACCAGTGGCATGGGAGGAAAGGCATATAAGAGGCCTGTGGACCATGGAATCAGAAAAGCATCCGCCGCTACTCTGAGAGGATGAGGTTGTTGAGAGCAGAATCTGGGAAGTTGCCTGTTCAGAGGACTGGCAAACAGATCCATGGTGGGGAGGCCCCACTTGAGAAAGATTCGCTGAACCACCATCGGATCCAGCCTCCACTCGTGCGGCTGGAGGATCCTGCTCAGCTTGTCGGCCAGGTAATTTTCTTGACCTGGGAGATAGATAGCTTTGAGGATAATTCTGTGGTGGACAGCCCAAGAGCATAGTTTTTGTGCCTCCTGACAGAGAAGGAAGGAGCCTGTCCCGCCTTGCTTGTTCACATAGAACATTGCAACCTGATTGTCTGTCTGTATCAGCACCGACTGATGGGAAATCAGGTGAGAGAAGGCTTTGAGCGCTAGGCGGATGGCTCTGAGCTCCAGGAAGTTTATCTGTTGAGCAGATTCCCAAGGAGTCCAGAGACCCTGAGTACATGTCCCTTGGCAGTGTGCTCCCCAACCCACGAGAGAAGCATCGGTCGTTAGGACCTGAGAATGTGGAGGGGGCTGAAAAGTCACTCCTAGTACTAGGTTGGGCAGATGAAGCCACCATTGCAGAGAAGAGACCAGCCGGTCGGAGATCTGTACGGAGTCCGCTAGGCTCCCAGTGGCCTGATGCCATTGTGTGCGAAGGCACCATTGAGCAGGTCGCATGTTCAGGCGGGCATTGGGGGTCACATGGACCGTGGAAGCCATATGGCCGAGCAGTCTCAGAAATTGCCTGGCCGAGACGAGGGAATTGCTGTGAAAATGGCTGGCGAGATCCATGAGCCTTTGGGCCCTGTCTAGAGGCAGGAAGGCCCGTGCCTGAAGAGTGTCCAACCGGGCGCCTATGAATTCGAGGTTTTGAGAGGGGAGCAAAGTGGACTTTGCGAAGTTTATGACAAAGCCCAAGTGCTGGAGTAGAGTCACAGTGCGATGAGTGGCTTGAATGGCTTCGTGGGAAGACTGGGCTCTGATGAGCCAGTCGTCCAGGTAGGGAAACACAAAAAGGCCTTGAAGTCTTAGATAGGCCGCCACCACTGCCAGGCATTTGGTAAACACCCTGGGGGCGGAGGACAGGCCAAAAAGGGCAGTACTCTGTACTGGTAATGATTTCCCCCCACCACAAACCTGAGATATTGTCTGTGGTCTGGATGAATAAGGATATGCGTATACGCATCCTTTAGATCCAAGGAGCATAGCCAGTCTCCCTGCTGGAGGTAGGGCAGCAGGATTCCAAGGGTAAGCATCTTGAACTTTTCCTTTGCAAGGAACTTGAGGTTTCGCAAGTCCAGGATAGGTCTGAGGCCTCCTGTTCTTTTTGGTATCAGAAAGTACCTGGAGTAAAACCCCTGACCTTTCAGGTGGTGGGGCACCGGTTCCTGAAGGAGACTCGCTAACTCCTGAAGGAGTAAGTCCCTGTGCAGAGGGAGTCTCGGAGGCTCCCCTGGAAAATAGGAGGGAGGTACCTGGTGAAAGTGAAGATAGCCCTTCCGAACTATGTGAAGCACCCAGGTATCTGTGGTGATGTTGGACCATCTTTGGGCAAAGTGGACCAGCCGGCCTCCTGTGCTGAGAGGAACCAGCTGAGGGGGAGAGGCTATGCTGATGAAGTCAAAAACCCCCACCCTGCTGAGCAGGGGCCGGTGGTGCAGGCTTGGGGGCTTGCTGCCTACGGGACCCATTACCCCGTCCCTTGGCCTGCTTACCCTGAGGGGGAGCTGGTGAGGCCTGATACTGAGGGTAGTATTTATAGGCAGCCGCCTTCCTCGGGTAAAAGGGCTTTTTCCCCCGAGCCCTTCTTTTGAGAAGGGGCAGAGGTCTTCCTGGAGAGACGAGTCCTGGTGAGAGTCTCGGTCTCGATCTGTGCAGCCTTCTCATCCATGGGCTTGCCAAAAAGAGGTTATCACCTCTGCAGGGGACATCGACCAACTTGTCCTGCACCCATGGCTCGAGGTCGGACGTCCCAGGCGTCCACCGATGCCGGCTGCGGCTACTCGAGCCGACGCCTCAAAACCATCGTAGGCTGCTCGAGAGATAAACTTTGAGCACTCTCGAATACCAGTTGACAAGGTTTGGAACCTCTGCAAAGGTTCGGAGAGACCAGCAGAGAACCCGGCAATTTCTTTAGCCAGGTCTCGGAGACACATGCCCATGTAGAGCTGGTAGGTCTGGACTCGACAAGCAAGCATAGAGCCCTGGAAACACTTCCTACTGAGGGCATCCAGGCTTCGGGCCTCCCTACCGGGGGGCACCGAGGAGTGCATTTTTTGACTCTTAAGTCTATGCATGGCTGATTCCACCACCATGGAATGGTGCAGCAGTTGTGTCTTTGGAACCCGGAGCTCTTGCGGACTCGATAAATGGAATCGACCCGCTTGCTTAACACCGGCGACGACGCCGGGCTCTCCCACATGCAGAAGAGAAGTCGTTCCAGCATCGGAGGAACCGGTACAATAAAGACCTCCTTCGGGGGAGAGTCATATTGGAGGGCATCGAGTTCCTCGACTCGAGGCTCCTCCTCGGGATCCGCGGGGAAGGCCAAGGCCTTGGCCATATCCTGCACGAAGTCCGAGAACCGGGTATCCTCCGGGGGGGACCGTCTCCGAGGTTCGGACTTGGGGGAGTCCGATGGGACACACCGAGTCCGAAAGGAACCAGGTGACTCTTCGTCCTCGGATTCCCAGGCCGATTCCTCGGAGGAGTCGAGCGGCTCCGGTCGGGCGGGCATCAATGCCGTCCGCCCCGACGCCGAGGGAGTCGGCGTCGACGACCTCGGTCCCGAACGGGAGGCCGAAGGAGACCGCGACCGAGGACAGACTAAAGCCCTCATGGACTCGAGGATCGGCTCGGTCTCCGGGGTCGACTTGGAGGTCGACGTCCCGGCGGTCAGGGCAGAAGCACCGGCGAGGCCAGCGATCAATACCCTCTGCTGGTCCATGAAGGCAGTCAGACTGCTCTCCAAGGCCGTCAACCTGAGTCCGAGCTCAGGAGACCCAGCAGCCCCCGACTCGGGCCCCGATGGCGTCGGGCCTGACGTCGGATCCTTCGGAGGCGAGTCTACGAGGACAACAGTACTCACGTGAGCGGGCAAGTCCATCTCGAGTCGAGGATGTTTTGAAGGCCTCTCCATCTCCGAGGACCCGAGAATCGGGGCTATGCGACCTGGCCCTCGAGGAACCAGGAGCGTCCACCGATCCCGCCCTCGCGGGTTTCTTCTTCCGATGATGTTCCCGGGTAGGAGATCCCCTTTCAGAGGAACTCCAACGATGCTCAGGACCAGAGTCCCGAGACGTCGAAGCCTCTGACGAGGTCCGAGCCCGGCCAGAGTCAGAGAAGATACGTTCCCGCTGATGCTGCCGACTCAACGCTTTAGAGGACATTTTGCCACACGGACCACAGATCATCTGGTCATGATCGGGTCCGAGGCAGCGGAGGCAGAAGTCGTGCGTGTCTGTAAGAGACATGAGTTTTACAGAGGTCACACTTTTTAAAGCCGCTGGCAGCCATCGGGGGAAAAAGGGCCCCTGCGAGGTCGAAAGACCGGGCTGCCAGTGAAAAAGTAAAAAGGTGCGAAATCTGTCACGAAGGACAAAAAACCAAAAAATAAAGAACGGACTCGCAACCGGCGTCACGAGTCCGGGCCGAAGAAAAAAGAGAAATAAAGAGAAAAAAATCAACTTTTCGGCGGGGATTCACAGACGTCTGTAGGGCTCCGCGGAAAAAAGAAGCCTTAGCAAGATGGCACCCTTGGGCGGGAAGAGGACCGCGCATGCACGTTGCAATTCCCAAAGGCTTTCTTTGAAAGCTGGGGAAAATTGCTCCGCGAGGGCTCCGTCGGCGCCGACGTCACCCATATGTGAGGACTGACTTCCTGCTTGGTCCTGGAGAAATGAAAAATATTACAGCAAAATAGTGACAAGATGTTGCACAACACAGTGACATAAGCAGTTAGCCAACTGGCACTGAGTCACGGGCGTGGCTGCCAGTCTGTCACACCTCGTATAGTTGAATGCACTAATTGTCCCATGTAATCCTCCAAGTTGTAATACCCTGTTCTATGTAAAAGCTTGTTGCTATGATGTTCATTGTAAACCGCTTTGAATTAAATAACACGATATAAAAAACCTGTTAAATAAATAAATACATAAGAAACATAGAACTGCACATTAAAATTCCTAAAGTAGGATCAAAGAACAAACAGATTTATCAGATTCCAAAGCTAGAGAGTTACAGAGTGGTTCTCTCAGTGACCACCTCTAAAGAACTTTCCAGGAACCCGGGCATGTCTCCAGAACCTTGAGAGGCATCACTGATCCCACCACCCCGAGGCTCGGGGCCCACAGACACATACTGAGTGGAGACAGGTTTTCTGGAGGGAACATAAGAATCTCCTGAAAATACCTATGCACCATCTCTAAGGCAGACAGAACAGGTGACTTAGAATAATTTTAGATTGCTAAATTTCCCTGACAAACTTGGTTATCAAGATAGTCTGTCTGTCTTTGAGAGCAAAGTTTTGCCTTTAAGTTGGGCCACATATAGACCACAAAGTTGTGCTAGCTCTTCTTCAATACGAATCAACCTCCCCACTTTTTCCTCTTGCAGCCGAGAAACTTCCAACGCATTTGATTTCATTTATGTCAACTCCATATTGACAAAACCCACACCACTTTGAAAAGTGGTGTTCACATAGCGCTTCCAATGCAATCTTGCCAGATCTTACCAGCACTCCAGACCCTGGAAGCAATCCCACTCCACCAGTTGCTCCTGAGGAGGCCAGTTGTGGAAGCTGACTTCACTGTTCCCTTACACACCCCTACCCCCAGGAGGCAGCATGGTGGGGGAGCTAATCCAAATGCTGCTAAAATCCTTGCGGAGCAGGGATGTCCACTGCCAAGCCCGAGGGTAGGTTGGCTTGTTTCGCTTACGCCGCCCCATCTCCTCAGCGCCAAGTCCCGCACTGCTCTGGTATCAGCAGGTCAGTGGAAGACTGCCAGCCTGAGACTACTCCCTGCTGCCATCTTGCCCCCTCCGACGAATGCCGCTTTCTTCTTTCTCAACTTCTTAGCAGTAACAAGTTAGAAGTCATTAAAGAAAGGGGAAGCAAGGCCAGGCAAGGTGATATGGAAGTGTGGTCCTGTTACTATATTCAGAAGAGCAGGAAGTGAGTCCTATGGACCCCCTTCTGAGGGCAAGCGGCAAAGGTTGCACTGGAAGATTTGAGAGGCACCGGGGAACAAACAGCAAGTCCTACTGCATTCTTCATGGACTGCCCCGTTATTCAATATTTACTGCCTATTTTTATTAGTATGCCACCTTCAGAACCTTCCCTCAGAGCTTTTGCTTTAATAGTAACATAGTAAATGACGGCAGATAAAGACCAGTATGGTCCATCTAGTCTACCCAGCAAGATGGCTGGAGTAAGATGGCAGCAGTAGGTGCCACTCTGTGCAGGCCACCCCTCCCCATGTCTTTGTTTAGGGGTGAACCCACCGCTCCATGCAGGACACCCCTATTTGTTGAGAAGTTAGATGGTTCAGTTTATTTTGATTTTATTCTGTTGCTATAAATGAATCCATTGTGTCTGTCCCATGCCATTTTGAATTGTCACTGTATTTGCCCCCACCACCTCCATCAGGAGGGTATTCCAAGCATCCACCACCCTCACAGTGAAAAAGTATTTCCTGATATTGCCTTTCAATTTTCCACCTTGCAGCTTCATGTTATGCCCTCTCGTTTTACAGCTTCCCCGACTTTGGAAGAGGTTGGTTTGTTCATTATTTCTCCTTAAGTATTTAAAGGTCTGAATCATATCTCCCCTATCCCTCCTCTCCTCCAAAGTGTACATATTTAGGTCTTAAAAGTCTCTTCTCATAAGGCTTCTGACGCAGGCTCCAAATCATTTGGTCACCTTCCTCTGAACAGTTTCCATTCTTTTTACATCCTTTGCAAGATACGGTCTCCAAAACTGAACACAGTATTCCAAGTGAGGCCTCACCAGTGACTTATACAGTGGTATTAGAACCTCAGGCAATTGGTAACAGACCCCACACGTGAAGGGGCCATACTGGACTTGGTGCTTACCAATGGTGAAAGTGTTTCTGATGTTGTAGTGGGAGATCATTTTGCATCCAGTGATCACCAGATGGTGTGGTTCAGTATTAGGACTAGGGCTGTTAGAATCCATTCCAAGGTGAAGATCTTAGACTTTAGGAAGACTAACTTTGCGAAGATGGGCCAATACCTCAGGGAGTCGTTAGTGGGATGGGAACAGCTGGGGGGATGTAGAACAGTGGGCAAAACTGAAAGGGGGTATTTTAAAGGCAAACAACCTTTTTGTTAAAATGGTAAATAAAGGCAAAAGGAACAGGAGACCGCTATGGTTTTCGAAGGAAGTAGCTGAAAAAGCCCCCGCCACCACCAGCAGCTCTCCCCTTCCCGGGGATCGAGCTACCAGCAGCGGGAGGGGCCTCCTGGTCATCGCGGCCCAATCGGGGCACTTGCAGCCGGATTTAAACTTCGCGCCATCGGGTGCTGACTCTCTCAAGCCCCCGCCACCACCAGCAGCTCTCCCCTTCCCGGGGATCGAGCTACCAGCAGCGGGAGGGGCCTCCTGGTCATCGCGGCCCAATCGGGGCACTTGCAGCCGGATTTAAACTTCGCGCCATCGGGCGCTGACTCTCTCAAGCCCCCGCCACCACCAGCAGCTCTCCCCTTCCCGGGGATCGAGCTACCAGCAGCGGGAGGGGCCTCCTGGTCATCGCGGCCCAATCGGGGCACTTGCAGCCGGATTTAAACTTCGCGCCATCGGGCGCGCCCGCGCCTGAGGGCCTCGCCAGAGGGCCCTTTGGCGTGGCCCTTAGGCGTGGACCGTGAGGCAGACCGAAACCTCGCACCACATAACAGTCTGTCATAATCTTCGGAGCTCACACGGGAAAGGTACCAATTGACACAATCGTTTGTGAATATGCTACTATTTTGTTGATCAAGATACAATGTAATCTGTTAATGTGTTACTATTTTACCGATTAAGATACAAGGTAATCTGTTGGAACCCTATCCCATTACTGATATCTCAGTATTAAGGTGTTAATGCAGCATTGCAGCATATCATTCTGTATATCCTTGATATGATTGGGATGTATTCAATCTCCTAGATATGTCATCCATATACTGAGGACCCGTCTACTGCAAACCTTCCTACTGCTCCACCTTAATTTATATTTTTGTATAACATCTCCTCTTCACTACTATACCACATACTGTAGTGTGCTCCACTACTATAGTGTGCCTCATTGATACTAATTCTATCACATTGTGCCTCACTATTACTTGCTACCCTCAAAATGGCCCTCCAGTTCACCTCCCTCTTTAGCCTTTACCTCCTCACTCACTGGCTTGGAACCACCCAGGCCCTCTACACATCCCACAACAACATTCCTATCCTGAATAGCCATGGAAAAAGATGGTATGATCCACCATATTCCCACCCAAGAAGTGACGCCTACACGCGCCGCTCCCACCTTATCCATGTAGCACTCCAGTTATCCAATACACCCAGCCAGCAAAAACCTCTGAACTGCCGACCACTGAAATGTGCCATCATTAACGCACGCTCTATTCGCAAAAAAAGGCCTGTTGTACTAGACACAATCTCACTTTACAACCTAGAAATACTTATGATCACTGAAACCTGGTTATCATCAGAGGACAACGTTATCCTCAATCAGCTCCTACCCCCCAATTTCTCCATATACACAAGACACAGAGAAAACAAAAAAGGAGGTGGGGTGCTTATAATCACCAAAACAGACCTCGACTTCCATATAACAGACTCCTCTAGCACAAGTAGTCTAGACATCCTCTCTATTGCAAACCTACATTGCTCTCTCAACCTGTTATACAGAACGCCTTCGGCTTGCCCAGATGACCTCCCAACCATTATTGACCTTGCGGCCAATACCCTCAGCCCCAATAAACCAAATTGGTTAATGGGTGATTTCAATCTCCCATCGCTACCCCAAAACCACGCCAATGCCTTCCTTGGTGCTATGGAAGAACTCGCTCTCAAACAAATCATCAATCAACCCACACATATAAAAGGGAATATACTTGACATGGTATTTGCTCCTCAGCCAATCATCAAGCAAAACCGTAATCTACCAATATCAGTGATTGATGTACCTTGGTCAGACCACAAACTGATCATTATCCAGATACCCACCAACAATGAGCAGCTGCACAGAAGCCAAAATCAGAACACACCACGAGCAGCCTCAAGAAGCTTTCGCCCATTTAACAGGGAACACATTCTATCAGAGACCCAATCCCTCCTCAACAATACCACGCTCGACCTTGAAGAACTGATATCATCCTGGAACTCCAATTTAAATGCCATCGCACAACGCCCGGACGCCAACAACTCAGCAAAGTTGAAGAGAAGCTCTGCCCCGTGGTTCTCTCCTGAACTGCGATCTTCTCTCACCCAACTACGCAGACTTGAGCGCCGATGGCGCCGATCACTCTCTATTGAAGATCAGACCGCCTACCAAACTCACCTCTCAATTCATCGTGAAGCAATCACAACCAAAATGAAACAATATCACACCGACACACTAAAGAGATCATTGAATAAACCACGTGACCTCTTCAACTTGGTCAAATCCCTCTCGAAAGAACCATCACCCGATCAGCACAGCGTGATTCACCCACAAGAATACGCAGACTACCTGCAATCCAAGATCATTCAAACCAAAAAGGATTCAGCAATTCAGTTTCAGGAACCAACAGGCCTAACCCTACTTGACAAGTTCTCTACACCATCCACTAAATGCATTGAAGATATCATAACATCCCTCAACACCTCCACAGCACAGAGTGACCCATGCCCAGCCTTTTGGATTAAGGAACTACGTGAGGTGTTCAGTCCATTCATCGCAAACCTAATGAACCTCTCCTTCACAACAGGATACTTCCCCACAACACTTAAGCAGACATCCATTAGGCCACTATTGAAAAACCCCAAGCTTGACCCGCAGAAGGCCGATTCTTATAGGCCAATAGCCAGTATTCCCTTGCTAGCCAAGATAACTGAGAAAGAGGTACAACGGCAGATTCAAAATCACATAGACTCCGCAGCTCCCCTAGATCACTGCCAACATGGGTTTAGAGAATATCATGGAGTCGAGACCCTACTTACCAGCCTATTCAACGCAATAATCACAGGCATAGACAACATCCATCAAGGTTTTGTGCTCATCTTCTTGGACATCGCCGCTGCGTTCGACTCGGTGAGTCACGAAATTCTCCTGGGAAGGTTGAAAGAGAAGGGCATCTGCAACAATGCACTAGAGTGGTGTAAATCCTATTTGGAAGCAAGATGGCAATACGTAAAGTCTGGATCTGAGGAATCAAAACACTTCCATCAAAAACAAGGTGTACCTCAAGGCTCCTCCTTGTCCTCCCTACTATTCAATATTTACATGCAGCCCATCTGCAACATCATAAGATCATTTAATGTGAGCTGTTTGATATATGCAGATGACATTCTTTTATACATGCCGTTCTCCACAGCCCAAATGGACCTAACACCAGCAATAGACTGTTTCAATGCTGTCTCAGCGTGGCTTCAATCACAGAATCTACGCATTCAACATAAAAAGACAGAGGTTCTTTTCATCTCCAGAGACCCCAACTTTACTCCTCCACACCACGTCAGTGTTAATGAAGCGGACTTACTAACCAAAGAAACAATAAGATACCTCGGAGTTACGTTGGACCAACGCCTGGATATGAAACACCACATAAACAACATTGTCAAAGCTGTATACTTCAAAATCCGCACTATCAGGCATCTGCGCTCCCTACTGGACCCAGATGACTTCCGGACCATATACCAAGCGCTAATACTGCCGCACTTCGACTTTGCAAACGCCATCTTTCAAGGGCTCCCCCACTCCACGCTGGCCCCTTTACAGCTGGCCATGAATGCTGCAGCAAGGGTCCTACACGGAGCCGCCAAAAGTGACCACGTGACCCCCATTCTCAAACAACTTCACTGGTTACCAATCCATGGAAGAATCATCTTTAAAACCCTTCTCCTAGCGTTCAAAACAATCAAAGGTATTTCATCCCCTTCACTCACAGATCTTATTCACATGGTGCCCCCCAACAGATCCAGAAGAGCAATAGCCATAAACCTACTAGTGAAACCAAAGGAATCAAAGTGCAACATATCAACCACAAACAGGGCGTTCCGCTACTATGTACCTAAATGCTGGAATGCCCTACCCCCTGACATTAGGGCGATTGCCGACCTATCACAGTTCAGAAAGGCACTCAAATACCATTTATTCCTCCAATGCTACCCAAACTCCAATGACACCCCTCTGAAGAGATGACCCACTCTAAGAAACAACCCTCACGTTCATTATGTTATTTCACCCACTCATTGCCATGTAAATATCTCATGCATATAATCAACCCTGTTATCCAAGCTACTCTTTACTATGTAAAAATCTCATGTATATAGTTACCCCTGTTATCCAAGTTTGGACCCCTGTTCGATGTAAAACCAAACAGCATGTTGTTATGGTTGTTGTGTTATAATGTAAACCGCGCTGATGCCAAATAGCGCGGTATATAAGAATTTGTAATAAATAAAGAAAAAGAGGGAGGCCTTCATGAAATACAAGAGATCACAGAGAGAGGAAGACAGGCATCTGTATTTGGAAAAACTTAGAGAAGCTAGCAAAGTAGTCAAGAAGGCAAAGATTCAAAAGGAGGAGGAAATAGCCAATGCAATAAAATGGGGGGATAAGACGTTTTTCAGATATATTAGTGAGAAGAGGAAGGGCAAAAGTGGTATTGTCAGACTCAAGGGTACAGGGGGGGAATATGTAGAAGCTGATAAGGATAAAGCGGAATTGCTTAACAAATATTTTTGTTCTGTGTTCACAGATGAAGAACCAGGAGCAGGACCTCAGAAAACACCCACAAATAAGAACAGAAGCGAGGGACATCTTGAACAATTTTCAGAAGACTGTGTTCGTGAGAAACTAGCTCAACTTAAAGTAGACAAAGCGATGGGACCGGATGGGATACACCCTAGAATACTGAGGGAACTTGGGGACGTTCTAGCAACTCCACTGACTGACCTTTTCAATGCCTCGTTGGAGTCGGGAGTGGTGCCAAAGCACTGGAGAGAGGCTCATGTGGTGCCTTTACACAAAAGCAGAAGTAAGGATGTGGTTGAAAACTACAGGCCGGTTAGTTTAACTTCAGTGGTGAGTAAATTAATGGAAACGCTGTTGAAAGAGAAAATAGTGAGGTTTCTGGAGTCCAGCGGATTACAGGATCCGAGGCAGCATGGATTCACCAGAGGCAGGTCTTGTCAGACAAATCTGATTGATTTCTTTGACTGGGTGACCAGGGAGTTGGACCGAGGGAGAGCTCTAGATGTGGTGTATTTAGATTTCAGTAAAGCCTTTGACACTGTTCCTCACAGGCAACTTATAAACAAACTGAGCACCCTAGGGATGGACCCTAAAGTTACTGCTTGGGTTAGAAATTGGTTGGGTGGGAGGCGACAAAGAGTACAAGTAAATGGAGCTCACTCTGAGGAGAAGGATGTTACCAGTGGTGTGCCCCAGGGATCTGTCCTTGGTCCAATTCTTTTTTACATCTTTGTTAGTGATATAGCGGAAGGGCTGTCGGGTAAGGTTTGCCTCTTTGCGGATGATACCAAAATCTGCAATAAAGTAGACACCCAGGAAGGTGTAGATAACATGAGGAGGGATCTAACTAAGCTTGAAGAATGGTCTAGAATTTGGCAGCTGGGATTTAATGTTAAAAAATGTAAGGTCATGCATTTGGGCTGCAGCAATCCAAGGGAGCAATACAGCATAGGAGGTGAAGTACTTTTGTCCACTAAAGAAGAGCGGGACCTAGGCGTAGTTGTGTCCGATGATCTTAAAATAGCTAAACAGGTAGAAAAGGCGACGGCAAAAGCTAGAAGGATGCTTGGGTGCATACGGAGAGGAATGGCTAGCAGAAAAAAGGAGGCGATAATGCCTCTGTATAAGTCTTTGGTGCGACCTCATTTGGAGTATGGTGTGCAATTCTGGAGACCGCACCTTCAAAAGGATGTGAACAGGATGGAGTCGGTGCAGAGGGTTGCTACTAAGATGATTAGTAGTCTTCATTATAAAGCATATGAGGACAGACTTAAGGATCTTAATATGTACACCTTAGAGGAAAGGCGGGATAGAGGTGATATGATTGAGATGTTTAAATACCTCCGTGGCATAAATGTTCAGGGAGAGAGCCTCTTTCAATTGAAAGCAAGTTCTGCGACGAGGGGACATGGGATGAGGGTGAAGGGAGATAGATTCAGGAGTGATATGCGGAAATATTTCTTTACGGAAAGAGTAGTGGATCCGTGGAATAGTCTCCCAGTGGAGGTGGTAGAGATGAGGACAGTAACTGAATTCAAAAAAGCATGGGACCAACACAGAGGATCTCTAAAGGTAAAAAGTGGACTGTTGTAGTTGTTATGGAAGGACAGACTAGATGGGCCTTGTGGTCTTTTTCTGTCATCATGTTTCTATGTTTCTATGTTTCTTTCTTTCTGCTGGTAATTCCTCTTTGTATGCAGTCCAACATCCTCCTGCCTTTTGCCACCACCTTGTCGCACTGTTTTGCCACCTTGAGATCTACAGAAACAAACACACCAAGGTCTTTCTTTTGATCCGTGCACACCAACCTCTCGCCCCCTATTGTGTACATTTCTCTTGTGTTTCTGCTACCCAAGTGCATGACTCTGCACTTCTTTGCATTAAATCTTAATTGCCAAGCATTTGACCATTCTTCCAGCTTTTGTAGATCTTTTCTCATGTTAAGGACTCCCTCGGGAAGTCCACTCTGTTGCAAATTTTCATGTCATCTGCAAAAAGACAGACCGACCTTTCCATTCAGTCTTTCAGCAATATCACTCACAAATACATTGAACAGTGCCGGGCCCTGGACCGAACCCTAGGGCACCCCGCTAATCACCTTCCTTTCCTCCGAGTGAGCTCCATTTACCATCACCTTCTGTCGTCTATGTAGACAAGGGCTAACTAGGCTAGGCCCCAAACATACATTGGATATAATCAGTGAAGTGGATGAAACAGCTGCTGATAAACAAATTTATACACCTATGATTCACCCAAGATATGCAGATTTGGAGTTGTCAGATTCAGAGACAGACAGCGGATCAGGATCGATAATATCTATAGGGATAGAAGGCAGGCCCTCTATACATGAAACCGAAATGTAGAACCTAACTTAGCTATAGGCCTAGAAAGTACAGGTCTGAATTGCATTAAAAACTCTTTTAAAAAGCATTTCTGCTTCTTCTAGGACATTGAACTTAGTAAACAGGGCTTGTGTGATTAGCAAATAGAGTTGTGTAGAAATAGATTTATTTATTTATTTAACAGTATTTCTATACCGCCTTATCCTACAATCAAGGCGGTGTCACAGCAAAACAATCAAAGGAGTGGAAGGGTATCTCATGCAGTGAAAAAGTGTCATGCGTTGCGTGTAAGGGGTTAGTGTATTAGATTAGGTTGAGCTATGTACATTGTGAGCTATGGTACAGTGTGAGCTATAGTACATTGTTCTATACAATTAAGATACATCATGTGCCGTTGTTCAGTTTCTTATCAGGATTTGTAGAGGTAAGTTGGTGGTTCCCGTTGGTACGGTTACGTGATATGACCGTAGTGTTCAATGAACAGCGTTGTCTTCAGCAGTTTGCGAAAATCTTTGAGGTTGGTTGTCGATCGCAGTTCGTCCGGGAGGGAGTTCCATATTGTTGGAGCAGCCAGGGAGATGGCTCTCTGTGGTGTCCTTGCGTGTTTTTCTGAAGTCGTTCGGGGTGTTGACTCTGTTGGAGGTTCCTTTTCTTCTTGGGTGAGTGCTGGTGTCTGGTTGTATGAGGGTGTGCAGGCTGTTGGCTGAAGTGTGGTGTTTGATCTTGAAAATGTTTATGATTGTTTTGTATTTGATGCGTGAACCGATTGGGAGCCAGTGAAGGTCTTTCAATACTGGAGTAATGTGATCATGTCTTGTTGAGCCAGATATTATGCGGGCTGCAGTGTTTTGTGCTAGTTGTAGTGGCCTGAGTGTTTGTTTTGCTAGTCCAAGGTAAATGGGGTTGCAGAAGTCCAGTAGGGGAGTAATTAGAGCTTGACATACGGTCCGGAAGTGTTCAGTGGTGAGGAGGGATTTGAGTCTTCTGATGATCCTCATCCTGTGGTATGCATTCTTGATTGTTTTGCTTACGTGTGTCTTGAGATGCAGTTCGTTGTTCAGGGTCACTCCAAGGTATTTTACTTCCGATTTCATTGGTATGGTTGTATTTTGTATTCTGATGTCCGGTGGGTGGATGAAGTCTGTATTGCGAGTGATTATTAGTGCCTCCGTCTTGCTGTAGTTGATAGCGAGGTTGTCGTCTTTACACCTTCTTGTCATTTGTATTAGGCAGTCTGTTATTTTAGAGTAGTCTGGGTTGTCGAGATAGGCGTGTATATCATAATGTCGTCTGCATAGATTGTGTATTGGATGCTGTTCGCTTTCAGGATGTCGCATATTGGCTGGATGTATATGTTGAACAGAAGCGCCGAGAGGGCGGACCCTTGCGGCACTCCTTGGAGGACTTTTATGGGTTGAGAGATGTTGTGTCCTACTTTTACCTGTATCTGCCTGCCGGTTAGGTATGAATGGAACCATTTTAGCGTGGTACCATGAAGTCCAATTTTCTTTAGTCTTTCCAGGAGTGTTTGGTGGTCTACTGTGTCGAATGCTGAAGAGATGTCAATGAAGATTAGGATACCTTTTTTGGTGTTGTCTATGGTTCGGAGGATGTTGTCGAAGAGGTAGATCAGTAGAGTTTCAACGCCATGGTTGGGGCGAAAGCTGTGTTGGTTGTCATCTAGGAGGAGCGTGGTTGTCTATGTGTTCCTGTAGTAGTAGTTGTACTGTTTTTTCTATGATTTTTGCCAGAAAGGGTATGCTGGATATCGGTCGGTATGCTGCTGGGTTGCTTTTATCGAGGGTTGTTTTCTTTGGTATTGGTCATACTGTAGCTCGTTTTAGTTGATCTGGCGTGAGTCCTTGTTTGAGGGAGATGTTCACCATGTTGTGTATGAAGTGGATGAAGCTTGATTTGGTGGCTTTGATCCATGACACTGGGCAAGGGTCCGTAGGAGCGGTAGTTTTGATTGCTGAGATGTGGGAGAGCTGTTATGTTGAGGGTGAGCAGAATGTGTCCCAGGTCTTCGGGTGAGAGTCGGGCTGAGTTGATGTGTTCGACGTTGTTGGTTCTGCAGAGTAAAATTTTTCCTTGATATGATCAGCAAATTTTTGTGGGTCTATTTGTACTTCCTCTTCTGTCCTTTGTTCTTTTGTGAGGATTTTCACTATTTCGAATAGCTCTCTGGGTTTGTTTAAGGATGTGTTTATCATGTTTGTATGGTATTCTCTCTTTGATTGGTTGATGTGTTCACTGTATTGTTTTTGCTTAGTTAGGTATATCTGCTGGGTTTCAGCAGCTTTGGTTTTTCTCCATCTCCATTCAATCTTTCTGAGTTCTCTTTTTTCTTGTCTTATGGTTGTGGAATACCAAGGTTTGTGTTGTCACTTGTCGTGACGGCATTTCTTTGTTCTGGAAACTGTTGCTGTGGCGGCGTTGGATAGTGTGTTGTTCCAGTTGGTGATTTGCGTCTCTAGGTCGTCCGTTTCTGTGGTCAGTTGTTGTATCGTGTCCTGTAGGAATGCGTCCCTGTCGAAGTTCTTGAATCGCCTTTGTGTGGGTGTGTTGTCCGTTTGTTCGTTGAGATTGTCCTTTTGTAGTTGCAGCTTTATCTTGATTATGTAGTGGTCTGACCATGGAACTGGGGTGATGGTAGGTGTTGATATTAGACCTCTTGATGTTAGGTAGCTGGTTGCGAAGATGAGGTCTGGGGTAGAGCCGTGTCTGTGTGTTGGGGCGTTATTAGGTATTAGATATTAGGTCAGAGTGAACTTCTCTAAATAAATAGAACATAGGGTACAGTTGCTCATCCTGCAATCTGATAGGCTAAAGAGGTTGCTAGGTCAGGATGCATTGCTCTTTTGAAACTGTGCTTTGAGCCAATTAGCAAATATAACGAATATAGCTTGTATAAATAGACAATCAGCAAATATAATAAGTAACTAATTAGCTTCTGCTGAAAAGTAAAATCACAGCGACACCTACTGAATTTAGTGAACATAGTCATAAGATGTAACCTCTGCTTTCTATATGATAATGTTGCCTATGTTAGCAAAATTTATATACACGTTGTAATTTGGAAAGTACCAGATGTTAAAGATTAACTGAATCAGCTGATATTTTCTAATAAAAACGGGAGCCCTATGAAGCCATCTTTGAAGAGGCTCGATGGATATGTCTGAATTAGACTCCATGAGTATCTTCCCTATAGAGCTCCATAGTGATTGATTAATTAATTGTGTCGTGTCTTTCCTTCCTGTTGAGCGGTACAGGGATATATGATAAAGAATCCAGGTATTGTGTGTAGGATTCCGGACACCAGGAGGGCTAGAGTCAACAGTCTATCGGTCAACCAATTTCTGATCCAGTTCACCACCTTGGGACCCATCCCCAAACTACTGAGTTTATTGATAAGCCTCCTATGAGGAAAAGTATCAAAGGCTTTGCTGAAATCCAGGTAGATGACATCCATCGCATGCCCCTGATCTAGTTCTCTGGTCACCCAGTCAAATAACTTAATCAGATTTGTTTGGCAAGATCGTCCTTCAGTAAAACCATGTTGCCTCGGATCTTGCAACCTGTTGGTTTTGAGAAAGTTCACTATTTGCTCCTTCAGAAGCACCTCCATTACTTTTCCCGCCACCGAGGTAAGGCAATAGGACCTGCAACCTTTAATTTCTATTTCATTATTCCCCATAGATGGTGTAATTTTTGTAGACAGCATGTTTTACTTCACAAATAAAGTGAGTTCAGTCAGCTCCTGTCTTTCAGATTTTTGGGAGGGAGGGGGAAGCAGGTATTGGACATGATAGAATTTCTGAGAGTGTATCTAAAATGTACCCGAGTTCTGGAGTACCCGATTTGAAAGCAGTAATTAGGGAACCTGCAAACAGTATTCTGTGCACTTGCTGAGATTGTCTCAGTGATTACACCCATAATTACTTTACAGCGATAGCTTCATTTTTATACTTGAGTGGAATTTACTTGAACTCGGGTGGTGTGCCCACTCTTTCCCTCGTTCCCACCCTCATTTTATTTAGGGAAAAAAATAATTCAAGGTAAACTTATTTAAATCTTTTTTATACTGCGCTCTTTAGAATCAGTGCAGTTTACAAGTAACATTAAATTTGTGCAATGCAGGCTGAAAACATACATCGAACTTTACAAAAAACAGTTATTTCAACTTGGGTTTCAACAGGAATAACTATATACAAACTATATGCAACTGAGCAATTGTGTCACAGGTATGTTTATGTCAACATGACATGGTCTGGCAACTAAGAGTAAATTAGACTTACCTGCTAATTGTAGTTCCTGGAGGAACTCCAGTCTAGTCCCGGAAACTCTGGGTTGTGCTCCTCTTCCAGCAGCTTGGAGACTGAGAAAACATCATTCTTTGATGACGCTGATATAACGACACAGGCACCTATTGACAAAGCAGACTCACCGGAGCAAGAAGTAACATTTAGAAACAATAACCATAACAAGCTAAACCTAGCAGTATAACTTACCTCCAAGAAGTTATACTTACTGCCCCTGAGAATGTATTCTAACTGTGGAGTCCCTCCCTTCCCCTCCAGAAAGAGAGACTCGATCGTTATCTAAACCCTTATTTCAAAATTATCCCGTCTGGACCCAAAGCCCCCACAGTTTACTTTTTCTCTTACCTGTGAGGTTTCCTGCTTCAGGTTTCATGCCTTTCAAAGAACCGGGACAGGATCCAGGACTAGACTGGAGTTTCTCCAGGAACTACAATTAGCAGGTAAGTCTAATTTACTCTTCCTTATCGTCCCTCCAGTCTAGTCCCGGAAACTCTGGGGATGTAACAGAGCAGTGAAAGAATTCAACAGGCAGGACCTGCTAGACCAGCCTGAAGCACCGCTGCTCCAAAACAGGTATCCCTTTTCGCCTGTACATCCAGACGGTAATGCTTGAAAAAGGAATTTAATGAGGACCACGTTGCCGCCTTGCAAATCTCTACCGGCAGGACAAACAAACTCAGCCCACGAAGCTGCTTGCGCTCTAGTCAAATGCGCTCTTAAGCCGTCCAGTATCAGCTTACCCTTCACCAGGTAAGCAGACGCAATTGCCCCTTTAATCCATCTTGACTCAAATAATTTCTAATTCACTCTACACATATCAAAACTCCTAACTTTAATTCCAGATAACCACTTCAAGAATAATAGGGATGGTCTCAGACTTAACGGCACTTATATTTGCTAACTCCCAATCAACGGGAGGTAACGGTGCCTAAATAGCATCAATGACCAATCCACACTTGTATGATATATCTCAATTTTTAACAGTCCCTTTAAAACATTTTCTTATCTCTTTTATTAAGTTCTTCTCCCCAGGGTGGGGAGGGGTGGCCTGCACAAGTTAGGTTTTTTTATATGTGTCGAGTGAATTAGAAATTGAGTCAATATACGACACTAAGAGACTGCCTATTTTTGCCTTTAATCCATCTGGCAATTGACGCTTTCGAAGCAGCCTTGCCTTTCCGAGGGCCCCCAAACACCACAAATAACCTCTCTGATTTTCTGAACTCTGCCGTCCGAAGATACTTCTTTAATGCCCTACGGACATCCAAGAGATGCAACTGGCGTGTTGAAGAATTCTCTGAAACTCTCCAGAACACCGGTAACGATACTGTCTGATTTACATGGAAAGGTGACTACTAGAGATTCTGAAATAAGAAACTCTACCCAATTGATAAAAAATAGCCCAAATCAAAATAAAACCTAAACACTAAATCAAAACTAATTAAATTTAAACAAAGTCCTTAATTGTTCCTCTAATGAGCCGGGAACTCCAGACTCACATCCTCCAGCTGCTTGGAGACTGAGCAAACTGGAGTGAGGAGGTGGTGCCTGTGTCCTTATACCAGTGTCAAAGAATGATGTTTTCTCAGTCTCCAAGCTGCTGGAAGAGGAGCACAACCCAGAGTTTCCGGGACTAGACTGGAGGGACGATAAGGAATTACAGGATGAGTAATTATATCGGTGGATATGATTACGTCAACATGGACGTGTGTGCTCTGTCTGGTGTCATCCTGATGGGTGGGAGGGTATGCTGGGTTGTGTCATGTCACCGGTGTGGTAGTAATGTTGGAGGAAAAGATGGTGCTTTAGAGCCTTCCTAAATTATGTGAGGTCAGTAATAGCCCTGATAGTGGTTGGTAGGGCATTCCAGAGTGTAGCTGCGTAGAACACAAATGCTCTGTTCTTTGTCGCAAGGGAGCATTTTGTTATTGCGCTGAGGATTGTGAGTGTGTTAGTAGCAAACGATCTTCTGGATCTATTCTGAGGAGTGGGGTGGACCAGACCCGTAAGGGAGGTAGAGGATAGCTTGTTGAGGGCTTTGAAGTTCTGCAGTAGTACTTTGAAGGTGAGCCTGCAGTGGATCGGAAGTCAGTGGAGGTGGTGCAAGATAGGAGTTATGTGATCTCTTCTGGAGGCTCCGTGCAGGAGGTGGGTGGCGCAATTCATTGCTAGTTGTAGTGGATTCAGTGTGCTCTTAGGGAGACTATGCGGAATGGCGTTGGCGTAGTCTAAGTGGGGGGTTACAAATGCTTGAAAGATCGCCTGGAAATCGTTCGGCTCCAGTAGGTGTCGTAGGTGGCAAATTGTCCGTATCTTGTGATAGATTGCCTTGGTGGTGCTGCTTATATGTGCTTTTATGTCGAGCTGCTGGTCTAGGGCGATACCCAAGTAGCGGATGACACAGAAGCATGTTTGCTAAAGATTAACATGCGTCAAGTACCGCAATGAATGGGTAATGGCAGCACTTCACACTTTAATGTACACTAAGTTAATCCTCAGTAAGCATGTCTCATAATGTGTTCTTTTTATTGCATTAGTTGATATCATTTGCTCACTTTTATTTCTGCTCAGTCAAGTAGATTAATATGGCTACCACACTACTTTAAGAAAACCAATCATGAGGCCCAGAAACAGACATTGCATAGACACTTTCAAAACGTATTTCATCTATAATGGCACAGAGTCATTACATAGAGAAAGGGAATGAGGGGCTTTTTCCCCAAGGAATGGAAGAACAAAGCTTAAATAATCTTCCCACTCAGGCATTTTTTTTGTACCAACCAGATGTATAAGGGGGACATTTTATCAATAAAGTTAGGACAGATCCCAGAGTTATTTATATGCTGCATTTATAACCTTACCCATACATAAACTTTGTAGGCAACCAATTTATTGAGGCATTAACATTTGAGGACAAGAGTTCACTTTGACGTGGACTATCTTTGAAAGTTCATACTTCAATAAATTGGTTAGTGTAAAAGGTTCCACCTGCATCTGTCATTTTTGCTAGTCCAGACTAACACGGCTACCTCAACTTTCAACATGTTGGAAAAAAGGCATGTAAAGGGCTCCACTGGAATAGACAAGGATGGGGACAGCAGTGACAGTAGGGATAGATAGGTAGGCGAGTAATCATTCACACATTCAACAAAAAAAAAAGTAGCACCAGCCCTGCTTGAGCGTCTCTGCATAAAGGCCTGCTGTTGTCCCAAGACAGACTTCAAGTAGAAGCAGAAAACTAATAGGCGAGGATGGAGATAGGGTGGCTGCAGCAACACTGGTGAAAGGAAAGGTAAGATTTTGGATACCGGGGATGGGGGGGGGGGGTGGAGAATAGAAGAGATGTAGCCAGGTGAGAGTGGTATGAAGGTGGTCAGGGCCACTTACCTATGGGGGAAAAAAAAAGAGAGCAGCTGCCCTAGGCTCCTGCATAACAGGGGCCCAGCTGCCCATAAGAAAATTAAACCTTGAATGCAGGCTGCTAATGACTACTTTTTCAAATCCTTCCGGCTATGCATCTGCATAGCCTCCAAAAATGGGAAAAAAGAAAGGAAGTGATCACTCACAGTCACAGAAGGCAGGCATGGCATAGCAGCACAAATATATGTATGGGGGAGAGAAGGAAGACACTTGTGACTCCTGCCTCACTGAGCTACTCTGCCTCCACTAAACTACCGAGAGATCACATATAGCTGTGCAGCCTTCTGCTGCATAGGAGAAACGAAGCAAGACTATATGAGAGCAGAAGCAGCCAGGCTTGGCTAAGTGAAACATCAGCTGACTGACACACAGTGGGGGTTGGGGCTGCAGCATTTAGACCATCAGGCCAGGAGAGAACTTCTGGTCACAGTGCTCACTCCTCCTCGACTACTGTCTGGCACTGCTGCTCTGCTGTGGTCTGAAGCCCCCCTACTCTGAATGGGTGTAAAAGGGGACTAGGGCGAGGAAGTGACGTCACCCACTAAGATGGCTGCGTGAGTGGTGAGCTCCGGACCCACCCCAGAGAAAAAAACAGAGTTCCTAGTCCCAAACGGGTCAGTAGAGACGGAAGAAAAGAAGAAGTGGACAGCGCAGAGGTCATGGAGTATGGCGACTCGAAAGACTACACATTCGGGGCTCCGAGTGCTTCAGCAGGTGAAGTTAAGATGACGCTGGGGGAGCAAATGTGGCGAGAACAGGTCGAGTCGATTGGGAAGGAGACGGCAATGCAAGAAGGAGATGCCGGGGAAAGCGTGGTAAAGGTGGTAACGAGAGAGGAACTACGGGAGTGCTTCAAGGAATTGAAAACTGAGGTGCAGTCAGCGAAAAAGGCTCTGGGAGAACTTATGAGCAGCCTAAAAGAGGAGGTGGAGGAAGTTACCCATAGGATGGGGGACCACAAGAATTGACTGGAAAACCTGGAGCTGCAACAGGAGTGGGAAGCAAGGCGCAGAGGTGAGGAAGAATGGAGAGAGCAAATAGCGTTGAAGTTGGAGGACCTGGAAAACCGCTCCAGGAGAAATAACTTGAGGATTAAAGGAGTACCAGAGGAATTGGAATTTCGGGATTGTGCAAAGGTGGCAGAGGCAGTGTGCCTGGAGGCATTGCGATAGGGAGGTGAGGACGACGTGGTGGAAGGAATACAACTGGATAGGGCGCATCAGGCCCTGGGACCAATTCACAATAGACCCAGAGATATAAAAATCTGGATTACAAAGTAAAAGAGAAAATATCAGCAAAGATGAGAGGACTAAGCACCTTTATGTGGCAGGGATAGTCGATGGCCATATATGCTGACTTACCCTTAGGGACTCTACAGAGACGGAGGGCTTTGGCTCCAATCACCAAAATGCTTAGAAAGGAGGTGGTGAAATATCGATAGCTGTACCCTTTTGGGTTGGCATTTACTAAGGGAGAAAAGATATGGAGTGTGCAAACTCCAGAGGCAGGCATGGAGGTGCAAGCTGGGGAGGTACGTGCCGAGTGGTCCCAAAAGAAGCAGGAGGGAGAGGGGAGAGCGGATGAAGCAGCAAGGAAAAGAACCAAGGGAGTGACGTGTGGAGACTGAGGGAGATCACAGAAGATCACAGCGCAGAGGAGCCAAGCAGTGATGGACAGTAAAGAAGCAGGTTATGGCACTGTCTTGAGTGTGGTGTGCCGTCAATGGACAAAGGGAATATAGCTTAAAAGTTGGTTAGATGCTAAAGTGTTGGCCAAAATTATGGCAGCTAGTCTGCAGAAGGTAATGCTGAAATTAGTGCACAAGGACCAAACGGGGTTTATTAAGGGGAGGCAGGGAGAGGATAACATCAGGAAGTTATTGAACGTTATTTGGTCCCTGCAGGAAACTGGGAAGGAGGCAGTATTTCAGTGGATGCTGAAAAGGCATTTGACAGTCGAGTGGAAGTTTATGTTGCAAGTGCTGGGGAAAATGGGATTAGGGGAGACGTTTCTGAGCTGGGTGAAGGCATTGTATGCTAATCCCAGGGCCAGGATAAGGGTGAATGGAGGATACTTCAAAAGCTTCCACTTAGGTAGGGGAAGAAGCCAGGGTTGCCCGCTGTCACCCTTGCTGTTCGCCCCAGTAATAGAGCCATTAGCTGAGTATATATGGAAGCAGACAGATATTATGGGGGTGGAGGTGGGGGAACAATTAAATAAGGTGGCATTATTTGCGGATGATGTGATTTTCACCTTAAGTCGGCCGTTTGTTAGTCTTCCAAATTTATTGAAAGCTATAGAGAGATATAGTGAGGTAGCTGGTTATAAGATTAACATGAGTAAAACAGAAATTTTGGGGTTTAAACTTGACAAAAGATATGGAAAAGAGGTTGCGAGATGGGTTTGCCTTCAAGTGGGTACAAAATAGCTTTAGATACCTGGGAATATAAATGGGAAACTCAGTAGATAAATTGCATGAATGGAATTATAGGCCTCTGATCAGTGTTATAAGGCAGGATTTAGCTAGATGGCAGGGGTTGCATCTGTCTTGGTTAGGGAGGATAGCAACGATAAAGATGAATGTTCTACCAAGGATATTGTTTGTATT
Organism: Ichthyophis bannanicus; assembly: GCA_033557465.1. Classification (NCBI taxonomy): domain Eukaryota; kingdom Metazoa; phylum Chordata; class Amphibia; order Gymnophiona; family Ichthyophiidae; genus Ichthyophis; species Ichthyophis bannanicus. The sequence goes on from CM066032.1 coordinate 53,763,366, forward strand.
TATGGCATTGCCGTGTAAAGTCACAAGGGCCTGTCTCAAACAATTCCAGGATATGATTATGAGGTTTATCTGGGCTGGGAAGGTATCAAGAGTGGGGAAAACCACAATGTTTAGGACAATAGGATGGGGGGTTGGGAGTGCCGAATTTAGTAAATTACTATGAGGCAGCGCAGTTGAGAGCAGTGTTTGTATGGAGGGAGAGGGGCGAGATGCCGCAATGGGTGCATATGGAAAAAGTGAGGGGAAAATTTAGAAGCAACAGTGTGGGATAGCTTAGGGAAAAGGTTGGGGAGAAAGGTGAGGAACCCTCAAAAGGAGTTAAGTGGAAGAACTACCTGACACAGGGGAAGCACCTGCCTCAGGTGACAAACAGAGAATGGGGGACTTTGCACCTGGGAGGATGGTAGGGGTCTTCAAAGAATGGGCAGTTAGGGGATTAGTAAGGGTAGGTCAGGTGGTTGATAAGAAAGGGAGGATCAGATCCTATAAGGAACTCAATACCACCTATGGGGTAAAAGACACGGAGCATTATGCGTATATGCAATTATGGTACTTCTTGCAGCAAGATGGGGTAAAGGAGGATTTACAAAGCGGCACAACAGAGTTTGAGGAATTAATGGAAATAAAGGAAAATGTAAAGGGGTTGGCTTCTAAGATGTATAGGATTCTCAATGCTAAACACGAGTGTAAAGCTCGGTGGCAGGAACATAAGAACATAAGACATGCCATACTGGGTCAGACCAAGGTCCATCAAGCCCAGTATTCTGTTTCCAACAGTGGCCAATCTAGGTCATACGTACCTAGCAGTTTCCCCAAGGGACACAGGTTCCACAATGCTTGTATTGGTTCAAGCATTGATATCCTGGGTCCCTTCTTAATAATGGTTTATGGACCTTTCCTCCAGGAACTTGTCCAAACCTTTTTTAAACCCAGCTACACTAACAGCCTTTACTACATCCTCCGGTAACAAATTCCAGAGTTTGATTACACATTGAGTGAAAAAATATTTTCATTAGTCTTAAATAGTTTACCCTGTAGCTTCATTGCATGTCCCCTAGTCTTTCTATATTCTGATAAGGTAAACAATCGATCTACGTTTACCCGTTCCACTCCGTTCATTAATTTATAGACTTCTATCATATCTCCTCAGCCGTCTCTTTTCCAGGTTAAAGAGCCCTAACCTTTTTAGCCTTTCTTCATAGGAGTATCCTTCCATCCCCTTTACCATTTTGGTGGCTCTTCTCTGAACCTTTTCTAAAATCGCTATATCCTTTTTAAGATACGGCAACCAGAATTGCACACAATATTCAAGGTGCGGTCTCACCATGGAACGATAGAGGCATTATATCATCTTTTGTTTTATTTTCCATTCCTTTCCTTATCATACCTAGCATTCTATTTGCTCTCTTGGCCGCTGCTGCACACTGGGCCGAGGGTTTTAACATGGTATCCACAATGACGCCTAAATCTTTTTCCTGGGTGGTGGTTCCTAATATGGAACCTTGCATTGTGTAACCATAGTTTGGGTTGTTCTTCCCTAGGTGCATAACCTTGCACTTGTCCACATTAAATTTCATCTGCCATTTTGATGCCCAGTCTTCCAATTTATCAAGATCCTCTTGCAATTTTCCACAATCCTCTTGGGTTTTAACAACTTTAAATAGTTTTGTGTCATCTGCAAATTTGATAACCTCACTCGATATTCCACTTTCCAGGTCATTTATGAATATGTCAAAAAGCAGCAGACCCAGCACAGATCCCTGGGGTACACCACTATTCACCTTTCTCCATTGGGAAAATTGGCCATTTAGCCCTACCCTCTGCTTTCTATCTTTTAACCAGTTCCTGATCCACAATGGTACACTGCCTCCTATCCCATGACTTTTTAGTTTTGCCAAAAGTCTCTGATGAGGGACCTTGTCAAAGGCTTTCTGAAAGTCCAGATACACAATATCAACAGACTCACCTTTGTCCACCTGATCATTCACTCCTTCAAAAAAACATAACAGATTAGCAAGACAAGATCTTCCTTGTCTAAAGCCATGTTGGCTGTCTACCTTTAGGTCATGACTATCTACATGCTGAGTAATTTTATTCTTTATGATGGTTTCTACCATTTTTCCCGGTACTGATGTCAGGCTCACCGGTCTGTAGCTTCCCGGATCACCCCTGGAACCCTTTTAACAGTGAGAAAAGGAAATAGAAGGCCCATGGGGGGGGGGGGGGGGAAGGAAGGTGGAGGGGAATTTATGAAGGGGAAAGAAGACTGGTGTGGGGAACGACCCTGGTGGAGAATTGCCTGAAGTTCAGATTAAGGATGGTGTGGACACCGGTCAGGATACAAGCTATTTATTTTATTTATTTATTTAGCATACATTTGTATACCGCTACTTCCAGCGATCAGTAGCGGTTTGATTAACGAAAAACGGATTTGTACAATCATGTCAAAATTTAGAAATATACACACATTGATTTGGAGGAGAAAGCACAGCACACGTGGGGAGGACATATGGGGATGATTCAGACATTACATATTTACATATTTACTTATTTACATAAACTGCCATGTTTCATTGGGTGGTATCATTTCAATCCCTGGGATTATAACAGACTGTATTGGCACTGGAAAAGATGTGTCTTGAGCTTCTTTCTGAATTCTATAAGGTCTTTGACAGCTCGTAGCTCCGGTGGTAGTTGGTTCCAGATGGACGGGGCCGAGTAGGAGAATGCTCGTTGGCTAGTAGTGGTATTTACAGATCTGATATCCGGGGGAACATGGAGCGTATTTGAGTGGACTGTTCGCCTGCTTCTGTTGGGTGGCTGCGTGCTGATAAGGGTGGAAAGAAAGGATGGTGCTATGTTATGAATCAGTTTGAAGGTGGTTACTAGTATTTTATATTTTACCCGGGCTGCAATGGGGAGCCAGTGAAGCTCGATTAGTACAGGGGTAATGTGCTCAGTGAGGTTCTTTTTCATGATGACCCTAGCCGCAACATTTTGGGCCATTTGGAGAATGTTGAGGGGTTTTTTTGGAAGACCCTGTAGGATGGCATTGCAGTAGTCAAGGTGTGGCATGATTAGAGCTTGCGCAACAGTCCTGAAATCTTGAGGATCAATGATGCTCCGTAGGGGTTGTAGGACTAAGTTTGTGGAAAACGGCCTTGTTGGTTTTGCAGAGGTGCTTTTCCATCTTTAGATTACTGTCCAGTATTACACCCAGATATTTTATTTCATTCTTCGTGTGATATGTATTGTTACATAGGGTGACTGAGGCAGGCGGGTTAAAGTTTGGTTTTCTTGAGATGTACATGACCTCAGTTTTCTTAAGGATAGTTTTCTTAAGAATGCAAATTGTTGGAGGAGCTGTGAGGAATGGGGGGACCTGCTACATATGATTTGGGGATAACGCAGATACAGATGAATGTAGCAAGAATAGTCCTAATTGAGGAATAAGAGGGAGGGAATACAATGCTAAACACCTTCTGGCATCATTGTGTGGTGGCTGGTCGATTGGCAATTTTGCAGAGGTGGAAAGATGGAGAGGCACCTATGCAGGAGATTATTGGGAGAGAGTTCCTATGGCATATGAGCTTGGTGGGTGCATATAGACATGAGAGCAAGGCATGCGGAGGTTTGGCAAGCGTATGAAGAATGGCAGGAGAGGGGACGGAGAGAATGGATGGAGAAATAGTAGAATACAGAAGGAGGGGGAACCGGGGGGGGGGGGAATATAGGGGGGGAAAATGTAACACTTTTCGGACATAAAGGGGGTAAAGGAAAATTAGAACCAGAGAAGAGGTTGTTCTCAGTGTACTTACTCTGTTACAGTAATGGGGTGAAGTTAAAGGCTTGGAAGGGGGAAGGGGGGAAGGGAACAGCGAGATACTGGAGATGAGGGGTTGCTCTCCATGTAGTGTTAAGGTTTATGTTAAAGTTTTGAGCTAAGGGTTTAAGTTAGTGTTTTAAGAATGTGGTATACGGAGGGAGGGGGAGAGAAAATTTGGTGGTGATATATGCTGGAATGGTAAGGAAAGGTTATGATGATCTCTTATGATGTAGACATCCACATAAAAGGGTGGCTGGAGTAGAATATTAATGTTAATATTACTGTTTAAATGTGTGGGTAGAGTTTCTAATAGGATGTGTTGATGTAATACAATATAGCACATTGAGGTATGGAAATGGTGTAGCAGCAGAAAACAGAGTTGGATATTGTATGTTATGAAAGTCAATAACAATTTTAAATACAAAAAAAAAAGGGGGGGACTAGGGAAGTACTATCCAATTAGTTAACAGTTCCAGGGAGAAGTGCTGGCTGTTGAATTCACCTTCACCTAAATTTAAGTGCGCAGTGTACAAAATTATCACCACCCTCTGCCTCCACTTGTTTTCTTTATGGGGGATTGGGGGGGGGATATTTTCTGGCAATAGCATCCCTGAAAAGTCAGCCATCCTGGGTTACAGTCAGTGCAGACCAAGTCACAGACACGGTGGCAATAATTCCAGGCATGCATGGAGAGATTGGAAGATGGAGCAGAAAAACAGAAACAAAGAGCAACCCCAGGTGGGGTAAAGAGCAGGAGATGGTGGAAGATAGTTTAAATAGTGTTATTCTAGTTAATGTTCGAAACATGTTCAATGTAACTAAACGTGTACATAGTTAACACAGGTTCCATGTAAAATATACAGAAGTATATTGATTTTTGTTCGATGTGAACCGCCCCTGATCTCTGGAAGGGGCGGTATATAAGAAACTGTTAAATAAATAAATAAGATAAGAGGCCTTGGGAGAGAACAGTGAAACGTGGATTGGGTGGGTGTTGGAAGGAAGAATAGAGCTGGTGTTTTAGTGGGAGAGCAGGAATGCAGAGATTTGAAGAGGTGGTGACATTGCCTAAGCTGCCATACTCCTCCGTGAAGTGCTCCGTAAGACAGTAGTAAAATAAGTCTCCAATTTATTCTTCTAGAACCATTCAACCCTAAATATACTTGTGAATTGGTAGTTCTATGTACTTGGAAGCAGCCATGGCAGTAAAGAAAAAAAAACTGAGCTTAAAAACAGCAAAGCAAACTACAAAAATCAGCAGGTCAGGCAGCACGTTTAGCTGCAGGCCTGGAGGCAAGTTGATGACCGATGCCGAAGCTGATATCTTCTTAAGTGCTGGTGACTCCGAGCGATGCTTTTCCTTTGCCGGTGAGATCTTAGAGGCATGGGAAGACTTAGACAGAGTCAACGCCCATAAGGAGTGCACCAAAGCAGCAGAGTCTGATGGAGACAGCTTAGTCTTCTGTTTGTCTTGGTTCTTCTGACCTCTGGAGGTCATGTGGCAATAGGAGAGGCAGGAATCGACATTGTGGTCTGGACGTAGACACTTTAGGCACCAAGAATGCTCATTGGTAATAAAAATTGTACTGGAACATTTAAAGCACTTCCTGAACCCACTACGGGGTTTCTCTTTTTTTGAAAATAAAATGGAGGCAAAATTAAATTGGGCAATGGTGCCCAAAGAGGACGTAGGCCTGAAATGAAAATCTAAAGAAAATAAAAATTAAAGAGAAAATAAGAAAAATGAGGTGTACCGGAATCGATGGAAGTCAAGGCGGTCGATGGGAAGGCAAACTGGAGTACTTTTGATGGTACTGCAAAGAAAAAATGAAGTCTTTAAACGCAGCAGAGAGGGATAGGATCCCAATAGCTCCACAGAAGGAAGAAAAAAAAAAACACACACACACACAAAACTGAGAAGACCAGGAGGGAAGGTGGGAAGGCAGCCACGCATGCGTGGAGGAACGCGCCTAAAAGCATTCCTACTGGATGCTGGGGCGTGTTCCCGCACCAGGCTCTGTCGGTGCCGACATCACCCATATGTGAAGACCGACTTCCTGCTTGCTCCTGGAGATAATCAGATTAAAGCCACATTGGGCCCCTTCCCAAAAGTTGGGGGAAGAGGAACGGAGGACTGCTCCAAACAGAAATTCAGACAGCAAGTCTTGTAATAAATAGGGGGGGGACCTTAAGATTATACACCCCACAGAGCTGTTACTAAAAAGCTAAGCACAGATCTTTGTTCTCCATAAAAGACAGCTCCTTTCAAATCTTTGCCACTCCTAAAAAAATTTTTTTTAAATTCTGAATCGCCTCAATGGAGTTCAGACTACACAGAAGCACTTCACCATCTGCTGAAGACAAACATACTGGACTGTAAGGATTGATGTCATAGTATAAGGGCTCTGTGCCAAAGTTCCTGGCATTCTCAGTCTCCATCTGCTGATCAGAGTACACAACCCATACGTCTAGTCCAGTCCAGACTGGAGGGACGATAAGGAATGTTTTATTTATGGTTTTAAAGGCAACTACTGTATATATGCCTGTGTACTGCATTTATTTTATGCTGTATAATACAATATATTATAAAAAAAAAGAAACAGGGATTTAGAAGGTGGTAGAATAAGATGCCTTTTTCTTACGATAAGATAAAGTTCTTACAAGTTTGAGTTTTGCAAAGAAAAAGAAAGCAGTTACTCACCTATAACAGGTGATCTCCGGGAACAGCAAGAATTTAGTCTTCACATATGGGTATCGTCGGTACCGACGGAGCCTGTGCGGGAACGCTCCCCAGCGTCCAATTAGAAAGCTTTTGGGAGCATTCCACAGCGCCTGCGTGCTGCCTTCCCACCTTTTCCAACTGCCTCTCTCCAGTTGAGTTTTAAAGCTGAGACAGAGCGAGAGAGAGGGAAAGAAAAGAAAAGAGATACAACTCCTAGGGGAGGTGGGTGGGTTGTGAAGACTAAATTCCTGCTGTTCCCGGAGATCACCTGTTACAGGTGAGTAACTATGCTATCTCCAGGAACAAGCAGGAATGTAGTCTTCACATATGGGGACTCCCTAGCTACAGATGCCAGGGAGAGACCCCAGGAGTTGTGTGCCCCTGTGAAAGGGCTCCACTTCCACCCATGGATCTCTGGCATCCTACCAGGAAAGGTGGGTAGGAGTTTATTAAGTATGGAACAGGTGTTGTAGAACAGCCTGACCAAACAAGGCATCCCGGCAGGAGTCCTTGTCTAAGCAGTAATGGGCTGTGAAGGTATGAACCGAGGCCCAAGTAGCTGCTCGACAGATGTCGTCAATAGGCACAGAGTGTAGATGAGCAATTGAGGCTGCCATGGCTCACATTGTGAGCTGTGACATGGCCTTCCAGAGAAAGGTTCTTACTCTGATAGGCAAAAAAAATACACTGTGCAATCCAGTTAAACAATGTTCTCTTGGAGACTGGAAGTCCCAAATGAGAAGGATTGAAAGCAACAAAGTTGGGAGGACTTTCTATGTTGCTGTGTCCTTTAAGTAAAAGGCAAGTGCTCTTTTACAGTCCAAAGTATGAAGATTCCTTTCTGCATTTGAAGCATGAGGCCTTGGAAAAAATACAGGCAGGTAAACCGCCTGGTTTAAATGAAAAGGTGAGACCACCTTTGGCATAAAGTGTGGATGAGTCCTAAGGACTACCTTATGATGGAACCTCGTGTAAGGAGGATCAGCAGCTAATGCTTGCAATTCACTGATGCGACGTGCTGATGTGACTGCAATGAGAAAGATAACTTTCCAGGAAAGGAATTTCAAGGAGGTAGTAGCTACAGGTTCAAAAGGCGGCTTCATGAGCTGCCCAAGAACCAGATTCAGGTCCCATGCCACTGGCGGTGGCCTAATGGGAGACTTAGTTAAAAGAAGGCCCCTCAAATCTCGCTATGAGAGGATGAGAGCAAATAGGCTGCCCATTTAAAGGCTTTAAAGAAACTGAAATAGCACTTAAATGGACTCTTACTGAGTTAGTCTTAAGTCCTGCATTAGATAAATGAAGGAGATACTCCAGTAATGATTCCCGAGGTATCATAGAGGGGTGAAGACCCTTTTGTGAACACCATATGGAAAACCTTTTCCACTTGAAAGCATAAGAGCATCTTGTGGAAGGTTTCCTGGAAGCAGAAAGGACATCCTGGGTCCTTCATGGATTCTGGTATCGTTTGGATCTGGGATGGAGGGTAGGAGTTGCCTATGAGTGTGAAAAAAGTGCTGGAGCACAGCCTGACCAAATATGGCATCCCTAAAGGAGTCCTTGTCTAGACAGTAGTGAGCTACAAAAGGTATTTACTGAAGACTAGGTTGCTGCTTTGCAGATTTCGTCAATGCCTACAGAGCGTAGATTTGTCATCAAGATAACCATGCCACAAACACTATGGGCAGTGACATGACCTTCAAGGGATAGTCCTGCTTTGTCATAAGGAAATGAGTAGCAATCTGCTATCCATTTAAAAAGAGTACGTTTGGATACTGGCAGCCTCAAGTGACTGGGATCTCAAAGGAGAGGAATAACCGAGCCTTTACGATGCTCAGCTGTCCTTTGAAGACAGAATGCCAAGGCACGTTTGCAGTCAAGGGTATGGAGGGCTGCTTCTGACCTAGACAAATGTGGTCTAGGAAAAAAAAAGACAGAAGGTAGACTGACTGATTCAAATGGAAAGGAGACACCACCTTTGGCATGAAGTGGGGGCAAGTCCTTAGGACAACCTTGTCATAGTGGAATTGTGTGTAAGGTGGATCTGCCACCAAAGCTTGAAGATCACTAATGCGTCTAGCTGAAGTGAGTGCAACAAGGAAAATGCCTTCCATGTCAGAAACCTCAGCGAGGTAGTGGCTAAAGGTTCAAAGGGTGGCTTGAGAAGTTGCCTAGAACACTGAGATCTCATGCAACTGGTGGTGATCTGATGGGAGGTTTGGTGAGCAAGAGACCTCTCATGAAGTGTGCCACAAGCAGATGAGACGAAACTGGTTGTCCATCCAGCAGATAGGTGAACTCTTACTTTGGAAGAGGATAAATGGAGGATACACTGGAGAAGTACCTCCACTGGAGTCTAGAAGGGATGAAGGTCCTTCTGGGAACACCAGATGGAAAATCTATGCCGCTTGAAAGTGTAAGAATGTCTGGTGGATAGCTTTCTAGAGACTAAGAGGATCTCCTTTACTTCTTGAGTAAGGTTAAGATCCTATAATACTAAGCTTTCAGCAGCCATGCCGTGAGAAGACACTGCAGATTGGGATGGAGCAGCATCCCTTCTGCTTGAGAGAGAAGATCTGGGGTAGATCAGAGACCTAAGGGTTGAGTCTGGGACAGACTTAGTAGGAGAGGAAATCACTGTTGACATGGCCAATGTGGGGCTATGAGTATCATGAGGCCACTGTCCACATGGAGCTTGAAAAGCATCTTGGGAATCAGGGGAATTGGAGGAAAAGCATACAGGAACTCTCAACCCCAGTGGAAGTGAAAAGCATCCACCTCCTGGTTGCTCGACATGGGAGTCCTGGTGCAGAAGCGGGGAAGTTTGGCATTCTGCAGAGTGGCAAACAGGTCTATCCCTGAAAAATGAAGGAAGCTGTCTCCATGTGGAGACCCCATTCGTGAGGAAGGAGGATCAAACTCAATCTGCCTGCTAAGACATTTTGTTCCCCTGGGAGATATACCGCTTGGAGGTGTATCTGATGAGTAATGGCAAAGGACCAGAAGTGGAGAGTCTCTCTGCAAAGGGGCCAAGATCCTGTTCCCCCCTTGTTTGTTCACATAGAACATGGCTATCTGATTGTCCGTTTGGACCAGGACCCTCTGAACTTAGATCTCCCTGAAAGACTTTTAGGGTGTTGTAGATTGCCCAAAGTTCCAGTAAATTTATCTGAAGCTTGAATTCCTCCTCCGTCTAGAGGCCCCGAGTGGAGAGGGACCCTAGATGGGCCCACCACCCCTGCTTGGAGGCATCCGTTGTCAGGGTACATTGATGTGGGGGCATCTGAAAAGGTGATCCGACTAGGAGATTCTCTGGGGAACACCACCATAGAAAAGATGTGGCCAGAGGGGCAGACACTGATATTTTGTCTGAGAGACGGTCTGAGGCATGTGTCCACTGGGAAGCTAAAGCCCATTGGGCTGTGCACATATGCAGGTGTGCATGTGGTACATCATGTACTGTTGAGGCCATATGACCTAGAAGCTGTAGCATCTCTCAGGCAGTGAGATCTATAACACAGGCCTGAGATGCCAGCTGAATGAGACGAGAACAGCAGGGATGAGGTAGAAATGCCCTTGACTAAGAGTTCCTATGAACTCTAGTGTTTGAGAAGGAGCAAGATGGGACTTTGGAAGATTTATCACAAATCCCAAGTGTTAAAGTATCTGGATGGAACGAGAGTGAGACAGGTGTACCTCTTGGGAGGTTCCTGCCTTTATAAGCCAGTCATCTAAATAAGGGAAGACAAATATCCCTAGAGATCTTAGAAACGCGGCCACAACCGTGTTTTCGAAGGAAGTAGCTGAAAAAGTGAAGAAAAAGAGGGAGGCCTTCATGTAATACAAGAGATCACAGAGAGAGGAAAACAGGCATCTGTATTTGGAAAAACTTAGAGAAGCTAGCAAAGTAGTCAAGAAGGCAAAGATTCAAAAGGAGGAGGAAATAGCCAATGCAATAAAATGGGGGGATAAGACATTTTTCAGATATATTAGTGAGAAGAGGAAGGGAAAAAGTGGTATTGTCAGACTCAAGGGTGAAGGGGGGGGAATATGTAGAAGCTGATAAGGATAAAGCGGAATTGCTTAACAAATATTTTTGTTCTGTGTTCACAGATGAAGAACCAGGAGCAGGACCTCAGAAAACACCCACAAATAAGAACAGAAGCGAGGGACATCTTGAACAATTTTCAGAAGACTGTGTTCGTGAGAAACTAGCTCAACTTAAAGTAGACAAAGCGATGGGACCGGATGGGATACACTCTAGAATACTGAGAGAACTTGGGGACGTTCTAGCAACTCCACTGACTGACCTTTTCAATGCCTCGGAGTCAGGAGTGGTGCCAAAGGACTGGAGAGAGGCTCATGTGGTGCCTTTACACAAAAGCGAAAGTAAGGATGTGGTTGAAAACTACAGGCCAGTTAGTTTAACTTCGGTGGTGAGTAAATTATTGGAAACGCTGCTGAAAGAGAAAATAGTGAGGTTTCTGGAGTCCAGCGGATTACAGGATCCGAGGCAGCATGGATTCACCAGAGGCAGGTCTTGTCAGACAAATCTGATTGATTTCTTTGACTGGGTGACCAGGGAGTTGGACCGAGGGAGAGCTCGAGATGTGGTGTATTTAGATTTCAGTAAAGCCTTTGACACTGTTCCTCACAGGCGACTTATAAACAAACTGAGCACCCTAGGGATGGACCCTAAAGTTACTGCTTGGGTTAGAAATTGGTTGGGTGGGAGGCGACAAAGAGTACAAGTAAATGGAGCTCACTCTGAGGAGAAGGATGTTACTAGTGGTGTGCCCCAGGGATCTGTCCTTGGTCCGATTCTTAACATCTTTGTTAGTGATATAGCGGAAGGGCTGTCGGGTAAGGTTTGCCTCTTTGCGGATGATACCAAAATCTGCAATAGAGTAGACACCCAGGAAGGTGTAGATAACATGAGGTGGGATCTAGCTAAGCTTGAAGAATGGTCTAGAATTTGGCAGCTGGGATTTAATGTTAAAAAATGTAAGGTCATGCATTTGGGCTGCAGCAATCCAAGGGAGCAATACAGTATAGGAAGTGAAGTACTTTTGTCCACTAAAGAAGAGCGGGACCTAGGCGTGGTTGTGTCTGATGATCTTAAAGTAGCTAAACAGGTAGAAAAGGCGACGGCAAAAACTAGAAGGATGCTTGGGTGCATACGGAGAGGAATGGCTAGCAGAAAAAAGGAGGTGATAATGCCTCTGTATAAGTCTTTGGTGCGACCTCATTTGGAGTATGGTGTGCAATTCTGGAGACCGCACCTTCAAAAGGATGTGAACAGGATGGAGTCGGTGCAGAGGGTGGATACTAAAATGATTAGTGGGCTTCATTATAAAGCATATGAGGACAGACTTAAGGATCTTAATATGTACACCTTAGAGGAAAGGCGGGATAGAGGTGATATGATTGAGATGTTTAAATACCTCCGTGGCATTAATGTTCAGGGAGAGAGCCTCTCAACTGAAAGCAAGTTCTGCTACGAGGGGACATGGGATGAGGGTGAAGGGAGATAGATTCAGGAGTGATATGCGGAAATATTTCTTTACAGAAAGAGTAGTGGATCCATGGAATAGTCTCCCAGTGGAGGTGGTAGAGATGAGGACAGTAAATGAATTCAAAAAAGCATGGGACCAACACAGAGGATCTCTAAAGGTAAAAAGTAGACTGTTGTAGTTGTTGTTATGGAAGGACAGACTAGATAGGCCATGTGGTCATTTTCTGTCATCATGTTTCTATGCACTTTGAAGACACTTGGGGTAGAGGCAAGTCCGAATGGCAGGATCCTGTTCTGATAATGTCTTTCTTGAAATATGAAGCATAGATATTTCCTGTGTTCTGGATGAATCAGGATGTATGTGTACGCTTCCTTTAGATCCAGAGCAGTCCTGACTCTTGAGATAGGGTAAGAGTCCCTAGAGAGACCATCTTGAACTTGTTGCAGACAAACTAGTTTAGGTTTCTGAGGTCCAGCATGGGTCAGCATCCCCCAGTTTCCTTTGGTATGAGAAAGTACAGAGTAGAAACACACTCCTGTTGGGATGTTGGGAACTCCTCTACGGCACCTCCTGACAGCAGAGAGATGACCTCTTGTAGCAAAAGAGCAGTGAGAGAAAACTGAGAAGGATATTCCCTTAGCATTGTGGAGAGGGGCACAGTCTGTTGATGAAGTCTGTACCCCTGTGCCACTATGGTCAGGGTCCAGTACTCTGAAGTGATGAGATTCCACTGTGTGCATTATGACAGTCTGCCAGCAATGTTAGGGGGGAGGGGGGGTGAGTCTCCAGAGGCAGAGTGGCTTTGTTCTCTAGGAAAAAGTCAAACACCAGGCGCAGGTTGAGTCTACAGAGCTGGTTGGTTTTTAAGGAGCCTGTGGCTTCTTCTGCTGCTGCTTGGGAGTCTGTTGCCTCTTGAGAACCCTGAGGTTGGTACTGCAAAGTAGGAGTGTAAGAAGGGTATAAAATTTCTTCTTCTTACTGAATAAACTTCTTTACAGCTGCTTTCTTCTTAGCAGGGTTGGCAGTGGTTCTAGAAAGCCTGTTTAGGTTGGTATTCTCAGACTCCAACTGAGACGCCTTGTCTTGCCAATCTTTGCCAAAAGGGTTTTCACCTATGCAAGGAATACTACCCAGTTTATCTTGAACCCATTGTTCAAGATCTGACGCTTGAAGCCAAGCAATCCTGTGTGCTCCAATGCAGTTTGAGGTGACCCTACTGGTATACTCAAAGTAATCAAAAGTTCCCTATTTAGAAACTGACACTTTTTGGGTATGTCTGACCAATGTGAGATAGTCAGCTCTCTTATCAGGGAGCAGAGGAGCCATTGACTCAAGATCTCTAGTAACCTCCTTAAGGAGCATACCCATATAGAGTATGTATGAACTTATCCTGGCTGAAGGCAGGGAGGCCTGAAAGCATCGACACATGAAAGCATCGAGAGCTCTCGCTTCTCTACCAGGAGGGTTCAAAGAATGTGTCTTTGAACTTTTAATATGACGCACTGCCGATTCCACCACTACTGAGTGATGAGGCAACTGAGTCTTTTGGAATCCAGGAGACTCCGGTACTTGATACATGGTATTGAGTCGCCAAGTATGGGGAGATATGGTAAGGGACGTCTCCCACATCAGGAGCATGAGGTCCTGCAGGATGCAGTAAACCGGAAAGGCAGCAGCCACTTTAGGAGTCGTAGGGTATTGGAGGATTTCTAATTCCTCCGTCCTAGGTTCTTTTTCAGATGTTACTGTAATGGACAGGTCCCTGGCCAAGTCCCGAATAAATTCCTGAAAAGACATGACCTCAGGAGGGGACATGGGTGGTATCAGTTCGATTGATACAAATCCCGAAGTGGACTGCATTGGTACCTTGGAAGGTGCCAGTGTACAGTCTGTATGGGTTTGATCAGAACAGATGCCACTAGTAGGGTCATCAAGCTGCACTCGATGGAGAGAGGACATGCTAATCCATAGAGGCCGCCAATGCTTGGGTGTCTGTACCGGACATGTGGGCTACCATCCCAGAGTATGGCACCAGGAGCTCTGAGGTGGAGGCCTCAGGAGCATCCTGGGACCCCTCGATGGCTTTGGAGGAAAGGTCCTCCCAACGGGGTAGTTTGGCTGGCCGATCAACCTCTAGGTCAACGATCAAGGCATCTCTATTTTTAGAAAGAGATCTACCCTTGGGGGATCAGTTTGTCTTCAAAGACTTATGTTTTGATACCCGAGATCCATGAGAGGAAGACAATACCTTTGATGATGTCGATGCTAAAGACACTGCATCTGAGGCAAAGCGTATGCCTAACTTTGCAGCTTGATTCTGCAGGCCTCTCATCTTCATACCTACAGGGCACTCTGAAGACTTGTGGTCAGGCCCAAGGCATTTGAGACACCAGTTATGGGTGTCAGCAGCAGAAATGGTACTGTCACGCTTAGAACATTTCTTAAAACCACTAGCTGGTTTCTCCATTATGCTAAACCAAATGGTAGGCTTAAGGCCTAAAATGGTGTCTATGCTCCCAAGAAAGTTCCAATTCACTTTTAAAAGGAAGAAAAGAAAAAGGACAGTAGCCTGTCATGGCATTGATGGGAAGGCAGACGCGACCAAAAAAAGAAAAACAAATTTTCTGCAGTGATGGAATTTGCTTCCTGCTGGCTCCGCAGAAAACGAAGAACTGAGGGAGGAAGGTTGGAAAGGCAGTGACACAGACAGTGGAATGCTGCCAAAAGCTTTCATATTGGATGCTGGGTAGCGTTCCCATGCAGGCTCCATCGGTACCAATATCACCCATATGTGAAGACTATATTCCAGATTGTTCCTGGAGATCTACGCCACTTGAAAGCATATGAATGTCTGGTGGATGGCTTTCTAGAGGCTAACAGGATCTCCTTTACGTCCTGAGTAAGGTTAAGATCCTGCAATACTATGCTTTCAACAGCCATGCCGTGAGGTGGAGAGACTGCAGAATGGGATGGAGCAGCATCCCCTCCTCTTGAGAGAAGAGATTTGGAGCAGATCAGAGATCTAGAAGTTGAGTCTGAGAAAGACGTAGTAGGAGAGGAAACCATGGTTGACGTGGCCACTGTGGGGCCATGAGTATCATGAAGCCCCTATCTGCTTGAAGCTTGAAAAGCATCTTGGGAATGAGGGGGATGGGAGGAAAGACATACAGGAATTCCTGACCCCAGGTGAGGTGAAAAGTATCCACCGCCTGATTGCCCGACATGGTACTTCTGGAGCAGAAGTGAGGAAGTCTGGCATTCTGCAGAATGGCAAAGAGGTCTATCTCTGGAGTTCCCCAGGTCTGAAAGATGAAGGATGCTGTCTGTGTGGAGAGACTATTCATGGGGAAGGAGGATCAGACTCAATCTGTCTGCTAAGATATTTTGCTCCCCTGGGAGATATAATGCTTGGAAGTGTATCTGATGAGCAATTGCAAAGGACCAGAGGTGGAGGGCCTTTCTGTAGAGGCCAAAATCCTGTTCCTCCCTGGTTTGTTCACATAGAACATTGCTACTCGATTGTCTGTTTGAACCAGGACCCTCTGAGAACTTATATGTCCCTGAAAGACTTTGGGGGCATTGTAAATTGCCCGTAGTTCCAGTAAATTTATCTGGAGCTTGAACTCCTCCATCCAGAGGCCCTGAGTGGAGAGGGTCCCTAGATCGGCTCCCCTCCTCTGTTTGGAGGCATCCGTCATCAGGGTACATAGATGTGGGGGCATCTGAAAAGGTGATCCAATGTGATTCTCTGGTGACCACCACCATAGGAGAGATATGGCCAGAGGAGCAGAGACACTGATTTTGTCTGTGAGGTCTGTTTCCCCTGGGAAGCTAAAGCCCACTGGGCTGTGTGCATGTGCAGGCGGGCATATGGTACTACATGTACTGTTGAGGCCATATGACCTAGAAGCTGCAGCATTTCTTGGTCAGTCAGGTGGTCTTTGAGACATACCTGTAATGCTAGCCGATTGAGACGAGAACAGCGGGGCTGAGGTAGAAACACCCTTGACTACTGAGTGTTTAAGAGCTCTTATGAACTCTAGTTTTTAAGTAGGAACGAGATGGGACTTTGGTCGATTTATCCCAAAATCCCAAATGCTGAAGTAGCTGCATGGTATGGGAGAAAGATAGGTAGACCTCCTGGGAGGTTCCTGCCTTTATGAGCCAGTCTAAGTAAGGGAAGACAAATATCCCTAGAGATCTTAGAAATGCAGCCATGACCGCCATGCACTTTGTGAATACTCTTGGGGCAGAGGAGAGTCCCAAGGGCAGGACTCTATATTGAGAATGTCTTCTCTGAAACATGAAGTGTAGATATTTCCCATGGTCTGGATGAATGAGGATATGTGTATACGCTTCTTTAGATCTAGACAACAGAGCCAGTCCTGACTCTGGATATAGGGTAGGAGGGTCCCCAGAGACCAACTTGAACTTCTTACAGACTAGAAACTTGAGGTTTCTGAGGTCCAGAATGGGTCTCCGGTTCTCTATGGTATGACAAATTACAGAGTAGAAACCCCTTCCTTGTTGAGATGTTAGGACGTCCTCTATGGCGCCTTCTGATAGAAGAGTAAAGTAGTCACCTCTTGTAGCAGAAGGGCAGTGAGGGGAGACTGAGAGGAATATTCCCCTAACAGTGTAGAGGGAGGCAGAGTTTCAAAGTAAAGCCTGTAGCCTTCTGTCACTATGTTGAGAGTCCAGTGCTCTGAAGTGATGAGATGCCACCTGTGAGCATAATGACAGTCTGCCAGCATGTTGATAGGGGGGTGTCTCCAGAGACAGAATGGCTATGTTCTCTAGGAAAAAGTCCAAAACCATGAGCAGATTGAGTCTGCAGAGCAGGTTAGTTCTTAGAAGCCTGTGGCTTCTTCTGCTGTTTGGGAGGCTGTTGCCTCTTTGAGCACCCTGAGGTTGGTATTGTGAAGCAGAGGTATAAGTAGGGTAAAACTTCTTATTGAAGAAAGTTTTCTTTGCAGTTGCTTTCTTCTTAGCTGGGCTGGCAGTGGCTCTAGAAAGCCTATTCAGGGTAATATTCTCAGATTCTGAGAAGCCTTATCCTGCCAATCCTTGCCAAAAAAGGTTTTCACCTGTGCAAGGATTACTACCCAGTTTATCTTGAACCCATTGTTCAAGATCTGATGCTTCAAGCCAAGCAATCCTGTGTGCTCCAATGCAGATTGCTTTGAATGCGTCAGTAGGACCGCCTCAAAGGTTGCCCTATTTACAAATCTTTGAAACGTTTTGGGCATGCTTGACCAAGGTTAGGTAGTAAACCCTCTTATCAGGGAGAAGAGGGGACACTGACTCAAGATCTCTAGTAACCTCTGAAGAAAATACTCATGTAGAATATGTATGAGCTTAATTTTGGCTGAAAGCATGGAAGCCTGAAAGCATCGAGAGTCCTTGATTTTCTATCCAGAGGGTTAGAAGAATGTGTCTTGGAACTTTTAATTCAACGCACTGCCGATTCTACCACCATTAAGTGATGTGGCAATTGTCTCTTTTGGAAACCAGGAGACTTACTTGATACATGATATCAAGTCTTCGAGTAGGTGGAGATATGGTGAGGGGAGTCTACCACATCCGGAGCATGACATCCTGGAGAATGTGGTGAACTGGAAGAGTGGCCGCCTCCATAGAAGCTGTCGGGTACAGGAGGATCTCCAATTCCTCTGCTCTAAGCTTTTTTTCTAATGTTACTGTAATGGACAGGCCTCTGGCCAGGTCCTGAATAAATTCTTGAAAAAGCATATCCTCAAGAGGGGGCGTAAGCCGTTGGAGAGGGATATGGATCTTCTGGTATACTTTGAAGTCTTCAGGTATTGACAGATTCATTCTCAGATGAATCAGAAGATTCAAAGTATCTGCATGAACGATGCCCGTGTTCCGCTAAGGCCCGGTACCGATCAAAATAGATATCAGATCGGGGAACTTGCCTAGGCAAATCAACAGTTCCAGGGATGGATTCAAGGACAAGCATGGGCGGTAGCGGATCGAACGGTACAATCCCCAATGCGGTCTGCATCGGTACCGTAGACGGTGCTGGTGTCAGCGGTACTGCTGGTAAGGATTTGACTGGAACAGATATCGCTAGTAGAGCCGCTAAGCTGCACTCAATAGCCAGGATACGTTGATCCATAGAGCCTGCCAATGCTTGGGTTTTGGTACTGGACATGCGGGCTACCATCCCAGAGCATGGCACCAGGAGCTCTCCAGAGGCTTTGGAGGAAAGGTCCTCCCGCTGGGGTTGCTTGGCTGGCCGATCCACCTCTAGGACAACGCTCCAGGCATCTCGATTCTTAGAAAGAGATTTACCCTTGAGGGAAACGGTGTGTCTTCAAAGACGACTTATGTTTGAGATGTATGAGAGGAAGACTATGCTGGAACAGACTACCATCGGTTCTTTTCTTTTCTTTCTTCTTTAAAACAAAACAAAAACCTAAGTAGAACTGTCTTGGGTGCATCAATGCCATTTTGGGCCTTAAGCCTACCATTTGTCTAAAGACATAATGGAGAAACCAGCTAGTGGTTTTAAGAAATGTTCTAAGTGGCGGTACCATATCGGCTATTGACACACATGACTGGTGTCTCAAGTGTCTTGGACCCGACCACCAGCCATCAGTGTCCCCTTTTTGCAGGAAGATGACCTGCAGAATCGAACTGCTAAGTTAGGAACACTCTTTTCCTCAGATGCAGTGTATGAGAGGAAGACTATGCCCTCGAAGATGTCGATGCTAAAGACACTGCATCTGAGGAAAAGAGTGTTCCTAACTTAGCAGTTCGATTCTGCAGGTCATCTTCCTGCAAAAAGGGGACACTGATGGCTGGTGGTCGGGTCCAAGACACTTGAGACACCAGTCATGTGTGTCAATAGCCGATATGGTACCGCCACTTAGAACATTTCTTAAAACCACTAGCTGGTTTCTCCATTATGTCTTTAGACAAATGGTAGGCTTAAGGCCCAAAATGGCATTGATGCAACCAAGACAGTTCTACTTAGGTTTTTGTTTTGTTTTAAAGAAGAAAGAAAAGAAAAGAACCGATGGTAGTCTGTTCCAGCGTTAACGGGAAGGTAGACGCAAACCACAACAAAATAAACAAATTTTCTGCAGTGACAGGATTTGCCTCCTGCTGGCTCCGTGTAAAATGAAGAACCGAAGGAGAGTTGGGAAGGTAGGAAGGCAGCAACACAGGCACAGTGGGATGTTACCAAAAGCCTTCCTAGTGGATGCTGGGGAGCATTCCTGCGTGGGCTCCGTCGGTACCGATGTCACCCATATGTGAAAATTACATTCTTGCTAATTCCTGGAGATAATACTGGCTATGTGGCCAGGGTATGGGAGAGGGAAGGGGAGATGCTTGACTAGACTATGAGTAAGAGCTTCAGTCACTCTGGGGAGCAGAGGGTGCACGGATTAAGGTTCACCTAGGGCATCTGATACCCTTGGGTGGCCCTGCCATTATGGCCATAAATGTGAGGCCCCTCTGCATCTCCAATCCCCAGTGGCCAAGCGTGCCAGAGCCCTCTCCACACTTATGGCTAAAATGCTGGAAACCCCTTCTCTCCGCAAAGCACAGATCTTTACCAAATTCGAGAGTCAGCCTTCTCCCCCACTCACCTCTTTCCAGGACTCCAGGGGGTCCCAGCAATTCTTATTTGCTCCTGCACTGGCAGTTACTTCTGTGCAAATGGCACTGCTTGAACTATCAAAGAGGTTCAAGAGATAAAAATTTGTGCACAGGTAGCCACCAGGCAGGAGCACATAAGAATTACTTCTGTCCCCGTGGCCCTCCTCCATGAGGCCTGGGGAAGGATAAGCATTGCAAAGGGGAGGGCAAGGGGGCACAGCTGATCATCAGAAATGTGGTAAAGATCAGGGCTTTGAAGAGGGCAGACGCCAAAGGAGTTTGCCAACATTTTAGCCCTAATTTAGAAACATAGAAACATGACGACAGAAAAAGACCACAAGGCCCATCTAGTCTGTCCTTCCATAACAACTACAACAGTCCACTTTTTACCTTTAGAGATCCTCTGTGTTGGTCCCATGCTTTTTTGAATTTAGTTACTGTCCTCATCTCCACCACCTCCACTGGGAGACTATTCCACGGATCCACTACTCTTTCCGTAAAGAAATATTTCCGCATATCACTCCTGAATCTATCTCCCTTCACCCTCATCCCATGTCCCCTCGTAGCAGAACTTGCTTTCAATTGAAAGAGGCTCTGTCCCTGAACATTTATGCCACGGAGGTATTTAAACATCTCAATCATATCACCTCTATCCCGCCTTTCCTCTAAGGTGTACATATTAAGATCCTTAAGTCTGTCCTCATATGCTTTATAATGAAGCCCATTAATCATTTTAGTAGCAACCCTCTGCACCGACTCCATCCTGTTCACATCCTTTTGAAGGTGCGGTCTCCAGAATTGCACACCATACTCCAAATGAGGTCGCACCAAAGACTTATACAGAGGCATTATCACTTCCTTTTTTCTGCTAGCCATTCCTCTCCGTATGCACCCAAGCATCCTTCTAGCTTTTGCCGTCGCCTTTTCTACCTGTTTAGCTACTTTAAGATCATCAGACACAACCACGCCTAGGTCCCGCTCTTCTTTAGTGGACAAAAGTACTTCACCTCCTATACTGTATTGCTCCCTTGGATTGCTGCAGCCCAAATGCATGACCTTACATTTTTTAACAATTGGGCTTGGGACTTTTATGCAATACTGTGTGATTACATATATGCTTCCTAATTATGTGGGAAATTATGCAATGCATTTATTTAGTTTTTATTTATTTAGCTGTATTTATATCCCACTTTTTACCGGGTCAAAGCGGTCAATTGGGGGATACATTTAACATGAGGGGATATGAGACACATATGCTAATACTTACAGGGAACATGGGCAATGGAGGGTTAAGTGGCTTGCCCAAGACCACAAGGAGTGCCTATAGGACTAGAAATCCCAGTCCCTCCGGCCTGAGATTGCTGTCCCCAGATGGGACTTGAACCCCCAGCCCTCCGGCCTGAAGTACCTTGTCCTAACCACTAGACCACTCTTCCCTGATCATGCAATACCCAGGGTGTAACTAAGGTTCAACTTCATGCAAAAATTACTTTTCATAACCTAGCAACAAAACAGTGAAAAAAATGTATAATACCTTATCTCGTCAGTATCTGGCACTTTAGTGTATGGAAGAATTGCTCGCACTCTCCGTCTGTCCTCCACAGGCTGCAAAGCAAGGTAAATGAGAATAAACCCAAAGACTAGCCTTTAATCAAAACAATTATGCAAACGGACTAAAATTTCTCCCATATTAGCCTATGTTCAGAGTATATAACTGCAGACTAAAGTTCAAAGCTTAGGTGGGATATATTACTCCAGACGTCTGCACAAAAAACATGAAAATTCTACATATATTTTAAAATTCAGGAATATTGTGTACTTTACTTGAAACGTTCTGCACAGAAGTACCCCATCATAACAGCTAATTCCTCCCCACACCAAGCTTAACAGCCTTCCATAATTTCTTCCTCCCTGTTTAATGTAATTACCAAGTTTAAGTTATGATGTAAACTGCTTTGACTGAAATGATAAAGTGGTATAAAAGTCCTGTTAAATTAAAAAAAAAAAAAAAAAAAAAAAAGGCTTGGCTCTCTTCAGCTGGACTTGATCCCCCCCAACAAGTTCAACCTCCAGCTTTCTCCACTCCCTCTATAGTGTGTACATCCCTACTACTACTGAACATTTGTATAGCGCTACAAGACATACAGAGCGCTGCACAGACACATGTAAAGTGTAGTTACTCACCTTAACAGGTGGTCTCCGGGAACAGCAGGAATTTAATCTTCTCATATGGGTGACATCAAAACAGATGGAGTCCGCGCAGAAATACTCTCCAATTACCAATTGGAAAGCTTTTGGGAGCACTCCACTGTGCCTGCATGACTGCCTTCCCAAATCCCTCTCTTCAGTTGAGTTTGTAGCTGAGGGGAATAAGAAAATAAAAGAACCCTACAACTCCTTCCTAGGGGAGAAGGGCAGGTTGTGAAGACTAAATGCTTGCTCTTCCTGGAGATCATTTGTTTCAGGAGAATAACTACGCTATCTCCAGGAATAAGCAGGAATGTAGTCATCGTATACGGGGCTCCCTAGCTCCCAAATGAAGTGACCTCAGAACCAATGAAGGTTCACCTCAGAGGGGGCTGAAAGAGGATATGGATCCTACATGGATTTCTGATATCAAAGTCTGGGACGGAGGGTAGGAGTTGTATCTAAGTCTGAAAGAGGTGCTGGAGTACAGCTCGACCAAACATTGCATCCCGACAGGAGTCCCTGTCTAGACAATAATGGGCAGCAAAGGTATGGACAGAAGACCAAGTTGTTGCCTTGCAAATTTCGTCAATGGCTACAGAGCGTAGGTTTGCCATCAAGGTTGCCATAGTGCAAACATTATGAGCAGTGACATTCCCTTCCAGAAAGAGTCCTGCTTTGTCATAGGCAAACGAAATGCAGTCCGCTATCCATCGGGAGAGCTTAGATACAGATAGACCAGGTGACTAGGGTCAAATGAGATGAACTGCAAGACTGAGGTAAAAAGTCAACGCATGCTTGCAGTCAAGAGAGTATGCAGAATTGCTTCCGCTCAAGACGCATGCGATTTAGGAAAGACGACTGGAAAGTTAAATCAACTGGTTTAAATGAAAAGGAGACATCACCTATGGCATAAAGTGTGTGCAAATCTGAAAGATGACTCATGGTGGAACTGGGTATGGGGGGGGGGGGGGTCCGCCACCAGAGCCTGAAGCTCACTAATGCATCTAGCTGAAATGAGGACAATTATGAAGATTGCCTTACAAGACAGGAACTTTAGGGAGGTCATGGCCAATGGTTCAAAGGGCGGTTTGGAGAGCAGGAGACCTCTCATGAAACATGCTACTAGCGGATGTGAGGAAATGGGCTATCCATCCAGGAGGAGGCAAGAGGCCACAATGGCACCAAGGTGGATTCTCACCAAATTGGTCTTTAGACCTGCTGAGGATAGGTGGGAGGTGATATTATAAGAGTGACTCTACTGGAACAGAAAAGGGATTGAGATACTCCTGGGAACACCAGAGAGAGTATCTATGCCACTTGTAAGCATATGAATGTCTGGTGGAGGGCTTTCTAGAAACCAATAAGATCTCCTTAACCTCTTGTGGAAGGTGAATGCCCTATGCTCTCAGCAGCCAAGCTGTGAGGTAGAGAGACTAGATTGGGATGGAGTAGTGAGCAGTTGTCCTGGGAGAGAATGATCGGGTGCTGATCCCAATCACAGAGGCTAAGTGAGTTAGACGTAGTAGCAATGGAAACCACGGTTGCCACGGCCAGTAAGGGACTATGAGAATCATGGAGCCCTTGTCGGACTAAAGCTTGAAAAGTGCCTTGGGAATGAGGAATATAGGATGGAAAGCATAAAGCAGACCCTGCCCCCAGTGTAGGTGGAAGGCATCCAACTGTTGGTTACTGGGTTTTGGAGTCCTTGTGCAGAAGCAAGGAAGCTTGGCATTCTGCGGAGTAGTAAACAGATCTATGTCTGGAGTTCTCCAGGTCTGGAAGATATAGGACATTATGTCCGGATGTAGAAACCATAAGAAAGATGCGACTCAGCTTGTCTGCCAAGATTTTGAGGTCCCCCCGGAGGTACAATGCTCAGAGGTGTATTTGATGAGAAAAGGCAAAGGACCACAGGTGAAGAGCATCTCCTCGCAGAGGGGCCATGAGGCTGTTCCTCCGTTTGTTCACACAGAATATGGCGACCTAATTGTCTGTCCTGACTAGGACTTGTTGAACCCTGATGTGGTGTTAACACACTTGGAGGGAAGTCAAGATAACACGAAGTTCCAGGAAGATTAAGAACATAAGAACATAAGATATGCCATACTGGGTCAGACCAAGGTCCATCAAGCCCAGCATTCTGTCTCCAACAGTGGCCAATCTAGGTCATATGTACCTAGCAGTTTCCCCAAGGGACACAGGTTTCACAATGCTTGTATTGGTTCAAGCATTGATATCCTGGGTCCCTTCTTAATAATGGTTTATGGACCTTTCCTCCAGGAACTTGTCCAAACCTTTTTTAAACCCAGCTACACTAACAGCCTTTACTACATCCTCTGGTAAATTCCAAAGTTTGATTACACGTTGAGTGAAAAAATATTTTCTTTTATTAGTCTTAAATAGTTTACCCTGTAGCTTCATTGCATGTCCCCTAGTCTTTCTATATTCTGATAACGTAAACAATCAATCTACGTTTACCCGTTCCACTCCGTTCATTAATTTATAGACTTCTATCATATCTCCCCTCAGCCGTCTTTTCCAGGTTAAAGAGCCCTAACCTTTTTAGCCTTTCCTCAAAGGAGTATCCTTCCATCCCCTTTACCATTTTAGTGGCTCTTCTCTGAACCTTTTCTAAAATCGCTATATCCTTTTTAAGATACGGCGACCAGAATTGCACACAATATTCAAGGTGCGGTCTCACCATGGAACGATATAGAGGCACTATAATATCTTTTGTTTTATTTTCCATTCCTTTCTTTATCATACCTAGCATTCTATTTGCTCTCTTGGCCGCTGCTGCACACTGGGCCGAGGGTTTTAACATGGTATCCACAATGACGCCTAAATCTTTTTCCTGGGTGGTGGTTCCTAATGTGGAACCTTGCATTGTGTAACCATAGTTTGGGTTGTTCTTCCCTAGGTGCATAACCTTGCACTTGTCCACATTAAATTTCATCTGCCATTTTGATGCCCAGTCTTCCAATTTATCAAGATCCTCTTGCAATTTTCCACAATCCTCTTGGGTTTTAACAACTTTAAATAGTTTTGTCTCATCTGCAAATTTGACAACCTCACTCGTTACTCCACTTTCCAGGTCATTTATGAATATATCAAAAAGCAGCAGACCCAGCACAGATCCCTGGGGTACACCACTATTCACCTTTCTCCATTGGGAAAATTGGCCATTTAGCCCTACCCTCTGGCTTTCTATCTTTTAACCAGTTCCTGATCCACAATGGTACACTGCCTCCTATCCCATGACTCTTTAGTTTTGCCAAAAGTCTCTGATGAGGGACCTTGTCAAAGGCTTTCTGAAAGTCCAGATACACAATATCAACCGACTCACCTTTGTCCATCTGATTATTCACTCCTTCAAAAAAACATAACATTAGTAAGACAAGATCTTCCTTGTCTAAAGCCATGTTGGCTGTCTCCCATTAGGTCATGCCTATCTACATGCTGAGTAATTTTATTCATTCTTTATGATGGTTTCTACCATTTTTCCCGGTACTGATGTCAGGCTCACCGGTCTGTAGTTTCCCGGATCACCCCTGTAACCCTTTTTAAAAATTGGTGTTACATTGGCGATCCTCCAATCTTCAGGTATTAGAGATGATTTTAATGATAGTTCACAGATTACTAATAGCAGGTCTGCAATCTCATATTTTACTTGATTGATTTGTAGGTGGGACTCATGCATTGTCAGCCTTGTGTGCTCCCCAACCCAATCCAGAGGCATCCGTCATCAGGGTACATTGAAGTGAAGGCATCTGAAAAGGTGACGAAGCAGGCTTTCTAGAGACCACCATCACTGAAGCTATTTGGTTAGAGGAGCAGTGAACTGGATCCTGTCCTGGAGACAGCTGAAGGCTTGCGTCCATTGGGAGGCAAGAGTCCATTGGGCTATCCAGATACGTAATCTGGCATATGGAACGACATGTACTGTAGCAGCCATGTGCCCGAGGAGCTGCAGCATTTTGCGGGCTGAGAGCCCCAGAGATCCCTAATACATGAGGCCACCCACGACAAGCCACCCATGAGGCCACCCACGACAAGGGCCATACCCTAGACATGGTCTTCACACCCACAAATCAGCAGCACAACGAAGAGAAGCCTCTAATAAGGATAACTCCAGTACCATGGTCCGACCACCATCAAATTGATCTACGCTTAAGCCTGCCATCCTTACCCAAAGACGCAAAGGCTCGGAGAACGGTACACCCGCAAAGGGGTTTCAATAAATTCAACTTGGAAGACCTTATAAGTACCATTAACGCCCACATAGATTTGGAATGCATGGACTTCGACCTACTAACAAACAGCTGGGACGCGGGAATCCAGACTGCATCGCACCCAACATGGAAGACCCCCCAGAACTCAACTAAACCCAGATCCGAACCCTGGTACACAGAAACGCTGACCAGAATGAAGAGGGAACTCCGAAGACTGGAGAGAAAATGGAGACGAATCAAATCCATTGAGCACAAGACTGAATACCTCAATTATCTCAAAATACAAAGGCGAGGTCAACTCTGCGAAAAGGACACATCACACCAACTTATTAAACAAAGCTATCAATAAGCCTCGTGAACTATTCAAACTAGTGAAATCACTGACAAAAGTATCTTTGGAAGACCTCCGTGACACCATAATCAAGCCCCAAACTCTGACAGACCATTACGCAAGGAAACTCACTGCAACCACACCCACTCACTGTTTGAACGCAGCCTACCTGGAACATCGCCCCAACGAGATGACCAATATAGACCAGGAACAAGCATGGAGCAACTTTCACAACATTGATGTTCAGCAAATTATCAACATAATAACAAACATCCATACCACCACCTCCCCGCTAGATCCCTGCCCAACTGCTTGGGTTAAGGCGGCAAAACAAGATATTGTGAACCAAGTCTCACATATTGTGAACCAATCGCTGCAACAAGGAATCATGCCCACACAACTCAAGAAATCTATAATAAGGCCAATCCTAAAGAACAACTCACTCAACAAGGATGACCCAGCCTCCTACCGCCCCATTTCCAGCATATCTTTCCTGGCAAAGATCATTGAGAAGGCAGTCCTATTACAACTACAAGACCATCTGGATGAACATGAAACCCTAGATGAACAGCAATACGGTTTCAGACAACGTCATGGGGTGGAAACGCTGTTGATAGCACTGCTTAACAACCTCCTCAAGGGCCTCGAAGACAAAAAGAAAATGTTTATACTAATTTTCATTGACATCTCTGCCGCTTTTGATACAGTCCATCATGGAATCCTCCTGCAAAGGATTGAATCAATAGGAATATTGGGAACCCCCCTGAAATGGTTCTCTTCTTACATAACCAACAGAATGCCGCAGGTTCACTTCAATGGCGAAGAAGCAGAAGCTTTCCTGAAAACGCAAGGCATACCTCAGGGCTCTGCTCTCTCGGCACTCCTTTTCAACGTCTATATGCGACCCCTCTGTAATATTCTCCAACACAATATCAACTACCACATTTATGCGGATATTATGCTCTACACACAGTTGGATACCGAGAACCCTAACTATACTCAGCTTGAAACATGCCTAAACGAGATGTTAAAATGGATACAGCAAAACATGGAGATCAACCATAAGAAGACTGAGGTGATGTATATCTCCAGAAAACCAAACTTTGACCCTCCTGCGTCAGTCACCCTGTGTAACAATACATACAACACGAAGACTGAAATAAAATATCTGGGTGTAACACTTGACAGCAATCTAAAGATGGAAAAGCACCTCCGCAAAACCAACAAGGCCATTTTCCACAAACTTAGAGTCCTACAACCTCTACGGAGCATCCTTGAACCTCACGATTTCAGGTCTGTTGCGCAAGCACTAATTATTCCACACCTCGACTACTGCAACACCATCTTACAGGGCCTTCCAAAGAAAACCCTCAACATTCTCCAGATGGCCCAAAAATGTAGCATCTAGGGTCATCATGAAAAAAAAAACCTTACTGATCACATTACACCTGTATTAATCGAGCTACACTGGCTCCCCATTGCAGCCCGGGTAAAATATAAAACACTAATAACCACCTTCAAGCTTATACATAACATTGCGCCATCCTTTCTCTCCACCCTTATCAGCACGCAACCACCCAACAGAAGCAGGCGAACAATCCACTCAAACATACTCCACGTTCCCCCCGATATCAGATCTGTAACAACCAGTACTAGCCAACGAGCATACTCCTATTCAGCCCCTGCCCTCTGGAACCAACTACCACCAGAGCTAAGAGCAATCAAAGACCTTATGGATTTCAGAAAGAAACTCAAGACACATCTTTTCCAGTGTCAATACAATCTGATATAGTCCCGGGGGTAAAAAGATACCTCCCAATGAAACATGGTTGCAGTTATGTAAATATGTAAATATGTGCATATGTATATTCTGATTACTCTCCGTAAGTCCTTCACCGTGTGCTGTGCTTCTCCCTTCAAATCAATGTGTGTATACCGCAAAAATTCCTGTCATGATTGACAAATTCATATCTGTAATCAAACCGCTACTGATCGCTGGAAGCAGCGGTATACAAATATATGCTAAATAAATAAATAGAGCGTCTGGGACGCTAATTCGATTGGACGGGTACAGCATGGCTGGGGCAGAAACGGCCTGGACTGTTGGACACCCACCATGGTACTAGAACACTTGGGATTTGTCAAACTCTCCAAAATCCCAGCTCACTCCAACTCGAAAGTTAGAGTTCATCGGAGCCCTATAGGACACCCCTCTAAACGTTTGAGTTGGAGCGAGCTAGAATTTTGGAAAGTTTATGACAAATCCCAAATGTTGTTGTACCATGATAGCATGATTCAAGGAAAGCTGTACCTCCTGGGAGGTGACTGCTTTTATGAGCCAATCATCTAAGTAGGGGAAGACAAATATCCCCAGAGACCGTAGGTATGTGGCCATGACTGCCTTTGTGAAGACTCTTAGGGCAGAAGAGAGTCCAAAGAGAAGTACTCTGCACTGATAATGTGTTCCCTGAAAGGTGAAGCACAGATATTTCCTGTGTCATGAATAGATGAGGGTGTGTGTATGCTTCTTTTAGATCTAGAGAACAGAGCCAGACCGGACTCTAGAGGTAGGGAAGAAGAGTCCCTAGAGAGATCTTTAACTTTTCATGGACTAGAAACTTGAGGTTTCTGAGGTCCAGAATGGGCTGTATCCTCCGGTTTTCTTTGGAATGAGAAAGTACAAAGAGTAGAAACTCATTCCCTGCTGGGATATCGAGACAGTCTATGGTGCCTTGAGACAGAAGAGAAAAGACACCTTGTCTTGTAGGAGAGCAGCGAGTGGGGGTTGTTTGAAATTCACCCGTGAAAGTGGACGGGGCCGAGTTTGCAGATGAAGTCTGTACCCCTCCTGGACTATGGGACTATGTTTAGTGTCCACTGATCTGAGGTGCCATCTGTGGGCATAGTGTCACAGTCCGTCTGCTATGTGGATGGGGTGGGCTCCTCCAGAGGCAGGGTGGCAATGGTCTCTAGAAGAGTCAAAAACCAAGCACAGACTGTGGCTGCGGAGCTGGTTGAGGTTTAGCCACCTGTGGCTTCTTCTGCTGCTTAAGAGGCTGTTTTCTCTTCTGTGGGGCTTGACCTGGTACTCAGAAGCAGGAGGATAAGAGTAGAATTTCTTCTTAATGTAGGAGGACTTCTTTGTAGCTGTCTTTTTTCTAGCAGGATCAGCTGCTGTTCTAGACAGTCTCTTTAGAAAAGTGTTTTCTGACTCAGAGGCTTATCTTGCCAGCCTTTGCCTAAAAGATTTTCACCCATGCAAGGTATGTTGCCCAACTTATCTTGAACCCACTATTCAGGATCTGAAGCCTAAAGCTATGCAATTCTGCAGCCACCAATGCATATTGCAGAGGCCCTGCTTGGGCATTCAAAAGCATCAAAGGTGACCCTATTGACAAACTTTTGGTTAAGTTTGACTAAGGTGAGAGTCTGCCCTCTCGTCATCTGGGAAGAGAGGAGCAAAGGTCTTGAGATCCCTGGACACCTCTTTGAGGAACGTTCCCATATATAGGATATAGGAATGGATTCTAGCTGAGAGTATGGATGCTTGGAAGCATCAATATCCAAAGGCATTGAGGGTTCTCAATTCCCTACCTGGAGGGCTCGATGAGTTGGTCTTTGAGCTTTTGATTCGATGCATCGCCAATACAACCACCATGGAATGGTGGGGGGAGCTGTGGTTTTTGGAAGCTGGGACACTCCGGTACCAGATACATGGTATTGAGGCATTAACTGTGAGAGGGAGTCCCCCACATCCGGAGCATATCATGAAGGATACAGTGCACTGGCAGAGTGGCTGCCTCTCTGGGTGCTGTTGAGAACTGGAAGATCTTCATTTCCTCCATCCTTGGCTCCGATGTTATTGTGATGAAGAGACCCTTGGCTAGGTCTCGAATGAATTCTTGGAAGGACATGTCTTCCAGAGGTGACATGCATCGCTTCTGTGGTGGGAAGGCTTTGAAGGGAAATCCTGGGGGTCCTGGGAATTGAGCAAGGCCGCATCTGAAGCGATGGAATCAGAATTGAAGGTCTCAAAAGTATTGACGAATACAGTGTTCACCCAAAATTAGATGTCAGTACCGATGCTCCAAGGTGAGCCATTTGGGTTGGGTACAGATGTTGGTGATTGTTTCAAAGGAGAGCATGGGTGGCAGTGACGTCAATGCCATCAGCTTTAGCCCTGAGGTCGTGCTGGCAACTGGTATGGACGTCTGAACAGACAGGGCAGTGCCTGAAGCCAAGGGCTTTATAGGTACCAAGGCTGCCAGGAGAGCTGCTAAGCTCCGTTCAATGGATAGTATGTGCTAATCTATCAAGGCTGCTGATGCTTGGGTATCGGTTGCAGGTACTTGCGCTATCGTCCCAGAGCATGGCACCATTAGCTCTCCGGAGGGCAAGGCCTTGGGAACATCCTGGAGCCCCTCTGATTTTGAAGGACAGGGACTCCTGCCGGAGCTGTTTGACAGGCAATCCACCTCTGATGCAACGCCCAAGGCATCTCGATGCTTTGAGTGAGAGCTACCCCTGGATATTTTGTCCTGCTTCGATGCAGACTCAGACTCAGAGGATACCTGGGATCCATGAGAGAAGGATGAAGCCTTCGACAAAGTGGACACCAATGATATAGCATCAGAGGCAGAGTGTCCCAAATTTAGAAGCCTGGTTTCTGTAGGCCTCTGTGTCACTTTGACAAAGGGGACAATCTTTTAGCTGATGGTCTGGGTCAAAGCATTTTTAAACACCAGTCGTGTGTCAGTCACCAAGATGGTGATGGCATCCTTAGAACATTTTTTGAAACCACTAGCTGGTTTCTCCATGCCTTCTAAGGATGGGAATGCTTTAGTAGGCTTAAAGCCTAAGAAAGCATCAAGTTGTTTTTTTTTTTTTTGGGGGGGGGGGGGGGGGGGGAACCTACTTTAAAGGAAAAAGAAAATAGCAGCTCGGTTTAAAAAAAATGTTTGGACATATTCCTGACGGCAAGGTCCATAAACCATTATTGAAGACTATGCAGGTAATCCATTGCTTGCCCCAATGCAAGCATTATTGAACCTATGTGTCTCGTTTGGGAAACTGTTAGGTACTTGTGACCTGGATTGGCCACTGTTGGAAATGGGATACTGAGCTTGATAGACCTTGGTCTAACCCAGTATGGCATTTCTGATGTTCTTATGTAATAAGGGAACCAGCGATATCATCGATAGTGCCAGCGTCATCGGGAAGGCAGAGGCGCTATCCACAGAAAAGCTTTTCTGCGGTGACAGGATTTGCTTCCTGCTTGCTCCATGGAAAAAAAAAACACAACTGAAGAGAGGGAGGTGGGAAGGCAGTCACACAGGCACAGTGGAGTGCTCCCAAAAGCTTTCCAATTGGATGCTGGGGAGCATTCCGTGTGGGCTCCTTCAGTACAGACATCACCCATATATGTGAAGACTACATTCCTGCTTGTTCCTGGAGATAAAACATTCCCTGCTCAGAGCTTACACTCTAGTCTCAAGACAGACACCACAGTAACTGTAGACATGGGATACATCTAGGAGGCATAGTAAGAAAACGCAAAAGAGATTAGGCGAGTCAAGTTCCATGCCCCCTCCTCAATCATGTGGCAAGAGAAATAAAAAGTGGTTGCACAGAGTACATCTTCCTCTTCTGGTGCTTGAAGTCCAAGTCCTGTTCTAAACAAATACTGAGCTGCAACTGTTGTGAACTACAAGGCAGTGACAATGGCAAACAGCCCAACCTGCAATCACTCCCCTCCTTTTCCCATAATCTGCACTATACAAATGATTAGTAGCAGTAGTAGTAAGGAGGATATCAAGTGAGGAGCCATCACTGCAGCCGTCTGGTGCATCTACAAAATTCGGTACAGAAGAGGCACATGCGCAAAAGTAGTTACTCATGTGTAGCAGAAGATCTCCATGGACAGCAGGACATGTCTTCACATATGGGTGGCATCACTGGCACAAACCTCACACAAGAACCTCTCAGCATCTTCCATCAGCTTTTAGAAGGGTTCTACTGCACATGCACGCATCTTCCCACCTGCTGTCACCACACCATTCTCCTAGCAAAGCTGGAAGACAACTGCAAAGGGAGGAGGGAGAATTGCGAGGACATATCCTGCTGTGCAGAGAACACCTGTTGTAGTCAGTAACTTTTTCTGTGTACAAACTGGTTAAGTGCTTACATATGGGATTCCCTAGCTACTGGCTGTGTGGGCAAGATAGTACAGAACTGAAAAAAAAGAACAGAGCCGGGGGGGGGGGGGGGGGGAAATGGAGTTGAGATTCTAGTCCCCAGACAGATTCTGAAATACTGATTGACTGAACCTGCTGTTGTGTTGGCAATTCCCATCCAAAAATAGCAGCAAGAGGTGAATATATAGACCTAAGTCCAATTAGCAGCTTTGCAAATCTCTTCCATGAAGACGGAGTGCAAGTCAGCTACCAAACACTGAGCCTCGACATGACCTTCAAGACTAAAACCTGCCTTGGCGTAAGCAAAAAAATACTATTTGTGAGCCAAAATGAGTGTTTGGTGTGACTGCAGCCCCCAAATGAAACAAAAATGCTGGGGAGACTGTATGGGCTTACATCCGCTCCTCATAGAAGGCCAAGGCACTCCTACACTATGTACAACATACTTTCCCCTTTGTCAGTATGGAATCTTGGTGAAAAAGGTTGGCAGATAAGGTAGACTCGCACCACCACATTAGGAAGGAATTTAGGATGAGTTTGGAAAACTGCAGCCAAAAGGTGAATCTGCTACTAAAGCCTGGAGCTCACTAGATCTGTGCACAGAAGTTACTGCTGCTAAAAACCCTTGGTGGGCAATTTGGAGGGAGCTCCAGTAGTTTGTCTGCAGCCTTCCCAGACTATTCTGATAACCCAAGAGTTGAAGATTAGAAGAGGCCACTTTTCAGCAGTGAGCTCCAACAGACTGCATAGCCATCCAATAAGGGTATGGGGATACTGTGTTCTCTAGCAGTCAAAACCTCGCCCCTGGTTTTGGCAGCTATGCAGGCTAGGACTTCTGAATCTTTTCCTACCAAGGTTGGGCACAAGCAGTTTGCTTGGACTGAGTAGTGGGAGGCAGGAAGGAGCGTGCCTAAGAAACAGGATGTGCTCCTTAGTGCACTCCTTGGAGCGTTTCCTTGGGTTTTTGATTTATTCTATTACACCCTCAGCATTTCAGCCGAGTGTTTGGATTTTGCTGCTGGCATTTACCAAAATGTTTGCCCACTAAAGAATAAAACTGTTGGACTTCCGGTGACGTCAACGGGGCTGATGGCGGCGTGAACACTCGGCGCCGCCAAAGCCTGTGTAAAAAGGGGATTTAATACCCCTGAAATGTGGGAATTTGCGCGCCCCAAGTAGGGGTAAAGCAGGTGAAGAACCCCGAGCCGTCCTGCCTCCGCGGCGAAGTCAGCGGCTGCGTTGAGGAGCTGGAGCGCGAAGTGCTGGTGAGCAGCGTGGGAGGCCTTGCTGACCGCGTGGTGAGCAAACCCGGCTGAGAGAGAGCTGTGTAGTGGCGGCCTGCCTGGAGTGAAGGGGAGCGGTAGAGACCCGAAGACTAGGCGTTCGGAAGACCAGACGCTGCTGGAAGCTGTCCCTCCCGACTAGGGAGGAGGTGGAGAATCGAGCGCTGGGAGGCTGCCGGGAGCAGAGGTGAAGCCCCAACGCCGGAGAGGAGGCGGGACACCGCACCAGCAGACGGAGGCAGTCAGTGGCAGCCGCAGGGCCCGAGGCCAAGTCTGACCCCGAAGAAGAGGCAAGTGCTTAGAGCCGCTGACAGCAGTGCAAGTGTCAGTGAGAGGAGGCCAGCAAAGATCCAGAGAAGCCAGGAACACACATCCCATCCTAGGGAGGCAAGCAAGAGTGCAGCCCGGAGTGCAGAGCCAGAGGGCGGCGGGACAGAACGGCGCGGAGTCTGAGGTCTCAGGAGGCAGACCAGGGGGGGCAGCCGCGTGTGGAGTGAGCTAATACCAAGGAGAGCGGTTCTGTGAAGAAGCAGACCCTGGCAAAGGATCACGGTTAAGGGAGTCTGCTGTCGGACGGCGCGGCTCCCGATCCACAGCGCTAGCCCAGCAGAGCGGTCTGTGTGTGGCAAACCTGGGGGTACAGCCAGGCGGCGGTCACCTTCGCAAGATTGAGACTCCAGGGAAGACCAAGGCCCCCCACATAAGCATGGAGAAAACTAAGGGGGCTGTAGCGGCAAGGAAAAAACTGGCAGACTTTCGCTCCCCGTACGCAACAGCCAAAAGTGGAAAAGAGGGGGAGAAAGAGCCGAACGCAGGCAGGAGACCTCAAAGACCAGGGAGAGGAGCCAGATATCGGAGCTGGATTGGGGGATCTGTCCCAATTAAAAGCCTGGCTCATTGACATGAAAGATGAGATTAAAACCGAAATAAGTGGAGTGAAGCACGAACTTAAAGAGTCAATACAGTCACTGCGGCAAGATATTGTGGACATTGGCAATAGAGTGGAGGAGATGGAGCTCCAGTTGGAACAACAAGGAGAGGAAATGGTGGACCTCCAGCAGTGCTGGGAGACTTTCCAACAGAACCAGGTGGACCAGCAGATGAAGCTGGAGGACCTGGAAGACAGATCCCGACGATGTAACTTAAGGATCCGGGGGATTCCAGAGGAGCCTCAGTACCGTAACTGTGAAGATGTTTTGCTGAGGGTATTCAAATCTTTGCTGGTGGCTGCGGACTTACAAGATGAAATACTGATGGACTCAACCCAAATTGAGCGAGCCTACAGGGGCTTGGGACCAATACGAGATAATAAACCCAGAGACATAGTGGTCTGTCTACGTTCATTCAAGATAAAAGAAAGATTGTTGCAAGTGGCGAGGAAAGTGCGACAGATTACGTGGGAGGAGCATCCTCTGGAGTTATTTCAAGATCTTTCGGCGGGAACGCTGCAGCGCCGGCGCAGTCTGAAGGCGGTGACAGCATACTTGTAGCGAATGTCCTCTTTTCTCAAGTGGCTCTTTCCCTTCGGGTTGCTTGTCACCTGCAGGGGGAAGTCAAGGAGAGTGCAAACCAGTGAGGAGGCTTGGACTGTCCTCAGAGACTTTGGGCTACCTAATATACCAGAAGGGGGGAGACCCCTGGCAGGAGAGTTGACTGCATTTGCAAAACCTACAAATGCGCAGAGGAACATGCAGAGATGGCCTCGCGTCCACGCGGCCAGGAGGAGGGCGGCGAGGCTGAATAGAGAAAGCCCACGACTGCCGGCGGGGGAGCTGGACGCAAGCTGAAACCATGGACTGGGGCTGAGTATTGATGATTCAGGGGGGGTCTTTATGCCAGGGTAACTCTGTATTACTAGAGGAGGGGCTTGAGTGTGGGGGAGGAGGGCGGTGGGAGGTTAGTAGGGGGGGTGACCAGATATGGGGCAAGGAAGTAAGGGGGGGTAGTGCTGAGATAGGGGGGTAAGGTGGAGGAAGCAGGCAAGGCCCGTTAACAGGTCACCAGTATGGAAGACGTGTCTCTCTTAAGGAGAGGGGAGGGCGGGGGGGGTTAGGAAGTGGATAGGGATAGGGGGGGAGTGGCAGAATGGGTGAGATTAAAATAGTTACACTCAATGTTAAGGGGCTTAACTCACCTTTTAAACGACAACAACTCTACTCAGAGCTTTCTCGCCAGAAGGCGGACATAGTCCTGCTCCAAGAAACACTTGACGAGGGCCACCAAACACCTGGTTAAGCATAGAGGGTACGGGGTCTGTATTCATGCTTCTAATATCCTGGAGAAGAAGGGAGGGGTCGCTATACTCTTTGCAACACGATCAAAGCTCCAAGTGCAGACTGTAGTAAGAGATAAGGGGGGAGGTATGCGATGGTACGGGTGAAAATGGGGAATGTTTGGTACTGTGTAGTGAATGTGTATGCACCCACGGGGGGGCAGAGTGAATTCTGGACAAACTTAAATGGGGACATGGGGAAATTGGGGGAAGGTACCCTGATTTGCGGGGGCGATTTTAATCTAACATGGAACCCCACCCGAGATGCTACCGGGCCACGGGAGGGCAAGAGGGGGGACCGTTAAGCGATATCGCCACTTTGTGACACAGCATTGCTTGGTCGATGCGTGGCGGTTGCACCACCCAGGGCGGAGATAGTTTTCTTATTATTCGCCAGTGCATGGGTCTTACTCCCACACTGATGCTATATGGGTGTCCAAAGAGGTAGGGGGGAAAATAAAGGAGGCGGACATGGAGTCCATCACTTGGTCCGATCATGCCCCGGTGGTGGTCTGGCTGCAAGTGGCAGACGAAGGGAAGGGGAACAGGTTCTGGAGACTCAATGAATCCCTCTTAGAGGAGAGGCAGGTACAAGCTGAAGTGGAGAAAGGAATGCGGGAGTATTTTCAATTTAATGATAATGGGGAGGTCACCTGGGGGGGTATTTGGGATGGGTATAATGCGGTGGTAAGAGGTATATTAATCAAATGGGGGGCGCGGAAGAAGAGAGAAAGGGAGGAGAAAGAGCGCCTCCTCCGGGAACGATTATTGGAATTGGAAGAATTAGATGGGTCTGGGCGTGATGGAGCCTACAGGTGGCAGGTTCTGGCGGCGAGAGCACAACTGAACGAGGTGCAGGCGGAAAAGATAAGATACCAGATGCAGCTTATGCGGCAGGAGGTATTTGAGGGGGGGGGGAACAAGGCTGGGAGGTATTTAGCCACGAGGCTGAAGCAACAGAAGCTTCGTTCCCATGTCATCGGGGTTCGACGGGGGGGGGGGGGGGAGGGGAACTGGTTATTAAGGATGGGGAAATCCGGGAGGCCTTCAGGGATTATTATCGGGAGTTGTATAAAGCAAAAGAATTGCACCCAGCTGAGAGGGGGGCAGAATATCTGGCCTGTATAGATTTGCCCAAATTGGGCGTGACTGACCAAAAGGCCATCAATAATCCGATCCGGCTGGATGAAGTGGAGTGGGCGATCAAACAGCTAAAACTGGGGAAAGCTCCGGGGTTAGATGGGCTTTCCGCTAGGTTTTACAGGACCTTCGGAGGCCTGCTGATCGGGCCTATGGTGAAACTATTCAACCAACCCCGGGAGGGCAAGAAGTTAGCGGACACCATGGGCTGGGCAGGTATCACGGTGCTCCATAAGGAGGGGAAGGACCCGCGGGAGTGTGCCTCATATAGGCCTATCTCTTTGCTTAACCTGGATGCCAAGCTCCTGGCCAAGATCCTTACGGCACGGCTGAACAAAGTGACTGGGAAGGTGATCCACCAAGATCAGGCAGGGTTTATCCCGGGCCGAGGGGTTACGGATAATATCAGGAAGATCCTTAATATCATATGGGCTAGCGAGCAGGGAGGGGAGGAGGCGCTCCTGCTCTCACTGGATGCGGAAAAGGCCTTTGATCAGGTGTCCTGGCCGTTCCTCTTTCAGGTGCTGGAGAAGGTGGGGCTGGGGGGTGACTTTCTAGTGTGGGTAAAGGCGCTATATGCGCATCCCAAGGCATGTGTGCGGGTCAATGGGGCACACTCAGATTTTTTTTGATCAGGGGCGGGGAACGCGGCAGGGCTGCCCCGTGTCCCCACTGCTGTTCACCCTAGCCATGGAACCTTTGGCGCAGCGGATAAGGGACAGGGCCGATATCTTGGGAATCACAGCGGGGAAGAGGGCTTATAAAATTTCATTGTTCGCGGATGATATTATCCTAAGTTTAGCAAGACCCCGGGTGAGCCTCCCTATCGTGCAGTGGGAGCTGGAAGAATATGGTAAAGTTTCGGGGTTTACGATTAACCAGACAAAATCGGAAATACTGAACTTGACGGTTCCTAATGGGCTAGCCAACACCCTGGCTAAGAAGTACCCCTTTAAGTGGGCCCGGGGGAGTATCCGGTACCTAGGCATCTGGATTAGCAATAAAACTGGTGAGCTGTACGACCTGAATTACAAGAGGGTGCTGGGGAAGATAGAGGGCTGGCTGGAGGGGTGGGGACGGGGATACCTCTCCTGGTTTGGACGCATAGCGACGGTGAAAATGATGCTGGTGCCCCGACTGCTGTTTTTATTCCAGACACTTCCCATACGGGTCCCCCCACATAGTTTAAAGAGGATACAGCGGTTGCTCAATCGGTTTATCTGGGTGCAGAAGCGCCCAAGGGTTGCCATGCAGGTTTTGCAACGGTCCAGAGGGGAGGGGGGTTGGGGGTTCCTAACATACGCAAATACTATGAGGCAGCGCAACTCAAAGTGGTGTATGAGTGGCACCGGGAAAGCGTAGTTACTCACCTGTAACAGGTGTTCTCCAGGAGCAGCAGGAATCAGTCCTCACATATGGGTGACGTCGGCGTCGACGGAGCCCTCGCGGAGCAATTTTCCCCAGCTTTCAAAGAAAGCCTTTGGGAATTGCAGCGCGCATGCGCGGTCCTCTTCCCGCCCAAGGGTGCCATCTTGCTCAGTCAGATGACATAAAAATCAATAAATGCCCTCAATTGTTACATAGGATATTACAGACGTATATAGCTCAGTGAATACAGGTCTCAGACTTACAGCGGCCACGCTGGGGGATTTTTACCCAAGCTGTGCGCCTAATCGCATCAATGACCTTAGAGTATTCACTGTATTTTATATTAGTTTCGCTTAATCTATACATCTGACTCTTCCATAGTATTCATTGTGAAATTTCATGTTTTATAGAGGAGAAATTGTGCTTAACTTAGCTGTGTTTTCACTGATAATAAAGGGTTAGTAGATTAGTCAGGTCCCCACTCTTATGTTGAATGTGCGGGGAGGTTGGGCAGGGGGGAACCAGGGGGGGGCAGTTTGGTTAGTGACTATGTAGTGTTGTATGAGCATAATGAAGTTGAGGTTAGGATTGATTCCTGTTAGTTTAGATGGACCGTATTGTATATCTATGGTTCGACTGGTTTGCATTGTACTGTATTTTATTGTCTTATTTTCTTATAAAACTAATAAAAATTCTAAATGTAAAAAAAATAAAAATAAAAAATAAAACTGTTAGTTCATGGCTTATTTGTTACTCATAAATTTGTCTGCATTAACAAACTTGGTTGTGAGAGGGGGGAAAACACATTATTTGGTTGAGTCTTGACTGCCATCTTATTCTCTGCATGCTTTCACCCGTTTCACTGAGGTAGGGGGTTAGCATGTGTGTCCAATGCTTTTTCACGTCATGAATTGCAATGTGGTGCTTTGAAGTATGCCAATGTTCTTTTACAGGTGGCTTCTGACCATGCTTTACATGTTCTTTGCCATTTACTGCCTCCAGTGATTTCTGCAGCTATTGATGAACTTTTCTGTTATTGCAGACATTTGTACTCTCCCTGGTCATGTTGTATTGGGTGATTTTAATTTGCACGTGGATAACCCTGTTTCTAGGATTGAACTGGAGTTTTTTGCTTCATTAGAGGCTCTTTCGCTGCAGCTGTTATTTATGGATCAACTCGTACGTACTGCGAGTCACTACTTTTGATGGTTTGTTTTTCATTTCATTTGGCTCTTTTTTTAGCACTAAAATAACGCCCGTTTCATGCCCGATCATTTTTTTTGTTTATAGCGACCTGTTCTAATTTGTCCTTAGATTCTGCCCCTGTTATTAGGAACAGATTAAATAGGCATCCAATGGATTTTGATGCTGAGCCTTTTTTGGAGCAGTGTGCTTTCCTCCCTAAGTTGTCTAATTCAGCTCAGGCTTTGGATGAGAAAAGTGCTGCTTTGGACTTGGCTATGATGTCAGCACTAGATGTAACTGCACCTATTACGGATTTCAGGTGGGAAGAGGCTCTCTCATCCTTGGTATATGCCTTTATCCAGTTGCAAAAAAAGGGGTCTCTAGGGCGGAGTAGCAACCTAGTGGTTACAGCAACAGCCTAGCACCCAGGAGATCTGGGTTTGATTCCCACTGGCACTCCTTGTGACCTTGGGCAAGTCACTTTGCCCTTCATTGCCTTGAAAGAAAAGGCCTGGCAATCTACTTTGTCACACCTTTCCAAGAAAACCCAGGAGCCAGCGTTGACTTGATGGCACTTTAAAAAAAAAATAAAAAATTAAAAGGGGGCAGAGCATGTTTGGCAGAAGGCTCATACACAGACAACCTTGGACATCTGTGAGGCTTTGGTCAGTTTAGAGAGCTGGTTAGAAAGACTAAAGACTCTCGTTTAATTGCTAAGAATAGTTCTCATTCTCACCAACTCTTTTGTGCCCTATATCTCAATTGACAAATGGTTTCACTTGTCTTTAATAAAATTTACATCAGAGAGATCACGTGATGTGGTAAACCTGGGTGGACGTTGATCGCCTGGGCTCCGGACCCCTAACTCCAGTACCGACCTTCTAGAACCGTTTGGTGGAGACGGGAGACAAAAAATTTGTTCTCCCGTGGTGTTGTAGATAGAGGAGATCTTCTTGGAAGAGAAAACTGCACCGTTAATCATGGCCTCGATGGTGAAATCAGCATGGCAGGAGAAAGATCAAGCCGTGGGCCCGCAAAAGATGGCAGATCCGCCCTCACCTAGTGGACCAACTACAGCGTTAGCCTCTGTGGAGGAGATTTCGGCGGCAGTATCAGGGGCCTTATCGGGGCAGTTTGATGCCCTTCACGGCAAAATGGACCTTTTGCAGAACTCCGTGGATGGCCTGGGTCAACGAATGCAGGCTGCGGAAGATCGCATCGCACACGCTGAAGAAGAGGTAGAAAATTTAAAGCGGGAGCTGGGCAGTGTGCAGGCAGCGCTCCGGACGCACGAGGCCAAACTTGACGATATAGAAAACCGCTCAAGGCGGAACAATTTGAGATTCTTAGGGGTTGCGGAGCGGATATCAGACAAGGACTTAAAAGCTTTTGTGGAGACCTTGTCCGTAACTTTGTTGGCCGGATCGGAGCCGAGGGAGCAGATTCAACTGGAGCGGGTTCACTGAGTCGGAGCTCGGCTGGTGAACGAGCGTCGCCCCAGGATCGTCCTGGCTAAATTCCTACAATACCGGCAAAAAAGAGGCCGTCCTGAGAGCAGCTAAGACATCGGGTGT
Source organism: Ichthyophis bannanicus (assembly GCA_033557465.1). Lineage (NCBI taxonomy): Eukaryota > Metazoa > Chordata > Amphibia > Gymnophiona > Ichthyophiidae > Ichthyophis > Ichthyophis bannanicus. Next base: position 53,804,828 of record CM066032.1, read on the forward strand.
AATAGAGCAGGATGGGATGAGGATACGCATTGCACAGGATTACTCCGTGGCGTTGAGCCAACGTCGAAAGGCATATGCACCTCTGTGCCAGAAACTGATTGAAGCTCAGGTCCGGTTTACCATGCAATACCTTGCTCGACTACATATTGTGAATAACGGAGTGCATAAAGTCTTTGATTCGGCGGCCGAAGCAGCTCCCTACATTGAAAATCTGACAAGGGACAAAGGCTCCGCATTGGAGTAATAAGACGGCATTCTATGTGGGCCTGGTGGTGAGTAGCCACATTGTATGATTGATACACTCCAGCGAGGCCCGGGTGAGTTCTATGCGTGGGACCATTAGCTGAATGCCTTTGTGCTACCCCCCGTGCAGGCAGTACGACCTTCGCTAATGACTGTGAGCTAGGGGGCGACGCATTGTGTCCCTACGGGGCACCTTTGCTGGCTTCTGAACATGATCGGCACATATTCTCATAAACTGTTGGTCAGGGGCCTACTCCTACTCTGGCGCAGAGCGCATCCGCATAACACCATCGCGGTTTCCCCGGACCTGTGTTTTTGTTTTTTGGGACGCTCTACACCACTGTGGGTTCATTGACCGCGTTACTACCGACTTCAAGCTGGAGAGCTGACACCGGCGGCGAGCCCTTGGAGGCTGCACGGCTTTGCACCCCCCTCTTCTAAATATTATCGTGCTCAGTTGGGGAGAGGGGAGATATGAAGAAGCAGCCCTCCCCTGACATTAGTAGCTGTGGACGCTCTGGACATTGGGGGGGTTGTGAACTGTGCAATGTCCCCTCGGATGTACCATCCGGTCTTATGTTTAGGCTTGCATGTTGGGTTGTTAACGTTAGTCCCTTTTTAGGACCAGAGAGGGTGGGGGGGGGTGAGGGGGTAGGTAGGTAGTGGTGTGAATGTATGGACGTGGGGGGAGGTTGGGATATGGATGACTGGGGGTGGAAGTATGGTATAGGTTGAGTGTGGTGTGCGATGGAGGGGTACAGTAGGTGTATAGTGGAGGGAGGGGAGGGGGTCCGGAGCACATCAAGCGTGATCCCTACGAGAGGGGAAATGGGAGCGTGGAGGGGTAGGTTAGGGATTGTAGAGTGCCTTTGACACTGTTCCTCACAGGCGACTTATAAACAAACTGAGCACCCTAGGGATGGACCCTAAAGTTACTGCTTGGGTTAGAAATTGGTTGGGTGGGAGGCGACAAAGAGTACAAGTAAATGGCGCTCACTCTGAGGAGAAGGATGTTACCAGTGGTGTGCCCCAGGGATCTGTCCTTGGTCCAATTCTTTTTAACATCTTTGTTAGTGATATAGCGGAAGGGCTGTCGGGTAAGGTTTGCCTCTTTGCAGATGATACCAAAATCTGCAATAAAGTAGACACCCAGGAAGGTGTAGATAACATGAGGAGGGATCTAGCTAAGCTTGAAGAATGGTCTAGAATTTGGCAGCTGGGATTTAATGTTAAAAAAATGTAAGGTCATGCATTTGGGCTGCAGCAATCCAAGGGAGCAATACAGCATAGGAGGTGAAGTACTTTTGTCCACTAAAGAAGAGCGGGACCTAGGCGTAGTTGTGTCCGATGATTTTAAAGTAGCTAAACAGGTAGAAAAGGCGACGGCAAAAGCTAGAAGGATGCTTGGGTGCATACGGAGAGGAATGGCTAGCAGAAAAAAGGAGGTGATAATGCCTCTGTATAAGTCTTTGGTGCGACCTCATTTGGAGTATGGTGTGCAATTCTGGAGACCGCACCTTCAAAAGGATGTGAACAGGATGGAGTCGGTGCAGAGGGTTGCTACTAAGATGATTAGTGGTCTTCATTATAAAGCATATGAGGACAGACTTAAGGATCTTGATATATACACCTTAGAGGAAAGGCGGGATAGAGGTGATATGATTGAGATGTTTAAATACCTCCGTGGCATAAATGTTCAGGGAGAGAGCCTCTTTCAATTGAAAGCAAGTTCTGCGACGAGGGGACATGGGATGAGGGTGAAGGGAGATCGATTCAGGAGTGATATGCGGAAATATTTCTTTACGGAAAGAGTAGTAGATCCGTGGAATAGTCTCCCAGTGGAGGTGGTAGAGATGAGGACAGTAACTGAATTCAAAAAAGCATGGGACCAACACAGAGGATCTCTAAAGGTAAAAAGTGGACTGTTGTAGTTGTTGTTATGGAAGGACAGACTAGATGGGCCTTGTGGTCTTTTTCTGTCATCATGTTTCTATGTTTCTATGTTTCTAGAGGTGGGGGGGAGGGTGTGGGGAGGGGGGAGGTGGGAGAATGGGAATTGGGGGATTTGTGCTCAGGATCTGCTGATTCAATGTATGTTGTGCCACATATCTATACACATGGGGGAGCCCCAGGCTGGGGGGGGGGCGACCCCTTGGGAATTGTCAACTGTATTGCATGGGCCGGTTTTGTCGTATGCCACTTAAAATAATCTCTTGGAATGTATGCGGCCTGGGGAGTCCGGTCAAACGGGCCAAGATCTTGCAGGCTTTGGCTAGGCAGAAGGTGGACATAGCCATGCTCCAGGAAACCCACCAGACTGCCGAGGAGCACCGTAAACTTTGCCGGGAGTGGGAAGGCCAAGTATGGGGAGCCCCAGCTCTTGGAAAGAAGGGGGGTGTGGTGCTTTTGATACATAAGCGTATAAGGCTGGAGGTGGTAAGGGACATGATGGATCTCTCGGGCAGATTTGTGCTCCTGCAGGGCGCCCTTGAGGGGAAGCCGGTTATCTTAGGTAACTTATATTGTCCTAACGTACTAGACTTGACCCTTTACTCTCGTTTTGCCTCTAGAATCGAGACGTTGCCGGAGCTCCCCATGATCCTGGGGGGGGGACCTTAACGGGGTTTTGGATGTAGCTCTGGACACGTCTAAAGGGGGGGAGCCTAGGGATAGAGTATCGACAACTCGGGCGCTGTGTCGGTTGTGTTCCCGGTTGGGGCTGGTAGATCCATGGCGATTGTTACACCCGACCGAACGGGACTATACGCATCAATCTCGGGCACACGGTACTAGTGCACGCATAGATTACCTTTTGATCTCCACGGTTTTGTTTGCTAAGATAGCGGATGCACAGATAGGGCCCGTAGAGATCTCGGACCACGCGTTTATTTGGTTAACTGTCCACTGGAATGGAGACCCTACCCGGACGTCCTTATGGCGCTTCCCACTTGAATTATATAGGGATGCGCAGTTTCGTTCCTTCATTCGGAAACGATAGCAGGAATTTGAGGCAGATCACAGCGGCCATCGAGACGATCCGGAGTTGATCTGGGAAACTGCGAATGTTGTCTTACGGGGGGACATCATCGGGTTTCTTGCCCGGAAGCGGAGGGTGCGGGCAGAACGTATCATTTGCTTAGAGAGATTGGTGATGAAGCTGAGGCGCCGATGGGCCTCCAACCCAATAGCCGGGCTCAAAAGGCAGTTATGGGAAAGCCAAACTGAGCTGAACGAACTTTTACACCAAAGGGCAAGGAAGTCCGTAATATATTACCGATATCAATTGTACCGTTATGGGGATAAGCCCGGGAAACTATTGGCCAGGTGCCTCCGAGGACCACGGGGCTCTAAAAATTGGTACCCGCTTTGCGCGATGATCAGGGGATGCTCCATCGGGAGAGCCCGGCGATAGCGAGAATATTCCGATCTTTTTTCCAGGGACTTTACACAGCGGAGCCTCCCGACCTCGCGCGGATGGCAGAATATATGGGAGATTTGGATTTACCTCGTTTGTCTGCAGAACAGCGGGCTCAGTTGGAGCGACCGATTACGGCTGCGGAGCTCCAAGGCGCCATTCTTACTGCTAGCTGTTATAAAGCCCCGGGGTCCGATGGGCTCGGGGCTGAATTTTATAAAATTCTCCATGAACTAATTTCTCCAACCCTGGCTGCGGTGCATAATCGGAGGGCATAGCAGGGGTATTTTCGCTGGGGGGCAAATCATGCCCATATTGTTCTTATTCCCAAGCCAGCTAAAGACCCTCTCTCCGCAGTCTCATATCGTCCTATTTCCCTGCTCAATTTTGATCTTAAATTGATGGCAAAAATTTTAGCGGATCGCCTGGCGGAGTTTTTGGGGAGGTTGGTTCACAGATCCCAAGTGGGGTTCGTTAAGGGACGATAAGCTGCCTGCAACTTGCGCAAAATCATTGCATCCTTAGAATGGGTCCGACACAGGCGTTTGTCCTCCTTACTTATCAGTTTTGACGCGGAAAAAGCCTTTGATAGGGTAGATTGGCAATATTTGATGCATCTTCTCCCACACTACGGCATAGGGCCCCTTTTCTGTAATATGGTCACCAGCCTATACGCCGACCCGACCGCAGCGATTCTCTGTAATGGGGTGTTGTCCGAGGTGTTCCCGTTACAGAGGGGAACCCGTCAGGGCTGCCCACTCTCCCCTCTTTTTGTTCTGTCCTTGGACCATCTTCTGCGTAAAGTGGCGGGATTACGTGAGATAAGGGGGGTTAGTATAGGCGACCACGAGTTTAAGATATCGGCCTTTGCCGACGACTTGTTGGTACATTTGCTTTCACCCAGAAAGTCCTTGCCCAACCTTCTACGGGAATTCCACACCTTTGGGCAGTTCGCGGGGCTGCGTATCAATCAGGATAAATCTGTGGCCCTGGCTGTCTCGGGTCAAATCCGGGAGAATGGCCGGGTGTGTTCCCGCTTAAGTGGGCCGACGCTCACTTTCTATACCTTGGGATCGTCCTGCCTTGTCAGCCAACGCAACTGTACGAGTGTAATTTAAAGCGGATGCTGATCAAGGTGCGAACTCAGCTGCAGTCCTGGCGGCCTCTCCCCTTATCTCTAGCAGGGAGAATAGCGGCAATTAAGTTGGTGATCTTACCGCGGCCCTTATACTGGCTGCAGACTCTCCTGGTTTGGCTCCTCCGACGTGATGTTCGGCGTTTTGAAGCGGAGTTTCGGGGCTTTCTTTGGGGGGGGGGGGGCGAGAGCCCGTATCCCCTACAGTCGGTTGGTGGGGAAGGGGAGAGACGGGGGGTGGGGGCTCCCAGATCTAGGCGCTTATGCGCTGGCCTGTCAAGCGCGACACCTGGGGAACTGGCTTGGTAATACGGATCTCTATACGCCTAAGGGGCTGGAAGAGGCCTACGTGGCACCCCATCGTAATGATAGAGCTGATCAAATTGGTGGAGGGGTTGCGCTCTATGTTAGAGAGGGCATTGACTCAGAAAGGATTAAAGTTTTGCAGGAAACAAAATCTGCTGTAGAATCTATATGGATTGAAATTCCATATAAAAGGGGGAAGGCAATGGCAGTGGGGGTGTACTATCGAGCACCTGGCCAGAATGACCAAATGGATGATGAAATGCTCAAAGAAATCAAGGAAGCTAACAAAAGTTACAGCGCAGTAATAATAATGGGTGATTTCAACTACCCCGGTATCGACTGGGTCAGTGTCACGTCAGGACATGCTAGGGAGATAAAATTCCTAGATGAAATAAATAACTGCTTCTTGGAGCAGCTGGTTCATGAACCGACCAGAGGGGAAGCCATATTAGACCTAGTCCTTAGTGGAACACCAGATCTAGTGCAAGAGATAAGGGTGTTGGGGCCACTTGGCAATAGTGATCATAGCATGATCGCCTTTGATTTAATTAGTGGAGGAGGGATAGTAAGGAAATCCACAGTACTACCTTTTAACTTTCGAAAGGGAGTCTATGATAAAATGAGGAAAACAGTTGAGAAAACACTAAAAGGAGCAGTTAAAGACGTACATCAAGCTTGGGTGTTGTTGAAAAATACTATCTTGGAAGCCCAGACCAGCTGTATTCCACGCTTTAAGAAAAGTGGAAGAAAGTCCAAAAAACTGCCAGCATGGTTTAAAGGTGAGGTCAGAGAGGCTATTGTTGCCAAAAAAGCATCTTTCAGGAAATGGAAAAAAGAGCCAAACTACTAAACCTGGAAACAGCACAAGCACTGGCAAGTCAAATGCAAGGCATTGATAAGGCAGGCAAAGGGAGAATTTGAGAAGAAGCTTGCTGCGGAATCAAAAAAGCGAAATAAAGACCTTTTCAAGTACATTCGTAGCAAAAAACCTGTGAGAGAGTCAGTTGGTCCATTAGATGATAAAGGGGTTAAAGGAGCACTAAGAGGCGACAGCGGAGAGACTGAATGAATTCTTTGCTTCGGTCTTTACTGAGGAAGATGTAGGGATGTTACCCATGACTGAAGTGGTATTTAAAGGTGCGGAAGAATTGAAGGAAATATCGATACATCGGGAAGATGTCTTACAACTATTAGATAAACTGAAGAGTAGCAAATCACCTGGGCCGGATGGTATACATCCAAGTGTGTTGAAAGAACTGAAATATGAGATTGCAGAACTGCTATCAGTAATCTGTGAACTATCATTAAAATCATCTCTAATACCTGAAGATTGGAGGATCGCCAATGTAACACCAATTTTTAAAAAGGGTTCCAGGGGTGATCCGGGAAACTACAGACCGGTGAGCCTGACGTCAGTACCGGGAAAAATGGTAGAAACCATCATAAAGAATAAAATTACTCAGCATGTAGATAGTCACAACCTAATGGGAGACAGCCAACATGGCTTTAGACAAGGAAGATCTTGTCTTACTAATCTGTTATGTTTTTTGAAGGAGTGAATAAACAGGTGGACAAAGGTGAGTTGGTTGATATTGTGTATCTGGACTTTCAGAAAGCCTTTGACAAGGTCCCTCATCAGAGACTTTTGGCAAAACTAAAAAGAGTCATGGGATAGGAGGCAGTGTACTATTGTGGATCAGGAACTGGTTAAAAGATAGAAAGCAGAGGGTAGGGCTAAATGGCCAATTTTCCCAATGGAGAAAGGTGAATAGTGGTGTACCCCAGGGATCTGTGCTGGGTCCGCTGCTTTTTGACATATTCATAAATGACCTGGAAAGTGGAACAACAAGTGAGGTTATCAAATTTGCAGATGACACAAAACTATTTAAAGTTGTTAAAAACCCAAGAGGATTGTGAAAAATTGCAAGAGGATCTTGATAAATTGGAAGACTGGGCATCAAAATGGCAGATGAAATTTAATGTGGACAAGTGCAAGGTTATGCACCTAGGGAAGAACAACCCAAACTATGGTTACACGATGCAAGGTTCCACATTAGGAACCACCACCCAGGAAAAAGATTTAGGCGTCATTGTGGATACCATGTTAAAACCCTCGGCCCAGTGTGCAGCGGCAGCCAAGAGAGCAAATAGAATGCTAGGTATCATAAGGAAAGGAATGGAAAATAAAACAAAAGATATTATAATGCCTCTATATCGTTCCATGGTGAGACCGCACCTTGAATATTGTGTGCAATTCTGGTCGCCGTATCTTAAAAAGGATATAGCGATTTTAGAAAAGGTACAGAGAAGAGCCACCAAAATGGTAAAGGGGATGGAAGGATACTCCTATGAAGAAAGGCTAAAAAGGTTAGGGCTCTTTAACCTTGAAAAGAGACGGCTGAGGGGAGATATGATAGAAGTCTATAAATTAATGAACGGAGTGGAACGGGTAAACGTAGATCGATTGTTTACCTTATCAGAATATAGAAAGACTAGGGGACATGCAATGAAGCTACAGGGTAAACTATTTAAGACTAATAAAAGAAAATATTTTTTCACTCAATGTGTAATCAAACTCTGGAATTTGTTACCGGAGGATGTAGTAAAGGCTGTTAGTGTAGCTGGGTTTAAAAAGGTTTGGACAAGTTCCTGGAGGAAAGGTCCATAAACCATTATTAAGAAGTGACCGAAGATATCAATGCTTGACCCAGTACAAGCATTGTGGAACTTGTGTCTCTTGGGGAAACTGCTAGGTACATATGACCTAGATTGGCCACTGTTGGAAACAGAATACTGGGCTTGATGGACCTTGGTCTGACCCAGTATGGCATATCTTATGTTCTTATATTCTTTGCAGGCTCTCTTGCACTTGGAATTTAGTAGGTGGCCTACTCACTTGGTTGATAGTGTATTATTGGCTCCGGTATGCCGGACTTGGCGGCAGCTGATTGTCTATTGGGGCCGTAGTTGGAAAATCTCGAACTGGTTGCCTATTCGGGGGAACACCGATTTTACCCCAGGTACTGAGGCTGCTTGGTTCCGTGTCTGGGAGGCAAAGGGTATTCGGAATCTCGGCCATGTGGTTGATTTAATGGGGAAATCTCTAACCCTTTCCGGTATTATCGCGGGAGTACGACTTGGGGTCCAGCCACTCTTTTGCATATATGCAGCTGGCTCATTATGTGGCATCCCTTTCGAGGGACGAGATGCACAGTGCCCGCTCGGCCCAGATTATCAAGTTTTTTGGACTGGGTAGTGAGGGACAGCCGTCCATTCGTGTCTTCCATTCTAGGCTGGTGCAGTTCCGGCCGCGGCCGGATTATCAGCAGGTGGAACAGGCTTGGGTGGCCGAAATGGGGCGGGAGATTCCCCCTGATACAATCTTAGTAGCCCTTCGGAGAGTGGGGAACCTGGCGGACGGTGTTCGCTGGCGGGAAATACAAATTAAATGTTTAACCAGGGTTTACTTTTCTCCACGGCGGGCCCTGCGGTGCCGCCTGACCTCAGATGGCAGCTGTCCACGGTGTGCGGCGCCATTGGCGACTTTGTTGCACATGTGGTGGAGCTGCCGATGGATTCGTTCATACTGGAAGAGAATTTCTCTTTATGGCTTCTCTTCTGGGCCAGCCTGTCTGTTGGGATGCTGCCTTGGTTACCTTGGACCTCCTAAGCCTTAACTCCCTAAAGGGGAAATGGGGGCATTGGTTAGTTCGGAAGGCGTGTCTGGTGGGAAAGGGACCACTCTTGCGTCGATGGAGGGAAAGCCACCCCCCCTCCTTTTGGGAGTGGCGGAATTCCTTCCATCAACTTATGCTCCTGGAGTGTAGGGCTGCCTGAGGCCATGTTAAGCGCTGGTCCGCCTTCTTGCTACTTTGGGACCCCTATATTCGTAACCTGAGTCCCCGGGCCCGCAATGTTGTTTTGCAACTTGGATGTTAATTTGTATCATGACATGTTTGTGGCACAGAGTAGGTGTTAAGCAGAACCTTTATGAGCGGTCCTCCGTGGATTACAGTGAGGTTGTTGAGGGGGGTGGTGGGGGGAAGGGGGAGGTGGGGAATAGGGGGAGGGAGTGGGGGTAAAATCTAAAAACCTTTGTGACCATCATTTTGCTCTTCCTGGGGATAAGAATCCACCCCGGGGAGAGGCTGTTCACCGTTGTGTATATTCTGTTTTTTGGTGGTTTTAAATAAAAGATTGGAAAAAAAAATTTACATCCGATCAATATGGTCTTTTTCTGCTGTCTAGCACCTTGAATCTGTCTGTCCAATAGGCTGAAGTTGATCCTCCAATGCAGACAGTTCATAACCTCCAGGGGAGGCCCTGGTCCGGTTACTGATATGGCCTCAGTTAATGTGTTTGGAGCCTTGTTTGAGCAGTTTCTGCCAGTTTCTAAGTTTGAGTTATCTGTTTCTTTCAACTATTCATGCTTGGAGGTTTCCTTCCCAGAGGTTTCTTAGTTGGCATTGGAAGAAAGTTGCACTTTGTTACCTCAAATTGTGAGCTTGGTAAATGCTAGTCTGAGGGAGTTCTTCCTGCATTGAGAAAAGTTAGTTATGTTTACCCTCTTCTTAAGAAGCTAGATCTAGACCCATTGGTGCTTTACAACTATCAGCCCATTGCAAACCTTAATTTTCTGGCAAAATAACTGTAGAAAAGGTGGCTTTTCAACCATTGTCAGATTCTAGAAACCACAATACTCTCAGTCAGGGTTTTGCCATGGTTATAGCACTAAGACAGCTCTATTGTCTGTTACATGAAATTTATGCTATCTGGGAGCATGGCTAGGAAGTGTTGATTCAAATGGATTTAAGCAATGCCTTTGACCAGATTGATCATGTTTTTATGATTCATAGGTTGCAAGAAATTGGGGTAACAGATGTATTTCTTAAATGGTTTATGGATTACTTTTCCTCTAAGACTTTTGTAGTTTCAGTGAATGACGTTTCTTCTCAGGAGTTATCCATTTACATCAGGCGTTCCAGGATTCTATTTTGACCCCACTGCTTTTTAATATTTTTTTTGTGCCACCAAGAACAGTTATCCAAGATTTTGGATTCTGCCTTTTTTTGACTGATATACAGATTCTGGTGACATTCCATATGGGATGGGTCCTTTCAGATAGCATAGTTACTCACCTGTAACAGGTGTTCTCCGGGGACAGCAGGAAATCAGTCCTCACGACCCTCCCTTCTCCCCTAGGAGTTGCAGTCCTATTATATTTTGATCTTTTGCCGTCTTTTTAGCTATGTCATTTAACTGAGCAAGATGGCACCCTTGGGCGGGAAGGGGACCGCACATGCGTGATAGCAACTCCCAAAGACTTTCTCTGAAAGCTAGGCATTTGCTCCGCACGAGGGCTCTGTCGGCACCGACGTCACCCATATGCAAGGACTGATTCCTGCTGTCCCCAGAACACACCTGTTACAGGTGAGTAACTATGCTTTCTCCAGGAACAAGCAGGAAGTCAGTCCTCACATATGGGACTCCCCAGCTATAGTCTACCAAGAACCCATGGCTAAAAAAGGCTCCCTCTATGAGAGCCGCAAGAAGCCACAATAGCAATGTAAACTAAGGGAATAGCACTCCAATAGCCTGAACACAGAAGGGTTGGAGGGCAGGAGTTGCCTAGACCCCGAAAAAGGTTACAGAGTACAACCTGGCTGAAGGCACTGTCCTAATGGGATTCCCTGTCCAGGCAGTAATGGGTTGCAAAAGTGACTCTAAGACCAGATGGCAGCCCGGCAGATGTCTGTCAAAGGAACAGAGCGCAAATGAGCCACTGATGCCCTATGGGCCGTAACCCGACCCTCCATAGGAAGCTCGGCTGCCCTGTATGCCCAGACAATGCAGTCTGCCACCCAGATGGACAGCATACGCTTAGATACTGCCACCCCAAGCTTATTGGGGTCGTAAGAAACGAAAAACTGAGAAGCCTTCCGATGCAGTTGCGTACGCTGGATATGGAAGGTCAACGCCCTCTTACAGTCCAGGGTATGCAGGATCGATTCTGCCTGACTGGCATGCAGCCTGGGAAAAAAAAGACAGGCAGAACCACCTCCTAGTTGAGGTGGAACGAGGAGACCACTTTCGGAAGGAACTTGGGGTGCGTGCAAAGCACCACCCGGTTCCTATAGAACCTGGTATAGGGTCTTTCCGACACTAGGGCCTGGAGCTCACTCACCTGCTGGGTGGATGTGAGTGTCACCAGGAAAACCACCTTCCAAGAAAGATAGCGTAGATGGCATGTAGCCATTGGTTCAAAGGGCAGCCTAGTAAACTGCCGTAACACCACAGTGATCCCCCTCGGTCACCGGGGGGGGTGGACCGGGGGTTTCAAGAGAAGTAAGCCTCTCAGGAACCGAGAGACCAAAGGGTGGGCGGAGAGAGGCTTCTCATCCACAGAAAAATGATGTGCCGCAAGGGCACTAAGGTGCACCCTGACAGAGTTGGACTTGAGGCGGAGAAAGTATTGCAGAACCACCCCTACCAGGCAAGAGAAAGGATCTATCTCTCGCTCCTTGCACCATGCCGCAAACCTACACCACTTACAAGACGTATGCTTGTCTGGTCAACGGCCTCCGCGAGGCCAGCAAGACCTCAATATTCTTTGGAAAGAGGAGCAGAGCGAGAATCACCCTTTCAGCAGCCACACCATCAAATTGAGTGAGCTGAGATTGGGGTGCAGAAGAGAGCCCCCTCCTGAGACAGGAGACTGGGGGAGGACCCCAAGGGGATTGGGGCCTCCACTGCAAGCTGCAGAAGTGGGAACCAGGATTGCCTGGGCCACCGAAGAGCAATAAGGATGACCAAGGCCCTGTCCTGGAGAATCTTGAACAGCGTCTTGGCCAGCAGAGGTGTTGGGGGAAACATACAGGTCCCCTGACCATGATATCAGAAATGCATCGGCGGCCACACTGTGCGGGTGGGGTCACCTGGGGCAGAAAAGGGGCAACTAGCGATTGTCTGGATTCACAAACTGGTCCATCACTGGCCACCCCCAGGTCTGGAAGAGCCAACTGGCTACCCTGCAGTCCAGCTGCCATTCGTGGGGTTGGAGAATCCTGCTATCCAGTTGTCCTAGCCCGGCAGGTAGACTTCTCGGAGACGAATCCATGCCGGGCTGCAAAGGAGCATAGATCCAGGGTTTCCTGACATAGGGGGCGAGACCCCATGCCACCCTGTTTGTTCACATAGAGCATGGCCATCTGGTTGTCTGTTTGCACCATGACAGATTCGTGGGCCAGGAGCTGACTGAAAACTCCTAGTGCTAGGCGGATGTTGTGTAGTTCCAAGAAACTGATTTGTTGGGATTTCTCGCTCGGGAACCACAGTCCCTGACAATGGGCCCCCCAGCCCAGCAGGGATGTATCTGTGGTCAGGATCCTCATGTGCAGAGGGACCCGGAAAGGCATTCCCGCCCCCAAGTGATGCGGTTGGAGCCACCAGGCAAGGGACTGTACCAGACATTTGGATACTTTGATCCTGTCCCGAAGGCGTCCTGAGGCCTGAGACCACTGGTCCCTGAGGCACCACTGAGCGGTCCGTATGTGGAGGTGGGCATCTAGGTTCACATGAACTGTGGAAGCCATGTATCCGAGGAGGCACAGGAAAAGCCTTGCTGACACTGCAGACTTACCCTGCCAGAGCCATAAGTCTGCTTGTCCTGTCTGCAGGCTGATAGGCCTTCGCTTGAAGGGTGTCGAGGCTAGCCCCAATGAACTCTAGCTGCTCAGTTGGAGTGAGTCTGGACTTATTTATTTAGCTGTATTTATATCCCGCTTTTCACCGGGTCAAAGCGGTCAATTGGGGGATACATTTAACACGAGGGGATATGAGACACATACACTAATACTTACAGGGAACATGGGCAATGGAGGGTTAAGTGGCTTGCCCAAGACCACAAGGAGTGTCTACAGGACTAGAAATCCCAGTCCCTCCGGCCTGAGATTGCTGTCCCCAGGTGGGACTTGAACCCCCGGCCCTCCGGCCTGAAGTACCTTGTCCTAACCACTAGACCACTCCTCCCTTGGGGTAATTGATCACGAATCCTAGGTTCTGAAGCACCTGGATGGTGCGAGCTGTGGCCTGGTGGGCCTCGTTGGCCGAGGAACCTCTGATGAGCCAATCGTCGAGGAAGGGGAATACAAAGACCCCTTGGAGCCTAAGAAAGGCGGCAACCACAGCTAGGCACTTTGTGAACACCCTGAGGGCTGGCAAGGCCGAAGGGGAGTACACTGTACTGGTAATGATTGCCCCCCCACCACAAAGCGTAGATATTGCCTGTGGTTTGGGTGTATTAGGATGTTTTTACATGCATCTTTCAGGTCTAAGGAGCATAGCCAGTCTTCAATCCAGAAGACACTGCAGTTACCGGGTTGGGCCCGATGCCGGTTCCCCCGGAGGGGAGTCCTCAATGAGGACAGTTGGTACTTGCCTCGGCTGCTCCAGTTCGACAAGGCATCTTCATCGGGGGCTCAGTCTCCAAAGATCCTGGCCGCTGCTCTGCGACCAGCCCCAGGAGGAGCCGGGTCACTCGGGGCTATCCAGAGACACCGCCTTTGAGGATTTCTTCTTCCTCTTGTACTCCCGAGGGAGACACCCTTTCTGAGGAACCTTGACGCTGCTCGGGCTTGGACAGCACCCCCCGAGAAGTGGAGGCCACGGATGAGGTCCTGGCTCTCGGAGGCACGGACACAGAAAGCACAGTTACTTACCTGTAACAGGTGATCTCTGGGAACAGCAGGAATAAGTCTTCACATATGGGTATCGTCGGTACCGACGGAGCCTGCGCGGGAGCGCTCCCCAGCATCCAAAAGGAAAGCTTTTGGGAGCATCCCACAGCGCCTGCGCGCTGCCTTCCCACCTTTCCCAACCGCCTCTCTCCAGTTCGAGTTTTAAAGCTGAGACAAAGAGAGAGAGAGGAAAGGAAAGATAAGATAGAGAGATACAACTCCTAGGGGAGGTGGGTGGGTTGTGAAGACTTATTCCTGCTGTTCCCAGAGATCACCTGTTACAGGTAAGTAACTGTGCTATCTCCAGGAACAAGCAGGAATGAGTCTTCACATATGGGGACTCCCCAGCTAGAGATGCCTGGGAGATCACCCAGATTGTGAGTCCCTGGGAAGGGCTCCAACTCCACCCATGAATCTCAGGCATCCAGTCAGGGATGGAGGGTAGGAGTTGATTAGGTATAGAACAGGTGTTGAACAGCCTGACCAAACAAGGCATCCCGGCGGGAGTCCTTGTCCAAGCAGTAATGGGCTGTGAAGGTATGAACCGATGCTCAGGTGGCCGCTCGACAGATTTGGCCGATGGACACAGAGTTTAGATGAGCCATAGAGGTTGCCTTGGCCCTCACATTGTGAGCTGTGACATGGCCCTCCAGAGAAAGGTTCTTACTCTGGTAGGCGAAGGAAATACACTGAGCAATCCAATTGGACAGAGTTCTCTTAGAGACTGGAAGTCCTAAATGAGAAGGATCAAAAGCAACAAAAAGTTGAGAGGACTTTCTATGTTGCTGTGTCCTTTGTAAGTAGAAAGCAAGTGCTCTTTTACAATCCAGGGTATGAAGATTCCTCTCTGCACTTGATGCATGAGGTCCTGGAAAAAAGACAGGTAAATACACCTCCTGGTTCAGATGAAAAGGTGAGACCACTTTAGGCATAAAGTGTGGATTAGTTCTGAGGACTACCTTGTCATGATGGAACCTTGTATAAGGAGGATTAGCCACTAAAGCTTGCAACTCACTGATACGGCGAGCTGAGGTGACTGCAATGAGAATAACCTTCCAGGAAAGGAATTTCAAGGAGGTAGTGGCTAAGGGCTCAAAGGGTAGCTTCATAAGCTGGCCAAGAACCAGATTCAAGTCCCATGCCACTGGAGGTGGTCTAATGGGAGGTTTAGTCAAAAGAAGGCCTCTCATGAATCTTGCTATAAGAGGATGAGAGGAAATATGTTGTCCATTGAGAGGCTTAAGGGATGCTGCAATAGCACTCAAATGGACTCTGATTGAATTTGTTTTAAGGCCTGCATGGGATAAATGCAGCAAATAGTCTAGTAAAGAATTCAAAGGTATTGCAAGAGGGTTGAGACCCTTCTCTGCACACCAAATGGAAAACCTTTTCCATTTAAAAGCATAGGAACATCTGGTGGAAGGCTTTCTGGAAGCATGAAGGATATCCTTCAATTGCTGAGAAAGATGCAAATCTTGAAGGTCTAGGCCTTCAGCAACCAGGCCCTGAGATGAAGAGACTGAGGATTTGGGTGCCACAAGGTTCCCTCCTCCGGGGAGAGGAGATCTGGAGCAGACCCCAAGTCCAGGGAGGGAGCTTGAGAGAGATGCAGAAGTAGAGGGTACCACACTTGGCGTGGCCAATGTGGTGCTATGAGGATCATAGACCCCTTGTCTTTCTGAAGCTTGAACAGAGTCTTGGGGAATAGGTGGAAAGGCATAGAGGAAGCCTTGCCCCCAATGGAGGAAGGCATCCTTGGCCTGAACTCCCTGACATGGAATCCTGGAACAAAACCGGGGAAGTTTGGCATTCCACGGACTTGCAAACAGGTCTATGTCTGGGGTACCCCAAATTCGAAAAATCCTGGCTATCTGGGTCCCCATGGAGGGACCATTCGTGTGGAAGCAGAACTCGACTGAGTCTGTCTGCCCAAGAGTTTTGAACCCCTGGAAGATACACTGCCATGAGATGGATTTGATGCTCTCTGGCGAAGGCCCACAATCTCAGAGCTTCGTTGCAAAGCGACAGAGAGCCAGTCCCTCCCTGCTTGTTCACGTAGAACATGGCTACCTGGTTGTCCGTGTGGATGAGGACTGTCTTGTAGCTGAGCAGGGTGTGGAAGACTCCGAGAGCCAGAAAGATTGCTCTGAGCTCTAAGAGGTTGATATGTAGAGATGTCTCCTGTGGAGACCAGATGCCTTGGGTCGAGAGATCTTGTAGATGAGCTCCCCAACCCTTTGGAGAGGCATCTGTTGTAAGGGTTGCTTGGGGTAACACCAGTTGAAAGGGGGACCCCAGCAACAGATTTTGAGTGGACTTCCACCAGTGGAGGGACCAAAAAAGGCGACTGGAGGTTGCTATTTTGTCTGACAGGCAACCTGATGCCTGGGTCCATTGGGTGGATAGGGTCCACTGAGCTGCCCTCATGTGAAGGCGAGCGTAAGGAACGACATGCACCATGGCTGCCATGGGGCCTAAGAGTTGTAACATTTCTCGAGCAGTTAAATGGGATTTTAACTGAATCTGGGAGGCTAACTGCACCAAGCGTAGGCAACGGGCCGGGGGAAGATAGGCCCTTGCAGTTGTGGTATCCAGTAAGGCCCCTATGAACTCTAGAGACTGAGTAGGGGTGAGATGGGATTTTGGAATGTTGATTACCAGTCCCAGATACTGAAGAACACACCTTGTGCAGGCCAGGGAAGTCTGGGCCTCTGACTGGGATGGAGCTCGGATGAGCCAGTCGTCCAGATATGGGAATACGAATATTCCTAGAGTGCGCAGAAATGCAGCTACTACTGCCATGCATTTTGTGAACACTCTTGGAGCAGAGGCCAGACCGAAAGGAAGCACTTTGTATTGGTAGTGCTTTCCTTGGTAAAGGAACCAAAGGAACCTTCTGTGTGTTGGATGGATGAGAACATGGGTGTACGCATCCTTGAGATCTAGAGAACAAAGCCAGTCCTGACTCTGGAGGTATGGAAGGAGAGTTCCGAGAGAAGTCATCTTGAATTTCTCCTTGCATAGAAACTTGTTCAATTCTCTGAGATCTAAAATGGGTCTGTAGCCCCCCTGTTTTCTTTGGAATGAGAAAATAGGGGGAGTAGAACCCTGAGCCCTGTTGAAGAAGGGGTACTTCTTCTATTGCCCCTTGGGCAAGAAGGGTAGCAATTTCTTGACCTAGAAGGTTGAGGAGAGATGGAGAATTTAACTTTCACCATGGTGTGAGGAGGAAGGTTTAAGAAATGAAGCTTGTACCCATCTCGTATGATGGAGAGGGTCCATTGCTCTGCTGTGATTTGTTCCCATCTGGGAGCAAAGTGAGCTAACCTTCCTGGAATGGTGAGAGGCTCTGGATGTTCTATAGCCAGAAAGGCTAAGTTCTCTAGTGGAAAGTCAAAGGCCCTGAGGAGGCTGAGGCTGTTGGGCCGTAGCAGTCCTCGCAGCCTGAGGCTTGGCCTGTTTTGGTTGTTGCTGTCTCTTTGTAGCAAAACGACCTTAAGAGGCCTGACCATAACTAGAAGAAAATTTCCCTTTTTTTGGGAAAGATCCTTTTTTGAACAACCTCTTTTTAAAAGGAGCAGTAGTAGACTTTGAAAGTCTATCTAAAGCAGAATTTTCAGCATCCATCTGGTTGGTCTTTGCTTGCCAATCTTTGCCAAAGAGGTTTTCCCCTTTGCAGGGAAGGTTACCTAGACCATCCTGTACCCAGGATTCCAAATCAGAGGCTTGCAACCAAGCAACTCTGCGTGCACCTATGGCAATAGCCGAGGCTCTACTGGCACCCTCAAAAGAGTCAAAGGCTGCATGGTTGGAAAACTTGAATACATCCTGTGCCTGTTTAAGCCAGGTGATATATTCTTCTCTTATCTTCTGACATAAAAGGAGATAAGGTTTGCAGATGATCTGTAACTTTTTAGAAACATCCCCATATAGAGACTATAGCATACTGGCCTGGAAGATTTTCCTGCCAAAGGCATCTAGGGTTCTGCATTCTCTTCCTGGAGGAGCAGAGGAGTGCCTTTTGTACTCTTGATCTTTTTCATAGCAGACTCTACCACAATGGAGTGGTGAGGAAGCTGAGTCTTATGAAAACCAGGACAAGGAGGAACACGGTACATGGTGTCCAACCTACAAGAATGAGGGGATGTGGTGAGAGTTGTCTCCCATATGCCCAACATGTGATCATAAAGGATCTCAAGAATTGGTAAAGTAGCTGCCTCTTAAGGAGCCTTAGGATATTGTAAGATATCCAATTTTTTGGCTCTAGGCTCTACTTCAGGGGCCACTGAAATGGAGCGGCCCCTGGCCACTTCCCTAATGAAGTCTTCAAAAGACAAGTCTTCTGGAGACAGACATTCTTCTTTTTGGAGAAGAGGGCGCCTGAGGAAGGAGTACCGATGCTTCGACAGACCTCTGATTCAGAGTCTTCAGAGGAATCGAAGTATCGCCTATCTGGATGCTCCTGCAGAGCCCGATACGCGTACCGAGTGGTATCGACATCGGGAGTGATCAATACCGATTTGGTACCGATGGGCATCACAGAACAGGGTACCGCTGCAGTCAACACCAAAGCCGATGTCGATGCAATCGGTACCGGCACCAGAACCGATATCGGTGCCGGTACCAACAACTGAGTTTGTTGCGGTACCGGAGACGTCGCAGCTTGTATGAATGTCGTGATGGCATGCTGCATGGTCAGAATATTCTGATCCATAGACGCCACCAATGTCTGGATGTCGGTACCAGTGGGAACCACCGGTACCCCAGAACATGGCAACAGGTAATCGGTCGAGGCCGAGCCATCAATGTCAACCTGTGACCCCATAGATATAGCTTTGGAAACCGGAGCCTCACGCCAGTTTACTTTTGCTGGTGCGGATTCCTCGAGAGCAAACCCGGAGGCATCTCGATGCTTAGAGGGATATCTACCCTTCGAGGACCAGCTGGACTCGAGTTTGGTTACCTGAGATCCATGTGAGGAAGAAGCAGCCCTGGAAGACGTCGATGCTACCGAAGCTGCACCAGAGGGAAACAGGGTACTGAGCTTGGCTGCTCGATTCTGTAGACCTCTTTTAGACATCAGGGAACAGGACTCACAATCTCTGATGGAGTGGTCAGGACCCTAACATTTTAGACACCAGTTTTAGAAATAGTGCCGCTGCACTTCATGCACTTTTTAAACCCGGAAGCGGGCTTCTCCATGAGGAGAATTTCTTGTAGGCCTAAGGCCAAAAGAAAAAAGCACCGAAGTGAAAATAGTCTTTTTTTTAAATTTTTTTTTTAAGAAAGAAAGAAAGACCGGCGGTACCAGTCCGACGTCGAAGAAGGCAGACGCGCGACCAAAGAAATAAAATAAAGAACTTCAGCGGTGACAGGAACACAACCTGCTGGCTCTGCGGAAAAGAAGAACTGGAGAGAGGCAGTTAGGAAAGGCGGGAAGGCAGCGCGCAGGCGCTGTGGGATGCTCCCAAAAGCTTTCCTTTTGGACGCTGGGGAGCGTTCCCGCGCAGGCTCCGTCAGTACCGACGATACCCATATGTGAAGACTCATTCCTGCTTGTTCCTGGAGATGCAGAAACTATTAGAGGAAGAACAAGATCGGCTTTCCTAAAGCTACGAGAGTTAAAGAAAAAATTCCAGCCTCGAATTGGAATGTTACAAGATGCTCAAGGTTCTATTTTGAATGATGCTGAGAAGATCAAGAAAAGGTGGAAAGAATATACAGAGTTTTTATATGATAAAAGATCAAGTGGACAGCCATTTCAACCTGTACCTTATGATCTGGAACCATTGGTGATGAAAGAAGTTGAAGCAGCATTGAAAGCCTTATCAAAGAACAAAGCACAGGGCATTGATGGCATTCCCATGGAAATATTACAGCAATCTGATGCAGCTATTACCACACTTACAAGGCTCTGCCAAGAAATTTGGAAGACATCATGGCCAACTGACTGGAAGAGATTGGTATAAACACAGATACTAAAGAAAGGTGATCCAACTGACTATGGAAATTTATTGCACAATCGCTCTGATCCCACATGCCAGCAAGATTCTACTGAAGATTATTCAACAGAGACTACAACCATACCTGGAAGAAGAACTACCTGAAGTGCAAGCAGGGTTCAGGAAAGGGAGAGGAACGAGAGACATCATTGCAGATGTGAGATGGATCCTTGAAAAGACTAAGGAATACCAAAATGATATCTATTTGTGCTTTGACTTAGCAAGGCTTTTTGACTGTGTAAACCATGAGAAACTCTGGGCCACATTAAGCAGCGTGGGAGTATCAGAACACCTGATCGTTCTCTTGCACATTGATCAAGAAAAAACAGTTTGAACGGAACAAGGAGAAACAGAATGGTTTAAAATAAGCAAATGTGTAAGACAAGGCTGCATACTTTCCCCCTATCTGTTTAATTTATATGCAGAACAAATCATCAGAGAAGCAGGATTGTATGAAGACAGATGTGAAGATTAGTGGAAGACTCAACAACCTTCACTATGCTGATACTACATTACTGCAGATTTCGGCTCCTTTTGTTCCCCCATGAATGATTCTCTTTTTCTTTCCTCTTTCCTGTCCAGTTATGTATTTCTTTTCTTGCAATGAGGGCTTGTGCCCACCACTGTAATATTTTGTAAACCACTCTGGTGTAATGAAGAGCGGTATATCAAGTTAAATAAACAAACATACTGGCTGAACATGAATAAGATCTGAAACATTTGCTTCTCATGATCAAAGAACAAAGTCTCAAAAATGGACCTGCACCTTAATGTAAAGACAAAGATCATGACAACTGGCATAATCAACAGGTTCATCATTGAAGGGGAAGAAATTAAAATCGTGAACTTTAACCTACTTGGATCATCAATAAAGAAGCAAAAAGTCGTCAAGAAATCTGACGATGCATTGCTCTTGGCAGAATGGCTATGAAAGACCTAGACAAGATTCTCAAGAGCAGAGAGATGTCTCTCGCCATACAAAGATTTGATTTGTTCAAACCATGGTATTTTCAACAACATTGTATGGATGTGAAAGTTGGACAGTGAAAAAGATACAGGAAGAAAATTGATGCCTTTGAATTATGGTGCTGGCTGTGAATACTGTGTATACCATGGACTGCCCGAAGAACAAACCAGTCAGTACTAGAGGAGATCAAACCTAAACTTTCTTTAGAAGCTCAAATAAGACTTCGACTTTCATACTTTGGGCACATCATGCGAAGACAGCAGCTACAGGTACCAGTCTGTCAACAATGAGCCGCATGACTGAAGACCGAACACAATTTAGGACAACTATCCAGAGGGTTGCCATGAGTCGACTCCTCGATGGCACTTAACAAGCACAATAAAAGTCATCTTCCTTCCCCGCCTCCTCCCCCCCCCCCCTTTTTTTTTTTTTTAGGTAGCTTGAACAGAAACAAATGTGTCTAGGAGGGGCTGAATCTAATCCCCAAACAGATTCCAAAGTACTGATTGGCCAAAATTGCTGTCTCATCAGGAATCCCCTTCTAGACAATAGCAAGATGTGAAATGTGTGGGCAGAAAACCACATTGAAGTCCTGCAGATCTCCTCCATGAAGAGTGAGCGCAAGTCTGCCACCAAAACAGCCAAGGCTCTAACATTGTGAACTATGACATGACCATCAAGGCTCTGGTCTGCCTGAGCATAAGCGAAAGATATGCAGTCTGCCAGCCAAACTGAAAGAGCGTTTGGAGACAACCACCTCTGCTGGGGTCAAAAAACAAACAAAAAGGCTGGATGGACTTTCTATGGGTGTTTGTCCACTCCAAATATAAGGCTACGGCTCTTTTGCAGTCCATGTGTAAAGCACAATTACTTACCTGTAACAGGTGATCTCTGGGAACAGCAGGAATTAGTCCTCACATATGGGTACATTGGTACCGACAGAGCCTGCGCGGGAAAGCTCCCCAGCTTCCCAGAAGAAAGCTTTTGGGAGCCTCCCACAGCGCGTGCGCGCTGCCTTCCCGCCTTTCCTACCAACTCTCCTCAGTTCAAGTTTAAAGCTGAGACAATAGAGAGAGAGTAAAGGAAAGACAAAAAGAGAGAGAGATACAACTCCTAGGGGAGGTGGGTGGGTTGTGAGGACTAATTCCTGCTGTTCCCAGAGATCACCTGTTACAGGTAAGTAACTGTGCTATCTCCAGGAACAAGCAGGAATAAGTCCTCACATATGGGGACTCCCTAGCTAAGATGCCTGGGAGATCCCCAAGGGTATGAGACCCTGAAAAGTTCCTCGTCTTCCTATGGATCTCAGGCATCCATTCAGGGAAGGAGGGCAGGAGTTGTTCAAGAATGGAACAGGTGTCTGAGGACAGCCTGACCCAACAAGGCATCCCGGCGGTAGTCCTTGTCCAAACAGTAATGGGCTGTGAAGGTATGAACCGAGGCCCAGGTGGCTGCTCGACAGATCTGATCGATGGACACAGAATGAAGATGAGCCATAGAGGTGGCCATGGCCCTCACATTGTGAGCTGTAACATGGCCCTCCAGAGAAAGGTTCTTACTCTGGTAAGCAAAAGAAATACACTGAGCAATCCAATTGGACAGTGTTCTTTTAGAGACTGGAAGTCCTAGATGAGAAGGATCAAAAGCAACAAAAAGCTGGGAAGACTTTCTATGTTGCTGTGTCCTGTGTAAGTAAAAAGCAAGAGCTCTTTTACAATCTAGAGTATGAAGGTTCCTCTCTGCAGTGGATGCATGAGGAGCTGGAAAAAAGACAGGTAAATATACCTCTTGATTAAGATGAAAAGGTGAGACCACTTTAGGCATAAAGTGTGGATTAGTTCCGAGGACTACCTTGTCATGATGGAACCTTGTATAAAGGTGGATTAGCCACTAAGGCCTGCAGCTCACTGATGCGGCGAGCTGAGGTGACTGCAATAAGGAAAATAACCTTCCAGGAAAGAAATTTCAAGGAGGTAGTGGCTAAGGGTTCAAAAGGTGGCTTCATAAGCTGACCAAGAACCAAATTTAAATCCCATGCCACCGGAGGAGGTCGAATGGGAGGTTTAGTTAAGGTTAGGCCTCTCATGAATCTTGCAATAAGAGGATGAGAGGAAACAGGTTGTCCATTGATAGGTTTAAGGGATGCTGCAATAGCACTTAAATGGACCCTTACTGAATTCGTTTTAAGGCCTGCATTGGAAAGATGCAGGAGATATTCTAATAGAGAATTCAGAGGAAGTGCTAGAGGGTCAAGACCCTTTTGAGCACACCAAATGGAAAATCTCTTCCATTTAAAAGCATAGGAACGCCTAGTGGAAGGTTTCCTGGAAGCATGAAGGATATCCTTCACTTGTTGCGAAAGATTGAAGTCTTGAAGGTCTAGGCCTTCAGTAACCAAGCTCTGAGGTGAAGGGACTTGAGGTTTGGATGCCACAAAGTCCCCTCCTCCTGAGACAGGTGGTCTGGAGTAGCTCCCAAGTCCAGGGAGGGGGCTTGGGAGAGATGCAGAAGTAGAGGGTACCACACTTGGCGAGGCCAGCGTGGAGCTATGAGGATCATAGAACC
The DNA here is from genome assembly GCA_033557465.1 of Ichthyophis bannanicus. Lineage (NCBI taxonomy): Eukaryota > Metazoa > Chordata > Amphibia > Gymnophiona > Ichthyophiidae > Ichthyophis > Ichthyophis bannanicus. The sequence goes on from CM066032.1 coordinate 53,828,196, forward strand.
TTGATCCCTCTGAAGTTTGAACAGTCTCTTGGGGATCAAAGGAATGGGTGGAAAGGCATACAGGAAGTCCTGACCCCAATGAAGGAGGAAGGCATCCTTGGCCTGGACTCCCTGACACGGAATTCTGGAACAGAACCGGGGAAGTTTGGCATTCCACGGACTTGCCAATAGGTCTATGTCCGGGGTACCCCATTCCTGAAAGATTCTGAGTACCTGATCCATGTGCAGGGACCATTCGTGTGGAAGCAGAACTCGACTGAGTCTGTCCGCCCAAGAGTTTTGAATTCCTGGGAGGTATACTGCCAGGAGATGGATTTGATGCTCTCTGGCGAAGGCCCATAATCTGAGAGCTTCGTTGCAAAGCGACAGAGAGCCAGTTCCTCCTTGCTTGTTTATGTAAAACATGGCTACCTGATTGTCCGTTTGAATGAGGACTGTCTGGTAGCTGAGGAGGATATGAAAGACCTTGAGAGCTAGGAACACTGCTCGAAGTTCCAAGTGGTTGATATGAAGAGAGGTCTCCTGTGGGGACCAAGTGCCTTGGGTGGAGAGGTCCTGCAGATGAGCTCCCCAACCTGTTTGGGAGGCATCTGTTGTGAGGATTGCTTGGGGCAACAAAGGTTGGAAGGGGGACCCCAGCAACAGATATTGAGTGGACATCCACCATTGCAGAGACCAAAGGAGACGTTTGGAGTTTGCTATTTGGTCTGAGAGAGCTCCTGACGCTTGAGTCCACTGGGTGGACAAAGTCCATTGAGCTGCTCATGTGTAGACGAGCATAGGGCACCACATGTACTGTGGAAGCCATGTGGCCTAGTAGTTGTAGCATCTCCCGGGCAGTGAAGTGGTCTTTCGACTGAATCTGGGAGGCTAACTGCACTAGACGTTGGCAACAAGCCTGGGGAAGATAGGCTCTTGCAGTAGTGGTGTCCAACCAGGTCCCTATGAATTCTAGGGACCGAGTAGGGATGAGCTGAGACTTTGGGAGGTTTACCACAAGTCCCAGATACTGCAGAATGCACCTGGTGGTGTTCAGGGAAAATTGGGCTTCTGACTGGGATGGAGCTCGGACGAGCCAGTCGTCCAGATATGGGAAGACAGATTCCCAGAGTGCGCAGAAATGCAGCAACTATTGCCATGCATTTGGTAAACACTCTTGGAGCAGAGGCCAGACCGAAAGGAAGGACTCTGTATTGGTAATGTTTTCCCTGGAACAGAAAACGTAGAAATTTTCCGTGGGATGGATGGATGAGTATATGGGTGTACGGATCCTTGAGATCTAGAGAACAAAGCCAATCCTGACTCTGTAGGTATGGAAGGAGAGTGCCTAAAGAGAGCATCTTGAACTTCTCCTTGTATAGAAATTTGTTCAATTCTCGGAGATCTAGAATAGGTCTGTATCCCCCTGTTTTCTTTGGGATGAGAAAGTAGGGGGAGTAAAAACCTGACCCCTGTTGAAGAGGAACTTCTTCTATGGCCCTCTGGGCCAGAAGGGGAGGTTACCTCCTGATCCAGAAGGTCGAGGAGAGATGTGGGAGAATTGAAATGTCTCACCATGGTGTAGGGAGGAAGGTCTGAGAAATGAAGTTTGCAGCCCTCTCTGATGATGGAGAGGGTCCACTGCTCTGATGTGATTTGCTCCCATCTGGGAGCAAAATGAGCTAGTCTTCCTGGAATGGTGAGAGGTTCTGGCTGTTGTAGAGCCAGAAAAGTTAAGTTCTCTAGTACTAAGTCAAAACCCCTGAGGGGCTTGGGACTGCTGGGTTGCAGCAGCCCCTGCAGGTTTAGGCCTTGCCTGTTTAGGTTGCTGACACTTAGTAGCAAAGCGACCTGCAGAAGACTGTTGACCAGAAGTGGAAGGAAATCTGCCCTTCTTGTAAAAATACTTTTTAAAAGATTTTTTCTTGGGACTTCCGGTTTGGTAATGAGCTGACTGGCTGCGTGCTGATCAGCTCCGGGTCTCATACCCCAACAGCCGCCTTAATTTTCTAATTTATCGAGGTTGAATGCCCTCTATCCCACCCAGGGGCAACAAGGAGAGTGGGCCGCGTACCCTAGTGTCTTCTCCGAGCAGCGGGGTGCCTCAGATGGCCGCGAAACCCTCCCGAAAGACACGTGCTCCGGACCCTAAGATGGCGGAGGGGGCGCCTCGGAGCCCTGGATCGGAGGGGGATCAGGGCATGATGGATGATGTGAGCGCGTCGGTGGCGCGGGCCCTTGACGGTCGGTTTCGGGAGTTGGGTGCTCAGATACAATCAGTGGCCCAAAGTATCACGGATTTCAATGACCACATGGAGCACGCTGAAACCCGGATTTCTGGCCTGGAGGATGAGCAGCACTCTTGTGGCCCGGGTGCAGGCCTTGGAGGCGACGGTGAAGCTGCAGGGAGAGAAGCTGGACGACCTTGAAAATCGGGGCCGCAGGAAGAATCTTCGTTTTATTGGCGTCCCCGAAAACATCGCAGACAATACTCTCCCAGCGTACCTGCAGGCGTGGATGTCCAAGATTCTGCCCGAGGCTGTGGAACACTCTATTGCTCTGGAGCGAGTGCACCGGTTGGGCCCCAGGCGGGAGCGGGCCCGGCGGCCACGTGTAGTCATCGCCCGATTTTTGGATTATCGCCAGAAGGAGCTGATTTTAAGGGCGGCCCGCAGTTATCGGAGGAGGTCTGGGGATGCTGAGCCGCTATTAGTCTTCCAAGACTACTCCGCGCTGGTCAGCCAACAGCGCAAGGCCTTTTCGCCTGTCTGCGCGCAATTGGCGGGCAGGGGCCTGCGCTTTTCTCTCCTGTACCCAGCCAGGCTGCGTGTGGAGCACCAAGGACAGGCATATCTCTGGGGCACCCCCGAAGAAGCTGGGGCCTTTCTCGAACGCCTTGGGGCGTCAGTGGCAGATCCGTGAAGCTGGATGCCCTACTGGAAGTGAGTAGCACCGGTTGGGGACACGGTTCACCATTCTAAGGTTTCACCCGCGAAGACTGCATTGTCCAGGACATTCACCTTGGGACTGAGTTTGCAGAGCTGCCTTTTTGAGAACTGCCCCGACGCCTTAGTCGTTAGCCCATCAGCGGGACCGGTTGAATGCTGGTATCTGGGGCTGTATCGGGGTTTTGTTTTTTTTTTCTTTTTCTCCTCTCTTTCTCCTTTTTTTACTTTTTTACTTTTATCCTTATTTTTATTTTTGTTCATTATTTTTATTTTATTTTTTATTCTTTATTTTTATTTTTATTCTTATTTTTATGCTTACGCTTTTCGGTACCAGTTTATCCTTTTGCTTATGCTCATTGGTACCAGTTTTGTACCCCTTTGTATTCCTGGATATATGCTCACATGTTGTTTTGGTCTGTTTATATGCTCTTTGCTGTTGTGTGTTTCATACGGTATGGTTGCTGGGTATGCTTCTGAGGGGAGGGAGCGGTGGGGTAAGATACAAGCACGTCTGGTTTGTTTCTAGCTCTCCCGGGCGCTTTATTGACCACGTGCCTGGATTGATGGGATGATGTGCATAGAAACCTATGTGTTTTATTTTTTACCTGCCCTGCACACTTCGTAGTAAGCGTTAGCCTCAGGGGGTTTATGACTCCTCTGGCTCCCGCCACTGAGTATTGAGCATTGGGTAGGGGGAGAGGGCCTCCGGGGTCTTTTTTCTTTTCGGGATTTGGATGGCTTCCTTCCCATACTTGAGGACATCTAGGAGGCCCTTTCCTGTTTTTTTGCTGCCCTTCCTGGGATCAACTGGAGGGAGGTTCAGGGGCGTGGACTGGGGCGTGGGGAGAACTGTGCGTGCCTTCTGCCCTGGCCACCTCTGCTCCCGGAGACGGCCAACGGGGGGGGGGCGGAAGGGCGTTTTTGGCGTTTGGGTGGGAGGGAGAGGTTTCTTGCATCTGTTAGAGGCCAGGGATGTGCATGTCTGCTGAGTGTGCAGAGGGGGGTTTGGGGGGTATGGACCCGTTACCAACAGGAGGTGTCCGACCAGGGTCAGACTGGCCGGGCGATGTAGGGTTGGAGGGCTGGGAGGAGTGAATGGGGGTGGGGGTAGGGGTAGGGGTAGGGGGAGGGGGAGGGGTAGGGGCCCAATGGGGGGAAGTGGTTTGAGTGCTTGGTTGGAGGGGGGGAGGTTAGGGGTGGGGGGGGGGGAGGACCCCGGGCTGAGGGGGGTTCTCGCCACCGTAAGGTTGACTGATCATACCGAGAGCTATTTCCTTGAGTGGTATAATGACTAATGGCTTGAAGATTGCCTCCTGGAATGTCTGCGGTAGAGGCTCCCCAATAAAGAGACATAAATTAGTGCAACAACTTAAACGAAGGAAGATTGGAATTGCTATGTTGCAGGAGACCCATCAGACCGTGGGTGAGCACGCGAAGTTAGGCTCCCGCTATAGGGCTCGGGTGTATGGCGCCCCAGCCGTCGGGAAGAAGTGGGGGGTGGTTATCTTAATAGCCCAGCAGGTGGGGTGGGTTGAGGAGTCGGTTGATATTGATCCGGACGGCCGGTATGTTCTGGTACGGGGACTGCTTGAGGGGATTAAGGTTGTTTTGGGATCTGTGTATGCTCCCAATGTGTATGAGACTGGCTTTTATCATACTTTAGAACGATTAGTGGCGGAGGCTGCTGGTTACCAGGTACTACTGGGTGGGGACTTTAATACAGTCCTGACTGATAGCATGGACAGGTCGCGGCAGGTTGGGGGGTAGGGACCGCAGGAGTCAGAGGCGGCTGTTGGGGATTTGCGAAGCGTATCACCTTTTAGATATTTGGAGAGTGTTACATCCAGGAGAAAGGGAGTATACTCACCTGTCTCGAGCCCACAATACTTGGTCACGCATTGACTACTTTTTGATTTCGGAATCTTTGTTCAACCGAGTGGTAGATGCGGAGGTTGGCCCTTCTATTATTTCTGATCATGCGATGATTACGCTGGAACTCCGCAACTGCGCTCCTCTTGGACACCAATTCTGGCGCTATCCTTTGGAACTCAGTGGGGATGCTACCTTTGTGGGATATCTTAAGGATCGGTGGCGAGACTATGAAGAACTCAATGACACCCCAGAGACATCTCCAGTTCTTCTCTGGGAGGCGGGTAAGGCGGTCATGCGAGGGGAGATTATTAGTTATTATGGCTCCCTGCGGAAGCGTCAAAATCAAAGAATTCTCTTGTTGGAGCGAAAACTGGGCAGAGCGCGGAGGAGGTTGATGGCGGACAGAACTGCTACGCATGGTCGCCAATTAAAAGAGACTCAGCGAGAGTTGGAGACGCTTCTCCATCAAAGGGCCCAAAAATCCATGATGTACTACAGATTTATTTATTTATTTAAAACTTTTATATACCGCCTCTTACAGCGATCAAAGGCGGTTTACATATAACAAGTGTAACCAGAAAGCGTAGTTACTCACCTGTAACAGGTGTTCTCCAGGAGCAGCAGGAATCAGTCCTCACTTATGGGTGACGTCGGCGCCGACGGAGCCCTCGCGGAGCAATTTTCCCCAGCTTTCAAAGAAAGCCTTTGGGAATTGCAGCGAGGGGACACACCGAGTCCGAAAAGAATCAGGCGACTCTTCCTCTTCAGACTCCCAGACCGACTCCGACGAGGACTCGGTGGGGTCGGCCCGGGCAGGGCGCGGCGCCTGCCGCCCCGACGCCGAGGGAGTCGGCGTCGGCGACCTCGGTCCCAAACGGGAGGCCGAGGGTGACCTCGACCGAGGATCGACTCGAGTTCGCATCGACTCGAGGATCGGCTTGGTCTCCGGGGTCGACTTAGACGTCGACGTCCCGGCGGTCGGGGCAGCGGCGCCAGCGAAGCCAGCGAGCAGTGCCCGCTGCAGGTCCATGAAGGCAGACAGTCTGCTCTCCAAGGCCGTCAACCTGAGTCCGAGCTCAGGTGACCCAGCAGCCCGCGACTCGGGCCCCGACGGTGTCGGGCCCGACGTCGGCGGTCTCGGAGGCGAGTCCAGGAGGACCACAGGACTTACCCGAGCAGGCAGCTCCGACTCCAGGCGAGGTCGCTTCGAGAGGTGCTCCTTCTCCAAGGACCCGGGACGGCTATCGGGGCTATGCGACCTGGCCCTCGCGGAGCCAGGAGCGTCCACCGACGCCGCCCTCGCGGGTTTCACCTTACGTCGATGGTCCCCGGAGGGAGAACCCCTGTCGGAGGAACTCCGGCGACGGTCCGAGCTGGAACCCCTGGACACGGAGGCCTCCAACGAGGTCCGGGTACGGCTGGGGTCAGCGAAGATCCTATCCCGCTGATGCCGCCGACTTCTCAGCGCTTTGGAGGACATTTTGCCGCAGGGTCCACAGATCATTTCTTCATGATCCGGGCCCAGGCAGCGGAGGCAATTGTCGTGTGTGTCAGTTAGTGACATATTTCGGTCACACTGACCACACCGTTTGAAACCACTGGCAGCCATCGGGGGAAAAAGGGGCCCCGGCGAGGTCAAAGGACCGGGCTGCCAGGGAAAAACCGAAAACGAAACTGACTAAGTCAGAAAAACCGAAAAAGAAGAAGAGGACTCGTGACCGGCGTCACGAGTCCGGGCGGTAAAAAGACCGAAGGAAAAAAGAGAAAATATGAGTAAAAATCAACTTTTTCGCGGGGACACGACGGGTACGTCTGTAGGGCTCCGCGGAAAAAAGAAGACTGGCTAAGATGGCACCCTTGGGCGGGAAGAGGACCGCGCATGCGCGCTGCAATTCCCAAAGGCTTTCTTTGAAAGCTGGGGAAAATTGCTCCGCGAGGGCTCCGTCGGCGCCGACGTCACCCATAAGTGAGGACTGACTTCCTGCTTGGTCCTGGAGAACAGGTTTTACATGGAACAGATTTTAATTTATTTACAAACAACTTTTAAATCAACAATTTTTCTGAGTAACTATATTATTAATTGTAAACTATATACAGGAGTAGTAGAGTAGGTAGCATTGGTAGACATTTGTTGGATTTAATCATCAGTAGGGTTTCATTTAGACTTTTCTGATATGTTTACGGTGTAAACGTCTGCATTTAAGGTGGGTTTGAGAGGTATATTGTGTTTGTGAAGTGTTCTGTGAATAAGTGGGTTTTAAGTTCTCTCCTGAAGAGATGGAGGTCTTTTATCATTCTAAGATTTAAAGGTAGTTTGTTCCAGAGGGCGGGGGCAGCAGCATATGAGAAGGCTCTAGAGCTCGTAGTTTTTTTTTTTTTACGTATAGTATTTTGTATGCCTAACGAGTATGTTGCGTTTTGTCTTCTAGTTCTGTGTTCTGGTGGGGCTTGCAAGAGGGTGGTTAGATGTGATGGTGAGATGTCATTGATGAGTTTAAATGTGGTTATGATTATTTTGTATGTTATTCTGCTATTTATGGGGAGCCAGTGCAGTTCAAATAGGATGGGAGTTATGTGGTCTGTCAGGCGAGCTTTTGTTGTTACGCGAGCGCAGATATTTTGGGCTCTTTGGAGGAGGTTAGTGTTTGCTAGTGGTAGACCGTTTAGGAGACTATTACAATAGTCAAAGTGAGGAGTGATGAGTGTACTGATGACCGATCTGAAATCATGGGAGTCTAGGAGTGGTCTTAAGTGTTGTATGGTTTTTAGCTTGAAGAATATTGTCTTAACTGTTTGCTTTATGTGAGGGATCATACTGAGGGTATGGTCTAGTATTATTCCTAGGTATTTCACCTCTTTTTTGATTGGGATTGTTGTGTTTATTGTGATGGTTTCAGGGAAGGTTGTGTTTGGTTTTCTTGCGACAAACATTGCTTCCGTTTTTTTCAAATTGATTTTGAGGTGGTTATTCTCAAGCCAGGAGTCTGTTTCTTTGATACAATCAGACATATTCTGGTATGTGGGGTTGTTTGTGTTAATTGGGAGGGTGAGCATGATGTCGTCAGCGTAAATATAATGGTTAACTTTGTATTTTTTGAATATATTTGTGATAGGTTGGAGGTAAATGTTGAAAAGGAGGGCTGAGAGAGCGGAGCCTTGAGGTATGCCTTGGCCTTGTGTGAAGGGTTCTGATGTGTTTTGGCCTAGTTGAATGTGTATTACTCGGTGGGTTATATATGAGATGAACCATTGGGAGGATTGTCCCGCTGATTCCCAGATCTTGGAGTCTGTTAATTAATGTATTGTGGTTGACACTGTCAAAAGCGGCTGATATATCTATGAAAATGAGGAATCCTTGATTGTTATCATCTGTGCCTTTAATGAGGTTGTCCAACAATGTTATTAGTAGGGTTTCTACCCCGTGAGATGGGCGGAATCCAAATTGGTGGGAGTCAAGGGGGGCATGAGAGTCAATATGGTCTTGGAGTTGGAGTTGTACAGATATCAACTGTACCAGCATGGGAATCGGGCAGGGAGGTTACTGTCTGCTTTGGTGAGACCGGCGGGAGGGGCCCGACATATAGGGGCGATTCGCCATCCGGATGGGTCCATCCGCAAAGATACCGCGGCGATCCAACGGATCTTTTCCGACTATTATCGGCAGCACTATGCCCGGGATGGAGGCGGCGTGGAGGAAGGCCGGGACTTCTTGGCGGGCTGTACCCTATCGAAATTGTCTGAAGACCAAGTGCAGGCCTTGAACATACCTATTTCATTGAAGGAAGTATTAGATGGGATTCAGAATTTGAAAAATGGAAGAGTTCCCGGTTTGGATGGTTTGAGGGGGGAGTTTTACAAGTCCTTGGGGGAGGTTGTGGCGGCTCCTCTCGCGGGTTACTTTAAGGATCTGGTTGAGAGGGGCGGTTTCCCGTATGAAGCGAACAAGGCGTTGGTTACGGTTATACCGAAGCCGGGGAGAGACCCGTTGACACCGGGCTCCTATCGGCCCATCTCTCTCCTTAATGTCGACATTAAGATCTTAGCTAAGATTATGGCAGACAGATTACGGACATCTTGCCGGACTTGATTCATAAAGACCAAGTGGGTTTCGTGCGGGGCCGCCATGCAGCTTATAGTCTGCAGCGACTCTTACTTTCTATGTGTGCGGGACGGACAGCTAAGTTGAGGTCCATGCTCATTAGTTTCGATGCTGAAAAAGCATTTGATTGGGTCAATTGAGACTTCATGTACCAAGTACTGGATACCATGGGGTTTAGGGGTTTTTACGCCAAAGTGGTGAAACTTCTATATGCAAACCCGATCGGGGCCATTTTGGTCAATGGAACCATGTCCAATGAGTTTCCCATCCAGAAGGGGACCCGACAGGGTTGCCCCCTGTCCCCCCTTTTATTCATCTTAACTTTGGAACCTTTACTGCAGCGGATTCGAGCCCATCCTCAAGTTCAAGGGGTTCAGGTGGGGGGCTCTGAATTTCGCGTTGCAGCTTTTGCAGACAATCTTCTTGTACACCTGGCGGATCCTCCGACGGGGCTCCCACACCTTTTACAGCTTTTTGATGAGTATGGGGTGCCTTCCGGGTTTCGCCTGAACCTGGACAAATTGGTGGCGATGCTCTTAGGTACGGGTGACCCGACGGGCTGGCAGGGGGCTTTCCCTTTAAAGTGGGAGACCGGCCACTTTAAATACCTGGGGGTGGTCATCCCGGCCGTCTTAGACGACTTATATCAGCTTAATGTGGACAAAGTGTTGGCTGCAGTGGCCGCTAGCGTTGATAAGTGGCGGGATCTACCATTATCTCTTGGTGGCCGTGTTGCCCTATATAAGATGACACTGTTCCCTAAGGTTTTGTATCTGTTGCAGACACTCCCGTTACAGCTGAAGCGGTCGGACCGGAAGAAATTGGAGGGTTTGGTGAATCGCTTGTTATGGCGGGGGCGGCGGCCTAGGGTTCGGGCGGCAGTTCTCTGTCAGCCTTGGTCCTTGGGAGGTATGGGGTTACCAGACTTACGTAAGTATAATGTGGCCTGCCTGTTGCAGTACGCCCGGGATTGGCTGTGGGACCTAGAGCATACCCCCTTAGGGATGCTACAGGCGGCGGTGAAGCCCTTTCACCTCCGCTATCTTCTGCATGCGCGGAAGTCCCTAGGACTGGCCCGCGAGCTCCGTGTTTTCATTGTGGACCCGATCCAGGCGGGGTGGCGTTCCTTCTGTAGTAGTCGGAAGCTTTCAGCCTCTCATTCGCCCTATCTCCCCATTAGGGGTAATGGTGATTTTTTGCCTGAGCTGGAGGGTGGCTCTTTCACGCGTTGGGCGCGGCTGGGGATCGTCAATTTGGAACATGTGATTTCTCCTGAGGGTTCTATGATGCCGTTCCCTGAGCTATGCCGGCACTAATCTCTCGAGGGGCGAGATGCTTTTCTGTATGTGCAGCTTCGGAGTTACGTTCGCTCGGTACCTATCACGGCACTAGGGGGGGAGGTTAGCTCTCAGATTGAGGTGTCTCTATTGGGTGGGGAGCAAGGAACGCGGGTAGCCTGGTTGCAGAAATTGCTTTGGGAATCGGCATCGCCGCTAGCCTTGGATGAATTGGCGGTAGCCTGGACTCGGGAGCTGGGGGGTCCAGTGACGAGTGAAATGTTGTTGGAAGCTTTGTCTGCCATCCCCAAGCTCTCGGTGTTGGTGTCTTTCTGGGACATGCAATACAAGCTGTTGCGTCGGCTATATTACGCCCCTTTGCGGGCGTGGAAGGCTGGGATTGTGGGGTCTCATAGCTGCCCTCGTTGCGGTGAAGGGCGGGCGACCCTGGGGCATATGATGTGGGAGTGTACCCGAGTTAGCGCCTTTTGGCAGAAAGTGCAGGCATATCTAACTGGCTGTGTGGGCAATCCAATATCCTTTACGGCTGAGAATTTAGTTCTGGATGTGTGGGAGTGTGAATGGGAAGAACAGTTGGGGCGAGTGGTTTGGTCCTGGGTACGTTTGGTGCTGGTGGTAGCGCGGATGACTATTTTGCTCCGATGGATGGATGCCAGGGGACCGACGTATGGGTTGTGGAGGGGACGACTGCATGAGGTGTTGCTTATGGAGCGGCTCCGTGCTAGAGGCCATCCTGTACGATGGCAGAGGTTTTTGCTGGCGTGGGGGCCCCACTTGAATTCTCTACCCCGTACTACTCGTAGTCGGATTCTTGGTGGCCATTGACTGATCCATTTCGGGTGGGTAGTCGGACCACTGGATAGGTGCGCCCTTTTCTTTTTTTCTTTTTTTTTGTCGGATCTCTGTCCTGGGGGGGGGGGTGTAGAAGAGGTATGGGGAGGGGTGGGGTGGGGTGGAGGTTAGTTCCTTTTCTTGCCTTCCTCTCTTTATCATCTTGGAGTTCAGGGTGGGGCTCGGGTGAAGAACATACCCCGAGCCTGCCCGAGCGGGGCGTGCTGGTGTTTTTTTTTTTGGCTGCGTAGGAAGCTGGGGGTGGGCGGGTGCTCGCTAACTCCCGGTGGGGGGGTGTGGATGGTCGCTCTTGCGCCTGGGGGTCTCATATACTCATACTTGCTGGGGAGGGGGTGTGACCATTAAGGTTTTTATTCTCTTTTCCTCCTGGGTTTCGTTGAGGGTCTCGGGGGGGGGGGGGGGGGACCTAGCTTCTGTTTTCGCTTTTATGTGTACCTTCGGGGCTAGTAGTCCCTGATGGGGGGGGGGTTGTAAAAGCAAAAACGATACTTGTTCTGGTTTCCTGTCTGTACAACATGCTTGTGTACTGTTTCTGATTTGTATTGGAACTAGTGGTGCTCTTTGTGATAAGGAAGCTTATCATAGCTCAGGAAGGAGCTATAGAAAAGGTGAAGTGACTCTGAACAAGCAACCTGTCAGTTCTGGTAGAAATAAGAAAACAGAATTTTCCCATAAAAGACTACCAGTCCCAGAATGCACCAGGTTTCCAACAGCCATTAGAGGAGCTGAAGTGGGGAAACGTGTGTTCAATCAGGAGGGCTATGGGGTAATCCCTAACTCATCTCAAAGGGCAGGGCCTGATTCAGCACAACTGCGCTGTGTTAGGGAGGAGCTCTCATCTAAGCAGAATAAGAGTAGAGTTTATTCTACAGATGACCATCTTCATGATCACCTTGGATATCCAGAGAATTGTCCTCAGTATCCTGAGAATCAGCTTGAGTTTGATCATCAGTTTCATCTGAAGGATCATCAGAAGCAGAAGCCAAACCGGACGGACAGAGAGGGAAAGAGACCCTTTGGAAGAAGGAAGAGAAAAGCCTTTGAGAGGTCTAGAAGAGTCCAAAGCAGTACGTATACTGGGAGGTATTCCAAGGGCCAGCATACACCATTGGACTGGGGAAGGCCAGAGGAATGGTGCTGCAGAGCTATTAGGAATCACCAGAGGCTACCTGTGAGGGAGACGGCTGCACGTGGAAGGGACCCTAAGACCTGTGCCAGAAGGTATGTGAAGAGAGATCCAGTGTCCAGGGATCTGGATTGGAAGGCTGGACATAAGAACTGGACTACATACTGGCCAGGCTATATAGAGAGGAACTCTAGCAGCAATGGAAGCTCAGGTATGAACACTGATCTATGCCCTAGCTATAACCTTGAAAGACAGCAGGGAAACAAGTATTCTCCTGAAAATGCTCCATTGAGAGATTCATCTGTGCCAATCCATGATATTGAACCCATGCTTGTTGAACAAGGGGGAATAATAGCAGATGAGGATCCTGTTTATATGGACTGCTCTCTATCTAAACTCCGTTGGTAACTTTCTGTTATAAAGTACAGCAACCATCACAAAGAAATACAAATTTGTTCTTTAATCTACTCAGAAAAGCTCCTGAAGCAGGATTTGACCCACACAGTGGAAGGCAAGCCAGCTAAGGGGTTTCAGCTGGTGACTGCTAGCAATTAAGCCTTACCTAATTGCTTGTGAGCTAGGAGAGAATCACTTTTGAATTTATGTGGGAAGTAATCAGAAGTTAACCTGAAAAGAACAGTTTGTTTCTTGCTTTGTGGCTTTTCATTTGTTGTTTTCCTGATTTTGACTTTGTTTTTCCAAGTTAACACTGAAAGCAAGTAACCTAATTTATGTGCTACCAAGCATATCTGTGTTGGGAGAGATAACCCCATAAATAAATCTCTTATTGGCTTTACCCAAGAGCACAACTAAATTATTGTCAGCAGCTGTGTCTGGTGTGAATGAACTACATTGCCCACAATACCTTGCAAATCATATAGAAATATGCACTTGCCAAGAGTGTGAAGATTCTCACCCAGGCAGCCGTCTGACATCTTTTAATAAACAAATTTGACCTAAAAGATTTTTTCTTGGCTGGAGTGGAGGTAGACTTAGAAAGTCTATCAAGAGCAGCATTTTCTGCATCCATTTGAGTGGCTTTAATTTGCCACTCCTTGCCAAATAGGTTTTCACCTGTACAGGGTAGATTTCCTAAACCATCTTGAACCCAGGGTTCTAGATCAGAAGCCTGGAGCCAAGCAATTCTACGAGCAGCTATAGCAATGCCTGAGGCTCTGCTGGCAACCTCAAAGGAATCAAAGGCTGCCCTGTTGGAAAAAACTTTGAAATGTCTTGCGTATGCTTAAGCCAAAGGAGGAATTCCTCCCTTTTATTTTCTGGAATAAAAAGGGAGAAACATACCCATATAAAGGCTGTATGAATTGATTCTGGCAATAAGCATGCTAGCTTGGAAGATTTTTCTACCAAAAGCATCCAAGGTCCTGCATTCTCTTCCTGGAGAAGTAGAAGAGTGTCTTTTGGTACTCTTTATTCTCTTCATAGCTGACTGCACCACAATAGAATGGTGAGGAAGCTGAGTTTTTTGAAAGCCAGGAGGGGGGACACGGTACATAGTGTCCAATCTATGAGAATGAGGAGAAAGGGTGAGAGGAGTCTCCCACAATTCAAGTAAAATGTTCTTGAAGAATTTCATGAATTGGCAAGGTGACTGCCTCTCTGGGAACCATAGAGTATCCCAAAATGTCTAATTTTTTTGCTCTAGGTTCTTTTTCAGAGGTTACTGAAATAGAGAGTCCTTTAGCTACTTCCATGATGAAGTCTTGAAAGGACAAATCCTCTGGAGGAGACATTCTCCTCTTTGGAGAAGAGGGCTCCTCAGGAAGAGTAAGAGATACTTCAGGAGAGTCATCCGATGAATCGGAATCATCAGGAGACTGGAAGTATCGTCTGTTGGCTTCCAGGGATCGATAAGCGTATCGACCGGTATAGACATCGGGCATACCCGGAACCGGATCGGTATCGGGAAAAGCCACGGAACCGGGAACCGGAACCGGTATCCTGGTCGATGTGGATGCCCTGGGTACCGGTATCGGTTGTGGTACCGGAACCAGAATCGGTACCGCTTGCTGCGGTACCGTGGGCGTCGCAGCCTTAATAAAAGCCATTATGGCCTGCTGCATGGATTGAACGGTATGATCCATAGACGCCACGACTGCCTGGATGTCTGTACCGGAAGAGTGTGCCAGTACCCCAGAGCAATCTAACAGGTGATCGGTCGAGGCCATGCCATCGATGTCAACCTGTAACCCCAAAGGAGGAGCTTTGGAAGCCGGAGCTTCCCGCCGGGGTTGTTTGGCTGGGGCAGGGTCCTCAGGGTCAAGCCAGGGGGCATCTCGATACTTAGAGGGAGATTTGCCCTTTGAGGACCTGCCAGAAGAATGTTTGGTTACCTGAGATCCATCAGGAGAGGAAGACCTGGAAGATGTCGATGCTGGAGTATCAGTGGAAAACAGCATATGAAACTTGGCTGCTCAGTTCTGTAAGCCTCGTTTAGACATCAGAGAGCAGGACTGGCAATCCGGAATGGAGTGGTCAGGCCCCAAACATTTAAGACACCATTCATGGGTGTCGGTAACTGAGATGGTACCGCTACACTTGGTGCATTTTTTGAAACCAGAAGCTGGTTTCTCCATGGGGGAGAATTTTTTTCAGGCCTACAGACCTAAAAAGAGAAAAATTCACCAAGTAGGGAAAAGATTTTTTTTTTTTTTTTTGAAAAGTAAAGAGAAAAAAGACTGGCGGTACCGGTCCAGAGTCAGGGAAGGCAGACACGCGACCAAAGAAACAAATTAAAATAAGAACTTCTTCAGCGGTGACAGGAACACGACCTGCTGGCTCCGCGGAAAAAGAAGAACCGAGGAGAGTTGGTAGGAAAGGCGGGAAGGCAGCGTGCATGCGCTGTGGGAGGCTCCCAAAAGCTTTCTTCTGGGAAGCTGGGGAGCTTTCCCGCGCAGGCTCCGTCGGTACCGACGTACCCATATGTGAGGACTTATTCCTGCTTATTCCTGGAGATCACAGTTCCCCACTTGTAAGCATGAAGTTTTGGGAAAACTGTTGGTAGAACTACTGACTAAGATAGAAATCCAGTATCAGTTTTGGAAGTAATTTAGGATGAGCACAGAGGACCACTATTATGATGGAATTTGGTGTAAGGTAGATGAACAAGAGACTGAAGGCTCACTCACTATTCATGCTGAAATAACTGCCACCAAAAACAAAACCTCCCAGGTCAAAAACTTCAGGTGGCAGGAATCGAGTGGCTCAAAGGGCTTTCATCAGCTGCACAAGAACCACAATGATGTCCCAAGACATTGCGTGAGGTTTGTAGTAGGGCGGCTTCAAGAGAAGCAACCCTCGCATAAAGCGAATTAAATTCTGTGCAGAGATGGACTTCTCTTCTACACCTCAATGATAAAGCTGCAACTGCACCGAGGTGAACCCTGACAGTTGGACTTAAGCCCAGACTGAGAGGTATAGAAGATACTCTGTGGGGAAAAAGATCTAGGGCATGTTCCTTACAAGTGGAGGTGGTTTGCTGAGAGTCATTGAGGCCCTCCTTGGAGGCCAAAAAAGACATCAGCCACACAGGCAGATAGATTGAGCTTGGATAACATTAGCCTCTCAACATCCACACTACGAGGGCCAAGAACTTGACATTGTGATGCAATGTCATTCCGTTCTCTGACAAAATCAGATCCAGTGCTTGGCCCAGCTGGAGTGGTTCCTTACTAGAGAGCTGTAGCAGAAGAGGAAACTAAGGCTGTTGGGACCAATAAGAAGTGATGAGAATCATCATGCCTCTGGTCTGTTTTGAGCTTCAGGAGGGTTTTTGCAATGAGAAGTAATGGAGTATATGCATACGGAAGACCCTTCCCCCAGTACAAGAGGAGAGCATCCAAGGCTCATCTGCTGTGTTTTCTTACCCTGGAACAAAACTGATCTACTTGAACATTGAGGAGTCGTGAACAGATCGAGTGGATGCCCCACGCCCAAAAGATGCACGCCGCAACCTCCTTATTCAGAATCCTTTTGTGTGGTTTGAAGACTTGACTAAGTCTGTCTGCCAGAGTGTTTTGCTCGCCTGGCAGGTATGTGGCTCAAGTCCATCTCATGCGTGATGGCAAGCTTCCACAACCAGACTGTTTCCCAACAAAGGAGGTACAAGTCCGTTCATCCCTGCTTGCTAATGTAGAATACATTGTGATTTGATTGTATGAACCAGAACCATTTGATTGGCCAGTCCATCTCTGAAAGCCTTTAGAACATTTTCTATGACTCGTAATTACAAGAATTTGATCTGGTGGAAACTTTCTTGAAAGGACCAATTACCTGGCATGTGAAACCCATCGAGATGAGCTCTCCAAGCCTGTCTGGATGCATCTTGTCATCAAAACATTTGGAGGTGGAGCAATTTGGAAGGGAAGAGAAGACCTATGAGCAAATTGTGATGGATTATTCACCACTGCAATGACTGAATAAGTGGATTGGTGACAATCAGGAGTCTACCTGTGACTTGGGTCCACTGAGTTCTCAATGAGCCTGTTTTATATGGAGACGTGCCAAGGGAGATGTGTGTACCATAGAGGAAGGCTCTCACCTGAGTTGTGTCGAGGGCGGCTCCAATGAATTCCAGATGTCAGGTGGACTGTAAATGAGATTTCAGGTAATTTATGACAAACCCTTGATGTTCCAGCACCTGAATGGTCAACCATATTGATTCTCTAACTCCTTCTGGAGTGATACGCTTGATCAGCCAATCGTCCAACTAAGGGGTGGGGGGGGGAGACAAACGCTCCCAGTGTCTGCAGTAAGCTGCTACTACTGTGAGGTATATTGTGAAAAACACACAGTGCTGAGGCTATTTATTTATTTTATTTAACATTTCTTATATACCACCTTTCATGATATCAAGGCGGTTTACATTGAACAAACTGAAATTACATTGAACAGGGCATTAGAACTTGGAGATAACTATTTTACAGGGAACATGGGCTATGGAGGATTAAGTGGCTTGCCCAAGACCACAAGGAGCACCTGTGGGACTAGAAATCCCAGTCCTTCCGGCCCAAGGTTGCTGTCCTCTAGTGGGATTTGAACCCCCAACCTTCCGGCCTGAGGTAACTTGCCCCAACCACTAGGCCACTCCTCCCTCCCAAAGAGCAACACTCAGTACTGGAAGTTTTGTCTCCTCAGAATCTAAGATACAGATACAGCCCACTCGCAGGAAGTATGTGGCTATGCGTCTTGGATCTGAAAGATGCATACACCCAAACTCCTTTTTGAAGATAAGGAAGCAAGTGTCCAGAGAAATCATTCTGAACTTTGCATACCATTTTAGACTTAAAGAAATTTAGGTCTTCTTTGAAGACCTCTCTTTTTAGGATTGTGTTTGGTGGTGATTGACGGACTGTTTGCGGATAATTACAGTCATGTTCTTCTTATCTCAGTATTGGTTTTGTTTTTATATTAACTGTTTTTATGTACCTTTCCTATTTTTACTCTGGAGTTCCTTTCTGTTGTGTTATTTTTTTGTTTTGTATATTGTAAAGCGCCTAGCTATTTTGATATGCAGTATATCAAATATAATAAACCATAACCGTAAATTTTCCTCGATGAAGTATCTGTTCAGATCAAAGGTCTAGTATAGGACAGCATCCCCCTGTTTTCCTGGCGATCAGGAAATACCTGGAATAAAATCTTCACCCTCTTTGCTCTGGTGGCACCAGCTCAATCGCAAGATCCCCCAAGAGGGTGGCGATTTCTCTCTGAAGCAGAGGCTCGATCTGATGCACCCTTGGGTGGGAGAGCACAATTTAGAGGTAGGTCGAATAGATGTAATTTATAACCGCTTTGGACGATTTGCAGAACCCAAGTGTCTGAGGTTATGAGAGGCTTTTTTGGGCAAAAAGAGTGAGCTTTTCTCCAACAGAAGAGTTTTCCATTTCAGTTACTGGTAGACTGGCTATGCTCTGAAGGAACAGTCAAAATCCCATCCCAGGCTTTGGCTGAGAAGCAGACTGGGGCTTCTGAGGCTTCTCACACATGGTTGTGGTCAAGGAGCCTGCTTTGGTTGGGAGGTTTGGGAGCCAGGAAAGCGTAGTTACTCACCTGTAACAGGTGTTCTCCAGGAGCAGCAGGAATCAGTCCTCACATATGGGTGACGTCGGCGCCGACGGAGCCCTCGCGGAGCAATTTTTCCCCAGCTTTCAAAGAAAGCCTTTGGGAATTGCAGCGCGCATGCGCGGTCGCCTTCCCGCCCAAGGGTGCCATCTTAGCCAGTCTGATGACATAGCTAAGAGACAGCATAAAAATTTGCAAAAAAACTTAAGCAGATGATTGCAACTCCACGGGGAGGAGGGAGGGTTGTGAGGACTGATTCCTGCTGCTCCTGGAGAACACCTGTTACAGGTGAGTAACTACGCTTTCTCCAAGACCAAGCAGGAAGTCAGTCCTCACATATGGGACTCCCAAGCTTAAGGCTACCGGAGACCCTAAGCACAAAAATGAGCTCCCTCTAGCTCAGCGGCACAGAAGGAAGGAATCTTCACTGAATTATCACCCACCGGTAGCCCCCATCCGGGAAGGAGGGTAGGAGTTGCTCAAACCTCGAAGAGATTTCGGAGGACTGCCTGTCCGAAAGCACTGTCCCTGCGGGACTCCCTCTCGAGACAGTAATGGACCGCAAAAGTCTGGCTCGAAGACCAAGTAGCAGCCCGGCAGATGTCTGCCAGCGGAACAGAGCGGAGGTAAGCCACTGACGTAGCCTTCGCCCGAACACAATGAGCCGTGACTCGACTTTCTAAGGAGAGTCCGGCTGCCCCATAAGCCCAAGCGATACAGTCAGCAACCCAGATGGACAGAGTACGCTTGGAGACCGGGAGCCCCAATTTATTGGGGTCAAAAGACACAAAAAGCTGAGCAGCTTTACGGTGCTCCCGCGTACGGTCAAGGTAGAAGTTCAATGCCCTTCTACAGTCCAGGGTATGCAGGACCCTTTCAGCTCGGCTGGAGTGAGGCCTGGGAAAGAAGGTTGGAAGTACCACCTCCTGATTGATGTGAAAAGGGGAGACAACTTTTGGAAGAAATTTTGGGTGAGTCCGTAGGACTACCCTATTTTTGTAGAACAGAGTGAAAGGGGGATCAGACATGAGGGCCTGCAATTCACTTACGCGTCTAGCGGAAGTGAGGGCTATCAGGAATAAGGTTTTCCACGAAAGAAAACGCAGAGAACAGGTAGCCATCGGTTCAAAAGGCGGACAGGTGATCCGCTGTAAAACCACATTCAGATCCCAGTCAGGTGCTGGCGGGCGCAGAGGTGGTTTAAGTAGAAGGAGACCTCGGAGAAACCGTGCTACGAGAGGGTCGCTGGAAAGAGGTCTGCCGTCCACCGGCACATGGTGTGCTGAAAGAGCACTGAGGTGGACTTTGACGGAGTTGGACTTAAGTCCCAGATTAGAGAGGTAGAGCAGGTACTGCAAGATCACCGACACCGAGCAGGAGAAGGGATCCTGAGACTGCTGTACACACCAAACGGAAAAGCGACGCCATTTAAGGGCGTAGCATTTGCGGGTAGGTGGTCGCCGAGACGCTAGGACGACCTCTTCCACCTCTGCCAGCAGGAGAAGGGGAGCAAGGACTACCCTTTCAGCCGCTAGGCCATTAGATTGAGAGATCTGAGGTTGGGGTGTAGCAGAGACCCCTGATCCTGCGTTAGGAGATCCGGTTGAAACCCCAGAGGGAACGGATCCTCTACCGCCAATTGCAACAGGAGTGGAAACCACGGCTGTCTGGGCCAGTGAGGAGCCACCAGGATCATGGAAGCTTTGTCCCGGAGAACCTTGAATAGAGTTCGAGAGACTAGCGGGATGGGAGGAAAAGCATAGAGAAGGCTTTCCGACCATGAGAGTAGAAAAGCATCTGCCGCTATCCGAAGGGGATGTGGCTGACGAGAGCAGAAGCGAGGAAGTTGCCGGTTGAGAGGACTGGCAAAGAGATCCATCGTGGGGAGGCCCCACTTCAGAAAAAGTTTCTGAACTACCAAGGGATCCAGACGCCACTCGTGCGGCTGGAGTATCCTGCTGAGTTTGTCCGCCAGGCAATTTTCTTGGCCTGGGAGATAAACTGCCTTGAGAAGAATGCCGTGACTGACGGCCCAAGAGCAGAGCTTCTGAGCTTCTCGGCAGAGAAGGAAGGAGCCCGTGCCCCCCTGCTTGTTCACGTAGAACATGGCAACATGATTGTCCGTCTGGACAAGGACGGACTGGTGAGAAGTCAGGTGGGAGAAAGCCTTGAGCGCCAGACGGATTGCTCTGAGCTCCAGGAAGTTGATCTGTTGAGCAGACTCCCACGCGGTCCAGAGACCTTGAGTACATGCCCCCTGGCAATGTGCTCCCCAACCCAGGAGGGAAGCATCGGTCGTCAGCACTTGAGCCGGCTGAGGCGACTGAAACGGCATTCCGAGCACCAGGTTCGGCCGATGAAGCCACCACTGTAGGGAAGAGGCCAGCGGCCCGGAGAGGCGCACTAAGTCAGCTAGTGCGCCGGTGGCTTGTTGCCACTGCTTGCGAAGGCACCATTGAGCAGGCCGCATATTCAGGCGAGCATTGGGGGTCACGTGGACGGTGGAAGCCATATGGCCGAGTAGTCTCAGGAAGCGCCTGGCGGAGACCAGGGGCTGGCTGCGAAAACTGCCGGCTAGGTCCATGAGCCGTTGAGCCCTGTCGAGAGGCAGGAAAGCTCGTGCCTGAGGAGTGTGCAGTCTTGCGCCGACGAACTCGAGATCCTGTGAGGGGAGCAAAGTGGACTTTGCGAAGTTTATGACAAAGCACAAGTACTGCAGAAGAGTCACCGTGCAGTGTGTGGCATTGACGACTGCCGGAGAGGACGATGCTCTGATGAGCCAGTCGTCGAGGTACGGAAAGACAGAGGCCGTGAAGCCGGAGATAGGCCGCCACCACCGCGAGACATTTTGTGAAGACTCGCGGTGCGGAGGATAGGCCAAAGGGCAGTACTCTGTACTGGTAGTGATTTCCTGCCACCACAAACCTTAGGTATTGGCGGTGGCTTGGGTGGATGAGGATGTGCGTGTAGGCATCCTTTAGATCCAAGGAGCATAGCCAATCTCCCTGCTGGAGGTAGGGCAGAAGGATTCCAAGGGTAAGCATCTTGAACTTTTCCCTCACGAGGAACTTGTTGAGGTTGCGCAAGTCCAGGATGGGTCTGAGGCCTCCTGTCCTTTTTGGTATTAGGAAATACCTGGAATAAAAGCCTTGACCTCTCAGGTGGTGGGGCACCGGTTCCACAGCCTGTTCCTGAAGAAGACTTGCTAACTCCTGAAGGAGTAAGTCCCTGTGCAGAGGGAGTCGAGGAGGTTCTCCCGGAAAATAAGAGGGAGGGACCTGATGGAAGTGGAGAAGATATCCTTCTCGCACGACTTGAAGCACCCAGGCATCTGAAGTGATGTTGGACCACCTGTGGGCGAAGTGAACCAGCCGGCCTCCTGTGCTGGGAGGAACCAGCTGAGGGGGAGAGGCTATGCTGAGGAAGTCAAAAAACCCCACCCTGCTGAGCAGGGGCTGGTGGTGCAGGCTTGGGGGCTTGCTGCCTACGGGACCCGTTACCCCATCCCTTGGCCTGCTGACCCTGTTGGGGAGCTGGAGGGGCCTGATATCGGGGGTAGTGTTTATAGGCAGCCGCCTTTCTCGGGTAAAAGGACTTCTTTCCCGAGCCCTTCTTTTTCTGGGAAGGGGCGGAGGTCTTCCTAGAAAGCCTGGTCCTGGTGAGAGTCTCCGTCTCGATTTGTGCAGCCTTTTCAGCCATGGGCTTGCCAAAGAGGTTCTCACCTCTGCAGGGGACATCGACCAACTTGTCCTGCACCCAGGGTTCAAGGTCAGACGACTGAAGCCAAGCCTGTCGGCGGGCACCGATGCCAGCTGCGGCCACACGAGCCGATGCTTCAAAGCCATCATAGGCTGCTCGGGACATGAATTTGGAGCATTCCCGAATACCAGTTGTCAAGGCTAGGAACCTCCGCAAAGGTTCCTCGGACAGTCCAGCGGAGAATCCGGCTATCTCTTTAGCCAGGTCTCGGAGATACATGCCCATGTATAGCTGGTAGGTCTGGACACGACAAGCCAGCATAGAGCCCTGGAAACACTTCTTACCAAGGCCATCCAGGTTACGGGCCTCCCTGCCAGGAGGCACCGAGGAGTGCATCTTTTGGCTCTTAAGCCTATGCATGGCCGATTCCACTACCATGGAATGGTGTGGCAGCTGTGCTTTTTGGAAGCCAGGACTCTTGCGGACTCGATAGATGGAATCGACCCGCTTGCTCAATACCGGCGACGAGGCCGGACTCTCCCACATGCGGAAGAGTAGTCGTTCCAGCATGGGAGGCACCGGTACAGTAAAGTGCTCCCGGGCGGGAGAGTCGTACTGAAGGGCGTCGAGCTCTTCGGCTCGAGGCTCCTCCTCGGGATCCGCAGGGAAGGCCAAAGCCTTGGCCATATCCCTGACGAAGTCCGAGAACCGGGCATCCTCCGGAGGGGACTGTTTCCGAGGTTCGGACTCAGGTGAGTCCGAGGGGACACACTGAGTCCAAAAGGAATCAGGTGACTCTTCCTCTTCAGACTCCCAGACCGACTCCAAGGAGAAATCAGTGGGGTCGGCTCGGGCAGGCGGAGGCGTCGGCCGCCCTGACGCCAAGGGAGTCGGCGGCGACGACCTCGGTCCCGAACGGGAGGCCGAGGGTGACCTCGACCGAGGATCGACTCGAGTTCGCATGGACTCGAGGATCGGCTTGGTCTCCGGGGTCGACTTAGATGTCGACGTCCCGGCGGTCGGGGCAGTGGCGCCAGCGAGGCTAGCGATCAGTGCCTGCTGCTGGTCCATGAAGGCAGAGAGTCTGCTCTCCAAGGCCGTCAACCTGAGTCCGACCTCAGGTGACCCAGCAGCCCCCGACTCGGGCCCCGACAGCGTTGGGCCCGACGTCGGACCTCTCGGAGGCGAGTCCAGAAGGACCATAGGACTTACCCGAGCAGGCAACTCCGACTCCAGGCGAGGTCGCTTCGGGAGGTGCTCCTTCTCCAAAGACCCGGGACGGCTGTCGGGGCTATGCGACCTGGCCCTCGCGGAGCCACGAGCGTCCGACGCCGCCCTCGCGGGTTTTGTCTTCCGTCGATGGTCTCTGGAGGGAGAACCCCTGTCGGAGGAGCTTCGGCGATGGTCAGAGCTGGAGCCTCTGGATGCAGAGGCCTCCGACGAGGTCCAGGTAACGGCTGGGGTCAGCGAAGATTCTATCCCGCTGATGCCGCCGACTTCTCAACGCTTTGGAGGACATTTTGCCACAGGCTCCACAGATCATTTCTTCATGATCCGGGCCCAGGCAGCGGAGGCAATTATCGTGTGTGTCAGTGAGTGACATATTTCTGTCACACTGACCACACCGCTTGAAACCACTGGCAGCCATCGGGGGAAAAAGGGCCCCTGCAAGGTCAAAGGACCGGGCTGCCAGCGAAAAAACCGAAAACGAAACTGACCAAAATTCAGAAAAAACGAAAAATAAGAGAAGGACTCGCAACGGCGTCGCAAGTCCGGGCAGGAAAACGACCGGCGTCGAACCGAATTGAAAAACGAGAAAAACTCACGAAAATCAACTTTTTTAGCGGGGACACGACGGGTACATCTGTAGGGCTCCGCGGAAAAAAGAAGACTGGCTAAGATGGCACCCTTGGGCGGGAAGGCGACCGCGCATGCGCGCTGCAATTCCCAAAGGCTTTCTGTGAAAGCTGGGGAAAATTGCTCCGCGAGGGCTCCATCGGCGCCGACGTCACCCATATGTGAGGACTGACTTCCTGCTTGGTCCTGGAGAAATGAAGATATAAGATGGGTATAGTAATCGTGTTTAGCCGTGGTTATCAGTGAACGATAAAGGTGAGCCTGATGAAATGTGGAGTAGGAGGCAGCTGATGGGTGCTTCCTCCATAAATGTTCAGTGCGACGAAGGTGGGTACAATGTAGGTAAAGCCCGGGTTGATACCAAGGGTGATGAGAGGAGGAACGAGGGGGTAGAGGGTGGAGGGGGGCCAGAGTGTTAAGAACAGTGGACAGCGTGGAGGACCAAGTGTCCACCTGCTGATCGATGAGTAAAGAGAAAAATTCAGGAAGGAAAAGGGAGCTAGCTGGAGGGAAGGAGTTTAAGGTGTGTGGGGTAATGTGACGTTTAAGGGATAGGGCAGAGGGGACGGCGGAGGAGAGCCCCGCTGACCCAGGAGGGGAGGGAAAAGGAAAGGAGAAAAAGACAGATGGTCAGACCAGGGGACAGGAACAGGGCGGACACAAGGAGGAAAGTAAGGAGAGGAGTCAAGGGTGAGGATGAGGTCCAGCGTCTGACCCGAGGCATGAGTCGGACAGTCCATGTGCTGAGTGAGAGACAGGTCAGCAAAGAGCGAGGAAAACCTTATCACGTGGTCGCATTCGGGTGTGCAGATGGATATTAAAGTCACCCATGACTAGATAGGGGGACACGAGAACTGAATTGGATAAGGAGAGTAGAAGAGAGTCCCAGAGATCTGGGCGTAAGGAAGGAGGGACGTAGAGGAGGAGAAAATGGACTGGAATAGTGGAGTCAGAACAGACTAGGAGATTCAGGGTAGGAGGGAGGGGTGAAACAAGCGAAAGTGAGAGGGAGGATCTGAAGATTACTGCTACTCCGCCACCGGAGCGGCAGAGGCAGGGAGTATGAAAGGCGGAGTAGCTAGGAGGAAGACATTGATGGAGAAGGGTGTCTTCCCCTTCACGGAGCCAAGATTCTGTGATAAAAAGGGCATCCAGGGAGTGCTGGGTTAGAAGGTCGTGGACTAGATGGGTTTTTGAACATAGGGAGCGACAGTTCAGAAGAGCAAGAGAGCGTGATGAGAGGGACAATGGAGGAGGATACAGATGAGGAAGGGGAAGGAGCCAAGGGGACAGGATGAGAACAGCAAGGGAGAAGGTTAAGAGGGTTGCGTGCCATAATGCCGGGGAGAGAAGCTGCC
This sequence comes from Ichthyophis bannanicus, assembly GCA_033557465.1. Classification (NCBI taxonomy): domain Eukaryota; kingdom Metazoa; phylum Chordata; class Amphibia; order Gymnophiona; family Ichthyophiidae; genus Ichthyophis; species Ichthyophis bannanicus. The sequence goes on from CM066032.1 coordinate 53,853,365, forward strand.
AGGGATGGATGGTGGGCCCCAAAAAACAGGAATGGTGGCCATATTCAGCAGAGCAGAGGCAGCACCAGATAGCAGAGGAACAGACCCAAACGGAGGGAGGTCAGGGAGAGAGAAGAATTACAGAAAGGGCTGTAATAAGGAGACCCAACCAAAAGAGGGAAAGGCTAAGAGGAGACCGATGGCCCTGGTCACCCCAGTCGTCGCCCCAAGGAGCTCGCCCAAGGAGCATGTCTTGCTCCTTGTGTGCGCTCCTTCAGCGCGCACCCGCAGCGTGAAACGCTGCCCTCAAGGTCTTTAAATAAGGAGGAATACCTGGAGAATGACGTGGACTTCTTGATTCGGGTGTTGTACTGAAGGATACACCTGGATTCCTGATTACACAGTCCCAGACTGTCATACAAACTGGATCCACAATATGTTTTGCAGAAACACCAACATGTCTGACCCACGCACAACTAACAGTGGTTAAAAGCACACATGTACTATGCCACTGCCAATGTACAGAATTTTTCTCTGGGAACAAACAGGAAGTCAGTCCTCACATATGGGTAACATTGATGCTGACTGAGCCCACACAGAGCAAATCCCCAGCTTTCAAAGAAAGCCTTTGGGAATTGCTACCCCACATGTGTGGTCCCCTTCCCACCCAAGGGTGCCATCTTGCTCAGTCTTTCTGTGGAGCCCAGACGTAGTCCATTCCTGTCCCAGAAAAAGTTGATATTTGTGCTTTTTGTGGCCTTCTCTGGTCTTGTGTCGGTATCCTTTCCCACCCCAGCACTTTGTTATCGGGTCAGTTCCTCTTTTTCTACTAAGTTTTCTCTTTCTAGGGTGTCTTCGCTTTTTTCCTTGCTGGCAGCCTGAAGAGTCTTTAACCTTGCTGGGGTTCTTTTTTCCCCCCCCCATAGCTACCAGCAGGTTCAAACAGTATGATTGGTGCGGGAAGATCATGTCCCTCACTGATACGCATCACTGCTGCCTCTGGTGACTCGGCCTGGACCACGACCCAGAGGACTGTGGCCTGTGCAAAAGGAAGTACTCGAAGGCCTTAAGGAGCTGCCAGCAGCAGCATAAATTTTCAGATTCCCCCATGCCTCAGAGCCAGGACCTCGTCTGAGGCCTCCACACCTCAGGAGCACTCCAAACCAGAGCATCATCGGGGGATCCTCGGGGGGGGGGGGGGGGAGGGGGGTCTCCCTTAAGGGAACCAAAAAGGAAGAAACCCTTGAAGGCAGTGTCTTTGGATGGCTCCAATCAGCCAGGCTCCTCTCAGGGCCAGTCACGGAGCCCCGAGCGCCTGCCCAAGGCATCAGGAGGAGGAGTATGCAGCCAAGGTTCCTTGAAAGGACCCAGTCAGATTGGCCTAGGCAAGTACATATTGTCCAAGTCAAGAACTCTCCTCTGGGGGAACCAGCTTTGGGCCAGAGTGTCAGTGCCCAAGCCAAGGGCCGTGGAGCCTCTGGGACTGGTGTCCTGAATGGTGGCTTTGGAGCACAGTGTCACTGCCTTCTTGGATCAGTAGTGGGTACTGATGTCAGTTTCCTCCACCCTGACCACAGGGCGCTTGACATCGAAGTCGACCCAGGAGGCCGAGCAGATCCTTGAGACCTTGTGGGCCCGAGTTGATCCTTGGCCAAGGTTGTGCTTGGCCTCCTGCTTGTTGGGACCGAGGTCATCACTGGCAAGTCTGCCAGCATTGGGGCGAATGGCACTGGGGCCTTCAAGGCCTGAAGAGCTCCATGAGTCTTCCTGAGGCCTCCGCTTGGGAGACAGAATGAGGAGTCCTTGCACTCATTGCCATCGAGTTGTCCCATCTGATTCCCCAGTATGAGCCTCAGAGAAGGTCTCCCACTGGAGGATATGGGGTCTCTGGACTTTGTTCAGGATATGTCCAAGGCCTTGGCTTTCCGAGTCTGAGGAGGATCCTCGAGCCAACGAGCTCAAGATTCTCCAGTACGAGGCTCCACCTCAGGAGACTTATGGTCCCCATTCCTTCTATCCTGGAACTTATGCTCTGCATGTGGGAGATGCCGGTGTCCACCAAGCGACTCGACTATGTATTGAATCCAGAGCCCTGGGTTTCAAAAATCACGAATGCTGCACAACTCCATGGTTGTGGAGTCGGCCATGTGTCGACTGAAGAGTCAGAAGATGCAATCTTCTGTGCCTCCCCCCCCCCCCCCACCCCCACAGGGTGGCCTGCACCTTGGATGCCCTTGGCAGGAAGTATTACCAGGGCATGATGCTGAATTGTTGGATTCAGCATGGTTTAAAAGGTAAGGTCAGAGACTTGCCAAAAAAAGCATCTTTCTGGAAATGGAAAATGGAGCCAAATGAAAACTGGAAACAAGCACTGGCAAGTTAGATGCAAGGCATTTATAAGGCAGGCAAAAAATGAGAAGCAGCTTGCTGTGGAAGCAAAAATGCATAAGATTAAGTACATTCGTAGCAAAAAACTATAGAAAGGCAGTTGGACTATTAGATGATACAGGGGTAAGAGACACTAAGAGGGGACAAGGCCATAGTGGAGATACTGAATTCTTTGCTTTGGTCTTTACTGAGGAATATGTAGGGATGTTACCTATGCCTGAAATGGTATTTAAAGGTGATGTTGCAGAAGAATTGAAAGAAATAGCGATACACCAGGAAAATGTATTACAACTATTTGATAAACTGAAGAGTAGCAAATCACCTGGACCAGATGGTACACATCCAAGGGCGTTGAATGAAATGAAATATGAGATTGCAGACCTACTATTAGTAATCTGTGAAATATCATTAAAATCATCTGTAATACCTGAAGACTGGAAGATGGCCAATGTAACGCCAATTTTTAAAAAGGGTTCCAGGGGTGATCGGGAAAAACTATAGACTGGTGAGCCTGATGTTAGTACCAAGAAAAATTGTAGAAACCATCATAAAAAGAGTACTGAACATGTACAGTCATAGCTTAATGGGAGACAGTCAACATGGCTTTAGACAAGGAAGATCTTGTCTTACTAATCTGTTATGTACTTTCGAAGGTATGAATAAACAGGTAGTCAAAGGTGAGTTGATTGATATAGTGTATCTGGATTTTCAGAAAACCTTTGACAAGGTTCCTCAGACTTTTGGCAAAACTAAAAAATCATGGGATAGGAGGCAGCGTACTATTGTGGATCAAATACTGGTTAAAAGAGAAAGCAGAGTGTAGGGCTAAATGACCAAGTTTCCAAATGGAGAAAGGTGAATAGTGGAGTACCCCAGTGATCTGTGCTAGGTCTGCTGCTTTTTAACATTCATAAATGACCTGAAAATGGGAATAATGAGCGAGGTTATCAAGTTTGCAGATGACAAAACTATTTAAAGTTGTTAAAACCCAAGAGGATTGTGGAAAATTGCAAGAGGATCTTATTTAGAAGGATTTAGTATACCGCCTTATCGTTAAATCAAGGCAGTGTAGCACATCAATCAAAATCAATAATAAAGTGTGGTTTGTAGCATGCAGTGTGAGAACTGAGAAGTGTAGTGTGTGGGGCAGTGCGTTAGATTGTATCGGTGAACTATTTACATAATGAGCTATATACATATATACAAAATGGGGCTGATAAATTAGAAGACTGGGCATCCAAATGGCAGATGAAATTTAATGTGGACAAGTGCAAAGTTATGCACCTAGGAAAGAACAACCCAAACTATGGTTATACAATGCAAGGTTCCACATTAGGAACCATCAACCAAGAAAGATTTAAGCGTTAGTGGATAAAATGTTAAAACCTTCTGCCCAGTGTGCGGCGGTGGCTGAGAACAAATAGAATGCTAGGTGTCATAAGGAAAAAGAACGGAAAATAAAACAAAGGATATTATAATGCCTCTGTATTGTTCCATGGTGCGACCGCACCTTGAATATTGGGTGCAATACTGGTCAGCATTTCTAATAATGCTATATCCTTTTTAAGATAAAGGTACAGAGAAGAGCCACCAAATTGGTAAAGCCCTATGAAAAACTAAAAAAAGGTTAGGGCTCTTCAACCTGGAAAAGAGACTGAGGGGGAGATATGATAGAGGTCTATAAATTAATGAATAAAGTGGAACCGGTAAATACAGATTGTTTATGCAATCAAAATGTAGAAAGACTAGGTGACATGCAGTGAAGCTACAGGGTAATCTATTTATGACTAAGAAAATATTTCACTCAACATGTAATTAAACTCAGCTTTTACCACATCAGGTAACGAATTTGTTAGTGTAGTCTGGCTTAAAAAAAAGGTTTGGACAAGTTCCTGGAGGAAAGGCCCATAAGCCATTATTAAAGGGGACCCAAGATATCCACTGCTTGCTCCTGTATAAGCACTATGGATCCTATGTCTTTTGGGGAAGTTGCTAGGTACTTGTGACCTAGATTGGCCACTGTTGGAAACAGGATACTGGGCTTGATGGACCTGCATCCCATCCACCAACAAGTTACCCACAAAACGCAAACACGCACCCTGGTACTCATCTGACCTTCGATCTTCCCTTTTACAACTACGTAAACTAGAAAGACGATGGCGAAAAAAGCAAACTACCATAGCCCACCAAAACTACAATTCATACCTAGCACTACACAGAGAGAAAATAAGTGAAAAAAGGAAACAACATCACTCGATGATTCTAAACAGATCATTAAATAAAACACACGACCTATTTAATATAGTAAAATCACTAACAGGTGACCCATCACCAGCAAGCCCACACATGCCTCAACCACAGGATTATTCGGACTACTTACAATCCAAAATGATCCAATCCAACATGACCTCATCTAACTGCGGCTCGTCCAATGTACTTAGTACACCAAAACCTACAATACTACTCAAATTCTCTGCAGTATCTACCAGAGAAATTGAAGACACCATTGCCTCCATCAATCTCACCACGGCTCCCAATGACCCCTGTCCAGCAAGTTGGATAAAGGAACTTCGACATGAACTAAGCCATGCATTATGTAAAATAACCAACCAATCACTATCAAGGGGCGTCTTCCCTCAAAGTTTAAAACATACATCAATCAGACCCCTGCTAAAGAATAGTCGCCTTGATACAGCCAAAGTTGAATCGTACAGACCCATATCAAGCATTCCACTGCTTGCGAAGATCATCGAGAAAATAGTCCAGCGTCAGATCCATCAGCACATCGATGAGGAGGCACCCCTCGATCCAGCCCAACATGGCTTCAGGGAATCGCATGGAGTAGATACCATCTTAACTACCCTATTCGACAAGCTAATCACTGGAATAGATAACATACACCAAGGTTTCGTCCTCATCTTTCTTGACATTGCTGCCGCATTTGATTCTGTAAATCACAAGATACTATTACAACGCCTCCAAGAAAAAGGATTACTGGGAACCGCACTACAATGGTGCGAATCATACCTAACTAACAGATGGCAGCAAGTAAGAGCAGGTAACACGTCTTCTGAACCATTCTTACAGAAGCAGGGAGTCCCACAGGGATCATCCCTGTCTGCTCTACTATTTAACATTTATATGCAGCCCATCTGTTCCCTGATACGCTCATTAAATGTAGAATGTCTCGTGTATGCTGACGACATACTACTATACATTCCATTTACCATAGAACAACCTGATTTTTCCCCTATCATCAGATGTTTTGATGCAGTGGCTGAATGGCTTCTCACACAAAACCTGAGGATTAATCATAGCAAAACTGATGTCCTATTTGTCACAAGGAATCAGAAATTCAACCCACCACCCAACCTGCAAGTTAAAAACGCTGAACTCAAGACAAGAGACACAATTCGCTACCTAGGCATCACCCTAGATCAGCGATTGGATATGATAACCCACGTAAAGACCGTCACCAAAGCAATATACCACAAAATACGAACCCTTCGCCACCTCCGCCAACTACTGGACTATTCAGACTATCGAACCATATTTCAAGCCCTAGTGATCCCACACCTGGACTTCGCGAACACCATCCTCCATGGTCTTCCACAAGCGACCCTCAACCCACTTCGGCTGGCCATGAACTCAGCTGCTAGGGTTCTTACAGGCACATCACGTTTGGAACATATAACCCCAGTAATGAAAAAACCTACACTGGCTGCCACTACAAGCCCGAATTCAATACAAGGTTCTGGTCATGACCTTCAAGGCACTGAAGAATCAATCTCCCACACCAATCAGTAAACTGCTCAACAACACACCCAACATCAGAGCCAGAAGACCTACACTACTGAACATGCTAACTGTACCTAAGCTCACCACAAAATGTACAAAGGCAACTACCAATAGAGCTTTTTCAATTTATGCCCCGACAGCCTGGAACGAACTTCCCGCTAGTATTCGTTCCATAGCCAGCCTCACCTCCTTCAGAAAGGCTATAAAACACCACCTTTTTCTAATTCACTATCCTGAAACCTTGCCCGAAAAACATAATTCATTTTCACTCACACCACACATATACTGCCCTATCACACAACATGAAAATGGCTAGATACTCATCCCCCTTAGACCTACGCATTCCCCCATCTGACCTATAAATGCCCACGGTTTACTGGAATACTTAACTCTATGTAAATATTTGTACATACCATGTGAATAGTTTCCCTGTTATCCCAGTTTGTTTATGCCTTGTTCTATGTAAGCACATTGTGATATTTAATGCATTGTTGCTCTGTTCAGTTTTACTGTAAACCGCGCTGATTTCAATAGCGCGGTATATAAAAAATAAAAATAAATAAATAAATATCTTATGTTCTTAACCACTAATTAAGAAGCCAAGTAATAGGACAAGGACTTCCTAAAAGATCCTATCAATCCTGAAAAGACCAGAGCACTACAGTCCACATCAATAGAAGATATCGCTATACACCTCAATGGGGAACAATCTACCAGAGAATATAAGATCGATAACAGACATTTGTGACAATAGAAAAGCAATAAAAGGGGCAGATCTCTGGAAGGGGCGGTATAGAAGTAAAGAATAAATAAAGACACTGCTTTAAAGAATACTGTAAACAGAACTATTCCTTCCTCAGCATATAAACAAAGCTACTCCCTCATTACATACAAAGATACACCACAAATGAACTTTAGAGTTCAGATCAAGATGCAGAAATTACTCTCCACACCCATGGTAACCAGCCTCATTTAGGATTAGTCCCCCCCCCCCCCCTCATGAGAATCTGTCCATAAGCCCCTCCCCCCCCCCCCCCTCACGTCACTATCTCAGTAAGGGATAGCTCACTCACCATATAAGCCCTTTATGTAATTCTTACACTCTGTAAATAGTAACAGGATCTACACCCTGTATGTAAATACTGGCACCCTATAAACATCCCTCATACCACCAAGTTATAAACCCTGTTATAGGTTCAATGTTTAATGTAAAGTTAATGTTGTTCAAATGTAAACTGCTTTGAATACATGGAGTGGTATAGAAAACTTGTTAAAAATAAAATTCATTGAAGCCTTGAGCTACCTACTGGACTATAAGGACTCAATTGAGCTGTCCATTGACCAGGAGAGCCTTGATTTCACTGATTACAACTGCGATTCACATATGGATATTTTACAGACTGATTTGTGTGTAACAGGTTTTTATACCACTATCATTTCTCTCAAAGTGTTTTACACTGGAACAAACATGTACATTAAACAGGGACATTGATAATTTGGCTTTTTGAGGCAATGGAGGGTTAAGTGACTTATCCAAGGCCACAATAAAGTTGCTCAGCATGTAGATAGTCATGGCCTAATGGGAGACAGCCAACATGGCTTTAGACAAGGAAGATCTTGTCTTACTAATCTGTTATTTTTTTTGAAGGAGCGAATAAACAGGTGGACCAAGGTGAGTCAGTTGATATAGTGTATCTGGACTTTCAGAAAGCCTTTGACCAGGTCCCTCAGAGACCTTTGGCAAAACTAAAGAGTCATGGGATAGGAGGCAGTGTACTATTGTGGATCAGGAACTGGTTAAAAGATAGAAAGCAGAGGGTTGGGCTAAATGGCCAATTTTCCCAATGGAGAAAGGTGAATAGTGGTGTACCCCAGGGACCTGTGCTGGGGTCCGCTGCTTTGACATTCATAAATGACCTGGAAAGTGGAACAACGAGTGAGGTTATCAAATTTGCAGATGACACAAAACTATTTAAAGTTGTTAAAACCCAAGAGGATTGTGGAAAATTGCAAGAGGATCTTGATAAATTGGGAGACTGGGCATCAAAATGGCAGATGAAATTTAATGTGGACAAGTGCAAAGTTATGCACCTAGGGAAGAACAAGCCAAACTATGCTTACACAATGCAAGGTTCCACATTAGGAACTACCCAGGAAAAAGATTTAGGCGTCATTGTGGATAACATGTTAAAACTCGGCCCAGTGTGCAGCAGCAGCCAAGAGAGCAAATAGAATGCTAGGTATGATAAGGAAAGGAATGGAAAATAAAACAAAAGCTATTATAATGCCTCTGTAACGTTCCATGGTGAGACCGCACCTTGAATATTGACTGCAATTCTGGTCGCCGTATCTTAAAAAGGATATAGCGTTATTAGAAAAAGTTCAGAGAAGAGCCACCAAAATGGTAAAGGGGATGGAAGGATACTCCTATGAAGAAAGGCTAAAAAGGTTAGGGCTCTTTAACCTGGAAAAGAGATGGCTGAGGGGAGATATGATAGAAGTATATAAATTAATGAACGGAGTGGAACAGGTAAACGTAGATCGACTGTTTACGTTATCAGAATATAAGACGACTAGGGGACATGCAATGAAGCTACAGGGTAAACTATTTAAGACTAATAAAAGAAAATATTTTTTCACTCAACTTGTAATCAAACTCTGGAATTTGTTACCGGAGGATGTAGTAAAGGCTGTTAGTGTAGCTGGGTTTAAAAAAGGTTCGGACAAGTTCCTGGAGGAAAGGTCCATAAACCATTATTAAGAAGGGACCCAGGATATCAATGCTTGACCTAGTACAAGCATTGCAGGACCTGTCTTTTGGGGAAACTGCTAGGTACATATGACCTAGATTGGCCACTGTTGGAAACAGGATACTGGGCTTGATGGACCTTGGTCTGACCCAGTATGGCATCTCTTATGTTCTTATGGCATGCTAATGGGAATCAAACCCATTGTGCCTGTCTCTGCTGATAAGGAAATCAAGGATTGGCTTGCCAAGAGAAGCAAAGACTGATTTGTACCCCGCGTCTTGTACAACATGGACCTTCACTACCTACCATGCGTCTGTAATGTTGGGCAGTATCTATGCCCCTAATACTGGGCAGGCGGCTTTCTTTGATGCTTTTGGGAGTGAAGCGGCAGGACCATTTAGATATACCACTGATATTTGAGGGGGGGGGGGGACTAATCCTAAATGAGGCTGGATACCATGGGTGGGGGGAGTAGAGTTCAGATCAAGATGCAGAAATTGATGAAAAAAAAAGTGGGGACTAGAGATGCCTGGTGTCATTTAATTGGCGACAGGCAGGAGTACATTTTTTACTTGCATCCACATGGAACTTACAGTAGGATTGATATGGTGTGGGTAGATGTATCCCTCATGGAGCAAGTGCAAACTGACTGTATGGCTGATCACCTGGTCTGATCATTTGCCAGCGCTCCTGACACCAGGGCAGGTTGACGTTCTGACAGCTTAATGACTCCCACTAGGAAGGTGATCAAGGAGTATTTGACCGTTTTCTATACTGCCTTATCCTTCAATTCAAAGCAGTTTACATTATGTAGCTACTACAAATGGGTACTGGATATATTCCCTCATCCCCGAAGGGCTCAGTCTGTGCACTTGAGGCAACGGCAGGTTAAGTGGCTTGCCCACGGCCACAAGGAGTGCCTATAGGACTAGAAACAGTCCCTCTGGCCTAAGATTGCTGTCCCCAGGTGGGATTTGAACCCCCAGCCCGAGGTACCATGTCCTAACCACTAGGCCACTCCTCATTCCTTTAGGTGAATGGGGAGACTTCAGCACCAGTAGTCTGACAGGCTAAAAGCAATGCTCAGAGTTCATTTTATATCTTTGGGATCCAGAAGGAAAAAGGGAGCAGCAGGAAAAAGGAGTTGTGGGGTGAAATACAGCAGCTGACTGCTCAGGGTACGAATCAATTGAAGAAAATTGGCCCTCTGGGAGGAGCTGGAGGCTTTAAAATTGGGGGCTTGGGCAAATAGTCTTCAGAAGTTGAGGCACTATTTGTGGTAGGTAGTTGGTTGGGACATTATCTGGCTAGGAAGCTAAGGGAACAGAGGAAACTGCAGCATAGTGAAGCTAAGAAATGTGACTGGAGTGTGGCAACTGGGAACAAAAACTCCAAGACCTTTCGGGATTTCTATCAACAGCTCTACTGGTCAGAATATCAGGGAAGGGAGGGAAAGCTACAGAACTGTTTATCTAGAGGTGCAGTTACTCAAACTAGCTGAGGGGAATTGGTGGATAGAGAGGTAGGAATAGAGGTGCTATAAGCAATTAAAGGCATAAAAGGTAGTAAAGCACCAGGGCTTGTTAGGACAGCAGCCTTCTGCAAGACATTTGCTGCAGAACCGATTCCAGAGCTAGTAGAGCTGTTCAGTGGTGTGATTAAGGGAGAAGTACTACCACCAGACTCCATGGGGACGGCTGGAATAATTGTTCTCCTGAAGCCTGGGAAAGACATGGGATTGTGTGGGTCCAAGCCAATATCCCTGATTTAGACAAAAATTCTAACAAAGGTCTTCAATGGCGTGTAGAATTTTTTGCCAGTTGGTGGGGGAAGATCAAACAGGCTTTGTGCCTGGTTGTCAAGCCAGTGACAAGATCCACAAGCTCCTGAATCTGGTCTGGATGGCTCAAAAGAGGAAGGACCCATCTGTTGATGGCAGTCTATACTGAAAAAGCATTTGACAGAGTGGAATGAGAGTTTAGGTTTGCCGTATTAACTAAAGTGGGGTTTGGAGAGAGTTTTAAGTGTGTCTAGAGGCCTTACACAAGAAACCACAGGCTAGGATAAGGGTGAATGGTGAATACCCTGAGGAGTTTCCATTGGAAAGGGGGCACGCCAAAGGTGTCCACTTTCAGCATTGCTGTTTGTGCTAGTGAGAGCCTTGGGTGATGAAGATAAGGAAGCATGGTGACAAAGGGGATTCAAGTGGGCTCTAAAGATGGCAAACCCCAGTCCTGTAGTACCACAATCCAGCCTGGTTTTCAGGATGTCCCTAATGAATATTCATGAAATTTGCATACAACAGGAGGCAGTGGATGCAAATATGAGTATTAGGGACATCCTGGAAGCCAGGCTTTATAGTGGCACTGCAGGACTGGAATTCGCCATGCCTGATCTGGAGTACAAAATCTCCTTATTTGCCAACAATATCATTTGATAGGCAATGTCAGTGGCCGTGCTAATTTAAAAAGAAATTCAGCAATATAGCCTGGATCTGACTACAAGATGAACATGGGGAAAACAGATTCTCAAACCGGTGATGAATAGACCTAGAAGCTTGGCTGAAGGATGCCTTTCCCTTCGTTGACCAGTAGACTAGTAAGTACATTAAGTATATAGGAATCAATGGACAAAGCTTACGCCAGATCTGGTGCAAGAAATAAGGGTGTTGGGACCACTTGGCAATAGTGATCATAGTATGATCATGTTTGATTTAATTGGAGGACAAATAGTAAAGGAATCCACAGTACTACCTTTTAACTTTCAAAAGGGAGACTATGATAGAATGAGGAATATAGTTAGGAAAAAACTAAAAGGAGCGGTTCCAAAGGTTAAAAGACTTACAGCAAGCTTGGGCGTTATTTAAAACTACTATCCTCGAAGCCCAGACCAGCTGTATTCCACGCATTAAGAAGAGTGGAAGAAAGTCCAAAAAACTGCCAGCATGGTTTAAAGGTGGGGTCAGAGAGGCTGTTGCTGCCAAAAAAGCAACCTTCAGGAAATGGAAAAAAGAGCCAAATGATGAAAACTGGAAACAGCACAAGCACTGGCAAGTTAAATGCAAAGCATTGATAAGGCAGGCAAAGCGGGAATTTGAGAAGAAACTTGCTACGGAAGCAAAAACATGAAATAAAGACTTTTTCAAGTACATTCGTAGCAAAAGGCCTGAGAGAGTCAATTGGACCGTTAGATGATAGAGGGGTAAAAGGGGCAGTAAGAGACAAGGCTATAGCAGATAGACTGAATGAATTCTTTGCTTCGGTCTTTACTGAGGAAGATGTAGGGATGTTACCCAAGACTGAAGTGGTATTTAAAGGTGATACTGCAGAGGAATTGAGAGAAATATCGCTACACCGGGAAGATATATTACAACTATTTGATAAACTGAATAGTAGCAAATCACCTGGACTGGATGGCATACATCCCAGAGTGTTGAAAGAACTGAAATATGAGATTGCAGACCTGCTATTGGTAATCTGTGAACTTTCATTAAAAACATCTGTAATACCTGAAGATTGGAGGGTCGCCAACGTAACACCAATTTTTAAAAAGGGTTCCAGGGGTGACCCGGGAAATTAGACCGGCGAGCCTGACGTCAGTACCAGGCAAAATGGTAGAAGCCATCATAAAGAACAAAATTACACAGCATGTAGATAGTCATGGCCTAATGGGAGACAGCCAACATGGCTTTAGACAAGGAAGATCTTGTCTTACTAATCTGATATGTTTTTTTGAAGGTGTGCATAAACAGGTAGACAAAGGTGAGTCGGTTGATATAGTGTATCTGGACTTTCAGAAAGCTTTTGACAAGGTCCCCCATCAGAGACTTTTGGCGAAGCTAATAAGTCATGGGATAGGAGGCAGTGTACTATTGTGGATCGGGAACTGGTTAAAAGATAGAAAGCAGAGGATAGGGCTAAATGGCCAATATTCCCAATGGAAAAAGGTGAATAGTGGAGTACCCCAGGGATCTGTACTGGGTCCGCTACTTTTTGACATATTCATAAATGACCTGGAAAAGGGAATAACTAGTGAGGTTATTAAATTTGCAGATGACACAAAACTGTTTAAAGCTGTTAAAACCCAAGAGGATTGTGGAAAACTGCAGGAGGATCTGGATAAATTGGAAGACTGGGCATCCAAGTGGCAGATGAAATTTAATGTGGACAAGTGCAAAGTTATGCACCTAGGAAAGAACAACCCACACTATAGTTACACGATGCAAGGCTCCACATTAGAAACCACCACCCAGGAAAAAGATTTAGGAGTCATCGTGGATAACATGTTAAAACCCTCCGCCCAGTGTGCAGCGGCAGCCAAGAAAGCAAATAGAATGCTAGGTATCATAAGGAAAGGGATGGAAAATAACACAAAGGATATTATAATGCCTCTGTATCGCTCCATGGTATGACCGCACCTTGAATATTGTGTGCAATTCTGGTCACCATATCTCAAAAAGGACATAGTGTTATTAGAAAAAGTACAGAGAAGAGCCACCAAATTGGTGAAGGGGATGGAAGGCTACTCCTATGAAGAGAGGCTAAATAGGTTAGGGCTCTTTAACCTGGAAAAGAGACGGCTGAGGGGAGATATGATAGAGGTCTATAAATTAATGAATGGAGTGGAACGGATAAACGTGGATCAATTGTTTACACTATCAGAATATAGGAAGACTAGGGGACATGTAATGAAGCTACAGGGTAAACTATTTAAGACAAATAAGAGAAAATATTTTTTCACTCAACGTGTAACCAAACTCTGGAATCTGTTACTGGAGGATGTAGTAAAGGCTGTTAGTATAGCTGGGTTTAAAAAAGGTTTGGACAAGTTCCTGGAGGAAAGGTCCATAAACCACTATTAAAAAGGGACCCAGGATATCAATGCTTGACCCAGTACAAGCATTGAGGAACCTGTGTCTTTTGGGGATATTGCTAGGTACGCATGACCTAGATTGGCCACTGTTGGAAACAGGATACTGGGCTTGATGGACCTCGGTCTGACCCAGTATGGCATGTCTTATGTTCTTATGTTCTTATGACCCTCAATTATGAGCTATTAGGCAAACTGTGATGCAGGATCTAAATCAGTGGGACAAAATGTTTTTCATGGTTTGGCAGAATAGTCAAAAATGAATATCCAGGAGACTTTTAAAATTTAATGTCCCTGCCTATAGAGGTAGCAGCCTGCTTGCTTAAACATCTGCAATCTACAGCAACTATGAAATCTATTAGGATGATCAGTGGTCCATGCTGTGATAAAGGCTAGACTACTGTAATGCCCTGTATACTGCTCGGTCCAAAGCTTGCACCAGCTTCAATTCAAAGTGTTACATGACCTCACAACTTTCTTGCAAATACTACACTGGCTACCAAGTAACCTACCAGGCCAAAATTTTAAATTGATTTTCAAAGCTCTCATTGAGTCAATACCTAAATTCTCCAGGACCGAGCAGGAAGTCAGTCCTCCCATATGGGTGATGTCAGGGCTGATGGAGCCCCTGTGCGGAGCATTTCCCCAGATTTAAAGGAAAGCCTTTGGGAATGCAGCACATGTGGTCCCCTTCACGCCCAGGGGTGCCATCTTGCTCAGTCTTTCCGCTGAGCCCAACGGACGTGAGTTCGTGTCAGCTGGGAAAAGTAGATTTTTTTCAGCTATTTTGGCTTTGTTCTGGTTCGATGCCGGTTCCCATTCCTGCCTGGGCTTGGTATACTGGTAGAGTCCGGAGTTTTGACTTTGTTTGTCCTTCGTGACTAGCGTTTGCGCTTGTGTTTTCACTGGCAGCCCAGTCTTGACCTTGCAGGGGCCCTACCCCTCTCTGATGTCTGCCAGTGGGTTCAAAAAGTGTGATCGGTGCAAGAAACTTATGTCTCACCAACACACGACTGCTGCCTCTGTTGGCTTGGGTCTGACCATGACCTTCTGGCCTGTGGCCCATGCGGCAAAATGTTGTCGAAGGCGATTCGGAGCTGTCAGCATCAATGTGAGAATATTCTAACTCCGTCCAGCCGGGCTCCGACTTTGTCAGAGGCCTTGACATATCGGGAGTCTGACCCTGAGCACTGTCGGGGTTCCTCTGAGATGGAGTCTCCCACCTGGGAGCACAGAAGAAGCAGCTCGCGAGGGCGGTGTCGGTGGAGGCTCCTAGATCCTCAAGGGCCAGGTCGCACAACCCTGACTGCTACCCTGGGCTCTCGGAGTCGGAGAGGCTGTCCAAGTTACCTCATGTGGAGCCGGAGTCTGAGCCACGTAAGTGCAGTTGTCCTCATGGACTCTCCTCTGGGGGAGCCGCTGTCGTGGCCCGAGTAGGGGGCTGCTGAGTCTGAGTTTGGACTCAGGTTGATGGCCTTGGAGAGCAGCTTGGCTGCCTTCATGGAACAGCAGCAGGTACTGATCACCGGTCTGACTGGTGCATCTGCTCTGACCACCGGGACCTCGATGTCCAAGATGACCCCAGAAACCAAGCCGATCCTCAAGTCAATGAAGTCTTGAGTCTATCCTTGGTCAAGGTCCCCCTCAACCTCCCGTGTGTGGCTGAGGCCGTTGATGCCGATACCCTTGGCGTCGGGGTGGGTAGCAGGGGATGGGTGGCACTGAGGCCCACACAGCCGGAGCAGCTTGATTCCTCCTCAGAGTTGTTGGCATGGGAGATGGAGGACGAGGAGTACCCAGACACCTTCCGGACCCAGTGCGTCCCTTCGGACTCACTGGAGTCCGAGCCTTGGAGACAGTGCACACCCCCCCCCCCCCAGGAGGATACCTGGTTCTCGGACTTCGTGAGGGACATGGCCAAAGCCTTGGCCTTCCCTGCGGATGCTGAGGAGGAGCCTTGAGCCGAAAAGCGATGCCCTCCACTATGACTTTCCTCCGAAGGAAGCCTTTACTGTACCAGTTCCTCTGATGCTGGAATGGCTGCTCTTCTGTATGTGGGAGGCACCGGTCTTGGTGCCGGTTCTGAGCAAATGGGTCGATTCCATTGATCGAATCCATAAGAGCCCTGGGTTCCAAAAGGCACAGCTACCGCACAACTCCATGGTTGTGGAATCGGCCATGCACCGCCTGAAGAGTCAGAAGATGCACTCCTCAGTGCCCCCCAGTCGGGAGGCCCGGAACATGAATGCCCTTGGTAGAAAGTGCCTCAAGGGCTCTATGCTATCTTGCCGTGTCCAGACCTACCAGCTGTACATGGGCATGTACCTATGAGACCTGGCAAAGGAGATTGCCGGGTTCTCAGCTGGCCTCTGAGGAACCTTTGCAGAGGTTCAAAGGCTTTGTCAACAGGGATTCGAGAGTGCTTGAAGTTTCTCTGTCGGGCAGCCTATGATGGCTTTGAGGCTTCAGCCTGGGTAGCTACGGCTGACATCGGTGCACAAAGTCAGGCCTGGCTAGTCAGATCTGGAGTCATGGGTGCAGGACAAGTTGGTCGATGTCCCCTGCTGAGGTGAAAACCTTTTCGGTAAGCCCATGACTGAAAAGACCGTGGAAATAGAGACGGAGACTCTCACCAGGACAAGGCTGTCCAGGAAGACTTCTGCCCCTTCTCAGAAAAAGGGTGGCTCAGGAAAGAAGCCCTTTCCCCTGGAAGGGTGCTGCCTACAAATTCTACCCTCAATAACAGGCCTCTCCAGCTCCCCAACAGGGCCAACAGGCCAAGGGGCAGGGGGGCATGGGCCCCATAGGCAGAAGACCCCCAAGCCGCCAGCTCCGGCTCCTGCACAACAGGGAGCGGGGTTTTGACTCCCACAGCATAGCCTCTACCGCTGGCTCTACTCAGCACAGGAGGTTGGCTGACCCTGTATGCCTACAGGTGGCCAGCCATCACAGGGGATACCTGGGTCCTCAGCATAGTCCAGAAGGGCTACATATGCTCCACTTGCACCAGCTACCCCCCCCCCCCTCCTACATTCCAGGGGAGCCTCCAAGACTCCCTCTGCACAGAAACCTCCAAGAGTTGGCAAGTCTTCTAAAGGAACAGGTGGTGGAACCAGTGCCTCACCACCCGGAAAGGCAAGGCTTCTACTCCAGGTACTTCCTGGTACCAAAAAGGACAGGAGGTCTCTGGCCTATCCTAGACTTGTGAAACCTAAATAAGTTTCTGGAGAGGTTAAAGTTCAAGATGCTTACCCTTCATAAAGAACAAAATTACACAGCATGTAGATAGTCATGGCCTAATGGGAGACAGCCAACATGGCTTTAGACAAGGAAGATCTTGTCTTACTAATCTGTTATGTTTTTTTGAAGGTGTGAATAAACAGGTAGACAAAGGTGAGTCGGTTGATATTGTGTATCTGGACTTTCAGAAAGCCTTTGACAAGGTCCCTCAGACGTTTGGCAAAACTAAAAAGTCATGGGATAGGAGGCAGTGTGCTATTGTGGATTGGGAACTGGTTAAAAGATAGAAAGCAGAGAGTAGGGTGAAATGGCCAATTTTCCCAATGGAAAAAGGTTAATAGTGGAGTACCCCAGGGATCTGTACTGGGTCCGCTACTTTTTGACATTCATAAATGACCTGGAAAAGGGAATAACGAGTAAGGTTATCAAATTTGCAGACACAAAACTGTTTAAAGTTGTTAAAACCCAAGAGGACTGTGCAAAACTGCAGGAGGATCTGGATAAATTGCAAGACAGGGCAACCAAATGGCAGGTGAAATTTAATGTGGACAAGTGCAAAGTTATGCACCTAGGAAAGAACAACCCACACTATGGTTACACGATGCAAGGCTCCACATTGGGAACCACCCAGGAAAAAGATTGAGTCATCGTGGATAACATGTTAAAACCCTCCGCCCAGTGTGCAGCGGCAGCCAAGAAAGCAAATAGAATGCTAGGTATCATAAGGAAAAGGAATGGAAAATAAAACAAAGGATATTATAATGCCTCTATATTGTTCCATGGTACGACCGCACCTTGAATATTGTGTGCAATTCTGGTCACTGTATCTTAAAAAGGATATAGTGTTATTAGAAAAGGTACAGAAAAGAGCCACCAAAATGGTAAAGGGGATGGAAGGCTTCTCCTATGAAGAGAGGCTACAAAGGTTGGGGCTCTTCAGCCTGGAAAAGAGATGGCTGAGGGGAGATATGATAGAGGTCTATAAATTAATGAATGGAGTGGAACGGGTAAACGTAGATCGATCGTTTACGCTATCAGAATATAGAAAGACTAGGGGACATGTAATGAAGCTACAGGGTAATCTATTTAAGACAAATAAGAGAAAATATTTTTTCACTCAACGTGTAATCAAACTCTGGAATTTGTTACTGGAGGATGTAGTAAGAGCTGTTAGTGTAGCTGGGTTTAAAAGGTTTGGACAAGTTCCTGGAGGAAAGGTCCATAAACCATTATTAAAAAGGGACCCAGGATATCAATGCTTGACCCAGTACAAGCATTGTGGAACCTGTGTCTCTTGGGGATACTGCTAGGTATGTATGACCTAGATTGGCCACTGTTGGAAACAGGATACTGGGCTTGGACCTTGGTCTGACCCAGTATGGCATATCTTATGTTCTTATGTTGGGATACTGCTGCCCTACCACCAGCAGGGAGACTGGCTATGCTCCTTAGATCTAAAGGATGCTTATACTAATATCCTCCATCCAGACCACAGACAATCTCTCAGGTTTGTGGTGGGAGGAAACCATTTTCAGTAAAGGGTACTTCCCTTTGGCCTAACTTCTGCCCCCAGGGTTTTCACCAAATGCCTGGAGGTTGTGGCTGCCTCTCAGAAATCAGGGAATTTTTGTCTTCCCATACCTGGATGACTGGCTCATCAGGGCCAGTCTATCCAGGAGGCCAGACAAGCCACTCTTTGCACTGTCTTCAGCATCTGGGCTTTGTCAAATTACGCAAAGTCCACTTTGCTCCCCTCACAGAACCTAGAGTTTATAGGGGCAAGATTAGACACCCTACAGGCAAGAGCTTACTTGCCCAAGGACAGGGCCCACAGACTGATGGACTTGGCCAACCAGTTCCACAGCAATTCTCAGGTCTCTGCCAGACACTTTAAGGCTCCTGGGCCACATGGCATCCACAGTACATGTGACGCCGAATGCCTGTCTGCATATGCAAGCTGCTCAGTGGTGCCTCAGAGCTCAGTGGGCACAGGCCACAGGTGACCTCCAAGGCACAGTAAAGGTGTCCAAATCACTTTTGGACTCCCTGCAGTGGTGGCTACATCTCCCAAACCTTCTCAGGGGGGTACCTTTTCAGGCCCCAGCACACACAAGGGTGCTGATGACCGATGCTTCCTTGAAGGGCTGGGGTGCACATTGCCAGGGCACATGCACTCAAGGCCTCTGGTCTCTTCGGGAGGCCACACAGCAGATCAATCTTTTGGAGCTGCGAGCAATCCACTTGGCTACAGACTCTCATGCCTTCTCTGTCTGTCTGAACTAAGACACTGAATCAGGTAGCAATGTTCTATGTGAACAAGCAAGGGGGCACAGGGTCCAGGCTCCTATGTCAGGAGGTGCAGGCCCTTTGCTCCTTTGCAGTCCAACAAAGCATTTTGACTTGTGTTCAATGTAAACCGCCACCGATCTTGGGAAATGGCGGTATATAAAAACGTTGCAAATAAATAAATCTACCTGGTCAGGAGAACTTTAGACAAGCTAAGCAGGATTCTCCAGCCCCATGAATGGCAGTTGAATCCATTGGTGGTCCCAGCAGATCTTTCTACAATGGGGACTTCCATCCATCGTTCTCTTTGCAAGTCCACTGAACCGTCAGCTGCCCAGGTTTTGATCCAGACAGCTGCATCCCCTGAGAATGGCAGCAGATACTTTTCTGATCTCTTGGTCTACGGGCTTCCTGTATGTGTTTCCTCACACACCTGGTGGCCCGAACGCTGTTCAAGATTCTCCGAGACAAGGCCTTGGTGATTCTGGTAGCCCCCAGATGGCTGAAGCAACCGTGGTTTCCACTTCTGCTACAGTTGGCGGTGGAAATTCCTTTCCCTCTGGGGTTGCAACATGATCTCCTGTCTCAAGATCAGGGTTCCCTTCTGCACCCCAATCTCAGGTCCCTCAAAATCTGATAGCCTAGCTGCTGAAAGGATAGTGCTAGCTCCCTTGCTTCTACCTAAGGAGGTTGAAGAGGTGGTTTTGGCCTCTAGGAGGCAGTCCACCAGAAAGTCCTATGCCCTCAAGTGGCGTAGGTTCTCAATATGGTGTGCTCAGCACAATGAAGATCGTTTCTCCTGCCTTGTGCCAGTAGTACTGCAGTATCTACTTCACCTGTCAGACCTATGCCTTACGTCTAACTCTTTTCGGGTCCACCTCAGTGCTCTATCAGCGCACCACTTACCGGTGGAGGGACAGTGTCGGTTCATCCCTTGGTGTCCCGCTTCCTTAGCGGTCTGCTTCTCAAGCCTCCGGTTCGTCCACCGGCGACTGAGTGGGATTTGAACGTGGTCTTGCAGCAACTTACTCACCCATTGTTTGAGCTGATGGCTACTTGCCATTTGCGCTTCCTTTCTTGGAAAGCACTCTTCCTGGTAGCTCTTACCTCAGCTAGACGTGTGAGTAAACTACAAGCTCTGGTTTCTGATACTGTACACATGGTTCTATAGGAATAGGGTGGTCCTACGGACCCACCCGAAGTTCCTTCCAAAAGTAGTCTCCTCTTTCCACCTCAACCAGGTGGTGTTTCTTCCGACCTTCTTTCCCAGGCCGCATACCAGCCGGGCTGAAACAGTCTTGCATACCTTGGACTGTAAGAGGGTGTTGTCTTTTTACATAGAATGTACGCAGGGTCATCGAAGGGCTACTCAGCTCTTAGTCTCCTTTGAGCCTAATACGCTTGGAGACAGGTAACCCCAGTTTATGTTGTCCACTTGGGTAGCAGATTGTATCGCCTGGGCGTACAAGGCAGCCGACCTCCCCTTGCAGGGTCAAGTCACAGCCTACTGTGTCAGGGCGAAAGCCGCGTCAGTAGCTCATCTCCACTCTGTTCTGTTGGCAGGCATCTGCTGGGCTGCTACTTGGTCTTCAAGCCAGACTTTTGCAGCCCACTACTGCCTCGAGAGAGAGTCCTGAAGGGACAGTGCTTTTGGACAGGCGGTACTCCGTAATCTGAGGTTTAGCAACTCCTACCCTCCGGCCCTTGTGTTGGGCTACCGTACGGGGGCATTCTCAGAATATCATCATCACGAATGCTGAGGCTCTTGAGAGGGAGCCATTTTTCAGCTTTGGGTTCCTGGTAGCCTGGAGCTGGGGAGTCCCATATGTGAGGACTGACTTCCTGCTTGGTCCTGGAGAAAGTAGTTACTCACCTGTAACAGGTGTTCTCCAGGAGCAGCAGGAATCAGTACTCACGACCCTCCCTCCTCCCCTGGAGTTACAGTCATACTTCATTTTGTTTTTTGCTGTCTTTTAGCTATGTCAGACTGAGCAAGGTGGCACCCTTGGGCGGGAAGGGGGACTGCGCATGTGTGCTGCATTCCGAAAGGCTTTCCTTGAAAGCTGGGGAAATGCTCCGCACGGGGGCTCCGTCGGCACCGACATCACCCATATGCGAGGGCTGATTCCTGCTGCTCCTGGAGAACACCTATTACAGGTGAGTAACTACTCTGAATAAGTTGGCTCTCTACCCTCCTTTGAGTCCTCTAAGGTCAAACATCCCTAACTGTACCCTCAAAGGAAATCGCACATTGACACCTGCCAGCAAACTCAGGAGTAGCCACCCCCAACTCTAGAACTCCATCCCAGAGGGACTACCTCTACTTCAGGAAGCATGTAAAAAGTCTGGTTCTTCTCTGAAGCCTTTAATGGCCCTGTCAACTTTCCATCATGACTAGCTTGCTGCACACCCTGAAACTGACCAGGTCCACATACACTTAATCTGGGTATACATTTTGTTTTGTTCTGATGCCTTTATCTTTGCCTTTGTCTTTGTCTATGTTCTGGCTGTACCTATCCCCTCTTCTGCTGATTGGAATGTATGATGCCAACATTATATTAGCCTATTTATGTCATGTGAATGTTCTACTATATTGTGTTTTATAGTACATTTTACAGTGCTGACATTGTATCCTGTTATTTGCATGTTATACCATGCTGCCTATTAAAATCTCATCTGTGTTTGGCTCCCATTCTCTCATTTAAATGTTTTGTTTTAAGGTGGAGGGTATCACAGTATCTTACATCTCCCTCCAAGTTGCTCACTGTTCTGTCTCTTATGCAAAATAACCAAAAAGACTCTGTATGCTAACCAGAAAGTAATATGTTCTAGAAAAAGACTGCAAATATTTTTAAACATGAGACGTTTGACACAGAGAGATTTCCTTATTGGTAGCAATGTGGTCTCAGTATCCCAGGGCGGAAGTCAGAAACTGACTCATTACCCTCACTTTCACATCAACGACCACCAAACTATAGCTACCTTAATTTATTATCTTGAAAATATTTAAATAAGAGTGTCTCAATCAGTAAATATCAATAACAGACTGCTTAGCTTTGTTTGATGAGTTGTACGATTCTTTCACAGCAAAAATTGCTTGACTCCATTTGTTTTTGGATACTTTCCCAACGCTAACAAGTGCTAAGCGTTTCTCCAATGTAGAGTTCCTCAGGGGAAATTGCTAAGCTCTAGAAATAAAAATACAGAACAGTGCTATTGAACTTTACTTTCTTCAGTATTGCTCTCAAAACTTTACATTCTCTTGTAAGGAGGTTTCGTACTCAATTTTCAATATCTTGTGCTGGCGTTCTATCCACATAAACATGCTGAACTGCTAAGCGTTAGTGAAAGAACGCCGTGCATGCGCTTCTTAAATCAAGGAAACCAATCACAGGCGAGGCATCCCAGTGATGACATCATATACACGATTCCCATTCTATACGGGCATTTAAACCTGATGGTATGACTGTCTGCAATAAGTATATCCATCGTTGCTCCACATAGAGTAGGGTTTCATCTCTAGTACGGCCCTATTGTGGTTGTACTTGCGTCACACAGAAACACGTAAATCTTCAAAGACATGATGTAGAGACAATGTTCCACTATAGGAGCTTCTAAGCGTTTGCACTTCAATTTGCTTCTATGTTCAATCATGCGAGTACGAAATGCACGGTTAGTTTTGCCGATGTATAACAAAGAGCAGGGACAGATTATACAGTACACTACATATGTAGACGCACAGGAAGTGTTAGACCGTAACTTGTAAACTTGGCCATTATGACAAAAACGATCACATTCCCGAGTGACAGAACAGAGAACAAGTGCCACAAGACTTGTGGCCATACACTTCCGAATTTGATTCAGATGATCTCAATGCTGTTGGGCTAAGGATATCCTTAAGATTTTTTTGGCGTTGCCATACACAACGTGTGTGGTAATTCTCTAAGTCCGAAATAGTGGTTAAGATGTTTTTATGTCTGTTCAAACTGGACTGTAGATAGACACTTAGAGAATGTGTAGTTATCAAGTTGATATTATCCATCTCAGATGACTCTTGATGTGAAGACTGTAAGAGTAAATCGCGATTAATAAAACGTGCTCTTGTATATGCCTCTTATTATTTTTCTCGGGTAACCTCGTTGGAGGAAATTCTGATGTAATTGCTCTCTTTGATGTTGATATTCCCTTACAGTACTGCAATTCTGTCGGTAACAGATAAACTGTGAAAAAGGTAAACCGTTACGTAGCTGTCTCGGATGAGTGCTGGAATAGTGTAAGAGAGTATTTGTCTGTAGCCTTACGATAAATCAAGGTTTGCCACCCTGTGTCTTTGTTATCAAGACATCCAAAAACGAGATCTGAGTCTCATGACATGTCATAGTGAACTTTAAATTAGGTTCACATAAATTTAGCCCATCTGCAAATCTTTGTAGAGAAGAACGGTCACCCTGCCAAACAACAAAATCATCATCTATATAGCGCTTCCAGATTTTCAATGATGCTTGATAAGGACAGTTTTGAATCCATTGGTATTCGAAACGCTGCATGTAGAGATTGGCCTCTGAGGGGGCACATGTGGCCCCCATGGCCACTCCAGAGATTTGATATAGTTTCTCGAAACTGAAAAAGTTATTGAAGTGTTTTCTGCTAGAATAGATAAAAAAAATCCAGTGAAGGGGTTGACAAATCTCCGAGCCCTAAGTGCTTCCATCACTACCAAATGTGCCTGTCTTTGAGGAATCAGTGTAGAGAGAAGTTACATCAAATGTGACTAAGATTACTTCAGTCATCATCATCGCCAAATGATCTAATTCATGTAAAATGGTAAGAAAATGAGTGGAATCCTTTATCGGATGGAATTGAAGTCATCATCGGTCTTAAATAGGAATCCAGATAAACTGACAATGGTTCCAATAGAGATCCTCGTGTGGACACTATTGGACGACCTGGGGGCTTCACCAAATCTTTATCTTAGGCACGAGATAAAATTGAGACCATTGGATCTATTGGATTCAAAAACACATACTTTTTAGAAATCAATTTGTCTTTCAAAGCTGTCTGCGTTATTTGCTGGATTCGAATCTGGAGCGAATTAGTGGGATCCATTGTTAATTTGGTGTACACTTGCATGTCCTCTAATTGACGGAAAGCTTCTTCAAGATACTGCTGTTTGCTCCAAATAACTATGGCACCCCCCTTATCTGCCCTCTTTATTACCAAATCAGTGCGGGATTGTAACTCCCGTAACACGCTTCTCTCGCTCAATGAAAGGGCTGTATAAAAACATTTTTGAGAATCTGCTGCTCGTTGCATGTCTTGTATAATAAGAAGATCACGATAAAGGGCTAGCGAAGGATGTAATGGACCTGGAGGGGTCCATTTGAATTTAAAAGGCAGACTCACTCTTCCATATAGCGAGTTGACTGATGTAGTTTGAGTCAATAGAAGATGGAACAGTTTGGGCAAAAAATAACTTCAGATGCAGTTTTCTAATGAACTTTTCTAAATCGACCCTAAATCTAAAAAAATCAAATTTAATAGATGGAACAAACGATAGACCCTTTTCCAATATTGCATTCAACTCTTCAGAGACCTCTAATCCCAAAATGTTAACCACCAGGGATGTTATGTTTTGCGTCAAGAGCGATCGATCGCTACAGTCTTGGTTCGGGTATCGTTGATTTTTTTCTTTTTTTCTTTGTTGGAGCCCTCGCGAAAATCCTTTTGCTGCGCTGCTTCTTCCGAATCCGTAGAAGCAGTCTCTTCTGATGTATTCTCAAACGTGAATTGTTTTTTCTTAGTTAATAGTTTGGTATTCATCCAGGGATATACATATCCCTGGGTATAATCCATGAAATCACGTCGTAATTTCTTTTCCTTAATTTGTTTTACTTCTTTTTGTAATGTGGACAGTTGGGCTTGTATCGTTGTCTTTTCCCCATAAATTTCAGCTTTTTCATCTGCTTTAAGGGAAGCAAGGAGTGTTTCTCTGTGGTAAGGGTGAGAAGATGCTGCTGAGTGGTCTCTACTATATGTACCATCAGATCCATGGAACACTTATTGAGTATCAGATTCCATTTGGTGACAAACCCTGTATCAGACACAAACATTCTCGGCTCTTTGTATACTCTCAACCCTCGCGGGATATGATGCCGTTGTAAATATTCAAACAAAGACAATCTATGGAGCTACATGCAAACTTTTTTCTTTTGGATGAAAAAGCTGAAATTTATGGGGAAAAGACAGACAACGATACAAGCCGAGCTGTCCACATTACAAAAAGTAGTAAAACAAATTAAGGAAAAGAAATTACGACGTGATTTCATGGATTATACCCAGGGATATGTATATCCCTGGATGAATACCAAACGAAAACGTTTAACTAAGAAAAAACAAGTCACGTTTGAGAATACATCAGAAGAGACTGCTTCTATGGATTCGGAAGAAGCAGCGCAGCAAAAGGATTTTCGCGAGGGCTCCAACAAAGAAAAAAAGAAAAAAAAAATCAACGATACCCGAACCAAGACTGTAGCGATCGATCGCTCGCTCGACGCAAAACATGACATCCCTGGTGGTTAACATTTCGGGATTAGAGGTCTCTGAAGAGATGAATGCAATATTGGAAAAGGGTCTATCGTTTGTTCCATCTATTAAATTTGATTTTTTTAGATTTAGGGTCGATTTAGAAAAGTTCATTAGAAAACTGCATCTGAAGTTATTTTTTGCCCAAACTGTTCCATCTTCTATTGACTCAAACTACATCAGTCAACTCGCTATATGGAAGAGTGAGTCTGCCTTTTAAATCCAAATGGACCCCTCCAGGTCCATTACATCCTTCGCTAGCCCTTTATCGTGATCTTATACAAGACATGCAACGAGCAGCAGATTCTCAAAAATATTTTTATACAGCCCTTTCATTGAGCGAGAGAAGCGTGTTACGGGAGTTACAATCCCACACTGATTTGGTAATAAAGAGGTCAGATAAGGGGGGTGCCATAGTTATTTGGAGCAAACAGCAGTATCTTGAAGAAGCTTTCTGTCAATTAGAGGACATGCAAGTGTACACCAAATTAACAATGGATCCCACTAATTCGCTCCAGATTCGAATCCAGCAAATAAACGCAGACAGCTTTGCAAGACAAATTGATTTCTAAAAAAAACAAAAAAAAAAAAAAAAAAAAAAAGTGTATGTGTTTTTGAATCCAATAGATCCAACAGTCTCAAAATTTTAATCTCGTGCCTAAGATACATAAAGATTTGGTGAAGCCCCCAGGTCGTCCAATAGTGTCCACACGAGGATCTCTATTGGAACCATTGTCAGTTTATCTGGATTCCTATTTAAGACCAATGATGACTTCAATTCCATCCTATATAAAAGGATTCCACTCATTTTCTTACCATTTTACATGAATTAGATCATTTGGCGACGATGACTGAAGCAATCTTAGTCACTTTTGACGTAACTTCTCTCTACACTGTGATTCCTCAAAGGCAGGCACATTTGGTAGTGATGGAAGCACTTAGGGCTCGGGGAGATTTGTCAACCCCTTCACTGGCTTTATCTATTCTAGCGGAAATAACACTGTTCAATAACTTTTTCAGTTTTGAGAAACAACTATCATCAAATCTCTGGAGTGGCCATGGGGGCCACATGTGCCCCCTCAGTGGCTAATCTCTACATGCAGCGTTTCAAATACCAATGGATTAAAAACTGCCCTTATCAAGCATCATTGAAAATCTGGAAGCGCTATATAGATATTTTTGTTATTTGGCAGGGTGACCGTTCTTCTCTACAAAGATTTGCAGATTGGCTGAATTTATGTGAACCTAATTTAAAGTTCACTATGACATGTCATGAGACTCAGATCTCGTTTTTGGATGTCTTGATAACAGACACAGATAGGGTGGCAAACCTCGATTTATCGTAAGGCTACAGACAAAAATACTCTTACACTATTCCAGCGCTCATCCGAGACAGCTACGTAACGGTTTACCTTTTTCACAGTTTATCCGTTACCGACGGAATTGCAGTACTGTAAGGGAATATCAACAAACAGAGCAATTACGTCAGAATTTCCTCCAACGAGGTTACCCGAGAAAAATAATAAGAGGCATATACAAGAGCACGTTTTATTAATCACGATTTACTCTTAGTCTTCACATCAAGAGTCATCTGAGATGGATAATATCAACTTGATAACTACACATTCTCCTTTAAGTGTCTATCTACAGTCCAGTTGGAACAGACATAAAAACATCTTAACTACTATTTCAGGCTTAGAGAATTACCACACATGTGTATGGCAACGCCAAAAAAATCTTAAGGATATCCTTAGCCCAACAGTATTGAGATCTGAATCATCAAATTCGGAAGTGTATGGCCACAAGTCTTGTGGCACTTGTTCTATCTGTTCTGTCACTCGGGAATGTGATCGTTTTTGTCATAATGGCCAAGTTTACAAGTTACGGTCCAACACTTCCTGTGCATCTACATATGTAGTGTACTGTATAATCTGTCCCTGCTCTTTGTTATACATCAGCAAAACTAACCGTGCATTTCGTACTCGCCTGATTGAACATAGAAGCAAATTGAAGTGCAAACACTTAGAAGCTCCTATAGTGGAACATTGTTTGTCTCTACATCATGTCTTTGAAGATTTATGTTGTTTCTGTGTGACGCAAGTACAACCACCACAATAGGGCCGTACTAGAGATGAAACCCTACTCTATGTGGAGCAACGATGGATATACTTATTGCAGACAGTCATACCATCAGGTTTAAATGCCCATATAGAATGGGAATCGTGTATATGATGTCATCACTGGGATGCCTCGCCTGTGATTGGTTTCATATTTATTTATTTATTTGCATCTCTTATATACTGCACTATTACAATCAGTGCGGTTTACAGTGGAACAGAACATAAAACAATGTAGCAGTTACATTGGGTTTACAATAAAACATGGGATACAAACTTGGAAAAATAGGGGGAAAAACTATGTACAGTGTTATAGAAGTGGAGGATTAAAGATCAAAGGAGGGCATGGTTAAGGGTTGTAATGTGAAGAGTGGATATGTAACAAGAGGGGTATCAGGCTAACGGTTTTTGTAGTTGGGGTTGCGTTAATTGTGAATCTTGGAGAGTACGTGTATTATGTCGGGGTTGGCTAGGGGGGATAAGATCGGAATAGTGTTTTAGGAAAAGATGGTGTTTGATAGCCTTTTTGAACGAGATTATATTGGTAATGGAACGAATTTCTGGGGGGGAGGGAGTTCCATGCTCCTGGTACAAATAGTGAAAAGGCTCTATTGGATGTTGTCTTTGAACATTTTGTGATTGCTTTAGGCACTTCTAATTTGTTCAAGCATGACGAGCGTCTGTATCTGTTTGGTGGTGTATGTTGGATAAGCTTGGTAAGCGGGGTGGTGGGCTGATTTCTTGAGGCCTTGAAGGTTAGTACGAGGGCTTTGTAGACAATTCTAGCTTGTAAAGGCAGCCAGTGTAGGTTCATCAGCACTGGAGTTATGTGCTCCGATCTAGATATTCCGGAAAGTATTCTTGCAGCGGAGTTCATGGCTAACCTCAGGGGGTTCAATGTTGCTTGTGGGAGCCCAAGGAGGATGATGATGTTAGCGAAGTCAAGGTGGGGGGTTACCAGTGCTTGGAATATGGTGCGGAAATCAGACGGATCAAGTAGTGGTCGTAGGTGTCGTAGTGAACGTATCTTGTGGTAAATAGATTTGGCAGTATTTTTGATATGCGGTGACATGTCCAGCTTCTGGTCGAGGATGATGCCCAAGTACCGGATGGTAGGTTTGACTGTGAGGTCGTAGTTGTTGACTCGCAGGGATGTCGGTGGTATGAAGTTCTGATTGCGAGTGATAAAAAGGACGTCAGTCTTGCTGTGATTAATGCGCAGGTTTTGGGATAGGAGCCATTCGGAGACAGCATTGAAGCATTTTATTATTGCTGAGAAATCTGGTCGGTCAAGCTTGAAGGATGAGTACATCAGGATGTCGTCTGCATATGCTAAGCACTGAATATTGAAAGAACGGATCAGGTCGCAGATGGGTTGCATATAAATATTAAACATGAGAGATGAAAGGGAAGAGCCTTGGGGGACTCCTTGTTTGAGTGTGAATGGATCGGATGTAGTGGATCCTACTCTGACTTGTGACCTGTCGCTCAAATATGACCTGCACCATGCTAAGGCTGTTCCTTGTATACCTTTTTCTTTGAGGCGGATTAAGAGTGTCTCGTGGTTCACAGAATCAAACGCGGCTGCAATGTCCATAAAAATAAGGATGAATCCTTGGTGTATATCATCGATTCCCATGACCAGGTTGTTGAATAATGTAGTAAGGATGGTCTCTATACCGTGTGCTTCTCTGAATCCATGTTGTGAATGGTCCAGTTGTGCTTCAGTGTCAATGTGCTGTCGGATTTGTAATTGAACTACCTTTTCTGTAATTTTTGCAAGTAGAGGGATGCTTGAGATGGGTCTGAACGACTCGACTTTAGATGGGTCGAGTTTGCAGTTTTTTAATAGTGGGCGGATTGATGTGAACTTTAAGCTTTGCGGGAAGTAGCCTTTTATGAAGGATTGGTTGAGGATTCTACTGATGGTTGGGCTGAGGGTGGTTTGCAGCTCTTTTATCCAGCTGGAGGGACATGGGTCATTAGGTGCTGTAGTGAGGTTGATAGATGAGATGATTTCCTCAATTTGTTTGGTGGAGACCTCTTGGAATTGAGACAGCGCCGCTGGTTGAAGGGTGAGGTCTGCAGGGACGAGGGGTGTGGGGGAAGTGTTAAAGTTTGTTTGGATTATTTTTGACTGAAGGTAGTTTGAGTAGATTTGTGGGTGAGGCATTTGGTCTTGGGGAGGGGTAGGGTCGCCTGTGAGCGTTCTAACAATGGAGAATAGTTCACGGGGCCTGTTCCTGGATCTTTTTAGAGTTTGAGTGGTGTTGCTTTCTCTTTTCCATTGTCATTTGTCTGTGAGCTTGTAGGTGGGCAGAGTATGTGCAGAGAGCCTCAGGAGTCCGTGAGCGGCGCCATTGTCTCTCAAGTTTGCGGAGCTGGATTAGGGACATTCGTATATCTTGTGAGTACCAAGGTGCATGTTCACGTCTTGATTTTTTCTCGGTGTTGGCTGGTTGGTGTGCAGCCTCCTTAAGTGCATTATTCCAGTTTGATACTAGATCGTCAGGGTCTGTAGAGGCATCGGTGAGGATAGGCAATATCTTGTCAAGGATTTCGTTCTTGTCAAAAGGCTGATATCGTGCTGCCGTGTTTCTAACGGTATGTTGAGTATTTCTGCAAATGTTGCTGGGGTGGATGTTAGGTAAGTCAAAAAGAAGTAGGTTATGATCTGACCAAGGAATTGGTGTTATTGAGGTCAACAGGTTCTCAGTGGAATTGATAACAGCATTAGGTGCGAAGATAAGGTCACGTTTGTTTCCTTTGTTGTGGGTGGGAGCATCAGTCAATTGGCTGTATCCAAGTTGGTTCATTGCATCAAGGAAGGCTAATGAGTGCGATTCATGTAGGGATGGCAGATTGAAGTCGCCTAATAACCAGTTTAGGGTGCGGGGGTTGTTGGGGTTACCAGCAATGTTGATTATGGAAGGAAGGTCATCTGGGGATGGCGTGGGAGCGATTTAAGAAGCGCATGCGCGGCGTTCTCACTAACGCTTAGCAGTTCAGCATGTTTATGCGGATAGAACGCCAGCACAAGATATTGAGTAAGAAAGTGAGTACGAAACCTCCTTACAAGAGAACATAAAGTTTTGAGAGCAATACTGAAGAAAGTAAAGTTCAATAGCACTGTTCTGTATTTTTATTTCTAGAGCTTAGCAATTTCCCCTGAGGAACCCTACATTGGAGAAACGCTTAGCGCTTGTTAGCGTTGGGAAAGTATCCAAAAACAAATGGAGTCAAGCAATTTTTGCTATGAAAGAATCGTACAACTCAAACAAAGCTAAGCAGTCTGTTATTGATATTTACTGATTGAGACACTCTTAATTTATTATCTTGAAAATATTTAAAAATAAGGTAGCTATAGTTTGGTGGTCGTTGATGTGAAAGTGAGGGTAATGAGTCAGAGTTTCTGACTTCCGCCCTGGGATACTGAGACCACATTGCTACCGATAAGGAAATCTGTGTCAAACGTCTCATGTTTAAAAATATTTGCAGTCTTTCTAGAACATATTACTTTCTGGTTAGCATACAGAGTCTTTTTGGTTATTTTGATTTTTACTCTAAGAAATAGACCGACAACGTGATCTGTCTCTGATGCAGACATGGTCATTTTGCTGTTGTAGACTCTTTCCTTGGTGATTGTACACCATAAAGGTAGTTAAATCCCAATAAAATAAACTCATTTTGAATCTTGACCCCATGAATTTAGTGTAGAAAAAGGATCACAATTGGTGAGGGAAAAGTAGTCAGTGAGGACCTGGAAGTTATTTGACCTGACTAACCTGCAGAGAAGCTGGTAAGTTCTCTATTGCAGAAAGGCATTGCTGGAAGTACCCTGGATTACTGCTTCTGTGCAGAATGTTTGCGATACTTAACCTTGAATTTTGCACTCTTCTGGAGAGCCATCAATGAAGACTGACCAGGCTGCCACACAATTTGAAGGAATCAGAAGACAGGGAAAAGTGGAAACAAGCATTCAAATATGCAGCAGGCCTTAACATGGAGGGCAAAGATAAGAGACCCCCAAGTGAGCATATGCTGTATCCAGAGCAGACTTCAAAGTCAAGATGGTAGTAACAATTCAGACATACTTTGGGAAGACAGTCTGCTAGGTACAAGGACGTAAGGCTGAGTGGGAGCCATGGCAACATTAGCAGGATAAAAGCTGTCCATATTGCCTGACATCTGCATCTGAGGGACAGAGTATCAAGGAAGATCTTTGGGAAATGTCTTCACAGAAAGGGTAATATAATATAAACCCTTCTCAAGAGGATAAATATTGAATCATAAGCAAAGATCCCCTCAATAATAAACCCCCCCAGTCTCTTCCCCACTTTAAATAAGTTTAAATATTCTTTTTTGTATATTTTTGTCGGAGCGTGCCGAGGGAGTGCCAGAACCAAAAGTCCAACCCCCTCCAGAGGGCAAACTTCTTTTATTCAATTCGAAGGTTTCCAAAACATAAAAACCCCATCAAAAATGGCACTTATCTGTATAACTCCTCAACGGTGAAGATATCCCAATCCAGCTATTGCTCTTATATCAATGTGTTCGCACGACGTGCACATTTCGGGACAAAACCCTGTATCAAGTGCATTCAAAAGCCAAATGTAGTCGGGCAACGGTTACTTCAAAACGCAGTCTCTGCAGCCAGGATTCTTCCTTTGTACATGGCGCTTAACCAATAGCATTAAAAGAGGAAACCCTCCAATCGGAAACAGGGTCCATCCCACTAATAGGGAGTCCCTATTCCTATTGGACTGTCAGATATCTACATCAGCACACTATCCCATTCAATTTCACGATTCAGTCCCTTTGGAGACACTGTATCCAATGTAAAAATCCAGCGTTGTTCCAGACGTTGAAGTCTCAATAGGCGATTGCCACCCCGAGGATCCAAGGGGACAAAATCTATCACAGTCCATCGAAATTCCTCAAAGGTATGGTGGTGCTCAATACAGTGATCCACCACCGGTGCAGTTGAAATATGACAACGAATATGGCGAATACGGGAGGCATGTTCCGACAACCGCGTCTATTGGACGGATCGTCCTGCCCACAGAGCAGACCACAAGGGCACATTAAAAGATACACTACACTATAGATACACTATTCACAGAAAGGGTGGCACATACTTGAAAACATTCCAGAGGAGACAGAAGCCTGGAATAAGTAGAGGCCAATTCTGAAAGCCATTTGTGCAGTTGCCATTAGGTGCTGACTGTCTGGTTTGTACTGAAAATGCCACTTTGGGACATTTGACATAGCTATGGGCTGTGGACATTTTGGCCATAGCTATGGGCTGTTTTTACTGAAATGTATCAAGTTAACACATTAACATGCTTTTATCAGAGGCCCTTGCATATATTTGCTTGCTTAAATGTGCAGTTTGCCTTACTGTAAACAGAAAACAGTTTCAATTGTGATCAGGACCTTGCTATACGTTGCCCTCATTTTATGTAAATATGTTAAGTTCAGTGATGGAATTATGTAAATGATGCATTATGTAAATATTTCATGTTATGTAATTAGTTAAGTTAACCACCTTCTTGTACAAGGCAAAAAGTTGAGTTCAATGTAAAAACTTGATTTAAGGAAAAGGTGTTATATAAATACTGTTAAATGTGTATAAAATCTGGAGGTGATGTTAGTTTTGGTAGAAAACAGCATTTTATTGGTATTTAGCTCATACCTTTCCAGCAGTTCAAAGTGAGTTACATTCAGATATTTCCCTCTGCTTTGGGAAGAGCAGTGCCCTCACAGTGCTCTGCTAAGAGAGGTGGATATTTAACTCCTGTGACAACTTGCTGTGAGTTCTAGCTGTCTATATTATTTATTGTTGAGTCCTAGCTGTCTGATTGTTGTCTTATTGGTGTGCTATTTCACCTCCCTGTCCTTTTTGCACTTCCAACTTTGTCAGCTGTATAAAACTTACCTTGCCTCTCTCAACTAACTGGCCTTTGTGTGGTAGCCAGGTTAATTGTTGCTTTAAACTAAATCTCTCCCTGCTCTGTCCCCAGAATTTGCTGTGATTTAAACTTTTTTCCTGATCTAGCCTACCTAAGGGACTACTCCCTCCCCCCTGCTGGGGTACAGGACAGGATACCTTGTAACAGCCCTCCCTTAATAGGTCTTATATTCCCTCCCTCCCTCCAACACCCACCCGTCCCTGGAGTAATTGTAGCTTTATAGGTACTTACATGTAGTCGAGGAAAGGGGCTGCTCTCAGGTGCAGCCCTTTAACCAAAAAGGTCACACATTGAGAACCTCAGATAAATTAAGCTTCAGGTGAACAAGGTATATTAGAAGTATTAGATACACTTAGTATAAGCATCTACACCAACCCTTAGTAAGTACAGAATTTAAAGACCTAAACACAAGTTTTAAACTAAGATGCAGTCAACAGTCCAGCAGCGAGATGGGGGCTTTCCAGTCTTTTGCATTAAGTGTCACATGTATGATTTTCTCCCAGTTGGTGAGGGGTCTTACGCGTGCACTAGGTGCAAGGAGCTCTTTGCTCTCAGGGAACGAGTCCGCTTTCTAGAGACTAAAGTAGCAGACTTGGAAAACATAAGACAGAGGTACATAGACGAGACCTACAGGGATATAGTCCTGAAGTCCCACCTCCAGTCTGGCAGCATCCCTGTTGCCATGAAGGAGAGAGGTCACGTGACAGGAGATCACCACCCTGCTGTGGCAGGAAGCGATCCTGTAACTAGGACCTGTCCTCCAGGTGATGTAAAACCCTCTTGCACCGAGGACGTTTCTCCAGGGCCATGTGCTCATGAGGGAAGGGTTAGAACAGCCATTATAGTTAGTGATTCGATCATTAGGCATGTAGATAGCTGGGTGGCTGGTGGACGTGAGGATCGCCTGTCTGGTGCGAAGGTAGCAGACCTCACGCACCACCTAGATAAGGTCTTAGATAGTGCCGGGGAGGAGTCTGCTGTCTTGGTACATGTCGGTACCAATGACATAGAAAAATGTGGTAGGGAGGTTCTGGAGGCTAAATTTAGGCTTCTAGGTAGGAAGTTGAAATCCAGAACTTCCAGGGTAGCGTTCTCCGAAATGCTTCCCGTTCCACGTGCAGGACCCAAAAGGCAGGCAGAGCTCCAGAGTCTCAATGCGTGGATGAGACAATGGTGCAGAGATGAGGGTTTTGGATTTGTTAGGAACTGGGGAACATTCTGGGGAAAGGAGGGGCTCTTCCGAAGGGATGGGCTTCACCTTAACCGGGATGGAACCAGGCTGCTGACATTAACCTTTAAAAAGGAGATAGAGCAGCTTTTAAACTAGATAATAGGGGAAAGCCGACAGTCGCCCAAGAGTGCATGGTTCGGAAGAATGTATCCTTGAAGGATACTACCAAAAGCAGAGAGGTTCCAAAAAAAAAAAAAAAAAAAAAAAAAAAAGAGTAAAGTAGCCCAAATGCCCTCGAGTATGGAGCAGACAGAGCTTAAAGATCCCAAATTACCCATGTCTACCAATTGCCAAATTAATATGAATAAAATACAATCTCTAAAATGCTTGTATGCAAATGCTAGAAGTCTAAAAAATAAGATGGGAGAGTTAGAATATATAGCACTAAATGAGAGGTTAGATATGATTGGAATATCAGAGACATGGTGAAGGGAGGACAACCAGTGGGACACTGATACCTGGGTATAAACTATATCGTAATGATAGAGCTGATCAAATTGGTGGAGGGGTTGCGCTCTGTTAGAGAGCATTGAGTCAGAAAGGAACAACATTTTGCAAGAAACAAAACTTGCTGTAGAAACTATGGATTGAAATTCCATGTAAAAAAAGGGGAAGGCGATGGCAGTGGGGGTGGCCAGAATGAACAAATGGATGATGAAATGCTCAAAGAAATCAAGGAGGCTAACAAAAGTTACAGCACAGCAATAATGGGTGACTTCAATTACCCTGGTATCAACTGGGTCAGTGTCACAGCAGGACATGCTAGGGAGATAAAGTTCCTAGATGAAATAAATGACTGCTTCTTGGAGCAGCTGGTTCATGAACTGACCAGAGGGGAAGCAATATTAGACCTAGTGCTTAGTGGAACACCAAATGTAGTGCAAGAGATAAGGGTGTTGGGACCATTTGGCAATAGTGATCATAGCATGATCGCCTTTGATTTAATTAGTGGAGGAGGGATAGTAAGGAAATCCACAGTACTACCTTTTAACTTTCAAAAGGGAGACTATGATAAACTGAGGAACACAGTTAAGAAAAAACTAAAAGGAGCAGTTACAAAGGTTAAAGACTTACATCAAGTTTGGGTGTTTAAAAATACTATCTTGGAAGCCCAAGCCAGCTTTATTCCACGCTTTGAGTGGAAGGAAGTCAAAGAAACTGCCAGCATGGTTTAAAGGTGAGGTCAGAGAGGCTGTTGCCAAAAAAGCATCTTTCAGGAAATGGAAAAAAAGAACCAAACGTCGAAACCTGGAAACAGCACAAGCACTGGCAAGTCAAATGCAAGGCATTGATAAAGCAGGCAAAGGGAGAATTTGAGAAGAAGCTTGCTGCGGAAGCAAACACTTGAAAGATTTTTTTCAAGTACATTCGCAGCAAAAAACCTGTGAGTGTCAGTTGGTCCATTAGATGATAGAGTTAAAGGGGCATTAAGAGGCGACAAGGAAATAGTAGAGAGACTAAATGAATTCTTTGCTTCGGTCTTTACTGAGGAAGATATAGGGATGTTGCCCATGACTGAAGTGGTATTTAAAGGTGCGGAAGAATTGAAGGAAATATCTATACATCGGGAAGATGTATTACAACTATTAGATAAACTGAAGAGTAGCAAATCACCTTGGCTGGATGGTATACATCCAAGGGTGTTGAAAGAACTGAAATATGAGATTGCAGACCTACTATTAGTAATCTGTGAACTATCATTAAAATCATCTAATACCTGAAGATTGGAGGATCGCCAACGTAACAATTTTTAAAAAGGGTTCCAAGGGTGATCCGGGAAACTAAAGACCGGTGAGCCTGACGTCAGTACCGGGAAAAATGGTAGAAACCATCATAAAGAATAAAATTACTCAGCATTTAGATAGTCATGGCCTAATGGGAGACAGCCAACATGGCTTTAGACAAGGAAGATCTTGTCTTACTAATCTGTTATGTTTTTTTGAAGGCGTGAATAAACAGGTGGACAAAGGTGAGTTGGTTGATATAGTGTATCTGGACTTTCAGAAAGCCTTTGACAAGGTCCCTCAGAGAATTTTGGCAAAACTAAAGAGTCATGGGATAGGAGGCAGTGTACTACTGTGGATCAGGAACTGGTTAAAAGATAGAAAGCAGAGGGTTGGGCTAAATGGCCAATTTTCCCAATGGAGAAAGGTGAATAGGGGTGTACCCCAGGGATCTGTGCTGGGTCCGCTGCTTTTTGACATATTCATAAATGACCTGGAAAATGGAATAACGAGTGAGGTTATTAAATTTGCAGATGACACAAAACTATTTAAAGTTGTTAAAACCCAAGAGGATTGTGGAAAATTGCAAGAGGATCTTGATAAATTGGAAGACTGGGCATCAAAATGGCAGGTGAAATTTAATGTAGACAAGTGCAAAGTTATGCACCTAGGGAAGAACAACCCAAACTATGGTTACACGATGCAAGGTTCCACTTTAGGAACCACCACCCAGGAAAAAGATTTAGGTGTCATTGTGGATAACATGTTAAAACCCTCAGCCCAATGTGCAGCGGCAGCCAAGAGAGCAAATAGAATGCTAGGTATCATAAGGAAAGGAATGGAAAACAAAACAAGATATTATAATGCCTCTATACCGTTCCATGGTGAGGCCGCACCTTGAATATTGTGTGCAATTCTGGTCGCCGTATCTTAAAAAGGATATAGCGTTATTAGAAAAGGTACAGAGAAGAGCCACCAAAATGGTAAAGGGGATGGAAGGATACTCCTAAGAAGAAAGGCTAAAAAGGTTAGGGCTCTTTAACCTGGAAAAGAGACGGCTGAGGGGAGATATGATAGAAGTCTATAAATTAATGAACGGAGTGGAACGGGTAAACTTAGATCGACTGTTTACGTTATCAGAATATAGAAAGACTAGGGGACATGCAATGAAGCTACAGGGTAAACTATTTAAGACTAATAAAAGAAAATATTTTTTCACTCAACGTGTAATCAAACTCTGGAATTTGTTACCAGAGGATGTAGTAAAGGCTGTTAGTGTAGCTGGGTTTAAAAAAAGGTTTGGACATGTTCCTGGAGGAAAAGTCTATAAACCATTATTAAGAAGGGACCCAGGATATCAATGCTTGACTCAGTACAAGCATTGTGGAACCTGTGTCTTTTGGGGAAACTGCTAGGTACGTATGACCTAGATTGGCCACTGTTGGAAACAGGATACTGGGCTTGATGGACCTTGGTCTGACCCATTATGGCATATCTTATGTTCTTAGGTATTTCCCTGTCCCCAGAGGGCTTACAATCTAAGCTTGTACCTGAGGCAAAGGAGGGTTAAGTCACTTGCCCTAGACCACACGGGGTGCCAGTGAGATTTGAATGCTGGTCTCTGGTCCCACCTGCTTCCCTAACTACTAGGCTAATCCAATTGGTTTATTGGTCTTCCTGCTGTGTCTTAGGTTTCCAAGCCCTATATTAATGATTTCATGGGACCAGTTCTATGTTATCTGAAGCTGCATAGCAGAATCCCCTAATGAGAAATTTAGCCTCAGATGGATTTACATCCCAGCACCGACTGCTTGATATTGGCAGCACAATCCCCAGGAATTTCTGCATTCCATGTTAGTGAAACCATAACTGGAAATGGTTGGATTTTAAATGTGTTAAGGAAAGTTATGAAGGGGGTTTAAAAGTTTTGGGCAAGTTCCTGGTGGAAGAGTCCATAAACCATTACTGAAATGGACTGGGGAACTCCACTGCTTGCCCCAGGATAAGCAGCATGGAATCTGCTTTCCTTTTGGTAACAGGATAGGTACTTGTGACCTAGATTGGCCACTATTGGAAACAGAATTTTGGATTTGGACTCAGTATGGTCTTTATGTTATGAATATTGTACCATGCTTACATCAATGTCTCATGATCATCAACATGGTATTAGGTTGCCCACTTCTTTGTCAGCACTTCAGTTAGTGCAGAATGCTGTGGCAAGGGTGGTTTTGATCATATTACTCCACGTTTGTGTGGTTAGCCATTCAGCAGCGGATTGTTTTTAAGGTTCTTTGTGTGGTGCTGAAGCTCTGGGTGGGCTTGTCTGCAGTTTGTTTAGCTGAGTTTTGGCATACTTCTATGCATCCAATTCATCAGGGGTTTAGTGATACTCATCTTGTCATCTCTTTGGTCTAGTTTACATGTCACAGGGTCTCATGCTTTTGCTGCATCTGTTTTGTGGAAACATTTACCAGCTTCTTTAAAGTGGCTGTCAAGATTTATTGTCTTTTATAGTCAGCTCTTGAAGAGCCATTTGGTTTTGTCAGGCATTTGGTGCTTGATTTTATGTGTGTTTTAAATTTTGCTTTATACTGCTTTGAACTTGTGATTAGGTGGTTTATAAATGCTGTAAATAAAATAAAAATTGAAGTCACCCAGGAAGGGAACATAGTATCCTTTGAGTGCCTGAGAAACATTATGGTGAATACTTCCTACCACTACTCCAGTACCTTTGGGTATAGAAGTAACACTTACCCTGCCATGATAGCACCAATATCAGAGATGAACCACTCCATGGAGTTAAAGCCAAGGATTCCAACACCATGATAAGGTTGCAATCCAAGCTACAAAAGATCAGAAGACAGTGATGTTATAGGATTAGTTATCCATCTCCTGTAGAGAAGGGAAAGAAGGTGCATACTCACTTGTAGGAAGCTTTTGGCTGCTGCCCGACATGCCTGGTAATACTGCCAATAGGAGGTAGTTTCCCATTGGCCATCTCTCTTCACAGCCAGCGCAGGCCGGTCACCATAACGCTGAACTGTCTGTTGGAAGAGCTGGTGCACAGTGATTGGAGGCTCTGACCCATGGCCTGTCTGTTCCATGCGTAATCTCACCACCCCATCACGCTTTGTGGTCCACAGATCATCTGCTGGTGCCAGCTTTAATTGGTCCCAATTTTCTGCCATAGTAAGAGGACAAACACTCTAAAGAGGGGAGCAATCACCCATTAAATCAATCCAAGGTTCTGATCCTGGACTATAAATCTCACTTTAGGCTAAGCCAGTGAGATTGTTACCTATTGCACCACTAGAGGTATCCTGGCCAGGGCCTAGAAGCTAATCCATTTTAACTATGTATCTGATTTATATCAGCTGCAATCTTGCAGTTTTAAAAATAAAAAGGTAGAAAAAGAAAAAATCCATAATAAAATACCCCCACATTTCCCCCCTCACAAAAATGCAGCATGTACCACCAGATCAAGTGGACTGACAGCCATTTCAACCTCTACCTTATGATCTGGAACCATTGGTGATGAAAGAAGTTGAAGCAGCATTGAAAGCCTTATCAAAGAACAAAGCACCAAGCATTGATGGCATTCCTATAGAAGAATTACAGCAAACTGATACAGCTATTACCATACTTACAAGGCTCTGCCAAGAAATTTGGATGACATAATGGCCAACTGACAGGAAAAGATCTGTTTATACCAACACTAAAGAAAGGTGATCCAACTGACTGGAAATTATCGCACACTGAATAATCTTTAGTAGAATCTTGCTAGCATATATGATCAGAGACTACAACCATACCTGGAAGAACTACCTGAAGTGCAAGCAGGATTCAGGAAAGGGCGAGGAACAAGAGACATCGCAGATATGAAATGGATCCTTGAAAAGACTAGAGAATACCAAAAGGATATCTAATTTGTGCTTTGACTATATCAAGGCTTTTGACTGTATAAACCATGAGAAACTCTGGACCACAATAAGCAGCATGGATACACCAGAACACCTGATCGTTCTCTTGCACAATCTGTATATCGATCAAGAAGCAACAGTTCGAATGGAACAAGGAGAAACAGAATGGTTTAAAATAAGCAAAGGTGTAAGAGAAGGCTGCAAACTTCCCCCTTATCTGTTTAATTTATATGCAGAACAAAACCAGAGAAGTAGGATTGTATGAAGACAGATGTGAAGATTGTTGGAAGACTCAATTTGCGCTATGCTGATACCACATTACTGGCTGAAAGTGAAGATGATTTGAAACGTTTGCTTCTCATGATCAAGAAAGTCTTAAAATGGGCCTGCACCTTAATGTAAAGGCAAAGATCATGACAAATAGAAAAAACCCCACAAGTTCATTGTTGGAGAAGAAATTGAAATTGTGGACAACTTTAACCTACTTGGATCAACTATCAATAAAGCAGCAACAAACAGTCAAGAAATTCAATGACGCATTGCTCTTGGCAGAATGGCTAAGACAGACCTAGACAAGATTTTCAAGAGCAGAGATGTCTCTTCATACAAAGATTTGACTCAAACCATGTTATTTTCAACATATGGATGTGAAAGCTGGACAGTGAAAAAGACAAGAAAATTGATGCCTTTGAATTATGGTGCTGGTGGAGAATACTGTGTATACCATGGACTGTGTATACTTGTAGCATGAAACCTCATAGAACCTCTGAACAAAAAACTAAATACCTCCAAAATCCTCAACCCTATAATTTCAGCTTGTTGTCAAAGCTTTATAGGGCATAAGTTTGTGTTACTCTGCACCATGTTTTATTAAATTTGTGAAAATCTCAGATAGGACTGCAAGCAAGTCCTCCAGCATGACTAGTCACTTTGCAGACATTTTGGCTCTCCCAACTAGACTGATTTGTGACCCTGAAGAGCTGAACCTGTATCACTTATATAGTGCTATGGGACATGTGATGTTGTACAAGGGTGATTGGCATTTATACTTTGCTTGTTGCTCCAGTAATTATCTACCACTCAGTGCTCAAGACCCCACCCATACCTCATGTCTACCGAACCTATACCTTCTTATAGTATGTAAAGCAATGAGTGACTGGTAAGAGTGAAAGGCACGATGCAGAGAAACGAGACCATGCATGCATTACCTTTCACTCTTCCCCCATCACTCATCGCTTTACATACTATAAGACCATTTATTGGAACGCTGCTACTCATGGATGTGATCTCAGGTTTCTTACAAAATAGTATGACAGGATAACAGCTCCATTTCCTATGTAGCCTCCTGCTGAGAGACTGAGCACTGGAAGAATGAGCGAGCTGGCATTTAACTGCACTCCCTTTGATTTGCTCAT
Source organism: Ichthyophis bannanicus (assembly GCA_033557465.1). Lineage (NCBI taxonomy): Eukaryota > Metazoa > Chordata > Amphibia > Gymnophiona > Ichthyophiidae > Ichthyophis > Ichthyophis bannanicus. Next base: position 53,895,636 of record CM066032.1, read on the forward strand.
TCTGGTTTTCTGCTTCCCACAAAGTCATTTCAGCACCTGTAAACATGGGTTTAGGTGCAGAAATGGAGTAAGCAAATTCAGAGACCCCATCTGTGAATATACTGGTCCATCATCTCTGTGCATAAGTTTGTTAGATAGGGGATGCATTCTTAGGGCACATAAAGGTGGGAGATAACCCATGCACATTGGTTTCCAAAGTTTTCTGGGAACAAAGTCAGTCCGCACATATAGGTGATGACAGCACCAGAGCCCTCACGGAAGCATCCCTCAGCTTTCAAAGAAAGCCTTTGGGAGATGCCACTATGCATGTGTGGTCCCCTTCCTGTGCCATCTTGCTCAGTCTTTCCCCCCCCCACCCCCAGAGCCCTTCAGACATCTGTCTGCTCTTCTCCTGGAAAAGGTTGATTTTCTATACCCGAGTTTCAAACTCAGGTAGTGCACAGGTCCTCTTCCCGCCACCTGAGCCCACTGCCCTGACAGTCTCTGGTTTGTAGTCTCTTGGTGCCTTTGTTTTCCAACTGCTGGCACTGCAGGTTTTCAACCTCGCTGGGATACTTTTCTCCCACGGCTACCAATGGTTTTAAAAAGTAACATAGTAACATAGTAAATGACGGCAGATAAAGACCAGCATGGTCCATCTAGTCTGCCCAGCAAGATGGCAAGAGTAGGTGCACCTGTCACTCTGTGCAGGCCACCCCACTCCATGTAGGACACCCCTATTTGTTGAGACGTTATATGGTTCAGAAGTTAGATGGTACTGTTTATTTTGTTTTTATCCTATTGCTGTAAAGGGATCCACTGTGTTTGTCCCATGCCTTTTTGAATTCCGTCACCATGTTTGCCCCCAGCACTTCCTTCAGGAGGGCATTCCAAGCATCCACCACCCTTTCAGTGAAAAAATATTTCCTGATATTGCCTTTCAGCTTGCTACCACTTGCAGCTTCATGTTATGCCCTCTAGTTTTACAGCTTCCCCAGCTTTGGAAGAGGTTTGTTCGTTCATCATTTCTCTTTAAGTATTTAAAGGTCTGAATCATATTTCCCCTGTCCCTCCTCTCCTCCAAAGTGTACATATTTAGTTCAAGTCTCTTCTCATAAGGCTTCTGACGCAGGCTCCAAATCATTGTTGCTTTCCTCTGAACAGTTTCCAGTCTTTACATCTTTTGCAAGATACGGTCTCCAAAACTGAACACAGTATTCCAAGTGAGGCCTCACCAGTGACTTGTACAGTGGCATTAGTACCTCTTCCTTTCTGCTGGTAATCCCTCTTTGTATGCAGCCCAACATCCTCCTGGCTTTTGCCACCACCTTGTCACACTGTTTTGCCACCTTGAGATCAGAGATAATCACACCAAGGTCTTTCTCCTGAACCGTGCATACCAACCTCTCGCCCCCTATCGCGTACATTTCCCTTGGATTTCTGCTACCCAAGTGCATGACACTTTCACATTAAATCGTAGTTGCCAAGCATTAGACCAGTCTTCCAGCTTTTTTTTTTTTTAACTTTTATTTTCATTTTGCAACAAACAAAAGAAACACACCAAAAGAGACAAAACAAGTATACAATAAGGAAAAGTAAACCCATTACCCCCCACCCCGATGCTTCTTCTCTACCCGATTATATCAGCATGTGAGCGCTTCCAATTAACAGTGATTATACATCAAACGATCAAAAGAGTATCTACAATACAGCATGATCATGGGACAGAGATATATACAAAGTTAGACAGTCAGATGAGAGCATTTAGCAAAATGTACATAGTCATTGAGCATCTTCCATTGAGACCAATGAGAAGGAGTCTGAACGGAGGAAGCGAACAGACGAGGTATTTGTTCATATTTACTGTAAAGACAAGCATGATTCCACCATTCATTGGGGCTCAGATGGGAGCAACTCTTGAGTAAAATCGCCACCAAGTATTAATGGAGCATTGGCAGAGGCCAAGGCCAACTGCGCAATACTTGCATAGTAAGCAGGGTTGTCCACATTCGGGGCATAATGCAAATACACGTGAATTCACTATCTCCAACCTCAAGGTGTACACGGGCCCATCTACCCTCCTTGTCAGCGCTAATATCAGGTACAGTAGCGTGCAAAGACTTCCTAACCAGAATGGCTATCCCGTACCATTTGGAAACGGTGGGAGAATAGGCAGCTACCATGTGAGGCTTAGCATTGAGTTTCAGTATTTCAGCAGAGTTTAAATGCGTTTCCTGAAGAAACACTAAATCAACATGCTCATGGCAAAGATAGCTAAGGATTTTCTTTCCTTTGAGTGGACCAGTAATGCCTTTGACGGTGAATGATAAGATTTTACATAAGGCCATTCAGGAAAGTTAAAAATTCTGAGCATGATAGCACACATAATTTCACTATGTCCCTCAAACTGACTGTATCTGGCTGTACACATGACATAGGAAAAATAAGCTAATATAATACAATGAAGCGCCCCACATTAACAAAGAAAACCGCAATACGGTAGAGAAGCAAAACCCCAAAATTACTGGCGACCATGTGTCTGCGGGGAGAAACCCCAGAGAAGGCCGAAATTGAAAAACACATAACCTGTAGGACTGTGCGTGCTCCGAATCCGACCGAGGCACACATCATGAAGGGATAGGAGACCAAAAAACAAAAGTCATATAGAGAAAGAAAGAAAGTCCAGGCTATTTCTGTGCTTGGCTATGACCGCCGCATCGGGCCCTTCAAAATGGCGGATAGAGCCGGCAGATAAGAGTCCAAGATTTGGGATCAGCGCATCTGCTCTGCTTCTTTGGAGTCTAAAAATGTTGATAGTAGATCAGGATCTTCGAACGTCCTGGTTTGGTTGTGGAGAGTCACTCGGAGCTTCGCTGGATACAACAGGCCAAAGCGAGCCTGTAGCTGTTGAAGTCGAGGGCGAAAAGCAAGGAGTTTCTTCCGACGGTCAACGGTAGGCTTTGCCAAATCAGGAAAGAAGGAGACCTTACGACCTTCAAATTCCAAATGATGATTCGCTCGGGCAGCATGTAAAATTTGTTCCACTTGTTGATATCGTAGCAAGCTAAAGATAATAGGCCGGGGGGTCGTGCGGTTGAGCGCCATGTGGGCAGGAACACGGTATGCTCGATCGATTTCCAGTTCTCTGTGAAAAGTGATCTTCAGCAAGGAGGGAAGAGTTTTGAGCAAGAATTCTCTTATATCTCCTGCTTCCACCCCCTCCGGTATTCCAATGAGCCTCACATTGTTGCGACGGGCTCGATTATTGCTATCTTCTAACTCCTTTTGAAGATTCTGTATCTGGCGCTCAGCCTTGTCCAGTTTGCCCAAGCGCACCTCGTGCGAGTCAAGGACCCCCGCCATGTTGTCCTGCCGTAATGAAAGACTTTCAAGTCGGTCCTGGAGCACTCCAAAGTCTTCTCGCAGGGCTCGAAGCGCTTCTCCATTGGACTGCACCAATTCCTTCACGCCGCGTATTTCCTCCAAAATCTCCAGGTGCATTTCGGGGTTTTCACGAAATGGAACCATCTTCTGTGGGGAAGACACCGCTGTTTTGGAGTGTTTTCCGTGAGAAGAAGAAGGAGACCCGAAGTCCAAGCGCGCTGGTTTATGGGCCGCCATCCCCCCCGAGGTGCCCCGGTCAGCTCGGAGCGAAATAGTAAATTTGTATAGGTATTAAATCAGGATTCTAAGTAGGCCTCTCGGGAGCTTCAACGCAAAGCGTCCTACCCGCTGGACATCAGGCTCCGCCCCCCCAGTCTTCCAGCTTTTATAGATCTTTCCTCATGTTAACCACTCCCTCAGGGGAGTCCACTCTATTGCAAATTTTTGTGTCTGCAAAAAGACAGACTTTTCCATTCAGTCCTTCAGCAATATCACTCAAGTACATTGAACAGTGCCGGACCCAGGAGCAAACCCTGGGGCACCCCGCTAATTACCTCCCTCTCATCCGAGTGAGCTCCATGTACAATCACCTTGTCATCTGTCAGTCAACCAATTTCTAATCCAGTTTACCATCTTGGGACCCATCCCCAAGCTACTGAGTTTGACAAGCCTCCTATGAGGAACAGTATCAAAGGCTTTGCTGAAACCCAGGTAGATGACATCCATCGCATGCCCCTGATCTAGTTCCTTGGTCACCCAGTCAAAAAACTCAGATTTGTTTGGCAAGATCATCCTTCGGTAAAACCATGTTGCCTTGGATCTTGCATCCTGTTGGTTTTGAGAAAGTTCACTATTCGCTCTTTCAGGAGCACCTCCATTACTTTTCCCGCCACCGAGGTAGTTTGACACTTCTTCCCTTTCACCACTTGTGTAGAGGTACGACATCAGCCATTCTCCAGTCCTGAGGAACCTCTGTTTCCAAGGATCTGTTGAAGACATCCTTTAATGGTCCTGCAAGAATCTGAGCTCTTTCAGTATCCTGGGATGTATCCCATCCGGTCCCATGGCTTTGTCCACTTTGTTTAGCAAGTTGTTCTAACACCTCATTTTCTGTGAATGGTGTGGTATCTACTTTACTCCCATTTTTATATTTGGGAGTCACAGCTGGTCCATCTCCAGGATTTTCTTTAGTAAAAACAGAGCAGAAGTATTTGTTTAGCAATGTCGCTTTCCACGAGTCCTTTCCCAGCACTTCTGAGTCCTGCAATTCCAACACTGATCTTCCTTTCCCCGAATATATCTGAAGAAAGTTGTCGCAACCCTTAACATCTTTAGCCCTCTTTTCCTCTGCCTTTGATTTTGCTATCCTTATTTCTCTTTTTGACTCCGAGTTTGATCTTGTATTCATTTCTGTGTTCTTCTGTTTACAAGCTTTTGAATTTTGCGAAAGCTGTGGTTTTTGCCTTTGAGCAGCCACTTCTTTGGAAAACCAAATAGGTTTTCTCCTCTTGTTTTTATTTACTTTTCTTACATACCTGTTGCCCCATTTATTGCCTACTTTAGGCCATTGCAATTCCACTTCCTTTATCTCCTTCCACCCCGTCATCTCCTCCTTTAAGTACTCTGCCATTTTATTTATTTTATTTATTTATTTAACAGTATTTTTAAACCGCCTTATCTTATTAATCAAGGTGGTATCACAGCAAACAATCGGGTAAAGTGAGTGTGTTAATCATGCAGTGAGGGTGCAATTTAGTTGAGTGTGTGTTGTATCGTGTGCTAGATTGGGGTGAGCTATGTACAAGGTGTGGTGTGTTGCGTGCTAGAATGGTTTGAGCTATGTACAGTGTGGGCTATATACAGTGGTGCTGTAAAACATTATCTGTACAGGCAGCAATATGTGCTGTTATACATTCTCTTAGGTTATGTGATGTGTCCATAGTGTTCTATGAACAGCATGGTTTTTAGCTGTTTTCTAAAGTCTTTGAGGTCTGTAGTTGTCCTCAAGTCGTCTGGTAGTTTGTTCCATATAGTTGGAGCAGCCATGGAGAGAGCTCTGTCTGTTGTGTCCTTGCGTGTGTGTTTGAATTCACCTGGGGTGCTGACTCGGTTGCGTGTTTGTTTTCTTCTAGGACGAGTGCTGTTGTCTGGTTGAATGAGGGTGTGTAGGCTGTTGGCTGATGTGTGCTGATTTATCTTAAATAGGTTTATGATAGTTTTGTATCTGATGCGTGCACCGATTGGGAGCCAGTGTAAGTCTTTTAAGGTGGGTGTGATGTGGTCCTGTCTTGCAGTACCGGATATTATTCGTGTGCTGCAGTGTTTTGTGCTAGCTGGAGTGGTTTGAGGGCTTGTTTCGGTAGTCCCAAGTATATCGGATTGCAGAAGTCCAGTATTGGGGTTATCAGTGCTTGGAGGACGGTACGAAAGTGTTCTGGGGCAAGGAGTGGTTTCAGTCTCCTGATGATTCGCATCTTGTAGTAGACTTTTTGTATTGTTTTGTCTATGTGTGGCTTGAGGTTTAGCTTGTTGTCCAGAGTAACTCCAAGGTATCTCACTTCTGATTTTATTGGAATAGTAGTGTTTTGTATCTTGATGTTTGGCGGGTGTATGAAGCTTTGGTTCCGAGTGATTATTAGAGCTTCAGTCTTGTTGTTTATTGCGAGGTTGTTGTTTTGACACCAGCTTGTCATTTGGGTAAGGCAGTCTGTTATCTTGGAGAAATCCGGGTTGTCGATTTCTATCGGGGTGTATATCATGATGTCGTCTGCATATATTGTGTATTGAATGTTGTTCTCTTTCATGATGTCGCATATCGGTTGGATGTAGATGTTAAATAGGAGGGCTGAAAGTGCGGATCCTTGAGGTACTCCTTGGCGGACATTTATGGGTCGGGAGGTGTTGTGTCCCACCTTGACCTGTAGCTGTCTTTCGGTTAGGTATGAGTGGAACCATTTCAAAGTGATACCGTGTATACCAGTGTTCTTTAGTCTTTCCAGGAGCGTGTTGTGGTCCACTGTGTCGAAGGCTGAGGAGATGTCGATGAAGATCATTATGATTCCCTTCCTGTTGTCAATTATTCTTAGGATGCTGTCGAAGAGGTAGATCAGTAGCGTTTCGACTCCGTGGTTGGGACGAAAGCCGTGTTGGTTGTCGTCGAGTGTTTCATGTTTGTCGATGTGTTCCTGGAGTTGTAGTTGTACCGTTTTTTCGATGATTTTTGCCAGGAAGGGTATGCTGGAGATCGGTCGGTATGCTGCTGGATCCTTTTTGTCGAGTGTTGTTTTATTGAAGTCAGTGTATTTGAAGTTTAGGACTTTGAGCTTGCTATGATTGGCCTGAACCATGGCTTTTATCTCAAACCACACCGTGTTATGTCGCTGTTGCTCACAGGGGCACCCACCCAGACATTCGACATGCTATCACCGTTGGTGAGCACTACATCCAGCGTTGAGCTTTCCCTGGTTGGTTCCATCACCATTTGTCTAAATGCATCTTGGAGAGTATCCACAATCTTTGTTTCTTTCCAGATGTGCAGGAGTAATCCAATCCACATCAGGTAGATTAAAGTCACCCAATATGATCGCATCCCCCTTTGTTGCTATCTTGGCAATATCTTTAATCAACTCGTTATCTCTCCAATTTGAGTCGGAGGTCTGCAGACTTCAGCAATAAGGATGACAGTGCCATCTCCTCTTTCCAACGCAATCCAGAGTGCTTCTTTTCCCCATGTTCCCTGCATTTCAGTAGCTTTAATATTGCTTTTGACATACAAGGCTACTCCTCCTCCTTTTCCATTTTCTCTGTCTCTTATATGGCTATGGCTATATCCGAATCATGTGATTCATTAAACCATGTTTCTGTAATGGCCACAATGTCCAAGTCCATTTCCACCATTAGGGCTTCCAGGTCTGGAATTTTGTTAGCTAAGCTTCGAGCATTTGTGCTCATTGCTTTCCAGCATTTTCCTGGCTTGTGTGTATTTTGCATCAATTTTGTTCTGCCTACTTCCCACATGTTTTTGATGTGTGGTTTAAAAGTGTGGCTGTTTCTGATGGTGTTCTGCTTTTGCTGGGGGTGGCATGCAGATGTTGACCTTCCACATCTGTCACCCCCTTTTCCTAGTTTAAATGCATATCCAAATACTGCCTGAAATTTTCACTTAGGATTCTTTTCCCTGTGACAGATGTAGTCCATCAGCACAGTATAGTCTCTTGTTGGTCCATCTGTTGTCCCAGTTGCCAATAAATCTGAATCCTTGTTTACACCAGGTCTGGAGCCATGTATTAAAGCTGTTAATGCGATGCAGCCTTTGTCCCCTTACAAAGAACAGGTAGAACTTCTGATTGGTGTGTCAAAATAATGTCCCTGACTGACACATGACTGCTGCCTTCGCTGCCTGCGACCGGACCATGACCTCATAGCATGCAGGCTCTGTAAGAAGATGTCCACCAAGGCCCTCAAGAGCCACCAGCAGCAGCCACAATCAGAGAAAACTTGAGTCCCCGGTACCTCTGAAGGCCAAGGCCTTTGACACCACAGAATCCCTTGGTAGCCTCATGGACCCCAGCTGACACCATGATTACTCAGAAAGGGGGTCTCCCTTGAGGGAGGCCAAGGAGGCTTCGAAGGCAGCGTCCCTGGACAGTTCATACAGTCTGGGAAAGCCCCAAGCCAGGTCCCTAGACGCTTGTCCTAGGGATCGGAGAAGGAGTGACCTAAGGTCCCCCAGGTCTCTACCATGGGCTGGCCTTGGTTGCCTGAACATAAGAACATAAGATATGCCATACTGGGTCAGACCAAGGTCCATCAAGCCCAGTATCCTGTTTCCAACAGTGGCCATTTTAGGTCATACGTACCTAGCAGTTTCCCCAAAAGACAGGTTCCACAATGCTTGTACTGGGTCAAGCATTGATATCCTGGGTCCCTTCTTAATGGTTTATGGACTTTTCCTCCAGGAACTTGTCCAAACCTTTTAAACCCAGCTACACTAACCACCTTTACTACATCCTCCGGTAACAAATTCCAGAGTTTGATTACACGTTGAGTGAAAAAATGTTCTCTTTTATTAGTCTTAAATAGTTTACCCTGTAGCTTCATTGCATGTCCTAGTCTTTCTATATTCTGATAATGTAAACAATCGATCTATGTTTACCCGTTCCACTCCATTCATTAATTTATAGACTTCTATCATATCTCCCCTCAGCTGTCTCCTTTCCAGGTTAAAGAGCCCTAACCTTTTTAGACTTTCATAGGAGTATCCTTCCATCCCCTTTACCATTTTGGTGGCTCTTCTCTGAACCTTTTCTAAACGCTATATCCTTTTTAAGATATGGCGACCAGAATTGCACACAATATTCAAGGTGCGGTCTCACCATGGAATGATAGAGGCATTATAATATCCTTTGTTTTATTTTCCATTCCTTTCCTTATGATACCTAGCATTCTATTTGCTTTCTTGGCTGCCGCTGCACATTGGGCCGAGGGTTTTAACATGTTATCCACAATGACGCCTAAATCTTTTTCCTGGGTGGTGGTTCCTAAAGTGGAACCTTGCATCGTGTAACCATAATTTGGGTTGTTCTTCCCTAGGTGCATAACTCTGCACTGGTCCACATTAAATTTCATCTCCCATTTTGATGCCCAGTCTTCCAATCAAGATCTTCTTGCAATTTTCCACAATCCTCTTGGGTTTTAACAACTTTAAATAGTTGTGTCATCTGCAAATTTGATAACCACTCCTTATTCCACTTTCCAGGTCATTTATGAATATGTCAAAAAGCAGCAGACCCAGCACAGATCCCTGGGGTACACCATTCACCTTTCTCCATTGGGAAAATTGGCCATTTAGCCCAACCCTCTGCTTTCTATCTTTTACCAGTTCCTGATCCACAGTAGTACGCTGTCTATCCCACGACTCTAGTTTTGCCAAAGGTCTCTGATGAGGGACTGTCAAAGGCTTTCTGAAAGTCCAGATACACTATATCAACCAACTCACCTTTGTCCACCTGTTTATTCACACCTTCAAAAAAACATAGCAGATTAGTAAGACAAGATCTTCCTTGTCAAAAGCCATGTTGGCTGTCTCCCATTAAGACATGACTAAATGCTGAGTAATTTTATTCTTTATGATGGTATCTACCATTTTTCCTGGTACCGACGTCAGGCTCACCGGTCTGTAGTTTCCTGGATCACCCCTGGAACCCTTTTTAAAAATTGGTGTTACATTGGCAATCCTCCAATCTTCAGGTATTAAAGAGATGATTTTAATGATAGTTCAGATTACTAATAGGAGGTCTGCAATCTCATATTTCAGTTCTTTCAACACCGTTGGATGTATACCATCCGGCCCAGGTGATTTGCTACTCTTCAGTTTAATAGTTGTAATACATCTTCCCGATGTATCGATATTTCCTTCAATTCTTCCGCACCTTTAAATACCAGTCATGGGTAACATCCCTATATATCTTCCTCAGTAAAGACCGAAGCAAAGAATTCATTCAGTCTCTCTATCGCCCTGTCGCCTCTTAGTGCACCTTTAACTCCTCTATCTAATGGACCAACTGACTCACAGGTTTTTTGCTGTGAACGTACTTGAAAAAAATCTTTAATTTCACGTTTTTGCTTCCACAGCAAGCTTCTTAAATTCTCCCTTTGCCTGCTTTATCAATGCCTTGCATTTGACTTGCCAGTGCTTGTGCTGTTTCCAGGTTGTCGTTTAGCTCTTTTTTCCATTTCCTGAAAGATGCTTTTTTAACAGCCTCTGACCACACCTTTAAACCATGCTGGCAGTTTTTTTCCACTTCCTTCCACTTTTCTTAGAGCGTGGAATAAAGCTGGCTTGGGCTTCCAAGATAGTATTTTTAAACACCCAAGCTTGATGTAAGTCTTTAACCTTTGCAACTGCTCCTTTTAGTTTTTTGTTTTGTTTTTTTAACCGTTTTCCTCATTTTATCATAGTCTCCCTTTTGAAAGTTAAAAGGTAGTACTGTGGATTTCCTTACTATCCCTCCTCCACAAATTAAATCAAAAGCAATCATGCTATGATCACTATTGCCAAGTGGCCCCAACACCCTTATCTCTTGCATTAGATCTGGTGTTCCACTAAGAACTAGGTCCAATATGGCTTCCCCTCTGGTCGGTTCATGAACCAACTGCTCCAAGAAGCAGTCATTTATATCATCTAGGAACTTTATCTCCCTAGCATGTCCTGACGTGACACTGACCCAGTCGATACCGGGGTAGTTGAAATCACCCATTATTACTGTGCTGTAACTTTTGTTAGCTTCCTTGATTTGAGCATTTCATCATCCATTTGTTAATTCTGGCCAGGTGGTCGATAGTACACCCCCACTGCCATCGCCTTCCCCTTTTTACATGGAATTTTAATTCATAGAGATTCTACAGAAAATTTTGTTTCCTGCAACACTAATCTTTCTGACTTAATGCCCTCTCTAACAGAGTGCAACCCCTCCACCAATTTGATCAGCTCTATTATGATATAGTTTGTACCCAGGTATCAGTGTCCCACTGGTTGTCCTCCTTCCACCATGTCTGATATTCCAATCATATCTAACCTCTCATTTAATGCTATATATTCTAACTCTCCTATCTTTTTTAGACTTCTAGCATTTGCATACAAGCATTTTAGAGACTATTTTATTCATATTAATTTGGCTATTGGTAGACATGGGTAATTTGGGAACTTTAAGCACTGTCTGCTCCATACTCCAGGGCATTTGGGCTACTTTACTCTTTTAGAACCTCTGGTAGTATCCTTCAAGGATACATTCTTCCGAACCATCCGCTCTTGGGCGACTGTGGGCTTTCCCCTATTATCTAGTTTAAAAGCTGCTGTCCTTTTTAAAGGTTAATGCCAGCAGCCTGGCTCCATCCCGGTTAAGGTGAAGCCCATTCTTTTGGAAGAGCCCCTCCTTTCCCCAGAATGTTCCCCAGTTCCTAACAAATCCAAAACCCTCATCTCTGCACCATTGTCTCATCCATGCATTGACACTGGAGCTCTGCCTGCCTTTTGGGTCCTGCGTGTGGAACGAGAAGCATTTCAGAGAACATTACCCTGGAAGTTCTGGATTTCAACTTCCTACCTAAAAGCCTAAATTTAGCCTCCAGAACCTCCCTACCACATTTTCCTAGGTCATTGGTACCGACATGTACCAAGACTGCAGACTCCTCCCCAGCAGTATTTAAGACCTTATCTAGGTGGTGTGTGAGGTCCACTACCTTCGCATCAGGCAGGCATGTTACTAGGCGATCCTCACGTCCACCAGCCACGCAGCTATCTACATGCCTAATGATTGAATCACCAACTATAACGGCTGTCCTAACCCTTCCCTCATGGGCCCATGTCCCTGGAGAAACATCCTCGGTGCAAGAGGGTTTTACATCACCTGGAGGACAGGTCCTAGTTATAGGATCACTTCCTGCCACAACAGGGTGATGCTCGGTCACGTGACCTCTCTCCTCCATGGCAACAGGGATGCTGCCAGACTAGAGGTGGGACTTCAGGACTATATCCCTGTAGGTCTCGTCTATGTACCTTTGTCTTCCTTATATTTTCCAAGTCTGCTACTCTAGCCTCTAGAGAATGGACTCATTCCCTGAGAGCAAAGAGCTCCTTGCACCTAATGCCCACTTAAGACCTGTCAGACGGCTGCCTAGGGTGAGAACTTACACAATCTTGACGATGCATATATTCATATGATTCTTGCAAGGTATTGTGGGTATTGTAGTTCATTCACTCCCAAACACAGCTGATGACAATTTGAGTTGTGAAAACCAAGTGGTAAGATCAATAAAATACTTCTTTTATTGATGGGGTTTAATTCACCCAGCACATGTATGCTTGATAGCACTATAAATGAGGTTACTTGCTTGCAGTTTTTAAAATGGATAACAAAAAGTCACAAAGTAAACCGGAAATAAACCTTCAGCTTGTCAGGCAATTAGCTAATGTTTTCTTAGCAAGTAATTACCAAATACAAAGGCACAAAGTAAAGAATAAACTTTGCTGGTTAGGTTAACTTCTGCTTATTTTCCACGCCGATCTCAGCAGTGATTCTCCCTTGCTCACACACACAATCAGGTGCAGCCCTAATTACTATCAATGGACCAGCTGAAAGCCTTTAGCTGGCTGGCTGCTACTGTGTGAGCCCAAATCCTGCTTTAAGAGCTGTTTGCAGTGGAAATAAAGAACAAAGTTAGGTTTCTTTGTGATGGCTGATGTGTTTGCTCACAGAAAGCTAGCATTTAGATAGAGAACAGTCCATATAAATAGTTTCATCTGCTGTATCTCCCCCTTCATCAACAATCATAGGGTCAATATCATACATTGGCACAGATGAGTCTTTCATTAAGGCACTATCATGAGAATGCTCATTCCCTTGCTGCCATTCTCTATTATAGATAGGGTCTGGATCAGTGTTCATACCTGAGCCTCTCCTGCTATCATTATTCCTCTCTGTATAGCCTGGCCAATATGTAATCCAATTCTGATGTCCAGCCTTCCAATCTTGATCCCTGGATCTCCTCTTACATACCTTCTGGCCTTGGCCTGAAAGTCCCTTCCACATGCAGTCTTCTCTCTTCCAGGTAGCCACTGGTGATTCCTATCTCTGCCAATCCATTCCTCTGGCTGAATCCAGTCCAATGGACTCTGCTGGCTTTTGGAATACCTCCCAGTATGAGTACTGCCTTGGAATCTCCCAGACCTTCCAATGGCCTTTCTTCTCTTCCTTCCAGAGAGTTTCCTTCTCTCTCTATCTGCTTGGCTTGGCTTCTGTTTCTCCAGGTGATACTGGTGCTTGAGCTTGTAGCCGTTGCTGTCTCTGTATCTCTTTCTGAAGCTGTTCTTGAAACTCTCCCTGAAGCTGGGCTGGAGCTTGTAGTAACTGTTATCTGAAGAATAAGCTCTATTCTTATTCTGTCCTAATGTGTGCTGCTCCCTAACACAGCGCAGCTGTGTTGAATCAGGCCCTGCCCTTTGAGAGGAGTGCTTAGGGATTACCTCATAGCTCTCTTGATTGCACACACATTTTCTCACTTCAGCCCCTCTCATGGCTGCTGGAAACCTGGTGCATTCTGGGACTGGTAGTCTTTTATGTGAAAACTCTGTTTTCTTGCTTCTACCAGAACTGACAGGTTGCTTGTTCAGAGTCACATCATCTTTTCTATAGCTCCTACCTGAGCTATGATAAGCTTCCTTATCACAGACCTCACCAACTGGGAGAAAATCATATATATGACACTCAATGCAAGACTGAAAATCCCCCATCTCTCTGCTGGACTGCTGTCTGCATCTTATTTTTAAGCTTGTGTTTAGATCTTTAAGTTCTTTACTTAAGGGGTGCTATGGATATTTATACTAATAAAACTGTTCCTAATACTTTTAATATACCTTGTTCACCTGAAGCTTAATTAATCTCAGGACCTTAGTGTATGACCGATTTAGGTAACGAGCTTCACCTGAGCGCACCTCCTGTCCTTCAAGATGTGTAAGGACCTATAAAGCTATGATAATCCCAGGGGTGGGTGGGTGTTAGGGAGGGAGGGAAATAACACTTATTAAAAGAGGGCTGCTACACAGTACCCTGTCCTGTGCTGCTGAGGTATTTGACAATTCCTTAGGCGTAAAAAGAGCCAATGGGTTCCCCCTTAAGTGTAGGGGTGTCAATGATTTGGTGATATCCTATGTCATCCATGGCTTGATCAAATGACATGCTTTGTGCATTAGTTATTATTGAGGAGAGATTGAAATCCCCTAGTACGATGTGGTCTTTACCGATTGGAGTGTCAAAGCATGCAGATTCAAGTATATTGGTTAGTGAACTGTGGTCTTATGATGGGGACCTATATCTTAGAGTGATTGACAGATGTTTGGTTTGTATTGTTAGCATATCAAGCCCTTCTATGTTTACAGTAGAAGTGTAATGGGCTTCTAATACAGTTTTGCATAGTATAAGTACTCTTCCTCTTTTATTGCATCTTAGACAATGGAAGATGTAGTCTGGTGCTATGATCTGGTTAAAGAGTATTGTGTCTGTCATAGAACCAGGTTTCTATGATACAAATGTTGTTGGGTTTAGAGTTGTGAATGAGAGATCAGATATAATAGGGATCTTATTCCTCACCATTCTTGCATTTAAAAAAGAAGCCATTTTAGGATGTTCACGTTGTTTATGGCATGGTGTTTGTGATTCCATGTGTCTTATAAATGGTTGCATGCTATGATGTGTGGTGTGGTATCTGTTTGCTGCTGCTGTCTCCTTGGGGCAATAATGGCATGAAATTATTAGTATATGGTGTGGCTGTTGTGCGAGTATGCTTACCATCAGTATTCTTGAGATAAGTACAATGTTTTTATAAACCAGCATGGAATGCAAAATGAATAAACATTAAATTCAAGAAAGGTGGGGTGGGTGACTACCTTTCATGCAGGTTGTGCTGGTTTTATCAAAGGGCTATAGTATTTCCAGGGCTTTTTAATGCTTGTAGTTGGTGTTAGTGGCACTGATGGTTTATTTCTCTTTAGTCCTTAGACTTCAGTCTCTTCACAGATCAGGGTGGAGTATCACTAGTGTGAAGGTGTCTTCAGTGTGGTTGTTCTTATAGATTGTTTCCATGTCTCCTATTCAGTATGGGTAGAGGGCAGTGAGGTTGTTCCAGCTATGGATAAGTGTAAGGAGGACAAAGCACGGCTTCTCCTGGGGTCCTTGCTTAAGAGCCTTGGCAAAGGGCCCTCTGGCAAGGCCTATGCCTGGTGGGCCTGTGCCTGAGGGTGTGCCTAGCAGCATTTATTATTTTAAAGAACTTCGGTGGGAGAGGGGCTGCAGCACAATTGGGCGTGTTGGTGGGGAACAGAGGAGCTTACTTGCCTATTCCCTGCTGGTGGGTCCAATCAGCAGTAGTGAGGAAGAGGCCAACGCCTAGCAATGCTTTTGATTTTAAAAAGTTCATGGGAACTAGAGCTATATAACTTGGTAAAAAAAAAACGGCCTGGTACAGGAGCATCTGTGGACTGCCTGCAATTTGTGCAGATGGATTTGGTGAGAATGTATAGTGTCAAGTGGAGTCCATTATGAAACCCCAAGTAAGAAGGTGCAGCATTCAGTCACACCCCCTGAAGACTATGAACATGAATATTCCACACCACACTCATAAGTAAAATATACACCAGTCCCAGTAGATGTGAAACAGGACTTCAACTGGGTCTTCAGCTTGAGACAATGTTTGATTAAATCTGAAGTAAATGTTCTATAACATGGGTGCCAAATAAAAGTACATCAATTTCTAGACATACAAGAAGATTGCTGAGGAGCAAAGGAGACAAGATGAGTACTATGAACATATTAGCTAGATATTCAGGGACCCTGTGTAAAGTATGCATCAATTAGCATAGTCAATTAACGGAAGCAGACAGTATAGTGCAGTAGCAGGTAATGACAATATCCTTATAATGCAGAGGTTTGCCATGTATACTGCCCTTGACCTAAGCAGTCCAGGATGCTCATTTTAAAGTTACTACCACGCCCAGGCATTCCTGCTGTACTCACCAGGACTATGGAACGTGCTTCCAGATAAGATAAGGGCCATTCATAGGCAACTAAAGACCCAGGTGTTCAGAGTACTATGGGAAAGGTGTACACTAGTAGTCTTTAGGTATGTCACTCAAATTGTAACTTCCAGGAACAAGCAGGAAGTCAATCCTCACATATGGGTGATGTTTATGTTTATTGGGGAGCTTAATAGACTGCCCATCACAATAGCATCTGAGCGGTTTACAATATACAAAAGGCTGCTTATAAAATTAGGAAAGGAATGCCATAGTGTGATAGGAAAGGAGAGAAGAGTAAAGGTCGAAGCTAGATTATAGTAACAGACTCAGGGAATCATCATGGGGGTGGTAGAGAGGGGGCACGGGGGGGGGGGGGGGGAGAGGCCAAAAGCTAGGCAGAAGAGATGGGTTTTTAGATTTGCTTTAAATGTTTTAAATGAGGGCTCCAAACGAAGGTCTGGGAGGAGTGAGTTCCATAGGTGGGGACCAAGGAAATAAAAGGCAGAGGAACAGGTGTTTCTAGGCGGGCCCTGGAGGGGGAGGGTAAGGTTATGCGGTTCATGTGGATGGTGCTGAGGGAACAGTGGGGAGTATGGAGGTGGATTAGATCGGCAAGATAAAGGGGAGTGCCAGTGTGAATAGACCTGTGGACAAAAAGGAAGAAATTTGTACTGATTACGGAAGGGAATCAGAAGCCAGTGCAGACGAATGAGAAGGGGGGTGATATGGCTGAAACGGGAAGAGCAAGTAAGGATACGGACAGCAGTGTTGTGGACTCACTGCAGACATTGAAGTTGGAATTGGGGAGACCAGCTAAAGAGATGTTGCAGTAATCTAGGCATGAGATAACAAGGGAGATGAGGAGGGTGGTCATAGCAGAGAAAAAGAGGAAAGGGCGTATAGATCGGAGTTGTCTTAGGGTGAGAAAGCAATGCTGAACTACAGATGAGATATATGCTTTGAAAGATAGGGAGGAGTTGAGGGTCACACCAAGGTAGCGCAGAGAGGTAACGATGGGGATTGGAGCGGAAGAGAGCAGGGGAATGAGGGAAGGGGTAGGGCTACTGGCAGTGAACCAAATGGCTGAAGTTTTAGAGAGATTGACATGCAAGTTGGAGGAAAGCCAGGATTCTACTGAGGAGAGACAATTGTTAAAGGGGGTAATATCGGGGGGGGGGGGGAAGAGACTGACAGTGTGATAAAGAAGACAGATATCGTCAGCGTAATATGTGGAGACACCATGTTGTTGGACTAGGAGTGCGAGAGGAGCCAAAAAGACATTAAAGAGGAGGGGAGCGAGGACAGAGCCCTGGGGAACACCACAAGGAAGGGGAGTGGAGGGTGAAAAGAGAACCAGTGGAAACTGAAAAGGACCGACCAGAGAGGAAAGAGTGAAACCAATGAACAGTGCCGGTGATGCTGGCATCTTGGAGGCGTGAAAGGAGAGTGCGATGATCAATGAGGTTGAATGCAGCAGAGAGATCCAGAGAGACAGTGAGTGATAAGGCCATGGTTGTGAGCAGTGTGTAGCTTGTTTAGAAGAGAAAGAAGAATGGACTCTGTGCTGTGACCGGGATGGAAACCTGATTGTTGAGGGTGAAGGGTGAGAAAAACTTCAAGGTGATATGACAATTGAATGAAAACAAGTTTTTCTAAAAGCTTGGAGAGGAAAGGGAGATTAGAAATGGGATACTAGCTAGAGGTGGAAGAGTGATCTAGTGATTCCTTTTTCAGAATGGGGCAAATTCTAGCATGTTTCCAAGGAGAGGGGAAGACACTGGTGGAGAGACTAGAGTTAAAGATAGAGAGAATGTGGGGGGAGAGAGATAGAGATGGATCTAAGACCCAGTGGGAGGGAATGGGATCAGAAGAGCAGAAGGTTTTCTGAACGGAGTTGAAGGTCTTGGAGAGGGTGGAGGCAGAGATGGGTTCAAAAGAGGACCATTGATGAGAGAGGGAGGGGCGGGGGGGGGGGATAAGGGGGAAGAGGAAGGAGGAATAGCATCTGGGACTGGTGGGGGAGGGCAGTAGGGAAATGAGAGGCAGAGGGAAAGGACTGTAGAGGAGAAGTAGGTTGCCAGAGAGGCAGGCTCAGGAGTGACTAGGGGGAGGGAGTGAGAAGAGGAAGACTGAGGAGCAGATAGGGAACGAAGGACAGAGTACAATTGGCAGAAATAGTTGGTGGATGTGGAAATAAGGGAGGAAAAATAATCCTGTTTGGCGGTATGGAGCAAGAGATGATGATGGTGACAGGTATGGAAGCGGTCCAGAAGGGGAGAGGGATGTTTGCACCAAAGTCTTTCAGCATGATGGAGATGCCTGGGAAGAAGGGAAAGACTGGGGTGGAACCAGGGGTGGCGACGAGGAGATGGATGGGGCTGGAGAGGGGCTAGGTTATCGAGAGCAGTTGAAAGGACTGACTTCCAGGTGTTAACCTGGGTATTTATAGGAAGGTGATGAAAGTCAGGGGGAAGAAGGGTATCGGAGGAAGGGAACGGGAGAAAAAAGTGTTAGCATTAATGTGACGAGAAAGCTGTGAAGGTGCAGTCAAGAGGGGAGGAAGCAGAAGTGATCAGTCCAGGGGAGGGGTAGGGAGGAGGGAGAAGATAGAACGAGGGAGGAAGCCTTGGAAAGGATAAGGAAGGAAGGAGAGAGAGAGAGAGAGAGAGAGAGAGAGAGAGAGAGAGAGAGAGAGAGAGAGAGAGAGAGAGAGAGAGAGAGAGAGAGAGAGAGAGAGAGAGAGAGAGAGAATGAATCGTGGGATGAAGTAGAGTTAACATGGACATTGAAATCTCAGAGTATCAAAAGCTGGGAGTAGAGAAGTGAAGCCTCAGATGGTAGACAGAAGGGAGTCCCAGACCGGGTCTGATAGAGAAGGAGGGGCATAGATGAAGAGGAGATGAAGCGGAGGGGAGGTTGTGAGGCAGAGAAGTAGAGATTCAGGGTAGTGGAGGGAGGAGCAGTAGAGGACAGCAAGGCCTCCACCACTCCTACCCCGACGGGGGGCAGACAGAGCGGAAAAACCTGGGGGTAAATGATTGAGATGTCAGCACCAATGGAGCCTGCACTGAGCATTTCCCCAACTTTCAAAGAAAGCTTTTGGGAATGCTACCACACATGTGGTCCCCTTCCTTCAAGGGTGCCATCTTGCTCAGTCACCTTTTTTCCCCCGCAGAGCCCAATGGATGTGATCCTACTCTCCCAGAAAGAGTTCTTTAATTACTTCCTTTGTCCAGTTTATGTACTGTTTCCCTTCCCACCTTAAGGCAGCACTGCTGGTACTGTCTCGGCCTCCTTTTTCTCATGTTTTGAGGTTCCACCTCAAATAGCCTTTGTGCCATTTTTCACCCAGGGGTCCTTGACCCCACCTGGGTATTCCCACCATGACTCCCAGTGGGTTCAAGAAATGCAGCCACTGCATCTGCTGCCTGGGCCCAAACCACAACAGTGCCACCTGTGACCAGTGCCAGGCCATGACCCCTAAAACCAATAGGATGTGGTCTGAGTTGCAGGGGAAGCTTTTTCCAAGATCTGATTGTACCCTGGCTTCCCCATCACTGAACCCTGAAGCCAGCCCTTTGTGAGAGGCCCAGGCTTCAGAATCCCAAGGCAGTGACTCAACCAGTGCAGCCCTGAACCCTCCTAAAAGGAAGGTAGTCCTGAAGGAGGTACCTCTGATCAATCCTGGCAAGGCCCCTTGCTGGGACTCTGGCAACTCCAAGCAGTGCCCTCTTGAAAGTTTTGAGACAAAGTTCTTGGCTGGCAGAGACTGTGCCAGGACCTGTGAACCTATAGTCCAATGACACTCTGGAGTGCTGCCATCAGACCTGAGGGGCTCGGTGTCCACAACAAGTGCTACACAACCATTGACCAGAACATCTCCATCTTGGCCTTGCAGTTGGTGTTGATACCAGAGGGCCTGACATCATTGGCCCCGACACTGGGCCCCCCCTGACCTCAGGGGAGTCTCCAGGCATTGAACTTGGCACCAAGTGCCACTGGCCTCTGGTAAGTCCTTAGCATTAAGGTCTTGATCATGCACCTTGGGGATCTGGTCCTCCCTGACAAGTTTCTGGGAGTCAGACCCCAGGTTTTCCTGGGGGGGCCCAGTTCCTCATAACTGCCCCTGGGGCTGACTGGGAGACTGGACGAGCCCTCCCTGGAGACCTTCCAACACCAGGATGTCCATGCTGAGCTGTCTGCCCTGGAGCCTTGGCACCACTCCAACTGAAGACGTGACCTTTCATGACTGACATGGCCTGGGCTCTCTAGATCCAAACTGAGTTGGAGGACGACCTGCACACTGAGGAGTTTGAGATCCTATAATAAGAGTCCCCTCCCAAGGAGGCTCTCATGGTGCTGGTTCCACCCATCCTTGAAAGTCTGCTCCTCTGGATATGGGAGTCCCTAGCCTTGGTGCCAGTGGTCATTCAGTGCCTGGACACCATCTACCATGTCCGAAAGGGCCCCAGGTTTCATATGCCACAACTCCATGTTAGTGGAGTTCTCCATGCAAAAACTGAAGAGTCAAACTAATCAGTTCCCCCTGGCAGGGAAACCTGGGCCCTCAACACCATGAGGCACAAGTGCTACCAGGGTGCCATGCTTGGGTGACAAATACAGGCATATGAATTGTACATTGGAATGTACCTTAAGTGCCTGATACAGGAACTCTTGGGATCTTGGCAGGCCTAGCTGGAGAACCTCTGCAATGTTTCCAGTCCCTAGCAGCAGGCATCTGGGACTGTTCCAAATTCCTCTCCCATGCCACCTACGATGGGTTTGAGTCTGTGGCCAGGGTTGCAGCTGCTGGCATTGGTGCCTAGTGCCAGGCCTGGTTACAGATCTGACTGAGCAGTGGGTACAGAAAAAGCTCTTGGATGTCCCCTGCAATGGTGAGAACCTGTTCAGGAAACTGATGTCTGATAAGGCTGTGGAGATTGATGCTGAGGTTGTGACCCGGCAGAGTGTCCAAAAAAGATCTCAGCTTTCCCCAGGAAAAAGCCCTCATGGAAAAGGCCCTTTTTCTTGAGGAAAAAAGGGGCTACCTCCAGGCTGGCCACTACCAGCCTTACTAAGCCTCACAGCCAAAAGGTCAGGGACATGGGCCCAGGAAGCCCAAAGCTCCCAAGCCCTAGGCACCAGCTCCCACCCAAATGGGGAAACATTTCACTCCCTGGGCTGGGCCTCCCCTCCCCCAGGAGTCCCACTGGCCTCTTTTGCCCACAGATGGGCCAGCATCACCAGACCAGTGGGTTCTACAGGTGGTACAGGAGGGGTATTTCCTCCATCTGCAGCAGAACCCTTCAGATTCTTCCTAGGAGAGCCAGCACAGCCTCTCCTCCACCAGGCCTTGCTTGCCACAGAACTCACAGGCCTGCTCAAGGACAAGGCAACAGACCGTGCACCCAAACACCTCTGGGGAAAGAGTTCTACTCAAGGTATTTCCTTGTCCCAAAAGGGAATAGGGGGCCTCCGGTCCATCCTGGACCTGTACAACTTGAACAAGTTCAAGATGCTCTCCCTTGGAACACTGCTGCATTACCTCTGCAAGGGAGACCTGCTCTGCTCCTTGGATCTCAAGGATATTTACATCCATATCCTGATCCACCCTGCCCACAGGCATTACCTGAGATTCATGGTGGGGGAGGGCAGCACTACCAGTACAGGGTGCTGAAGTTCAACCTCGCCTCCTCTCCAAAGAACTTTATAAAATGCCTGAGGACATGGCCACCCATGTGCACCTCCAAGGGGCCCACATCTTCCCTTACCTGGGCAACTGGCTCAGGCTGCACACCTCTTGACCAACTGGGACAAGGATCACCATCTGCATCCTGCAGCATTCAAGGTTCAAATACCCTAAGTCCATGCTCTCCCTGGTCCCATAAGAACATAAGATATGCCATACTGGGTCAGACCAAGGTCCATCAAGCCCAGTATCCCATTTCCAACAGTGGTCAATCTAGGTCATAAGTACCTAGCAGTTTCCCCAAAATACAGGTTCCTCAATGCTTGTATTGGTCAAGCAGTGATATCTGGGGTCCCTTTTAATAATGGTGTATGGACCTTTCCGCCAGGAACTTGTCCAAACCTTTCTTAAACCCAGCTACACTAATAGCTCTTACTACATCCTCCGGTAACAAACTCCAGAGTTTGGATTACACGTTGAGTGAAAAAATATTTTCTTAGTCTTAAATAGATTACCCTGTAGCTTCATTTCATGTCCCCTAGTCCTTAGTCTGGCAACAAACAAAAAAAGCGATCGATGTTTAACCATTCCACTCCATTCATTAATT
Organism: Ichthyophis bannanicus; assembly: GCA_033557465.1. Classification (NCBI taxonomy): domain Eukaryota; kingdom Metazoa; phylum Chordata; class Amphibia; order Gymnophiona; family Ichthyophiidae; genus Ichthyophis; species Ichthyophis bannanicus. The sequence goes on from CM066032.1 coordinate 53,917,866, forward strand.
TATAGACCTCTATCATATCTCCTCAGCCTCCTCTTTTCCAGGTTGAAGAGCCCTAACCTTTTTAGCCTCTTTTCATAGGAGTATCCTTCCATCCCTTTACCATTTTGGTGGCTCCTCTTTACCTTTTCTAATAACACTATCGTTTTTAAGATACAGTGACCAGAATTGCACACAATATTCAAGGTGTGGTCACACCATGGAACGATAGAGGCATTATAATATCCTTTGTTTTATTCACCATCCCTTTCCTTATGATACCTAGCATTCTATTTGCTTTGTTGGCTGCCGCTGCACACTGGGCCGAGGGTTTTAACATGTTATCCACGATGACTCCTAAATCTTTTTCCTGGGTGGTGGTTCCCAACGTGGTACTTTTCATTGTGTAACCATAGTTCAGGTTGTTCTTTCCTAGGTGCAAAACTTTGCACTTGTCCACATTAAATTTCATCTGCCATTTAGATGCCCAGTCTTCCAATCAAGATCCCATTGCAATTTTCCCACAATCCTCTTGTGTTTTAACTCCTCTAGTTTTGTGTCATCTGCAAATTTGATAACCTCACTTGTTATTCCTTTTTCCGGGTCATTGATGGCTATGTCAAAAAGCAGCAGACCCAGGACAGAGGCTTACCTGGACACACTGCAGGTCAGGGCCTCTCCCTGTGGAAAGAGCCCACCACCTGATGCAGCTCTACATGTCCCTTGTCAGCTATAGTTCAGTGCCAGCTTGCCTACTCCGTTAGGCCACATGGCCTTGACAGTTCATGTTATGTCTCTGGCTTCCCTACATATGCAGGCAGCCCAGTGGTGCCTCCGTTCCTAGTGGATGCAACAGGCAAGCTGAGGGACAGTGAAAATCACTCACCAGCTGGTGGCCTCCCTCACCAGGTAGCAGTCCCTGCATCACCTCAGGGCAGGGATGCTCTTCCAGGCATGTACCCCTCAGAGGGTCCTGATGACAGATGCTTCTTCTGGGCTGGGGCACACATTGCAAGGGCCAGTGCACCTAGGGCACCTGGTCCCCAGAGGAATCTCTCCTGCAAATCAACCTCCTTGAGCTCAGGGCCATCTTCCTGGCCCTTCTGCCACCTCCTGAGCAACCTCCTGGTCCTCATACAGACAGAATTAGATTGCCATGTTCCATGTGAACAAGCAGGGAGGTATGGGCTCCTATTCCCTGTCAGGAGGCAGTGGCCCACCACACCTTTGCAGTGTGTAACCATATCCTTTTGAGGGCGGTGTACTTACTGGGCTAGGACAACTACCTGGTGGACAACCTCAGGGTCCTTCAGCCTCACAAGTAGCCCCTGGACCCAAAAGTGACCAAGGCTTTTCCACCTCTGGGGAAGACCCTGGATGGACCTGTTCACCTCCCTGGACAATTCACAGCTGCCCAAATTATGCTCCCCTCAGCCACATCATAGGAGGGTGGTGACAGAATCATTCCTGTAAAATATTGTAAAATGTAAAATACTGTAAAATGTTCCCTGTAAAATAGTTCTCCAAGTTATAATGCCCCGTTCAATGTAATTTCAGTTTGTTCAATGTAAACCGCACTGCTGCAGAATAGCGCGGTATATAAGAGAATGTAAATAAAATAAAAATTCCTGCTCTCCTGGTCACATGGCTTGCTTTATGCATTCCCAGCAACACCTCTGCCAAAGAGCCAAGTGCCTTTTCAAGATCCAGACCAAGCATGCTTCAGTAATCCTGATTGTGCCCAGGTGGCCAAGGCAGTCCTGGTTCCCCCTGCTGTTCAGTGGCAACCTCAGTACCTCTGGGCCAGGACCTAGACCTGTCCCAGGAGGTGGGCTCCCTGCTGCACCCCAACCTGAGGTCCCCAATGTTAACAGTGTGGCTGCTGAAAGAATAGCACTGGCCCCTTTCAACCTCCCAGGGGAGATCAAGGAGATCCTCCTGGCCTCCCAGAAGCCATCCACCAGAAGGACCTATGCCTTCAAGTGGAAGAAGTTCTCCATCTGGTGTGCAGAAAGGAAGAACCCATTCTCCTGGCAAACACACACGTGCTGCAGTACTTGCTGCACCTCACCTCAGGCTTGAAAGCTAACTGAGGCACCATAGTGGCTAACCACCCTATTGAGGGGAAGCTCCTCAAGCCAGCCTTTGGTCTCCGAGTTCCTCAGGTGCCTCCTGCTATCCAAGCCCCCTCTCCACCCTACAGCAGCTGAATGCAACCTCAATATGGTGCTCTCCCAGCTCACTAGGCCACAGTTCAATCCTTTGGCCATCTACCACACCTCTTCTGGAAGGTAGTCTTGGTGGCATTGACTTCTGCTTGCAGAGCGAGCTGCCGGCCCTGGTGGTGGACCTGCCCTATACCAGATTCTATACGAACATGGTGGTGCTGCATATGTACCCCAAATTCCTCCCAAAAGGTGGTGTCTGCTTTTCCCCTCAATCAGGGGGTGGTTCTACCCACCTTCCCACAGCTGCACGCTGGCAGGGAGGAGGTTGCCTTGCATACCCTGGACTGCAAGAGGGCCCTGTCCTTTTATTTACAGAGGACCAAGACCCAATGAAGAGCTCCTCATCTCCTATGACCCCAGCAGACTGGGGCTACCTGTGACAAAGCGAATGCTGTCCACCTGGTGCAAGAAATCTGTAAGGCTGCCACATGGTCTTCAGTCCATATGATTGCAGCTCACTACTGCCTTGACACCAAGTCCCTCAGGGACAGTGCCTTTAGCCAGGTAGTGATCAGAAGCATTCTCAGTGTATAGGCAACTCCTGCCCTCCAGTGTTCAGGCTACTGGAGTTATGGTGAGGCTGGAAACTGGGGTCTGCAGAGTCTCCTGGTAGGGTCTTACCTTCTGCAACTCATGACCTCCCTTAGGTTGCTGCTGCTGCTCTTGTGGTTTGGGCCCTGGCAGCTTGGAGCTAGGGAGTCCCATATTTGAAGACTCTGACTCCCTGCTTGTTCCTGGAAAAAGTGTAGTTACTCATCTGTAACAGATGTTCTCCAGGGACAGCAGTCCTCACAACCCTCCCTCCTCTCCTTGGAGTTGCCTCCTTTACCTTTTTGTCTTTTCCGTAAGCTATGTCATCTGAGTATGGAAAGTGGTCACAGAAGAATGATTTGTTATGGGGCACTAGGGAACAGATTTTGGCTTTTTTGCAGGCATTCTGTGCAGTAGCTGTATCTGTGGAGGACTCAATCTCATGGGCATAAATTGTCTGCTCAAGTGCTAACCTGGCAAAATATGTCTACTTATGTTAGAGATTTTACTATTGTACAGCAGCAGCTCTCTCAGCTTGCACTTTGTAAATTTTCCTAAGATTCAATATTTCTAATCTGGAAATAATTGTTACTTTGTTTCTTTTTGATGGGGGGAGAGCCTGCCTGAACTGACCTAGGGTGCAGGGGAGGTCATGGACTCTGAAATGGTTGGAATTTCGTGAAATGTCTAATGATTCTATCCCCTCCCAGGCTACTTTGGTGGTCTTTCCACTGTGATGAATAAATGTATTTTAAAATTATACTTTGAGAATTAAAACGAATTGTTTTGTGGGGCTAGAATCCCAATTCACTGATTTTGTTAAGGCAACTCGGTGACAAAAGGTATTTCTCTTGCTGAAAACTAGCATCCTGGCCTTAGGGGTGAGGTTTGGGTTTTTTTGTACGTTTCCCTGTAAATGCCTAATAACTTATCAGGCAAATCAATGTTCTTCTAGATTGCAGCTGGAAAACTTCCTTGCAAGACACCTTCATGAGGTTGTTAGGTCAGGAGGGGCAGGGCTTTATGCTTTTTTCCTTTGTTAGGTCTGTAATTGATTTGTTTCCTTGTATTTGGAGGGATGGTAGTTGCTAAGTCTGACTCCTGGTTGTGTCATAGCTGCCTTCCATAATGTGGGCTTGGTTGGCCTTTACTGTATTGTGTAATGGTGAATTCCTAGGGTTTCTTTTGCCCGTTTGTAAGCATTTTGCAAATTTCAATAAAATAATTTTAGCTGCTCCACTGGGCAAATTTCAAACCCAGGGATATGTGCATAACTTGTGTGAAAGCTTGAAGCCATGCACAGTTTGGTGGCTACTTGTCCACCTTGTCAATGTCTGAGACCCCACCTTCAAACTGCTGAGTTCTGGAGAGTTCCTTTTACAGAGACCTGGACAGAAAGTCACTTTCCTCATTTTCATGGGGTACCTCTATGTTTCACTTGCAACTACCCTGAAGTCAGATGCCGCCCCCCCCCCCCCCCTCCATCTTCCCAGATCCCTTAAATCTGAACTTTCCAAGTACCAGACCTTTGATTTCTCCATCCTAAATGTAAAATAACCATCTCTTTGCCAGGTCTCTTGCAGAATGGAAAAATTAAGATATATAAATAAAACAGGCAGCTTGTTACTGTTTAGACCATGCTACTGCTGTATGCCCAATGGAATAGATGTGATGGAGCCTGTTCAGGATCTGCATGGTATCAGAATGGTTGACGTGTGAAAACCAAACTCCCTCTCCCCTCCTGTCCAGAAGCAGAAAAAAAAAATCCCACATTAAGAAAATACGAAACTGTAAAGAACATACCCCAGAACATTTTCAGCTTCCAAAATAGAAGCACAATAGGAGAACCTGCTGTTTCTACACATGGAGTAGTTCCCAGTCCTGAGCTCTGAAGGCCAACAAAAGGACCAGCCTTAAAAATGTTACATCCAGATGTTGCTTAGTAACTTAAAGATCTTCATTACTTGAGTGGCTGCTGTGATCTTGGGCCCAGCCTAGATTAGGTCTCCTGCCTCGAAGCTCTGGAACTTTGTCCAGGAAGATTTTAGAAAAAGCTTTGACAGAAAGGCTGCAACACTTATACTAATCATTTGTATAGTGCTACAAGGTATATGCAGCACTGTACATATAGAAGTAAGTGTCTGCTCAGAGCTTACAATAAGATGAAACATCAAAACTAGGGACTAGAGTATGGTAAGATACATATGTAGTGAAGAAAATAGGAGCATCAGGGTCCAAAAGCATCCTCAAAGACGTGTTTTTAGCCTAGATTTGTACAGGGCCAGAGAAGGAGCCCAATGCTGACTCAGGTAGTTTGTTCCAGGCATATGGAGCAGCAAGGTAGAAAGAAGTTTGGAGTTGGCAGTGGCAGAGAAGGGCACAGATAAAAAGGGGTCTGCCAGAGGAGTGGAGCTCCTGAGGAGGGGTGTAGAGTGAGATAAGAGGAAAGGTAGTGAGGAGCTACATAATGTATGTGCTTGTAGGTCAGTAGAGGTTCGAACTAGATGTGGAAACAGGTAGGGAGCCAGTGAAGTGACCTGAGGGGTTACATGAGCATAACAGTGGCAGAAGATAAGCCTTGCAGCCGAGTTCTGACAATGAGATGATTCAGGGGGAGACCAACAAAGTGCAAGTTACAGTAGTCAAGGTGGGAGGTGACTAGAGGGGATAAGAACTTAAAGTGTATGTAGAAAGGAAGGGATGAATTTTTGCTGTTAGAGAGAACAGACAGGTTTTAGCTATTTGTTGAATGAGGGAATCAAGGATGACCCTAATGTTGTGACTAAAACTGTCATGTTATCCACAAAAAGAAGGTATGAAGAGGAAGATGGGTTTAGGGGGGAAAAAACTCCTGTTTTGGCCATCTTCAATTTCAGATAGCAGCGAGACATCCAAGGCAATAATCTGGGTCTGAATTCCTAGAGGCATTTCAGGTGTAGAGGTAGATCTGAGAGTCATAAGCATAAATATGGTACTGAAAACCATGGGAGGAAATTAATGCAACAAGGGACAGTGTAGAGAAAAATGGAGAGGACCCAAAACAGAGCCCTGATATATACTGTCTTGCTTTCAGTTGGTGTATGTTCTGATGGCTCCTCTACTGCTAAGTGTGATGGGAGAGAAGAAAATCAGGACAGAACAGGGCCAAGTGAGGACAGGGTAGAGAAGGTTATCAGTGTCAAAGGCTGCAGAAAGATCAAGAATGAGGATCAAGTTAACTCCCTTTGATTTGGTATTGAACAAGTCACTGGAGATTTTGGCAAAAGCAGTTCGTGAAATAGAGGATGAAAGCCAGATGATTGCAGTTGTTCCAGAAGGGTCTGAAAGAAAAAAAGTCAAGACTGTGGCAGTGACCTGGTTTGTTCAAGTAGTTTTGAAGGAAAAAGGGAGGGGAGGCTGAGAACTAGGACAGGTAGTGTCTAGTGAACTTTGAGGAGAGGTGTAACCACAGCATGTTTGAAGGCCACAGAATAATTGCAGTAGAAATAAATTAAGGATATGACAGATGCACGGGATGGCAGCAGAAGAGCTAGAGCTAAGTAGACTGCTAGGAATGGGATCAGAGGAACAGGTAGTCAGTTTGGAGGAGAGAAGACTTGGTGTTTACTTCTGATGTCAGAAAAGGAAGAATGAGTGACAGAAGTTGAGGGGGATTTGGGACTGAAGGTGGTGAGGTGAAGTGACCCTGTGGAGAATTCAAGGTTAGTCTTCTGGGCCGTCATGTAGTCAGCCAAGGTCTAGGCAGAAAGTGGAGGGAATGGGGAGGAGGAACCTTGAAGAGTTGAGCATAGCAAAGACAGAAAGGGTCAGAGGCAACAGCTAGATGGACATAGTACTCTTGCTTGGTGAGTGCTATGGCTGACTGGAAAGAGGTTAGCATGAATTTGAAATGTAGGGTATGTTATTTAAGCCAAAGATGCTCAACTGAGGAAACAGGAATGTAGGTAGCAGATTGAGGACAGCCAGAGTTGAGGTTCAACACACACTCACAGGGTGTGGAATGGGAGGAGCCAGTGCATCCAGAGAAGAGTAGCGTTAAGGACAATACTGCTTCAGAATCAGGAGGAAGTGGTGATAAGTGCAGTGGTGAGCTGGAGGGGTCGATAGTGTGAAGATTCCTAAACATGTTGGTGAAAAAAGCCACCAAAAAGACAGGCAAGACCAAGATGGGGTGTGCTCAAGAGTGATTAGCAGGTGGTCAGATAAGTTTGAAGGCAAGCAGTTGGAAAAGACAAGGTCAAGGCAGTGGTCACACTTGTGAGTAAGAGTAGTAGAGCACAGCTGAAGGTTGAATGAGGTAGTTAAGGAAAGGGGCTTTAAGGCATAAGGGTCATCAACATGAATGTTAAACACATTCATGTTGATGACCCTTCTCAGTCTGTGAGAAGTGTACAGGTGGACTGGGGGTGGGAAAAATTGATGTCAGCTTCCTGGGGGTAGTGGAGTAAAATGGCCAAGTACCTGAAGGAGGAGTTGGTAGGGTGAGAGGGGATAAGGGAAGTGGAATTGCAATGGGCTAAACTAGAGGCAGCAATAAAAAGGTGCAGATACATAAGGAAAGTAAACAAGAGAAGGAAACCTATTTGATTCTCCAAAGTGGCTGCGCAAATAAAGGCAAACAGTGTTCACAAAATTCAAAAGCTCGCAAACAAAGGAACACAGAAGAATACAAGACCAAACTAAAATACAAAGAAATCAGGATAGAAAAATCAATGGTAGAAAATGATTCCTTCAGTACTACAAGATAGACGAAGATACAGTAATGTCACCCACAGTCTAATATAGATATCATGACAAAACCTCCACTATAAGACACATAAGTTTAGCTTGTACAGTATGAAAATCTGATGTAAATAGTTACCCCAAGTTATCCAAGTTCTATTTCCTGTTACCTGTAAACACTTTCATTATATGCAACGTGTATGTTTTATGTTCTATGTAAACCGCACTGATGTTGAATAGCGCGGTATAAAAGAAATGTAAATAAAATAAAAATAAATAAGCGATAAACATGTGCAGTGTGGCAACAAAACTTCAGGTATATTCAGGAGAGGAGGAAAATCAGAAGTGGAATTAGAGGACTCAAAAGTGTTTGTAACAGATTTGTGGAAAACGACATTGAAAAAGCAAAAAAATGCTAAAAATACTTCTGCTCTGTTTTCACTAGAGAAAACCCTGGAGAAGGACCACCTGTGATTGACAAATGGGAATGGAGTAGATATCACACCATTCACAAAAGATGTGTTAGAACAGCTTGCAAAACTGAAAGTGGACAAGCCTATGGGACCAGATGGGATACATCCCAGGATACTGAAAGAGCTCAGAGGTTCTTGCAGGGCCTTTAAAGAATGTTTTAATAGATCCTTGGAGACAAGAGTTCCACAGGACTGGAGAAGGGCTAATGTGGTACCTCTCCAGAGGTGGTAGTAGGGAAGATGTGACAAACTACAGGACAGTAAGCCTTACCTCAGTGGCGGAAAACTACTGGAGGCCCTCCGGAAAGAGTGAATAGTGGAATTCCTCAAAACTAGCAGGTTGCACGATATGAGGCAACATGGTTTTACCAAAGGATAATCTTGCCAAACAAATCTGAGTCTTGACTGGGTGACCAGAGAACTGGATCAAGGGAATGTGATGGATATGATCTACCCGGATTTCAGCAAAGCCTTTGATACTGTTCCTCATAGGAGGCTTGTCAAACTCATTTTGGGGATGGGTCCCAATATGGTCAATTGGATCAGAAATTGGTTGACTGACAGATGACAGTAAATGGAACTCACTCAGATGAAAGGGAGGTGATAAGTGGTGTGCCCCAGCGTTTGGTCCTGGGACCAGTACTGTTCAATTTATTCGTGAGTGATATTGCTGAAGGGCTGAATGGAAAAGTGTCTTTGCAGATGACACCAAAATTTACTAAGGAGTGGACTCCCCTGACAGAATAGAGAGCATGAGGAAAGATCTACAAAAGCTGGAAGAATAAATCTTAACTGTCAAGCATTAGACCAATGTGACGAAGTGCAGTGTCATGCACTTGGGAAGCAGAACTCCAAGGAAATTGTATGTGATATGGGGCGAGAGACTGGTGTGCACAGACCAGGAGAAGGACCTTGGAGTGATAGTTTGACGATCAAGGTGGCAATACAGTATGACGGCAGTGGCAAAAGCCAGAAGAATGCTGGGTTGCATACATAGAATTACCATCAGAAAGAAAGGGGTACTAATGCCACTCTGAGTTGCTGGTGAGGCCTCACTTGGAATATTGTGCTCAGATTTGGAGACTGTACGTCAAAGGATATAAAAAGGCTGGCAGTAGTTCAGAGGAAGGTGACCAACATGATTTGGAGTCTGTCAGAAGGCTTATGAGAAGAGAGACTTGAGGACCTAAATATGTACACTCTGGAGAAGAGGAACAGGGGAAATATAATTTGGACCTTTAAGTACTTAAGAGTATTAATGGACAAAAACCTCTTCCAAAGACAGGGAAGCTGTAAAATTAGAGGGCAAAACATGAAGCTGCAAGGGGGTAAACAAAGGCAACATCAGGAAATACTTTCACTGAAAGGGTGGTGGATGCTTGGAATGCCCTCCTGATGGAAGTGGTGGGGCAAATACAGTGACAGAATGCAAAATGGCATAGGACAGACAGAGGATCCCTTTATATCAACAGGATAAAATCAAAACAAACATAACATATCTCAAGAAATAGGAGTGACCTACATGGAGCAGTGGGTACATGCCCAAAGGCATGAGGAGCTGAGATCTGCACAGAGTGGCAGATGGATCTACTCTTACCACCTCACAGGGCATACTAGATGGAACATATTGGTCTTTATCTGCCGTCATTTACTATGTTATTATGTAAATAGGCAGGTGGCATGGACTTCCGACATCAAATGCCTTTGCTTCCTTTGGAGGGGTTGAAGTTAGTAGGAATGAGAGTAGAAATCCAATGTAACATAAGATATGCCTTACTGGGTCAGACCAAGGTCCATCAAGCACAGTATCCTGTTTCCAACATTGGCCAATCTAGGTCATACGTACTTAGCAGTTTCCCAAAAAAGACAGGTTCCACAATGCTTGTATTAGGTCAAGCAGTGATATCCTGGGTCCCTTTTAATGGTGGTTTATGGACCTTTCCTCCTGAACTTGTCCAAACCTTTTTTGAACCCAGCTACACTAACAGCCTTTACTACATCCTCCGGTAACAAATTCCAGAGTTTGATTACACGTTGAGTGAAAATCTTATTAGTCTTAAACAGGTTACCCTGTAATTTCATTGCATGTTCACTAGTCTTTCTATATACTGACGATGTGAACAAAATAAGTTTACCTGTTCCACTCCATTCATTATTTTATAAACCTCTATCCTATCTCCCCTCAGCTGTCTTTTCCAGGTTGAAGAGTCCTAACCTTTAGGCTCTTCTTAGGGGATCCTTCCATCCCCTTTACCATTTTGGTGGCTCTTCTCTGGCTTTTCTAATAATGCTATATCCTTTTTAAGATACAGCAACCAGAACTGCACACAATATTCAAGGTGTTGTTGCATCATAGCATGCTACAGAGGTATTATATCATCTTGTTTTATTCTCCTTTCCTTATGATACCTAGCATTCTATTTGCTCTTGGCCACCGCTGCACAGTGGGCAGAGGATTTTAACATGTTATCCACAATGACATCTAAATCTTTTTCCTGGGTGGTAGTTCCTAATGTGAAACCTTGCATCGTGTAAACAGTTTGGGTTTTTCTTTCCTAGGTGCATAACTTTGCACTTGTCCACATTAAATTGCATCTCATTTGGATGCCCAGTTTTCCAATCAAGATCCTCTAGCAATTTTCTACAATCCTCTTGGGGTTTTAACAACTTTAGTTGCGTCATCTGCAAATTTGATAACCTCACTTGTTATTCCCATTTCTAGGTCATTTATGAATGTGTTAAAAAGCAGCAGACCCAGCACAGATCCCTGGATTACTTCACTATTCACCTTTCTCCATTGGGAAAATTGGCCATTTAGCCCTACCCTCTGCTTTCTATCTTTTAACCAGTTCCTGATCCACAATAGTACACTGCCTTCTATCCCATGACTCTTTAGTTTTGCCAAAAGTCTCTGAGGGACCTTGTCAAAGGCTTTCTGAAAGTCCAGATACACTATATCAACTGACTCATCTTTGTCTACCTGTTTATTCACAGCATCTAAAAAACACAATTAAGACACCTTCCTTGGCTAAAAGCAGGACCTCAAAACACCCAGAAACTGGAACAGAAGCGAGAGGCATCTTGAACAATTTTAAGACTGCATTCATGAGAATCTAGCTAAACTTAAAGTAGACAAAGTGATGGGACCAGATGGGATACATCCAAGAATACTGACATTCTACCAGCTCCATTGACTGACCTTTTCAATGCCTCCGAGTGATACCAGAGGACTGGAGAGAGACCCATGCGGTCCCTTTACACAGAAGTGGAAGTAAGGATGTCATAAGTAAATTGGAAGCGCTGTTGAAAGAAAAAAATAGTGGGGTTTCTGGAGCTCAGTTTACTGGATCAGAAGCAGCATGGATTCACCTTAGGCAGGTCTTTTCAGCCAAATCCGATTTTTGACTGGGTGACCAGGGATTTGGACCAAGAAAGAGCCCTAGATGTGGTGTATTTAGATTTTAGTAAAGCCTTTGACACTGTTGTGCAGAGGCTACTTAAATGAGCTGAGCACCCTAGGGATGGACCCTAAAGTTATTGCTTGGGTTAGAAACTGGTTGAGTGGGAGGTGACAGGATACAGGTAAACAGCTCACTCTGAGGAGGTGGTTACCAGTGGTGTGCCCCAGGTATCTTTCCTTGGTCAAATTCTTTGTAAGATCTTTGTTAGTGATATTGCAAAAGGGCTGTCTGGTAAGGTTTTGCCTCTTTGCAGAGGATACCAAAATCTGTAAAAGAGTAGACACCCAGGAAGGTGTAGATAACATGAGGGGGGGATGTAACTAAGCTTTGAATAGTCTAGAATTTGGCAGCTGAAATTTAATGTTAAAAAATTTAAGGTCATGCATTTGGACTGCTGCAATCCAAGGGAGTGATATAGTATAGGGGGTGAAGTAATTGTCCACAAAAGAAGGATGGGACCTAGGCATGATTGATGATCTTAAAGTAGCTGAACAGGTAGAAAAGGCAACAGCAAAAAGCTAGGATGCTTTAGTGCATAGGGAGAGGAATGGCCAGCAAAGGAAAGGTAGGTTTTTGGTGCGACCTCATTTGGAATAGTGCGTGCAATTCTGGAGACTGCACTTTCAAAAGGATAAATAGGTTGGAGTCGGTGTAGAGGGTGGCTACTAAAATGGTTAGTGGTCTGTTTTAAAGCATGAGGACAGACTTAAGAATCTTAATATGCATACTTTAGAGGAAAGGTGGGATAGAGGTGATATAGTAACATAGTAAATGATGGCAGCTGAAGACCAGCATGGTCCATCCAGTCTGCCCAGTATTCAGTTTATTTTGATTTTATCCTGTAAAGGGATCCACTGTGTCCCATGCCATTTTGAATTCTGTCACCGTTTGCCTCCACCACCTCCATTGGGATAGCATTCCAAGCATCCACCACCCTTTCAGTGAAAAAATATTTCCTGACATTTCCTTTCAATTTACCACCTTGCAGCTTCAAGTTATGCCCTCTAGTTTTACAGCTTCCCCATCTTTGGAAGAGGTTTGTCCATGATTTCTCTTTATTTAAGGTTTGAATCATATCTCCTCTCCTTGAAAGTGTACATATTTAGGTCTTCAAGTCTCTTCTCATAAGGCTTCTGACGCAGGCTCCAAATCATTTTTGTCACCTTCTTCTGAAGAGTTTCCCTTCTTTTTACATCCTTTGCAAGATACGGTCTCCAAAACTGAACACAGTATTCCAAGTGAGGCCTCACCAGTGACTTATACAGTGGCATTAGTACCTCTTCCTTTCTGCTGGTAATTCCTCTTTGTATGCAGCCCAACATCCTCCTGGCTTTTGCCACTGCCTTGTTGCACTGTTTTGCCACCTTGAGATCTACAGAAATCATACCAAGGTCTCTCCTGATTTAATTGTTCTTATATACTGCACTCTTAAAAAATCAGCACACCAACCTCTTGCCCCCTATCGCATACATTTCCCTTGGATTTCTGCTACCCAAGTGCATGACACTGCATTTCTTTGCATTAAATCTTAATTGCCAAGCATTAGACCATTCTTCCAGCTTTTGTAGATCTTTCCTTATGTTAATCACTCCCTTGGGGGAGTCCACCGTTGCAAATTTTCATGTCATCTGCAAAAAGACAGACCTTTCCATTCAGTCTTACAGCTATATATCACTCACAAATACATTGAACAGTGCCAGGCCCAGGACTGAACCCTGGGGCACCCTGCTAACCACCTTCTTGTCTGGCAACCAATTTCTGATCCAGTTCACCACTTTCGGGCCCATCCCCAAACTACTGAGTTTATTGATAAGCCTCCTATGGAGGGACAGTATTAAAGGCTTTGCTGAAATCCAGGTAGATGACATCCATCGCATCCATCTCTGGTCACCTAGTCAAAGAACTCAGATTTGTTTGGCAAGATCGTCCTTCGGTAAAACCATGTTGCCTCGGATCTTGCAACCTGTTGGTTTTGAGAAAGTTCACTATTTGCTCTTTCAGGAGCGCCTCCATATTTTCCCCACCACTGAGGTAAGGCTCATGGGCCTGTAGTTTGACTCTTCTTCCCTGTCACCACTTGTGTAGAGGTATGACAGCCATTCTCCAGTCTTGAGGAACTTCTCCTGTTTCCAAGGATCTGTTGAAAACATACTTTAATGGTCCTGCAAGAACCTCTGAGCTCTTTCAGTATCCTGGGATGTATCCCATCCGGTCCCATGGCCTTGTCCACATTCAGTTTTGCAAGTTGTTCTAACACCTCATCTTATGTGAATGGTGTGGTATCTACTTCATTCCCATTTTTATATTTGGGAGTCACAGGTGGTCCTTCTCCAGGATTTTCTTTAGTAAAAATGGAGCAGAAGTATTTGTTTAGCAATTTTGCTTTTTCAATGTCACTTTCCATGAGTCCGTTTCCAGCACTTGAGTCCTGCAATTCCACCTTCTTCCTTTCCCGAATATACCTGAAGAAAGTTGTCGCCACACTTAACATCTTTAGCCATCTTTTCCTCTGCCTTTGATTTTGCTAACCTTATTTCTCATTTTGTCTCCTTGAGTTTGATCCTGTATTCATTTCTGTGTTCCTGTTTTGCAAGCTTTTGAACTTTGCAAAAGCTGTGTTTGCCTTTGAGCAGCCACTTCTTTGGAAGACCAAAGAGGTTTCCTTCTTTTGTTTTTATTTAGTTTTCTTACATATTTATCTGTTGCTGCTTTTATTGCCTCATTTAGTTTAGTTTAGCCCATTGCAATTCCACTTCCCTTATCTCCTTCCACCCTGTCAACTCCTCCTTTAGGTACGCGGCCATTTTATTGGAGTCAATGTTTTTTGAAGTTTAGGATTTTGAGCTTGCTATGATTGGACTGCACCTTGGCTTTTATCTCAAACCATACTGTGTGATGATCGCTGTTGCTCACAGGGGCACTCACACAGACATTTGACATTCTATCACCATTGGTGAGCACTAAATCCAGCGTTGAGCTTTCCCTGGTTGGTTCTACCACCATTTGTCTAAATAATGCATCTTAGAAGCAAAACAATTGTGGATGCTCTCCTTCTAGATTTGCAGGAGTAATTCAATCCACATTGGGTAGATTAAAGTCACCCAAAATGATCACTTCCCCCTTTGTGGCTATCTTGGCAATATCTATCATCAATTTGTTATCTAGCTCTTCCAATTTGAGTTGGAGGTCTGTAGACTACAGCAGTATGGATGACAGTGCCATCTCCTCTTTCCAACACAATCCAGAGCGCTTCTTCTTTTCCCCATGCATTTCAGTAGCTTTAATATTGCTTTTAATAATTCAAAAATTAACTTACTCTATAGAAATCTAACCAAAACAAAAATAGAGCAAACTCAATGAATGAGCTGAAGTGTATAGGTGTAAATGTATACATGTTGGAAGAGTAGCCGTGAGGAATCAAACCACCTCTTGTAGCAGTACTTACAACAGGAGCTTTTTCACCTAGGTAAAAACCATAAAATAGTGTACCCTACACGATGTGCTCAAAACATATTGCTTCCAACAATTTAACATATCTGAAACCAATAGGACAAGCCAAAGTAACAAAAATACGAAAGTTACTTATCTGTTGCCCATAGAACCAAGTTGTAGTTATGCTCCAGATTCAGTTGGATTTCAGTCACTTGAATCCGCAGTTTTGAAAAAAACAGTACTGCGTTTCGGGCAAGACAATATTAATGCCCTGTATCAATGCTCTCCTGAACTGCAAAAATGCCCAACTTCCCCAATTCTTCAGGACGCCAGCACATGCTCATTTACTCTATTTTTGTTTTGGTTAATATTGCTTTTGACATACAAGGCTGCTAACTCCTCCTTTTCCATTTTCTGTCTGACTAGATTATAGCCAGCTATGGCTATATCCCACTCATGTGATTCATTAAACCATGTTTCCGTAATGGCCACAATGTCCATGTACACCATTAGGGCTTCCAGGTCTGGAATTTTGTGGCTAAGCTTCGAGCATTTGTGCTTATTGCTTTCCAGCATTTAACTGGCTTGTGTGTTTTGCATTGATTTTGTTCTGTCCACTTCTTCCCACTTGTTTTTGATGTGTGGTTTAAAAGTGTGGCTGTTTGATGTTTTTCTGCTTTTGCAGGAAGTGACGTCCAGAAGTTGACCCTCCCCATCTGTCGCCCCCTTTTTCTAGTTTAAATACATATCCACATACTGCCTGAATTTTTCACTTAGGATTCTTTTCCCTGCGACAGATGTAGTCCAGCACAGTAGTCTCTTGTTGGTCCATCTGTTTCCCCAGTTGCCTATAAAATCTGAATCCTTCCTCTTTGCACCAGGTATATGATTGAGACGTTTAAATACTTCCATGGCATAAATGCACAGGAGGCGAGCCTCTTTCGATTGAAAGCAAGCTCTGCTATGAGGGGACATAGGATGAGGGTTAAAGGGGATAGACCCAGGAGTAATAAGCAGAAATATTTCTTTACTGAAAGAATGGTAGATGCATGGAAGTCTCCTAGTAGGAGGTAGCAAAGATGACAGTATCTGAACTCAAGAAAGCATGGGACAAACAGATGATCTCTAAAAGGAAAAAGGCACTGTTGTAGTGGTTGATATAAGGGCAGACTAGATCAAAAACATGATTGCAGAAAGAGACCACATGGCATATGTTTCCAGGTAGGACACACTGACAATATAGAAATAAGGAATATGTAAATAAGCTAAATTCTAAATAGGCACAGAAGGCCTGAACAGAGCATACAAGTTAGCAGAGGTCTGCAATGAGGGTGCTCTCACCAAACAGGAACCGCCAGGTCAGCAGCTCATGTGCTGGGAGATAAGCTTCTAAACAGAGCCCCAGCTCAGAAAATGCTAATTGTCAAGACTTCAAGAAATAGAGGTTCACATATTGCTAGCTCATACCAGAGGCTAACAAGCAGCTGGAAATGATAGAGGTGTCTGTTCCAAGCAACTATGAATTGTGTGGAGAGGCAGAAGATCCTGAAATACCAAGAAACAGTCAGACCAAGAAAATGTGGCAGAAATTTTTCCGATCCTGTTGGGTGTCAGTCTTGATAGAGGATTTCCAAGCACATATTGACTAACTACCCATACATGTCTCATCTTAAAAATGCCAGCAGGAGGCTCTTTGGCATGATGCAAGTACGACAGAGCATTAGCAGTAAGTTTGTGAGAGTGTACTCCACATACCCTGGCTTAGAGATGAGATTCATGACTCATGGTATGCACAAAAACCCATTTGGAGGAGAAGCCACCCCCAAACAATTTCTCCAGCTCAATACCAGTAATCACAGCCTGCAGAGAATCCCTACAAATAGAAAGGGCAAAATTAAAGAGAAAATGGACACTTAAAATGCTTACCTGTGAGAGCTGAGATGCCATTGTCTTCTGTTAACACTGCAGCCTTGCATGTGGATGGCAATGGACTTGAGCCGCTCAGGGGCTTCTCCTGCCCCGCAGAGTTCTCTTGAGCTACAACAATCCACTTCTGTTCCTGTTCTGTAGTGTCCTGGTCTGGTGGTCTGAAAAGCATGTCGCTGCTCCACTCATCCTCATGCGGGTTGCTAGTCACTGCAGAGAGGCTCTGCTCCTGGTCCTTCACAGGTGTGGACTCTGCAGAGGCCACCAAAGATTCTGAAAGCAGCTCTGAATCTGCCCTTTCCTGATTTCTTGCAGGTATTGCTGAGCTCCCATCTCCCATTCCAGAAAGAGGAGGCCCTCCACACACTGCTGTCCCAGGAAAGGGTCCCTCACTGGCTTGTGAGAACTCAGGGCCATTTGCATGCTTTTCTGGCGTTGCTGGGTTAATGTGTACGAGAATTGGGGCTTTCCCATATTCTCCATCTGGCTGGCTCAGTGAGTCCTCTCCATTAATGAGCACCATTGAGGAAGCATCTGACCCAATCCTTGTTTGCTTACCCTTCCATAGTTCATGGCCTGCAACAGCTGGACTGTCCACACTGTCCTTAACTGGAGATATGTCCACAAAGCTGTAGGCAAAGAGAACTTGTTAGTGCTTTGAGTCTGGAGCTCCTATTAGGTACTAGCAATGATCCCTACCTTGCATAAAAAGGTTATCAAGAAGTGCAACCAAAAGCCAGGAGGTGATAGTCTATGCATGAGAAAGTACCTCATTTCACAGCAGAACTCAAGCCACGAGAGCAAGAGACTTGACTAAGCAGGAAGCGTTATTAAAAGGCCTGGGATGTAGAGGTGGTAAGAAATTCACAGAATGCTTATTACAAACTCTGAAATTCATTGCTAGAGGAAGTAGTAAAAGCTGTTAGTGTAGCTGGGTTTAAGAGGTTTGGGTAAGTTCCTACATAAACCACTCAAATGAGCTATCCACATTCAGAAAACTAAAAACATTTCAGTCCCATTACATAACGCCCCTCCCCACAGCACCCACTCATAATATTCAGCTGACCTGTTTGCATTGTGTTCACCCCTCTATCCAGCATTTTAATGTATGTAAGTTATACCACCAAGGTATCAATTTATATCAGTTTTGCTGTTCTATGTAATATCAATAGCATATGCTGACTACTCTGTAAATAAATTCCATTGTTCTATTTATAACAACTCATAATGTACACTGCTGTGACTGTCTTATACTGCTTTTCACCGGGGAAAATGAGGGTAGAGAATTCCAGTGATTGTTCCTGGAATAAGCAGCATGGAATCCGTCTATCCTTTGGGAATCTGACACGTACTTGTGACCTGAATTGACCACTTTTGGAAAGAGGATATTGGGCTTGGACCCTTGGTATGACCCAGTATGGCATCTAAGTTCTCGTGTTCTAGTATCTTTATGCAGAGTAGGGAAGTGTTAAACTTTAGCCCATGTACTCCTTGGAAGAAATACACTGAGACAGGTGGGAGCTCAAGACAATTCCCAAAAGCAGCAGCAGCTGAGGAGCCAGATATTTCCAGCGAGATCACATGACCACACAAGCTACCTTAGCCTAAGAATGGTTACTGTTCTAGATCAGTAGCTTCCCACCATGTACTAGGGAGCCCTACAGCCAGCCAGGTTTTCAGGGTATCCAAATAAGTACAAGAGAAAGGTGCATGCATTGGAGACGCAGATCCTCGTGCATATTTCTTGTAGACAGGCAGAAACATAACAGTGCCCCATGAGGGCAGGTTTGAGCACCCTGCTCTAGATCTCTCAATGAGGAAGAGGTCTGTGTGCATGCACTTTTCCCAAAATGAGGAGAATCCTCAGGGGTCAGTTCAACTAGAAGCAAGGCAGAGACCCTTCCCCAAGTCTGTGGGTCCTGTACCTGTGAGCACCTAGTGTTGCTGTACCTGCCTCTCAGGCATGTGTGGGTGTGTGCTCCACTTCTGGCTTCTGTTTGGAGAAGAGGGAGATTGTGGTTACCTTTCTGAGGCCAGGTCAGCACTCCAGCTACTGACCGTATGCAAGCTCTGCTCTGTCACACATCCAGGGCCATGGGCTGCCATCCTGGAGAGAGTGGTTTAGCTGTAAAAAAAGATTAAATGGAAGTGAGCCTGGTAGTGGTGCCCAGATCAAGTCTCCCCCTTACCATGTATTCCAGACACCCTTATGCAAGGGGGGTCTTATGAAGCAGACAGTGAGATGGAGAGGTGCAGGTCAGAGAAACCTGTGGAAAGAAAGGAGAGCCCAGGGGAACATTTGTATCTGTGGGGAGAAGACGTAGAAAGGAGAATCCCCTATATTCCATGGGGAGGCGATACATGCAAGAGCCTGGAGCAAGCAGAGCAAGGCAAGAGACTGGGTGAGACGGAGGGGTTGCATGTCTACATAACTTGGGAGAATTCAGTGAAGCAGAGATCAGGGTAAACCAAACAATTTTGTACAATTAATGTAGGACTCTGCTGCGCTCCCTGTAGGAGCAGCAGAGCAGATTGGAGGCACACACCAGTTTGCTAGAGCACCCTCTCCACCTCCTGTAGGAGATTGTTGCAATGGTGGATCGAGATCAGTCACGACTGGACATTTCAGTTGGTTTTAGAGACTGGACAAGCTCTTCCCTTTGTTGCAAAAGAGGCATTTAGCATGAAATTAGTGTCACAGCCAGAGACTACAGAAATTTCCCCTGTAGATTTTAGTTCACCACCTGTGTCCACAGGACAGGGATACTCAACAGCTCTCCCAAGTTGAGACACAGCTAATATTGAGGTTAAAAAAAGGTGAACCTCCTTGACGACTGTTGGGGGAAAACGTTAATGTTACACAAACGAAGGAAAACCAACTATCAGCCATCATATAAGTTTTTTCTGCTTGTTCTTTTTCCGGCAAGATTTGTTATGCGTAAATTGCATAAATAAAATAAAGGTGCCCCACCAGTAAAGGTAACAGGCATCAAGATGCAACCTAGGAGAGGTGTGAAAGCTGAGTGATGGGCATGAGCAAGCTGGAGATCCCAGACATGGGAGGGGGTTCACTAGAAGCAGGAAGCACTACCCAGAGGCTTAAGCACCAGAAATGGACTCGGGGAAAAGGAAATTCCAAGGGATCAGATGGATGTTAACCAGGAGAAACACTAAGCTAGCATACAAAGTATTATTGCGGTTTGAGCTAGTGTAACTAAACTGACGTTACTGACAGATTTTTCTAATATATTTCCTGTAGCAAAAGAGGCTGGACTGTGCCAGATCTCTGCAGAATAGCTCACCCCAATCTCATTCCAACCTTGAACAGCTCCCCCAATTAGAGACTAGAACCTACTGCAAGAGTTGGAAAATCTTAGAACAATTAAGGAATATAAGTGCACACATTAGAAAGTCTTTTTCTGACATCTCCAGTTTGGTCATTTTTTTGGGGGGCAGGGGGAAGAGAAGGGGGCATTAGTAATCTGAGAAAGGAATAAGAGAAAGTGAAATAAATAGAATATCACTAGAACCCCAAACTGGAAAGAGGAAGGCGAGGAAGGATCCCTCCACCCCCCACCCCCCATCTCTTCTGCCTCCCCTACATTTTAGATCCCTTCACTCTGCCACTACACAATCCACTATCTCTCTGGTCCCCCTACTTCATACCCCTCACTAGAGATGGGGGTGGCAGTGCAGCCCTTCAAACCTAGGGACACTGTAGTGCCTCTCAGTTTAAAGGGCTGGCAGGAGAGGATGGGACCTGAGTTACTGTTGCTGTCCTGTAGTGGGAATGAGGAAGTGACAGGGGTTTAGTACCACACTGCTCCTACCACTGTGGGTGCTCCTTGCAGTTCCTCAGGGAGGAGTGGATTCTGCTATTCTTCCCAAGGTTAGAGGAGATTAGGAGCCCTGAGAAGAGCTGAAAGGAGACTAAAAACAAAACTCTGAACTGGAAACCCAAGAATTCAGGCTGCCTGTGATACCAAACTGGAGAAACATGTTTACTAGTCCATTGCACAAAACAGATAGATACACATTTCACAAAACCAAAACCAAGAGAAAACTCGAGTGCAGGCATGAAGAACTCTGTATAACGCTGGCTTAAAGGGGACTAGAGTAGCAGAATGTGTTGGGTTCTGCTGCCCAACCAGAAAAATGGGTATGGACCAGAACCAAAACCTGGTGACCGTTACTGTCCTCACTAACTTGGTTAGTTTACATATGCTCAGTGCAGAAATGCTTACGTTATGCTACAATATGTGCAAATTGTCAGGCCAAGTGCAATTCCTCAATCTAGGCAGAACCACCCAAGCACAGCCCAAGGTCTCATTGGCCCCCATCTACGCCAGTACAGAATGGCACCTTCTCTCTAGTTACTGGGAGCTGGAGACCACCGCCATATCTCATCTACTCCTGGGATCAAACACCATCCTTCCATGACTAAGTCAATGCTCCCTACATGCACAAAAGGGCAGCTACTAAACAGTTCTACTGAGCTTATGACCTAGCCGAGACACATTTGTCATGATCTCTTTAGAATGACGCTAAGATGTTTAATAAAAGGTGGCCAAAACATCAGGATTTAGTTACAAGCAAGCTCAGAGTGCTGCTCTTCAAATGGGATTTGAATAAAACCAAGAAGGGGCAAAGTGAATTGAATCAGCTCTAATTATCCAGGCACACTGATGCCAGAAGGTGAGCAGGCAGCTGGCATTAGGTGGGAAGGCGAGCACAGAGGTGCAGCCCACCTGAAGGACAGGTCACAGGCAGGCACATGTAACAGAACATAAGACAGGGACAACTCAGTGTAGAAATGGGAAAGGAGGCAACAGAGCCAAGAGCACAAGGCAAATATGGCCCCGCTGGGTAGATGGCAACTGGCTCCAGATGCCCCCTGACAGGCTTGATCCAGTCCCGGGTTTACCCCATTGCATGCAGAGATTTCTAGTCTTATTTTTCTTATGAGAAATTAGAACTACATATCCCTGCATACAATGGGGTAAACCCAGGATTGGATCATGCTTGTCAGGTGCATGTGGAGCCAGTTGGTAACCTTAAGCCCTGCAAGAGACCATCACATTCTTCCTAGTAAAAGGACACAGCATCACAGAGCCTGTGTCAGATAAAGTATGTCCTGTATCGTATTGGGGCTGGGGGTATTCGCCTACCCTGTTCTACAAGGAAGGGACATAGGCCTCTCTGGTGGGGTAGGAGGAGAGGTAAAATACAGAGGCAATCAAGTAGTGTTGGAAGGGCTAGCCGCACTGGGATCAGAATAGATGCTTCTTGCCCTCACCAGAAGTAAATCTAGACACGGAGTGTGTAATAAGCCATGCTTGCAGCCAGCCCATGGTGGAACACCAAGTAGCATGGTCATGGCAACAGGATATGAAAACACAACCACACCCTTAGAGTTAGAAGGTTAATCTTTCTTAACATGCGCCCTTGTAACTACAATAAAGGCAGCCATTTATATGGGAGAAGGAGATGTGTGGTGTACAGATGACCGTGTTTGAGGAAGTTGAGTGTGAAGCATTCAGATAATTAATGCTTTAAGCTTTGCAAGTGATTGGCCTTGTGCTGTTGGAATCTTGTGGTTCTTGCAGAAACTTGCTGAAGAACGTTCCTGAAGGTGTGTTGGAGTTGAACTAGAAAAGCTTCTAATTCACTTATCAATGACTGTAGCTTTTAGAAGTTTATATAAAATTGAGTCAAATAAGTAAAAGACATTTGAAAACAAAACAAAGTACCTTTTCAGTGTGTAAATGGATAAATAGTTTTGTTGCTTTATGAAGGGAGTTTTCTGAGACCCTTGATATAGGAAGCTTTATTCCCCTATGGTGATTTGTTTCTCCACATAGTGGGAGGCAGTGCCTTACACGCATTCTCTTTCTCCCATATAAATGGTTGTCTTTATTGCAGTTATAAGGAATTGTGTTAAAATAGATTAACAATCCAAACTTTTAATCCAACTCTAAGGGTGTGGTTGTGTATATTTATATATAAGGGTGGCCCAAAAAAAGCAACAACATCTTGTAGCATATAAGTTATTTAAAAATTCAAAAAGACAGATGTAAGCGATTGACAAATTAAAAAAAAAATGGCTACAGGAAATTGTCAAAATAAAGACGTTATATAGCTAAAAAAGGTAAATAAGTAAACTATTTAAGCTTTTCATTTACAAGATGTTCTCACTTTTTTTTGGGCCACCCTGTATGTCTTGGTGCAGTTTTATAGGTTAATATATGAGAACACCTAGAAAGGAGGAGAGACAGCTACAGTGTAAAATAGAGACAAAAAGTCAAATATCCAGAGGCATCAAACAGTGGCAGGTATCCCAGCTAGAAAAACCACAGTTCCTAGGGAGACCAGGGCCTTGGACATGGAAAAGACTTGATAAGCAGCATTTGTAAACCAATCAAGTGTTCAAGAATTTTAAGAGAAACCTAAAGCCCAGCACAAAAGGGAGTTTAGCACAAGGAAGCACAAACCTTTTGCCCAGAGGCCCCCATCCCCTATCCAGAATGCAGGATCCCTGGTTCTTTAAACACACAGCACACAGGGAGAATACTACAGCCAGCTAGTTTTTGGTAGAAGACAAGCATTAGCATTAAAAAGGACACAGAGCTCCTACTCAGTCCACACAGACGTGGGGGGATATTCATTTAGAGCCACAGAAGACTCACCCAGAAAGCTTGCACCATGCAATCTCACTTACCTGCAATAGCTGGCCAAATCTAAGGTGGAAAAAAAGGAATCCCAGCCCTTGTTGAAGAGAGAGCTTTTATGTTTTCCCAGCCCCACCCCCGACTTGCACAGCCCATCAGAACAGTTTAAATTAGAAGGTATGGTGACCTAGGCGTGGTTGTGTCTGGTGATCTTAAAGTAGCTAAACAGGTAGAAAAGGCAACGGCAAAAGCTAGAAGGATGCTTGGGTGCATACGGAGAGGAATGGCTAGCAGAAAAAAGGAGGTGATGGTTCCTCTGTATAAGTCTTTGGTGCGACCTCATTTGGAGTATAGTGTGCAATTCTGGAGACCGCAGCTTCAAAAGGATGTGAACAGGATGGAGTCAGTACAGAGGGTGGCTACTAAAATGGTTTGTGGTCTTCATTATAAAGCATATGAGGACAGACTTAAGGATCTTAATATGTACACCTTAGAGGAAAGGCGGGATAGAGGTGATATGATTGAGATGTTTAAATAACTCTGTGGCATAAATGCACAGTAGGAGAGCCTCTTTCAATTGAAAGCAAGCTCTGCTATGAGGGGACATGGGATGAGGATGAAAGGGGATAGATTCAGCAGTGATATTAGGGTTGCCAACTGGCTCCAGATGCCCCCGACAGGCTTGATCCAATCCTGAGTTTACCCCACTGCATACAGGGACATGTAGTCTTGCTTTTCTTATGGAGTGCAATGGAAAAAATCAGAACTACATGTCCCTGCATGCAGTGGGTAAACCTAGGACCGGATCAAGTGTGTCAGGCACATCTGGAGCCAGTTGGCAACCCTAAGTGTTATGCGTAAATATTTCTTTACGGAAAGAGTGGTGGATCTGTGGAATAGTCTCCCAGTGGAGGTGGTACAGATGAGAACAGTATCTGAGTTCAAAAAAGTATGGAACAAACGCAGAGGATCTCTAAAGAAAAAAGGGGGCTGTTGGAGTGGTTGATATGAAAGTACAGATTAGATAGGCCATGTGCTCTTTTTCTGTCGTCATTTTTCTATGTTTCTCTCCTCTTTCTTCTCCCAAACACTGGTACATAGGTCTTCTGTAGAAGAAGCATCTTGGTTACTCTATGTGCACACTGGCTGCACCCCAGAGGTGGTGTGCACAGATTGGTACCCACAGACTCCAGGAATTTCCCTCCACTATTTCCTCATAATACCAAAAGGAGTAGAAATCTCAAAGTTGAGAACAAGGACGGTTCCTCAGTTCTGGCGCTGGTTCATTTTGTTCCTGGCTAGTGGCCGGTTAGTGTAGAATATCATTGCCTGTGAGATGGAGGCTAGAGTGGGAGTGTGCATGAGAAATACTGGAGTAACTATATACTAATAACACTTCTTAGGCTAACCTTTCCTGACAGGCCTTTAACATGGAATCCACCTGTTCCCTGGAGTCTATTTGTATATCTGTGTGTCTTGTCTAATCTCCTCCCCTATCTGCTTTGCCTTTTCATTTGGCATTCTTTTCTCTGTTTTTAAATGTTCCGGGGGGGGGGGGGGTTTAATATCATAAACCGTGCTGATGCTTGAAGGGCGGTATAGAAAGTCCTGATAAACCATAAAGCCATTTATTTATTAATTAATTTATTTAAAGTCTCTTTTATACTGCGCTATTCGATATCAGTGCGGTTTACATGCAACAAACGCATTTATATGGGCAGAATCTACACCGTATTTACAAATAACAGGTGATTTAGCTAGAAACGAGCTTTGTGGACTAAGCCACACTCATCTTCTCTTGCCCACAACATCCCTTTCCTTGCTTGGCTCTCTTCAGTTAGCTCTGCTGGGATCTTGGCATATACTGGAACCAGGATAACCAATGTTCATGCTGGCAATGGCTCCTTCCATGCTTACCTGTAGAATAACTGCAGCCCTTCTGCCCTCGCACAAATACCCATAGCCCTGCAGTCTCCCAGCCCGTGAATTCACATGTGGCCCCCAGCAGTCCCACACTAGGACTCCAAAGGAATGGGGAGAATCTGTATAGTAGTACTGTCTGAATGGGGCAGGAGCAGACTGACCACTCTCCACCCTTAACCCCTATCACCAGCAACCACAGGAGCTGTGACTCTCAATTCACATGGGGAGAGAAGCTGCCCGCCTTCCTAGACTACGTTCCCTCTTCTGGGGCTGCGCAATACATGCTGACATAAGAGGAAGGGGCTGGAAAAGTACAGGAGGGAACCTGCCGAGCTCAGCAGCATTGTACACACTCACTTCTCACTTCCATTACAATGTGTCATTAGTGTACACAGCACTGTACAGTCACAGAGTGGTGATTATTATCTATACAGGGCTGTCAGGGTACACAGCACTGTATAGTCTCAGAGCAATGATTCTCTGGGAACAAGCAGGAAGTCAGTCCTCACATATGGGTGACATCAGCACCCGCAACTTGGACGCCCTCGGCAAAAAGTGCTTCCAGGGTTCAATGCTAACTTGTCGAATCCAGGCCTACCAGCTGTACATGGGCATGTACCTGAGAGACCTGGCGAAGGAACTCGCCGGGTTCTCGGCTGGTCTCTCCGAGGGGCCTTTGCTACGCTTCAAGAGCCTGTCCACTGGTGTCCGTGAGTGCTCGAAGTTCATGACTCGAGCGGCCTATGACGGGTTCGAGTCGGCGGCCCGGGTAGCTGCGGCAGGCATCGGTGCATGCTCTGTATACCCACAGCTGGACAGCCTTTACTACTGATACCTGGGTCCTGCAGATAGTCCATCAGGGCTATTTCCTTCATCTGGCCCAGGTACCCCCTTCTTATTTCCTAGGAGAGCCCCTCAGGTCTCCCCTTCACCGGGACCTTCTTCAGAAGGAGTTGTCAGGTCTTCTCGAGGATCAGGCGGTAGAACCGGTGCCCCACCACCTACAGGGCAAGGGCTTCTCTTCCAGGTACTTTCTGGTACCAAAAAGAACAGGAGGCCTCAGACCCATCCTCGACCTGCGCAACTTAAACAAATTCCTGGGGAGGGAGAAGTTCAAGATGCTTTTCCTTGGAATATTGCTGCCTTACTTCTGCCAGGGAGACTGGCTATGCTCCTTAGACCTAAAGGATGCTTATACACACATCCTGATACATCCAGACCACAGGCAATATCTACTTTGTGGTGGGAGGCAATCACAACCAGTGCAGAGTACTCCCCTTTGGCCTGGCCTCCACCCCCAGGGTATTCACAAAGTGCCTGGTGGTGGTGGCCGCCTTTCTCAGGCTTCAAGGAGTCTTTGTCTTTCCCTGTCTAGATGACTGGCTCATCAGAGGCACTTCAGCCAGAGAGGTCCATCAGGCCACATCTCGCACCATCCAGGTGCTCCAGCATCTGGGGTTTGTAATCAATTACCCCAAGTCCAGCCTTGTTCCCACTCAACAACTAGAGTTCATTGGTGCCAGACTTGATGCCCTTCAGGCAAGGGCCTACCTGCCTGCAGACAGGGCAAAAAGGCTTCTGGCTCTGGCACGTCACGTGAGTCGCAGATCCACAGTGTCAGCAAGACAGTTTCTGCGCCTTCTCAGGCACATGGCGTCCACAGTCCATGTGACACCAGATGTCTGCCTCCACATGCGAACTGCTCAGTGGTGCCTCAGAGACTAGTGGACACAGGCTGCCTCAGAGACAGTGTCACAGTGTCCAGGTGACTGGTACAGTCCCTGGACTGGTGGCTTCAACCACTCCACTTGGAGGCAGGGATGGATGCGTCTCTACTGGGCTGGGGAGCCCATTGCCAGGGGCTTTGTACTCAAGGAATGTGGTCCCCAAATGAGAGAGCACAACAAATCAATTTGTTGGAGCTCAGTGCCCTCTGCCTAGCTCTAGGAATTTTCTGGCTCACAAACCTGTCCTGGTACAGACAGACAACCAAGTGGTCATGTTCTGTGTGAACAAGCAGGGCGGCATGGGGTCCCGCCTACTCTGTCAGGAAACCCTGGATCTGTGCTCCTTTGCAGCCCGGCATGGCATACATCTGTGGGCAGTTTACCTGCCAGGCCAGGACAACTGCTTAGCCGACAGGCTAAGCAGGATTCTCCAGCCCCACGAGTGGCAGCTGGACAGGGGAGTAGTCCATTGGCTCTTTCAGGCCTGGGGACAGCCAGTAATGGACTTGTTTGGAGGGTCCGGTCAATCACCAGTTGCCCCGGTTCTGCTCCAGGCAGCCACACCTGCACAGGGTGGCTGGCGATACCTTTCTGATGTCATGGTCCTTAGGCCTCCTGTATGCATTTCCTCCGACGCCTCTGGTGGCCAAGACTCTATTCAAGATTCTCCAGGACAAAGCGTCTGCCATCCTGATAGCCCCAAGGTGGCCGAGGCAACTCTGGTTTCTTCTTCTACTTCAATTAGCAGTGGAGGCCCCCATTCCCCTGGGGTCCTCTCCAAACCTCCTGTCCCAGGAGGGGGGCACTCTCCTGCCCTCCAATCTCAGCTCCCTCAACCTAATGGCATGGCTGCTGAAAGGGTAATACTCGCACCATTCCTTCTGCCAAAAAATATGGAAGAGGTCTTGCTGGCCTCGAGGAGGCCGTCAACTAGACAGACCTATGCCTTGAAGTGGCATAGGTTTGTGACTTGGTGCGAGGAGCAGGCTGTAGATCCTTTCTCCTGCCAGGTTGCGGTGGTTTTACAGTACCTTCTCCACCTTTCGGATTTGGGCCTTAATTCCAACTCCATCATAGTTCACCTCAGTACCCTTGCAGCTAACTACTTCCCGGTCTCTTGGTTCTTGAGAGGCCTGCTTCTGCTGAAGCCTCCGGTTTGTCCTCCGGTGACCAAATGGGATTTGAATGTGGTTTTGGGGCAGGTTACTCGGCCGCCCTTTGAGCCGATGGCAACCTGCCATCTACGCTCCCTTTCTTTGAAGGTGGTTTTCTTGGTGGCACTCACGTCGGCTTGGCGGGTGAGTGAGATTCAGGCCCTTGCGTCAGACAGGCCTGACACAAGGTTCTATAGGAACTGAGTAGTGCTTCGCACGCACCCCAAGTTCCAACTGAAAGTGGTCTCCTCATTCCACCTCAACTAGGAGGTGGTGCTGCCTACCTTTTTTCCCAGGCCGCATGCCAGTCAGACAGAGATAGCACTGCATACCTTGGACTGTAAGAGGGCATTGGCCTTCTATATTCAGCGTACACAGGGCCATAGATGGGCTTCTCAGCTCTTCGTATCCTACAACCCCAGTAAGCTGGGGATGGCTGTTTCCAAGCGTACGCTATCCACCTGGGTGGCGGACTGTATCGCCTGGGCATACAGAGCAGCCGAGCCTCTGCTGGGGGGTTGTGTCATGGCCCATCAGGTCAGGGCCATGGTGGCATCAGTGGCTCATTTCCACTCTGTTCCGCTGGCAGACATCTGCCGGGTCGCCACCTGGTCTTAGGGTCAGACTTTCGCAACACATTACTGCCTGGATAGGGAGTCCCAACGGGACAGTGCTTTTGGCCAGGCTGTACTCCGTAACCTTTTCGAGGTCTAGGCAACTCCTGCCCTCTGACCCTTCTGCGTCAGGCTACCGGAGTGCTACTCTCTCAGTTAGATTCTTATTGGGGCTGTGTGTGACTCTCGTAGAGGGAGCCTATTTTTCAGCTGTGGGTCCTCGGTAGCCTATAGCTGGGGAGTCCCATATGTGAGGAATGACTTCCTGCTTGTTCCAGGAGAAAGTGTAGTTACTCACCTGTAACAGGTGTTCTCCGTGGAGAGCAGGAATCAGTCCTCACGACCCTCCCTCCTCCCCTTGGAGTTGCAGTCGTATTATTATTATTCTTTTGTTCATTTTTGCTGTCTTTTAGCTATGTCATTTGACTGAGCAAGATGGCACCCTTGGGCGGGAAGGGGACTGTGCATGCATGATGCAATTCCCAAAGGTTTTTTCTGAAAGCTGGGGATTTGCTCTGCATGAGGACTCCGTTGGTGCTGACATCACACATATGTGAGGACTGATTCCTGCTGTCCCCGGAGAACACCTGTTACAGGTGAGTAACTATGCTTTATTATCTATAAAGGGCTGTCAGTGTACACAGCACTGTACAGTCTCAGATGGTAATTATCTATAAAGGACTGTCAGTGTACGCAGCATGGTGCAGTTACAGAGCGGTGATTATTATCTACACAGGGCTGTCAGTGAACGCAGAATAGTACAATCACAGAGCATTGATTATTATTTATAAAGCATCCTCAGTGTACACAGCACTGTGCAGTCTCAGAGCTGTGATTATTGTATATAAAGGGCTGTCAGTGTACACAGCACTGTGCAGTCACAGAGTGGTGATTATTATCTATAAAACTCCATCAATGTAGACAGCACTGTGCAATCATAGAACGGTGATTATTATCTACACAGGGCTGTCAATGTACGCAGCACGGCAGAGTCACAGAGTATTGATTATTACTTATAAAGCATTCTCAGGGTACACAGCACTGTACAGTCTCAGAGCTGTGATTATGATCTATAAAGGGCTGTCAGTGTACACAGCATGGTGCAGTCACCTAGCGCTGATTGTTATCTACACAGGGCTGTCAGTGTACACAACATTGTACAGTCACAAGATTGTTATACAGCCCTTCAATGTACATAGATCTGTATAGTAACAAAATAATGAATATTATTTATAAAGGGTCATGAAAGTACATAACATTTCACTGTCATGGTATATAGAGCTGTTTTAACATCTGCTCAGTCTGTGTCTACTAGGCAGGCGAAGCAACTACCTAGGGCGACAGATCTCTGTGAGTGGAGGGTCATGTGCTTCGGCACACATGGCCTGCTGCACTCCCCCCGTGCTGAGCTGCCCCCTGCTGCTACTGATTCGGCAGCAGGGGGGACAGCTAGGCTCGGCATTGGACCATGTGCTTTGGCATACATAGCCTGCCGCTTCTGAACCACCGAAGTTATGTCGTATGAGGGTCAGAAGCAGCAGGCAACGTGTGATGAAGCACATGGGCTGTGCCTGCGCCACTCTGCCCATCAGTCCCCGCTGCCAGAATCAGCAGTAGCGCGGCTCAGCACAGGGTGCGACTCGGCATGTGGGAGGTCAGCACAGCTTGGGGGCGGCATGGCCAAGGTTTGCACCTAGGGCGTCAGAAACCCATGGGCCGGCCCTGGTGATCTTGTGATTTCTGGTCAGAGTTCCATAGTGCACCAGTCTTGACCTTCTTCTACTCCATAACTACTACTTTTAATTTGTATAGAGCTACAAGGCATATGCAGCGCTGTACATATAAATGTAAGACATAGTCCCTGCTCATCAGAGCTTACAAGAATCTAATCACGACGAAAAACATCACAGAACTGGGGACTATTCGCCTCCTTCCTTCTTCTCTTTACAGGCTCAGGGCCATGATTTTCTGGGAAGGGAGTGTATAAGCACATGGAACATAAGAACATAAGAGATGCCATACTGGGTCAGACCAAGGTCCATCAAACCCAGTATCCTG
The DNA here is from genome assembly GCA_033557465.1 of Ichthyophis bannanicus. Taxonomy (NCBI): domain Eukaryota; kingdom Metazoa; phylum Chordata; class Amphibia; order Gymnophiona; family Ichthyophiidae; genus Ichthyophis; species Ichthyophis bannanicus. The sequence goes on from CM066032.1 coordinate 53,948,759, forward strand.
TTTCCAACAGTGGCCAATCCAGGGTCGCAAGTACCTAGCAGTTTCCCCAGAAGACACAGGTTCCGCAATGCTTGTTTTGGGGCAAGCAGTGGATATTACGGTCCTCTTTAATAATGACACAGCATGTACAGATCCAGAGAATTTCGACTGTGAATAACTGTAAATAGTTTACCCTGTTTCTTCCAAGTTCTTAAACCCCTGTTACTTGTAAAATGCACTACAGTTACCCTGTATGTATTGCTCTGTTCCATTTAAACTGCGCTGATGTTAATAGTGCGGTATATAAGAAATGTTAAATAAATAAAATAAATAAATAATGGTTTATGGACCTTTCCGCCAGGAACTTGTCCAAACCTTTTTTAAACCCGGCTACACTAATAGCTTTTACTATATCCTTTGGTAACGAATTCCATAGTATGATTACATGTTGAGTGAAAAAATATTTTCTCTTATTATTCTTAAATAGGTTACCCTGTAGCTTCATTGCATGTTCCATAATCTTTCTATATTTTGATGGCATAAACAATCGATCTATTTTTCTCCATGAACAAGCAGGAAGTCAGTCTTTGCATATGGGTGATGGCACCGATGGAGCCCACACGGGGCATTTCCCTAGCTTTTAAAGAAAGCCTTTGGGAATGCTATCATGCATGTGTAGTTCCCTTCCCCGCCCAAAGGTGCCATCTTACTGTCTCCCTTTTTCCGCAGAGCCCTTCAGACGTGTGTCTTGTCCCCGGAAAAAAACATTTCTTTCCTAAGAGCATTTTTGTCTTTTCCGGCTAGTGCCGGTTTCCCCTCCCATCTCTTGAGCACCATTGCTTCGGCATTCAGTCTCGGGACACTTTTTTTTCCTTCTTTCTCCAGGAACAAGCAGGAAGTCAGTCCTCACATATGGGTGACATTGACGCTGACAGAGCCCTGCACGGAGCATCTCCCCACTTTCAAAGAGAGCCTTTGGGAGATGCTACCATGCATGCATGGTTCCCTTCCCACCCAAGAGTACCATCTTGCTCAGTCTCCCTTTTTTCGTGGAGCCCTACAGATGTTTGTTTTGTTCCCCTGGGAAAAAGTTTATTTTCTTTTACTGTTTTGCGCTGGCTCCTTTCCCACCCAAGATCCGCTGCAAATGCACCGGGCCTCGAAATTCGTTTTTGTCTTGATTTTTCTATCACAGCGCTTTCGTGCCTTTTTTAACTGCTGGCCACATCGAGCTTCTTAAACCTCACTGGAGTTCTTTTTCCCCCAATGGCCACTGGCTTTAAAAAATTGTGATCAATGCTTCAAAAACATGTCACTCACCGAAACTCATGATTGTTGCCTCTGGTGTTTGGGCGCTGACCACATCCCAGAGGAATGTTCCTTGTGCAAGAAAATGTCTGCGAAGGCCATATAGAGCCATCGGCTTAAGCAGGATGACATCTTCCACAAGGCATACTCAACCCCGGTTTCTTTTTTTTTCCATTTTAACTTTTTATTAAAGGTTTCAATAGATAGAACAATCATCTTCATACACCGCATTTTACATTTTTTTCGTCAACAATCTTACAAACTATCTTCTTTTATCCCCCCTTTGCTAGTACAACAGTCAATATCCCCTAATCTTCTGTCTCCCCTCCCCCATCCCCCTCCCTCCCCTCCCAGCTCTATATCCCTCTTCATTTGTTCGTTCTTCTATGTCTCATCCTAACTTTTTGTTTTAAGCAGAGAATTACAATCTTTCACCATTGGGCTCATAAACTGTGCTTTATGCCGGTCTCCTTCTTTACGGTAATGTTTCCCTCCTTCACTCCTTCCTTCCCCTCCCTCCCTCCTTCCAGGTTTCCAGCCATTTCCACACATTTTTCCATTGTACTGCACTCTTCTCCCCTTTCCCTTGTCACAGCCCCGTCAACTTGTGCATCAAGCACAAGTCTGCCACTCTTCGAACAAAGCCTGCACTTTGTGGTTTGCAAGACCCTGTCCAGTATTTTGCTATCTCAATTCTCGCTGCCACTATGCAATGATGCAATACTCCCCTATCGCTCTCCGAGATATTCTCCTCTAGTTGATGCAATAAATAAATCTCTGGTTTCCTTTGCAATCTGTGTCCTGTCATTTCATAACTTATACCCAAAACCTCTTCCCAATATGCTTTAATCCAGGGGTCACCAACCTGCGGCCCGCGGGCCGCGAGGTCCCTTCGTGCGGCCCGCGAGGCTCTACCCCGGTGCGGCCTGCCAAGGAATTTACACGATGGGGAGCGAGGAGGAGCTTACCTTCCTGTTCCCTGCAGGTCTCGTCATCAGTCCAGTGGAGAAGCAGCAGTTTTGCCTTTATCAAATACAGGTTAGAGCGTGGTGTAATTACTCCCGTGAGCATTTTTTTTTTTTGCGGGGGCGGGGAGAAGGGGGTGCGGCCCGCGAGGCTCCCGGAAGTCGGCTGTGCGGCCCGCGGCCCTCTGGAGGTTGGTGACCACTGCTTTAATCGGTCCACACTTCCACCACATATGTAACCAATCACCTATCTCTTGGCACCCCCTCCAACATTGATCAGTTTGTCCCATTCCAGCTCGTCTTTCACTTACCGGTGTCCAATACCACCGATATAACATTTTATAAGCATTTTCTTTTATCTGAGTGGCTATTGATATACCTGCCACCGTCTGTATAATCTTATCCCACACCTCTTCATTCCATTGCACTCCTAGGTCTTCCTCCCATTTCTGCATATATCCTAATTTACTCCGCCCTCCATTAATCCTTTATAAATTTTGGACGGAGCCCCTTTTCGACCCAAGCATCCTGTGCAGAGGGCCTCAAACCATCCCCTATTATCCCATAAATCCTTCCATACCTTCTGCTGTCTCAGAAAGTGACTTATCTGTAGATAGCAATACTGATCCTTATTTGATAACCCATATAAGTCCTTAATACCCTCAAACTCTCTAACTCCCTCTTTAACCCCTATTTGGGAAATGTGTGTCAATCTATCGTATGTCCTCCCTCCTCAAATAGGCCGTCACCTCCTTCATCTCTCTCCTGCGTTGTAGTGTGCCCAGGGATAAATCCTGAAACAATTCCAACTCATATTCGTCCCATTTGAAATGTCTCTGTGTCCTTGCTGCTCTCAAAAGGCGTTCTTTAGTTTTGAAAGAGTTCATACACACCACAATGTCTCTCGGTCGATTATCCCTTATGGGCCCCAATCCTCTCTGAGCCCGCTCAATTTGCAGAGACTCAACATCTCCTCCCTCCTCTAGAGCTTCAGTTTGTAATAGAGCTCTAAATACTTTATTTATTTATTTTTTCTTATATACCGCACTCTTAAAAATCAGCGCGGTTTACATAAAACGGTGTTGTGCAATAAGAGCACTTACAATGAACAGGGAGGAATAACTTGGATTAAACTGGTGGTAACTATATACATCAATTTACATCTATCTACATTCTGTATTTATAGTATGTACCGCATTGGTAAGGGTTTACGTGTTCATGGATGCTGGTGTGTTAGGGGGTGCCTTGTTGGAGGACTGTGAATAGTGTAGAAGAAAGAGAGGTGATGTTTAAGCACTCTTCTGAATTGAGCTAGCTCTTTGATGGCTCTAATGGGTGCAGGGAGTGCATTCCAGCAGCTAGGGGCATAAAACTTAAATGCTCTATTCCTGGTTGTTTTGGTACATTTTGTTATTTCGCTGGGACTCGATAGTGTGTTGGCAGTGCATGTTCTTCTTTCTCTGTTTGCTGGTATGGGGTGGATTTTTATTTATTTTATTTATTTATACTTTTCTTTTATACCGCTTTTTCCCAAGATCAAAGGCGGTTTACAAATAACATAATGAACAGTTTACAATTAACATATTGAACATTGTTTTACATAGAACATAGTATTTTCTTTAAACTATGTACAATTCACTTTTCATGGATGAGGTCCAGTAAAGCTGAGGGGGCCGTTGATAATTTTGAAAGTGATGATGGTTACTTTATATGATAGCTGACAGTAAATTGGTAGCCAATGTAGGTTTTTGAGGACCGGGGTGATGTGGTCTGCTCTGGATGCTCTGCTCAGGAATCTTGCGGCCGTATTCATTGCTAATTGTAAGGGGCTAAGGTGTTTTTGGGAAGGCCCTGTAGGATTACATTAGCGTAATCAAAGTGGGGGATCACCAATGCTTGGAAAACTGTTCTGAAGTCTTCTGGATGTAGTAAAGGTCGAAGAAGTCTTAGGGTCCGTATCTTGTGGTATATTTGTTTGATTATGTTGTTGATGTGTGTTTTGAAATTGAGCTGTTGGTCCATAGTCACACCTAGATAGCGGATGTATGGTCGGCTTGTAAGTTCTGCATCTCTTGTCTTTATGGTTGTCGGAGGTATGAAGGACTGGTTCTTGTCACAAATAGAATTTCTGTCTTCTTAAAGTTGATTTTGAGACTTTGGGAGAGGAGCCAATCTGTTATGGCATTGAAGCAGTTTATCAATTGGGTGAAATCTGGGGTTTCGATTATGAATGGAGTAAAGAGTAATACGTCGTCTGCATATAGCAGACAAGAGATGTTAAATGATCGAATTATTTCGCATATCGGTTGCATGTAGATATTGAATAGGAGTGCTGAGAGGGATGAGCCCTGGGGTACTCCATAGTGTTGTTTGAATGGCATGGAGGTCGTAGATCCTGTTCTTATCTGCTGCCATCTGTCAGTTAAGTAAGATTTGCACCAGTGCCATGTTAAGTCACTTATCCCTTTATCATGCAGCCGAATCAGAAGTTGTTCATGGTTTACAGAGTCAAATGCTGCGGCGATGTCGAGGAAAATTAGTGCGTATCCTTGTTTGATGGAGTCGATCCCATTAATGAGTGTATTGATGAGGGTGGTGAGGAGTGTCTCAACACCGTGAGCTTCTCTGAAACCGTGTTGGTTTGTGTTGAGGGGGGCATTAGTGTCGATATGATCCTGTAGCTGTTGTTATACCACCTTCTTGATTATCTTTGCTAGTAATGGGATGCTGGATATGGGACGGTATGATTCAACCTTCAGGGCATCAGGTTTGGTGTTCTTTAAGAGGGGCCTGATGGATGTCTGCTTAAGGCTTGTTGGGAACTGTCCAGAGGAGAAAGAGAGGTCGATGATTTTGGCTATTATGGGACTGATTTCGTGGCGTAGGGCCTTTATCCAGAGTGCTGGACAAGGGTCGTTAGGGGCCGTGGTGGCGTTGATGCTTGCAATGATGCTTTCAATGCTTTTTTGTGATGGTGTCAAGAAGCTGGTGAGCTGCTTGGGTGGGTTCGTGGTGGGGCGGGATAGTGTGGCTTTACTGATGTTATTGGTTTTGGCTATCAGGTGATCAGAATAGTCTTGAGGGAGTATCAGCATTGGTTGTGAGGCTGATGGTTCCTTCGTTAGGGACTTAACTATGTTGAACAAGTCATGAGGCTTGTTCAGTGATCGATTCAGCAGATCAGAGTGGTATTCTTTAATTCTAGATGATATAAGGGTTCGATAGGCTTGCAAGTGGGAGTTGTAGAGTGTCAGGTCTGATGTGGCTCGGGTGCGTCGCCATTTTCTTTCCAATTTCCTGAGGGCACGTAGGGAGGTTTTTAATTCGGCAGTATACCAGGGTGCAGGTCTCTTTTTATCTGGTTGCTTCTCTATGACACGTGTTTTTGTTCGGGTAGGTACGTCTGCAAAGGTACTCAGGTTGTTAGTCCATGATGCCAGTACCTCTTCAAGAATTGGTGAAGTAGTGTTGATATTGGGAAGGACGTTTTTGATGATCTCCTCACCATCAAAGGGTCTGAAGCGTCTAGGGTGAGCTGTTGTATTATTAGCTGGTTCAGGGGTGTTTTCTCTTTCTTGGCATAAGGGTATTTGGAAGCTGATTAGGTTATGATCGGACCATGGTACAGGTGAGATGGTTATGTTGAACTTGTGGTCGGGCTTTACCTTTGGTCGGGGGCTGAAGATAAGGTCTAACGTATTCCCTTTTTGGTGTGTGGGGGCATCAACTATCTGCTCATAGTGTGGGTTACTGAGTGCTTCTAGTAGGCCCCTGGAATAGATATCGTGTAGAGCTTGGAGATTGAAATCACCCAGTAGCTAGTTAGGTTTACGAGCGTTTTGGGGGTTAGATGCTAGTTCCATTATAGTTGCGAGATTGTCGGTAGATGGGGATGGAGACCTATATATTAGGTTAATTGTGTTGTATTTGTTCGCAATAGAGATAGTATCGAGGTGGGTTGAACTGTTGGCATAGATTGTTTGATAGTGTAGGTCAGTTTTAACTAGAATGAAAGCACCACCACCTCTGCGGTCGGTTCTATGACATGCGTGGAATGTGAAGTTAGGGGGGTGAGAAGGTTGATGAGGATTGAGTCAGAGCTGTTGAGCCACGATTCAGTCACCAGTAGCATGTCAAGGTTGAGGTGTGATATAATGGCAGGGATGACTGGCCATTTTTTGCGGACCGATCGTGCATTTATGAGGGCACATCTAAGGATGCGTGGATCTTGGTGTTGCTTGGTATTAGTGTGGTGTAGAAGTGGTATGTGAATTAGGTGGGGGTGTGAGTTCTGGGGGTACTCTGGAGGTGAATAGTGTGAGTTGCTGTGATCTCTTCTTCCATGTCTTCTTATGATCAAGATTGGATTGTGGCTGGTTGTCTCAGCGAGGGAGCTAGTTAGTGTATAACTGAGTAGGTATAGTATACCTATGAGTAAGCTAGGGGGGGGGTCATTTTTAGCTGTGTGTAACCGAAGAACTTCTTGTGTGGATGCCTGGTCGTGTGGGGTGTAGCCAATAAAGTAACAATGTATTATTATCTTAAATGCAGCAGCTAACAATATACAATGTTTCTATAAATTACTAGTGGTGCATATATACAATGTTATTATAAGTTATTAGCGGTGCCGATTATGCAGCATGGTAAGATTTAATATTCACCAGTGCTAACAATCTCTGTACTGCTTGAAATATTAATGACTTTTTGATGTCCAATTGAGAGATATAGACCTATTAAATGTTAGGCAGTCTTAGATCTGATCGGTAGGTTGTACTCACGGAGTTGGTGAGCCAATGTATTCAGGGCAGTTCGGTCTTGATGCAGCTGAACTGTGGTTGCTGTTGTTAGTAACACAATGTGCAAGCACAGTGGGGGAAGCTTGAGCTTTGGAAGTTGGATTGTGTGCTACAAAGAATTACATAAAGCCATACCTCTCAAGCCATACATCTCGATGTGTTTTGGCGGTTGAATCCAGCGAAGGTTGCTTAGTCCTGGCAGTGAGAACAATCTCTGGGCCGGTGGCTGTGTCTGGAGAGTTGTGTGCACAATTGATCCTATTTCAAGAATTAGGTGCAAACTTCGTTTAGCGTCTTAGTCTGGTGTGGACGGGCGGTGGGGTCTTGTGCCGGCTGCACTATCCCAATAGGAAGAGGGATCTCTGGGCCAGTGGTTGTAATTGTAGTTGTGTGTTCTCGATGGTGATCTTAGAGTGGCTTTGGCCTCGTGTACGTTTCCGATATCTTGCAGGTCTTTGAGAGCGGTGAGTCTAGTGGGGTGAGGAGCCTGAATAATTCATGGGATTGGTTTAGCCCCGGCTTTTAGTGCCCCACCTAAGGGCCACACCAAAGGGCCCTCTGGCGCGGCCCTCAGGTGCGGGCCCACCGGCGCGGGTGCGCCTGTAGGTGTGCTCTTTTAAAGCACCAGGGACTGCCCCGATTGGGCAGCCACTTCAGCTGGAGGCGGTCCGGTGAGTGGAGAGGCTCGATCCCTCCAGGGAGAACTTGCGGCCGTGAAGAGGGCTGCTGAAAGCTGGCGCGCTCTTTTAAAGCACCAGGGACTTCCCCGATTGGGCAGCCACTTCAGCTGGAGGCGGTCCGGTGAGTGGAGAGGCTCGATCCCTCCAGGGAGAGCTTGCGGCCGTGAAGAGGACTGCTGAAAGCTGGCGTGCTCTTTTAAAGCACCAGGGACTGCCCCGATTGGGCAGCCACTTCAGCTGGAGGCGGTCCTGTGAGTGGAGAGGCTCGATCCCTCCAGGGAGAGCTTGTGGCCGTGAATACGTCGCAGTTCTTATATTTAGGGTCCTCTGGGATACCTCGCACTATGATATTGCATCATCTGGACCGCTTTCACCTTCAGCTCCTCTTGGATCTGACCTGCTTTAATTCCTCCCATCCTTTTTGTAGGTCTTCCATTACTTCCCCGTGTTGTTCCAACTGATTCTCTGTTTCTTCCACCCGAGCTCCCAGGTCTACTATATCTTGTCTTAAGGATTGTAACATCTCTTTTAACTCATTTTTCACTCCGCTTATTTCCACCTTGCGTTCCTCTTCAATTCTGTGAGCCACAGTTTGATCATATCTGCTACTCCTGGGCAAGGGCAGCCCAAGGGGGGTGCGGGGCCATGTGCGGAGACTCGGTGCAGGGCCTCATTTGCATAAGTGGCCTTATTTGCATAAATATTTGCATAATGTTACCATACACTAACTTTTAGTAAACATGTCTCTTAATGAGTGTATGGATAAAGAAAGACTAAAAGATTTCTACATTACTATAATCCAGTGCCAACCGCCAGGCACATTAGGAACTACTACAAACGCTGCACATTTAGAACCCACAGCAAACCCGCCATATCCTGACAGCACTACCAGGACTCACAAAGCACCATACCCTACCTATCAAAAGGCAACACTGTAAATATTAAACCAATACATTTCAGAGAATACTGGGGAAAGAGAACAAGTGGCAATGTCAAATAGGAATTACATAAACAGAATACCTCAGCTCAGTTACACGTACAGAACATAGACCATCACCAAACAAGGAATCACAATTTAGAAACAGGAAGACAATAATTAAACTGGGAATCCCAAAAGCCAAACTTGGAATGTACATTACCAAAGCTAGAGTGAACCCACAGTAACTGAATCATATCATATAATTATTTTTGTTTTTGTCGGAAGTTTTAGCCGTGAGAGATTACTCCCTCCTGAGGCAGAACTTCCCTTTTAATCACTCAATGTGGTAACCTAACCACTGTATAAAACCATGTGAAGTAATTGCATACCTTATCTTATGCTACTACACATATACCCAATACCTTATTAATAACTTAAATGCAGAATTCAAACGAACACAGTACTGCGTTTTGAGCCGTTCTTCCCTTCCGGCCCTGTATCAACGCTTTACTTTCCGCTCCAAACTTTACTTATCTAAAATGAAGTCCAGCGTGGAAATTCTCATCTCTCATTCAATCCGCAATTTAATGGCAGATAAGGAGGAATTTTCTTTGTTCTTTCCAGCTGGTATCTCAGTTCAACTTGTTCGGCTGAACAAGTTGAACTGAGATACCAGCTGGAAAGAACAAAGAAAATTCCTCCTTATCTGCCATTAAATTGCGGATTGAATGAGAGATGAGAATTTCCACGCTGGACTTCATTTTAGATAAGTAAAGTTTGGAGCGGAAAGTAAAGCGTTGATACAGGGCCGGAAGGGAAGAACGGCTCAAAACGCAGTACTGTGTTCGTTTGAATTCTGCATTTAAGTTATTAATAAGGTATTGGGTATATGTGTAGTAGCATAAGATAAGGTATGCAATTACTTCACATGGTTTTATACAGTGGTTAGGTTACCACATTGAGTGATTAAAAGGGAAGTTCTGCCTCAGGAGGGAGTAATCTCTCACGGCTAAAACTTCCGACAAAAACAAAAATAATTATATGATATGATTCAGTTACTGTGGGTTCACTCTAGCTTTGGTAATATACAATAGTTTAACAAGGGTGAAGGGTGGTAGATTATTTAGTAAACTTGGAATGTACAACAATACTGTAGAAATAAAACTATAAATTAATTTCCTCTTGTACCAAACAAAGCGCAGACGTTAATGATGCACATTTCCCAGAGCTTTCATATTCCAGTTAATAAATTCAAAATAAAGAGATATCTTTCTACCTTTTGTGCATTTTTTTCAGTTGCAATTGCTCCAGCCACTTTCTTCTGGTTTCTTCATGTTTTCTGCTAACTCTCCATCGTCTGCTATCCATTTGTCCTTTCTTCTCTCTTCTAGTTTTTTTTCCATTCTCTCTCCCTACATCTGCTTTAACAAACTAATCTTTCTCCTTTTTCTCTTTCCTCATTCCTATTTCATCCACACAAATTTTACCCCTCCATCCTCAATCCCCACTTACTCTCCCAATACCCGGCCAATTGTAGATTTTTCATCCCTCCCACACAAAATATTTTTCCCCTCTCCATTTTACTCTCCCAGCCCCATCCCATTCTAATCCTCCCCCAACATCAGCTCCCTTCTAGTTCCAGTCTTACCCAGCACCCATTCCCTTCTAGTCCCTGCATCAGCCCATTTCCAGTCCTAGCCCCCCATCAGCCCATTTCCAGTCCTAGCTCCCCCATCCATTTCCAGTCCAAGTCCCTTCATCAGCTCATTTCCAATCCTAGCCCCCCATCAGCCCATGTCAAATCCTAGCTCCCCTCCTCTCAGCCCAATTCCATTCCAAGCCCCCCCATGAGCCTACTTCCAGTTCTAGCCCCTCCATGAGTCCATTTCAATTCAAGCCCCCACCACAGCCCATTTCCAATCTTAGCTCCCCCCAACAGTCCATTTCCAGTTCTATCTTAGCTGCTCCATCAGCCCATTTTCAGTCCTAGCTCCCTTCCCTCAAAGCCCATTTCCATTCCAAGCCCCCTCCCCATCAGCTATTTGCAGTTCAAGCCTCCCCTTCCACTATGCCCATTTCCAGTCCTAGCAACCCCCAACCCATTACCAGTCCTAGCTCCCCATCAACCCACTTCCAGTCCTAACCCCCCATCACCCCATTTTCAGTTTAAGCCCCCCATAACCCATTACCAGTCCTAACCCCCCATCAGCCCACTTCCAGTCCTAACCCCATCAGCCCATTTACAGTCAGCCTCCCATAGCCCATTGCCAGTCCTAACCCCCCCCATCATCCCACAGCCCATTACCAGTCCTAACCACATCAGCCCACCTCAAGTCCTAACCCCTCCCCATCAGCCCATTTCCTGTCCTAGCCCCCCCATAGCCCATTACCAGGCCGAACCCCCATCACCCCATTTCCAGACAGCCCCCATCAGCCCACAGCCCATTACCAGTCCTAACCCCCCCATCATCCCACAGCCCATTACCAGTCCTAACCACATCAGCCCACCTCAAGTCCTAACCCCTCCCCATCAGCCCATTTCCTGTCCTAGCCCCCCCATAGCCCATTACCAGTCCTAACCCCCATCACCCCATTTCCAGACAGCCCCCATCAGCCCACAGCCCCATACCCGTCCTAACCCCCCCAACAGCCCACAGCCCATTACCAGTCCTAACCCCATCAGCCCACCTCGTCCTAACCCCGCCCCATCAGCCCATTTCCTGTCCTAGCCCCCCATAGCCCATTATCAGTCCTAACCCCACCATAGCCCATTACCAGTCCTAACCCCCCATCACCCCATTTCCAGACAGCCCCCATCAGCCCACAGCCCATTACCAGTCTTACCCCTCCATAGCCCATTACCAGTCCTAACCCCTCCCCATCGGCTCATGGAAAATAAAAAAAAAAAAAGCTGGGTGCTGCCGCTGCTGCCGTGGTAGCAGCAGAATGGAGTGTCCCGCGGGGTCCCCTCTGCCCAGTTGAGCTCTCCCAGCCCTGGCTGAGCCCCTCTGCGCTGGCTTTCAGATACGCGAAGGGAGAGTGTCTCCCTCGCGTCTCTGTTAAGCCCGCAAGGGTAGATGGGAAATTTCAGCCGGGCAGAGGGGGCCCCACGGGACACTCCATTCTGCCGCTACAGCGGCAGCACCCAGCTTTTTTTTTTTAAATTTAATTTTTAAAAAAGCAGAATGTTCTTTGCGCGGGGCCCCCTGAAACGCGGGGCCCTGTGCAAAAAACATTCTTGCTCAATGGACGGGCCGGCCCTGCTCCTGGGCTCCAAGCACCCTCCATCTCCTCCTCTTGCTCGGCCACACACTCAGCCACCGTTTTTACCTTCCTTCTCCCCCTCTTTCCCTCCTCTTGATAGCACATATGATGATCTGAATTCCGCCAATTTTTTCTTTGCTGACAGCCCTCCTTTTGACTTATCCATTTGTACTCTTTTGATCCTCTGGGTGTGCTGCAGTTTCTTTTGTAATACTCTGCTTCTTTCCCCCCACAGTTTAGAGCTCTTTTTGCACTTTCTTTTGATTGAGCTGCTTTCTGCTATGCTTGAACTGTGTATATTTTTATAGCGTTTCGATGCCTTTTAATATTGTCACGGGCCTCGTGGTAAGAGACTCCGTAGTCCCTCTAGGCGACTGCCTAGGGGTATTGTGGTTATGATTGATCTGCCTTCTCTTCTGTACACAGAGTCAGTCAGTCAAAGTGGTAAAACAAAATAGGGTTTTATTCCCGTTCCCTGGCGGATATCATTTCTTTGCAAAAACACACAGAACAATAGACAAAACTAAACGAAAACAGCTGGAATGTTATTCCTTTCACAAGTTACATCAGCATAAAGATGTTATTTCATCTGATAAACAGATTGTACAATCCATCGGCTCCGGCTCTGAGTAAGTGTTACTGCTTTCCCACTGTGTTAAGCCTGGGCTGCATCTATCACTCCCCGGGTCACATTCACTGCATGTGCTGGAGCTGGGTTCATTTGCTGTGGGAAGATAAGCTCTCTTCTCTCCCAGACATTTGTCTAAATCAGGATTATAAAAACCTGCTGTAGAGAAAGTCTCTTTATGGTAAGCCTCCCTTGGCTCCCTTACTTGGAAGTCTGCATGCCTTCCTAGATTAAAACTCTGCCCAGAGCAATGCTTGTTAAAACTCCCAGCTTCTCTTCTCTCCCAAACACAAGGCTTTAAACTTGTTACCTTACAGAAGGTTCTGTAGTTAGTTGTGGGGTTTCTTTCTCCTGGCAAAGCTTTACTGGCTTGAGGAAAGTTTCTCCGTGACTTGGGTAATTCCCCCAAGGTAGTGTCCCACTTCCTGTTTGAGTGGAAAACCTCTCCGGTACTATCACTCCAGAGATCAGTTTCTCTACTGCTCCACTGCCCTTTCCTGGAGCTTCCCTTGAGAGCTCTTGGTCCTCCCAGACCTCCAAAGTCTCTCCTGGAATTGGAACGTCTCCTGGGACTCTGTGTCTCTCTCTGTCTCTGAGTCTGGCTTGTCTGATGCTGGATCTCTACCTGCATCTGTCTGCCACTCTCCTCCTCAGAGTCAGTCTGGCTCTCCTTCTTGCATTCGCTCCTGCTTCTGCACTCTCTCGGACACACCCTCTTGCTTCCCCTTCCTGGTTCTAACCAGGGCTTTTTGTACCTCCCCTCTCTGCACATTTCGTCAGCTTCTGGGGACAGGTGTTTCTGATGAGATTCCTCAATTCTATCTGCGTCACTGCTAAGGAAAGGAAACCTCATTTTAAACCTCTTCTGTTCTACTTGTGCTGACGGCACCGGCTGCTCAGCCATTCTTAGACATGCTGAATCCTCCTGCCCAGCCAAGTTTGAGGTGAGTTCTTCCTTTTTGCTAGTTTCAACAGGCTTTCTATAGCTTACTGTATCACAATATATCCCACCTTATTTGGTTATTCTTTGTTATCTGTGCTGTACTGGTCTTCGCTGTGCTTCACTTTACATTGCTTTTCTTTACTTGGGCTGTTCCCGTTGATGCCTTCCTCTCCCTCCATTTCTGATCTGTTTTCACCTCCTCTCTCTCGCAACACCAGGATCATCTCCGTTTCTCTGCCTCCTCTTTGCCTCTACCGGTTTCTTTTACGGCCCCGTCTTCACTCACCGTCTTTCCTGCCTCGGGCACTCTCTTTGCAGCTCCCCGATTCTCCGCTCCACACGGCCATGTGCTTCCCCGATCGGGCCCCACTCCTCGCCAGATCTTGCTGCTCAGATTCAAGCCACCATTCGATCTGCCTCCTCCGCTTCTCCTACTTGACAGGCTCTCGTCTGCTGTGGCGCCTGCACTCACCGGCCCTCCTGCCTCGTTCGTCTCTCCTCATCCACCGCTTCAGTCGCACATGTGCTTCCGGATCGGGCCTCCCTCTCTGTTTTCACTTCCTTTCAGGTGATCGCCACAGCCCGCTCAGGTTTCCGTTAGCTCTCGAGGGTTGCCTCTGCTAATTCCCCTTCATTTCGCCTCCATTTCGTTGCTTTTAGGGGTACTTCCCCCCGCTCTGGCAAGTCTTGGTAGCGGAGTTTGTTCGCTACTCCGCCATTCGGTCCGATGATGTCACCGGAAGCCCCTTAACCCCAGTTTCTCCAGTGGCCTGATGCCTAAAGGCCCCTCCCAGATCCTCGGACTTGCGTATGGCCTCCACAGCCCCTCTGCAGGCCCGCCGACACTCTGAGCGAGGGTCCCCGGAGCATGCACATAAGAAGAAGTGTGTAAACGGGGCACTGGGTGAGAATGTCCAGTCTTGGCAAAGGCAAATATTAATATGACTTGCAAAGGATTGTGGGAAATGTAGTCCATTCATACCAGACTCAGCCGTTCACATTAAATTAGTTGTGCTTGCTCGAGTGTAAAGCCAAGAAGATATTTTATTTATGGGGTTATTTCTCCCAACACAGATATACTTGGTAGCACATAAAAAGGAATACTTGCTTTCAGTATTATACTTAGAAAAACAAAATAAGGAAAAACAACAGCTGAACTTGTTAAGCAATCAAATCAAAGCATAAAGACCTTGATGGGAACAGAAAGGTCTTTTTTGTAGGCCCCTGCTAATATCTTCTTAGCAGTGCTTCAAAGAACAAACAAAACCCACAAAGTAGAAAAAAAAACTGTTCTTTTTCAGGGATAACTTCTTGTATTTTCACACACACTCAGAAGTGTCCCTTTAGAGCTCACAGGCAATTAGGCAAGGCTCAATTGCTAACAATTACCAGCTGAAAACCTCTTGGCTGGTTTAATTTCTATTACGTGGCTCAAATCCTACTCAGAAGACTTTCTGAGTAGATTAAAGAACAAGTTTATATTTCTTTTTTGATGGTTGTTGTATTTTGTAACAGCATTTTACCACAGAGGTTTAGACAGAGAGCAATCCATGTATTCAAAGTCCTCATTTATAACATCTTCCCCTTCTTCAACTATCATGGGTTCAATATCATGGATTGGCACAGAGGAATTTCTCAATGGAACACTCTCAGGACAATACTTGTTTCCCTGCTCTCTCCCAGTGAAGAGCTAGGGCATAGATCAGTGTTCATACCTGAGCTTCCATTGCTGTTAGAGTTCCTCTCTAAATATCCTGGCCAGTATGTAGTCCAGTTCTTATGTCCAGCCTTCCAATCAAGATCCCTGGACACTGGATCTCTCTTCACATACCTTCTTGCACTGGTCTTAGGGTCCCTTCCAAGTGCAGCCGTCTCCCTCACAGGTGCCGTCCGGGGATTCCTGACTCTGCAGCCCCACTCCTCTGGCTTTCCCCAGTCCAGTGGTGTATGCTTGCCTCTGGAATGCCTCCCAGTATACGTACTGCTATGGACTCCTTTAGACCTCCCAAATGCTTTTCTCTTCTTTCTTCCAAAGTGTTTCTTTCTCTCTCTGTCCCTCAGCTCTGGCTTCTGCTGATGATGATGGTCAGGATGATCAAGGTGCTTCTGATCAAGATGCTTCTGATCAAGATGTCTCTGATTCTCTGTAGAATAAGCTTTACCTTTATCCTGCTTAGATGAATGCTCCACCCTAGCACAGCGCAGCTGTGCTGAATCAAGCCCTGCCCTTGGAGATGAGTGCTTAGGGATTACCTCATAGCCCTCCTGATTGAACACACGTTTCCCCACTTCAGCTCTCCTAATGGCTGTTGGAAACCTGGTGCATTCTGGGACTGGTAGTCTTTTATGGAAACATTCTGTTTTATTATTTCTACCAGAACAGACAGGTTGCTTGTTCAGAGTCACTTCACCTCTATTATAGCTCCTTCCTGAACTATGGTAAGCTTCCTTATCACAAGTGGAAGACCTTGAGAGCCTTGTCGTAGAGCTCCAGAGGACCAAGAACAGGAATGCCTTTGAAAGGTATTCAGGGCAGAGACTGTGACCTCTGGCGACAGATTGTGGTCTCCCGAGGCCTGTCCCATCGAAGACCCCCTCTCCTCTTTGACACCTGACCTGGTCACCCAAGTGTCGGTGTCCATGGCTGCGACCTCTGAATGGGAAGCACGGATGTTGGCCTTGGAACGCAGGAGATAGTGCTGCCTACCTTCTTTCCATGGCACCATGCCGACTTGGCATCAGCCATCCTCCATACCCTGGACTGCAAGCGAGTCCTGTCCTTCTATTTACAATGGACCCAGGGCCACCGTAAAGCCTCACAGCTTTTTGTCTCCTTTGACTCCAGCTGTCTGTGGCTGGCTATCACCAAGAAGACCATATCCATCTGGGTGGGCCTAGTAACAGCAAAGTACTTTTAGTTTAAATTTAAAACACAGAAGAGAGCTTTCTGGTTACATTTGGAACCCAGCAGAGAGCTTGTAGTTTACATTTAATAGTCACTCAGGACCTAGCATCAGAAAAGTACTTTTAGTTTTAAAACACAGAGCAGAACTTTCTGGTTACATTTCATACCCAGCAGAGAGCTTGTAGTTTAAATTTAATAAGTCACTCAGGGCCTAGTAACAGCAAAGTACTTTTAGTTTAAATTTAAAACACAGAAGAGAGCTTTCTGGTTACATTTGGAACCCAGCAGAGAGCTTGTAGTCTAAATTTAATAGTCACTCAGGGCCTAGCATCAGCAAAGTACTTTTAGCTTAAATTTAAAACACAGAAGAGAGCTTTCTGGTTAAATTTAGAACCCAGCAGAGAGCTTGTAGTTTAAATTTCATAAGAAGTTAGAGCCTAGCAGCAGCTAAAAGCTATAATTTAAATCAAATCAGAATATAGCTTACCTCAGCAGCACAAGACAGGGTACTGTGTAGCAGCCCTCTTTTAATAAGTGTTATTTCCCTCCCTCCCTCCCCACACCCACCCACCCCGGGATAATCGTAGCTTTATAGGTACTTACACATCTTACAAGACAGGAGGTGCTCTCAGGTGAAGCTCATTACCCAAATCAGTCATACACTAAGGATGTGAGATTAGTTAAGCTTCAGGTGAACAAGGTATATTACACGTATTAGGTACAGTTTTATTAGTATAAATATCCATAGCAACCCTTAGTAAGTAAAGAACTTAGATTTAAACACAAACTTAAAACTAAGATGCAGACAGCAGTCCAGCAGTGGGATGGGGGCTTTCCAGTCTTTTGCATTGAGTGTCACATGTATGATTTTCTCCCAGTTGGTGAGAGGTCTTACGTGTGCACTAGGTGCAAGGAGCTCTTTGCTCTCAGGGAACGAGTCCGTTCTCTAGAGGCTAAAGTAGCAGACTTGGAAAGCATAAGACAGACAGAGAGGTACATAGACGAGACCTACAGAGATATAGTCCTGAAGCCCCACCTCCAGTCTGGCAGCATCCCTGTTGCCATGGAGGAGAGAGGTCACGTGACAGGAGAGCATCACCCTGGAGTGGCAGGAAGTGATCCTGTAACTAGGACCTGTCCTCCAGGTGATGTAAAACCCTCTCGCACCGAGGAAGTTTCTCCAGGGCCATGTGTCCATGAGGGAAGGGTTAGGACAGCCGTTATAGTTGGTGATTCGATCATTAGGCATGTAGATAGCTGGGTGGCTGGTGGACGTGGGGATCGCCTGGTAACATGCCTGCCTGGTGCAAACGTAGTGGACCTCACACGCCACCTAGATAAGGTCTTAGATAGTGCTGGGGAGGAGTCTGCTGTCTTGGTACATGTCGGTACCAATGACATAGGAAAATGTGGTAGGGAGGTTCTGCAGGCTAAGTTTAGGCTTTTAGGTAGGAAGTTGAAATCCAGAACTTCCAGGGTAGCATTCTCCGAAATGCTTCCTGTTCCACGCGCAGGACCCAAAAGGCAGGCAGAGCTCCAGAGTCTCAATGCGTGGATGAGACAATGGTGCAGAGATGAGGGTTTTGGATTTGTTAGGAACTGGGGAACATTCTGGGGAAAGGAGGGGCTCTTCCGAAGGGATGGGCTTCACCTTAACCGGGATGGAACCAGGCTGCTGGCATTAACCTTTAAAAAGGAGATAGAGCAGCTTTTAAACTAGATATTAGGGGCAAGCCGACAGTCGCCCAAGAGCAGATAGTTCGGAAGAATGTATCTTTGAAGGATACTACCAAAAGCAGAGAGGTTCCACAAAAGAGTAAAGTAGCCCAAATGCCCTCAAGTATGGAGCAGACAGAGCTTAAAGATCCTAAATTACCCATGTCTAACAATAGCCAAATTAATATGAATAAAATACATTCTCTAAAATGCTTGTATGCAAATGCTAGAAGTCTAAAAAATAAGATGGGAGAGTTAGAATATATAGCACTAAATGAAAGGTTAGATATGATTGGAATATCAGAGACATGGTGGAAGGAGGACAACCAGTGGGACACTGTGATACCTGGGTACAAACTATATCGTAATGATAGAGCTGATCAAATTGGTGGAGGGGTTGCTCTCTATGTTAGAGAGGGCATTGAGTCAGAAAGGATTAAAGTTTTGCAGGAAACAAAATCTGCTGTAGAATCTATACGGATTGAAATTCCATGCAAAAGGGGGAAGACAATGGCAGTGGGGGTGTACTATCGAGCGCCTGGCCAGAATGACCAAATGGATGATGAAATGCTCAAAGAAATCAAGGAAGCTAACAAAAGTTACAGCACAGTAATAATAATGGGTGATTTCAACTACCCCGGTATCGACTGGGTCAGTGTCACGTCAGGACATGCTAGGGAGTTAAAGTTCCTAGATGAAATAAATGACTGCTTCTTGGAGCAGCTGGTTCATGAACCAACCAGAGGGGAAGCCATATTAGACCTAATCCTTAGTGGAACACCAGATCTAGTGCAAGAGATAAGGTTGTTGGGGCCACTTGGCAATAGTGATCATAGCATGACCGCCTTTGATTTAATTAGTGGAGGAGGGATACTAAGGAAATCCACAGTACTACCTTTTAACTTTCGAAAGCGAGACTATGATAAAATGAGGAAAACAGTTAAGAAAAAACTAAAAGGAGCAGTTGCAAAGGTTAAAGACGTACATCAGGCTTGGCTGTTGTTGAAAAATACTATATTGGAAGCCCAGACCAGCTGTATTCCACGCTTTAAGAAAAGTGGAAGGAAGTCCAAAAAACTGCCAGCATGGTTTAAAGGTGAGGTCAGAGAGTCTGTTGTTGCCAAAAAAGCATCTTTCAGGAAATGGAAAAAGAGCTAAACGACGAAACCTGGAAACAGCACAAGCACTGGCAAGTCAAATGCAAGGCTTTGATAAGGCAGGCAAAGGGAGAATTTGAGAAGAAGCTTGCTGTGGAAGCAAAAACGCGAAGTAAAGACCTTTTCAAGTACATTTGTAGCAAAAAACCTGTGAGAGAGTCAGTTGGTCTATTAGATGATAAAGGGGTTAAAGGAGCACTAAGAGGCGACAAGGCGATAGCGGAGAGACTGAATGAATTCTTTGCTTCAGTCTTTACTGAGGAAGATGTAGGGATGTTACCCATGACTGAAGTGGTATTTAAAGGTGCGGAAGAATTGAAGGAAATATCGATACATCGGGAAGATGTATTACAACTATTAGATAAACTGAAGAGTAGCAAATCACCTGGGCCAGATGGTATACATCCAAGGGTGTTGAAAGAACTGAAATACGAGATTGCAGACCTGCTATTAGTAATCTGTGAACGATCATTAAAATCATCTCTAATACCTGAAGATTGGAGGATCGCCAATGTAACACCAATTTTTAAAAAGGGTTCCAGGGGTGATCCGTGAAACTACAGACCAGTGAGCCTGACATCAGTACCGGGAAAAATGGTAGAAAACATCATAAAGAATAAAATTACTCAGCATGTAGATAGTCATGACCTAATGGGAGACAGCCAACATGACTTTAGACAAGAAAGATCTTGTCTTGCTAATCTGTTATGTTTTTTTGAAGGAGTGAATAATCAAGTGGACAAAGGTGAGTCGGTTGATATTGTGTATCTGGACTTTCAGAAAGCCTTTGACCAGGTCCCTCATGAGAAACTTTTGGCAAAACTAAAGAGTCATGGGAAGGAGGCAATGTACTATTGTGGATCAGGAACTGGTTAAAAGATAGAAAGCAGAGCGTAGGGCTAAATGGCCAATTTTCCCAATGGAGAAAGGTGAATAGTGGTGTACCCCAGTGATCTGTGCTGGGTCCACTTCTTTTTGACATATTCATAAATGACCTGGAAAGTGGAATAACGAGTGAGGTTATCAAATTTGCAGATGACACAAAACTATTTAAAGTTGTTAAAACACAAGATGATTGTGGAAAATTGCAAGAGGATCTTGATAACTTGGAAGACTGGGCATCAAAATGGCAGATGAAATTTAATGTGGACAAGTGCAAGGTTCTGCACCTAGGGAAGAACAACCCAAACTATGGTTACACGATGCAAGGTTCCACATTAGGAACTACCACCCAGGAAAAAGATTTAGGCGTCATTGTGGATACCATGTTAAAACCCTCAGCCCAGTGTGCAGCAGCAGCCAAGAGAGCAAATAGAATGCTAGGTATGATAAGGAAAGGAATGGAAAATAAAACAAAAGATATTATAATGCCTCTATATCGTTCCATGGTGAGACCGCACCTTGAATATTGTGTGCAATTCTGGTCGCCGTATCTTAAAAAGGATATAGCGATTTTAGAAAAGGTTCAGAGAAGAGGCACCAAAATGGTAAAGGGGATGGAAGGATACTCCTATGAAGAAAGGCTAAAAAGGTTAGGGCTCTTTAACCTGGAAAAGAGACGGCTGAGGGGAGATATGATAGAAGTCTATAAATTAATGAACGGAGTGGAACGGGTAAACGTAGATCGATTGTTTACGTTATCAGAATATAGAAAGACTAGGGGACACGCAATGAAGCTACAGGGTAAACTATTTAAGACTAATAAAAGAAAATATTTTTTCACTCAACGTGTAATCAAACTCTGGAATTTGTTACCGGAGGATGTAGTAAAGGCTGTTAGTGTAGCTGGGTTTAAAAAAGGTTTGGACAAGTTCCTGGAGGAAAGGTCCATAAACCATTATTAAGAAGGGACCCAGGATATCAATGCTTGAACCAATACAAACATTGTGGAACCTGTGTCCCTTGGGGAAACTGCTAGGTACATATGACCTAGATTGGCCACTGTTGGAAACAGAAAACTGGGCTTGATGGACCTTGGTCTGACCCATTATGGCATATCTTATGTTCTTATGTTCTTATGGGTGGCGGACTGCATCGCCTTTGCTCACGGTCGAGTTGGTATCCCACTGGAGCATCATGTCTCAGCGCAGTGTCCAGGCGATGGTGACCTATTTTCTGTGCTGCACACGTGGGTTTAGCTCAGATTGCCTTGGTGTTCTCTAAGAAGAGGGGTGCTTCCAGAGCTCTCCCAAAGGTGATTTTTTACTGAGTTGCTGCATAACTGTGAGTCTTGTTTCCAAATAACTGTGCATCTGTTTGTCTCCACATAGCTCTCTATCTGTGCATAGTTGGGTTCCTTACCCACTCCATTGCTGTAGAGGTTTACCTTTTAAACTTTCTCTTACCCTTCCCTGAAGGACTCCTCCCCTCCCCCCTGCTGAGTTAGTGTTGTGGTCTTCCATTTTCTGTGCTGCACACGTGGGATAAGCTCAGATTGCCTTGGTGTTCTCTAAGAAGAGGGGTGCTTCCAGAGCTCTCCCAAAGGTGATTTTTTACTGAGTTGCTGCATAACTGTGAGTCTTGTTTCCAAATAACTGTGCATCTGTTTGTCTCCACATAGCTCTCTATCTGTGCATAGTTGGGTTCCTTACCCACTCCATTGCTGTAGAGGTTTACCTTTTAAACTTTCTCTTACCCTTCTCAGCTGTAACTTACCTTGCCTCTCTCAACTAACTGGGCTTTATGTGGTACCCCCCTCCCCCCTGCTGAGGGTTCAGGACAGGGTACCTTGTAACTGCCCTCTTTAATAGGACTTATCTCCCTCCCTCCCTCCCCAGCACCCACCCACCCCTTGCGTAATTGTACTTTTATAGGTACTTGCACATCTTAGAGGAAAGGGGCTGCTCTCAGGTGCAGCTCGTTATCCAAATCAGTCATACACGAAGGATCTGAGCTTAATTAATTAAGCTTCAGGTATACAAGGTGTATTAGGGGTATTAGATACTCTTTTATTGGTATAAAGCATCTACACCAATCCTTAGTATATACAGAATTTAAAAGACCTAAACACAAGCTTTAAACTAAGATGCAGACAGAAGTCCAGCAACGAGATGGGGGTTCTCCGGTCTTTTGCATTGAGTGTCGCATGTATGATTTTCTCCCAGTTGGTGAGAGGTCTTACGTATGCACTAAGTGCAAAGAACTCTTTGCTCTCAGGGAGCGAGTCCGTTCTCTAGAGGCTAGAGTAGCAGACCTGGAAGACATAAGAAAGACAGAGATATACATGGACGTGACCTACAGGGATATAGTCCTGAAGTCCCACCTCCAGTCTGGCAGAATCCCTGTTGCCATGGAGGAGAGAGGTCACGTGACAGGAGAGCATCACCCTGGTGTGGCAGGAAGTGATCCTGTAACTAGGACCTGTCCTCCAGGTGATGTAAAACCCTCTTGCACCGAGGACGTTTCTCCAGGTCCACGTGCCCATGAGGGGAGGGTCAGGACAGCTGTTATAGTTGGTGATTCAATCATTAGGAATGTAGATAGCTGGGTGGCTGGTGGACGTGAGGATCGCCTGGTAACATGCCTGCCTGGTGCAAAGGTAGCGGACCTCACGCACCGCCTAGATAGGATCGTAGATAGTGCTGGGGAGGAGTCTGCTGTCTTGGTACATGTTGGTACCAATGACATAGGAAAATGTGGTAGGGAAGTTCTGGAGGCTAAATTTAAGCTTTTAGGTAAGAAGTTGAAATCCAGAACTTCCAGGATAGCATTCTCCGAAATGCTTCCTGTTCCACGTGCAGGACCCAAAAGACAGGCAGAGCTCCGGAGTCTCAATGCGTCGATGAGACAATGGTGCAAGGATGAGGGTTTTGGATTTGTTAGGAACTGGGGAACATTCTGGGGAAAGGGGGGGGCTCTTCCGAAGGGATGGGCTTCACCTTAATCAGGATGGGACCAGACTGCTGGCATTAACCTTTAAAAAGGAGATAGAGAAGCTTTTAAACTAGAAAATAGGGGAAAGCCGACAGTCACCCAGGAGCGCATGGTTTGGACGAAGGTATCCTTGAAGGATAGTACCAAAAGCAGTGAGGTTCCAAAAGGGAGTATAGTAGCCGAAATGCCCTTGAGTAAGGAGCAGACAGAGAATAAAGATTCCAAATTACCCATGCCTACCAATAGCCAGATTAATATGAATAAAATACAGTCTCTAAAATGCTTGTATGCCAATGCTAGAAGTCTAAGCAATAAGATGGGAGAGTTAGAATATATGGCACTAAATGAGAGGTTAGATATGATTGCACTCTCAGAGACATGGTGGAAGGAGGATAATCAGTGGGACACTGTGATACCTGGATACAAACTATATCGTAATGATAGAGCTGATCAAATTGGTGGAGGGGTTGCGCTCTATGTTAGAGAGGGCATTGAGACAGAAAGGATTAAAGTTTTGCAGGGAACAAAATTTGCTGTAGAATCTCTATGGATTGAAATTCCACTTATGAAGGGGAAGGTGATGGCAGTGGGAGTATACTATCGACCGCCTGGCCAGAATGAACAAATGGATGATGAAATGCTCAAAGAAATCACAGAAGCTAACAAAAGTCACAACAGAGTAGTAATAATGGGTGATTTCAATTACCCCGGTATCGACTGGGTCAGTGTCACGGCAGGACAAGCTAAAGAGATAACGTTTCTAGATGGAATAAATGACTGCTTCTTGGAGCAGCTGGTTCATGAACCGACCAGAGGGGAAGCCATACTGGACCTAGTCCTTAGTGGAACGCCAGATCTGGTGCAAGAAATAAGGGTGTTGGGACCACTTGGCAATAGTGATCATAATATGATCATTTTTGATTTAATTATTGGAGGACAAATAGTAAAGGAATCCACAGTACTACCTTTTAACTTTCAAAAGGGAGACTATGATAGAATGAGGAATATAGTTAGGAAAAAACTAAAAGGAGCGGTTCCAAAGGTTAAAGACTTACAGCAAGCTTGGGCGTTATTTAAAACTACTATCCTCGAAGCCCAGACCAGCTGTATTCCACGCATTAAGAAGAGTGGGAGAAAGTCCAAAAAATTGCCAGCATGGTTTAAAGGTGAGGTCAGAGAGGCTGTTGCTGCCAAAAAAGCAACCTTCAGGAAATGGAAAAAAGAGCCAAATGATGAAAACTGGAAACAGCACAAGCACTGGCAAGTTAAATGCAAAGCATTGCTAAGGCAGGAAAAGCGGGAATTTGAAAAGAAACTTGCTACGGAAGCAAAAACACGAAATAAAGACTTTTTCAAGTACATTCGTAGCAAAAGGCCTGTGAGAGAGTCAATTGGACCGTTAGATGATAGAGGGGTAAAAGGGGCAGTAAGAGGAGACAAGGCTATAGCGGAGAGACTGAATGAATTCTTTGCTTCGGTCTTTACTGAGGAAGATGTAGGGATGTTACCCAAGACTGAAGTGGTATTTAAAGGTGATACTGCAGAGGAATTGAGAGAAATATCGCTACACCGGGAAGATATATTACAACTATTTGATAAACTGAATAGTAGCAAATCACCTGGACCGGATGGTATACATCCCAGAGTGTTGAAAGAACTGAAATAAGAGATTGCAGACCTGCTATTGGTAATCTGTGAACTTTCATTAAAATCATCTGTAATACCTGAAGATTGGAGGGTCGCCAACGTAACACCAATTTTTAAAAAGGGTTCCAGGGGTGACCCGGGAAATTACAGACCAGTGAGCCTGACGTCAATACCAGGGAAAATGGTAGAAAACATCATAAAGAACAAAATTACACAGCATGTAGATAGTCATGGCCTAATGGGAGACAGCCAACATGGCTTTAGACAAGGAAGATCTTGTCTTACTAATCTGATATGTTTTTTTGAAGGTGTGCATAAACAGGTAGACAAAGGTGAGTCGGTTGATATAGTGTATCTGGATTTTCAGAAAGCTTTTGACAAGGTCCCCCATCAGAGACTTTTGGCAAAGCTAAAAAGTCATGGGATAGGAGGCAGTGTACTATTGTGGATCGGGAACTGGTTAAAAGATAGAAAACAGAGGGTAGGGCTAAATGGCCAATATTCCCAATGGAAAAAGGTGAATAGTGGAGTACCCCAGGGATCTGTACTGGGTCCGCTGCTTTTTGACATATTCATAAATGACCTGGAAAAGGGAATAACGAGTGAGGTTATCAAATTTGCAGATGACACAAAAATGTTTAAAGCTGTTAAAAACTAAGAGGATAGTGGAAAACTGCAGGAGGACCTGGATAAAT
Organism: Ichthyophis bannanicus; assembly: GCA_033557465.1. Taxonomy (NCBI): domain Eukaryota; kingdom Metazoa; phylum Chordata; class Amphibia; order Gymnophiona; family Ichthyophiidae; genus Ichthyophis; species Ichthyophis bannanicus. The sequence goes on from CM066032.1 coordinate 53,974,234, forward strand.
TGGAAGACTGGGCATCCAAATGGCAGATGAAATTTAATGTGGACAAGTGCAAAGTTATGCACCTAGGAAAGAACAACCCACACTATAGTTACTCGATGCAAGGCTCCACATTAGAAGCCACCACCCAGGAAAAAGATTTAGGAGTCATCGTGGATAACATGTTAAAACCCTCCGCCCAGTGTGCAGCGGCGGCCAAGAAAGCAAACAGAATGCTAGGTATCATAAGGAAAGGGATGGAGAATAAAACAAAGGATATTATAATGCCTCTGTATCGCTCCATGGTACGACCGCACCTTGAATATTGTGTGCAATTCTGGTCACCGTATCTTAAAAAGGACATAGCGTTATTAGAAAAAGTACAGAGAAGAGCCACCAAATTGTTGAAGGGGATGGAAGGCTACCCCTATGAAGAGAGGCTAAAAAGGTTAGGGCTCTTTAGCCTGGAAAAGAGACGGCTGAGGGGAGATATGATAGAGGTCTATAAATTAATGAATGGAGTGGAATGGATAAACGTGGATCAATTGTTTACGCTATCAGAATATAGAAAGACTAGGGGACATGTAATGAAGCTACAGGGTAAACTATTTAAGACAAATAAGAGAAAATATTTTTTCACTCAACGTGTAATCAAACTCTGGAATCTGTTACCGGAGGATGTGGTAAGGGCTGTTAGTATAGCTGGGTTTAAAAAGGTTTGGACAAGTTCCTGGAGGAAAGGTCCATAAACCACTATTAAAAAGGGACCCAGGATATCAATGCTTGACCCAGTACAAGCATTGAGGAACCTGTGTCTTTTGGGGATATTGCTAGGTACGTATGACCTAGATTGGCCACTGTTGGAAACAGGATACTGGGCTCGATGGACCTCGGTCTGACCCAGTATGGCATGTCTTATGTTCTTATGACCTCGGTCACCAGTTTCCACTCGGTGCCCGTGGCAGACATCTGCCGTGCTGCCACCTGGTCCTCCATCCACACTTTTGCAGCTTACTACTGCATGGAGAGTGAGTCTTGACAGGACAGCACCTTCAGACAGCTCGTACTCCGAAATCTCTTCAGGGTTTAGGCATCTCCTGCCCTCCAACTCTTCTTGTTCAAGATACCGGAGACATCACTCCCTCCGTCTCGAACCACTCTTCTCAACTTTTAAGCAAAACCTAAAAACACACCTTTTCTCCCTGGCTTTCGATGTGCCCTCTCCTTTTGTGTAATATCCTTTCCCCGTCCCTAACCTCCCCTTGTTGTCTCTTCCCTACCCCCTCCATGTCTCTCCTGTCTACTCTTTTAAACAGAAATTGTACTCTTTTAAACGGATATTGTATTTCTTTTCCTTTCCAGGCTTCGGCCTCTTTTTAGACAATTTGTTTTTATACTGTACATCGCTTTGATTTTTGTAGAAAGGCGATTTTATCAAAACTAATAAACATAAACATGGTTTTCCATGAACATTGGGGTCCCTCGAGTCTGTCATCAGGATTCGTCTGCGGCTGCCCACGACCATGCCATACCCCTGTTTTATGCTGGTCCTTGGTAGCCTGGAGCTAGGGAGTCCCATATGTGAAGAATGACATCCTGCTTGTTTCTGGAGAAAGCATAGTTACTCATCTGTAACAGGTGTTCTTAAGAGACAGCAGGAATCAGTCCTCACAACCCTCCCTCCTCCCTTGGAGTTGCTATTCATTTTTGGCCTTCTTCTTGGTTGGGCTCTGGCTATGGCACCTAACTGAACAAGATGGAACCCTTGGGTGGGAAGGGGACCACGCATGCATGGTGGCATCTCCCAAAGGCTTTCTTTGAAAGCTGGGGAGATGCTCCGCGCAGAACTCCATTGGTGTCGATGTCTCCCATATGTGAGGACTGATTCCTGCTGTCTCTGGAGAACACCTGTTACAGGTTAGTATCTACGCTTTCCCCCCATAGCACTTTCGCGCCCTTTTTAACTGCTGGCCACATTGAGGGTCCTCAAACTTGCAGGGGTCCTTTTTGCCTCGATGGCATCCGGTTTTAAAAAATGTGATTGGTGCTCCAAAAACATGTCATTCACAGACACCCATGACTGCTGTCTTAGGTGTCGGGGTGCTGATCACGACCCAGAGCAATGCTCCTGTCACCAGCAGTGGCTGAACTGTGGCCTAGGCAGCCAGTCACACTGCTGGGCCTGACCTATCTTTATGAAAATTAGTAGTTGCGAGTCCGAGTAGTCAGGTTTTCAACAAGGATTTTTATTCCCCTCCTGGGGTTGGATTTTCAAAAGTAGTACAAAACACAAGAACTTAAAATACAGCCATGCCTCTGGCAAACTGAAGAAGAAAACAAAATACAGCTTCTTGCTTTAACCAAAAATCATGAATGACATTAAACAGAATCAGCTGATATGCTGGCAGTCTCTTCTATGCTTTCCAGCTCTCTACAAGGCACTCTTGTCTTTAGCTAACGCAGAGAAGAACTGATATCAGCCATCAATAAAGAGCAATCCATTTCTTCAACACATGGAGTTAAACTACTTGGTTCTGTAATCATCGGTTCATCAAACAGTATTTTCTCTAGGACAGAAAGTCTGAAACTTCCTCAATTCAGTATCTCTCTCTGAGCTCTCAGGACAGCCCTCTTCACAATAAGGCAGATACTTATCACACAGTTTGTAAAAGCAGGACGGAGAAACAGCTCTGTCTAAACAAGCTTTTTCCTTGTAACTTTTAAACCTCCTGCCTCTTGTACTTGACGGCAGCTCATAGCACTGTCCTGTTCTGGTAATGGAAGACTTTTCTTTTGGAAGTCTCCTGCAGGGTTTTAGGAGCATACATTCATCCTCATCAAGCATACAGATATCCCCAACAGGATTACTTTCCCTCTCACAGGGTTGTAAGTATTTTAAGCAGCTCTGCTTCTCAAATACATATGGCCTGTTACCAACTGCCTCACGTTCCTTCCACTGAGCTCGGTGCCTGGGAAAATAACACTGCTTCAGAGGTGAGTATTTCCTGTGACTAACCTCTCTTGGTGAAGGTAACTTTGTTTCCTTTTGATAATTCCTCCGTGGCTTTCTGCTCCAAGGTTCAGGCAGTTCAAAGTCAGTATAAGAGTATTCTGAGCCTCCGTCTGAGACCTGCAAGTTTCCTCCAACTTGCCAAGCTCCTGCAGCTTCCTGGTCTCTGTCCTGATCTCCGTCTCGGTCTTGCTCTAACTCTGTCTGCTTTGGACATTTTTTAAACAGCTTTAGAGGCGTTTTCTTGCCCATGTGAAAACTGTTTTCCTGATCAACTGGGGAGTGTTTGCTAACTGGGCGTGACTGCAGACCTCGTGTCTCAGCTTGTTTTGGTTGCCTATGGTAACTAGGAAGCTTCTGATCTACCTGCCTGTCAGAATCTGAGCTATACACAGCAGATTTCTGTGTTTTTAAGGCAAAGGGCAAATCTTCCGTGTCACACTCCTTATGCAAAAAGATGTCCTCTAAGGCCATCCAGAATCTCTGGCAGAAGCTTGATGATATCTTCCATAAGGCAGACTCGATCCCGGTATCCCCGGTAGCCTAGCGCTCCAAAGCTCCACAACCCTCGGAGCTTTCCAAAGTTCCCTCACCGGCCCACAGGCACTCCAATCAGGGATCCCCTGAGCATGAGCGGAAAAAGAAGAAGGCCACATAGAGTCTTCCGGGGGGGTCAGACAAGCATGAGAAGTCACGCACATGGTTTCTCAGCTCCCTACGATAGTCCAATGAGTCAGAGAGGAAGCGGCCAAGAAAGGTACCTCGAACCAATGCGGAGGCCTCCGGTGATGGCGCCCAGTCTCCTGAGGGTCATTCCGGCAAGGACTCCCTCTCCTCCTCAACGCCTGATCCAATTACCCCAGCGTCGGTGTCACAAGGTCCCACTCCCGAGTGGGGCCCGAATGCTGGCTTTGGGACGCAGCGTTTCAGTGTTCCTCACTGCCCAACTGGTGCAGATGCCTGGCCACGCTGGCACGTGCCATGAAACCGCAGGGACCTCGACCTCAAGGACTCCCCGGGTCGCTGCAATGATCACCGAGATCCATATGCATCATGAGGAACCTCGGCGAGCATCTCGATCTTCTTCCCGTTCCTCAGGTGTGAGATCATCTCAGGCAAGTGCCTCCGGTTCCGGACAGGCTCCAGCCTCGAGAGCCCAGCACAGATCATCGACCCATCTGGAACCACTCGACTTCAAGCCCTCCATGGATTATTTGGAGTGGGAATCTGATGGGGACACTTCACTGCAGACTCGGGCTCACCGAGACCTCCTCTCAGACCCATCCCCACTGACCCAGAGGCAGTAGTCCCCTCCTGAGGACACCTCTTTCCTTGAGCTTGTCCATGATATGGTGCGGGCCCTTGCATTTACCACCAAGTCGGAGGAGGAACCACGACCAAAGGAACTCAATAACCTCCAATATGAGGCACCACCAAGGGAAACCCTCATAGTCCCGGTCCCCTCCATCCTTAACTGGCTCCTTCTCCGCATGTGGGAGACTCCGACCTCTGTTCCAATCATCAGTCAACACCTGAACTCCATGTACTGGGTCCAGCGGGTTCTGGGGTTTCGAAAAGCACAGCTTCCCCACACCTCCATGGTCATTGAATCGGCCATGCACAAGCAAAAGAGCCCGAAGATTCACTCTTCAGTCCCTCCAGGCAGGAAGTCTCGTGCTTTTGATGCCTTCGGGTGCAAATGTTACCAGGGCTCCATGCTAGCACGCCGCATCCAGGTCTACCAACTTTACATTGGTATGTTCCTCCAAGACCTCACTAAAGAACTCGGGGGATTTGTGACAGGTCTCGATGGGGACCACCTCCGGCACTTCCAGGTGCTCTCGAGGTCAGTTAGTGAGTGCTCCAAATACCTCTCATGAGCCGCCTATGATGGCTTCGAGCCCTCCGCATGAGTGGCGGTGGCCGGCCAACATTGGCGCCCATCAGCAGGCTTGGCTCCAGTCTTCTGACTTTGAGCAGTGGGTCCAGGAGAAGCTCCTCAGTGTCCCTTGCCTTGGGCGCAGCTCTTTGGTAAGCACATGAAGGACAAAGTGACTGAAATTGAGACCGAATATGTCACGTGTACTTGGCTGTCCAGGAAGACCTCCACCCTTCCTAGGAAAAAGCCACAAAGGAAGAAACCCATCTTCCTCAGGAAGGGTCAACCCTACTGGGAATACCCCTGTACCTGACTACACTGACCCCACCACAGGGCGGTCAGGGTAAGGGCTCTGGCCATGGGCCTCGCAAGCCTAAAGGGCAAAAGACCCGTCAGCCAGCTCCATCTCAGCCAGGATCAGCGGTATGATGCCTTTGGCATAGCTTCTTGCCACTGGATATCCCCGAGTTGGGGTGGGGGGGAGGCTGGTTCACTTTGCCCACAGGTGGAACTCCATCACCACCAACACTTGGATTCTCCAGGTTGTCAGGGAGGTTTACTTCCTCCATCTGGACCAGCTGCCTCCCTCCTACTTCCCCGGGGAACCACAGAAGCCTCCCCTGCACTAAGCCTTACTAATTCAGGAGTTTGCAGGCCTCCTCAAAGACAGGGCAGTGGAGCCCGTATCATCTCACCTATGAGGAAAGGGATTCTACTCCAGATACTTCCTCATCCTGAAAAGAACAGGAGGCCTCAGGCCCATTCTTGACCTGAGGAACCTGAACAGATTCCTGGTATGGGAGAAGTTCAAAATGCTCTCCCTTGGAACACTGCTGCCCTACCTTCAGCAGGGTGATTGGCTATGCTCCTTGGACTTAAAGGATGCTTATACCCACATCCTCATCCACCCCAACCACAGACAATACCTGTGGTTTATGGTAAGAGGCAATCACTACCAGTACAGAGTTCTTCCCTTCGGCCTCGCCTTCAAGCCACCGGTTTTCACCAAGTGTCTTGCAGTGGTAGCGGCTCACCTACTTCTCCAAGGCACCTTCGCCTATCCTTATCTAGATGACTGGCTCATAAAGGGGGACATGTTCTCAGAGGCCTTGCAGGCCATAGGCCGCACCATCCAGCTTCTACAGCACTTGTGCTTCGTGGTCAACCACCCAAAATCTCACCTTACTCCAGCGCAATCCCTGGAATTCATAAGGGCTAGTCTGGATACACTCCAGGCCCAAGGCCTTCCTTCCCCAAGACAGGGCAGACCACCTCGTGTCCCTGGTGTCCGATGTGCAGAGTCGCAGCTCAGTCTCGGCTCAGTTGATGCTTCGCCTCCTCGGCCACATGGCCTCCATGGTCCACATCGTGCCCAATGCCCACCTTCAACATGCAGGCAGCACAGTGGTGCCTCCACGCACAGTGGGGCCAGGTGATGGGCCAACTCCGGGACCCCGTCCCGGTCTCACCTCGGTTGGCGGAGTCCTTGGTCAGGTGGCAGGACATACAACACCTGCTCCAGGGCATGCCCTTCCAGATCCCAGACCCCCAGACAGGCCTGACGACAGATGCCTCCTTCTTGGGTTGGGGTGCCCATTGCAAGGAGCTACGTACCCAGGGGGCCTGGTTCCCCAAGGAGAGTTGGCAGCAGACCAGCCTACTGGAGTTCCAAGCTGTTCTCCATGCATTGAAGGCATTGAAGGCACTGGCTTCGGCACCAGGTGGTGCTCGTGCAGACGGACAACCAAATCACTATGTTCTACTTGAACAAATAGTGGGGTTCCGACTCCTACAGCCTCTGCCAGGAGGCGGTGACTTTGTGTTCATATGCACTGAGCCAGGACATTATTCTCAGAGCCATCTATCTCCTGGGCCAAGACACTGCCTTGGCGGACTGACTGAGCAGAATCCTCCAGCTGCAAGAGTGGCGCCTGAACACCGCAACAGCAAAACAGCTTTTCCAGCCCTGGGGCACCCCAGACCTGGATCTCTTTGCGAGTCTAGTCAAAACTCAGCTCCCCCGGTTTTGCATTTTTTATCCGCACCCAAGCCGGGTGGCTCAGGATGCCTTCCTCCTCTCATGGGAAACGGGTCTACTATATGCCTTCCCTCCCACACCACTGATAGCACAGACTCTTCTCAGGGTTCAGTGGGAGAAGGTCTCAGTGATCCTTATAGCCCCGAGTTGGCCCAAACAGCCATGGGTCCCCCTGCTGCTCTGTCTCTGGACAGAGCCCCCCGTCCCTCTCGGTAGGTTGCCAGAACTCCTAACACAGAAGGGAGGTTTGCTCCTCCACCACAATCTGGGGTTCCTGTCCCTTACAGCTTGGCTGCTGAATGGGTCGCCTTAGCTCCCCTCCATCTCCCCAAGGAGGTCGAGGACATCCCATTGGCCTCTTGGAAGGACTCAACGAGACAGGGGTCGCCTTCAAGTGGTGCAGGTTTTCAATGTGGTGCTCAGAGAACTGTGTGAACCCATTTTCCAGCCTGATACACTCGGTCCTGCAATACTTGCTACATCTCTCACTGTTTGGTCTAAAGTCTAACTTGGTCAGAGTTTACCTGAGTGTGATCTTGGCGAACCATCATCCCATCGAGGGCAAACCCCTCTCAGGGTAACTCCTCGTTCTTGTTTCATGTGGGGCCTGCTCCTCTCCAAGCCTCCTATCCACCCACCTCTGGCAGAATGGGATCTCAATGTGGTCCTCGGGAACCTGACCAAGCCACCTTTCCAGCTCCTGGCTACTTGCTCTTTGCAGCACTTGTCCTGGAAGTCTTCCTGGTGGCACTCACCTCCACCCGTAATAGTCAGTGAACTCCAAGCTCTGGTGGCTGAGGAGCCTTATACCAGGTTCTACTAGAACAGGGTGGTTCTCCGCACCCACCCCAAGTTCCTCGGACTTCCATTTCAACCAGGTGGTGGTGTTGCCCACTTTCTTCCCAAGGCCCCCGCTGACCAGGCATTGGCCATTCTCCATACCCTATCCTTCTACCTGCAGCAGACTCAAGGCCACCGCAAAGCTGGGCAGCTGTTTATCTCCTACTATCCTAGCCATCTGGGATAGGCGGTTACCAAGCAAACTTTGTCAATCTGAGTGGTGGACTACATCGCCTTCATCCAGGCCCAGGCTGGGCTGCCACTAGACCAAAGGGTCATGGCACACAATGTCCAAGTGATGGCGACATCGGTTCTGGATCTCCGCTCGGTACCCCTAGTGGACATCTGGCAGGCTGCCATCTGGTCTTCTGTTCATACCTTCACAACCCATTACTGTCTAGAAAGGGAGTCCCATTGGGACTTGGCCTTCGGCGAGGTGGTATTCCATAATCTGTTCAGGGTTTAAGTAACTCCTGCTCCCCGACCCTTCTTGTTCAAGCTACCAGAGACGTGGGTCTCCATGGACTCGGGGTCATAGGGTCTGTCTTCAGATTCACTTGTGGCTGCTCATGGCTCTGCCGTGGTTTTTCCTACAGGTCCTCGGTAGCCTGTAGCTAGGGAGTTCTATATGTGAGGACTGGTTTCCTGCTTGTTCTTGGGGAAAGTGTAGTAACTCTCCTGTAACAGGTGTTCTCCAGGGATAGCAGGAATCAGTCCTCATATATGGGTGATGTCGGCACCGATGGAGCCTGTATGGAGCATTTCCCCAGCTTTCAAAGAAAGCCTTTGGGAATGCTACCATGCATGAGTGGGCCTCTTCCCACCCAAGGGTGCCATCTTGCTCAGTCAGGTACCATAGCTAGAGCCCCACCAAGAAGATCTCAAAAAAATGGACAGAAACTTCATCTTCTTGGTGGGACTCTAGCTATGGCACCTGACTGAGCAAGATGGCACCCTTGGCTGCACATGAAATGAGAGTCAGAAGCTGTAAAGATGTCTTATGCATTGGAACATGGAACGTACGAAGCATGAACCAAGGGAAGTTGGAGGTAGTCAAGAATGAAATGGAACATGTACAACTTGATCTGTTGGGTGTCAGTGAGCTGAAATGGACTGGCATCGGGCACTTTGCATCAGATGATCACATTGTCTACTATGCTGGAAATGAAAGACAAAAAAGAAATGGTATTGCATTTATAATAAAGAAGAAACTTGCAAGAACTATAATGAAATACAATGCAGTCAGCGAATGCTTAATCTCTATTTGTCTACGAGGAATGCCTATGCCCGAACAACAGCTGCAGAAGAGAATGAAATTGAAGAGGTCTATGAACACGTACAAGCTGAAATTGACAGAACATGCAAACAGGATATCCTGATAGTCATGGGTGATTGGAACGCAAAAGTTGGAAACAAAGAAGAAGGCAAAGTAGTTGGAAAATATGGACTTGGCAACAGGAATGAAGCTAGAGAAAGACTGATAGAATTCTGCAAGACCAACGATCTATTCATCTCAAACACCTTCTTCCATCAACACAAGCGGTGACTGTACACATGGACTTCACCCAATGGATTGTGTAAAAATCAAATTGACTACATCTGTGGAAGTCAACGATGGAAAAGTTCTATAACATCAACAAAGACAAAACCTGGAGCTGACTGTGGTACAGATCATCAACTACTACTATGCAAACTCAAGCAAAAGTTGAAAAAGAGCAAACCACTCATGAATGCAGCAAAATATGACCTTGAGAATATACCACTGGAATTTAAAGACTGCCTGCAAAATCAATTTGCTGCTTTAGATACAAATGGCAGAGCTCCGGAAGAGTTATGGAATGACATCAAGAAGGTTGTGTTGGAAGAAAGCGAGATGTCTCTACAAAAGGTGAAAAAGCAAAAACGGCCAAAATGGATGACGGAAGAAACTCTGAAAATTGCCCAGAAATGCAGAGAAGCTAAAGCCAGAGGAGAAAGAAAGACAATAACAGAACTCAACAGAAATTTCCAATGCGCAGCAAGACAGGACAAGGAAAAGTACTACAATGACGCATGCAAGGAAATAAAAGCAGAAACTATTAGAGGAAGAACAAGATCGACTTTCCTAAAGCTATGAGAATTAAAGAAAAAGTTCCAGCCTCGAAATGGAATGTTACAAGATGCTCAAGGTTCTATGTTGAATGATGCTGAGAAGATCAAGAAAAGGTGGAAGGAATATACAGAGTTTTTATATGATAAAGATCAAGTGGACCAACAGCCGTTTCAACCTGTACCTTATGATCAGGAACCATTGGCGATGAAAGAAGAAGTTAAAGCAGCATTGAAAGCCTTATCAAAGAACAAAGCACCAGGCATTGATATAATTCCCATAGAAGTATTACAGCAATCTGATGCAGCTGTTGCCATACTTACAAGGTTCTGCCAAGAAATATGGAAGACAACATCATGGCCAACTGACTGGAAAAGATCTGTGTTTATACCAATACTAAAGAAAGGTGATCCAACTGACTGTGGAAATTATCGAACAATCGCTCTGATCCCATATGCCAGCAAGATTCTACTGAAGATTATTCAAAAGAGACTACAACCATACCTGGAACAAGAACTACCTGAAGTGCAAGCAGGGTTCAAGAAAGGGCGAGGAACGAGAGACATCATTGCGGATGTGAGATGGATCCTTGAAAAGACTAAAGAATACCAAAAGGATATCTATTTGTGCTTTATCGACTATAGCAAGGCTTTTGACTGTGTAAACCATGAGAAACTCTGGACCACATTAAGAAGCATGGGTATACCAGAACACCTGATTGTACTCTTGCACAATCTGTACATTGATCAAAAAGCAACAGTTCGAGTGGAACAAGGAGAAACAGAATGGTTTAAAATAAGCAAAGGTGTAAGACAAGGCTGCATACTTTCCCCCTACCTGTTTAATTTAAATGCAGAACAAATCATCAGAGAAGCAGGATTGTATGAAGACAACAGAGGTGTGAAGATTGGTGGAAGACTCATCAACAACCTTCGCTATGCTGATGATACCACATTACTGTTGAAACTGAAGATGATCTGAAACATTTGCTTCTCACAATCAAAGAACATAGTCTCAAAATGGGCCTGCACCTTAATGTAAAGAAGACAAAGATCATGACAACTGGCAAAATCAACAGGTTCATCGTTGAAGGAGAAGAAATTGAAATCGTGAACAACTTTAACCTACTTGGATGAACTATCAATAAAGAAGCAACAAGCAGTCAAGAAATCAGACGATGCATTGCTCTTGGCAGAATGGCTATGAAAGACCTAGATAAGATTCTCAAGAGCAGAGATGTCTCTCTCCATACAAAGATTTGACTTGTTCAAGCCATGGTATTTTCAATAACATCATATGGATGTGAAAGCAGGACAGTGAAAAAGATAGACAGGAAGAAAATTGATGCCTTTGAATTATGGTGCTGGTGTCGAATACTGTGTATACCATGGACATGCCCAAAGAACAAACCAGTCGGTACTAGAGGAGATCAAACCTAAGCTTTCTTTAGAAACTCAGATGACAAGACTTTGACTTTCATACTTTGGACACATCATGCGAAGAGAGAGATCATTAGAGAAAGCCATCATACTTGGCAAGATAGAAGGTCAGCGCAAAAGAGGAAAGGCAGCAATGAGATGGATCGATACAATAACAGCAGCTACGGGTACCAGTCTGTCAACAATGAGCCGCCTGACTCAAGACCGAACACAATTTAGAATAGCTATCCAGAGGGTTGCCATGAGTTGACTCTGACTCGATGGCACTTAACAACAACAACATCATACCTCTCCTCAGCCGTCTCTTTTCCAGGTTGAAGAGCCCTAACATTTTTATCCTCTCTTCATAGGGCTATCCTTCCATCCTCTTTACTGTTTTGGTGGCTCTTCTCAGTACCTTTTCTAATAGCGCTATATCCTTTTTAAGATATGGCGACCAGAATTTCACACAATGTTCAAGGTGCGGTCGCACCATGGAATGATACAGAGGTATTATAATATCCTTTGTTTTATTCTCCATTCCTTTCCTTATGATACCTAGCATTCTATTTGCTCTCTGGACTGTTGCTACACACTGGCGGAGGGTTTCAACATGTTATCCACAATGACACCTAAATCATTTTCCTGGCTGGTGGTTCCTAATGTGGAACCTTGCATCGTGTAACCATAGTTTGGGTTGTTCTTTCCTAGGTGTTTAACTTTGCACTTGTCCACATTAAATTTCATCTGCCATTTGGATGCCCAGTTTTCCTGTTTATCAAGGTCCTCTTGCAATTTTTCACAATCCTCATGGGTTTTAACAACCTTGAATAATTTTGTATTATCTGCAAATTCGATTACCTCACCATTTCCAGGTCATTTACGAATATGTTAAAAAGCAGCAGACTCAGCACAGATCCCTGGGGTACTCCACTATTCACCTTTCTCCATTGAGAAAATTGGCCATTTCGCCCTTGTTGGGGTTTTTCGCCCTCTTGTTAATTGTCGTGATTGCAGGGTTCATCCCAACATAAGTATAAAGCACAGGACCCTCTTTCAAATAAGGTATCGTACCACTGAAGTAAAGTAGAAATTCTATTTCTGTAGGTCTATAAAATCACAAGCTTCGCAAGGAAAAGTCAATGCTCTAATCTCTATATTACAAATCAGCATGAAAACAGGAAAAAGAATATAAAATTGTCTTTATACGCAAAGCACCTGAGGTCTCCTATGAAGGGTCCAGGGGAGAGAGTCTAGCGTTGCTTTCTAAGGAGGGTCTGCCAGAGTCTGTACAATTACCAGTGTTCTTTCCTATATTTATATTGTGGTAAGGCAGGTGCAGCACAGACCCGTGAAAGAGAAAAAAAAGAGACTTTTCTGCTGAGAGGGGGATGGGCTCACCTAAGCACAGGTCCCAAAATGAAAGTAATACTGAAACACACACTTGCAAGGCTAACCTGAAGCCACACCCAGTCTCCAGGGCAACAGCAGGGAGAGATAGGGTGGGGCCAGAAAGGGAAGCAGGCTGGCAAACATTTAAACACCGTCAGTCAGCAAGTGAGGGGAGAAGCCGAAGGAGCTGGCTGGAGGAGTGGCAGAGCCTGAGGGAATGGCAGAGCCAGAGGGAAAGCCAGAATAGTTGTTGGGGAATTTACCAACGGAACGAGAAGCAAGAGAGAAGAGCAGGAAGGAGCTTGAGGGAGTTAACAGGATTGTAACTCTGACTCAAAGGCAAGCAGCCCAGGTTCTAAGCAAGGAACGGTGCCTGTTAAAAGTCTGTTAGGAAGAATGCTTTTACAAACAAGGTAAAGCAGACAGTACCTTTAAAATGCTTCACTAAAGGGAAGAAGGTCTGTAGCCATTAAAGAGATATTATGAAGAAAGCTCAAGAAGTAGTATTCTGAGTAATTGCTATTGAGAAAGGCTGGAAAGACAGAAGTCTCATCTTTTAAAGCTGCAATAGTACTTGTGCTAGGGAAGTGTTTTAAACAGCAGTTTAATTCCCATGCTAAGAAGCAGAGAATGTTTTAAGCTTACCTGAAACAGCTGGAAGAAGCTGGCAAGGTTAGCTGAACTTTGCTCATAACAGTGACTTTCAACTGTGTTTTGTTTGACTGAAAAGGAAACTTATTTTGGTTGCAAAGACTGAAAGAAACTGCTTTGTCATAGCACTGCTGAAATACCTTTATAAAGAAGCATTTTTGTTGGAGAAAATATCCTCACTTTCTGTTCATGGTTTGGAACCTTCTGCCAAGGTCCAATTGCAAAGCTTGATGATTAAAACAAAATTTAAAAATAAATTTTCCTGTGTTGGCCTATTTCCACTTAAACTGCTTTAACTGCCCCACAACTACACAATTAAGGGCTTCAGCTACCAGGCTGAAGAAAGACACAAGTTAATATGGCCCGCCGCCCCTACTAGGCAACCGCCTAGTATGGGTGCCGGCCCACAATATTCAGTTTTGGACTTGTAAATCTGCACCACTTGCAGTCAAGTTTCCTTTTCCTCGTTTGTTTCCTATTTTCAAGTATGTGTGTTCCTTAACCTTTCGCCTTCTACCTTCCTCTTACAGCAACGTAGTAGCATAGTAACATAGTATATGACAGCAGATAAAGACCAGTATGGTCCATCTAGTCTGCCCAGCCAGGAGGTAAGAATAGGTGCCCCTGCTGCTCTGTGCAGGTCACCCTTCCCCATGCCTTTGTATAGGAGTGTACCCACCACTCCGTGTAGATCACCCCTATTTGTTGAGATATAAGAGAGTTATGATTATTTTGATTTTATTCTGTTGCTATAAAGGGATCCACTGAGTCTGTCCCAAATCACTTTGAATTCAGTCATAGAAACATAGAAACATAGAAATATGACGACAGAAAAAGACCACATGGCCTATCTAGTCTGTCCTTCCATAACAACTACAACAGTCCCCTTTTTACCTTTAGAGATCCTCTGTGTTTGTCCCATGCTTTTTTGAATTCAGTTACTGTCCTCATCTCTACCACCTCCACTGGGAGACTATTCCATGGATCCACTACTCTTTCCGTAAAGAAATATTTCCGCATATCACTCCTGAATCTATCTCCCTTCACCCTCATCCCATGTCCCCTCGTAGCAGAACTTGCTTTCAATTGAAAGAGGCTCTCTCCCTGAACATTTATGCCACGGAGGTATTTAAACATCTCAATCATATCACCTCTATCCCGCCTTTCCTCTAAGGTGTACATATTAAGATCCTTCAGTCTGTCCTCATATGCTTTATAATGAAGACCACTAATCATTTTAGTAGCCACTCTCTGCACCGACTCCATCCTGTTCACATCCTTTTGAAGGTGCGGTCTCCAGACTTGCAAACTATACTCCAAATGAGGTCGCACCAAAGACTTATACAGAGGCATTATCACCTCCTTTTTTTCTGCTAGCCATTCCTCTCCGTATTTATTTATTTATTTTATTTATTTATTTAACAGTATTTCTAAACCGCCTTATCTTAATAATCAAGGTGGTATCACAGCAAGCAATCAGGTAAAGTGTGTGTGTTGTACATGCAGTGAGGATAAAACTTAGTTGTGTGAGGGATGTGTTGGGTGCTTGATTTGTTTGAGCTATATACAGGGTGGGCTATTTACAGTGGTGCTAGAATCATATTTTATATATATTCAGTTGTTTGGGAGGATTGGAGTGCTGTCCTTCTAGCTTTTGCCGTCGCCTTTTCTACCTGTTTAGCTACTTTAAGATCATCAGACACAACCACGCCTAGGTCCCGCTCTTCTTTAGTCGACAAAAGTACTTCACCCCCTATACTTTATTGCTCCCTTGGATTGCTGCGGCACAAATGCATGACCTTACATTTTTTAACATTAAATCCCAGCTGCCAAATTCTAAACTTAGCTAGATCCCTCCTCATGTTATCTACCCCTTCCTGGGTGTCTACTCTATTGCAGATTTTGGTATCATCCGCAAAGAGGCAAACCTTACCTGAAAGCCCTTCCGCTATATCACTAACAAAGATGTTAAAAAGAATCAGACCAAGGACAGATCCCTGGGGCACACCACTGATAACATCCTTCTCCTCAGAGTGAGCTCCATATACTTGTACTCTTTGTCGCCTCCCACCCAACCAATTTCTAACCCAAGCAGTAACTTTAGGGTCCATCCCTAGGGTACTCAGTTTGTTTATAAGTCGCCTGTGAGGAACAGTGTCAAAGGCTTTACTGAAATCCAAATACACCACATCTAGGACTCTCCCTCGGTCCAACTCTCTGGTCACCCAGTCAAAGAAATCAATCAGATTTGTCTGACAAGACCTGCCTCTGGTGAATCCATGCTGCCTCGGATCCTGTAATCCGCTGGACTCCAGAAACCTCACTATTTTCTCTTTCAGCAGCGTTTCCAATAATTTACTCACCACCGAAGCTAAACTAACCGGCCTGTAGTTTTCAACCACATCCTTACTTCCGCTTTTCTGTATTTGCCCCCACCAATTCCATCGGGAGGGCATTGCAAACATCCACCACCCTTTCAGTGAAAAAGTATTTCCTGACGTTGCCTTTCAGTATACCCCCTTGCAGCTTCATGTTATGCCCTCTAGTTTTACAGCTTCCCCGTATTTGGAAGAGGTTTGTTTGTTCATTAATAATGTTTAAGTATTTAAAGGTCTATATCATATCTCCCTTCTCCCTCCTCTCCTCCAGAGTGTCATATTTAGGTCTTCAAGCCTCTTCTCATATGTCTTCTGACACAGGCTCCAAATCATTTTGGTCGCCTTCCTCTGAACCATTTTCAGTCTTTTTATTTATTTATTTATTTAACAATCATTTATATACCGCATCTTCCAAAGATCAGGTGCGGTTCACAATAAACAACAATTAACAAATCAAAGTTTGTTTTACATATAACATCATATAACCAAAAACAATAAAGTAGATAAACAACGTTAGGGTTGAACAGCACGGAACAGTGCAAACTATATACAGTATTTACAGATACATATTATGTAGGGCTTTAGCATTGAGCAAGTACAGTTTCGGCTATAAGATTGTATGTTTAGGTCATTGGGATATTAGACAAAACTGGTTAGCCTTTATCTAAATCTATTGAGGGATGATTTGTGTTGTTGTAATGCTTAGTAAATAGGTTTTCAATTTTTTGCGGAATTCAATGATCTCGGGTAACATTCTTAGATCATCTGGGAGAGAATTCCAGATTGTTGGGGCTGCATGTGGAAAAGCTGTGTTTGTGATTTTATTTGCTTTTATGAAGTCTTTGGGAGTTTTTAGTTTATTTACTTGTGCTTTTCTTTGAGTAGTTTTTGGATGCTCTTTACTGATTAAGTTACTTAGGGTGACAGGGGCCATATCATTTAGAGTTTTGAAAGTGGTTGTTAATGTTTTGTATACTATCCTACTTTGAATTGGGAGCCAGTGAAGGGATTCCAGTATTGGTGTTATATGTTGATGTGAGTGTACTTTTGTTATTACTCGAGCTGCTGCATTCTGTGCTATTTGAATTCTTTTAATGTTTTGTTTTGTTGTACCTAATAAAATTAGATTAGAGAAATCAAAGTGGGGGGTTATAGTGGCCTGAATTATGCTGATAAAATCTTGTATGTATACAAGGGGTCTTAGTTGTTTAAGGATTTTAAGTTTGAAGTAGATTTTCTTTGTGATATTTCTAATATGGGTATCCAAAGTAAGATGTTTATCTAGAATAACTCCTAGATATCTTACTTCGTTTTTTATTTTAATTTCTTGGTTTTGAAGCGTTATGTGTGTTGGGGGAGTATAGGATTGATTTTTAGTAACAATTAGCACTTCAGTTTTAGAGTGGTTTATTTGGAGATTGTTGGCATTTAGCCAGGATGTGGCTTCATTGAAGCAATCTGATAGGAGTTGTAACGGTAAATTGGGGATTGTGAATGGAATGTACATCATAATATCATCTGCATATAGATGATAGAGTACGCCATATTTTTTAAAGATATTGCAAACTGGTTTTATGTATATGTTAAATAGGAGTGCTGATAGCGCTGATCCTTGTGGTAATCCTGTTTCTAGTTTCTATGAATCAGAAGTTTGATTGTCTATTCTTACATTTTGGGTTCTATTGTTTAGATAGGAAGAGAACCATTTATGAACTGTGGCATTTATACCTATTTGTGTCAGGTTGTTAAGCATTATGGTATGGTGAACGCTATCAAAAGCAGCTGAAATATCGATGAATAAGAGGATGAATGCTTGTTTGTGATTGTCAATTCCTCTTAAAAGAGCATCCGTTAAGACTGTGAGAAGTGTTTCCACTCCGTGTTTGGGACGAAACCCATATTGCTGTTCGTCAAGAGGGTAGGATGAATCTAGATACTCCTGTGTCTGTATTTGTACTGTTTTTTCTATTATTTTTGCTAAGAATGGTATACTTGAGATGGGTCTATATGATTTAGGTGAAGTTTTATCAAGTGTGCCATTCTTAAGAATTGGTCTGATTTGTACGTGCTTAAGTGTGGGTGGGAGGTAACCTTGGAGTAGTGAGAGATTGACAATGGGGAGTAAGAATGAGATGAGGGTTGGAAGTGTGTTTTTTATCCAGGTTACTGGGCAAGGATCAAGGTAAGAGGTAGTGGTGTTAAGGTTGAGTATGGTATTTTTTAATGATGCTTTGTCTATAGGGTGAAATTCTGACCATTCGTCTAGCAGGTGAAGGGGTTTGTGGATGGGGTCTGGGGTCCTAAATGTTAATTTTGTTTTGTTTTGGTGATAGTTAGCTAAAGTTTGTGCTGATATGTCCATAATTTCCTTGCTGGAAGTTTGCGAGTTGTTAGTTAGGTTGCTAACAATTGAGAATAGTTCTCGTGGCCTATTATATGAGTTTGCTAGTTTTGTTGCATAGTAGTTTTTCTTTGTGCTGTCTAGGGTTTCCCTGTATATTGTGAGGTGGTTATAGTATAATTCTTTGTGGATGGTGGATTTAGTTTTCCGCCATTTAAGCTCGAGTTTTCTTAGTTCTCTTTTCAATTGTTTTAAAGTACTAGTGAACCATGGGGTACCGTTAGTTTTAGAGTAGGTTGGCTTTATATTATTATGGTTAATTTTGGCTGCTTTATTAATGGTAGCATGCCAGTTTTTGACTGCTTCGTCCAAGTCTGTTGGGGATGAAGAAAGGTGAGGGATTGTAGAGTCTAGAAATTCGGTTTCGTTGAATTTCTTGAATTTTATAGTTTGGCCACTTCTTGTGTGTTTTATGTCGCAGTTGGAATAGTAAGTGAGATTCATTTTAATTAAATGGTGATCAGACCAGGGTATTTCAGTGCATTCTAAGGAGTCTGGGTTGAAAAGCTTGAATAGATTGTGAGGTAGGAGGACAAGGTCAAGTATGCCACCTTTGATATGGGTTGGTATATTTATGATTTGATGGAAGTTTAAGTCAGATATAGTTTCCAGAAAAAGGTTGGATTCAGTAATTGGGAGTGAGGGAAGGTTGAAGTCTCCTAAGATTAGGGGGTTTTGTTCAGTTGAAGAATTAAGGAGTTCAATTAGAGAGTGTAGACTGTCTGCATTTTGGTTAGGAGGTCTATATATTAAGCAGATTGTAAGCAGACCATTTTTTATTATGAGGGTGTCAATGTTATTGGATGTGTTAGATTGTATTTTCTTGGCTTTTAGGTTTATTTTTGTCATTATCAGTACACCACCACCTTTTTTGTTGGATCTGTGTGTGTGGGTAATATCGTAGTTTGAATAGTCAAGTTGATTTAAGAGGACTGTATCAGTATCAGTGAGCCAGGTCTCAGTAATAGATAGAATATCTGGTTTTGAGTCAGATAACAAGTCATTGATTATTGGGAGTTTATTTTTCAATGACCGTGCGTTTATTAGGATGCACGATAAAGAGGTTGTATAATGAGGGTGATTTAAGTTGAGTGTCTGTAGTGAGTTAGTCTGTTTTATTTGAATGAGTCTGTGAAAATTTATTTTTGGTTGGTTGTGAGGGTTATAGTGTCCAATATGGAGATTGTTTCGGTTGGATGTTTGTATTATAGGGATTGTCATGTAGTTTTTACTGTTGAGAGTTAGTGTTAGGTCAATTAGGATTGTTAGAAATATGCAGGTGTAAGATACTCGTAGTAACATGGTTTTTGTTTGTATCATTACAGTATATGTAAGGAGTATGGATAAAGTAAGTCTGGTAAGATAGAGTGGGGACTAAGATACAACAGTTTTGAACAATTTTCAGCTTAGGCAGGGTAAAGAGGAGAAGAATGTGCTATTGTAGGTTATTTGAGGTGAGCTACTGGTAGTGTAGCTAAGCAGTTATATACCAAGGTGTGAAAATATGTGAGAAAAAATGTTTTTATATCCTTTGCGAGATATGGTCTCCAAAACTGAACACAATATTCGAAGTGAGGCCTCACCAGCGACTTGTACAGTGGCATTAGTACGTCTTCCTTTCTGCTGGTAATTCCTCTCTGTTTGCAACCCAGTATCCTTCTGACTTTTGCCACCTCCTTGTCACACTGTTTGGCCATCTTGAGATCTTCTGAAACAATCACTCTGAGGTCCTTCTCCTGGTCCATGCACACCAACCTCTTGCCCCCTATCGCATACAATTCGCTTGGGTTTCTGCTTCCCAAGTGCATGACACTGCACTTCTTTACATTAAATCTTAACTGCCAAATATTAGACCATTCTTCCAGCTTTTGTAGATCTTTCCTCATGTTATCCACTCCCTCTGGGGAATCCACTCTGCCACAAATTTTCGTGTCATCTGCAAAAAGACAGACTTTTCCATTGAGTCCTTCAGCAATATCACTCACAAATACACTGAACAGTACCGGTTCTAGGACCAAACCCTGAGGCACACCTTCCTTTCATCTGAGTGAGTTCTGTTTACCATCACCTTCTGTCGTCAGTCAACCAGTTTCTGATCCAGTCCACCAATTTGGGACCCATCTCCAAGCCCTTCAGCTTATTGATAAGCCTCCTATGAGGAACAGTATCAAAGGCTTTGCTGAAATCTAGGTAGATCGCATCCATCGCATTCTCTGATCACCCAGTTAAAGAACTCAATCAGATTTGTTTGGCAAGATCGTCCTTTGGTAAAACCATGTTGCCTCGGATCATGCAACCTGTTAGTTATGAGAAAGTCCAATATTCGCTCTTTCAGGAGCACCTCCATTACTTTTCTCCCCATCGAGGTAAGGCTTACTGGCCAGTAGTTTGTCACTTCTTCCCTATCACCACTTTTGTAAAGAGGTACCTCATCAGCCCTTCTCCAGTCCTGTGGAACTTCTCCTGTCTCCAAGGATTTATTAAAAACATCCTTTAACAGTGCTGCAAGAACCTCTCAGAGCTCTTTCAGTATCCAGGGATGTATGCCATCCAGTCCCATGGCCTTGTCCACTTTCAATTTTGCAAGCTGTTCTAACACATCATCTTCCGTAAATGGTGTGGTATCTACTCCATTCCCATTTGTATACTTAGAACATAAGAACATAAGATATGCCATACTGGGTTAGACCAAGGTTCATCAAGCCCAGTATCCTGTTCCCAACAGTGGCCAATCTAGGTCATACATACCTAGCAGTTTCCCCAAAAGACACAGGTTCCACAATGCTTGTACTGGGTCAAGCATTGATATCCTGGGTCCCTTCTTAATAATGGTTTATGGACCTTTCCTCCAGGAACTTGTCCAAACCTTTTTTAAACCCAGCTACACTAACAGCCTTTACTACATCCTCCGGTAACAAATTCCAGAGTTTGATTACACGTTGAGTGAAGAAATATTTTCTTTTATTAGTTTTAAATAGTTTACCCTGTAGCTTCATTGCATGTCCCCTAGTCTTTCTATATTCTGATAAGGTAAACAATCGATCTACGTTTACCCGTTCCACTCCATTCATTAATTTATAGACTTCTATCATATCTCCCCTCAGCCGTCTCTTTTCCAGGTTAAAGAGCCCTAACCTTTTTAGCCTTTCTTCAGAGGAGTATCCTTCCATCCCCTTTACCATTTTGGTGGCTCTTCTCTGAACCTTTTCTAATAACGCTTTATCCTTTTTAAGATATGGCGACCAGAATTGCACACAATATTCAAGGTGCGGTCTCACCATGGAACGATATAGAGGCATTATAATATCTTTTGTTTTATTTTCCATTCCTTTCCTTATGATACCTAGCATTCTATTTGCTCTCTTGGCTGCCGCTGCACACTGGGACAAGGGTTTTAACATGCTATCCACAATGACTCCTAAATCTTTTTCCTGGGTGGTGGTTCCTAATGTAGAACTTTGCATTGTGTAACCATAGTTTGGGTTGTTCTTCCCTAGGTGCATAACTTTGCACTTGTCCACATTAAATTTCATCTGCCAT
The DNA here is from genome assembly GCA_033557465.1 of Ichthyophis bannanicus. NCBI lineage: Eukaryota > Metazoa > Chordata > Amphibia > Gymnophiona > Ichthyophiidae > Ichthyophis > Ichthyophis bannanicus. The sequence goes on from CM066032.1 coordinate 53,995,846, forward strand.
TTTGATGCCCAGTCTTCCAATTTATCAAGATCCTCTTGCAATTTTCCACAATCCTCTTGGGTTTTAACAACTTTAAATAGTTTTCTGTCATCTGCAAATTTGATAACCTCACTCGTTATTCCACTTTCCAGGTCATTTATGAATATGTCAAAAAGCAGCGGACCCAGCACAGATCCCTGGGGTACACCACTATTCACTTTTCTCCATTGGGAAAATTGGCCACTTAGCCCTACCCTCTGCTTTCTATCTTTTAACCAGTTCTTGATCCACAGTAGTACACTGCCTCCTATCCCATGACTCTTTAGTTTTGCCAAAAGTCTCTGATGAGGGACCTTGTCAAAGGCTTTCTGAAAGTCCAGATACACTATATCAACCGACTCACCTTTGTCCACCTGTATATTGTCATGGGGCAAGGCAAATAAGAACAGAAGAAATGCAGGAAAATGCTCGGGGTAGTTTTAAAAGGCACACTGAAAAGCACATGGCTAGTGGTTGCCATGAGCAACGAATGAAAACACAAGCTCAGGCTGCAGGAAAACACCTAGAGAAAGTGTGGCAGGTGTAGGCCTGTGATCCACAGTGTCTGACATAAGCAAGCCTAACTAGCTTGACCTGTAAATGAAGCTTGTGAAGAGGCCCATAGGAATTGCACATCCCCCAATATGCTGCTATAGAACTAAGAACTCAGTAAAAGTATTGAATTAGCTTAGACAAGCAGAACAGATGGAAAAATACAGAAATTCATGTTTAAAACTGCTGACAGAGAAGTTCTAGAGCCCTGCTTCCCTGCACGTAGCAACTAGCCCAATAGCCTTGAAAGAAGGAAAGTAACAAGTTGGTGAACTGGCCATTGTAATTGGGACTAGAAGGGGGGTAAGCAGGTGCTGAGCCCACTGAAAGAATATAATTGGATAATCATATCAGTACCGGGACCAATAGAAGAGGTACGGGAGGTTACCGGGACCAATGAAATGTTTTTCTATACCTAGAATGAAGCTAAAGTCTATAAAAGTTGTTGTATTGCCAGAGAACTTTGCTCAGCCATTTTGAATTTGATTCTGCTTGAGACTTGTGCACAAATAAATGATTTGGACCTTCTGAACAGACTCCTGGTATCATTGGTCTGTCTGCGCTCTGCTGCTACATATTCTTGGTGCGTTGGCCGGGAAGTTGTGGAATCAGAGTGTATATAGGGCAATATACCACGACATTCCGCCTCTATAGGCTTGGTCCTGCCGGGATCGCGCCCTTCCGACGGGGGCTGCTTCCTGGCGCCGCCGGTCCATTGCATCGGAGAAAGTTGGTCAGACCTCGGCGGGTGCCGGGCCCGGCTGGAGCCAACGCCTCGAACCCGAGTGAGGGGAGTCCGAGGTCCAACTCATGCGCCTGCTTGGGAAGTTTGAGGACCGGATCCGGTGAGTATAGTTTTGATTTGCTGTCTAGACAGATAAGAAAGAGCAGTGCTGCCATTTGAACTTGGATTTTGGAAATTGGTAAGAGAGCTTGATCACCTCTCAAAGACGGACCGAGTACCCCCGCATGAGTATTCGCAGGGCGAAACTCCCGTCTTCTTGTATTTTGGTAATTGAACAAGACTAGTCAGAATAGATAGAAACAAATGCATTCTGGGATACGTTGCTAGCATGATTGTATGAATGAAGTGTGTATGAGAGGTCTGGCAGCACGGACCAAGCGAAAGCGGACCCCTGAGTAGCGCATTTCCTGACCGGGCGACCGCGTTCAGGTCACAAAAAGGGGGAAGCGATTGTCGTCTTGTCTTGTTATTTGTTTCCCTTATACGTTTCTAGGGCCATGAGGACCCCTTACCCACGGTCCGCCCTCCTTTTCCCTTCTGTCTGTTGTTGCGCGCACACATCGAAATGGGAGGGGCAGGGTCTACTAGGAACACTCCATTAGAATGTATGATCGCACATTTTAAAGAGGGATATTCCGGAGATTATGGTATTAAAATGACTGCAGCCCGTTTACAGATTTTGTGTACTAAGGAGTGGCCCGATCTAGACCCTACCTGGCCCCGAGAGGGAACCTTAAATGTAGGAATTATTCAGTTAGTGCATCATAAAGTGCGGATAGCGCACCCCGATCAGTACCCCTATATAGATTCTTGGTTAAGTATTTGTGAAGATCCGCCCCCTTGGGCGCAGCGCTGCTATGAAGAACAGTGCAGAATAATGTTAGCGAAAACAGATCATAGTCAGAAAACAGGAAATAAACAGCCTAGTAAGAAAGGGAAAGATGAGAAGCCCAGAAAGAAACCCATCCTGGTCGATCCTGATTCCCCAGAAGTAATTCCCCGACAGCCTAGAACCCCGGGCCCAGTAAGAGTAGCCCGGCGTCCTGACCCAGAGCCCCGGAGACAGCGGGTGCGGGACCCAACCCCTGAGCCACTTCCCGAAGAGCAGGAAGATGAGCTCCCTTTAGTTGAAGAAGATGATTCTACTGAGACAGAGACAGAGAAAGGCGAGTCAGATTCAGAAACAGAAAAGGAAGAAACTGAGAATTCCCCGAGTGAGACTGACAGTGTAGAAGCGACCGCCAGTGTTAGCCTGCCAGTAAAAAGTAAATCCAAGACAAAGCATATAGAAAAGAAAGTAATCCTTGATAAGCCTGTAGAAAATAAGAAAAAGAGCCCTGATAGGAGAAGTACGAAAATATTGCTTAGGTCCCAAAAGACCTCTACTGCTAAAATGATGCCTTTACGGCAAGTCCCGGGACTGCCTGTAAGAAATGATGATAATGAGGTGGTAGCGGGACCCCCAAGCTATGTGTATGTCCCTTTCTCTACAACTGATTTGTTAAATTGGAGGACGCATTATGCCTCCTATACCAATAAACCCCAAGAGCTTACAGAATTAGTGAATACTATTATGGAAACCCACCAACCCACATGGGCAGATTGCCGTCAGCTCCTGTCCACCTTATTTACTACGGAGGAGCGGACACGAATTAGAAAAGCAGCTATAGATTGGCTGGCAGATAACCCTGTAGCTCCCGAACGAGGAGAAGAAAGAATAGACCATCGGGAAGCGGCCCAGAGGCAATTCCCGAATGAAGACCCCCGATGGGATCCGAATACTGAAAGAGGATCCAGAGCCCTAGCCCATTTTCGCCAAGGCTTGTTACAAGGCCTGAAAAGGGGGGGCCAGAAAGCTATGAACCTTTCCAAAGTTACAGAAATTAACCAAGGCATAGATGAGAGTCCAGCAGTGTTTTATGAAAGGTTAACTGAAGCATACAGAATGTATACTCCCTATGATCCCGATGCACCAGGAAGTTTATGCATGGTGAATTCTGCTTTTGTAAATCAGTCTCAACCAGACATTAGAAGTAAATTACAGAAATTAGAGGGGTTTGCGGGCATGAATGCAACACAGTTATTGGAAGTCGCTCATAAAGTATATGTGAATCGTGATAATGAAAGACAGAAAGAATGTGATCGAAAGATGAAGAAGAAAGCTGATTTTCTGGCTGCGGCCATAGTTGAACAGAAAAGGGGAGGTGTCCCTAGTCAAAGGAGCAGAGGAAGGGGGCGGGGCCGAGGTGGAAGCCGGCCCCAGCAGCTAGGTGTAAACCAATGCGCCTATTGCAGAGAAGAAGGACATTGGAGAGATGCATGCCCGCAACTCGAAGACGCCCACGAAGATGACGAAAACAATCATCAATGGAAAGGAGAAAAACGAGGCCGTCCCCGACATCGCGGAGGAGCCAATCGAGAGCAACATCAGCGTGAAAGAGGAGAAGCCGTGCAAGCATTGGCGGCAACAGCCTATGATGAAGATGACATGGATTAGGACAGACCGGGCTCCGAATTTGCTTTAGGTCTCCAGGAGCCTATGGTCGGAATACAAATAGGAGACCAAGTTGTGAACTTTATGGTTGATACTGGAGCAGAACATTCAGTAGTGGACAAGAAGATAGCCCCATTTTCTACAAAAGCAGTCACCATTGTAGGAGCAACTGGTGCCAAAGCTACAAAACCTTTTCTTCAGAATCGCATATGCAGTCTAGGAGGACAGCAAATAACTCATCAATTCCTTTACATGCCAGAATGTCCAGTGCCACTACTGGGACGAGATATGTTAGCCAAGCTACAGGCCCAAATATCCTTCACTGAAAGAGGAGAAATGCAAATTACAGTTAATTCACAAGCCAAACCAGCAGGAATAATGCTGCTCACAGTTCCCCGAGAAGAAGAATGGAGATATTACAGTGATGATTCTGTCCAAGACACCTATTTTGAACAAACCTTGAAAAGCATTGATGCCCCACCTGGAGTATGGGCAGAAGGCAGTCCTCCAGGCCTAGCCAAACATATAGCTCCAGTAATTGTAATTCTCAAGCCTAGTGCTACACCAGTACATGTCAAACAATACCCTCTCCCTAGAGCTGCAATTGAAGGCATCCACCGCCACTTGCAAAGATTACTGGAACATGGCCTACTGAAAGTATGTCAATCCCCATGGAACACCCCACTTCTGCCAGTGAAAAAGCCCGGAACAGATGACTACCGCCCAGTGCAAGATCTAAGAAGAGTGAATGAAGCAGTTGAAACTATACATCCAGTTGTACCCAATCCTTACACTCTTCTAGGACTAATTCCTGCTGAAGCCACCCACTTTACTGTTCTAGATTTGAAAGATGCATTCTTCTGCATAAGATTAGCCCGCGTGAGTCAGATATTATTTGCATTTGAATGGCAGGACCCCATCTCTGGAAGAGGGGGCCAACTTACCTGGACACGATTACCCCAAGGATTCAAGAATTCGCCTACCATCTTTAGTGCTGCATTGAATCAGGACCTTTCCAGCTATCCAGTGGCCCCGGGGAAGAGAGTGCTTCTCCAATATGTGGACGATCTGCTGATAGCTGCTGTATCAGAAAGTGAATGTATACAAACCACCAAAGACCTCTTGCAGTTACTAGATGAAGCTGGATATAAAGTTTCCAGAGCAAAAGCACAACTATGTCAAAAAGAAGTGAAATCCTTGGGCTTTCGTATAACCCAAGGAAGTCGAAAATTAGGCAGAGAAAGAAAAGAAGCAGTATGCAGAATTCCAACCCCAACAACCAGAAAGCAAGTCAGAGCCTTTCTGGGAGCAGCAGGATATTGCCGAATCTGGATTCCCAATTTTGCCCAAATTGCTAAGCCACTGTATGAAGCCACAAAAGGAGAAGAAAAGTCACCACTGGAGTGGGGACCTGAGCAGGATACAGCCTTCAAGACGTTGAAGGAAGAATTGATGTCATCACCAGCCCTTGGACTACCAGATGTTCACAAACCTTTCCACTTGTTTGTACATGAAGCACAAGGAAATGCCTTAGGCATGTTGACTCAGAAATTGGGAAATTGGGAACGACCTGTAGCATACCTATCGAAACAATTGGACACTGTGGCCAAAGGATGGCCACCCTGCCTGAGAGCAGTTGCAGCTACAGCCTTGTTGGTGAGTGAAGCAGACAAGCTCACACTAGGACAGAATATACGAGTCACTGTGCCACATGCAGTCCTTGCCCTTATGGAACAGAAAGTAAATCATTGGCTCACCAATTCCCGAATGTTGAAATATCAGAGCATGCTATGTGAAAACCCACAGATACAACTAGAAGTGAGCCATGCCTTGAATCCAGCCACATTGATACCTATTAGTGAAGAACTTCCAGAACATGACTGTATAGAAGTCATGGACACTGTATTCTCAAGCCGACCTGATCTGACAGATGTGCCCATAGACAATCCTGACCAAATCTATTATGTTGATGGAAGCAGTCTCATCATCAATGGACGACGCTGTGCTGGATATGCAGTAGTCACTCAACATGAAGTTGTTGAATCATCAGCCCTAGCCTCAGGCACATCAGCCCAGAAAGCAGAATTGATAGCACTTACCCGAGCACTACTACTAGGTGAAAAACTTGTGTTGAATGTATATACAGACTCTAAGTATGCCTTCACCACCTTACATGCCCATGGAGCTCTCTACAAAGAAAGAGGACTCATCACATCCGGAGGAAAATCAGTTAAATATGGCCCTGAGATACTGATGCTACTTGATGCAGTATGGGCCCCAACTCGTGTAGCTGTCATGCATTGCAGAGGACATCAAGCAGGAAAAGGAGAAGTTGCCCGAGGGAACAGATTCGCAGATGCCTCAGCACGACAAGCAGCTATGACAGGACAAATTTTGCCACAAGCCACGCCGATGAAGGCAGCATTGTTTCCAGTACCCTTGAACTCATGGACACCACGATATACCACCAAAGAATTAAACTACTACTGTGACAGAGAAGATGGAGTATTGAAAGATGGGTGGATTGAACTACCACCAGCAGAGGGCAGTCAACCCCCAGGACAAATAGTAATTCCCGAATTGCTAGGACCAGCCGTTGTCAAAGCTTTCCATGAAGCCACACATTATGGGAAGACCACTATGGAAAAAGCACTTAGACCACATTTCTACATTGCCATGTTACCAGCCCTATCAGCCTCAGTAGCACGCCAGTGTCAAATTTGTGCCAAAAACAATGCCAAATAAGGTCCTACACCACCACCTCGAGTTCAGTCAGGAGGTGTAACCCCCATGCACCACCTGCAGATTGATTTTACTGAAATGCCAAAAGCCAGTGGATACCACTACCTATTAGTATTAGTTTGTACTTTCTCTGGGTGGGTAGAAGCCTTCCCAACCAGAACCGAGAAAGCCAGAGAAGTCACCAAAGTTTTATTGAGAGAGATTGTCCCTAGATTTGGAATTCCAGCAGTAATAGGGTCAGACAATGGACCCTCATTTGTTTCCCAGGTTACTCAACAGTTAGCAAAAGCCCTACAGATACAATGAAAACTCCACACTGCATACAGACCCCAGAGTTCAGGGAAAGTTGAGCGAATGAATCGTACCTTAAAAACCCAAATGTCTAAGCTTTGCCAGGAGACACACTTGAAGTGGCCCCAAGTGCTCCCAATAGCTTTACTCAGAATACGCTCAGCTCCTGTGAAGTCAACAGGTTTTTCCCCTTTTGAAGTTCTGTATGGTAAACCCCCACCAATAGTGCAAGGAATTAAAGGAAGTCTAGCCCAAATTGGTTCAGAAATAACCAGGCAAGAACTCCTAGCTCTTAGTTTTGTTCTGCAGACTCTCCATGCGTGGATCCAAGACCAGTTGCCTATCAACTTGACTGAACCCCTGCATCCCTACCAGCCTGGTACCTCGGTGTGGATCAAAGATTGGAAGAAGACAGCGCTGGAACCCCATTGGAAGGGACCGTACACCGTCATCCTGTCTACCCCAACTGCAGTAAAGGTAGCGGAGATCGACGCCTGGATCCACCACAGCAGAGTCAAGCCCGCAGCAGCTCCAGAACCTGAGCAGTGGACCGCGGAACAGCATCACGATGCACCTTTACGAGTTACTCTGAGACGGCAACCAGCAGCGTAGACACTTTGTCACAGTGCCTTGCAGTAGCCAAGTCTTTCGAAGAGGATTGCTGTTTTCCATGCAGCAACAGTTTTGTTTCAACAAACCCAATCTACGTGTGATTTTGCACACTACTTTGATACTACATTGATTAACCATACTTCAAAAGCCAACTGAAATTGCTAAGTTGGTTACTGTGTGATGGACAACTTGAGGATCTTCAATCAACACTCAGCACCCGTTGAAATTGCTTTATTAGCGCACGGGACGAAGAAAAGATCGTCGTGGTCAAGATTTGCAAGCTGAGGATTCAGAAGAACTCCAATCAACATGTATCTTTATCTTTGCTTGGCCCTGGTTGCCTGTTTTGGAGGTTTTGAATTGACTCATGCTTTACCTCCATGCACTACTTGCATTACTTCTACTCGAACTGGACTGAAAGTAACTCAGACTTTGATTTATCATTCTCACTATAAATGCACTGGTAAAGTGACTCGGTGTGTTTATAACACCACTGAACTAAATGTTTGCATTAAAGGTAACTCCAGAGTATGCTATAACCCGCATCAGAACCCATCATATTATACGTTGGAAATACGATGGAATGATGCAGACGGACCTATAATTAATGCTACACGACCACTTAAAGATGCTAGTATACCTGCTGTTTTATATTTTGATGCATGTGATGTTATAAACAGAGATAGTCGTTCCAGATGTGGTACCTGGGAAAAAGCCTATCGCAATGATCATAAGTATATGTGCCCAGAAGGTGCTACGGGATGGAGAAAGTGTACTGGTAAGAAAGAGTCATATAGTACTGCCCCAGCTGCAGATTACTATTGCCCAAACTGGGAGTGTGTTTTTTTATGCTACATGGAATGCTGGTATTACAGATGAACAGAGAGATAAACGAGTTGCCACTTTGACTAAGTCAAAAACAGATGACAAATGTAAGAAAGGTGCTTGTAACCCTTTGCAATTAAGGATCCGTAATCCTAATGCATGGAAACAAGGATACAAGTTTGGTTTACGTATTGCAGGTGGAGCAGTAGATCCAGGAACCATTGTGTATATAAGATTAAATACTCAAGCCTACAAGTCATCTAAATATCACATCCATAACACTTTCTATGAAGCTATGCATGTAAATAAGTTTGAAATTCCCCATCCATCCCAGAATTTGTTTCTAGAATTAGCTGGAGCAGTAGTATCCAGTCTAAAGATCTCAGATTGTTATTTCTGTGGCGGAACCCAGATGGGTGACCAATGGCCATGGGAGGCCCAAGAATTGAATTATTCTCTGACTTACAATCTGACTGAATTACACAAGACTACTAGCGAATGGGTGTTAGCGCACTCAATCGTTGGACGTCTTTGCTATGCCAGAACTGGACCTCAGTTCACCCAACAGGTAGGACAGCTGGTCTGTCTTAGCCAGACGTTTTATAATGCCTCTACCAAGAAGACATCATGGTGGTCAGGAAGTAAAGAACCTGAACCTCCTAACCCATTAGCCAGATTTCCTGAACTTGCTAGTTTATGGACTAACCTTGCCAAAACTCATGCTTGGCAAGCCCCACCTGGTCTGTATTGGATTTGTGGAAGCCGAGCGTATGCTCAACTCCCATCACATTGGGGAGGAGCATGTGTCTTGGGAACCATCAGACCTTCTTTCTTTCTCCTACCCATAGAACATGGAGAACAATTAGGATACCCAGTGTACACTACTCACAGACACAAAAGAGCATTGCGACAGAAGAGATCACCCCTTCAAGTAGGTAAATGGGAGAAGTGGAAGGGTGATGATTGGCCACCAGAAAGAATTATTGAGTATTATGGGTCTGCCACTTGGAATGATGATGGTATGTATGGTTATCGAACACCAATCTATATGATTAATCGTATTATTCGCTTACAAGCAGTAGTTGAGATAATAACTAATGAAACTAGCCATGCTCTCACACTTTTAGCTAGACAAAGCACCCAAATGCGCACTGCCATATACCAGAATCATCTAGCACTTGATTATTTGTTAGCAGCTGAAGGAGGGGTATGTGGTAAACTGAATCTAACCAATTGTTGTTTGAAAATAGATGACAAAGGTCATGTAGTTGAAGAAATTGCTGAAGATATGCGTAAACATGCTTATGTGCCAGTACAGACTTGGCACCCACTAAGATTACCTAACTGGTTTGCTAACCTTTTCTCATGGCTAGGAGGACTGAAGACTTTTCTAATACTAGTATTGCTGATTGTTGTTGTTATTTTCCTATTACCATGTATAATCCCATGCTGTATGCGTTCCATACACAGTGCTATTGATAGTACAGTAGAGCGGAAGACCGCAACTAAGATAATGGCTTTATACCAACCTCGTCCTCATGGATATAGTCGGACTCCTCTAACTGTAGTATAATTACTTTGAAGTGATTTAATTCTCACACCTTATTAACTAATAGGGTGAGATTAATCAAAGGGGGGAATGTGGCAGGTGTAGGCCTGTGATCCACAGTGTCTGACATAAGCAAGCCTAACTAGCTTGACCTGTAAATGAAGCTTGTGAAGAGGCCCATAGGAATTGCACATCCCCCAATATGCTGCTATAGAACTAAGAACTCAGTAAAAGTATTGAATTAGCTTAGACAAGCAGAACAGATGGAAAAATACAGAAATTCATGTTTAAAACTGCTGACAGAGAAGTTCTAGAGCCCTGCTTCCCTGCACGTAGCAACTAGCCCAATAGCCTTGAAAGAAGGAAAGTAACAAGTTGGTGAACTGGCCATTGTAATTGGGACTAGAAGGGGGGTAAGCAGGTGCTGAGCCCACTGAAAGAATATAATTGGATAATCATATCAGTACCGGGACCAATAGAAGAGGTACGGGAGGTTACCGGGACCAATGAAATGTTTTTCTATACCTAGAATGAAGCTAAAGTCTATAAAAGTTGTTGTATTGCCAGAGAACTTTGCTCAGCCATTTTGAATTTGATTCTGCTTGAGACTTGTGCACAAATAAATGATTTGGACCTTCTGAACAGACTCCTGGTATCATTGGTCTGTCTGCGCTCTGCTGCTACAAAAGCATTACGTAATGGCTCATTAGGAGACAGAGACAGCTGCAAAGAATTGAGACAATGGAAGTCTCAAGCTATGACGCACTTAAAATAGAGCCAGCTTGGAGCATGAGAGAGAAAGGCGAGAAGGGCCAGGAGGAAGGTCAAAGGGAAGGCAAAAGAGAAAGGAATGGAGAAAGTTACCACAGAAGCCCAGAAGCAGCTTGCAGAGAAATAGGACACAGAAACACTGCAGCCAGCAGGAAAGCCGTCCACAGAAGCCAAGGTAAAGGAAGGGATAGAGAGAGATCCCCAAATCCATACCTGAGTGTTTCTGACGTGGAGTCTATCTGCTCTGAAGGAGAGTTTGCCCCAGAGGAATCCTCACAGGTCAGTGCTTTAAACAAGGGCTATGATAAGAAAAAGCCTGGCTGGGAGCAGAAGAGAATTAACCGTAGAAAACTAAGAGAGAGAGAGATAGATAGCAGGTTCCGGTTTCACAGTCCTAAGCAAACAAACCGAGGCCGGGCTGAAAGAGGCCACAGTGAATGGAATAGAGGGGCACTGGAATTCCTGCCTAGAGGTCTTGAAGGGAAAGATCCTGTGAGGGCAGAATCCAGTCTCTTTGGTAACCAGCCTTTCCTAGCTGATAGAGGGGAGAGAAGCTTCAGCCACAAAGAAAGAGAGTTAAGTAATACCAATACAAGTTACAGCCCTGAGCAAGCTTTTACAGAAGACGTTCCAGAGGAGATGGAATATGATTGTGGTGCTGATAATAGTGATTGCTGTAAGATGGACTGTACGCTAGTTTTTTCTGACGGTATTACATCTTTTTGCTGAAGACCCTGTTCAGGCGAAATCTGTGCAGGAGGCACTGATTTCAGCCACGCAGTTTTTCTGAAGACATGATGGTTTATTTCCTTTTGTAACCTGCCACAAGAATCCTCCCGGGAAGGGGAATAAAACCTCTTGAAAGCATAGTCACTCGTCCGCAACTACTTTCTTATTGACTGGCTATTGGGACATTCCAAACCCAGGGGACATAACCAAGTCCTTGCTTGTAATAAGAGGACCCACACTACATCCCTCCAGCCTTCTATCTTAGGAGCCTAGGGGGTTGGTGACAATATTCACACTTTCAAAAAAACATAATAGATTAGTAAGACAAGATCTTCCTTGTCTAAAACCATGTTGGCTGTCTCCCATTAGGCCATGACTATCTACATGCTGAGTAATTTTATTCTTTATGATGGTTTCTACCATTTTTCCCGGTACTGACGTGAGGCTCACCAGTCTGTAGTTTCCCGGATCACCCCTGGAACCCTTTTTAAAATTGGCGTTACATTGGCGATCCTCCAATCTTCAGGTATTACAGATGATTTTAATGAAAATTCACAGATTACTAATAGCAGGTCTGCAATCTCATATTTCAGTTCTTTCAACACCCTTGGATGTATACCATCCGGCCCAGGTGATTTGCTACTCTTCATTTTATCTAATAGTTGTAATACATCTTCTCGATGTATTGATATTTCCTTAATTTCTTCCGCACCTTTAAATACCACTTCAGTCATGGGTAACATCCCTACATCTTCGTCAGTAAAGACCAAAGCAAAGAATTCATTCAGTCTCTCCGCTATCGCCTTGTCGCCTCTTAGTGCCCCTTTAACTCCTCTATCATCTAATGGACCAACTGACTCTCTCACAGATTTTTTGCTACGAATGTACTTGAAAAAATCTTTATTTCGCATTTTTGCTTCCGCAGCAAGCATCTTCTCAAATTCTCCCTTTGCCTGCTTTATCAATGCCTTGCATTTGACTTGCCAGTGCTTGTGCTGTTTCCAGGTTTCGTCGTTTGGCTCTTTTTTCCATTTTCTGAAAGATGCTTTTTTGGCAACAACAGCCTCTCTGACCTCACCTTTAAACCATGCTGGCAGTTTTTTGGACTTCCTTCCACTTTTCTTAAAGCATGGAATACAGCTGGTCTGGGCTTCCAAGATAGTATTTTTCAACACCACCCAAGCTTGATGTAAGTCTTTAACCTTTGCAACTGCTCCTTTTAGTTTTTTCTTAACTATTTTCCTCATTTTATCATAGTCTCCCTTTCGAAAGTTAAAAGGTAGTACTGTGGATTTCCTTACTATCCCTCCTCCACTAATTTTATCAAAGGTGATCATGCTATGATCACTATTGCCAAGTGGCCCCAACACCTTTATCTCTTGCACTAGATCTGGTGTTCCACTAAGGACTAGGTCTAATATGGCTTCCCCTCTGGTCGGTTTATGAACCAGCTGCTCCAAGAAGCAGTCATTTATGTCATCTAGGAACTTTATCTCCCTAGCATGTCCTGCCGTGACAGTGACCCAGTCGATACTGGGGTAATTGAAATCACCCATTATTATTACTGCGCTATAACTTTTGTTAGCTTCCTTGATTTCTTTGAGCATTTCATCATCCATTTGTTCATTCTGGCCAGGCGGTCGATAGTAAACCCCCACTGCTATCGCCTTCCCCTTTTTACATGGTATTTCAATCCATCGAGATTCTACAGCAAATTTTGTTTCCTGCAAAACTTTAATCCTTTCTGACTCAATGCCCTCTCTAACATAGAGCGCAACCCGTCCACCAATTTGATCAGCTCTATCATTACGATATAGTTTGTATCCAGGTATCACAGTGTCCCACTGGTTGTCGTCCTTCCACCATGTCTCTGATATCCCAATCATATCTAACCTCTCATTTAGTGCTATATATTCTAACTCTCCCATCTTATTTTTTAGACTTCTAGCATTTGCATACAAGCATTTTAGAGACTGTATTTTATTCATATTAATTTGGCTGTTGGTAGACATGGGTAATTTGGGATCTTTAAGCTCTGTCTGCTCCATACTCGAGGGCATTTGGGCTACTTTACTCTTTTTTGGAACCTCTCTGCTTTTGGTAGTATCCTTCAAGGATACATTCTTCCGAACCATCCGCTCTTGGGCGACTGTTGGCTTTTCCCTATTATCTAGTTTAAAAGCTGCTCTATCTCCTTTTTAAAGGTTGATGCCAGCAGCCTGGTTCCATCCCGGTTAAGGTGAAACCCATCCCTTCGGAAGAGCCTCTCCTTTCCCCAGAATGTTCCCCAGTTCCTAACAAATCCAAAACCCTCATCTCTGCACCATTGTCTCATCCACACATTGAGACTCCGGAGCTCTGCCTGCCTTTTGGGTCCTGCACGTGGAACGGGAAGCATTTCAGAGAACGCTACCCTGGAAGTTCTGGATTTCAATTTCCTACCTAAAAGCCTAAATTTAGCCTCCAGAACCTCCCTACCACATTTTCCTATGTCATGTACCAAGAAAGCAGACTCCTCCCCAGCACTATCTAAGACCTTATCTAGGTGGCACGTGAGGTCCGCTATCTTCGCACCAGGCAGGCATGTTACCAGGCGATCCTCACGTCCAACAGCCACCAGCTATCTACATGCCTAATGATCTAATCACCAACTATAACGGCTGTCCTAACCCTTCCCTCATGGGCACATGGCCCTGGAGAAACATCTTCGGTGCAAGAGGGTTTTACATCACCTGGAGGACAGGTCCTAGTTACAGGATCACTTCCTGCCCGATCAGGGTGATGCTCTCCTGTCACGTGACCTCTCTCCTCCATGGCAACAGGGATGCTGCCAGACTGGAGGTGGGACTTCAGTACTATATCCCTGTAGGTCTCGTCTATGTACCTGTCTGTCTTTCTTATGTTTTCCAAGTCTGCTACTCTAGCTTCTAGAGAACGGACTTGTTCCCTGAGAGCAAAGAGCTCCTTGCACCTAGTGCACACGTAAGACCTCTCACCAACTGGGAGAAAATCATACATGTGACACTCAATGCAAAAGACTGGAAAGCCCCCATCTCGCTGCTGGACTGCTGTCTGCATCTTTAGTTTTAAGTTTTTGTTTAGATCTTTAAGTTCTTTACTTCCTAAGGGTTGCTATGGAGATTTATACTAATAAAACTGTACCTAATACGTTTAATATACCTTGTTCACCTGAAGCTTAATAAATCTCAGGTCCTTAGTGTATGACTGATTTGGGTAACGAGCTGCACCTGAGAGCACCCCCTGTCTTTTAAGATGTGTAAGTACCTATAAAGCTACGATTATCCCAGGGGTGGGTGGGTACTGGGGAGGGAGGGAAACAACACTTATTAAAAGAGGGCTGCTACACAGTACCCTGTCCTGTGCTGCTGAGGTAAGCTATATTCTTATTTGATTTTAAATGTTAAATTAGAACTCTTTGCTGCTGCTAGGCTCTAACCTATTATGATATTTAAACTACAAGCTCTCTGCTGGGTTCCAAATTAAACCAGAAAGCTCTCTTCTGTGTTTTAAATTTAAACTAAAAGTACTTTGCTGATACTAGGCCCTGAGTGACTATTTATTTAAACTACAAGCTCTCTGTTGGGTATGATATGTATCCAGAAAGTTGTCTTCTGTGTTTTAAATTTAAACTTAAACTGCTGTTACTATGCCCTGACTGATTTAACAAAAAAAATAGTGGGTTCACAGATTAATTAGCTTTAATACAAAGAATTCCTTATAGAAAATTCCCAGAAGTATATACTCACAATTGTAGATTTCTCTCCAGAAGTAACAGTCCCCTTTTGTAGTCCTGCAAGACGTAACAGTCCCCTTTTGTAGTCCTGCAAGACTTGTCAGCCCAAGGTAGACCTTCTCCAGGATATTCTCTAGTAAAAACAAAACAGAAATATTTTTTTTAGCATTTGCGCTTTTTCATTGTCACTTTCCACAAATCTGTTCCCAGCACTTTTGAGTCCTGCAATTCCACTTCTGATTTTCCTCCTCTCCCGAATATACCTGAAAAAGTTTTGTCGCCACACTTCACATCTTTAGCTATCTTTTCTTCTGCCTTGGATTTTGCTATCCTTATTTTTCTTTTTATCTCTTTTAGTTTTTTATCCTATATTCTTTTCTGTGTTCCTCTGTTTGAGAGCTTCTGAATTTTGTGAAAGCTGTGTTTTTTTGCCTTTATTTGTGCAGCCACTTCTTTGGAGAACCAAATAGGTTTCCTTTTTCACTTGTTTTTGTTTTCTTTCCTTACATATGTATCTGTTGTACTTTTTATTGCCTCCTTTAGTTTAGTCCACTGCAATTCCACTTCCCTTATCCCCTCCCACCCTGCCAACTCTTCCTTCAGGTACTTGGCCATTATACTGAAGTCATTGTTTTTGAAGTCCAGCATTTTGAGCTTGCTGTGATTGGACAGTTCTAGGACAAGGAGAAAAGGTGGGTGTGACACTGAATTGAAGGACAGATGTCATTTCATATGATGGACTATATAGGCAATGCAACCCTGGGGTGGGTGGGGTGAGGGGTAGGGTGGGCGGGAATGTAAGTGTCCCTGGTCAGTAGACCTTCTATGAAGGGAGGGCACACTCAAATCTAAGAGAATATAAACAGGTAATAACTAGGCAGAGAAAACGTATATCAAAAAGCAGCCAAAATAATAACTGTGGAAACTTATCTTTGCAGTGCTGGATCAGAACCCTTGCTCAGGTAGCAGAGAGACTGATTGAATTAACTCTCAGGCAAAAGAAGCTGAATGAAGTAATTGTTGTTGTTGTTGTTAAGTGCCGTCGAGTCGGAGTCGACTCATGGCGACCCTCTGGATAGCTATCCTAAACTGTGTTCGGTCTTCAGTCAGGCGGCTCATTGTTGACAGACTGGTACCCGTAGCTGCTGTTATTGTAGCGATCCATCTCATTGCTGGCCTTCCTCTTTTGCGTTGACCTTCTATCTTGCCAAGCATGATGTCTTTCTCTAATGATCTCTCTCTTTGCATGATGTGTCCGAAGTATGAAAGTCGAAGTCTTGTCATCTGAGCTTCTAAAGAAAGCTTAGGTTTGATCTCCTCTAGTACCGACTGGTTTGTTCTTCGGGCAGTCCATGGTATACACAGTATTCGCCGCCAGCACCATAATTCAAAGGCATCAATTTTCTTCCTGTCTATCTTTTTCACTGTCCAGCTTTCACATCCATATGATGTTATTGAAAATACCATGGCTTGAACAAGTTGAATCTTTGTATGGAGAGAGACATCTCTGCTCTTGAGAATCTTATCTAGGTCTTTCATAGCCATTCTGCCAAGAGCTATGCGTTGTCTGATTTCTTGACTGCTTGCTGCTTCTTTATTGATAGTTGATCCAAGTAGGTTAAAGTTGTTCACAATTTCAATTTCTTCTCCTTCAACGATGAACCTGTTGATTATGCCAGTTGTCATGATCTTTGTCTTCTTTACATTAAGGTGCAGGCCCATTTTGAGACTATGTTCTTTGATTGTGAGAAGCAAATGTTTCAGATCACCTTCACTTTCAGCCAGTAATGTGGTATCATCAGTATAGCGAAGGTTGTTGATGAGTCTTCCACCAATCTTCACACCTCTGTTGTCTTCATACAGTCCTGCTTCTCTGATGATTTGTTCTGCATATAAATTAAACAGGTAGGGGGAAAGTATGCAGCCTTGCTTATTTTAAACCATTCTGTTTCTCCTTGTTCCGTTTGAACTGTTGCTTCTTGATCAATGTACAGATTGTGCAAGAGAACGATCAGGTGTTCTGGTATACCCATGCTTCTTAATGTGGCCCAGAGTTTCTCATGGTTTACACAGTCAAAAGCCAAGCTATAGTCGATAAAGCACAAATAGATATCCTTTTGGTATTCTTTAGTCTTTTCAAGGATCCAACTCACATCCGCAATGATGTCTGTCGTTCCTCTCCCTTTCCTGAACCCTGCTTGCACTTCAGGTAGTTCTTGTTCTAGGTATGGCTGTAGTCTCTTTTGAATAATCTTCAGTAGAATCTTGCTGGCATATGGGATCAGAGCGATTGTGCGATAATTTCCACAGTCAGTTGGATCATCTTTCTTTAGTATTGGTATAAACACAGATCTTTTCCAGTCAGTTGGCCATGATGTTGTCTTCCATATTTCTTGGCAGAGCCTTGTAAGTATGGTAACAGCTGCATCAGATTGCTGCAATACTTCTATGGGAATGCTATCAATGCCTGGTGCTTTGTTCTTTGATAAGGCTTTCAATGCTGCTTCAACTTCTCCTTTCATCACCAATGGTTCCCGATCATAAGGTACAGGTTGAAACAGCTGTTGGTCCACTTGATCTTTATCATATAAAAACTCTGTATATTCCTTCCACCTTTTCTTGATCTTCTCAGCATCATTCAACATAGAACCTTGAGCATCTTGTAAAATTCCAATTCGAGGCTGGAACTTTTTCTTTAACTCTCGCAGCTTTAGGAAAGCCAATCTTGTTCTTCCTCTAATAGTTTCTGCTTCTATTTCCTTGCAAGTGTCATTATAGTACTTTTCCTTGTCCTGTCTTGCTGCACGTTGGAAATCTCTGAGTTCTGCGATTGTCTTTCTTTCTCCTATGGCTTTAGCTTCTCTGCGTTTCTGGGCAATTTTCAGAGTTTCTTCCGTCATCCATTTTGGCCGTTTTTGCTTTTTCATCTTTTGTAGAGACTTCTCGCTTTCTTCCAGCACAACCTTCTTGATGTCATTCCATAACTCTTCCGGAGCTCTTTCATTTTTATCTAAAGCAGCAAATCGATTTTGCAGGCAGTCTTTAAATTCCAGTGGTATATTCTCAAGGTCATATTTTGCTGCATTCATGAGTGGTTTGCTCTTTTTCAACTTTAGCTTGAGTTTGCATACTAGTAGTTGATGATCTGTACCACAGTCAGCTCCAGGTTTTGTCTTTGTTGATGTTATAGAACTTTTCCATCGTTGACTTCCACAGATGTAGTCAATTTGATTTTTACACAATCCATTGGGTGAAGTCCATGTGTACAGTCACCGCTTGTGTTGATGGAAGAAGGTGTTTGAGATGAATAGATCGTTGGTCTTGCAGAATTCTATCAGTCTTTCTCCAGCTTCATTCCTGTTGCCAAGTCCATATTTTTCAACTACTTTGCCTTCTTCTTTGTTTCCAACTTTTGCGTTCCAGTCACCCAAGATGACAATGCACCCTGCCATCGCTCCAGACAGGTGTTCAGCTGGAAGCAGCGGAACAACATCAAGTCAATGGACTGGCTTGCCCAGTCTCCAGATCTGAATCCAATCGAGAACCTGTGGCACAAGGTGGCCTTGGACATATCCAAGAGGCATCTGACATCAAAGCGTGAGCTGATTGAGTCACTCATTGCAGCTTGGAACCGCGTTGTCACCAATGATCACCTTGTCAGACTGGTTCATTCAATGCCGACAAGGTGCAGTCAGGTGATCAAGAACAAGGGTGGCCAATCAAATACTGAGCCATCACTGACATGTAAAAACGGCCTTTTTCAAGGTCAGATACATTAATTTGAAGGAAACTTGGCGTGGGTCCATAATATTTTAAAGCATACTTACAATAATATATCGTTGACTAATGATGTACATTACACGATTTTCACAGAAAATCTATCAACAGGTACTTCGGGCCGGAAGGTCAGGGGTTCAAATCCCACTAGAGGACAGCAACCTTGGGCCGGAAGGACTGGGGTTTCTAGTCCCACAGGTGCTCCTTGTGGTCTTGGGCAAGCCACTTAACCCTCCATAGCCCATGTTCCCTGTAAAATAGTTCTCTGTGTGCTGTGCTTTCCTGTCTAATCAATGTGTTTATACCTCAAAAAGTTCCTGTCATGATTTGACAATTTCCAATCTGTAATCAAACCGCTGCTGATCGCTGGAAGTAGCGGTATACAAATGTATACTAAATAAATAAATAAATAAATAAAATAAATAAACTATGGGGAACAAACTCAGAAAATAAGGGCCAAACCAATACTAAAAGTTTGCCCTAATAGCCAAATCTGTCACTTATCATGAGATACACAGAAAAAGCCACTGGGAGGAAAAAGAAATTAAGATATAAGGTCATTAAGTTGAAAAAACATCAAATTTACAAGTGATTCCAGATATTTGCACACCACTGTACATGCGTTACATGGAACGTTTAAACAAGGTGTGTCATAGTAGTAAAACGATTAACAATTAAAAAGATAAACTATCCAGAAATATTTCATCAACATGAAAGAAAGGAAATCAATATATAACACTGGTTCATCTATAGTCCACATATATATGGGGGAGAGATAAGGAAGAAAACTCTCAGTGGCAGAGGACACCAACTGAGAATAATACAATTAATCAAAATAGAAACCGATGGCTGTAGAGCTGGAAGGTAGATATAATTTAATTGCAAGGTCGCTTCAACCCTCAGCGAGGGATAAGACAGAGGGCAACCTAGCACTAATAAATGCAGATAACGCTTCAGGTTGATAAAAAATAAATTTCTGTGATTTAAACACTACTACGCATTTACAAGGAAAACGCAAATGATAAGTTCCCTCAATCTGCAAAACCCCATTTTTTAAAAAAGAAAATGCCTGCATCTTTTTTGTGTATCTCTACATACTGTATATCTGGAAACATGGATATCTTGACCCCATAAAACAAAGAGAGACTTTTTAAAAAACAGTTTAAGCAACCACTCTCCATCTGAAACTAAAGCAAGAGACACTAACAAAGTTGATACTTTAACAGAGCCTATGGTTGGGGAGGATAATAAATCAGAAACATTCAACACATCTGTAACAAAATCCTCACTAACAGAACCCAGCTCTTTTTTAGCCTTCGAAATTGGTGGCATTAAATCTTGAGGCACCAATAATACTTCCACCAAATACTTTTTAAAGAGGTCCAATGGTGCTGTCCCTGGAATCATAGGGAAATTCAGTGCTCTCAAATTAGAGGCCCGAACAGAATTTTCCAGCCCTTCCAGTTTAGCCCACAACAAAACGTTATCCTTGAGAAGAGGCATGTTAGAATCAGAAACAGAACTCACTTTTTGATGATTCTCTCCAACCTGATTTTTAAGTTGTTCCACTTCAGTATGATATCTCTGCAAACTTTCCTCAACCTGAGACACCTTCGCCAAAGTCCCAGCAGTTTGAGAAGTGACTGCCTCTGATAATCGAGTAGTAGCGTCCCATATAGTGTCCAGAGTAATTGTCTTGGGGCGAGATAGCCTAAAAACAGTTGTGGAAACCTCAGACACAGTAGACAAGAGACTTGCGCCTCCCTCACCTGGAGTTTGCAGCCCAAGCTGAGGAGATCTGTCCGTCGCACTTCCTCCACCGGCGGCATAGCTCACACTCCCACCTTCCACTTCGTCAGCTTCCCGCCACGCTCCTGCTATGCCGCCACTTTAGGACGCACTAGCAGGGAAAGCCGGCGGCGGTGGTGGGGAACACGCTGGGGGCTGCGGTGGAGACCTCGCATTGGGAGAGAGTGTGGAATCCAGGCACACTGAAGAAACAGCCTCCTCACACGATTCTTCTCCACCTGCGCGAATCTCCCGGACCATCTCCTCCGACAGCAGAACAAAAACTTGTCTGATGGGATGTGAAATTTGTGACAAATAAACCCCCCTTTGTCCTCATCATGCTCAAAGAAGATAGATATATAGATTTCGCCCTCTCCTGCGATCTTATTGAAGTCATGGGGTGGGATGTAGAAGGAGCTATCCTGGTATCATGACGGTAAGTTGCTTTGATGTTAAGAGAAGCTTCCAGCGCTGACTTTGATACAGTTATACCACTGTCACTATTTCCTCAGCCACCATCCGGTCTGTGTGGTAAAACACATGGATATCCCTCCCTGTGACATTGCCCACATTTATTTATTTAATTAATTTATTTTATTTAACATTTCTTATATACCGCATTTCATGATATCAAGGCGGTTTACATTGAACAAACTGAAATTACATGGGTGTTTGAGAGCCCAGTCTCGTTGCCCATCTTATTTATCAGCTCTGCAGGTCTGAGCTGAGGAGTGCGGTTCAGTCACTGTGAGAGACTCTGGCTGGACAATTTATCATTGTAGTGGTCTGGAGAATGGAGAAGGAAGCAACTTCAATTCTGGCAAACAGACCAACTTAGAGAAGAAAGTCAACAGCAAATATTTTACATAAGCTAACTTCCTGAAAGGTCTCTGAAGTGGGTGGTGTATCTTGGAGAGGAGCCAGAGACTTCTTGGAAATGGCAGTTTCGTATAAAGACGGCTTTCACTTCCCCTCACAATAGCATTTCCTTTGCATGAGTAGACAAGCAGGTTACCTACTGTAGAGTTTAAAACTTCCAGGATAACTTCAAACTTCCAGACCTGCCTGTGTATCCTTGGTTCTTCATATAGCTGTAACTAAACAGGTAGAAAAGGCGACAGCAAAAGCTAGAAAGATACTTGGGTGCATATGGAGAGGAATGGCCAGCAGAAAAAAAGGGGGTGATAATGCTTCTGTATAAGTCTTTGGTGCGACCTCATTTGGAGTATAGTGTGCAATTCTGGAGACCGCACCTTCAAAAGGATATAAACAGGATGGAGTCAGTACAGAGGGTGGCTACTAAAATGGTTAGTGGTCTTCATTATAAAGCATATGAGGACAGACTTAAGGATCTTAATATGTACACCTTAGAGGAAAGGTGGGATAGAGGTGATATGATTGAGATGTTTAAATACCTCCGTGGCATAAATGTTCAGGGAGAGAGCCTCTTTCGATTGACAGCAAGTTCTGCTACGAGGGGACATGGGATGAGGGTGGAGGGAGATAGATTCAGGAGTGATATGCGGAAATATTTCTTTATGGAAAGAGTGGTGGATCCATGGAATAGTCTCCCAGTGGAGGTGGTAGAGATGAGGACAGTAACTGAATTCAAAAAAGCATGGGACCAACACAGAGGATCTCTAAAGGAAAAAAGGGGACTGTTGTAGTTGTTTTTCTGGAAGGACAGACTAGATAGGCCATGTGGTCTTTTTCCGTCATCATGTTTCTATGCTTCTAGTTTGCGTGAACTGGTTCCTAGCATTTTCTGCATTCGATGATTTTAAACCATTCTGTTTCTCCTCTCTATGCCAGAAATCTTTCCAGGAATCCAGTCGCAGATCTCTGCCTGGTTTTCTGACATTGCTTCCTGAATGCCTCATGACCGATCATCTGAACCCGAACATGTGTAAAACTGATCTCCTAGACCAGTGATGGCTAACCTTTTTGAGCCCGAGTGCCCAAACTGCCGCACAAAACCAAAGAATTTCCTCAAAGTGCCAGCACGTCAATTAAAGCTCCATTTGCATAAGGTGCTTCATTTGCATAAATATTTGCATAATGTTACCATACACTAACTTTTAGTAAACATGCCTCTTAATGAGTATATGGATAAAGAAAGACTAAAAGGTTTCTACATTACTATAATCCAGTACCAACCGCCAGGCACATTAGGAACTATTACAAACGCTGCCCATTTAGAACCCATAGCAAACCCGCCGTATCCTAACAGCACTACCAGGACTCACAAAGCACCATACTCTACCTATCAAAAGGCAACACTGCAAATATTAAACCAATACATCTCAGAGAACAACCAATACATGACCTACTGGGGAAAGAACAAGTGGCAATGTCAAATAGGAATTATATAAACAGAATACCTCAGCTCAGTTACACATGCAGAACAGACCATTACCCAACAAGGAATCACAATTTAGAAACAGGAAGACAATAATAAAACTGGGAAACCCAAAAGCCAAACTTGGAATATACAACAACACTGTAGAAATAAAACTATATATTAATTTCCTCTTGTACTAAACAAAGCGCAAAAAAAAATGATGCACATTTCCCAGAGCTGACATATTCCAGTTAATAAATTCAAAATAAAGAGATATTTTTCTACCTTTTGTGCATTTTTTTTCAGTTGCAATTGTTCCAGCCACTTTCTTCTGGTTTCTTCGTGTCTTCTGCTAACTCTCCATCTGCTGTCCATTTGTCCTTTCTTCTGTCTTCTTGGGTTTTTTTTTCCATTCTCTCTCTACATCTGCTTTAACATACTAATCTTTCTCCTTTTGCTCTTTCCTCATTCCTATTTCATCTACTCAAAATTTACCCCTCCATCCTCAATCCCCACTTACTCTCCCAATACCCGGCCAATTGTAGATTTTTTATCCCTCCCACACAAAATATTTTTCCCCTCTCCATTTTACTCTCCCAGCCCCATCCCATTCTAATCCTCCCCCAACACCAGCTCCCTTCTAGTTCCAGCCTCACCCAGCATCCATTCCCTTCTAGTCCCTGCATCAGCCCATTTCCAGTCCTAGCAGCCCCCCAACCCATTTCCAGTCCTAGCAACCCCCCAACCCAATACCAGTCCTATCCCCCCCTCATCAACCCACTTCCAGTCCTAACCCCCCATCACCCCATTTTCAGTTTAAGCCCCCCCCTATAACCCATTACCAGTCCTAACCCCCCATCAGCCCACTTCCAGTCCTAACCCCCCATCAGCCCACTTCCAGTCAGCCCCCCATAGCCCATTGCCAGTCCTAACCCCCCCCATCAGCCCACAGTCCATTACCAGTCCTAACCCCATCAGCCCACCTCAAGTCCTA
This sequence comes from Ichthyophis bannanicus, assembly GCA_033557465.1. Lineage (NCBI taxonomy): Eukaryota > Metazoa > Chordata > Amphibia > Gymnophiona > Ichthyophiidae > Ichthyophis > Ichthyophis bannanicus. The sequence continues at coordinate 54,019,828 of CM066032.1, forward strand.
ACCCCTCCCCATCAGCCCATTTCTTGTCCCAGCCCCCCATAGCCCATTATCAGTCCTAAGCCCCCCCATAGCCCATTACCAGTCCTAACCCCATCAGACCACCTCCAGTGTTAACCCCCCATCAGCCCATTTCCAGTCCTAACCCCTCCCCATCAGCAGTCCTAACCCCCCCTAGCCCATTAGCAGTCCTAACCCCCCCTCTCTAGCCCATTAGCACTCCTAACCCCCCCCCCCCCGCCCATTAGCAGTCCTAACCCCCCATCACCCCATTTCCAGACAGCCCCCATCAGCCCACAGCCCATTAGCAGTCCTACCCCCCCAGCCCATTAGCATTCCTAACCCCCCCCAGCCCATTTCCATTACTAACCCCCCCCTAGCCCATTATCATTCCTAACCCCCCCCCCCCAGCCCATTTGCAGTCCTAACCCACCCCCCATGGCAAATTTAAAAAAAAAAAAAAGCAGCTGGCTCTGGCTTCTGCCGCGGCAGCGGCAGCATGCAGTGTCCCGCGGGGCCCCCTCCGCCCGCTAAGCCCCTCTGCAAGGGCTTTCAGATTCGCGAGGGAGAGCGTCTCCCTCGCGTCTCTGTTAAGCCCGCAGGGGCTAATGGGAAATTTCCCATCAGTCCCTCTGGGGCTGATGGGAAATTTCCCATTAGCCCCTGCGGGCTTAACAGAGACGCGAGGGAGACGCTGTCTCCCTCGCGAATCTGAAAGCCCGTGCAGAGGGGCTTAGCGGGCGGAGGGGGCCCCGCGGGACACTGCATGCTGCCGCGTCCGCGGCAGCAGCCAGAGCCCGCTTTTTCTTTTTCTGCGGACCTTCACGCGTGCCAGCTGCAAGGCCTTCGCGTGCCACAGCTGGCACGCGTGCCATAGGTTCGCCATCGCTGTCCTAGACTTTCCCCCTAAACTCAGCTCCCCTCTTCCTCCTTCTCTATCTGTGGATGACGCCACACTCCTCCCTCTTTCCTCAGCTTGTAACCTTGGGATCATCTTTAACTCTACTTTCTCTTTTTCTGCACACATCCAACAGATAGCTAAAACCTGTCGCTTCTTTCTCTATAATATTGACCAAATTTATCCCTTCCTTTCTACACACACTACTAAGACACCTATGCACTCTAGTCACTTGCTGTCCATAGGAACCTCCTCCTTGCTGGTCTCCCTCTGAGTCATCTCTCTCCCCTTCAATCTGTTCAATACTCTGCTGCGCGGTGAATCTCCCACCAACCTTGATATGCTCATGTAACCCCTCTTCTCAAGTTGCTTCACTGGCTCCCTATCCATTTCCACATCCAATTCAAACTTGGCCTGCTGACCTATAAGTGCATTCACTCTGCAGCTCCGCACTACCTTTCCTTTCCTTTCTTATCTCTCCCTACACCCCTCCTCGGAAACTCCGCTCTTCTGGCAGATCCCTTCTATGTTTGCCCTTCTCTTCTACTGAGAACTCCAGACTTTAATCCTTTCACCTTTCTGCCCCTTATGTCTGCAACAAACTACCTGAGTCTGTATCAGGCTTCATCACTGCCCTTTTTAAAATCCAGACTGAAAACTGACCTCTTTGAGGCCACTTAGTCTCCTATGTCTTTCCTAGATTTAGCCTCGTCCTCAGCTATTGTGGTGTTTGTCTTGACTAGATTGTAAACTCTGCTTAGCAGGGACTGTCTTCTACATGTGTCTGTATAGTGCTGCATACGCCTTGTAGCGCTATACAAATGATAAATAGTAGTACTGTATTATATTTTATAAATGCCATCAAGTCAATGGCTGGAAGTAGATTGACAGGCTTTTTCTAAAGTGACTTGATTAAGGCACAAGGAGTATCAGTGGGAATCAAACGATGATTTTTTTGGTATCAGTTTGTTACTCTAACCAGTAGGCTACTTCTGCACTCCAAAACACACCTAGATATCCTTTTGGTATTCGTTTGTCTTTTCAAGGATCCATCTCACATTCGCAATGATGTCTCTCAAACAGGGCTGGCTCGAGGATTTCTGCTGCCCTAGGCAGACCTTTCATGGCATCACCCCAAGGACTATGGTGCCACTCGGCCCACCACACCGCTCCCCCTCCCGGCATCCATCTTCTCGGCTGGGGGAGGAGGGGTGGCACAGTGATCCCTCTGCTGCTTCAGGCTTTAAAGTGCCCATGCTGGTGTTCTCATGGCCTGCCGCTCCTGCTCCCTTCCGATGCAACTTCCTGTTAGAGGGGAGCAGGAGTGGCAGTCTGTGAGCATGCTAGTGAGGGCACTTTAAAGCCCGAGACAGCAGAGGGATCACCATGACTCCCTCCCTGAGGTTGCTCTGGGGGAGGTGGGGGGAGCAGCATGGCAGGCTGATGACTCTAAGCTACTGCTTTGCTGGGAGGGGGGCTGTGCCACCCTAGGCAACCACATACTTTGCCTAGTGGACAATCTGGCCGTGCTCTCATTCTTCACCTTTTCCAGAACCTAGCCTGCACTTCAGGTGTGTCTGTAGTCTCCACTGAATGATCTTGAGTAGAATCTTGCTGGCATGTGGGATAATTTCCAGCCAGTCTGATCATTTTTCTTCTGTATTTGTATGAACACAGATCTTTTCTAGTAAGTTGGCCATGAATATTCCAAAGCAGTTACATGGTTTGCAATGCAATGTGCGCCTTCAAGTCAGCGCTAATTCCTGGCAGCACAGCAGCTCCTGGGTTTTCTTGACAGTGTGGCATGAAGTAGATTGCCAGGCCTTTCTTTTGAAGCAATGGAGGGTTAAATGGCTTACCCAAGACCACAAGGCATGCTAGCGGGAATTGAATAGTGGGGCTTCTGGTTACCAAGCCAGTGCTCTAAGCACTAGGCTACTCCTGCACGTAAACTGTGTAATTGCCTCTAAGCAGTCAGTGCTATTGAATATTCCCAGCTAGCTCATCGTTCCGGAGGCGTTTCATGCGCAGCACCCAGGGATAACTGGTCAGCGGTGATATTCAGCTGCTGCTGCTTATCCCTCAGCGCTGAAAGTTAGGCACAGTAAAAACTGTCCTAACGTTTGCTGCCAAAGCTAACTGGGCAGCAGCAATTGGAATTCTGAAAGATGCACAAGAAAAGGTGGAAAGAATACACAGTTATTATACCATAAAGATCAAGTGGACCAACAGCCATTTCAACCTGCACTTTATGACAGGAGCCATTGGTGATGAAAGAAGAAGTCAACATATCACTGAAAGCATTATCAAAGAACAAAACAAGGCTGGCTGAAGATTAGTCACGCAGCTGACTTTTGAAGGGCAGAGAGCTGATTCAGAGGGAGGCCAGTAAGGAGGAAGTTGCCATAGTCTAGACTGGAGGTGACTAAAGAGTGCATAAGTGTCTTAGTAGTGTGTTCAGAAAGCAATGGGTGAATTTTGTCCACAGACCCCACCATGGAGTTGAAACCCTCTTGACTGCCCTCACTGACAATCTAATAAAAGGCATTGACAAGCCCAACAAAGGATTTATCCTTGATCTCAAGGCAGCCTTCAATTCTGTTCCAAACAACTTGATCCTCTAATGACTGCTATCAATAGGGCTGCAAGGCACCATTCTAAAGTGGTTCAAATTTTATCTAGCGGATCAGCAACTCCATGTAAAAATGGGCACAAAAAAATCAGCCCCATACACACAACACCAGGGAGTCCCTCAAGGATCCACCCTATACCCCTTGCTTTTCAACATCTTTCTACAACCAATCTATGCAATCATGAAAGCACATAACATACTCTACCACATATATGCAGACAATGTAATGCTCTATGCTCCATTCATCACAACCAGCCCAACAATCTCACCATAAAGAAATGCTTCAGTTCTATCACACACTAGCTCTCAGAACACAACGTAACCATAAATCACAAAGATATATACATCAAAGACAACAACTTCACTCTACCTGCTACCATAATAATGGCTGGAACACAGCTACAGCTAAAATCCAAAGTTCATAGGGAGGAGTGGTCTAGTGGTTAGGACAAGGTGCTTCAGGCTTCTTGGATGAGAGAGCATAGCCTTAACTGACGATGTTGAGGACCCATTGATCGAAGGCCATGTGGGCTCACTGCTGGGAAAAGGCATCTGACCTCCTCAAGGGAGGAGTGGTCTAGTGGTTAGGACAAGGTACTTCAGGCTGGAAGGCTGGGGGTTCAAGTCCCACCTGGGGACAGCAATCTCAGACCGGAGGGACTGGGATTTCTAGTCCTATAGGCACTCCTTGTGGTCTTGGGCAAGCCACTTAACCCTCCATTGCCCATGTTCCCTGTAAGTATTAGCATATGTGTCTCATATCCCCTCGTGTTAAATGCATCCCCCAATTGACCGCTTTGACCCGGTGAAAAGTGGGATATAAATACAGCTAAATAAATAAATATTGGTGGCGACGTAGGCATCCTGTCCTTTCCTGACTCTCTGAAGGACTGTGACCTTTGACCGGCATGAGGTCACAGCAAAGGCCTTTCCACAGCGTGCAAAGGACCGCGGCTTGCCTTCCAGTAGCCGCTGTGGCTTGACTTCCGCCAGGTCCTTGACAAGCTTGTCAAGGTCTTCACCAAGGAGCCACTTGCCTTGGAAGGGGAACTTAGAGAGGCACGCCTTAAAGGCTGGATCAGCTGACCATTGACAAAGCTAGAGCAATGTAGGAGGGAATAGGCCGTGAGACCTCTACAAACTGATACCTGAGTGGAGTTTTCTATCCTAATGATCCGAAAGGGCTGCACCCCCTTCAACAGGAATAGCGATGTGCTTAGTGACGGAAGTCACCAGAGCAGCCATTTTTGGATATGCAAAGCACCTGTCCAGATCCGCTAGAGACCAAATATAGCGCTGTCCCTAAGGTAGTGCTGTCCCAGATGGCGAGCCGTATGCATCAGGCGAATCGCAGTTCTGAGATACCATCTGCTAGGGCTCCGGTGGGAAAAGGCTTTTGAATGCCCTGCAGGATCAGAGCGGTCAGAGAGAGCGCCTGAGGCTGACTGTGCTCTAGAGGATCGGTGAGGTGTAAGCTGTCCACTACTTGAACCATCAGAGCAGGGATTTCATCCTTGCAGAACAGGCAGATATCCTGTGTGCTGTCTTGTTCATCAGCTCACCATCCTTCCAGTCAGAGACACCCAGGCTATACTCGGCTGACAAGGCTTCTTCATCTGGGAAATCAGGTGCACAGGCAGCCGCAGCCCAAGAAAGGTTCCTTGAGAGGATGCCCCGTGTTCCTAAAAACTCACTCCTTCCGAGAACGCTTCCGGGACCCCAGCGTAGAGTCTAGCAAGGTTCTGTGGACTGAACAGGCCTCCAAGCCAGAGATGACAGACTCCACGTGCCAAGGGTCCAAGCCTAAGGAGCACTAGAAATTGTTGTGAATCTTGGTTCTACAACTGTGTCGTCAGAATAATGATACTTCTATACAAGTTCTCTCTTAAGGGATTGTGGTTCTCGGGTCCTCCTTGGCCTTTGGTTTTTTCTTTCTTATTAACTGGTCCTGTTTTGTATTTCTTTCAAGTTTCCTCTGCTTGGAAGAATGTCTTTGCTTTTTACCCCCCATTTTGTGGACTATTTGGAATAATGTTTGAATTATTATCTTTGAATTTTGTCTTATTGGATTACTGACATGTATTCTATTTTCTTGCAAGGGATTGTATATTTCTTGTTGTTTTTTTTGAAAACCGCATAAATAAATAATAATAAAAAAAAGAAAAGAGCCCTAACCTTTTTAGCCTTTCTTCATAGGAGTATCCATCCATCCCCTTTACCATTTTGGTGGCTCTTCTCTGAACCTTTTCTAATAACGCTATATCCTTTTTAAGATACGGTGACCAGAATTGCACACAATATTCAAGGTGCGGTCTCACCATGGAACGATATAGAGGCATTATAATATCTTTTGTTTTATTTTCCATTCCTTTCCTTATCATACCTAGCATTCTATTTGCTCCCTTGGCTGCCGCTGCACACTGGGCCGAGGGTTTTAACATGTTATCCACAATGACGCCTAAATCTTTTTCCTGTGTGGTGGTTCCTAAAGTGGAACCTTGCATCGTGTAACCATAGTTTGGGTTGTTCTTCCCTAGGTGCATAACTTTTGCATCTCAAATGTATAGTAGGATGGGTTCTGTCGAGGGTTATAACAAATCTTATTTTTCCCCTTTGTGCAAATATTCAGTTTAGTGCCATTATAAACACACCGGCTGACTGTACCAGTGCAAGTATAGTAGGAATGATAGAGCAAAGTCTGAGTAATCTTTTGTCCTGTTCGGGTGGTGGTTATGCAGGCTGCACAAGGGGGTAGAGCAAAAGTCTTTTCCAGGATTCCCAGGATCACCGCTCCCACAAGGCAATAGCGGAAGAACATTATGATTATAGTCTCTGGAGGTTAACTGGAAAGTTGAGGATAATGAACTGTGCTGAGTTTTCTTCTGTTTCTGTAGTGATGGTCACTTTCGCGTGACGTAAGTGGATTCTAAAAATTCTCTATAAAGCTGGCTGTCTCCTCAAGGTGAGTCGCAGTGGAGCCTCGGGATCATTCACCGATGTCCATTGGCCAGGATCAGGAGCAGCTGCCGGCTTCACTCGACTGTGGTGGATCCAAGGTTCAAATTCTGCAACTTTCACTGCGGTGGGGGTTGACAGGATGACGATGTAGGGTCCCTTCCAATGCGGCACCAGTGGGGTTTTTCTCCACTCTTTCACCCACACGGACGTTCCTGGCTTGAAGGGATGCAGAGGCTCAGTCAGGTTGATGGGCAGTCGGTCTTGCACCCACGTTTGGAGTTTCTGCAAACAGAACCTAAAGCTAATAGTTCTTGTCTAGTTATTTCAGATCCTATCTGTTTCATGTCTCCTTTTATTCCCTGCACTATGGGTGGAGGTCGCCCATACAAAATCTCAAAAGGGGAGACACCTAAAGATCTGGTGTGAGCTGAACGTATCCTAAGAAGGGCTATGGGTAGAACTTGGAGCCACTTTAGGTGTGTTTCTTGGCAAAGCTTGGATAACTGAGTTTTCAGGGTTCTATTCATTCGTTCTACTTTCCCTGAACTCTGGGGTCTGTAGGGAGTGTGCAACTTCCATTTTATTCGCAGAGCTTGAGCTAACTGTTGGGTCACTTGAGATACAAATGATGGACCATTGTCTGACCCTATAGTTGATGGTATTCCAAATCGAGGAATGATCTCATGGAGCAACACTCCAGTGACTTCTCGGACTTTCTCAGTTCGGGTGGGGTAGGCTTCTACCCACCCTGAAAATGTGCAGACTAACACTAACATATAGTGATATCCATTTGCACGGGGCATTTCAGCAAAGTCTATCTGTATATCACTCATGGGGGTCACCCCTACTGACTGAACTCTTGGGGGTGGAACAGGACCTTGCTTGGCATTATTCTTGGCACATATCAGGCATTGCTGTGCCACTGAGGCGGTCAGGGATCCTAGCAATGAAATACAGAAATGGGGCTTCAGGGCTTTTTCCATGGCTGTTTTTCCATAGTGTGTGGCTTGATGAAAAGCTTGAACAAAGGCTGGTCCTAATGCTTCAGGGATAACTGTAGGACCTGGAGGTGGACTACCTTCTGGGGATGGCAGCACTATCCAATCTTGTTCTGTCAAAACTCCTCCCTCCTTTTCACAATAATAGTCTAACTCTCTCGTAGTATATCGGGGTGCTCAGGAACTAAGGGGCACCGGGAATAGGGCTGCTTGCATTACAGTATCTTGGGTCCTAACTTGTCCTGTGGTGGCTGCTTTTTGGGCTGTGGCATCTGCAAATCTATTCCCTCGGGTGACTTCTCCTGCTCCTGTCTGATGACCTCAGCAGTGCATGACTGCCACTTGTTTAGGGGCCCACACAGCATCTAATAACATCAATATCTCGGGCCCATACCTAATGTCCTTACCCCCTGAGGTGATCAACCCTCGCTCTTTATACAAGGCTCCATGTGCATGTAAAGTAGTGAAGGCATATTTGGAATCTGTGTACACATTTATGCGGAGTCCTTCTCCTAATGTCAAGGCTCTGGTAAGGGCTATCAATTCAGCTTTTTGCGCAGAAGTTCCTGGGGCCAGGGCTGAGGACTCAACTACCAGATCAAGGGTCACCACTGCATATCCAGCACAACGATGTCCATTGATGACCAGACTGCTTCCATCTACAAAGAAAGTCCATTCTGGGTCCTCTAGAGGGACATCGGTCAAATCAGGGCGACTTGAAAATACAGTGTCCATTGTTTCTAAACAATTATGATCAGGTGGCCCAGGACCAATTGGAAACAATGTAGCAGGGTTTAGAGCTTGACTAACTTTCAACTGTATCCGAGGGTTTTCACACAACATGCTTTGATACTTCAACATTCGTGCATTGGTTAGCCAGAAGTTTCCTTTGTGTTCCATGAGAGTCAGGACAGAATGTGGCACAGTGACTTGAAGAGTTTGACCTAGTGTGAGTTTGTCTGCTTCTCCCACTAGGAGGGCTGTTGCTGCAACAGCTCTCAGACAAGGGGGCCATCCTTTTGCAACTACATCCAATTGTTTTGACAGATAAGCTACCGGCCGTTGCCAGGATCCAAGAGATTGGGTCAATAATCCCAATGCGTTTCCTTGTGACTCATGGACAAAAAGATGGAAAGGCTTCTGAACATCTGGAATACCTAAAGCTGGAGATGACATCAGGGCCTTTTTCAAAGTTTGGAATGCTACATCTTGTTCGGGTCCCCAGTCTAGGGGGGATTTTTCCATTCCTTTGGTGGCTTGGTATAGTGGTTTTGCAATCAGGGCAAAGTTGGGGATCCATATGTGACAATATCCCGCGGCCCCCAGAAAGGCTCTCACCTGCCTCCTTGTGGTTGGTGTGGGGATATTACATACAGCTTCTTTGCGTTCTGGTCCTAAACGTCGGATCCCACTGGATAACTGGAATCCTAGATACTTGACTTCAGTTTGGCACAGTTGTGCTTTGGCTCTTGAAACTTTGTATCCGGCATCTTTGAGAAGGTACAAAAGTTCACTAGTAGCTTGTAGGCATTCACTTTCTGAGTTGGTGGCTATGAGCAACTCATCTACATACTGAAGAAGAACCCTTTTTCCTGGGTCCACTGGGTAACTTGAGAGATCTTGATTCAGGGCAGCACTGAAGAGAGTAGGTGAATTCTTGAATCCTTGGGGTAATCTGGTCCAGGTGAGCTGACCCCGCCTTCCTGTTGTGGGGTCTTGCCATTCAAAAGCGAATAAAAGTTGACTGGTGGGTGCTAGGCGCACACAGAAAAAGGCATCTTTCAGGTCCAGGACGGTGAAGTGAGTAGCCTCAGCGGGGATCAGTCCCAAGAGAGTATAAGGGTTTGATACTACTGGGTGTATAGTTTCAACTGCATCATTTACTCGCCTTAGATCTTGTACTGGGCGGTAGTCCCCTGTCCCAGGCTTCTTTACTGGGAGAAGGGGGGTGTTCCAAGGTGACTGGCATTCCTTGAGAAGTCCGTACTTCAGCAGTTTCATTAGATGACAATGAATTCCTTCTATGGCTGGTCGAGGGAGAGGATACTGCTTCACATGCACTGGTTCCGCTCCTGGCTTGAGGGTGACAATGACAGGGGCTATGTTCTTCGCTAGGCCAGGTGGATTATCTTCTGCCCATACTTCAGGTGGGGCTATGAGGTTGGTAGGTATACAGGGACTGGTTGACTTTATTGGAGGTGCACTATAGAACCGCCATTCTTCTTCTCAGGGAACAGTAAGCACCATTAATCCAGCAGGCTTTGGGTTCACAGTCATTTTCATTTCTCCACCTTCAGCAAAGGATATTTGGGCCTGGAGCTTGGCAAGCATGTCTCGGCCCAGTAATGGAATAGGGCACTCAGGTATATACAAGAACTGGTGCGTTATCTTCTGTCCCCCTAGTTCACACATGCGGTTTTGCAAGAATGGTTTTGTGGCTTTATTTCCAGTAGCTCCCACAATGGTGACAGATCGTGAGGACAGAGGAGCTACTGGCTTGGCTACTACTGAATGTTCTGCTCCTGTATCTACCATGAATTCCATGTATTGGTCCCCTATCTTCAAACTGACCATAGGCTCCTGGGGACCCAGGGTGAACTTGGAGCCCGGTCTGGCCTAGTCTTCATCTATGTCGTCCAGGTCATAGCCCGTTGCTACTGCCACTCCCTCAATGGCTTCCTCCCTCTCCTGCTGGAACTGTGTTCGATTCATTCCTCCTCTCCTTCGAAATCTTCCTCCGGTCCTCCAGGGACTCCCTCCTCCCCTTGCAGGGGCAGAGTCCAGATGCAGGCACTCATTTCTCCAATGTCCTTCTTCCTTACAGTAGGCGCATTGATTCGCACCTAATGGAGGCCTGTCACTTCCGCGGCCTCGTCCACGTCCTCTGGTCCTTTGATTAGGAGTACCTCCTCCACGTCGTTCGGTTATAGCAGCAGCAAGAAGTTCTGCCTTCTTCTTCATCTTTCGTTCACTTTCTCTGTCTCGTTCATTTTCACGATTCACAAATACTTTATTTATTTATTTAGCTGTATTTATATCCCGCTTTTCACCGGGTCAAAGCGGTCAATTGGGGGATACATTTAACACGAGGGGATATGAGACACATATAATACTTACAGGGAACATGGGCAGTGGAGGGTTAAGTGGCTTGCCCAAGACCACAAGGAGTGCCTATAGAACTAGAAATCAAAGTCCCTCCGGCCTGAGATTGCTGTCCCCAAGTGGGACTTGAACCCCCGGCACTCCAGCCTGAAGTACCTTGTCCTAACCACTAGACCACTCCTCCCTACTAGACCACTCCTCCCTACTTTCTGAGCGACTTCCATTAACTGAGCTGTATTCATGCCCGCAAATCCATCCAATTTCTGCAATTTTCTCTTTATGTCTCTCTGGGACTGACTAACAAAGGCTGCATTTACCATGCGTAAATTTTCCTGAGCGGTGGGATCATATGGGGTATACAATCTATAAGCTTCAGACAACCGCTCATAAAAGGCCGCTGGGCTCTCATCTGGACCCTGGAGAACTTCCGATACTTTCCCGATATTCATGGCCCTCTGGCCTCCCTTCTTCAGGCCCTGCAATAAGGCCTGGCGAAATCTGGTTAGGGCCACCGCCCCCCTTTCGTCATTCGGGTCCCATCTGGGGTCTTCATTGGGGTATTCTGCAGCTGCTGCTTGCGGGGGATTTATTCCTCCCCTTTCTACAGGGTTCTCTTCTAACCATCGGAGGGCTGCTTGCCCGATTCGGCCTCGCTCCTTAGTAGTGAAGAGGGTGGACAGGAGCTGGCGACAATCGGCCCAGGTAGGCTGATGGGTTTGCATAATGCTAGACATTAATTCTGCTAATTCCTGGGGCTTGGCTGTGTAGGAAGCATAATGCGTTTTCCAGTTTAATAAATCTGTGGTAGAAAAGGGTACATAAACTAAGCTGGTTGGTCCTGGCGCCATCTGGCCCTGATCATTTAAAACAGGAATTCCAGGCACTTGGCGTAATGGCATTAGGTGCCCTGCTTTCTCCTTCTTCTTGGAAGTTACGCTTCTTAAATCATAAGGCTCCCGGGCACTGGTCTCCTTGGTGGGTGACCCTGAACTGGCAGGAGAGCCTCCGCTTTCCATCTCATCAGAAGACTCACGTCCCCCTGCTGTGCTTGGGCCTGACCCGGAACTTTCACTCGGGGTAGGGCACTTCTTAGGCTGTTGCTTCGGTATTTTCTGGGGCTCCTCATCAGGCTCTACTTCAAGTTGCGGGGCTGTGGGGACTAATTTCTGTGGGTGCCAGGGTAAACTATCCAGAATATCTGAGGACTCTGGGTCAGAATACACAGGTGGCTTCGCTTCCTTGGCCTTTTTGGTTCCCCTAGTAGTAGCTACAAATATTTTACAGTGCTCCTCATAACAGCGCTTCATCCACGAGGGCTGCTGTTCACATACACTTAACCAGGAATCTATATAGGGGAACTGGTCAGGATACGCTCTCAATATAAGCTGATGGATTCGTAAAACTGTTTCAAAATCAAAGGTGCCCCCCCGGGGCCATGAAGCAGCTAATGCGGGCCACTCCCTTTCACATAACATTTTTAATCTGGATGGAGTCATTTTTGTACCATAATCGCCCGAAAATCCTTTACGGAAATTCTTGATCATACATGCCAACGGAGTATGCGTGGACTCCGTCCCTCCCATAATCTAAACGTACCTACCTACGCTGCTACCTACGTACTCAACGTACCTGCGTACGTTACGTACCCTACGTCCCTACGTACACGTAATGACGTACAAGACAACGAACAATAAGGATAGGTAGTATGGCTGTAGGTAAGGGGTCCGTACAGCCCACAGAACACTGGGGGAACAAACACCACTCGCTTCCTCCTGTTCGCGACCTGGGCATGGTCGCCCGGCCAGGAACTGCGCTACTTAGGAGTCCGCTTTCGCTCGGTCTATATTTCAAGACCTCTCACTCACACACGCAAGCATATTTCAACAAAATATCATATTTCAATATTTTAAGTGCCCAGGTTTTCTGACTAACTGACTTATTCCAAACAAGAAGGGTCGATGGCTTCAGCTTCCGCTTTCCTTACGCGGAGCTTACTAGGACCGCCCTTATGGGAGGTGATCAGGCTCCCTTGTCTCGCGCATACTCATGCGAGATTTCCCAGTTAGTCTATACCAAATATACCAAACCAGTCTTGCACATGCAAGACGCTGTCCCAGGCTGTTCTTTCTGACTATCAAATCACAAAAATGGCTACTCACCGGATCCGGTCCCCGTTACCACACCAGCTTCTGAGTTGGAACCTGGACTCCCCCGGGTCAGAGGTGTTGGCCAGCCGGACCCGATGGCCCGCCGAGGCAGGCGGAACCCTCTCCTGCACAAAAGGGCCGGCGGTGCCTGAGGCATCCCCTGCGGTCGGACAGACATGGTTCCAATCGTGCCAAACCTCAAGGCGAATTACGTGGATTACTCACTTGAATACCATTTACCACTCGCACTTCCCGGCCAATGCACCAAGAATATGCTGTGGCAAAGTGCAATCAATGAACAAGTCCAGGAGTCGATTGACAGGGTCCAAGTCAGTTTATTGTGCACAAGGCCCAGTCAGTCAAAGCTTCAAAAGGTACTGAGCAAAAGTTTATACACAGACATATCTTTTTATACCTCTTTTTCAGTTTGATACATGAAAGCTTTCTATTGGTTTTCACTCGATACATGCAAACTTCTCATTGGTCTTACATTCCCTGCACCTGTCCAATTAAAAATCCCTCCAGAGCCTAGCAACCGGCCCCCTCCTTTAGGATTGCTTGAACAATGGTACAGTTCTGAATCTTGTTACTTTTCTACTGCAAGGTTAACTTCGGCTTCTGGAATGCATATACTGTTACATTTCTGTTCTTTCACACACAAGAGAATAATAGAAGACTTATGAATTCATGAAAACTTCTTATTAAGCAGTTTAAAACAGTTTTCTTATTTTTCACAGATTTTTGGTTCTTTTCTAGCTATAATGGGAGTTAGGATCCAGGCCTAACTTACAGGCCTTTCATAGTAGCAGACCATGCTAGGCCATAGCCTACCATAACAGAAGGGCCCAAAATTTGTGAAAAGGACCAGAAAAGGTGCACAGGAGGGAGCAGAGATCCTGATTTAAAAAGTCAGTCAAAAGACCCTTTTATAAAGGAATCAAACATTAAAAAAGAGCCTGAGTTTAAAATAAATAAAATTAAAAATGTGCTTCCAGGTGGGGAAGAGACTAATGAAGCCTTGATTTTGGTTTGTGGACAAGATAACCCTGAATTTTAAAAAAATCAGAGGTAAATCAAGCAGGAGGCTGCAGATCTGCTTGAAAACTGTGCAGAAATCAACCACAAATGGCAACAAGCCAAACCCTGTGAGCCAATGTAGCAGCGGAGTGCAAACAATGAATAAATCCAGGAGTCAATTGCAGGGTCCAAGCCAGTTTATTGTGCACAAGGCTCAGACAGAAAAGCATCCAAAAAGGACTGAGCAAAGTTTTACTGAAGCATATTCATTTTATACATTTCTTTCCAGTTTGATACATGCAGACTTTCTATTGGTCCCAACGCCACCTGCACTTGTCCAATCAGAGACCCCTTCTGGGCCTAGCTCTCAGTTCCCCCTTCTAGGATTGTTCTAACAATGGTGCAGTTTCTAGGTATTGATACAATTCTACTGCAAGGTCGTTTCTAGCGTCAGGAATGCAAGTATTGAAACATTTCTACCATCAGAACACAAGAGAATAATGAAGGATTTATGAATGCATGAAAAACATCTTGTTAAGCAGTTTAAAGCAGTTTTCTCAAACTTTCACAGACTTTGGTTTCTCTGAGGTGGGGGTTGGGATCAAGGCCTAGCTTACAGGCCTCTCATATATTTGCAAGCTATTATGTGGTAGGCTATGGCCTATAATAGCTTGCAAATATATGAGAGGCCTGTAAGCTAGGCCCTGATCCCAACCCTCATCTAAGAGAAAGAACCAAAGTCTGTAAAAGTTTGAGAAAGCTGTTTTAAACTGCTTAGCAAGAGGTTTTTCATGAATTCATAAACCATTTATTATTCTCTTGTATGCTGATGATAGACATGTTCCAGTGTTCTGCATTCTCACATTCTCTGAGCTTAGAAATGACCTTGCAGTAGAGATGTATCCATGTCTAGAAACTATACCATTGTTAGAATAGCCTGAGAAGGGGGAGCAGGGAGCTAGGCCCAGAAAGGGTCTCTGATTGGATAATTGCAGAGGGCTTGGGACCAATAGAAAGTCTGCATGTATCAAACTGGAAAGAAATGTATAAAATGAATATGCTTCTGTAAAACTTTGCTCAGTCCTTTTGGATGCTTATCTGTCTGAGCCTTGTGCACAATAAATTGGCTTGGACCCTGCAATTGACTCCTGGTATTATTTATTGCATGCTTATCAGCTGCTACATATTCTGGCGCATTGGCCGGGAATGTGTGAGTAGTGTGGTAGTATTCAAGTAAATATACCACGACTTCTCACCTCCAGGTTTGGTCCAGTTGGAACCGTGTCCGTCCGACTGCAGGGGAAACCTGAGGCGCCGCCGGTCCTCTTGTATCGGAGAGGGTTCCGCCTTGCCTCGGCGTACCACTGGGTCCAGCTGGCCAACACCTTGAACCCGAGGGGAGTCCTGGATCCAACTCAAGAACTGGTTTGGTATCGGGAACCGGATCCGGTGAGTAGACATTTTCTTGTGTAATAGTCAGTGAAGCCTGGGGAAGTCTTGCATGGTATAGACTAACTGGTAAAGTCTTGCATGAGTGAGCAAGACAAGGGAGCTTGATCCCCTCTCATAAGGGCGGTCCTAGTACGCTCCGCAAATAAGTGGGCGCGGAGCAGAAGCCACCGACCCTTTTGGTTTGGGTTAGTCAGCAAGCCCTTGGGCATTTGAAAAATAATTTCTTGTTGCTACGCATGTTTGTCTGTGTGACTGAGAGGTCTTGAGATATAGATCAAGTGAGAGCGTTTGTCCCCCTCATTGTTCTGTGGGCTGTATGGACCCACCCCCATGTTTGTTGTTTGTATCTGATTTCTGTTATCTGTTGAAACCGCGGGTTTCCCTTCTGCTATAATGTGAGATTATTCTGTTGGGTAATTCGTGAAACAGTTCACCGATTAAGGAATAGTACTGAAAAAAGGGGAAAAAAAACAACTCAGAAGTCACTTCTAGGCACAAAAGACAGCTGTCTCACTGATTTTATTCTTTTTTCAGCACAGCGTGAGTCTCTAGCAAGCAGAGAGAGAAGGGGCGTGTCTGTAGAAAGGAATGTTTAGTATCCTTTAACTCTTTGAAGGCTTAGCTGGGTTAATTTGTGCATATTTCAGGAAAATTCTACCTGTCTTATTCAATATGTTCTAATAGTAATGTTCCTTTTGCTATAGTCATGTATTATATATCATTTGGTAGGAATATTTAGTCAGAATTTTGGATCCAGACAGTTTTGGGCTCAGCCTGGAAAGGGTTAAGTTCTTATTAACCCCTTTCGAGCTCCTCAACTGTTCTTGTAATACCGAGTACGGACCAAGTGAGGAGGATTTTGTAGAGCTAGTATTACTTGTTATGGCATGTTACCTTTCAGAACTATCCAGGGGGAAGGGTTTAGTTCAGTTTTTAGTGTGCGGGGTGAGACTCCTTAAAAAGAAATACCTGATCAGATAGGCTGTTAGGTATAATGCATTTGTGGGCTTAGCTTTGTCTTGTGTTTTTTTTATGTTTCAGTCTTCAGTAAACACTGTAATGGTCCAAACAGAAATGATAGAGAAATTAAGGAAACTGCTTTTGTTTTTCCTTTGACCTTCGAAGTAGAGGTTAAGAGCCCTGACAGGACTATGAAGCATCCCGAGCCAGTAGTTACCAGATCGCGACTTGAAAAGGATTTAAATCCTGAGTGAATGAGGAGTTAATCGGGCTTGATATATATCTGGTTTAGACTGCATATGCTATTGAGCTAAATTAAAAAGTAAAATGGGATTTTATATACTGTGGCAAGCACCTCATAGAGGACATATTTATTGTTTTAAAAAAAAAAGGAAAAGGGAGTATATGCATTCCAGATATCCACCAACTTTATGAAAAGTATCCGTTACATGTCCTTTGAATATCTGCCTTCTGAACTGTAAGATTTAAAGTAATTTCTTTGCAGAGACATTGTTCAGCTTAAGTGCTGATGACGGCTGGCAGTTAGTTTCCATGCCAAGTATTTTTATTCTAGTCATACGTAACAGATATGTGGCCATCATGTTAGGAACCATATTTCTTTCTATTGGGATTGATGTTATAACATGTTGCAAAATAATAGTTTTATATTTTAAGGACTTTATCTAAATTGTTCCTATTTAGAATGAACACACACATCCATTATGCTTATTGCAACCAATCTAAGCTTATGTTTTCTGCCTACCCTTTGTTTACAGCAATGTTAAGTTTTTTAATAATAAGGGTTTTTTTTATATAAGTGCACCCAGAGGAATATTGTTGCATAGTTCTGACTCGTAGTCCACAGGAAAATGCAGCCTGACTGCCCACCCCCTTTGTCTGTTGTCAAGTACGTCATCATGGGGGAGGGTCGGAGTCCACGCAGATTCTGTTGAAATGTATGACTAGGAATTTTAGCAAGGGATTTGCTGGAGACTATGGAATAGAATGTCTCCATCCCGATTAGAAATGCTCTGTGAAAGGGAGTAGCCAGTGTTAGCTACTTCATGGCCCCGTGAGGGCACCTTTGATATTAGTGTAGTTTCCCGTGTTCATCAGATTGTACAAAAAATGTTCCCTGATCAGTTCCCCTACATAGATTCCTGGTTAAATGTTTGTGAAAAAAAAAAAGCCCTCCCAGTTAAAGCGTTGTTATGAGGAACAGTGTAGAATATTTGTAGCAACTACCCAAGGGGAAAAGAAACTGCCTGTCTATTCAGCCCCAGAGTCCCCAGACATTCTGCCTTCAGAAGTACAACTACCAGTAAAAGGGATGGTCCCGTTATACCATTGCACCAGGTCCAGGGCCTACCCACCCTTAATAACGAAGGCCAGGTCGTGGTAGGGCCGACCAGCCTTGTTTATGTGCCTTTTTCCACCACTGATTTACTGAACTGAAAGACGCATTATGCCTCCTACACTGAGAAGCCTCAGGATTTGATTGAATTAATGAACAGTATTATGCAGACCCATCAGCCTTGATGGCCCCAAGTGGGATCCAAATAGTGCAGACAGCCCTCACTATATACCCCATATGATCCAGCAGCCCAGGAGAATTTGTGGTAAACACAGTTTTTGTCAGTCAGTCCCAGAGAGATATAAAACGAAAATTACAGAAAATGGATAGATTTGCAGGCATGAATACAGCACAGTTAATGGAAGTTGCTCAGAAAGTGTATGTGAATCGTGAAAATGAGCGTTACAGAGAAAGTGGACGTAAAATGAAGAAGAAAGAAGATCTTCTTGCTGCCGCTTTAGTTGAACGACGTGGAGGAGGTTTTCCTAACCAAAGGAGCAGAGGACGTGGAAGGGGCCGTGGAAATAGTGGGCCCCCACTGGGTGCGAATCAATGTGCCCATTGCAGAGAAGAAGGACATTGGAAAAATGAATGCCCGCATCTTGACTCCACCCCCTGGAGGGGAGGAGGGAGTCCCTGGAGAACAGGAGGTCGATTTCAGAGTCGTGGAGGATTGAACCGAGCACAGTTCCAACAAGAGAGGGAAGAAGCTATTGAGGGAGTGACAGTTGTAGAGGGCTATGACATGGATGAAGACTAGGCCAGACCGGGCTCCAAGTTTACCCTGGGTCCCCAGGAGCCTATGGTCAGTCTGAAAATAGGGGACCAATACATGGACTTTATGGTGGATACAGGAGCCGAACACTCAGTGGTGGCAAAGCCAGTGGCCCCTCTTTCCTCTCAATCTGTCACTGTTGTTGGGGCTACTGGGGCTAGGGCCACCAAGCCTTTCCTGCAGAACCGCACGTATGAGCTAGGGGGACAGAAAATAACGCACCAGTTCTTGTATATGCCTGAATGACCTATTCCACTTTTGGGCCGAGATATGCTTGCCAAGCTCCAGGCGCAAATATCCTTCGTTGAAGGGGGAGAAATGCAAATGACTGTAAATTCAAAACCTGCTGGATTGATGGTGCTGACTGTCCCCCGAGAAGAAGAGTGGCGGTTCTATAGTGTATCTCCAACCAAGCCAGCTAGTTCCTGTATACCCACCAACCTTTTAGCCCCGCCTGAAGTATGGGCAGAGGATAATCCACCTGGCCTAGCGAAGAACATAGCCCACTTCATTGTCACCCTCAAATTAGGAGCGGAACCAGTGCATGTGAAGCATTATCCTCTTCCTCGACCAGCTATTGAAGGTATCCACTGCCATCTGATGAAATTACTGAAGTATGGACTTCTCAAAGAATGCCAATCACCTTGGAATACCCCCTTCTCCCAGTCAAGAAGCCTGGGATGGGGGATTACCGCCCAGTACAAGATCTGAGGCAAGTGAATGATGCAGCTGAAACTATACACCCAGTGGTACCAAAATCCTTATACTCTCTTGGGACTGATCCCCGCTGAGGCTACTCATTTCACTGTCCTGGCCCTAAAAGATGCCTTTTTTGTATATGCCTAGCTGCCACCCATCAACCTTTGTTTGCCTTCGAATGGCAAGATCCTACAACAGGAAGGCGGGGTCAACTTACTTGGACTTGGTTACCCCAAGGATTCAAGAATTCATCTACCCTATTCAGTGCTGCTTTGAATCAGGATCTTTCCAGCTACTCTGTGAACCCAGGGAAAAGGGTTTTTTTCCAGTATGTGGATGACCTGCTGATAGCCAAAAATTCGGAAAGTGAATGTTTACAAGCCACCAGTGATCTCTTGCACCTTCTGAATGAAGCTGGATACAATGTCTCAAGGGCCAAGGCACAGCTATGCCAAACTGAAGTTAAATATCTAGGATTCCAATTGTCCAGCGGAATTTGACGCCTGGGACCGGAACGCAAAGAAGCTGTATGCAGTATTCCCACTCCAACCACCAGGAGGCAAGTGAGAGCCTTTCTAGGAGCTGCAGGTTATTGCCGAATATGGATACCCAACTTTGCACTGATGGCAAAACCATTGTATCAAGTTACCAAAGGAATGGAAAGGTCTCCATTGGAGTGGGGGCCTGAACAGGATGCAGCATTTCAATCTTTAAAGACCGCCTTGATGTCATCACCAGCTCTAGGTCTACCAGATGTCCAGAAACCTTTTCACCTCTATGTTCATGAGTCACAAGGAAATGCTCTAGGAGTGCTGACTCAATCTCTTGGATCTGGGCAACGGCCAGTAGCTTACTTATCAAAACAGTTGGATGTGGTTGCAAAAGGCTGGCTCCCTTGTTTGAGAGCTGTTGCAGCTACAGCCCTCCTAGTGAGCGAAGTTGACACTGTATTCTCAAGTCGTCCGGATCTGACTGATGTTCCCTTGGAGAACCCAGAATGGACTTTCTTTGTGGATGGAAGTAGTCTCATTATTAATGGACATTGTTGTGCAGGGTATGCAGTGGTGACCCTTGATCTGGTAGTTGAGTCCTCAGCTTTGCCCCCAGGAACTTCAGCACAGAAAGCTGAACTGATAGCTCTCACTAGAGCACTGACAATAGGAAAAGGGCTCCGTCTAAATGTGTACACAGATTCCAAGTATGTCCTTACAACCTTGCATGCACATGGGGCCCTGTACAAAGAATGAGGGTTGATAACCTCGGGAAGCAAGTCCATTAAGTATGGCCCCGAGATATTGACATTATCAGATACGTACTGCCTACAGATCTCAGAATTTAGGAAAAGTAGAATGTATGAATAGAACCCTGAAATCTCAGTTATCTAAACTTTGCCAAGAAGTTCATCTGAAGTGGCCCCAGGTTCTTCCTATAGTCCTTCTTAGGATATGCTTAGCCCCTACTAAGTCTTTAGGAGTTTCCCCTTTTGAGATTCTGTATGGGCGACCCCCGCCTATTGTATAAGGAATAAAAGGAGATATGAAGCAGATAGAATCTGAAATTACTAGACAAGAACTATTGGTTTTAAGTTCTGTTTTGCAGAGTCTTCATACGTGGGTACAAGGTCAGCTGCCCATCCATCTAACAGAACCCCTGCATCCTTTCAAGCCTGGAGTCTCGGTGAGGATCAAAGAGTGGAGAAAGACACCATTGGCACCGCATTGGAAGGGACCTTATGTTGTCATCTTATCAACTCCAACTGCAGTTAAAGTTGCAGAATTCGAACCCTGGATTCATCACAGTCGAGTAAAGCCAGCAGCCATTGATAGCACTGTAGAACGGAAGGCAGCTATAAAAGTTTTAGCTATGTGGCAAAATTACCCTATACCCCATAATGATGCTTTTTACGCAAGTATAGTATGTGATTTAATTCTCACCCTTTCTCACTTACGGGTGAGAATAATCAAAGGGGGGAATGTGGTAGGCTATGGCCTATAATAGCCTGCAAATATATGAGAGGCCTGTAAGCTAGGCCCTGATCCCAACCCCCATCTAAGAGAAAGAACCAAAGTCTGTAAAAGTTTGAGAAAGCTGTTTTAAACTGCTTTTGTTCCCGTTTTAAACTGCTTAGCAAGAAGTTTTTCATGAATTCATAAACCATTTATTATTCTCTTGAATGCTGATGATAGACATGTTCCAGTCTTCTGTATTCTCACATTCTCTGAGCTTAGAAATGACCTTGCAGTAGAGATGTATCCATGTCTAGAAACTGTACCATTGTTAGAATAGCCTGGGAAGGGGGAGCAGGGAGCTAGGCCCAGAAAGGGTCTCTGATTGGATAATTGCAGGGGGCGTTGGGACCAATAGAAAGTCTGCATGTATCAAACTGGAAGGAAAGGTATAAAATGAATATGCTTCTGTAAAACTTTGCTCAGTCCTTTTGGATGCTTATCTGTCTGAGCCTTGTGCACAATAAATTGGCTTGGACCCTGCAATTGACTCCTGGTATTATTTATTGCATGCTTATCAGCTGCTACAATTATAGGCCATAGCCTGCCACATTCCCCCCTTTGATTATTCTCACCTGCAAGTGAGAAAGGGTGAGAATGAAATCACATATTATACTTGCGTAAAAGCATCATGTTGGGGTATAGGGTAATACTGCCACATAGCTAAGACTTCTATAGCTGTTTTCCGTTCTACAGTGCTATCAATAACTGATTACCAATCACTGGTTACCAATTTCCTTCTGCATTCAGTTCAAACTACTCACCCTTGTTCATAAAGCACTTCACACCTCCACTCCTCAATACCTGGCTGACCTCATCCACTTTCACACTCCCAGACACACTCCCCGCTCCTTTCATCTCAACCGTCTCACACTACCCCCTCCCTCCCTAGCCCACCTGCACTCTACCTGTTCCTCAGCTTTTTTTTTTCTAGGCCCTGCCCTCTGGAACTCCCTTCCCACCGCCCTCCGCCTGGAACATCATCACCCTACCTTCAAGCTGGATCTAAAGACTCACCTTTTCTCCCTTGCCTTTGGCCCTCCCTCCTCTCACCCTAACCTTTTTTCCTATACCCTTTGATATCAACCTGCTCTCCCATTTTCTCTCTACAAAGTAATTGTAACTCTCTTTCTACTTTTCCGGCTTTGTGCCTTGCTGTTACTGTAACACAGGTACACTAAAAAATTTTTTTTTTAAACTGCCTCTAATGTTTCGATTGATTTTTACGTTTTTTGGTGCGCTGAATCCAAATCTGGTAACCAATTTGCTCCATCACGTACAGATTTTTTGCTACATTGGGTTAGCAGTTTGAGGTGAACGTTTCAGATTGAGTGCGATCGAGATAAAAGTTTCTTGGATGAATTCTTTATACTAATTGTTTAGTAGTTATTCAAATAAGAATAAAGAAAATTGTAACAAGGCAGCACATAAGAATAGAGTAATGTCAACAAAACACACTGTGATGGTAGCAAAATTGTCTGCACTTAAAACAGCCACATACATGTGCACAAACATTGAGCATATAAGAGCGAGGTTAGACACAAAGCAAAGCAAAGAAATGTGCAAAAAATGTTGTACAGGTATGTATGTAAGAATAGAAAACGCAAACCGCACCATTGCAATACATGAAGACAAACACCCCATGGTGTGAAAATAAAATTCTAATAAATGAGATCCGACACTGTGGTAATAACTAGCAAATTTTTATTTCAAAGTTTAGTAAAAACACGATATTTGTCAACACAGTTTAGATTTTAAAGTCATTCTTGGGTCAATCAATCTCCTGGTGGGCCCGTTTCTTCTTCCCCCGAATGCTTCTCTTGGTGCGCTGCTTGGCGTATTTTTCATCTGGGGTTTCCCGCAGCAGCAACCAGCAGAAATCAGCCATCATAGTGGTGTTCCATCTTCCTTGGTACCTTCTCTCTGCGTCCTTGATGTCCTGGTGAAACCTTTCACCTTGTTCTTCACTGTACGCCCCCAAGTTTTCGGGAAAGTAGTTCACATGGGAGTGCAAGAAATGGACTTTCAGGCTCATGTTACAGCCTTGTTCTTTGAAGGCATTGAGCATCCTGGCAACAATATCCTTATAGTTCTCATCCCGCCTGTTCCCCAAGAATTTGAGAACAACATCCTTGAAGGAATCCCAGGCTTCTTTTTCCTTCTCAGACATCGTTTCAGCGAATGCTCCATCTGAAATGAGTTTCCTTATATCAGGGCCAACAAACACTCCTTCCTTTAGCTTTGCTTCAGAAAGTCGGGGGAACTTTGAGCAAAGGTACCGAAAGCACTCACCATCTTTTGGAAGGGACAAGCTCTCATGAAGAACATTTTTCTCACCGGGTCTCAAATACTCCCGAATTGGCCAGTCTTTTTTCCCCCAGTGTAGGTCGCGGGCCCGGCTATCCCACAAGCAAAGGAAGCAGGGATATTTGGTGAAACCGGATTGCTGCCCTAATAGCATGGATAGAATTTTAAAGTCTCCACAAATCATCCACTTATGCTCATCATAACGAATCTTCTGAAGAATCAGGGCCAAATTCTCGTATTTTTCTTGGAGAATAACAGAGTGAGCAATAGGAACTGAAGCGAATGTGTTGCCATTATGAAGAAGAACACCTTTTATGCTGTCTTTTGACGAATCAATGAACAGCCGCCATTCAGCAGGATCATACTTGAGTTTAAACTTTTCCATCACTCCGTATATATCGTTGCAAAATACCAAATCTTCCTCTTTGCTGAAATACTTCAAAAATTGTGTCTCGCGGTTGCGGTACCAATAAAAAGTTGTTCCTGGTGACAATAGATTTTTCTGTTTAAGCCGAGAACCTAGCAGTTGGGCAGCATCTTTTGGGAGTCCTAAATCCCGGACTAAATCATTCAATTCAGCTTGAGAGAAAAGTTCAGGTTTCGGATCTGGTTCAGTTTCAAACTCGGAAGTACTGGACTCATCGGGAAAAGCCATCTGATGAGTCTCATCATGATCAGAACCGTCCACACAAATATGATCCAAAGATTTTGGTGGTTCAGGCACAGGTACTTCGTTGCTATGAGGCATAGGCCTAATTGCTGAGGGAAGGTTGGGGTAACTTATTACGTTCTTATTTTTTAAGTTGTATCCCTTCACAATGCAAGAGCAAAAATAGCAGTCACTGCTGTGGTCTCTTTGTTCACGCCACATCATAGGTATTCAAAAACGAAATGCTTGTTTTTTATCTTTCATCCATAAGCGTAGATCTTCGTCACATGTCTTGCACACTTTGTGAGGAGCCCACGGTTTGTCTTGATCGCCTAACTTCAAACCGAAATAGGCGAAATATACTTTTTTAATAAATGCAGAAATGTTCCTCTGCCGCTTTTTCACGGTATATTCCCCACAAATAAAACAAAAACTGTCCGGAGAGTTGACGCAACCTCTGGCTCTGTGAGCCATCACAAATACACAGCACTGCAAACTACAACTGTAGTGAACCACTTCGGAATAAAGCTGGATTACGATTGAGCAAACAAAAGGTAATAATGAACTTGCAAGAAACTGAAATTTGACAGGAACGTTCATGTCGCAACCACCGTGTTTGAGCGAGCAAATGAGGCGAGGCGAACAGGAAAGAACATGCGCCAGCGCGAGTACTGGATTTAGCCCCCCGCCTCCCAATTGTCCTGTTAATGTATAAAATGAATACAAAACACTCTAAAATATCATGAGGGAGTGTTTCTAGTTAGTTAACCATTACAACCTCTATTTTGGGCCAAGAAAATAAACTGCAGTCGGCTAAAAAGAAATTATGTGAACATTCCTTATATGGGTAAGAAATCTAATTTTGCAAGAAAACGTGATGTGATGGAACATTTTGGCTATTTTTCCTGGATTCAGCACCCCAAAATCTATAGGAATCAGTTGCAAAACTGGAGGCAGTTTTTTGGTAGTGTACCTGTGTAATATTTTATTATCATTGTAAACCGTTCTGCTATTTTGAAGGGCGGTCAATCAAATCAATAAACATAAACATAAACATAAACATGAGGTTATCATGCGTAAGCAAAGGGGTAGTAGGCATGGGAGCAACAAGCATATAACCAGCATGACTAGTACAATAAACAGAAGGGTCTTCAGGCCCCCTAGCCATGAAAATGTTGAACCAAACCATCCATCGAGCTTCAGACCATGCCAGGTCTGAACAGGCACATATGCTTGTTTTCGCATTTGATGAGCTATACCTTCAACAACTTGTCCATTATTGTCAATCTGCAAACAACAGTTAGTTAAATTCAATTTACCACATACTCCACCTTCAGCTGCTAGCAAATAATCTAAAGCTAAACGATTCTGATAAATAGCTGTGCGCATTTGTGTACTTTGCTTAGCTAAAAGAGTTAGTGCTTTACTAGTTTCATTCGTTATTATTTCAACAACAGCTTGTAAGCATATAATACAATTTATCATATATATAGGAGTGCGATATCCCCATGTCCCATCTTGTGTCCAAGTGGCAGGTCCATAGTACGAAATGATTCTCTCAGGTGGCCACTCTTCATCATTCCACTTGTCCCATTGGCCTATTTTCAAGGCCTCTCGTTTCTGTTGACTCTTGTACACAGGGAATCCCAGTTGTTCTCCATGGGAAATGGGCAGGAGAAAGAAGGAAGGTCGTATAGTTCCTAATACACATGCTCCTCCCCAGCGGTGAGGGAGTTTAGCATATGCTCGGATTCCACAAATCCAATATAGTCCAGGTGGAGCTTGCCAGGTACTATGAGAAGCCAGATTAGTCCAGATTTTGGCAAGAGTAGGAAAGAGGGCTAAAGGGTTTGAGGGTTCTGGAGTGTTTACCCCCGACCACCAGGACGTCTTTCTAGTGGTACCGTTGTAAAACCTCTGATTGAGACAGACCAGCTGTCCGACGAGCATAGTAAACTGTGGTCCTGTACGAGCAAAGCATAAGTTACCAACAATAGGGTGAGCCAATTCCCACTCACTAGTAGTGTTATGTAAAGCAGTCTGGTTATAAGGAATTGAATAGTTCACTTCTTGTGCCTCCCAGGGCCACTGGTCTCCCATCTTAGTTCCTCCACAGAAAAAACAATCAGTAATGTGGAGGCTAGATGCTACTGCTCCAGCAAGTTCAATAAACAGGTTTTGGGAGGTATGAGGGATTGCAAATTCCGCCTTCATGGCTTCATAGAAGGTGTGATGTATTCGATAAGGTGCAGATACATGAGTCTTAGTATTCAGCTGTACATAGATAAAGGTTCCAGGATCTGTGCCTCCTCCTGCAATGCGTAACCCAAATCTGAACCCTTGCTTCCACAGGCTAGGGTTAAGGATGAGGAGTTGTAGGGGATTGCAGGCACCTTTCTTACACTTCTGGGGTTCAGGTAATGACAGTCTTTCCAAGCTGGCTTTGCGATTATCTCCATCTCGTCCAGTAGGTCCACCGGAACAAGTAGCATAATACACACATTCCTACTTTGGACAGAAGTAGGCATCTTGAGATGACTTGCTGTAGACAGTTGGGGAATACTTTCCAGTTCACTGTCCCCACCCGTATGCTCCTTCAGGACACATATATTTATCATCATAATAGTAGGCTTGCTCCCAAGATCCACACTTGTAGTAAGCATTCCTATTTATCACATCGTAGGCATCAAAATTCAGGATAACAGGTTTTGTGGGATCGGAGAGTTGACGTGTGGCATTTATGAGGGCCCCCTCCTCATCATTCCAGCGCAACTCCAGTACATAATATGAAGGGTTCTGACGAGGACTGAAACAGGTCTTGCTCTTTCCTTCTGTACAGATATTTAATTCTGTACCGTTATACACACATCGGCTAACTATACCAGTACAAGTATTGTAAGAATGATAAAGTAGAGTTTGGGTGACCTTCATTCCAGTTCGGGTGATAGTTATACAGGCTGCACAAGGAGGTAGGGCAAGAGTCTTTCCAAGGAATCCTAGGGCTACCGCGCCCATAAAACAGTAGCAGAAGAACATCATAACTACAGTCTTTAGAGATTAGCTGGAATATTGAGAACGTTGAACTTGTAGAGTCTTTTCTTCTTCTTTTCCGCTTCCGCAGTACGTGGACCTGTCAACTTCCACGTTGTGTGACAGGAACAGGGTTGTGGATTCTGAAGATTTGTACAATGCTGGTTGTCTCCGTAAGGTGAGCCGCAATGGAGCTTCAGGGTCGTTTACTGAAGTCCATTGACCAAGTTCAGGAGCGGCTGCTGGCTTTATCCGACTGTGGTGAATCCAAGGTTCGAGTTCTGCGACTTTTACTGCAGTTGGGGTTGATAGAACAACAACATAAGGTCCCTTCCAATGTGGTGCCAGTGGTGTCTTTCTCCACTCTTTGATCCACACCGACACTCCAGGCTTGAAGGGATGCAGGGGTTCCGTTAAACTGATGGGCAATCGATCTTGTACCCAGGTGTGAAGATTCTGCAAAACAGAACTTAAAGCCAATAGTTCTTGTCTAGTAATTTCAGATCCAATCTGTTGCATATCCCCTTTTATCCCTTGTACAATAGGCAGGGGTCGCCCATACAAAATCTCAAAAGGGGAAACTCCTAAAGACTTGGTTGGGGCAGAACGTATCCTAAGAAGAGCTATAGGGAGAACCTGGAGCCACTTCAGGTGAGCTTCTTGACAAAGTTTGGACAACTGGGATTTCAGGGTCCTATTCATACGTTCTACTTTTCCTGAACTCTGAGGTCTATAAGCAGTATGTAATTTCCATTGTATCTGTAGAGCTCGGGCTAACTGTTGGGTTACTTGAGACACAAATGAGGGTCCATTGTCTGATCCTATAGTCAATGAGATTCCAAATCGGGGAATAATCTCATGAAGCAAAATCGTTGTGACTTCTCGGGCTTTTTCAGTTCGGGTGGGGAAAGCTTCTACCCACCCAGAAAAGGTACAAACTAAGACCAACAGGTAATGATATCCATTTGCTTGTGGCATTTCAGTAAAGTCCACCTGAACATTACTCATAGGGGTAACTCCTACTGACTGAACTCGTGGGGGTGGATTGGGACCCTGCTTAGAGTTGTTCTTAGCACATGTTAAACATTGATGAGCCACTGAGGCGGACAGGGGTCCTAATAGTGAAATACAGAAATGAGGTCTTAGGGCTTTTTCCATGGCAGTTTTCCCATAATTTATTTTATTTATTTATTTAATGGTATTTATATACCGCCTTATCATTCAATCAAAGCGGTTTACACAGCAAACAATAAAGGGGGCAAGTGTTTTCATGCAGTGTAGAGTGTGGTGTGTGTGTTGGCGGGGAAGAGATTAGGGTTGGATTAAATACATAGTGCGCTATAATACATCATGAGCTATTATACAGTCTTATGTAAAGTCTCTGGGTGGTGGGGGGGGGGGCAGATGATCTGAATTGGATGTTGGTTCAGGGGGTATGTCCATAGTATTCGAGGAAAAGGGTTGTCTTCAATTGTTTTCGGAAGTCCTTTATTTCTAAATTATATTGAACAGGGCATGATAACTATTTTACAGGGGACATGGGCTATGGAGGATTAAGTGGCTTGCCCAAGACCACAAGGAGCACCTGAGGGACTAGAAACCCCAGTCCTTCCGGCCCAAGGTTGCTGTCCTTTAGTGGGATTTGAACCACTGACCTTCCGGCCTGAAGTACCTTGCCCCAACCACTAGGCCACTCCTCCACTCCTGTAGCTTGGTGAAAAACATGAATGAAGGCTGGTCCTAATGCTTCAGGAATTACTGTGGGACCTGGAGGTGAGCCACCCTCTGGAGGTGGCAGCACTATCCAACCTTCTTTTGTTAGGACACCCTCCTCCTTCTTGCAGAAGTAATCTAACTCTTTTGTGGTGTACCGGGGAGCCCATGAACTAAGGGGCACAGGGAATAAGTCTGCCTGTACTGGGGTATCTTGGGTCAAATCTTGTCCAGTTGTGGCTGCTTTTCGGGCAGTGGCATCGGCAAACCTATTCCCTTGAGCAACCTCTCCTTTTCCTGCCTGATGACCTCGACAGTGCATAACTGCCACTTGCTTAGGGGCCCACACAGCATCTAATAATATCAATATCTCGGGGCCATATCTAATGGATTTTTCTCCTGAGGTAATCAACCCTCGCTCTTTATACAGGGCTCCATGTGCATGTAAAGTTGTGAAGGCATACTTGGAATCTGTGTACACATTCAGGCAGAGCCCTTCTCCTATTGTCAGTGCTCTAGTGAGAGCTATCAGTTCAGCTTTCTGGGCTGAAGTTCCTGGGGCCAGAGCTGAGGACTCAACTACCAGATCAAGGGTCACCACTGCATATCCAGCACAACGATGTCCATTGATGACAAGACTGCTTCCATCTACAAAGAAAGTCTGTTCAGGGTTCTCCAAAGGAACATCAGTCAAATCTGGGTGACTTGAAAATACAGTGTCCATAATTTCCAGACAGTCATGATCAGGGGGGCCAGGACCAATTGGATTCAAAGCTTGACTAATGTCACCACCAGGGGGCAGACTGCTTGCAGTCCAGCAAGCCTGCGCCGGATGGCGAAGAAATAGTTGTGCAACTCGAATGGTAAAGCAAAAGTGAGGATTTATTCCCCTCCCGGGGTTGGATTATTCAAACAGATAAACAGAACACAAGCACTTAAACAAAAGTATCCATATCTTTTGGCAAAACACAAAAGAACATAAGGGCAATATCTTCTTGCTTCAAAGTAGGAATAACTGTAGCACACAGCCTTTCTGTGTGAACCCAACACGTAGTGTTTTCCTGTAACACTAGGTTTAGCTCTGGTTAGCATAAAGACATTTTCTCAGATGAAATTAATGTACAGTCCATCGGGTCACAGGTGGATGAACATTCACTGAGGGTGTCCACTAACATTGGTTCCTGTTCCTTTTCAGAGCCTCCCTTGTTTCTATCCTCTGGTTGGGATAGAGGGTATTCTTCTCCCCTCCTGCTATCAAGCTTTAGCCTGCAGGGTTTTCTTTGAGGTTTAGAGATTCCTACCAGATCCTCATCTGACATGCATACGTCCTCTGGTAAATCTCTATGCTTCTCTGAAGGCAGTGAATGCTCTCTGCTTAAACGGCTAGGTTGGGAGTTGCTGCCCTGCCCCCACCTTAAGCTTCCTGTATAAGGCTGCTCTGCATTCACACGATAAGAACTTTTGTTCTTCTTAACTTTTAACTGCCCACATTCATTCCCCAAGTCCCAGCTTCTTGGTACATACTGTTTTGACACTGGCTTGCACTCACTCCGGCTAGAACGTAGCCTCCATGCTCCAACGTCTCTGTAATCAGCAGGGCATGCACACCTGGCTTCTGCACGAGTAAGCTGCTCCCTCCTAGTGGATTCTGGGTAGCTATGTGGGTGAATGCTTCCTGGTTCTGACTCTGAGTCACTTCCTAGGTTGAAGTGAGAGACTCTTCCTGGTTCCTCCCAAGCAGCTGCTGTAGGTAAGACAGGCTGTCTTCTCTGCCTACAGTGCTCACGCTGTTCCAGGTCTCTTACTCTCAGGTCTTGTTCCAAGTCTGACTGCTCTAGCAACTCCTCTCCTCGTGGCAGCTCCCTGGAGATGTTGCTCTTGTAATGAACCCCTCCTGTGTTCCCTGCACTATCCTTATAAGGGCTGTAAGTACTTCTCCCTCCCAGGTGTGTGCTATCAGGAACTAGGGCGTTTCTCTTTGCTACATGTTTCTCCAGACCTCGTGGCTGCCTTTGTTGTCGTTGCCCCTGACAACAGCTGTCCACATGGTCTGTTCTCTTGTCAGTTTTAGAACTGAAATGCTGTGCGTTTTGCATTTTTAAAGTAGAAATTGGGGCTTCTTCATCACACTAACCATCAATTGTATCTGGGGATTCTCACATAGCATGCTCTGATACTTCAACATCCGTGAATTTGTGAGCCAGAAACTTCCTTTGTGTTCCATAAGGGTCAGAACAGAGTGGGGTACAGTAACCTGAAGATTTTGTCCCAGAGTGAGCTTGTCTGCTTCGCTCACTAGGAGGGCTGTGGCTGCAACAGCTCTCAAACAAGGGGGCCAGCCTTTTGCAACCACATCCAACTGTTTCGATAAATAAGCTACTGGCCGTTGCCAAGATCCAAGAGATTGAGTCAACACTCCTAGAGCATTTCCTTGTGACTCATGAACCTAGAGACGGAAAGGTTTCTGGACATCGGGTAAACCCAGAGCTGGTGATGACAGCAGAGCAGTTTTTAAAGATCAAAATGCTGCATCTTGTTCAGGTCCCCATTCCAATGGGGATTTTTCCATTCCTTTGGTACCTTGATACAATGGTTTTGCCAACAGAGCAAAATTGGAGATCCATATGCAACAGTACCCTGCGGCCCCCAGGAAGGCTCTTACTTGCCTCCTGGTGGTTGGAGTAGGAATACTGCAGACAGCTTCTTTGCATTCCGGTCCCAGGCGTTGAATTCCACTGGACAACTGGAATCCTAGATATTTGATTTCAGTTTGACATAATTGCGCCTTGGCTCTTGAGACTTTGTATCCAGCCTCATTTAGGAGTTGCAAAAGTTCACTGGTGGCTTGTACACATTCACTTTCGGAATCTGTGACTATGAGCAGGTCATCCACATACTGAAGAAGAACCCTCTTTCCTAGGTTCACAGAGTAGCTTTTGAGATCTTGGTTTAGAGCAGCACTGAAGAGAGTAGGTGAGTTCTTGAATCCTTGGGATAATCGAGTCCAGGTAAGTTGACCCCGCCTTCCTGTTGTGGGGTCTTGCCATTCAAAAGCGAACAAAAGTTGACTGATGGGGGCGAGACTTATGCAAAAGAAGGCATCTTTCAAGTCCAGGACGGTGAAATGAGTAGCCTCAGCGGGGATCAGTCCCAAGAGAGTATAAGGATTTGGTACCACTGGGTGTATGGTTTCAGCTGCATCATTTACTCGCCTTAAATTTTATACTGGGCGATAATCCCCTGTCCCAGGTTTCTTGACTGGGAGAAGGGGGTATTCCAAGGTGACTGACACTCCTTGAGAAGTCCATACTTCAGCAGTTTCATCAGATGGCAGTGGATACCTTCAATGGCTGGTCGAGGAAGAGGATACTGCTTCACATGCACTGGTTCCGCTCCTGGCTTGAGGGTGACAACGACAGGGGCTATGTTCTTCGCTAGGCCAGGTGGATTATCTTCTGCCCATACTCCAGGCGGGGCTAAAAGTTTGGTGGGTATACAGGAACTAGCTGACTTAATTGGAGCTTCACTGTAGAACCGCCATTCTTCTTCTCGGGGGACAGTCAGCACCATCAATCCAGCAGGTTTTGGATTTACAGTCATTTGCATCTCTCCTCCTTCAGCAAAGGATATTTGCACCTGGAGCTTGGCAAGCATATCTCGGCCCAAAAGTGGAATAGGGCATTCAGGCATATACAGGAACTGGTGCGTTATTCTCTGCCCCCCTAGTTCACACGTGCGGTTCTGCAAGAATGGCTTAGTGGCCCTAGCTCCAGTGACCCCAACAACGGTGACAGATTGGGAAGAAAGAGGGGCCACTGGCTTTGCCACCACTGAATTATCAGCTCCTGTATCCACCATAAAGTCCATGTATTGGTCCCCTATTTTCAAACTGACCATAGGCTCCTGGGGACCCAGGGTAAACTTGGAGCCCGGTCTGGCCTAGTCTTCATCCATGTCATAGCCCGTTGCAACTGCCACTCCCTCAATAGCTTCATCCCTTTCTCGCTGGAACTGTGCTTGGTTCATTCCTCCACGACTCTGAAATCGACCTCCTGTTCTCCAGGGACTCCCTCCTCCCCTCCGGGGGGTGGAGTCAAGATACGGGCATTCACTTCTCCAATGTCCTTCTTCTCTGCAATGGGCGCATTGATTTGCATCCAGTGGGGGCCCACTATTTCCACGGCCCCTTCCACGTCCTCTGCTCCTTCGGTTAGGAAAACCTCCCTCACGTCGTTCAACTAAAGCGGCAGCAAGAAGATCTGCTTTCTTCTTCATTTTACGTTCACTTTCTCTGTAACGTTCATTTTCACGATTCACATACACTTTCTGAGCAACTTCCATTAACTGTGCTGTATTCATGACCGCAAATCCATCCAGTTTCTGTAATTTTCGTTTTATGTCTCTCTGGGACTGACTGACAAAAGCTGCTTTTACCATACGCAGATTTTCCTGGGCGGCTGGATCATATGGGGTATACAGTCTATAGGCTTCAGACAACCGCTCATAAAAGGCCACTGGGCTCTCATCCGGACCCTGGATAACTTCTGACACCTTCACAATATTCATGGCCCTCTGGCCTCCCTTCTTCAGGCCCTGCAACAAGGCCTGGCGGAATCGAGTTAGGGCCGCCGCCCCCCTTTCGTCATTCGGATCCCATCTAGGATCTGCATTGGGAAAGCTGCGGCGGCTGCTTGTGGGAGATTCATACCCCCCCCTTCTTCAGGATTCTCTTCTAACCAGCGGATAGCTGCTTGCATGATTCGCACTCGCTCCTCAGTAGTAAAGAGAGTGGATAGGAGCTGGTGGCAATCAGACCAGGTAGGCTGATGAGTTTGCATTATACTAGACCTTAACTCCATCAGTTCTTGGGGTTTTTCAGTATAGGATGCATAATGCGTTTTCCAGTTCAATAAATCAGTAGTGGAAAAAGGTACGTAAATTAGACTGGTTGGTCCTGGCGCCATCTGGCCCTGTTCATTTAAAATAGGCAAACCAGGTACTTGACGCAATGGCATTAGGCGTCCTGCTTCCTTTTTCTTCGGGGTTATACTTCTTAAATCATACGGTTCCCGGGTATAGGCTTCCTTAATAGGTGACCCTGAACTGGCAGGAGAGCCTCCACTCCCAGTATCATCGGGGGACCCAGACCCTCCTGATGTACTTGGGCCAGACTCGGGGCTATCTATCGGGGTAGGAGGTTCCCTTTGTCGCTGCGGCGGCAATTGCTGGGCCGCTCCACTAGTTTCTGCTTCATGTGGTGGAGCTGTCGGAACTAACTTATATGGATACTGGGGTAAGCGAACCGGGATTTCTGGGGACTCTGAGGCAGAATACACAGGTGGCTTCCTTTCCTCAAACTTCTGGGTTCCCCTAGTGGTTGCTACTAATATTCTACACTGTTCCTCATAGCAACGCTTCATCCAAGGGGGCTGCCTCTCGCAAACACTCAGCCAAGAGTCTATGTAAGGGAACTGATCAGGGAACATTTTTTGTACAATCTGATGTATACGGGAAACTATTCTAATATCAAAGGTGCCCTCACGGGGCCATGAAGTAGCTAACACTGGCCACTCCCTTTCACAGAGCATTTCTAACCGAGACGGAGACATTCTTATTCCATAGTCTCCTGGAAAGCCCTTACGGAAATTCTTGATCATACATTTCAATGGAGTTTGCGTGGACTCCGCCCCTCCCATAATCGTAATGACATACACGACAACAAACAGTAAGGGTAGGTAGTATGGCTGCAGGTAAGGGATCCGTACAGCCCACAGAACAATGAGGGGGACAAACACCAAACGCTTCCTCCTTTTCGTGACCTGGGCGCGGTCGCCCGGCCAGGAACTGCGCTAGTCAGGAGTCCGCTCTCACTTGGTCTATATTTCAAGACCTCTCAGTCACACAGACAAACATGCGTAGCAACAAGAAATTATTTTTCAAATGCACAAGGCCTTGCTGACTAACCCAAACCAAAAAGGGTCGGTGGCTTCTGCTCCGCGCCCACTTAATTGCGGAGCGTACTAGGACCGCCCTTATGAGAGGTGATCAAGCTCCCTTGTCTTGCTCGCTCATGCAAGACTTTACCAGTTAGTCTATACCATGCAAGGCTTCCCCAGGCTGCACTGACTATTACACAAGAAAATGTCTACTCACCGGATCCGGTTCCCGATACCAAACCAGTTCTTGGGTTGGATCCTGGACTCCCCTCGGGTTCGAAGGTGTTGGCCAGCTGGACCCAGTGGTCTGCCGAGGCAAGGCGGAACCCTCTCCGATACAAGAGGACCGGTGGCGCCTGAGGTTTCCCCTCCGGTCGGACAGACACGGTTCCAACCGGACCAAACCTGGAGGCGAAATTGCGTGGAATATTCACTTGAATACCATCCACCACTCGCACATTCCCGGCCAATGCACCAAGAATATGTAGCAGTGGAGTGCAAACAATGAATAAATCCAGGAGTCAATTACAGGGTCCAAGCCAGTTTATTGTGCACAAGGCTCAGACAGAAAAGCATCCAAAAAGGACTGAGCAAAGTTTTACAGAAGCATATTCATTTTATACATTTCTTTCCAGTTTGATACATGCAGACTTTCTATTGGTCCCAACGCCCCCTGCACTTGTCCAATCAGAGACCCCTTCTGGGCCTAGCTCTCGGTTCCCCCTTCTAGGACTGTTCTAACAATGGTGCAGTTTCTAGGTATTGATACAATTCTATTGAGAGGTCGTTTCTAGCTCCAGGAATGCAAGTATTGAAACATTTCTACCATCAGAGCACAAGAGAATAATGAAGGATTTATGAATGCATGAAACACTTCTTATTAAGCAGTTTAAAGCAGTTTTCTCAAACTTTCAAAGACTTTGGTTTCTCTGAGGCGGGGGTTGGGATCAAGGCCTAGCTTACAGGTCTCTCATATATTTGCAGGCTATTATAGGCCATAACCTGCCACACCAATACCCGTCACTCGGCTCAATCCAACATATACACTATAGAAGTGAAAGGATAAGAAACTCTCCCATCCAAAACCGTTTTTTTATGTCGGACCATATAATACCTTGTGTCTCTCACCTTGAGGATTTCGCCGTGGTAGTTAAGTTTAAATTTATCTTTTACTGCTTGTTTGATTAAAATGGATTAGGAGTTACTAGAGCCTGGGAGCTTGATTTTAATGACCCCAGACGAGCTATTATATGGTCCGACATAAAAAATCGGTTTTGGATGGGAGAGTTTCTTATCCTTTTGTAGCAGCTGATAAGCATGCAATAAATAATACCAGGAGTCAATTGCAGGGTCCAAGCCAATTTATTGTGCACAAGGCTCAGACAGAAAAGCATCCAAAAAGGACTGAGCAATGGAGAACAGAAGCAAATTTCTTATATACAATTTTTACAGTTTGATAAGGCAAACTTTCTATTGGTCCCAACGCCCCTTGCACCTGTCCAATCGGGGACCCTCTCTGGGCCTAGCACCCTGTTCCCCCTTCCCAGGCTATTCTAACAAAGGCACAGTTTCTAGACATAGAAACATAGAAACATAGAAACATGACGACAGAAAAAGACTACATGGCCTATCTAGTCTGTCCTTCCATAACAACAACTACAACAGTCCACTTTTTACCTTTAGAGATCCTCTGTGTTGGTCCCATGCTTTTTTTAATTCAGTTACTGTCCTCATCTCTACCACCTCCACTGGGAGACTATTCCACAGATCCACTACTCTTTCCGTAAAGAAATATTTCCGCATATCACTCCTGAATCTATCTCCCTTCACCCTCATCCCATGTCCCCTCGTAGCAGAACTTGCTTTCAATTGAAAGAGGCTCTCTCCCTGAACATTTATGCCACGGAGGTATTTAAACATCTCAATCATATCATCTCTATCCCGCCTTTCCTCTAAGGTGTACATATTAAGATCCTTATGTCTGTCCTCATATGCTTTATAATGAAGCCCATTAATCATTTTAGTAGCAACCCTCTGCACCGACTCCATCCTGTTCACATCCTTTTGAAGGTGCGGTCTCCAGAATTGCACACCATACTCCAAATGAGGTCTCACCAAAGACTTATACAGAGGCATTATCACCTCCTTTTTTCTGCTAGCCATTCCTCTCCGTATGCACCCAAGCATCCTTCTAGCTTTTGCCGTCGCCTTTTCTAACTGTTTAGCTACTTTAAGATCATCAGACACAACCACGCCTAGGTCCCGCTCTTCTTTAGTGGACAAAAGTACTTCACCTCCTATACTGTATTGCTCCCTTGGATTGCTGCAGCCCAAATGCATGACCATACATTTTTTAACATTAAATCCCAGCTGCCAAATTCTAGACCATTCTTCAAGCTTAGCTAGATCCCTCCTCATGTTATCTACCCCTTCCTGGGTGTCTACTCTATTGCAGATTTTGGTATCATCCGCAAAGAGGCAAACCTTACCCGACAGCCCTTCCGCTATATCACTAACAAAGATGTTAAAAAAAATCGGACCAAGGACAGATCCCTGGGGCACACCACTGGTAACATCCTTCTCCTCAGAGTGAGCTCCATTTACTTATACTCTTTGTCGCCTCCCAACCAACCAATTTCTAACCCAAGCAGTAACTTTAGGGTCCATCCCTAGGGTGCTCAGTTTGTTTATAAGTCGCCTGTGAGGAACAGTGTCAAAGGCTTTACGGAAATCTAAATACAGCACATCTAGAGCTCCTCCCTCGGTCCAACTCCCTGGTCACCTAGTCAAAGAAATCAATCAGATTTGTCTGACAAGACCTGCCTCTGGTGAATCCATGCTGCCTCGGATCCTGTAATCCGCTGGACTCCAGAAACCTCACTATTTTCTTTTTCAGCAGCGTTTCCAATAATTTACTCACCACCGAAGTTAAACTAACCGGCCTGTAGTTTTCAACCACATCCTTACTTCCGCTTTTGTGTAAAGGCACCACATGAGCCTCTCTCCAGTCCTTTGGCACCACTCCCGACTCCAACGAGGCATTGAAAAGGTTAGTCAGTGGAGTTGTTAGAACGCCCCCAAGTTCCCTCAGTATTCTAGGGTGTATCCCATCCGGTCCCATTGCTTTGTCTACTTTAAGTTGAGCTAGTTTCTCACGAACACAGTCTTCTGAAAATAGTTCAAGATGTCCCTCGCTTCTGTTCCTATTTGTGGGTGTTTTCTGAGGTCCTGCTCCTGGTTCTTCATCTGTGAACACAGAACAAAAATATTTGTTAAGCAATTCCGCTTTATCCTTATCAGCTTCTATATATTCCCCCCCTGCACCCTTGAGTCTGACAATACCACTTTTGCCCTTCCTCTTCTCACTAATATATCTGAAAAATGTCTTATCCCCCCATTTTATTGCATTGGCTATTTCCTCCTCCTTTTGAATCTTTGCCTTCTTGACTACTTTGCTAGCTTCTCTAAGTTTTTCCAAATACAGATGCCTGTCTTCCTCTCTCTGTGATCTCTTGTATTTCATGAAGGCATCCCTCTTTTTCTTCACTTGTTCAGCTACTTCCTTCGAAAACCATAGCGGTCTCCTGTTCCTTTTGCCTTTATTTACCATTTTAACAAAAAGGTTGGTTGCCTTTAAAATACCCCCTTTCAGTTTTGCCCACTGTTTTTCTACATCCCCCAGCTGTTCCCATCCCACTAACGACTCCCTGAGGTATTGGCCCATCTTCGCAAAGTTAGTCTTCCTAAAGTCTAAGATCCTCACCTTGGAATGGATTCTAACAGCCCTAGTCCTAATACTGAACCACACCATCTGATGATCACTGGATGCAAAATGATCTCCCACTACAACATCAGAAACACTTTCACCATTGGTAAGCACCAAGTCCAGTATGGCCCCTTCACGTGTGGGGTCTGTTACCAATTGCCTGAATAGTTCTCCCTGTAGAGATTCCAGGATCTCCTTACTTCTAGATGATACTGCAGCAGGAATGTGCCAATCAATATCTGGCATATTGAAATCTCCTATCAGTAGCACTTCCCCTTTCCTAGCAATGCTGCGTATGTCTTCAATTAACTCTCTGTCCACCTCTTCCTCTTGTGAGGGAGGTCTGTATATCACTCCAATGCAAATAGATTTCTCTTTCCCTCTTTCTAGTTTAACCCACAATGCCTCCTCTCTCACTTTTAAGCTCTGTAATTCCAAAGCTTTAATAGTAGTTTTTACATATAGTGCCACTCCTCCTCCCCTTCTTCCTACCCTGTCCTTTCTGAATAAAGTATAGCCAGGTATAGTTACATCCCAGTCATGGTTTTCTGTGAACCACGTTTCTGTAACTGCCACTAAATCCAAGTCAGCCACTCCCACCAAAGCTTCAACTTCAGGGATCTTATTTCCCATGCTACGGGCATTAATACACACTGCTTTCCATATGTTACCCCTCTTACCCATTTCCATAAAGGTATTTAATGTATCACCTACCTGGGGGCTTTCTTCACCCATCCCCAACGAAGGTCATTTCTGGCTCTAGGAATGCAGAGAGCATGCAGAGTGCTGGAACATATCTATCATCAGGACACAAGAGAATAATAAAGGATTCATACAAACTTATCAAAAGCAGTTTAAAGCGGATTCTCAGACTTTCACTGACTTTGGTCTTTCTCAGCACTATTATTCCCAAGTGGGGGTGGGGGTTCAGGCCTAGCTTACAGGCCTCTCATACATTTACAGGCTATTATAGGCCATAGCCTATCACATTCCCCCCTCTGATTATTCTCATCCACAACAGAGAAAGGGTGAGAATTAAATCACATATTAGACCTGCGTAAAAGCATCATTTTGGGGTATAGGGTAATATTGCCACATAGCTAATACTTTTGTAGCTGTCTTCCGTTCTACAGTTGGGGTTGATAAGATGACAACATAAGGTCCCTTCCAATGCGGCGCCAATGGTGTCTTTCTCCACTCTTTGATCCACACCGAGACTCCAGGCTTGAAAGGATGCAGAGGTTCTGTTAGATTGATGGGCAGCTGATCTTGTACCCATGTATGAAGACTCTGCAAAACAGAACTTAAAGCCAATAGTCCTTGTCTAGTAATTTCAGATCTAATCTGTTTCATATCTCCTTTTATTCCTTGTACAATAGGCGAGTGCCGCCCATACAGATTCTCAAAAGGGGAAACTCCTAAAGACTTAGTAGGGGCTGAGCGTATCCTAAGAAGGGCTATAGGAAGAACCTGGGGCCACTTTAGGTGAACTTCTTGACAAAATTTAGACAACTGAGATTTCAGGGTTCTATTCATACGTTCTACTTTTCCTAAATTCTGAGGTCTGTAGGCAGTATGCAATTTCCATTGTACCTGTAGAGCTCGTGCTAACTGTTTTGTCACCTGAGACACAAATGAGGGCCCATTATCTGATCCTATAGTCAATGGTATTCCAAATCGGGGAATAATCTCATGGAGCAGAATTTTAGCGACTTCTCTGGCTTTCTCTGTTCTGGTGGGGAAAGCTTCTACCCACCCGGAAAAGGTACAAACTAAGACCAACAGGTAACAATATCCATTTGCTCGTGGCATTTCAGTAAAATCCACCTGGATATTACTCATGGGGGTGACTCCTACTGACTGAACTCTTGGGGGTGGGTTAGGACCCTGCTTGGCATTATTCTTAGCACATGTTAGACATTGATGGGCCACTGAGGCAGACAGGGGTCCTAATAGTGGAATACAGAAATGAGGTTTTAGAGCTTTCTCCATGGCAGTTTTCCCATAATGTGTGGCCTGATGAAAAGCATGAACAAAGGCTGGACCTAACGCTTCAGTAATCACTGTGGGACCTGGAGGTGAGTCACCCTCTGGAGGTGGCAACACTATCCAGCCTTTTTCTGTTAGGACACCCCCTTCCTTTTCACAGAAATAGTCCAACTCTCTCGTGGTATATCGGGGGGGCCCATAAGCTAAGGGGCACAGGGAATAAGGCTGCCTGAACTGGGGTATTCTGGGCCAAAACTTGGCCAGTGGTGGCCGCTTTTCGGGCAGTGGCATCGGCAAACCTATTCCCTTGAGTAACTTCTCCTCCTCCTGCCTGATGACCTCGGCAGTGCATGACTGCAACTTGCTTAGGGGCCCACACAGCATCTAACAATGTCAATATCTCAGGGCCATAGTTAAAGAACTTGCCTCCTGAAGTTATCAACCCTCGTTCTTTGTACAGGGCCCCATGTGCATGCAAAGTTGTGAAGGCATACTTGGAATCTGTGTACACATTTAGACGGAGCCCTTTTCTGTTATCAGTGCTCTGGTGAGAGCTATCAGTTCAGCTTTCTGTGCTGAAGTCCCCGGAGCCAGAGCTGAGGACTCAACTACCAGAACAAGGGTCACCACTGCATACCCGGCACAATGACGTCCATTGATGACAAGACTGCTTCCATCCACAAAAAAAGTCCGTTCAGGGTTCTCCAAAGGAACATCAGTCAGATCCGGATGTTTGAGAATACAGTGTCCATAATTTCCAGACAGTCATGATCAGGGGGGCCAGGACCAACTGGTAACAACGTAGCAGGATTTAAAGCTTAACTGACCATCAATTGTAGTCGAGGATTCTCACACAGCATACTCTGATACTTCAACATTCGCAAAACAAAAGTTGACTGGTGGGGGCTAAGCGTATGCAGAAGAAAGCATCTTTCAGGTCCAGGACGGTGAAATGAGTGGCCTCAGCGGGGATCAGTCCCAAGAGAGTATAAGGATTTGGTACCACTAGGTGTATAGTGTCAACTGCATCATTCACTCGCCTCAGATCTTGTACTGGGCGGTAATCTCCCGTCCTGGGTTTCTTGACTGGGAGAAGGGGGGTATTCCAAGGTGACTGGCACTCATTGAGAAGTCCATACTTCAGCAGTTTCATCAGATGACAGTGGATACCTTCAATGGCTGGTCGAGGAAGAGGATACTGCTTCACATGCACTGGTTCCGCTCCTGATTTGAGGGTGACAACGATGGGGGCTATGTTCTTCGCTAGGCCAGGTGGATTAACTTCAGGCGGCGCTAGAAGATTGGTGGGTATACAGGAACTAGCTGGCTTGGTTGGAGATACACTGTAGAAACGCCACTCCTCTTCCCTGGGGACAGTCAGCACCATCAGTCCAGCAGGTTTTGAATTCACAGTCATTTGCATTTCTCCTCCTTCAGCAAAGGATATTTGCGCCTGGAGCTTGGCAAGCATATCTCGTCCCAAAAGTGGAATAGGTCATTCAGGCATATACAGGAACTGGTGCGTTATTTTCTGTCCCCCTAGCT
The DNA here is from genome assembly GCA_033557465.1 of Ichthyophis bannanicus. NCBI lineage: Eukaryota > Metazoa > Chordata > Amphibia > Gymnophiona > Ichthyophiidae > Ichthyophis > Ichthyophis bannanicus. Next base: position 54,061,758 of record CM066032.1, read on the forward strand.
TACACGTGCGGTTCTGCAGGAAAGGCTTGGTGGCCCTAGCCCCAGTGGCCCCAACAACAGTGACAGTTCGAGAGGAAAGAGGGGCCACTGGCTTTGCCATCACTGAGTGTTCTGCTCCTGTATCCACCATAAAGTCCATATATTGGTCCCCTATTTTCAAACTGACTATAGGCTCCTGGGGACCCAGGGTAAACTTGAAGCCCGGTCTGGCCTAGTCTTCATCCATATCATAGCTCGTTGCAGCTGCCACTCCCTCAATAGCTTCTTCCCTCTCTTGCTGGAACTGTGCTCGGCTTATTCCTCCACGACTCTGAAATCGACCTCCTGTTCTCCAGGTACTCCCTCCTCCCCTCCGGGGGGAGGAGTCAAGATGTGGGCATTCATTTTTCCAATGTCCTTCTTCTCTGCAGTGGGCACATTGATTCACACTCACCGGGAGCCTTTCATTCCCTCGGCCCCTTCCACGTCCTTGGGTCCTTCTGTTAGAAAAACGTCCTACACATCGTTCAACTAAAGCGGCAGCAAGAAGATCTGCTTTCTTCTTCATTTTACGTTCACTTTCTCTGTAACGCTCATTTTCACGATTCACAAACACTTTCTGAGCAACTTCCATTAACTGTGCTGTATTCATGCCTGCAAATCCATCCATTTTCTGTAATTTTCATTTTATATCTCTCTGGAGCTGACTGACAAAGGCTGCGTTTACCATACTCAAATTCTCCTGGGCTGCTGGATTGTATGGGGTATATAATCTATAGGCTTCAGACAATCGCTCATATAAGGCCGCTGGGCTCTCATCTGGAAACTGGATAACTTCGGATACCTTCCCAATATTCATAGCTTTCTGGCCTCCCTTCCTCAGGCCCTGCAACAAGGCCTGGTGAAATCGAGTTAGGGCCGCCGCCCCCCTTTCATTATTCGGATCCCATCGAGGATCTTCATTTGGGAAAGCTGCGGCGGCTGCTTGTGGAAGATTCATATCTGCTCCTTCTATGGGTTCCCTTCTAACAAGCGGATAGCTGCTTGCAAAATTCGCGCTCGCTCCTCAGTAGTAAAGAGAGTGGACAGGAGTTGGCGACAATCAGACCAGGTAGGCTGATGAGTTTGCATTATACTAGACATTAACTCCGTCAATTCTTGGGGCTTTTCAGTATAGGATGCATAATGCGTTTTCCAGTTCAATAAATCAGTAGTGGAAAAGGGTACATAGATTAGACTGGCTGGTCCTGGCGCCATCTGGCCCTGTTCATTCAGGATAGGTAAACCAGGCACTTGACGCAATGGCATTAGGCGTCCCTCTTTCTTTTTCTTCGGGGTTGTACTTTTTAAATCATACGGTTGCCGGGTATAGGCTTCCTTAACAGGTGACCCTGAACTGGCAGGAGAGTCTCTGCTCTCGGTATCATCAGGGGACTCTGGTCCTCCTGATGCACTTGGGACAGACTCGGGGCTATCTATCGGGGGAGGGGACTCTCTTTGCCGCTGCGGCGGTGATCGCTGGGCTTCTACATTGGGCTCTGTCACAAGTGGCGGAGCCGTAGGAACTAACCTACATGGATACTGAGGTAAACGAGTCAGTATATCTGGGGACTCTGGGGCTGAATAGACAGGCAGTTTCTTGCTACAAATATCCTACACTATTTCTCATAACAATGTTTCATCCAGGAGGGCTCTTTTTCACAAACATTTAACCAGAAGTCTATATAAGGGAACTGGTCAGGATGTTCTTTTTCGTGCAATCTGGGGTAAACTAAGGATATGATACTAACATCAAAGGTACCACCAGGGGGCCATGATGAGACCAGTACCGGCCACTCCCTATCACAAAGCATTTCTAATCGGGACGGAGACATTTCTATTCCATAGTCTCCAGCAAATCCCTTGCTAAAATTCCTAGTCATACATTTCAACAGAATCTGCGTGGACTCCGACCCCCCCCCTATGACGTACTTGACAACAGACAGAGGGGGCGGGCAGTCAGGCTGCATTTTCCTGTGGACTACGAGTCAGAACTATGCAACAGTGTTCCTCTGGGTGCACTTATTAAAAAAATTATTATTAAAAAACGTATTATTGCTGTAAACAAAGGGTCTTTTGGTCAGAGTTTAGTAATGAAAATCAGCGTTACAGACCGGTGAAAAATAATGAGAACCGGGATGCCAATAGAGAAAATACTACAAGGACATTGAAAAAATCGAGTATTCAAGTTGTCCCTAGGAGAAGTAACATGTTTATCCCCTTGATAAACCCAACAGGAGAAACACCAGAGCGCTTAGATTATTGAGGCATTGGGGTCTTTCACCATCATGTTGAAAGGGGCGTTTGTTGGCACCATTCTGCAAAAGATAAGTGGAGTGGTGACTGTTATTGAAAGTTTTTAAAGAAAATATAAAGATAAAAAAAGAGCAATACTACACTTGCCTATGGTCATTGATGTGAACAGACACTACATTGGGAGAGTTTAATAACCCATAAAAAAGTGTCAAATAACACCGTTTATCTGAGACCGCTGGCAAGCAAGAAAATGTGTTGAAACTAAAGATTTTTAATTGAGTGAATTTAAGTGTTTTTATTGGTGACTGTAGTTCACTTTTGAGATAGACCGGACACAGTTTTTTGTCTAGTAAACAAAGGGTAGGCAGAAAACATAAGCTTAGATTGGTTGCAATAAGCATAATGGATGTATGTGCTCATTCTAAATAGGAACAATTTAGATAAAGTCCTTAAAATATAAAACTATTATTTTGCAACATGTTATAACATCAATCCCAATAGAAAGAAATATGGCTTCTAACATGACGGCCACATATCTGTTACGTATGACTAGCTGTAGGAAACTTAAAAATGCTTGGCATGAAACTAACTGCCAGCAATCATCAGCACTAAGCTGAACAATGCAAAGAAATTACTTTAAATTTTACAGTTCAGAAAGCAGATATTCAAAGGACATGAAACAGATACTTTTTTATTAGAGATAAAATTCGCACGATTAAAACTCCTCATTCACTCAGGATTTAAATAATTTTCAAGTCGCAATCTGGTAACTACTGGCTCGGGATGCTTCATTGTCCTATCAGGGCTCTTAACCTCTACTTCGAAGGTCAAAAGAAAAACAAAAGCAGTTTTCTTAATTTTCCTATCATTTCTGTTTGTTTTATTTAGCTAAAGTAGAGAACTGTAATCAGTTCAGCTCCAGGGACCATGAAATCTACTGGAGCAGCCATCAATGAAAGAAGGACAGTGTTTGCTGAAGACTAAAACATAAAAACACAGCTAAGCCCACAAAGCTAAGCCCACAAATGCATTATACCTAACAGCCTATCTGATCAGAATAAGGTATTTCTTTTAAGGAATCTCACCCCACCCTGCACACTAAAACTGAACTAGACCCTCCCCTCTGGATAGTTCTGAAAGGTAACAATAATATAACAGGCCCAGTTGACTTAGAAATATGGAAACAGTTGAGGAGATCAAAAGGGGTTAATAAGAATTTAACCCTTTCCAGGCTGAACCCAAAACTGTCGGGATCCAAAATTCTGACTAAATATTCCTACCAAATGATATATAATACATGACCATAGCAGAAGGAACATCACTATTAGAACATATTGAATAAGACAGGTACAATTTTCCTGAAATATGCACAAATTAACCCAGCTGCAGAATGTGGATTTAAAATTGAAAGTAAGCCTTCAAAGGGTTAAAGGATACTAAAACATTCCTTTCTGCAGAAAGACACACCCCTTCTCCCTCTGCCTGCTAAAGATACAGTCTCTCGGCTTGTGCTGAAAACAATAAAATTAGTGAGACAGCTGTCTTTGTACTTAGAAGTGACTCCTGAGTTGTTTTTTTTTCCTCTTCCTTTCTCAGTACTATTCCTTAATCGGTAAACTTTCATGAATTACCCAACAGAATAATCTTACATTATACCAGAAGAGAAACCAGCGGTTTCAACAGATAACAAAACCAAATACAAACAACAGACAGGGGGTCCGTACAGCCCTAGAAACAGTGAGGGACACAAACACCAGACGCTTCCTCCTTTTTGCGACCTGGGCGCGGTCGCCCGGCCAGGAACTGCGCTACTCAGGAGTCTGCTTTCGCTTGGTCTGCCATTCCAGACCTCTCATTCACACACAGATAAGCATGCTAGCAACGTTTTCCCAAATTCCCAAGGCCTTACTGACTAACCAAACCAAAGGGTCGGTGGCTTCTGCTTCGCGAACACCAATTGAAGCGTACTAGGACCGCCCTTGAGAGGAGATCAGGCTCTCATTTACCATACCAAATCAGTCTTGCGCATACTCATGCAAGACTTACCCAAACCTAACTGACTGAGTAGCAAAGAAAACTTCTACTCACCGGATCCGGTTCCCGATACCAAACCAGTACATGGGTTGGATCCTGGACTCCCCTCAGTTTCGGAGGTGTTGGCCAGCTGGACCCAGTAATCTGCCAAGGCAAGGAGGAATCCTCTCCGATGCAAGAGGACCGGTGGCGCCTGAGGTTTCCCCTGCGGTCGGCCAGACACGATTCCAGCCGGACCAAACCTTTGAGGCGAGAAGTCGTGGTATATTCACTTGAATACCATCACACTACTCACACATTCCCGGGCGGCGCACCAGAATATGTAGCAGCTGATAAGCATGCAATAAATAATACCAGGAGTCAATTGCAGGGTCCAAGCCAATTTATTGTGCACAAGTCTCAGACAGAAAAGCATCCAAAAAGGACTGAGCAATGGAGAACAGAAGCAAATTCCTCATATACAATTTTTACAGTTTGATTCAGGCAAACTTTCTATTGGTCCCAACGCCCCCTGAACCTGTCCAATCAGGGATCCCCTCTGGGCCTAGCACCCTGTTCCCCCTTCCCAGGCTATTCTAACAAAGGCACAGTTTCTAGACATAGATACATTTCTACTGCAAGGTAATTTCTGGCTCTAGGAATGCAGAGAGCATGCAGAGTGCTGGAACATATCTATCATCAGGACACAAGAGAATAATAAAGGATTCATACAAACTTATCAAAAGCAGTTTAAAGCGGATTCTCAGACTTTCACTGACTTTGGTCTTTCTCAGCACTATTATTCCCAAGTGGGGGTGGGGGCTCAGGCCTAGCTTACAGGCCTCTCATACGTTTACAGGCTATTATAGGCCATAGCCTACCACACTTTCACTTCTATAGTGTATATGAAAACTGTGCAGGCCATATGCAAATGAGTCTCAGAAGCTTCAGCGTGATGTCTGCTCAGAGAAAAAGAACAATTTTTAGTAGGGTTGCCAACTTTTTGAATGAGAAAAACCCACCACCTGTGACTAGTCACGCTTTGCCCATCCCAACCCCGCCCTTTCCTCCCCCTTTCCTGCCCCTGCCCCGCCCCCAACCCACCCTTGCTCCACCCCCTGTTCCCAAAAACATTTCAGAGATGGCAATGTGCAAGCTGAACGAGCAAGATTTCTACACATTCTGAAACAGAAATTCTATACTGACAGAATACGCAGCATTGGTTGTACACACACACACAATACAGACAAGTCTTCATCAATAAATGAGCACAAAAAAAGAGAAATATATAGACAAAAATTAAACTGAAACCCCAAGAAGAAGACTCTGCATGCAGTGCAATATCAGATCTATAAGAGATGCAGTTCCCCATACTGTGTAAAATACTTGTGATCACAAGAGACATATCATTCAAAAACACAAATAATATACTAATTGGAAGCTGTCCAATCCCAATTAAGAACAAGGTAAAATACCTGAGAATACACCTGGACTACAGGCTCAACTTCCAAACCCATATTAATAAAACAACATCCAAGGTCTACTACAAAATTAAGGTCCTATAGAACCTTTGATCCATACTGGAACAGAACCATTTCAGAACTGTCTGCCAAGCAATCATCACTCCACTATCAGACTACAGCAACATTATACTCCACGGCCTACCCAAGAACACAACTCACACTCTGCAACTGGCGCAAAATGCAGCCGCCAGACTGATTAGAGGATCAAAAAGCACGAGCACATTACCCCTGCTTTAAAGGACCTCCACTGGCTACCCATCAGATCCAGAATTGAATACAAAGCCATAATGATGACATATAAGATATTAAATAACCAGTCCGCTGAATGTTTAAATGAGATACAAGAAATCACAGGTTGACAGACATCTGTATTTGGAAAAACTTAGAGAAGCTAGCAAAGTAGTCAGGAAGGCAAAGATTCAAAAGGAGGAGGAAATAGCCAATGCAATAAAATGGGGGGATAAAATATTTTTCAGATATATTAGTGAGAAGAGGAAGGGCAAAAGTGGTATTGTCAGACTCAAGGGTGCAGGGGAGGAATATGTAGAAGCTGATAAGCATAAAGCGGAATTGCTTAACAAATATTTCTGTTCTGTGTTCACAGATGAGAACCAGGAGCAGGACCTCAGAAAACACCCACAAACAGGAACAGAAGCGAGGGACATCTTGAACAATTTTCAGAAAACTGTGTTTGTGAGAAACTATCTCAACTTAAAGTAGACAAAGCAATGGGACCGGATGGGATACACCCTAGAATACTGAGGGAACTTGGGGACATTCTAGCAGCCCCACTGACTGACCTTTTCAATGCCTCGTTATAGTCGGGAATGGTGCCAAAGGACTGGAGAGAGGCTCATGTGGTGAGTATATTATTGGAAACGCTGCTGAAAGAGAAAATAGTGAGGTTTCTGGAGTCCAGCAGATTACAGGATCCGAGGCAGCATGGATTCACCAGAGGCAGGTCTTGTCAGACAAATCTGATTCATTTCTTTGACTGGGTGACCAGGGAGTTGGACCGAGGGAGAGCCCTAGATGTGGTGTATTTAGATTTCAGTAAAGCCTTTGACACTATTCCTCACAGGTGACTTCTAAACAAACTGCACACCCTAGGGATGGACCCTAAAGTTACTGCTTGGGTTAGAAATTGGTTGGGTGGGAGGTGACAAAGAGTACAAGTAAATGGAGCTCACTCTGAGGAGAAGGACGGATCTGTCCTTAGTCTGATTCTTTTTAACATCTTTGTTAGTGATATAGCGGAAGGGCTGTCGAGTAAGGTTTGCCTCTTTGCCGATAATACCAAAATCTGCAATAGAGTAGACACCCAGGAAGGTGTAGATAACATGAGGAGGGATCTAGCTAAGCTTGAAGAATGGTCTAGAATTTGGCAGCTGGGATTTAATGTTAAAAAATGTAAGGTCATGCATTTGGGCTGCAGCAATCCAAGGGAACAATATAGTATAGGGGGTGAAGTAATTTTGTCCACTAAAGAAGAGCGGAACCTAGGCATGGTTGTGTCTGATGATCTTAAAGTAGCTAAACAGGTAGAAAAGGTGATGGCAAAAGCTAGAAGGATGCTTGGGTGCATACGGAGAGGAATGGCTAGCAGAAAAAAGGTGGTGATAATGCCTCTGTATAAGTCTTTGGTGCGACCTCATTTGGAGTATAGTGTGCAATTCTGGAGACCGCACCTTCAAAAGGATGTGAACAGGATGGAGTCGGTGCAGAGAGTGGCTACTAAAATGATTAGTGGGCTTCATTATAAAGCATATGAGGACAGACTTAAGGATCTTAATATGTACACCTTAGAGGAAAGGCAGGATAGAGGTGATATGATTGAGATGTTTAAATACCTCTGTCGCATAAATATTCAGGGAGAGAGCCTCTTTCAGTTGAAAGCAAGTTCTGCTAGGAGGGGACATGGGATGAGGGTGAAGGGAGACAGATTCAGGAGTGATATGCGGAAAATTTTCTTTACGGAAACAGTAGTGGATCCGTGGAATAGTCTCCCAGTGGAGGTGGTAGAGATGAGGACAGTAATTGAATTCAAAAAAGCATGGGACAAACACAGAGGATCTCTAAAGGTAAAAAGGGGACTGTTGTAGTTGTTGATATGGAAGGACAGACTAGATAGGCCATGTGGTCTTTTTCTGTCATCATATTTCTATGTTTCTATGTTTCTTTGTTCTATGAAAGAATGCCATTTCCAAGAAACTGCTGGCTCTTCTCCAAGACATACGGACCACTTCAGAGATCTTTCAGGAAGCTGGCATCTGTAAAATATATGTTGTTGACTTTCTTCTCTAAGTTAGTCTGTTTGCCAGACTTTCAGTTGCTTCCTTCTCCAATCAGATCGTTTCCCCAGAACACTACACTATTCAGAGCCTTATAAATTGCCCTGCCAGAGTCTCTCACAGTATTGTTCCAGTGTCCGAGTCCTACACTGTTTAGTGGCTGAACCGCACTCCTCAGCTCAGATCTGCAAAGCTGATAAATAAGATGGGCAACGAGGTTGGGCGCTCAAACACCCATGTGGCCAATGCCACAGGGAGGGATATCCGTGTGTTTTACCACACAGACCGGATGGTGGCTGAGGAAATAGTGACAGATATGCACTCAGACAGTGGTATAACTGTATCAAAGTCAGCGCTGGAAGCTTCTCTTCAGACTGGTATGAGCATCAGAGCAACTTACCGTCGTGATACCAGGATACGCTCCTTCCACATTCCACCCCATGACTTCAACAAGATCTCAGGAGAGGGCGAAATCTATTTATCTGTCTTCTTTGAGCATGATGAGGACAAAGGGGAGTTTATTTGTCACAACTATCACATCCCATCAGACAGGTCTGTGATTGTGACAGCCAACCGTAGCATTAAGTTCCAGAAATATGGATCCTCTCTCTGGGAGGATGAATATGGAAATTTCTACAGATAGAAGCATCCAACCTGGCACCCACTCCTTTATCAGAACGATCAATGGAAAACACTACCTGATGCTAAAGCACTCAACACCCTCATTCAACTAGCCGGGCAGATAGCTTTTGTGGGTGGACACCAGGATCTCTCCTATAGTCGTGGGACTCCATTCCTATATCCACTAACTTCAAATGCACTGCTCTGTAAGCCTCAAACCCAGGCAGAATACTCCTGAAAACAGAAATCAAGCTCTCACCAATGGGACACATCTTGGACTCTCTCTTTTTTTCCAGTAACCTCAAATTCACTGCCTCCTGAGGCTTGGACACCCAGTGACCCCAGCACTGGCCTGGGCAGGCAGAGGGTAAGGCTGGTCACCTTGTTCTTTGCCCCAAGACTCTGCTGGGAGTGACAGCGCCTGACTTCACATAGAGCCCAGGCTGCTGTCATGGGCCTTAGCAATGGGAAAGACTCTGCAGTGTGCCGCTTGCCGGACTTTCTACGCACTTCTTTCTAACTTCAGAAACTGCCTTTATTCTCCGTATAAAACTAAACATCAAAATCTGCTCTAACTGGTCTTATCCTTATTTCCTCTATGAGAACTAGAGGTTAGGGGCCGGGCGCAGCATTATGATTTGTCCAGGTTTAGCTGGTTTTCAGGGCCAGAGCAATGCTGACATTCAGCAGCTCTCTCCGGATACTGCTGCTGAATCTCCCCACAGACTGCAAGAAAGGCGCCCCATTATAACCGCAGCAGTCTGTGGACAGAGCAGCGGCGTTGCAGCAGATAGCTGGTTAGCGGCAATATTCAGCAGCTAAATCACATAAAGTAAGAACAGGTCAGTGGTAATGCTAGAAAGCGTTTCAAAGAAGGTTTTACATGCAGCAAAAGCCTTGTATCATTGCACAGACGAATATGCACGTACCGCTATGTGCGCTGACAAGAGCCCGTCTCCTTTTACGTGATCTGCACCTAGGCATTCTCAGTTGTGAGGTAGACATGCACAGACTCAGAGTGCACAATCACACATTTATACCTCCCTTTGTGCAGGCGAGAGAATTACTGTGGCAGCCTAGTTATAAAGCCACACTGACTAACATAGCTAAGTGTGAGCACATTACCAAAGCAATATATGTTGAGGAGTGAAATAGTTAAAAGCTTGGTTGCTTGTTTAATTTTTCCTGAATGGTTAAATACAGGTTGCTGATTGAAGTTAAAGTAACTGCATGACTTGCATAAATACATACTTTAAGGTGATGCCAAGCATACAGCAGACATAAGACTTTGTTTATGTATTTAGCAAGTTTTATATACTATATTTCCTAGATCAATACGGTTTACAAGGAAGAATTTAAGTTAACTTTACATAAAACTGAGAAGAAAAATGCAATGGTACTTAACAATGGAAGAAAAAAGTGTATACAGTACATATAATGTTGAATGTTAGCATGCATAACATTTAAGGAAGAAGAGGATAAATAATAACTAAAAAATATGTGGTATGTCTGTTAGATCATGAGGGGCCTTGCAAAGGATGAGAAAAGGGAAGACAAGATCTTGAACATTGGTCAAAAGTCCATAACAATTTGCTTGGTCATGGTGTTGGGCCATAAGCTCTATGAACTAGCCAATAGGAATAAGGCTAAAGATAGAACATCACTGTTAAAAATATGTTTCTAGTCTAGACTTGAGAGACTATCAGGATGAAACACCTGCTGCTGGGTCCTTTTAGTTCTGCTTTTCTTAGCATCTGTACTGCCTGATCAATACTAGAGCCCTTTATTTCACGCTAGAATCCCTGCACGTCTGTCGACTCTCTCATTTGCACTATTTATATAATGAAAGCTCATTCCAATCATCCAAAGAGGACTTCTTTATTTCAAAATTTATATGACAAGTTGGTGAAATAATGCTTGCAACACAAATGTTACCCCCTGAACTCACTGCGGCTGATGGACTGAGAGAAGTTTCTTGCTTGAGTACTGCAACAGCCTGTAAGAACAAGGTAAGAACTAAAATGTATGAAAGGCTCCTAAGGCTGCTGGTTGAGTTCAGGATGGAAGATTTGCATTCCAGTCCAAATTTTTATGTGAGTTGGTTTGAGCCTTTATTTAAGGGGTTAATGTTCAGTGTTTGTCATCACCTATTTGTCTCCTTGGATCAAAATAACAAGGGGCTCTCTAGCATCCTACTTGCAGAGTGTTTGGTCTGGTGGTTCCTCCTCTACTGTTCTCCCACTCTGAGTCAGGGTACCCCAAGCAGGGGCGGCCCGAGGGGGGTGCGGGGCCATGTGCGGAGATTAATTGCGGGGCCTTATTTGCATAAGGAGACTCATTTGCATAAATATTTGCATAATGTTATCATGCATTTTGAGTAAACATGCCTCTTAATGAGTGTCTGGATAAAGAAAGACTAACAGATTTCTACGTTACCATATTCCAGTGCCAACTGCCAGGCCCATTAAAAAGTACTATAAACACTGACCATTTAGAACTCATTGCAAATCCACCATATCATAACAGCACTCACAAAGAACCAAATGACACCTATCAAAAGGCAAAACTGCAAATATTAAACCAATACATCTCAAAGAATACCAACGTATCTCCTATTGTGGAAAGAGAACAAGTGGCATGGTCAAATAGAAACTACATGAACAAAATATCTGTTTGGTTAAAATGCAGAACATAGAAAGGCACCAAAGAACAAGGGATCACAATTTAGAAATAGGAAGACAGTAATTAAACTGGGAACCCCAAAAGCCAAACTTGGGATGTACAACAACACTGGAGAAATAAAACTATAAATTAATTTCCTCTTGTACTAAACAAAACACAAAAGACGTTAACGATGCACATTTCCCAGAGCTTATATATTCCAGTTAATAAATTCAAAATAAAAAAGTATTTTTCTACCTTTTGTTGTTTGTGCATTTTCTTTTCCAGTTGCAATTGCTCCAGTCACTTTCTTTTGGTTTCTTAGGGGCATGTTTACTAAACCATCTTAATGTGCGCTCTGACACTTTATTGCGCGATAAGGTATCTTATCGCGTGATAATGGCGCTTCTTCAGGCGCACAGGTACCTTATCGTGCGATAACGCAGGCAGCGGCGAAAACGAGTTCTGAAGGCGGGGAAAGGCTCCCGGAGGGCGGAGGAAGGCTCCCCAGGGGCGGAGAGAAGGCGTCAATGGGTGGAGAGTGGGAGGGGAGAGGCTCCCTGCACATTAACGCTGTGAAATCCGAGGCTCAAAACTAACGCCAGTGAAACCCTGGCGTTAGAGCCGATTTAAAGGGAAAAGAAACCATTTCCGTCCGCAATGTACAGCAGAACCAGGGAAACCTACAAAAAGTGATAAGTGTGATACATGTGCACGGAACAAAAGGGCAAATAAATATTGAAAATGAACAGAAGAAAAAGTAAAAAAAACATAACCAAGCTGGGCAATAGTGATATCAATGGGAAATATAAAAAAACACTCCCAAGAAAGCTCCAAAAAAAAGATGTGTGCTGCATTTCCATGCACCACCCCCATGGTATGCAGATGTATCTCATGCATATTCATTAGGGACAGCATGAAAACATGAACAGTGTTTGGCCCACCAGGACTGGAGTTGGGATCCTCTGCCCTAGAGCAGCGGCCAACAGGAGCAGAAACAACCGCACCCACAGGCTCCATTATCCAAAGCCTCATGGAGAGGCAGGATATCAGGCCTTGGGTGCATCTCCCAGTACTAGTACTTGCATACCTTAGCAATGCCACCCTACACCTGGGAATACGGTACACATATATCAAAAGGTTTCTATGATTATTGGCAGATAGCAATTCCTAAGTTAAGCACAATATGCTCATTGAAGTGTATCATACCATTTTCTCTGATGTCTGTGGAGTGTGTTTCAGGTCTGGTGTCTGACAGTGTTCACTACCCCAGTGAGTGACCCCAACAGTATTGCATACCATAGCCATGCCTGCGCTGTGCCCAGGACTGGTGAGGTGGCCAGGGCTGCCAAAAGCCTCCATATTTGCACAATGCTGGCATAGTTGTGGGAGTGTGTGTCTGTCCATCCAGTGTGTGGTGGTTGCCAACACCTTACTCAGCCCACACTGTTTGCACTGTGTCCAGTGTGAGCTTGCCAATGTGCATAATGAGGAGCAAGGTACTGTGGGTATAGCTCGGACAGGGTGGCCTGGGCAGGATGAATGAGCACAGGGCATAGGTCAATGGCTGGGACATTGTAGTGGCCGGCCACCACCTGCACAGACAGGGTGGCCACAGCATGTCCTGCTGGTAGATCACTCTCACCCTGACTGAGCAGTGACCATGGCATGGCTAGGTCCCCCATAATGCTATATAGCATTTTTTTCAAGTGATATATATGGGTTCTCTTTTTTGGGGACTAATCACTGACCTATCTGCTTGGTGGGTGTGCTGACATCCCAGTTTTGGGGCACACATTTCCTCCAGTAATATGCACTATGGACTAGCTAGCAGACTGTTTGCAGTTAGTATGTGTATGGCTGGAACACCTTGCAGGGTGCAGTGGCTGCAGGTTCACTGTGCTTGCTGCTGGAGAATGTCAGATAGTGGTGAGGGGTAGCTGAGCATTTCCAGGCCTCCTGATTGTCTGCTATCACCTTATGGATGCGTACAGAACTGCATGGACTGCCCTCGATGTTGTCTGTCACCCAGCTGGACTGAGGTTGATGGTCTCCTCTACCACCACCATTGCAGTGATGTAGAATGTGGATCTGTTGGTGGGAGATCCTGAGCTCCAGAGGGCAGTTTGGGTGGTACTATATAATACACCTATGGGTCCAAGCAGGCCCCTCCCCTGCCCCCCCGGGCCCCCCTGCCCCCCGCCCCCCCCGCACAGGACCTGCACAATGTGACGGTCAGTAGCTACTCTGTGCCAGTAACACACACACGGTCAGTACTCCCTACCAGGCTGAGGTGCCGTGGGGGTGCATACCCCATCCTGTGGGTATCGGTAGACTGCTGATTTGCATGTGCAGTGCATCATGGGTATGTGTGGTTTAACCCTATCCTGGTAACCACAGCAGACAGTTTGTGTGGTGGTCTGCAGTCCTACTGTAGCCAGCCAGGAGCTAGTTAGCAGCTATGGAGAAGTAGCTCACTGGTGACTTCACTGCCTGTGAAACATGGGTTTGATCCCACAGTGGGGTTATGTGATAGGGCTGTCTGAGGCATTTTCTTTCTTAATTTAAATTAGTGCTGCCAGCAACAACACCCTCAGTGCTGTAGCCTGAAGGTGCCTCAAAAGCGCTCTATAAAGTGCCCTATAAGGTGCCCTATAGGGAACATTATAAGGTGCCGTGGCAGACAGTGCACCTTATAATGTGTCCTCAGGAGTGCCCCATAGGGTGCATGATGCGGCACCTTAGGTTATGGCACTGTGAGGGTGTATTTGCTGGCAGCACAAATCAAAAGAAAACCCAAACGCCTCACAAACCACTGCTGATATTAAAGGGTAATGTCTCAGGCAGTCATATGCAATAGCCGCACTGGGGGAGTGCACCCATGACCCCTGTACCATCAGGCAGTCTGTCATCCAATGTGCTACACCTCTGCCACTAGGTCTGTATGTCAGCACACCTACTTACGATTAACGTGCATTAACGTGGCATGCCTACCTCCATCGTGTCATAATGTGCGCCATGCAACCTATTGCGCGAGTCCTACATTAAGACCAGAAGGGCCCCCCCCCCTTATGGCATCCTGCACATCATTGCTGGGCTCACATTAAGATGGATTAGTGAACATACCCCATAGGCACACACAACCCCATATCACCAGGGTGACTGACAACCCACGTTGATGGGCTCTCAGGACTCCTTGGTGTAACTGTTTAGCCAGTCATTGCTATGTGAAAAGGCATAGCACATCAGTTCAGGCAATGCCCTAGGAACCAGTGGTGAGGGGTTCGAGACCCACGTGTGTAAACAACAACAGAAATTGCTAAAAATCGAATTGTGTTTTTAAATGTCAGACACATCAGTACAATGTGTGTCTGCAGCATAGATCCATATAAATATTGTTGGCGACACCATATCCTGTGCGGTAGAAAGATGCGCGCAGCATGCGTACGCCTGTGCGGCGCGGGGCCCATCTGCGTGCGTTGCAGTGCGCATGCACGTGAGTTGCGGCGCACGTGCGTGCGTGTGTTCTTCATCTGGGCATTGTTCAAAATGGCCACAAGATCAAGAAAGCCTGCTTTCACCAGGCAGGAGCTGCACCACCTGGCAGGGCTAATAGCGAGGAGGCAGCACAAGCTGTTCCCTGGGTCCTCCAGGCGGCAGGACATGGGAAAGGTCCGGAGGGCCTGGGACCATGTGACACAGCGCTACAATCGTGTGGCAGACTACCCACGTGAGGTAAGTGTTTGGGGACAGGTCAGCTGTTGATTGTAGCTGTGCATGCTGCTGTGTGTAGGTAGTCTATCTCAGTTATGTGTATCAGGTAAACCCACATGCCATATTGTCTATGTATCACATCTGAGTGGTTTGCCCTGTACCCAGGGGGCTAAGGACCTGATCACAGAGTTCCTGATGCCATCCTGGTCTCATGGCAGCTGCTGCTGGTGATATGCTACAACACACCGTAACACAGGTAGCCCATAGATCTGCCTAAGGAGGTTTTCTAAACATCATGCTGGTATGGTGGGTTCTGTATTTCCAGGGTAACACATCTGCCCCACCCCCAGGGGTCGTGAAACGTGCCCCAAATGGTATGTTAGTCCCACTGGTGATATGGGGGTGTGTGGCCCAGCAGTCTAAAACATCTGCCCTACCCCCAGTTACCCAGAGAGTTCATTAAAGTGGGTCCCCAGCACCCCTGCTGGTATGGAATATCCTGCTGTTGCTGTTTTCCAATCCCCCCTACCCCCAGGAGCCCTGAGAGCCCATCAAAGTGGGCTGTCAGTCGCCCTGGTGATATGGTCCTCTGTGCCTATGCAGTTCAATACATTCTCCCTATTCCCAGGAGTCCTGGAGCCCATCAAAGTGGGCTGTCATTCACCCTGGTGATATGATCCTATGTGCCTATCCAGTTCAATACATTTTCCCTATCCCCAGGAGTCCCGAGAGCCCATCAAAGTGGGCTGTCAGTCACCCTGGCGATATGGTCCTGTGCACACAAACAAAAAAGAAACAAAAGAGGGAAAATCTCCTTTGTAGGTCTCCCCTTGGTTTGGGCTTAGGCCCTAATCCCTCCTCCATCATGGAAAAACACTCCTCGGGTTTTAAAAAATGCTCAAAATGTGCCAGTACCTTCTCCGTCACTGACAACCATGATTGTTGTCTCAAATGCTTAGGGCTAGATCACTCCATGTCTGAATGTTTGGCCTGTGGGATGTTATCCAAGAGGGGTCGGCAGAACAGAGCAGCCAAGCTCGGTACCCTATTTCCCTCCGACGCGGCCTCGGTGGCATCCATGTCTTCAAGGGCTTCCTCTTCCTCCCGTGGATCTCAGGTAACCAAACACAAGTCTAGCCGTTCCTCAAAGGGTAGATCCCCCTCCACACATCGGGATGCCTCCGGCATTGCCCTTGAGGAACAAGCTCCGGCCAAACAGCCCCAGTGGGAGTCTTTGACCTCCAAAGCCACTTTGGGGCTCCAGGAAGTTCTGGAGGCCTCAACCTTGTCCGAACTCCTGGTGCCATGCTCTGGTGTACTGGCTTTGGCCGGTACTGATACACAGGCATCGGCAGCGTCGATGGACCAGATGATCCTGGCCATCGAACGCAGTCTGGCTGCTATCCTTGTGGCATCGAAGCCCTCGGTACCACCCAAGACCCCGCAAATTGCGGCACCGGTATCCGCACCGATTGCGGTACCGGCATCGGCAACTGCACCATCGTTGCCGATGAGTACCGGTATCGACACCCCGGTACCGGATCATTCTGAT
Source organism: Ichthyophis bannanicus (assembly GCA_033557465.1). Classification (NCBI taxonomy): domain Eukaryota; kingdom Metazoa; phylum Chordata; class Amphibia; order Gymnophiona; family Ichthyophiidae; genus Ichthyophis; species Ichthyophis bannanicus. The sequence goes on from CM066032.1 coordinate 54,078,407, forward strand.
ACCGACGCCGATCGGTACCGATACCGCACTTTACCTGAGCACCCTGAGAGAAGATACGTCCAATCTTCTGAGGAGTCTGATGACTCTGACAGCTCAGAGGGTACCAATGTACCTCTCCAGGAGGAGCCTGCTTCTCCCAAGAGAAGATTGTCCCCTCCTGAGGATATGTCCTTCCAGGATTTCATCACACATGTAGTCAAGGGCCTCTCCATTTCAGTAGCAACTGAATCTGAGCACAGGGCACAGGAGCTAGAGATTCACCAATATCCCCAAGCTCCAAAGGAGGCAGCCACCCTGCCAATACATCAGATCGTACAGGATCTTCTTTTTGTGTAAGAAATTTTATTGAGAAAAGTTCAATAGCATACATTCCAACACATCAAACCGCAACAAGGTAATACAATCTCCACTCATTTACAATATGATCAACCAGCAAGTAAGTAGCAGATTAAAATTACAAGCACTGTAAAAGCCAGTACATATACCAGAACCCAAAGAAGGTAACATGTGTCAGAAACTAACCATCCCTGTGCTAAAGCACCTCCCCTCCCTCACAACCCAAATCAAAACAGGGGACCTATACAGTAGAGAGTCAAATGGAGACAAAAGGAAAAAAGACAGCAGTGTTGCCACACATATCAATGCAATACAGAACAGCTCAAAACAAATCAGAAAAGATCAGAATAATGTAAACTAAAATAGCCTTGTGAGATATAGGACAGACCCTTACAACTCCCAGACCCTCCTAAATTTTAAAACTAGAATCCCACCCGCATCCGGGCAATACAATGCTGAAAGTAGAAGGTACATACAATGCCTGAATAAACAGAGGCAAATGCAAAACTCTGCTCCTGTATTCCCCCCCCCCATGTTCCTAAGCCCAACCCATCCTCCCCCCCCATCTCTACCCCTGCCCCCCAACTACCCCCCCCCAACCCTGCTGACCTGTCAACTCCTCCCAAGAGGAGGAAGGAAGGAAGAAGAAAAAGAAAAGAAGGAAAAAGGAAGAGCAGATCCTAGAGACAGACCAGTCCAAGGAAGAGACATCACAGACCGCCAAGCAGACCAGGTCTCCAGACCTTCAAGTGTCCTCCTGAAACACTAAGCTCCAAAGATCCTCTTCTAGAAAAGAGCGACCCCAAATTGAAGCAGTCATTTTTTCCAACCTATATATTTCCCAGCATTTAGTACGCCATTCTATAAGAGACGGCACTCTACTTCGTTTCCAGAAACGAGCAAGCACTGATCTGGCTGCTAAAAGGAGCAACTGCACCAGCCTTCAAAGAGGACGCTTATGAGGAAATTCAGGGAAAACCCCCAGTAGACAAGACTCCATATCAAAGGGGAGAGTAACCTGCAATCTCCCTGCAATATAACCCGTTACCCCCTGCCAATATCTCTGAATATGCGGGCACAACCACCACATATGATCAAAAGTTCCCTATCGGCCACACAATCTCCAACAGAACGGGTCATCAGCTCTCTGCCAATGAAAAAGATCGGCCGGCGTGATGGATAAACGGTAAAGAATCTGAAGTTGTGTATGAATTAACCCCAGCGATATGGAACATGAATGTGCATAAGAATATACTTCCAGCCAGAACGCTTGCTCCTTCCCCGGCAAAGTCGGCTCCCACCTTTGTTGAGGGAGTTTCAAAACAGGAGGGGCGTAGGTGTCAGCTGCAATATGCCTATACAACCGAGCTATGAACGCTTTAAGTTTTCTGGAGACAAAAAGATCCTGCTCCCAACATCTAGGATTCCTAGATAGTTCATCCACTGAGAATTGGGTAGCCAAGCAATGAGAAATCTGCAGATGTTGAAACGAAGAGAGTGGGTAACCCATTCGATCCTCCAACCCGTGCTTAGATGCAGGCCGCAAGTTCACATACAAGGAAGATAATCTCACCATTAATACATCCAAACTCGATCCCTTAATCATATGTCGAATAAACCCCAATACTCCCAAAACAGTAAAGGGCGATTGGGAAGCAGATACCCCCGCCCGCTTACAAGCCCTCCGCCACGCCTCCCAACATGGACCAATAAACACATGCGACTGCACCTGATGGATCTCCCGAGGGTCATAAAGAAAGGGTACCGCTACCAATGGAATCGGGCGCAACCAATCTTCTTCCAACAAGGCCCATTCCGCCCCTGAATGAATTCTCCACAACAATAATGATCGTAAACAAATACAAAAATAGTATAGTTCCGGATCAGAAAGGCCCAACCCACCAGACCCTCTTGGAAGCGTGAGTAGCCGCCAGCTAAGCAAAGGTCGTTTCCTCATCCATATAAAGCGTGTTAAGGCCGTCCGAAGTGTTTTAAAAAATGTGCTCGGAAGAGCAATAGGCAACTGCATAAACATAAAAAGTAACTTTGGTAAGATCAACATCTTATAAGTATTGATACGACCTAACCACGTAACCAAACAGGGATTCCAATGTTCCAAATCCGCCTGGATCGATTTTAGAAGGGGGATATAATTCAAGCTATACAACCTCGATATGTCCCGATGAATAACAATACCTAAGTACTTAAAATGGTCTACCAACGGGAAATCACCCACATTGTCCTGGACAACGGTGGGAGAACGGGTCATACAACGAAGAAGGGTGGATTTCTGCCGGTTAATAGTAAAACCAAAAACCAGAGAGAAGCGTTCTAAGATACGTAGCACAATAGGTAAAGACCTTGAAGGCTCACTCAAGTAAATCAATGTATCATCTGCGTATAAGGAAATAGAATGCCATTCAGAACCAAGAGGAATACCTATTTCCTCTGCCCTAGACCTGATATGAGCTGCTAACGGTTCCATTGCAAGAGCAAACAGTAAAGGAGAAAGAGGACATCCTTGTCTCGTGCCTCTCCCCAAGCGAAAGGGCGAGGAAACCGAGCCATTGACAGACACCATCGCTTGGGGGCTGGAGTATAATGAAGTGATCCACGTACAAAATGAGTTCCCAAAGCCAAATTCCTGAAGAACCTGCAAAAGGTAAGGCCATTCTATTTTATCGAAGGCCTTCTCCGCGTCTAGTGATAAAATGCTGTACGACCCCCCTTCTAATTTTAACCTCTGTAAAACATTGATCAATCTGCGAATGTTCTCAAACCCATATCTATTCTTGATGAAACCCGTTTGGTTCGGGTGAACTATATCCGGTATGAGTTCCCCAAGGCGATTAGCCAGTATTGTTGTAAAAATTTTGTAATCCAAATTCAGAAGAGAAATCGGACGGTAATTAGAGCATTGCAAGGGATCTTTATCAGTTTTAGGAATTACAGCAATATTCGCTTGATAAAAGGAGGCAGGAAGAGACTTCATTAAAAGAATTTCATTAAAAACTGTTAGTAGAGTGGGAGCAAACAAGTCCGGAAATGTCTTATAGAGTTCTGCTGGCAAGAAATCTGGCCCTGCCGCCTTAGCAGACTTGAGATTCTTCAGCGCCTGCAGAACCTCCTCTAATGTAAACGGACGGTCTAAGTGGTCTCTTTCTTCTACTGTAATCTGAGGGAGAGAAGCCTCCTGCAACCACGCAGAGATGTCCTGGTGAGTCGCCGACATCTCACTAGTGTACAATTGCTTATAGAATCTAGCGAACATGGACGCAATGTCCTGGGACCGATACAAGATTTGACCCTGAGGAGACTTAATGGCATCAACTCAGCGACGTTGCCGCTGACATTTTAATTGCCACATCAGCAATTTTCCTGCCCTATTGCCCTGCTCATAGTACCTTTGTTTTGTGCGTAAGAAAAGCGACACCACTCGGTCAACTTCCAAAGTCTCTAATTCCCCTCTACGCCTAGTCAGTAGATTCCACACCCGTTCCCCACCCCCCTTCCTGTGAGTTTTTTCCAACTCCGCAATTTCTTTCCTCAAAACCTCCTGTTGGGCCACTAACCATTTCTTAAGCACACTCGACATAGAAATAAGCTTCCCCCGCAACACCGCTTTTCCTGCATCCCACAATAGAGCTCTAGAAATTTCAGGGGAATCATTGAACCGTAAATATTCCAACCATCCTATCCGAATCCCATCCGCAAATTCCGGGTTAAGTAACAACCCCCTAGGCAGAGACCACGTCCGAGCGGAAGAATCAGCCTCCCCCAAGGTAAGACCAATAGAGATAATGGCATGATCAGAGGGTCCCATGGTCCCAATATCCGCTCGAGTCAGCCAAGAAATCCCCGATGTGGACATAAACCACATGTCAATGCGAGAATGGCCCTTGTGTACATGCGAATATGTTTATCCGGGCTGTGGGAGGAACCAGAGCCAGCGTTTAAAAAGAGCCGCCGGCTGAAAAGCAGCCTCTCCTCAACCGCGGCCATCTCCGAGGCTCCCCAGTCGGGGTCGAGCAACCGGCTTTTCCCGCTCTGCACTCCAGCCCTATCCGGGCTGTGGGAGGAACCAGAGCCAGCGTTGCAATAGAGCCGCCGGCTGAAAAGCAGCCTCTCCTCAACCGCGGCCATCTCCGAGGCTCCCCAGTCGGGGTCGAGCAACCGGCTTTTCCCGCTCTGCACTCCAGCCCTATCCGGGCTGTGGGAGGAACCAGAGCCAGCGTTTAAAAAGAGCCGCCGGCTGAAAAGCAGCCTCTCCTCAACCGCGGCCGTTGCAAATCTACCAAGAATCCGAGTAGCTTGAGCTCCTGCAAAGTTGAGCTTGCTCCCTTTCAATGTACATTTCTCTCCTTGACCACAGCAAGTATACTACACTAAAACGAACTACCTATACCTGATCTCTTTGTGCACTGAATTGATACCATTAACAGTAATCACTAAATGCAAGTTCTATCTCTTTGTAGTTAGATTTACTGTTGCTAGTAACCATTAATTGCAAGTATTGTATCTAAGTAACTAGATATACTGTTGTCAGTAATCTTTAATTGCAAGTACTGTATATCTAACTGAATTACTACACCTCATTGTTACACCTGAATGGTTATAGGTTGCTACCATACCTGAATTGCTATAACTCATTGCTACACTGCACTACTGCTCTATATTTCTACCCCTGAATTCCTATACTGCATTGCCACACCATATCGCTGCACTACTAAACTGCTATATCTCATTGCTACACTGTATCGACACATTATATTGCCGCATTATATTGCTATACTGAATTGATATACCTCATTGCCACACTATATTGCTTTACTGTATTGATACACTCTACTGCCCTATTGAAACACTACACTAAGGTGCTAAACAACCCCAATAACACAACACATCACTAGAAAATACATACAACATCACAAAACACCCTTTAACCTAGAAACGCCCCATTCCAGAAACACAAATGGCTTACCCATTACTTACTTTTGCCCTGCTCTACACACTGGTCAGCACACTCTATGACTCAGTTGTACTGGCAGAAGGATTCAACCCCATCCAACTACTAAAGAATTCAAACAGTAAACAATACAATAACCAATACCACTGGCACTCAAACCCTTCACACAGAAGACTGCCACACCTAATATATATAGCCTTAGAGACCTCAAACCCCACAAAACATAAAGACACAAAGCATCAACAAGAACTAAGATGCGCTCTTATCAACGCACGGTCAGTCCGTAACAAATGGCCGGTAATCACTGACCTAATCACTATGCACAATCTAGACATGCTAATGGTCACAGAAACATGGATCTCGGAATCAGACAATGTCATATTGAATCATCTTACACCACCTAACTTTTCGACCTACACCTGTAATAGGGAAAACAAAAGAGGAGGAGGTGTACTGATCCTTGCAAAAACAAAGCTACAATACCAGACTAGCCTTACCAAGAGCACGCATCTCCTGAATACGCTAACCATCACCAGCAAATACAATACTATTAACCTCATTTACAGAACCCCAGGAATTGGATCAGATGAGCTCTCAGACATCATCGACCTAGCATGTAACCCAGAAGACCCCTCCAAACCTAACTGGCTACTAGGAGACCTTAATCTCGCTTCCACTCAACCCACCCTAGCCAATGCCTTCCTCGAAGCAATGGCTGACCTTAACTACAAGCAGGCTATAACTGATCCCACCCACCAAGGGGGAAACCCCCTTGACCTAATATTCATCCCACATACAGCCATAAGTACATCACACCAATTTAATCTCAATATCTCACCAGTCCCCTGGTCAGACCACAATCTAATAACATTCCAGCTACCTACACAACATTCCACGTTCCACCGCCCAAGTGCAATGGAAACATCAGGAACCACACGCTTCAAACAACTCAACAGGGAAACAATCGTTAGTGACGTTCTCCCAAAACTTGATCAACCAGTAACCAACCTTAATGACATGATGTCCAACTGGAACGAGACCCTCTACCATTATGCTCAACAGCCTGACAACAAAAAAAAACACATCGGACAGAAGAAACTCCAAGAAACACGCCGCCCCATGGTTTTCCTCGGAACTACGAGCGTCTCTTCTCCAGCTCAGAAAACTCGAAAGGAAATGGAGAGCCACTAGACATACCTCAGACCAAGCCATCTATCAACAACATCTGATGACCCATCGCGAATCAACGTGGGCCAAAAGGAAACAATTCCATGCAGAAATTCTCAGCCGCTCACTAAATAAGCCAAGAGACCTTTTCCAGCTGGTGAAATCCCTTACCAACCAACCCTCCCCACCTCAACAAGAAGGCATTCAGCCACAAGCATATGCGAATTACATCCAATCAAAATCAATAAAGGTAACCACAACAGCATCACCACCCCATCTTTACCATACTACGAATCCCAAAACCACCCTTTCCCAGTCCACCCTTTCCCAGTCCACCCTAACCAAACTCTCACCGCCATCAACAAAGACCATTGAAGAAGTAATTGCATCAATCAACGCCACGACCGCACCGACTGACCCCTGCCCAGCGCACTGGATCAAGACAATGCGCACGGAGTTCAGCCCTATCATAGCCAACATCGCCAAGTTGTCATTCGAAACAGGAGTTTTCCCAGATGCGCTCAAGCACACATCCATCCGCCCACTATTAAAAAACAATCAACTTGACCCAAAGAAAGAGGAATCTTACAGACCAATCTCCAGTATCCCTTTGATGGCTAAGATCCTAGAGAAAATAACCCTTAGACAGATTCAGCAGCATGTTGACTCAGCCTCCCCACTAGATCCCTCTCAACACGGATTCAGAGAAGCACACGGTATCGAAACCCTACTAACAACATTATCCAGTTCATTGATCAATGGAATTGACAGTATAAAGAAGGGCTTCGCACTAATCTTCCTCGATATATCAGCAGCGTTCGACTCCGTAGACCACCTACAGCTTCTCACCCGGCTACATGAGAAGGGAATCCGAGATCAAGCATGGGCCTGGTGTAAATCCTACCTAGAAGGCAGATGTCAACAAGTCCGCATTCAAAACAGCACCTCTGAACCTTTCCAACAGCACCAGGGTGTACCCCAAGGTTCCTCCCTCTCCGCGTTGCTCTTTAATATCTATATGCAACCAATCTGTGACATCGCCCGTTCGTTTGGCATATCGTGTCTTATGTATGCCGATGATGTACTACTGTTCACACCCATTACCGTCACTTGTCCCGACTATACAGTGCTAGTTGACTGCTTCAACACAATAACTGACTGGCTACTCACCCAAAACCTCCGGATAAACTTCAAGAAAACGGAAGTACTAATGATCACAAGGAACAAAGCCTTCTCACCTCCACCAACACTCAAAGTAAGAGACGCGGAACTTCCAATCAAATCCAACATACGTTATCTCGGGGTAATACTTGATCAACAACTCAACTTCAAGGAACATATCAAACGTACTGTCAAGACCATCTACTTCAAGATAAAAACCCTACGGCATCTTAGGCCCATGATGGAATCCGCGGATTTCCGCACCATCTTCCAGGCACTAGTTACACCGCACTTCGACTATGCCAACATAGTTCTGCATGGCCTTCCAAAGAGCTCCCTCAAACCATTACAGCTAGCCATGAATGCGGCAGCCCGTGTGCTCTACGGAACCTCAAGGGTCGACCACATCTCCCCCATTCTAAAGGAACTACACTGGCTTCCCATAAGCAGTAGAATCCTTTACAAAACCCTCCTCATAACCTTCAAGGCCTTCAACATGATAGCTCCTCCATCCATTTCCGATCTCATAGCGCATTCTCCAGACAACCGATCCAGGAGATCCCAGGCCACCAACATGCTACTTATACCAATTGAATCCACAAAACTCAACCAGATCACCACCAATAGGGCCTTCAGGAACTATGCCCCCGTATGCTGGAACAAACTCCCCTCACACATTAGAGCTATTAGAGACCTTACTCAATTTAGAAGAACCCTCAAACATCACCTTTTTATCTTACATTACACCCACCCTGATACCCCATTATCTCCCCCACCCCCACTATATCATACAGCCACCACCTGACGTAAAACACTGCAATCATACCTAATATGTAATACAACCAATTTGTACATAGTTTCCTAAGTTTGCTACAAGCTTGAACGTAAATAGTTCCCCAAGTTCTCCCCCATGTTAACTCCCCGTTTCATGTAAACGACGGCCAATCTCTGGTCAAGTGTTCTATTGTTGATGTAAACCGCGCTGATGACAAATAGCGCGGTATATAAGAAATGTTAAATAAATAAATAAATAAATAAATGTTTATTAAAATATTTGCTATACCGCCCCATACCAATGGCATCTGGGCATTTTACAATTGCTAAAATAACATTACATTAAGGCTGTTAAGAAGCGGAAAGGAACGCCAATTAAAATTTAAAAGCGATAGAGGAGAGGCAAAGAATAAAAGGACACAACAGAGAAGGAACATCAACAGGAGGAAGAAGAGGGAGACAAGGACGGGGAAGGGAGATCAAATGCCAGACCAAACAAAATGAGTTTTGAGTTGCTTTTTAAAGGCTGGGTAGGATTGCTCTGAGCAGAGGGAAGGGGGAAGAGAATTCTAAAGTCTAGGGCCCAAAAAGTAAAAAGCCGAGGAACGAGTAGATTCAAGGTGGGCTTGGGAAGGGGAAGGAAGGGACATACGGTTAACATGAATGGAATGAAGCAAACGGTGGGGGGTGTGGAAATGAATCAAATCTGCAAGATAGAGAGGGGTGCCTGTATGAATCACCCTGTGTGCAAATGTGAGAATCTTGTACTGTATGCGAAACGAGACCGGTAACCAGTGATGGTGCAAAAGTAGGGGAGTGACGTGATCGTAGCGAGAAGCATGGGATAGTACACGAACCGCTGCATTCTGGACGCGTTGTAGATGGGAGAGTTGAGATTGTGGTAAGCCAGCTAAAGAAACGTTACAATAATCAAGACGGGACATTACCAAGGAAAGAATAAGAGTAGCTAAGGCAGAGGGTGAGAGAAAAGGGTGCACAGCCCGAAGCTGTTTAAGGGAGAGAAAAGAGCGCTGAACTATTGAAGAAATGTGACCCTTGAAAGAGAGAGAAGAGTCAAGAATAACACCAAGATACTTAAGAGACGAAACAAGAGGAATGGGCTGGGAGGAGAAAGAAGGGGCACAGGTGGGGGAAGGGCTCCCAAGGGTAAATCAGATAGCAAAAGACTTAGCAGGATTGACCTGGAGAAAATTAGAGGTGAACCAAGAGGCGACAGCAGAGAGGCAGAGATCAAGGGGAGAAACATCAGGCATATGGGAATCAGTATGGTGTAGGAGGATAATATCATCCGCGTAATAGTACGCGGAGATACCAAATTGCTGAATTACTAGAGCAAGAGGGGCCAGGAAAACATTAAAGAGGAGGGGAGCAAGAACAGATCCCTGAGGTACACCACAAGAAAGGGGAGTGGAAGCCGAAGAAGAGGATCCAAACGCCACAGAAAAAGAACGACAGGAGAGAAAAGAGCGAAACCAGTGAAGAACCATACCAGAAAGGCCAGCGTCTTGAAGACGGGTAAGAAGAGTGCAATGATCCACCAAATCGAAAGCTGCAGAAAGATCAAGAGAGACAGCAAGAGTGAAAAGACCACGATCGTGAGCAGCATGCACTTCATTGAGAAGGGAATGAAGGATAGACTCTGTGCTATGACCAGGACGAAAACCAGACTGCCGGGGGTGAAGAACAAGAGAGGCTTCAAGGTGAGCAGAAAGCTGAAGGAAGACAAGTTTCTCAAGAAATTTAGAAAGAAAAGGGAGATTAGAAACAGGACGCCAATTAGAAAGGACTGTAGGGTCAGAAGTGCGGGATTTCAGTATTGGACGAACAATAGCGTGTTTCCAAGGAGTAGGGAAAAACCCAGAAGATAGACTAGAATTGAAAAGTGAGAGAATATAAGGAGAGAGGGATAGAGAGGGTTCCAGGAGCCAACGGGAAGGAATGGGATCAGCTGGGCAGGTTGTTTTGCGAATGGAAAGAAAAGTAGTTTGAAGAGCAGCTGGGGAGATCATCTCAAAAGAGGACCAGGAGTGAGACAAGGTAGATACAGGAGGGGAAGGAGATAGAGGAGTGAGCGGGGAAGACACCACTAGAGGGGAGAGGGGAGGGGGACAGGAGGGGAAGGACTGGCGGAGGGTTTGGACCTTGGAGACAAAGAAAGAGGCAAGGGAGGAAGGGTCAGGAGAGGCAGAAGAGGGAGGGGGAATAGGGGGTAGGGTAGAATGGGATGCCGTGAGAGAACGGAAGATAGTATAGAGTTGCCGAGAAGAGTTTGAGGAAGAAGAAATAAGCTGGGAGTAATAGTTACGCTTCGCTGAGTGAAGGAGGGTGCGGTAGTGGCTATGACAGGACCGGAAGTTAAGGAGAGAAGAAGAGGACGGATGCTTACGCCAAAGGCGTTCTGCTCGACGAAGATATCTCCGATGCAAGAAAAGGCCAGAATGGAACCAGGGATGCCGGGGGCAGCGGCAGGAAGGTAAGTGGGGACGAAGAGGGGTGACGCCATCGAGGGCAGCTGACAAGGAAGAGTGCCAAAGATGAGCTTGAGCATCAACAGAAAGTGAAGCAAAGTTACTAGGGAATAAGGAAGCGGAAGGAGGGAATTGAAGAAGGGTATCAGCCGTGAGCTTACGAGTTGGTACAGAGGAGGTGAAGCCAGAGGTGGAGGCATGTTTGGGGAACATTGAGGAAAAATCTGAAGAGCCTGACATAGGAGACCGGACAGGAATAGAAAGACTAAATGATCAGACCAGGGAAGGGGCAAAGAGGAAAGAGAAGAGGGAGGGATGGAGGAAGAATTGGAGGTAATAAGAAGATCCAGAGAATGACCTGCTACATGAGTGGGGAAGGAGACAAAGTGTCATAAGGACATATCAGATAGAAAAGTGAGAAAAGAGAGGTCCCTAGTTGAAGAAGGTAGATCAACATGAACGTTGAAATTTCCCAAGATCAAAAGATTAGGATAAAGAAGCGAGGCTTCAGAAATAGTGGCCAGAAGAGAATCCCACAAGGATGCGGTAAGAGAGGGAGGAGCATAAATGAGAAGAAAATAGCAGGGATGGGAGGAGGAATTTAACCGGAGAAGCAAAGATTCTGGGTAGAGCAGAGAGGAAGAGGTGGGAAGTTCTGAATAAAAGGTATAAACCCTTTCTAAAGCATGCAAATGCCTCCAAACATCGCATAGGTCAAATTGCGAAACCCACTCCTCCAATGCCTTCCCCAGGATAGTTCTTGAGAACCGAGTCCCTGAATGGTCCAGCTCTGAGCAGACACAATTAAAGTCGCCTCCCACAATCAACAATCCCTGACTAAAGTTCTGAAGTGCTCTCGAAATGTCCACCAGTGAGCTTCCCACTGCTGCTGGGGGAAGATACACATTCACGAAAGTGAGCGTCAATCCATGAATGGTACCTACCAGTATCAGAAAACGACCCTCCGGGTCAACAACTTTATCAACCAGCTGAAAGGGGCAAGCAGCGGAAAGCAGAATAGCGACCCCCCCATTTCTTGGTGGAGTAATTAGCTAAGTATATTTGTGGAAACTTACTTTTAGCCGAGTCAAAGTGATCCCTCTGAGAAAAATGGGTTTCTTGAAGAAATATAATCTCAGCTTTCTCTCTACACAATTGATCCAACACCCTTCTGCGCTTACAGGGATTATTTAAGCCATGGACATTCCAAGATATAGCTTTAACCATACCCGAATCTGAAAAGAAGCCAGTTATGAGCGAATATCCATAGCAGAACCCTGATCCACGCTTTCCCCATTAATCGAGCAACAGTCCTTCCTGTCCCAAAACCCTGAAGATATCTTCCTCCCCTATATAAGAAAACATCGAAGGCACTCGCAATGTACAAAGAAATCCAGCTAATGCTCAGGTCAGAAGAGCCCCACCCCACCCCCCTCCTCCCCCCCCCCTCCTCCCCCCAACCCCACCCACCCCTCCCCACCCCACACCCCCACGCTATCCATCCCTCTCACATTCCTATAACAGCAGGAAGTATACTTGGCAGATAAACGTCTCAACGCTGGTGACACTACACGTGTCACCAAATAAGGCATTAGAAGGAAAAGTAGAAGAAAACAAGAGTCTCCCCAACTCCACCCCCTCCACAGATCGGATCAAGAAGAAGAAGCATTAAACAGTATCCCTGAACATGCTATCGTATTACAGAACGTAACCCTAAACTGACTACCCCCAGTCTCCCGCCACTCCCCCATGACCCTCTGCCTCTCCCCATCACCTTCCGCCCCCTACAACAGACCCCCCCATGCCCTCCATGTTGTCTCTATGCTCAACTAAGGGCTTTATAAACCATTCCACCCCATAACAGATTTCAAAGGTATAACAATCCCAAAGATATCACAATCCCAAACACAGACTCCCACCACGCACTTAACATTCATAATATAATCAAGTGGGGGCAGTGGTATCCATCTCCTTCTGCAGATTAGATTCTGTGTCAGAGTTAGATGATTTCCGGGAACGAGGCACCTTACGCCTCTTCAGTAGTGACGTCTCCCACTCTCCATGCGTGCCTCTCTGTCGCAACGGTCGCTTTCCATGCTGCATGATATCAAGAAACTCCATTGCTGTCGACAAATCTGAAATTTTTTGAGCACCGTTATTCCATTCGAATAGCAATGCAAAGGGGAAACCCCATCTGTATGAAATCTCTCGCTTCTGCAGTGCTTGGGTTGAGGGCTTGAAGTTCCTATGACGCTCTAGGGTATACTGAGAAAGGTCCTGATAAACTTGAAGTTCCTGACCTTTGAAGACAACTGAACGTCGACCCCATAGACTTCTCAGCAGAGCCACTTTATCAGAGAAGAAGCAAAAACATATTATAATCGCTCAGGGTTGCATGCTAGAGGATCGACGAGCCCCCAGAGACCGATGTGCTCTTTCCAATTGAACCGGTTTAGGAGCATTGGGTAGACAGAAGGCATACAGATCTTGGACTAGAGCCATCGTGTCCTCCGACCCCCCTGGTTGTTCTTGAAGGCCAAATATTCGAATGTTGTTCCATCGTTGCCGATTTTTAAGGTCATCCTGCCGTTCTTTCAGGTCCTTCGACAGTTGCTCTAATTTCACGATTTTAGTCTGAAGGACCAGAGACGAGTCCATTTGTTCCCTGATATTTAACTCAGTCTGCGTAACCCTGTCATCTAGTGACTTTAAATCAGAGCGGATATCACTCACCGCCTTAGAGAAATCCTGACGGAATAGCTTGAGCTCCTTTAAGATTTCCAAAAAGTCTGCTTTTGTAACTGGAGATTGCGAGCCAGAGTCATTAGCTTTGGAGACAGATAGGCTCTCCGCAGCATGTGAGGGCTGCGCAGTAACAGAGTCAGAAGATCTAGCAAACTTGGAAAGAGAAGCTGCATAAGACTTTGCAGTAGCCATCGTCGTCGTACAGAGCTGATGTTGTCAACCAAAAAGATATCACACTTTATATATGCACACTGCGGTCAGGAGAGAATTGTCACTCTTCTACGAGACTCCAAGACGTTAATCCCACCACTGAGACATCACAAGAGCAAGAAGACCTTCTTCAGTATAATCCCCTAGAGATGTGGGGTAATGACAGAAGAATAAAGGCAACTGAACTGTCTCAGCGGCGGAGTAAGGGAAGGAAGTTCACATCCGGCCAGCTCCTGTTAAGGCAGGACGACTTTACCCTACAGGGATCTCAGAAGGGCAGCCACAGACAAGACAGCCTTAGCTCCTCCAGCAGCCGAGTCAAATCGCCACAATATTCCCCGAAGAACTAGAAGTGGAAGGGAGGAGACAGCATCACAAAATTCAGAAAAACTTGCAGCAGAAAAGCTATACTTCAGATACCCTGCAATACCGGCAATAGACACAAGAGAGCGCTCCAGGATAAAGAACCAGCCATACATCTATATAAGCATGCTCAGAGCAGTCCTCACCCGGCAGCCACAGACAGCAGCCTCCCCCAACAACAGCTCTCAGTCGCAGGAGAGACGAGACCGGCCGGATCCAGAGCAGCTCTCTCAGAATTTTGACGCGCCGATTCAGCTTATGCAGTTTGCAGCAGCCCCCTCGGAAGAATCAGCTGGGTTCAGTAAAGTGCGGCAGCCATCTTGTTGAACTTTGCGTTCCAGCTATGCGTTCCAGGACCCGGCGGCCATTTAGAAGAGATTCACAGCTTCAGGCAGCACATGTCAGCAGGATCGCTGTCTGCATCAGCACCCGCTTGCGTTCCAGAGCAGTTTTCCCGCCTCTACCAAGAGCCCCGTCTGCGTTCCAACTCATCTCTCACAGGTACAGCCATTATGGAGGCGAGAAGACTTAGGCATTCACATCTGGTAGTCGCAGAGTAACCATGGGGGACAGAGATTATCTTAAAAAGCTTTACTGGCCCAATATATACCCTCCGGGAGGGAGCCCCATGCCCGAGCACTTGCAATCTTTAGTTTCACGGCTGCAGCACTTACATTTTAGGCATACTGACACTCGGAGAATAGCGACAGGCAAAGCAGCTGAAACAGCACTCTCACTCTGTGGCTCAGGGAAATTCAAATCAGCAAACCCGCTTCCGCCAAATGCAGGGCATCGGAGACATCAGCCACACTTCACAGGTTCCCTCCAGCGAAGCCACAAGAAGGGAGATCAGGAGCCAGGGGCGATCGAACAGCAGGGTGAACGATCAAACAGCAGCATGTTATGTAGCTAGCTTAACATTGCTGAATCAGAGCAATTACCGACCAAAAAAATAATTTTAGTAGCATGAAGTCCCGGTATATGAAGGGAGCTGTTGAGGAGCTCTAAGGAAGCGTGGCCATGTTGGTCGGGCTCACGAGCGCCCCCACAGGATCTTCTTTTGAGAATGTGGGAGACTCCTCTTACCAACTCTCCACATTCTCACAGGCTGGATACTATGTATCGTGTGCCTCCATCCCCTGGTTTTCAGAAAACAGAGCTTCCTCATCACTCCATCATGGTGGAGTCTGCTATGAGGAGAATTAAAAGTTACAAACGACATGCTTCAAACCCTCCTGGTAGGGAGTGTAAGACCTTAGATGCTTTTGGTCGCTGTGTCTTCCAAGCATCCATGCTTTCAGGCAGGATAGATTCCTATATCCTGTACATGGGAATGTTCCTGAAGGAGGTCGCAGGAGATCTAGGACTGCTAAGTCCTCTTCTCCCAGATGACAGAGGACAACATAACATAACATAACATAAGATATGCCATACTGGGTCAGACCAAGGTCCATCAAGCCCAGTATTCTGTTTCCAACAGTGGCCAATCTAGGTCATATGTACCTAGCAGTTTCCCCAAGAGACACAAGTTCCACAATGCTTGTACTGGGTCAAGCATTGATATCTTCGGTCCCTTCTTAATAATGGTTTATGGACCTTTCCTCCAGGAACTTGTCCAAAACCTTTTTTAAACCCAGCTACACTAACAGCCTTTACTACATCCTCCGGTAACAAATTCCAGAGTTTGATTACACGTTGAGTGAAAAAATATTTTCTTTTATTAGTCTTAAATAGTTTACCCTGTAGCTTTATTGCATGTCCCCTAGTCTTTCTATATTCTGATAACGTAAACAATCTATCTACGTTTACCCGTTCCACTCCGTTCATTAATTTATAGACTTCTATCATATCTCCCCTCAGCCGTCTCTTTTCCAGGTTAAAGAGCCCTAACCTTTTTAGCCTTTCTTCATAGGAGTATCCTTCCATCCCCTTTACCATTTTGGTGGCTCTTCTCTGAACCTTTTCTAAAATCGCTATATACTTTTTAAGATACGGCGACCAGAATTGCACACAATATTCAAGGTGCGGTCTCACCATGGAACGATATAGAGGCATTATAATATCTTTTGTTTTATTTTCCATTCATTTCCTTATCATACCTAGCATTCTATTTGCCCTCTTGGCCGCCGCTGCACACTGGGCCGAGGGTTTTAACATGGTATCCACAATGACGCCTAAATCTTTTTCCTGGGTGGTGGTTCCTAATGTGGAACCTTGCATTGTGTAACCATAGTTTGGGTTGTTCTTCCCTAGGTGCATAACCTTGCATTTGTCCACATTAAATTTCATCTGCCATTTTGATGCCCAGTCTTCCAATTTATCAAGATCCTCTTGCAATTTTTCACAATCCTCTTGGGTTTTAACAACTTTAAATAGTTTTATGTCATCTGCAAATTTGATAACCTCACTCGTTATTCCACTTTCTAGGTCATTTATGAATATGTCAAAAAGCAGCGGAGCCAGCACATTTCTCCATTGGGAAAATTGGCCATTTAGCCCTACCCTCTCTTTCTATCTTTTAACCAGTTCCTGATCCACAATAGTACACTGCCTCCTATCCCATGACTCTTTAGTTTTGCCAAAAGTCTCTGATGAGGGACCTTGTCAAAGCTTTCTGAAAGTCCAGATACACAATATCAACCGACTCACCTTTGTCCACCTGTTTATTCACTCCTTCAAAAAAACATAACAGATTAGTAAGACAAGATCTTCCTTGTCTAAAGCCATGTTGGCTGTCTCCCTTTAGGTCGTGACTATCTACATGCTGAGTAATTTTATTCTTTATGATGGTTTCTACCATTTTTCCTGGTACTGACGTCAGGCTCACCGGTCTGTAGTTTCCCGGATCACCCCTGGAACCCTTTTTAAAAATTGGTGTTACATTGGCGATCCTCCAATCTTCAGGTATTAGAGATGATTTTAATGATAGTTCACAGATTACTGATAGCAGGTCTGCAATCTCATATTTCAGTTCTTTCAACACCCTTGGATGTATACCATCCGGCCCAGGTGATTTGCTACTCTTCAGTTTATCTAATAGTTGTAAGACATCTTCCCGATGTATCAATATTGAAGGACTGGAAAGGGGGGCTGTTACTTCTGGAGAGAAATCTGAAATTGTGAGTATATACTTCTGGGAATTTTTCTGAAAGGAATTTTTTTTTTCTTTTAAAGCTAATTAATCTGTGAACCCACTATTTTTTTTGTTAAATCAGTCAGGGCCTAGCAGCAACAGTTTAAGATTCAATTTAAAAACACAGAAGAGAACTTTCTGGTTACCTTTCATACCCAGTAGACAGCTGTAGTTTAAATTTCATAGTCACTCAGGGCCTAGCATCAGCAAAGTACTTTTAGTTTCAAATTAAAACACAGAAGAGAGCTTTCTGGTTAAATTTAGAATCCAGCAGAGAGCTTGTAGTTTAAATTTCATAATAGGTTAGAGCCTAGTAGCAGCAAAGAGCTATAATTTAAATCAAATCAGAATATAGTTTTCCTCAGCAGCACAGGACAAGGTACTGTGTAGCAGCCCTTTTTTAATAAGTGTTATATCCCTCCCTCCCTCCCCACACCCACCCTCCCCTGGGAAAATCACAGCTTTATAGGTACTTGCACAACTTAAAAGACAGGAGGTGCTCTCAGGTGAAGCTCATTACCCAAATCAGTCATACACCAAGGACCTGAGAATAATTAAGCTTCAGGTGAACAAGGTATATTAAACTTCTTAGGTACAGTTTTAGTGGTATAAATATCCATTGCACCCTTTAGTACATATAGAACTTAAAGATCTAAACACAAACTTAAAACTAAGATGCAGACAGCAGTCCAGCAGCGGGATGTGGGCTTTCCAATCTTTTGCATTGAGTGTCACATGTATGATTTTCTCCCAGCTGGTGAGAGGTCTTACGTGTGCACTAGGTGCAAGGAGCTCTCTGCTCTCAGGGAACGAGTCCGTTCTCTAGAGGCTAGAGTAGCAGACTTGGAAAACATAAGACAGACAGAGAGGTACATAGACGAGACCTACAGGGATATAGTCCTGAAGTCCCACCTCCAGTCTGGCAGCATCCCTGTTGCCATGGAGGAGAGAGGTCACGTGACAGGAGAGCATCACCCTGGTGTGGCAGGAAGTGATCCTGTAACTAGGACCTGTCCTCCAGGTGATGTAAACCCCTCTCGCACCGAGGAGGTTTCTCCAGGGCCAAGTGCCCATGAGGGAAGGGTTAGGACAGCAGTTATAGTTGGTGATTCGATCATTAGGCATGTAGATAGCTGGGTGGCTGGTGGACGTGAGGATCGCCTGGTAACATGCCTGCCTGGTGCGAAGGTAGCGGACCTCACACGCCACCTAGATAAGGTCTTAGATAGTGCTGGGGAGGAGTCTGCTGTCTTGGTACATGTTGGTACCAATGACATAGGAAAATGTGGTAGGGAGGTTCTGGAAGCTAAATTTAGGCTTTTAGGTAGGAAGTTGAAATCCAGAACTTCCAGGGTAGCGTTCTCCGAAATGCTTCCCGTTCCACGCGCAGGACCCAATAGGCAGGCAGAGCTCCGGAGTCTCAATGCGTGGATGAGACAATGGTGCAGAGATGAGGGGTTCGGATTTGTTAGGAACTGGGGAACATTCTGGGGAAAGGAGGGGCTCTTCCGAAGGGATGGGCTTCACCTTAACCGGGATGGAACCAGCCTGCTGGCATTAACCTTTAAAAAGGAGATAGAGCAGCTTTTAAACTAGATAATAGGGGAAAGCCGACAGTCGCCCAAGAGCGCATGGTTCGGAAGAATGTATCCTTGAAGGATACTACAAAAAGCAGAGAGGTTCCAAAAAAGAGTAAAGTAGCCCAAATGCCCTCGAGTATGGAGCAGACAGAACTTAAAGATCCCAAATTACCCATGTCTACCAATAGCCAAATTAATATGAATAAAATACAGTCTCTAAAATGCTTGTATGCAAATGCTAGAAGTCTACAAAACAAGATGGGAGAGTTAGAATATATAGCACTAAACGAGAGGTTAGATATGATTGGAATATCAGAGACATGGTGGAAGGAGGACAACCAGTGGGACACTGTGATGATACCTGGGTACAAACTATATCGAAATGATAGAGCTGATCAAATTGGTGGAGGGGTTGCGCTCTATGTTAGAGAGGGCATTGAGTCAGAAAGGATTAAAGTTTTGCAAGAAACAAAATTTGCTGTAGAATCTCTATGGATTGAAATTACATGTAAAAAGGGGAAGGCGATGGCAGTGGGGGTGTACTATCGTCCGCCTGGCCAGAATGAACAAATGGATGATGAAATGCTCAAAGAAATCAAGGAAGCTAGCAAAAGTTACAGTGCAGTAATAATAATGGGTGATTTCAATTACCCCGGGATCGACTGGGTCAGTGTCACAACAGGACATGCTAGGGAGATAAAGTTCCTAGATGAAATAAATGACTGCTTCTTGGAGCAGCTGGTTCATGAACCGACCAGAGGGGAAGCAATATTAGACCTAGTCCTTAGTGGAACACCAGATGTAGTGCAAGAGATAAGGGTGTTGGGGCCACTTGGCAATAGTGATCATAGCATGATCGCCTTTGATTTAATTAGTGGAGGAGGGATAGTAAGGAAATCCACAGTACTACCCTTTAACTTTCGAAAGGGAGACTATGATAGAATGAGGAAAACAGTTAAGAAAAACTAAAAGGAGCAGTTGCAAAGGTTAAAGACGTACATCAAGCTTGGGTGTTGTTGAAAAATACTATCTTGGAAGCCCAGACCAGCTGTATTCCACGCTTTAAGAAAAGTGGAAGGAAGTCCAAAAAATTGCCAGCATGGTTTAAAGCTGAGGTCAGAGAGGCTGTTGTTGCCAAAAAAGCATCTTTCAAGAAATGGAAAAAAGAGCCAAATGATGAAACCTGGAAACAGCACAAGCACTGGCAAGTCAAATGCAAGGCATTGATAAGGCAGGCAAAGAGAGAATTTGAGAAGAAGCTTGCTGCGGAAGCAAAAACGCGAAATAAAGACCTTTTCAAGTACATTCGTAGCAAAAAAACCTGTGAGAGAGTCAGTTGGTCCATTAGATGATAAAGGGGTTAAAGGAGCACTAAGAGGCGACAAGGCGATAGCGGAGAGACTGAATGAATTCTTTGCTTCGGTCTTTACTGAGGAAGATGTAGGGATGTTACCCACGACTGAAGTGGTATTTAAAGGTGTGGAAGAATTGAAGGAAATATCGATACATCGGGAAGATGTCTTACAATTATTAGATAAACTGAAGAGTAGCAAATCACCTGGGCCGGATGGTATACATCCAAGGGTGTTGAAAGAACTGAAATTTGAGATTGCAGACCTGCTATCAGTAATCTGTGAACTATCATTAAAATCATCTCTAATACCTGAGGATTGGAGGATCGCCAATGTAACACCAATTTTTAAAAAGGGTTCGAGGGGTGATCCGGGAAACTACAGACCGGTGAGCCTGACGTCAGTACCGGGAAAAATGGTAGAAACCATCATAAAGAATAAAATTACTCAGCATATAGATAGTCATGACCTAATGGGAGACAGCCAACATGGCTTTAGACAAGGAAGATCTTGTCTTACTAATCTGTTATGTTTTTTTGAAGGAGTGAATAAACAGGTGGACAAAGGTGAGTCGGTTCATATTGTGTATCTGGACTTTCAGAAAGCCTTTGACAAGGTCCCTCATGAGAGACTTTTGGCAAAACTAAAGAGTCATGGGATAAGAGGCAGTGTACTACTGTGGATCAGGAACTGGTTAAAAGATAGAAAGCAGAGGGTAGGGCTAAATGGCCAATTTTCCCAATGGAGAAAGGTGAATAGTGGTGTACCCCAGGGATCTGTGCTGGGTCCGCTGCTTTTTGACATATTCATAAATGACCTGGAAAGTGGAATAACGAGTGAGGTTATCAAATTTGCTGATGACACAAAACTATTTAAAGTTGTTAAAACCCAGGAGGATTGTGGAAAATTGCAAGAGGATCTTGATAAATTGGAAGACTGGGCATCAAAATGGCAGATGAAATTTAATGTGGAGAAGTGCAAGGTTATGCACCTAGGGAAGAACAACCCAAACTATGGTTACACGATGCAAGGTTCCACATTAGGAACCACCACCCAAGAAAAAGATTTAGGCGTCCTTGTGGATACCATGTTAAAACCCTCGGCCCAGTGTGCAGCGGCGGCCAAGAGAGCAAATAGAATGCTAGGTATGATAAGGAAAGGAATGGAAAATAAAACAAAAGATATTATAATGCCTCTATATCGTTCCATGGTGAGACCGCACCTTGAATATTGTGTGCAATTCTGGTCGCCATATCTTAAAAAGGATATAGCAATTTTAGAAAAGGTTCAGAGAAGAGCCACCAAAATGGTAAAGGGGATGGAAGGCTACTCCTATGAAGAAAGGCTAAAAAGGTTGCGGCTCTTTAACCTGGAAAAGAGACGGCTGAGGGGAGATATGATAGAAGTCTATAAATTAATGAACGGAGTGGAACGGGTAAACGTAGATCGATTGTTTACCTTATCAGAATATAGAAAGACTAGGGGACATGCAATGAAGCTACAGGGTAAACTATTTAAGACTAATAAAAGAAAATATTTTTTCACTCAACGTGTAATCAAACTCTGGAATTTGTTACCGGAGGATGTAGTAAAGGCTGTTAGTGTAGCTGGGTTTAAAAAAGGTTTGGACAAGTTCCTGGAGGAAAGGTCCATAAACCATTATTAAGAAGGGACCCAGGATATCAATGCTTGAACCAATACAAGCATTGTGGAACCTGTGTCCCTTGGGAAAACTGCTAGGTACGTATGACCTAGATTGGCCACTGTTGGAAACAGAATACTGGGCTTGATGGACCTTGGTCTGACCCAGTATGGCATATCTTATGTTCTTATGTAATATTTCCTTCAATTCTTCCGCACCTTTAAATACCACTTCAGTCATGGGTAACATCCCTACATCTTCCTCAGTAAAGACCGAAGCAAAGAATTCATTAAGTCTCTCCGCTATCGCCTTGTCGCCTCTTAGTGCTCCTTTAACCCCTTTATCATCTAATGGACCAACTGACTCTCTCACAGGTTTTTTGCTACGAATGTACTTGAAAAGGTCTTTATGTCGCGTTTTTGCTTCCGCAGCAAGCTTCTTCTCAAATTCTCTCTTTGCCTGTCTTATCAATGCCTTGCATTTGACTTGCCAGTGCTTGTGCTGTTTCCAGGTTTCGTCATTTGGCTCTTTTTTCCATTTCCTGAAAGATGCTTTTTTGGCAACAGCAGCCTCTCTGACCTCACCTTTAAACCATGCTGGCAGTTTTTTGGACTTCCTTCCACTTTTCTTAAAGCGTGGAATACAGCTGGTCTGGGCTTCCATGATAGTATTTTTCAACAACACCCAAGCTTGATGTACGTCTTTAACCTTTGCAACTGCTCCTTTTAGTTTTTTCTTAACTGTTTTCCTCATTTTATCATAGTCTCCCTTTCGAAAGTTAAAAGGTAGTACTGTGGATTTCCTTACTATCCCTCCTCCACTAATTAAATCAAAGGCGATCATGCTATGATCACTGTTGCCAAGTGGCCCCAACACCCTTATCTCTTGCACTAGATCTGGTGTTCCACTAAGGACTAGGTCTAATATGGCTTCCCCTCTGGTCGGTTCATGAACCAGCTGCTCCAAGAAGCAGTCATTTATTTCATCTAGGAACTTTATCTCCCTAGCATGTCCTGACGTGACACTGACCCAGTTGATACCGGGGTAATTTAAATCACCAATTATTATTACTGCGCTGTAACTTTTGTTAGCTTCCCTGATTTCTTTGAGCATTTCATCATCCATTTGGTCATTCTGGCCAGGCGCTCGATAGTACACCCCCACTGCCATTGCCTTCCCCCTTTTATATGGAATTTCAATCCATATAGATTCTACAGCAGATTTTGTTTCCTGCAAAACTTTAATCCTTTCTGAGTCAATGCCCTCTCTAACATAGAGCGCAACCCCTCCACCAATTTGATCAGCTCTATCATTACAATATAGTTTGTACCCAGGTATCACAGTGTCCCACTGGTTGTCCTCCTTCCACCATGTCTCTGATATTCCAATCATATCTAACCTTTCATTTAGTGCTATATATTCTAACTCTCCCATCGTATTCTTTAGACTTCTAGCATTTGCATACAAGCATTTTAGAGAATGTATTTTATTCATGTTAATTTGGCTATTGTTAGACATGGGTAAATTGGGATCTTTAAGCTCTGTCTGCTCCATACTTGAGGGCATTTGGGCTACTTTACTCTTTTGTGGAACCTCTCTGCTTTTGGTAGTATCCTTCAAGGATACATTCTTCCGAACCATCCGCTTTTGGGCGACTGTCGGCTTTCCCCTAATATCTAGTTTAAAAGCTGCTCTATCTCCTTTTTAAAGGTTAATGCCAGCAGCCTGGTTCCATCCCGGTTAAGGTGAAGCCCATCCCTTCGGAAGAGCCCCTCCTTTCCCCAGAATGTTCCCCAGTTCCTAACAAATCCAAAACCCTCATCTCTGCACCCTTGTCTCATCCACGCATTGAGACTCCGGAGCTCTGCCTGCCTTTTGGGTCCTGCGCGTGGAACAGGAAGCATTTCGGAGAATGCTACCATGGAAGTTCTGGATTTCAACTTCCTACCTAAAAGCCTAAATTTTGCCTCCAGAACCTCCCTACCACATTTTCCTATGTCATTGGTACCGACATGTACCAAGACAGCAGACTCCTCCCCAGCACTATCTAAGACCTTATCTAGGTGGCGCGTGAGGTCCGCTACCTTCGCACCAGGCAGGCATGTTACCAGGCGATCCTCACGTCCACCAGCCACCCAGCTATCTACATGCCTAATGATCGAATCACCAACTATAACGGCTGTCCTAACCCTTCCCTCATGGGCACATGGCCCTGGAGAAACTTCCTCGGTGCGAGAGGGTTTTACATCACCTGGAGGACAGGTCCTAGTTACAGGATCACTTCCTGCCACACCAGGGTGATGCTCTCCTGTCACGTGACCTCTCTCCTCCATGGCAACAGGGGTGCTGCCAGACTGGATGTGGGACTTCAGGACTATATCCCTGTAGGTCTCGTCTATGTACCTCTCTGTCTGTCTTATATTTTCCAAGTCTGCTACTTTAGCCTCTAGAGAACGGACTTGTTCCCTGAGAGCAAAGAGCTCCTTGCACCTAGTGCACACGTAAGACCTCTCACCAACTGGGAGAAAATCATACATGTGACACTCAATGCAAAAGACTGGAAAGCCCCCATCCCGCTGCTGGACTGCTGTCTGCATCTTAGTTTTAAGTTTGTGTCTAGATCTTTAAGTTCGTACTTACTAGGGGTTACCATGGGTATTTATACCAATAAAACTGTACCTAATACGTTTAATATACCTTGTTCACCTGAAGCTTAATTAATCTCAGGTCCTTAGTGTATGACTGATTTGGGTAATGAGCTTCACCTGAAAGCACCTCCTGTCTTTTAAGATGTGTAAGTACCTATTAAGCTATGATTTTCCCAGGGGTGGGTGGGTGTGGGGAGGGAAATAACACTTATTAAAAGAGGGCTGCTACACAGTACCCTGTCTTGTGCTGCTGAGGTAAGCTAAATTCTGATTTGATTTAAATTATAGCTCTTAGCTGCTGCTAGGCTCTAACTTCTTATGAAATTTAAACTACAAGCTCTCTGCTGGGTTCTAAATTTAACCAGAAAGCTCTCTTCTGTGTTTTAAAACTAAAAGTACTTTTCTGATGCTAGGCCCTGAGTGACTATTAAATGTTCACTACAAGCTCTCTGCTGGGTTCCAAATGTAACCAGATAGCTCTCTTCTGTGTGTTAAATTTAAACTAAAAGTACTTTGCTGTTACTTGGCCCTGAGTGACTATTAAATTTAAACTACAAGCTCTCTGCTGGGTATGAAATGTAACCAGAAAGTTCTCCTCTGTGTTTTAAATTCAAACTTTAATTGCTGCTACTAGGCCCCAACTGATCCAACAAAAAACAGTGGGTTCACAGATTAAGTAGCTTTAATACAAAGAATTCTTTTTAGAAAATTACCAGAAGTATATACTCACAGTTGCAGATTTCTCTCCAGAAGTAACAGTCCCCCTTTCTAGTCCTTCAAGACTATTTAGCACTTGTCAAGCATGCCCAGAACATTTCTAAAGTTGTTAACAGGGCAGCTTTTGACTGTTTTGAGGGAATAGGCAGAGTCTCCGCCATTGCCATTGGGGCAAGGTGACTTGCCTGGCTGCAAGCCTCTAACCTAGAACACTGGGTACAGGATAAACTGGGCAACATCCCCTGTACTGGTGACAACCTTTTTGGGAAGAACCGGCAGGAAAAAGCCAAAGAATTGGATGCTGATATTTCTACCTTGACCAGGCTTTCAAAAAGTGTAGATCCTGCAAAGAAGAGAGCTTTCAAAAAGCCTTTCCTCTCCAAAAAGAAAGGATACTATCAGTCCTATGCTCAACAAGGACAACCTGCAGGACAAGCTGCTAGAAAGGGTCAACAATGTACTAAGCATAGAAAGCCGAAACCTACTCAGCCTCAGCAGACCCAGCAGCCTCTGCCTCCAGAGGGCCTTTGACTCCTTGATAGAGTACTTGCCCTTCCTGGCCCTCCAGGGAAAACAACCTTCAACAATCCCAGGAAGGTTATGTCACCTCATCCACAGATGGAGGCAAATAACATCAGCACCCTGGACTCTGTCCATCATAGAAGAGGGTACAGGCTTCATTCCCAAAGCCTGCCTCCTCCTACAATAGTAAGGAAGTTCAGTTCTCATAATTCCCCCCAACTGAATCCAGAGGTAAAATGTCTCCTAGCTCAAGGAGCAATAGCAGAGGTACCTCATCTTCAACAGGGTTCCGGGTTCTACTCCCCCTATTTCCTCATACCAAAGAAAAGAGGAGGTCACAGACCCATTTTAGATCTTAGAGAACTGAACAAGTTCTTGTTCAAAGAGAAATTCTAAATGATTTCTCTAGGAACCGTACTTCCTTACCTCCACAGCCAGAACTGGCTTTGTTCTCTAGATCTCAAGGATGCATACACCCATGTTCTCAGTCACCAATCACACCGAAAGTTCCTTTGGTTCCTCTATCAATACAAAGGGGTATGTTTACTAAACTGCGTTAATGGCATTCGCGTTAGGATCCGCGTTAGAGGCAGAAAACCCAAATAAGGACATGGGCGGCACATCGTTACCGATAATGCGCGTTACAAGGCGCTATGAAAGTAACGAGCGGTAAAGGGTGCCATTAGCGTGCGCTAATCCTAAAAAGGCGCGCAGACAGCCAAACACAGAAACAGAGCTGTAGCACAATGGTTACTACACTGACTGATGATGCAGGGGTCATTTATTTATTTTATTTATTTATTTAACAAGCACTTATATACCGCAGCTTCCGGAGATCAGCTGCGGTTCACAAATAACAACAGTCAACAAAGCTAAGTTTGTTTTACATGTAACGTCATATAATTATAAACAATGTAAAGTTAACAGAAAATGTAGAACAGATTAGCGCGGAACAGTGCAACACTATATACATTATATACATATACATTTAATGTAGGGTATAATCGTAATGAGTAGTTCAGATTTAGATGGGGAGGGTTTTCTTTTTCAGTTATAGTAAGATGTTAACCAGAAACTGCTTAGCCTTTATCTAATTCTTTTGAGGGCTGGTCTATGTTATTGTAGTGTATTGTAAAAAGGTGGGTTTTCAATTTTTTGCGGAATTCATTAATCTCTGTTAACATTCTTAGTTCAACTGGGAGGGAATTCCAGGCTATTGGGGCTGCATGTGAGAACGCTCTGTTGCTTGTTGATTTATTTGTTTTTATGAAGTCTTTGGGGGTTTTGAGTTTATTTAATTGACCTTTTCTTTGAGTAGGTTTTTAATGTTCTTTAGTAATTAAGTTACTTAGGGGTATGTTTACCAAACCGGGCTAACGGTTAACCCGGGCTATCTGCAACTAGGTCCCATTGAATAATATGGGACCTAGTGGCAGATAGCCCGGGTTAACCGTTAGCCCAGTTTAGTAAACATACCCTTAATGTGCAAGGTGCCATATCAAATAGTGTTTTAAATGCAGTTATTAGTGTTTTCTATGTTATCCGGCTTTGAATTGGCAACCAATGAAGGGATGCTAGTATTGGTGTTATATGTTGATGTGAGTGTGTTTTCGTTATAATCCTAGCTGCTGAATTTTGTGCAAGTTGAAGTCTTTTAATGTTTTGTTTTGATGTACCTAATAATATAAGATTAGCAAAGTCAAAGTGGGGGGTTATGGTGGCTTGAATTATACTGATGAAATCATGTGTGTATACAAGAGGTCTAAGTTGTTTAAGTATTTTGAGTTTGAAATAAATTTTCTTTGTGGTGTTTCTGATATGGGTATCTAATGTAAGATGTTTATCAATGATAACTCCTAAGTATCTCACTTCATTTTTTATTTTAATTTCCTGGTTTTGAAGTGTTATATGTGTTGGAGGGGTATAATCATGATTTTTAGTGACAATTAGCACTTCAGTTTTTGAATGGTTTATTTGGAGATTGTGGGCATTTAGCCATAAAGTTATTTCATTAAAACAATCTGATAGGAGTTGCAACGGTATGTTAGGGATTGTGAATGGGATGTACATCATAATATCATCTGCATATAGATGATAGAGTACACCATATTTTTTAAATATATTGCAAACTGGTTTTATGTATATATTAAATAGAAGAGCTGAAAGCGCTGAGCCTTGTGGTAAACCTGTTTCAAATTTATATGATTCAGATGTTTGATTTCCTATTCTGACATTTTGGGTTCTATTGCTCAGATAAGAAGTGAACCATTTATGAACTGTAGAGTATATTCCTATGTATCTTAAGTTGTTAAGCATTATTGAATGGTGAACACTATCGAAAGTGGCTGATATGTCGATAAATAATAGGATGGAGGCTTTTTTGTGGTTGTCTATTCCTCTTAGTAGTGTATCAGTTAGAACACTCAGAAGTGTTTCCACTCCATGCTTGGGACGAAATCCATATTGTTGGTCGTCAAGAGGGTAGGATGAATCAAGGAATTCTTGTGTTTGTATTTGTACAGTTTTTTCGATGACTTTTGCTAAGAATGGAATACTTGAAATAGGTCGGTAAGATTTTGGGGATGTTTTGTCAAGTGTGTTATTCTTCAGGATTGGTCTGATTTGTACATGTTTAAGTGTAGGTGGGAGGTAACCTTGGAGTAATGATAGATTGACCATAGGGAGTATGAAGGATAGAAGAGTTGGGAGTGTGTTTTTTATCCAGATTACTGGGCAGGGGTCGAGGTAAGAAGTTGTGGTGTTGAGATTGATAATGATATTCTTTAATGATGTTTTGGATATAGGGTGAAATTCTGGCCATTCATTTAGCATATGGAGAGGTTTGTAGATAGGGTCTAGGGTCATTGGTGAATGTTTTGTTTTGTTTTGATAATAATTGGCTAGAATTTGTGCTGATATGTCAGTGATTTCCTTGCTA
This sequence comes from Ichthyophis bannanicus, assembly GCA_033557465.1. Taxonomy (NCBI): domain Eukaryota; kingdom Metazoa; phylum Chordata; class Amphibia; order Gymnophiona; family Ichthyophiidae; genus Ichthyophis; species Ichthyophis bannanicus. The sequence continues at coordinate 54,107,150 of CM066032.1, forward strand.
GAAGTTTGAGAAGTGTTTGTTAGGTTGCTAACAATGGAAAATAGTTCTCTTGGTCTATTATATGATTTTGATAGGATTGTAGCGTAATAATTTTTCTTTGAATTATCTATGGCGTCTTTATAGTGTGTGAGGTGGTTGTAATATATTTCTTTCTCAATGGTGGATTTAGTTTTACGCCATTTACTTTCTAGATTTCTTAGATCTCTTTTCATTTGTTTTAATGTGCTATTAAACCATGGTGTGCAGTTGGTTTTTGAGTGGGTTAATTTTTTATTAATTTGATTTATTTTGGCTGCATTGTTTATGGTAGTATGCCAGTTTTTGACCGCTTCATCCAGGTTTGTAGGGGATAAGGTAAGGTGAGGGATTGTAGAATCCAGAAACTCGGTTTCATTAAATTTCTTAAATTTTAATGTCTGGTCATTTCTTGTATGTTTTATGGTACAGTTGGTATTGTAGTTGAGGTTTAGTTTGATAAGGTGATGATCAGACCAAGGTATTTGAGAGCATTCTAAGGAGTCTGGTTTAAACAGTTTAAAGATTATGTTGGGTAGTAGTACAAGATCAAGAGTGCCACCCTTGGTATGGGTAGGTATGTTTATTACTTGATGGTATTCTAAATCAGATATCGTTTCAAGAAAAAGGTTGGATTCATTTATTGGTAGTGAGGGAAGGTTGAAATCTCCTAGGACAATTAATGGATTCTGTTCTGAGGATGAGTTGAAGAGTTCAGTTAGTGAGTGGAGGCTATCTGCATTTTGGTTGGGGGGTCTATAAATTAAACAGATTCTAAGGTGGTCTATTTTTATTATGAGAGTGTCAATGTTGTTGTTTGAATTAGCTAGAGTTTTTTTAGCTTTTAGGTTTTTATTTGTCATAATCAATACACCACCTCCTTTTTTGTTGGCTCTATGTGAGTAGGAGATATCGTAGTTTGAGTTGTCAAGTTGATTTAGGAGTACTGTATCTGTATCTGAGAGCCAAGTCTCTGTTATACATAGTATATCAGGTTTTGAGTCAGTCAGTAGATCATTAATTATAGGGATTTTATTTTTCAATGATCGAGCATTTATAAGGGTGCATGATAAAGAAGTTGATTTATGGTGGTAGTTTAACTGGGTGGCATGTTGTAGATTAATTTGTTTTATTTGGATGAGTCTGTGGTAGTTTATTTTAGCCTGGTTGTGTAGGAAATAATAACCAATATGGAGGTTGTTCCGGTTCGTTGTGTGTAAGATTGGAATTGTCTTGTAGTTTTTATTGTTAAGACTTAGTGTTAAGTCAATTAGGATTGTTAGGAGGATGCAGGTGTAAGACACTTTTAGAAACATGGTTGTTCTGTGTGTCATTTGTGTCTATGAGGTGAGTATGAGTAGTGTGTGATTGGGGTGTATCAGGTAAAATGTGTGGCAGTATTATACCAGTGTGCCCAATGAATAAGGCTGGCTAGGCATCACCCTTTACATTTAAGTAGTGATGTTTGAGGCAGTTTACGTTTATTTTAATTAGTACTGCCAGCAAACACACCCTCACAGTGGCGTAACCTAAGGTGCCGCATAAGGCACCCCATAACGTGTGCCATAGGGCACATTATAATGTGCACTGTCCGCCAAGGCACCCTATAATGTCCCCTATAGGGCACCTGACAAGGCACCTTATGAGGCACTTGATAGGGTTCTATAACCATAAGGCGCCTTACAGGGTGCCCCATAAGGTGCCCCATAGGGAGCCCTATAAGGTGCCGTAAGGGCACCCTATAAGGCGCCCTATAGGGCGCCATATAGGGCACCCTATGAGGCACCGTGAGGGTGTTTTGGCTAGCAGCACTAATGTACAGTAAAAATACACAATGCCTCAGACAGCCCTATCAAATAACCCCAACATGGGGTTGAACCCATGACCTCTGGCTTCACAGGCAGCAAAATAACCAGTGGGCTACAGCTCTATAGCTGCTAACAGACCCCTGGCTGGCTGCAGAAGGACTGCACGTCACCACACAACCTGTCTGCTGTGGTTACCAGGATAGGGTGAACCCACCCGTACCCATGATGCACTGCACATGCAAAGCAGCAGTCGACAGATGGGCACAAGATGGGGTATGCACCCCCATAGCACCCCAGCCTGGTAGGGGGAACCGACCGTGTGTGGTACTGGCACAGAGTAGCCACAGACTGTCACATTCTGCGGTTCCTCTGCTCACCCTGAGGGTGAGGTGGGGTGCCCAGCACCAGGTCCACAGCGCCTTTTAGGGCTGAAATGCACCATGCCATAGGTCTGCATCAGTGCTACACTGCGTGATAGGTAGTTCCTGCAGACACACCTAGGCTACATCTGTGTCCTTCTGTATGTCCCAGTCATAGCTAGCCCTTATGGGCTATGATGCACCCAGAATAGTGCATATCCTGTGTTGGTGCCATGGGTACATGATGTAGGGGGTGGGACCCATATGCGGATTATGTACCACCCCCCCCCCCCCTCTGGGGCCCAGGGTGGGAAACAGGATCACCCACCAATAGATCCACATTCTACCTCCCTGCAATGGTGGCAGTCAAGGGGGACCATCAACCCCAGTCCTGCTGGGGGGACAGACACCCTACAGGGCAGGCAATGCAGAGCTGTACAAATCCATACAGCAATAGCAGACAGACAGTAGGCCTGGAAATGCTCAGCTGCCCCCACCCCCCAACTATCTGACATTCTCCAGCAGCAAGCCCCCAGCCGCTGCACCCAGCAAGGTGTTCCAGAAAGACACATACTAGCTGCAGACAGTCTGCTAGCTAGTCCATAGTGCATGGTCCTGGAGGAGATGCGTGTTCCCAGAACTGGGATGTCAGCATACACACCAGGAAGATAAATCAGTGAGTGAGCCCCAAAAGGTACCCATAGATATCACATGAAAAAGCTACTACATAGCACTATGGGGGAACCTAGCCATGCCGTGGTCACTGCTCAGTCAGGGTGAGAGTGATCTCCCAGCAGGACATGCTGTGGCCACGCTGTCCGTGCAGGTGGTGGCCGGGCACTACAATGTCCGAGCCAGTGCCCTATGCCCCGTGCAGATGCAGCCAGGCCAGGCCACCCTATCCAGGGTATCCCCACGGTGCCATGCTCCTCATTATGCACATTGGCAGGCCAATACTGGCAACAGTGCTAGCAGTGTGGGCTGTGGAGGGTGTTGGCAGCCACCACACACTGGATAGACAGACACACACTCCATACACCTATGCCAGCATTGCGCAATTATAGAGGTGTTTGGCAGCCCTGGCCACCACAACAGTCCTGGGCACAGTGCAGGCATGGCTATGGTACGCAATACTGTTGAGGTCACTCTGTCAGACACCAGACCTGAGGCACACTCCACAGACATCAGAAAGGTTGCTATGATGCAGTTCAATCAGCCAAGTGTGCTTAATGTAGGCATTGCTATCTGCCAGTTATCATAGCAATCTTTTGATAGCTGTGTACAGTTTTCCCATGTTTAGGGTGGCATTACTAGGGTCTGCAAGTGCTAGTATTGGGAGATGCACGCAGGGCCCAGCATCCTGCCTCTACAGGAGGCATTGGATAATGGAGCCTGTGGGAGCGTGTGTGTCTGCCCCTGTTGGCCTCTGCTCTAGGGCAGAGGTTCCCAACTCCAGTCCTGGAGGGCCAAACACTGTTCGGGTTTTCATGCTGTCCCTACTGAATATGCATGAGATACATCTGCATGCCATGGGGGTGGTGCATAGAAATGCAGCACAGCCATATTTATTAGAGGCAGCATGGAACCGGAATGGTGTTTGGCCCTCCAGGACTGCATTTGGGAGACTCTGCTCTAGGTAATGCGCATGTTTATGGTGTCTGTGCTCTGTAGGGTTAAATATAGGCGTTTGACGCATTTTTATGTTCTCTGCAATAAAGGTTCATCTTTACTACCATGGTTTAGTAGTGGGTAAAATATGGGCACTAGGTTGGCAGGAGCCACAGCTGGGGCTTGAACCTGTGACCTTTTGCTCCTGAACACACTGTCTGTGTGTACTGCACCACACTGTGGCAACAGAGACAGTGCAGTCCCTGGAGATACCATGGCTGTTTGTCAGACAGAGCCTATCTGTTGAAGTGCACGGCGCCCACCTGGACAGGGCTAGGCCACGGTCTGCTCTGGGCAGCTGCCACTGCCCCCTCCACCGCCAGTATCCCTCTGCTGCCATGCTGACATGCCCTTCTGCTGGTGGTGCTGGTGGAGCGCAGTCTCAGGTCATCAAGTGTGCGGGTAGGCGGCTGCTTATGGTGCGTGTTATGGGGTAGGGGTGCCTGCATAGCTGTCCCCGATTCCCCCCGGCACCGCCTGCCTATGTTCTGTGCCCTTGGGGGTACCTGCTGGGTACTATCGCCTGTGACACTGTGGGAAGCACACTTGTGCCCATGCTGGGCCCTCATCAGTTGCTGTCTGGCTGCTGTATGGTTTCAGCATTCCTATGGGCCACCTAGGCATTTCCCTAGTCCGCACTGTGGCCCAGTTGCAGCACAGCATGTGCCGTCTACAGCCCTCTGTATCCCCCTTCCCAGCATCTGTCCAGTTGCCCATTCTGACATACCTGCCCCGATGTTGTGGAACATGTGCCCGCCATAGGAATCCTGTCCAATGGAGAGGCAAATCCTGCTCAGCGCTATTTCACTGTGGGCTCATTCACCTTGTATGGGGACGGAGGGTAGACCCTTCCAAACGTCATGTCTTGTTTTTAGGGCTTTCTCGGGTGGGGGGGGGGGCTTTTTGATGTTTCCCATTGAAATCTCTATTGTCCAGCTTGGTTATGTTTTTATTACATGTTTGTGTGGTCATTTTCAGTGTTTATTTGCCCTTTTGTTCCGTGCACATGTATCACACTTATCGCGTTTTGTAGGTTTCCCTGCCTATGCTGTACATTGCTGGCACTTAAATGGTTTCTCTTCCCTGCAAATGTGCAGCTAACGGCAGGTTTCATTCGCGTTAGAATTCAGCTCTTCAGATCAGCGCGTTAGTGTGAATGGAGCCTCTCCCCGCCCACTCTCCGCCCATTGACCCCTTCTCTCCGCCCTCTCTCCACCTTCTGCGATGCTTTACCGCGCCGCGGACCTTTACGATCGTTAAGTAACGTTAACGCGCGTTATGTAACGTTAACGATCATTAATGTTACATAACGCGCGTTATGTAACGTTACCGCAGATTAGTAAACATACCCCAAAGTTCTTCCCTTCGGTCTTGCTTCAGCATCCAGAGTATTCACAAAGTGCATGGCTGTGGTAGCCGCTTTTCTCCGTACCAAGGGAATATTTGTATTCCCCTACTTGGACGATTGCCTCATCCGGGCAGAGTCACAAACACAAGCCCAGGCCTCTCTCTCTTACACAATGTGTGTACTCTAATATCTAGGCCTTGTCATAGATCTCCAGGAATCCTTTCTGACTTCCATGCAATCGCTGGGGTTCATAGGAGCAAGGCTAGATACCAGACTGGCAAAGACCTACCTGCTTCAGCCTCGCTATCCTCTCATTGTGCAACTGGTTTCTTCAGCACTACAAAAGACTCACCTCTTGGCTCGAGAGATGCTTCAGCTGCTGGGGCACATGGCATCTACGGTGCATGTGGTCCCCTACGCTCGTCTCCACATGAACATAAGAACATAAGATATGCCATACTGGGTCAGACCAAGATCCATCAAGCCCAGTATCCTGTTTCCAACAGTGGCCAATCTAGGTCATACGAACCTAGCAGTTTCCCCAAAAGACACAGGTTCCGCAAGCATTGATATCCTGGGTCCCTTCTTAATAATGGTTTATGGACCTTTCCTCCAGGAACTTGTCCAAACCTTTTTTAAACCCAGCTACACTAACAGCCTTTACTACATCCTCCGGTAACAAATTCCAGAGTTTGATTACACGTTGAGTGAAAAAATATTTTCTTTTATTAGTCTTAAATAGTTTACCCTGTAGCTTTATTGCATGTCCCCTAGTCTTTCTATATTCTGATAATGTAAACAATCGATCTACGTTTACCCGTTCCACTCCGTTCATTAATTTATAGACTTCTATCATATCTCCCCTGAGCCGTCTCTTTTCCAGGTTGAAGAGCCCTAACCTTTTTAGCCTTTCTTCATAGGAGTATCCTTCCATCCCCTTTACCATTTTGGTGGCTCTTCTCGGAACCTTTTCTAATAAAGCTATATCCTTTTTAAGATACGGCGACCAGAATTGCACACAATATTCAAGGTGCGGTCTCACCATGGAATGGTATAGAGGCATTATAATATCTTTTGTTTTATTTTCCATTCCTTTCCTTATGATGCCTAGCATTCTATTTGCTCTCTTGGCTGCCGCTGCACACTGGGCCGAGGGTTTTAACATGTTATCCACAATGACGCCTAAATCTTTTTCCTGGGTGGTGGTTCCTAATGTGGAACCTTGCATTGTGTAACCATAGTTTGGGTTGTTCTTCCCTAGGTGCATAACTTTGCACTTGTCCACATTAAATTTCATCTGCCAGTTTGATGCCCAGTCTTCCAATTTATCAAGATCCTCTTGCAATTTTCCACAATCCTCTTGGGTTTTAACAACTTTAAATAGTTTTGTGTCATCTGCAAATTTGATAACCTCACTCGTTATTCCACTTTCCAGGTCATTTATGAATATGTCAAAAAGCAGCGGACCTAGCACAGATCCCTGGGGTACACCACTATTCACCTTTCTCCATTGGGAAAATTGGCCATTTAGCCAACCCTATGCTTTCTATCTTTTAACCACTTCCTGATCCACAGTAGTACACTGCCTCCTATCCCATGACTCTTTAGTTTGGCCAAAAGTCTCTGATGAGGGACCTTGTCAAAGGCTTTCTGAAAGTCCAGATACACTATATCAACCGACTCACCTTTGTCCACCTGTTTATTCACACTTTCAAAAAAACATAACAGATTAGTAAGACAAGATCTTCCTTGTCTAAAGCCATGTTGGCTGTCTCCCATTAGGCCATGACAATCTACATGCTGAGTAATTTTATTCTTTATGATGGTTTCTACCATTTTTCCCGGTACTGACGTGAGGCTCACCGGTCTGTAGTTTCCCGGATCACCCCTGGAACCCTTTTTAAAAATTGGTGTTACATTGGCGATCCTCCAATCTTCAGGTATTAGAGATGATTTTAATGATAGTTCACAGATTACTAATAGCAGGTCTGCAATCTCATATTTCAGTTCTTTCAACACCCTTGGATGTATACCATCCGGCCCAGGTGATTTGCTACTCTTCAGTTTATCTAATAGTTGTAATACATCTTCCCGATGTATCGATATTTCCTTCAATTCTGCTGCACCTTTAAATACCAATTCAGTCATGGGTAACATCCCTACATCTTCCTCAGTAAAGACCGAAGCAAAGAATTCATTCAGTCTCTCCGCTATCGCCTTGTCGCCTCTTGGTGCCCCTTTAACTCCTCTATCATCTAATGGTCCAACCGACTCTCTCACAGGTTTTTTGCTACAAATGTACTTGAAAAAATCTTTATTTTGCATTTTTGCTTCCGCAGCAAGCTTCTTCTCAAATTCTCCCTTTGCCTTCTTTATCAATGCCTTGCATTTGACCTGCCAGTGCTTGTGCTGTTTCCATGTTTCATCATTTGGCTCTTTTTTCCATTTCCTGAAAGATGCTTTTTTGGCAACAACAGCCTCTCTGACCTCACCTTTAAACCATGCTGGCAGTTTTTTGGACTTCCTTCCACTTTTCTTAAAGTGTGGAATACAGCTGGTCTGGGCTTCCAAGATAGTATTTTTCAACAACACCCAAGCTTGATGGGCCCTCTCTTCCCAGTGGACTCAAGCAACAGGCTGTCTCTCAGATCTGATAGTAAACTCAAACCGCCTTACCCTGTCCCTGGACTGGTGGCGGTCAGCACAAAACCTGTTGGAGGAGTCACCTTTCCTGCAACCCCCTCCTCAGATCACACTAACAACAGAAGCCTCCAAAGTGGGGTGGGATGCTCATCTACTGGACACCTCCACCCAAGCCACCTGGAATTCTCAGGAGATTCATTTCCACATCAATCTGTTGGAGCTCAGAGCAATTCGCTTGGCTCTTCAAGTATTCCATTCCCTTCTACAGGGCAAGAGAATACTAGTTCACACAGACAATCAGGTAGCCATGTTCTACGTGAACAAACAAGGAGGCACAGGCTCTCTGTCCCTTTGCAACGAAGCTCTTCAACTGTGGGCGTTTGCCAGAGAGCATCAGATCCATCTCCTGGCAGTCTATCTCCCTGGCAATCAGAACTCTTGGGCAGACAGACTCAGTCATGTTCTGCTTCTGCACAAATGGTCTCTACACATGGACCAACTCTCCAGAGTATTTCAACTCTGGGGAACACCAGATATAGACCTCTTTGCAAGTCCATCAAATGCCAAACGTACCTGGTTCTGTTCACGGATTCCAGCTCAGGGCTGCCAAGCGAGGGATGCTTTCCTCCTCAACTGGGGGCAGGAATTCCTATATGCCTTTCCTCCCATTCCCTTGATTGCCAAGACCCTATTCAAGCTCCAGAGGGACAGAGGCAACATGATCCTCATAGCTCCACGCTGGCCACACCAGGTGTGGTACCCTCTGCTTCTACATCTGTCCCAGGTTCCACCCCTGGACTTAGGGTCAGCTCCAGACTTACTGTCGCAGGAGGAAGGGAAACTATGGCATCCAAACCCCCAGTCTCTGCACCTCAGAGCCTGGCTACTGAAGGCTTAAACTCCTTTGGCCTTCCCCTCACTCAGGAAGTGCAAGATGTCCGTTATGCTTCCAGGAATCCTTCCACAAGGCGTTCTTATGCCTTCAAGTGGAAGAGATTTACCATTTGGTGTTCACAAAAGGGCTTCAACCCTCTTGTCATCCCTATAGAAGCATTATTGGAATACCTCCTTCATTTATCAAACACTGGTCTCAAAACTAAGTCAGTCAGAGTCCATTTAAGTGCCATTGCTGCTTCTTCTGACCCCCTCAATGGACAACCCATTTCTTCCCACCCTCTCATATCCAGATTTATGAGAGGCCTGCTTCTAATGTAACCTCCCCTTAAACTACCTCCGGTGGCATGGGATCTCAATCTGGTATTAGGCCAGCTTATGCAGCCGCCTTTTGCGCCATTAGCCACTACTTCCGTAAAGTTTCTTTCCAGGAAAGTACTATTCCTTATTGCAATCACATCAGCAAGGAATATCAGTGAATTGCAAGCTCTACTGGCTGATCCACCTTACACAAGGTTTCACCATGATAAGGTAGTCCTAAGGACACATCCACACTTCATGCCTAAGGTGGTTTCGTCCTTTCATTTAAACCAAGAGGTTTATCTACCTGTATTCTTTCCAAAGCCTCATGCTTCATACTTTGGACTGTAAAAGAGCTCTGTCTTTTTAACTGCAGAGGACCCAGCAACACAGAAGGTCCTCTCAGCTATTCATAGCCTCTGATCCTTCCCATTTGGGTACAGCAGTTTCCAAATAAACTCTATCCAACTGGATTGCTCAATGTAGTACTTTCATCTATCATAGCAAAAACCTTTCACTGGAGGCCCATGTCACCGCTCACAATGTGTGAGCCATGGCAGCCTCTATGGCTCACCTCCATTCAGTTTCTATTACCGACATCTGTCGACCAGCTATCTGGTCCTCGGTTCACACTTTCACGGCCCACTACTGCTTGGATAAAGACTCCGACATGGATGCTATGTTTGTTCAGGCTGTTCTCCAACACCTCTTCCATACTTAAGCAACTCCTACCCACCTCCCTTACGGGATGCCAGAGATCCATGGGAGGAAGTGGAACCCCTCCACAGGGCCTCACCACTCTGGGGATCCTTCCCTGTCATCTATAGCAAGGGAGTCCCCACATGTGAAGACTAATTCCTACTAGTTCCTGGAGGTAGCATAGTTACTCACCTGTAACAGGTGATTTCCGGGAACAGCAGGAATACGTCATCACAAACAACCCACCTCCCCTAGGAGTTGTCTCTCTCTCTCTCTTTCTTTCTTTCCCTATCTCTCTCTCTCTCTTTGTCTCAGTTGTAAACTCAACTGGAAAGAGGCAGTTGGGAAAGGCGGGAAGGCAGCACACAGGCGCTGTGGGATGCTGCCAAAAGCTTTCCCATTGGATGTTGGGGAGCGTTCCCATGCAGGCTCCGTAGGGACCGACGCTACCCACATGTGAAGACATATTCCTGCTGTTCCCGGAGATCACCTGTTACAGGTGAGTAACTATGCTGTACATGACACACACAGCAGTGGAGCAGGAGCAGCAAGATGCTGCCCACACAGATGTTTGTTTAGGTTGGCCACCCACCAGAGATGAACGGTTACTGATGCCTCCACCTATTGTTTTCACATCCACAGGTAGAGGATTTGAGAAAGAAGGGGCGTGAGCTACGGCTGCACCATGTGGACTACCTTGCCTGCCTCCAGAGGGGGGCGGTGTCTGAGCAAGACAGTGAGTATTGCTGACCTTGCTGCCCAGTAACAAATGTCACAGTGGCCCACCAGCCTGTGTGGTGCCTGCATATGTACATGTGTTATGTGACACACATGATAGTGTGCTGATGACTGTCATCTTCCTCAGAGGGCGATGCCAATGATGAGGACCCTCCACAGACAGATATGCCTTGAGGCGCCCCCCTGCCCACCATGCAACGGAGGAGGAGGTGGTGGTGGTGGAGGACGGGGCTGAGGAGATGGAGGATGAGGCAGAGGAGGAGGCAGAAGACACATCAGAGGAGGAGGGGGCTGATGGGGGCATGGAAGTGGTAGGAGGCGGGGTGGCAGGGGAGGGAGAGGGTGTGGCTGATGTGGGGGTGGGGGGAGGGGTGGAGGAGGGTGTGGAGGGCAGGTGGGAGGTGGCGGGGGGGGGAGGAGGGGGGTGTTTGGGGGAGAGGGTGAAGAGGAACACAGGGCAGCACAGGGCACTGTGGGTTCCTGCCAGCCACTGCATGTGGCTGCACAGGATGGGCGGCTGTGTGTTGATACACGATCCAGGGCCACACACAGGTCACATGCGCATGCCACCACACAAACCCCTGGCACTATGTGTGTGTGTGGTGGCAGGTGTGTGCAGGACCTGTGTGTGGCACTGGATGGCATGGAGCAACACCTCCATCTGCTCGTGCACACATACCAGTGGCTGATGGGATCCATTCAGTGGATGGCCGCTGAGATTGAGCATCTGCCCTGTCTGATGGCCCCTGTGATGTCCACACATGTGCCCTGTGCTGTCCTGTGTTTCATCACTGGACATGCCACATGGGATGTTTGAGCCTATTGTTTTACTGTATTGTTTATGTTAAATATATACACAGTTTTTGCTAACTCACAATGGTCACATGTCTCCCTTACCAACACACTATGGATGCAAGCATGGGATATGTGTGTAGACAGGTATGTGTAATAAAGGTAGACATGGGTATCATACATGTACAGGCTCCACCTGCAGTCATGGGGGCTGACCATGTGTGTAGGCATGTGAGACCAGGGTGCACCCAGAGATGTTGCAATGTAGGGGATGTCCCAGGATACCGAGGCACATGCATGCTGTGTGCAATGTGTGGGAACCGTTTCTGATGCAACATGCCTGTGTGCCAATAGTGGAACTGTCAAACCACTACGTCTGTGCAGGCAGGGTAAGATGTACTGCTGAGCCCAGGAGCTACTCATGGGTAAAGCTGTTGAGTGCGTCCTGGGGCAATACATGTCACAGGGATGGGCGGTGAGTAACCATATGCGTTTGTGTGAATGAGCAGCTGACCTATGCAAGCCACCCTTGTCTGCCTATGCCACATGCATGCCTATGTGGGGGGGGGGGGCAGGCACGTAGGCAGTGTTGCAGGCAGGGAGAATGGTCACACATGTGTGTCCAATGTTGGGGGTATGAGGGGAGGATAATGGTGACGGATCCCAACACTGGACATGTAGCTTCAGGACATTCCCCCTATGCAACCCGGGAGGATGTGTAAACCGCCACACTGCGGCCCAGGGGCTGGGACCTGACACAGTACATGGCACACACGGCATGTGATGGCGTCTGTGCAGTGATACAGACACCCCACCAGCAAGGGGCCTGGGTGCAGGTCATATGGTCAGGGACACGATATGCATTTCCACACTACGTAAGAGACCACGGAGACACACATTGGAAAACACACGTTGTATGTACTGGTTAAAGGCTGTTTATTACACACACAGTCACCTCCTGCGTGGCCGCCCACGCCTCCCATGGCCCAACACCCCCGCGGTGCTGCACCTTGTCCTAGCGCCTTGGGTGACGGTGGTGGTGCTGGTGCTGGCTGCCGCATTAGGGCCACAATGTCCTCCATGGCACCCGCAATGCGGGTGAGCGCCCCCGACCGGATCTCCTCCTGGAGCAGCCGCAGCTCCCTCGTATTATCCCCCATAGCCACGTATATGCGCTGGAGTGCCTGCCGAGTGCCTGTGGGTGGGACAGAGGGTGATATGTGAGATACCTCTCCAGTAACCAACCGTCACACATACACATGTCACGCATATCCCACCAGATCAGTCTGCAGAACAGTCATGCCTGCCAAACCTAGCAACGCATGACCATGTTTAGATCTGTGTCTCCCATGAGCCATCCCCATGTCTGGAAGGGGTCTGGATGAGGGGTCATGAGAATCACAGATCTCACACATTTATTTATTTATTTAATTTATTTAACTGTATTTATATCCCGCTTTTCACCGGGTCAAAGCGGTCAATTGGGGGATACATTTAACACGAGGGGATATGAGACACATACACTAATACTTACAGGGAACATGGGCAATGGAGGGTTAAGTGGCTTGCCCAAGACCACAAGGAGTGCCTGTAGGACTAGAAATCCCAGTCCCTCCGGCCTGAGATTGCTGTCCCCAGGTGGGACTTGAACCCCCGGCCCTCCGGCCTGAAGTACCTTGTCCTAACCACTAGACCACTCCTCCCTACTCCTCCCTATACATGGCACATGGCACAGGCACATTGCCCCAGTTTAATATGTCAATACCTGGTCTGCACACTGCAGGGATAGGTCAGATGATCTGAGGGGGCATGGCACACACATACACATATCTGGGGTGCCCCCATTTCTATAATGCTGGCGCACAGTGCAGATAATGTTGACAAATGATGCTGCCTGACAATACCCATTGAGAGGTGTCTGTCACGTAGGGTGTCTGAGTGACCTGCGATCATTGGTTTCTTCTTTGCGCTTACTTGGGGTATATGGCCAAGCACAGGGTGCGTGTGTCTGAGCCCCTCACACATGCTGACACCTGATAAGCCATGCTACAGGAGGTTGAAACACAGAGGACATAAGATAACCCCCCCCCCAACATCAGAATGCTATGCTATGTGGGCAACATGCAATTTCGTTGTGGATGTTATGACAACCCCGTGGGGATTGTGGGGTATGCTGTTACCCACCTTGGGCATCGCGCGGTGCTGCAGCAGTGTGTTCCCGCAGCTCTGCAAGGATAGGGTCCATGTCTGTTGGAGGGGCTTCTTCTGTCCCTGGCGCATGCATGGGGTGGTGGGTCTGGTTGACCTCGGAGCCCTCTGTGGCGGTGACATCTGGGGTCAGGTCCTCTGCCTCAGCCTCCACAAAGGTCCCTGGCATCCATTTCCCCTCACTGGTGCTGCCCCCGGACATTGTGGGCTGGGGCTCTGGCACATCCTGGGGCAATTGCACATCCTCCTCCTCCTCAGCTGGCCCCATGGTTGTGTAGTCACCTGGGTTGTGGAAGACCATACACAGCACAGATAGATTTGCACGGTGCAACTACGTACAACTGTGTAATACATCCACCCCACAATCAATGTGTGTTTGGCCGTGCCCTGTACATGTGCTGCATAGCTACCACTACAGCTCCTGCTACCACTATTAGGCATATATAAGCCAGTACCTAGCACACACATCACTGTGTACATCAGGGGTCCTCACACTACGGCCTGCGGGCCACATGCGGCCCGTGGGCCACATGCGGCCTGCGGAGGACATTTATCCGGCCCGCCGGGTGTTTTTGCCTCTGCTGCCTGTCCTCAGGGGCGCTCTACCCAGGGCCAGCCCGTTCATTGAGCATCAGCCCAGCTAGGTTTAACAAATACAAACCAGCTGCTGCCACTGCCACCGTGCCACTCCCTTCGCGCGGCTCTGAAAAGCCCGCACTGAAGCCGCATGGAGGACACTGCAGAGCAGGGGGTCCCCGCGGGATGCTCAATTCTGCCGCTGCCACGGCAGCAGCAGCAGCCGTGTTTTGTTTATTTTTTAACCTAGCTGGCCTGATGGGGGGGGGGGAGGGGGTTAGGACTGGTAATGGGCTAGGGGGGGGGGCTAAGACTGGAAGTGGGCTGATGGGGGGAGGGGGTTAGGACAGGTCATGGGCTAAGGGGGGTGCTAAGATTAGAAGTGGGCTGATGTGGGGCTTAGGACTAGTAATGGGCTATAGGGGGCTAAGACTGGAAGTGGGCTGATGGGGGGTGGGGGTTAGGACAGGTCATGGGCTATGGGGGTGCTAAGATTGGAAGTGGGCTGATGGGGGGCCTTAGGACTGGTAATGGGCTATGGGGGTCTAGGACTAGTAATGGGCTGGGGGGGTTGCTAGGACTGGAAATGGGCTGAGTGGAAGGGGGCTTCAACTGCAGATAGCTGATCGGGAGGGGGGCTTGGAATGGAAATGGGCTGTGCGGGGAGGGAGTTAGGACTGGAAATGGGCTGAGTGGGGGGGGCCAGGACAGGAAATGGGCTGATGGAGGGGCTAAGATAGGACTGGAAATGGGCTGTTGGGGGGTGCTAAGATTGGAAATGGGCTATGGTGGGGGCTTGAATTGAAATGGACTCATGGAGGGGCTAGAACTGGAAGTAGGCTCATGGGGGGCTTGGATTGGAAATGGGCTGAGTGGAGGGGAGCTAGGATTTGACATGGGCTGATGGTGGGGCTAGGAAAGGACTATAGATGAGCTGATGGGGGGGCTGGGATTTGGAAATGAGCTGATGGTGGGGCTATGATAGGATTGGAAATGGGCTGATGGGGGCTAGGACTGGAAATGGGCTGATGCAGGGACTATAAGGGAGTGGATGCTGGGTGGGGCTGCAACTAGAAGGGAGCTGATGTTGGGGGAGGATTTGAATGGGATAGAGCTGGGAGAGTGAAATGGAGAGGGAAAAATATTTTGTGTGGGAGAGAAGAAAAATCTACAATTGGCCGGATATTGGGAGAGTAAGTGGGGATTGAGGATGGAGGGTTGAAATTTGAGTGGATGAAATAGGAATGAGGAAAGAGCAAAAGGAGAAAGATTAGTATGTTAAAGCAGATGTAGAGAGAGAATGGAAAAAAACTAGAAGAGAGAAGAAAGGACAAATGGACAGCAGACGATGGAGAGTTAGCAGAAGACACAAAGAAACCAGAAGAAAGTGGCTGGAGCAATTGCCACTGGAAAAAAATGCACAAAAGGTAGAAAAATATCTCTTTCTTTTGAATTTATGCAGTGTGCATAGGAATTTGTTCATAGTTTTTTTTTTTTTTAAATTTAGTCCGGCCCTCCAACAGTCTGAGGGACAGTGAACTGGCCCCCTGTTTAAAATGTTTGAGGACCCCTGGTGTACATTATCCCACAGAAGGACTATCCCTGCTCAGAAGTGCTTAGATTAGACACAGACATAACAAGGACAGGTCTGAGAGGGGGCTTGTAGCAAACGTGTAGCCACATGTGCAGGGCAGACATAAAAAGGGATGGTGTTAAGGAAACATTTGGTTGGAGGGCAGGAAAACACAGAGTAAAAGGGGTGGAATGGGGGACAGCAAACTCATGAGCCAAAGGCAGAGGGTGGGAGATGATCCAGGGCACCAGGTATGAGGAGGTGCTAATAAGATGCCTGATGCATTTAATTAACAGTTTCTTATATACCGCATCTTCCAATGATCAAATGCGGTTTACATGGAACAAAACATAACAGACAGGCGTCTGTTTTTACAGTGAACAGCTTAAAACCATAACAACTATATTATATTACATGGAACATGCAAGAACTATTTACAGGGCACAAAATGAGTAAAAGATACAGTGTTGTATGTGACATTTAAGGATCATAAGCATTTGGAGTTTCACATCATTTGTCAAATCAATCCAGTTTGGTTTATGGGAAACTGACATGGTATTATCCATTTTCTAGCTGGGGAGGTGTGCTTGGCAAAGATCCGTAGTGTGAAGTGAACAGGTGCGTTTTGAGTTTTTTACGGAATTCTTTGATCTCTAAAAGTGATCTCATTTCATCTGGAAGGGCGTTCCATAGAATGGGGGCAGCATGTGAGAATGCTTTTTTGTTTGTTGTCTTTCTTGCTTTTATAAATTCTTTCGGAGTCCTTAATTTGTTTGTATGATCTCTCATGTGTAAGTTTTTAGCAGGTTCTTTAGTGATGAGGTTGGATAGAGTGGGTGGTGCCAAATTGTTTAGAGTTTTGAAGGTATTTGTTAGAGTTTTATATACTATTCGGCTTTGTATCGGTAGCCAGTGTAAGGTCTCCAGTATCGGAGTGATATGTTGAAATGGGGGGATCTTCATAATGGGCCTGGCTGCTGCATTTTGTGCAATTTGAAGTCTTTTCAAATTTTGTTTTGTTGTACCTAGAAGTATTAGATTTGCAAAGTCGAAGTGAGGCGTAATTATGGCTTGTATTATTTGCTGGAAGTCTTGAAGGTGCATTAGTGGGCGTAACTGCTTTAGGATTTTAAGTTTGAAGTATACTTTCTTCGTTGTGTTTCTTATATGTGTTTCCATGATAAGGTGTGTGTCAAGTATTACACCTAGATATCGTACTTCATTTTTTATTTTGATTTCTTGGTTTTGCAGAGAGATATGTGTGGGGGGTGAGTATGAGCGGTTTTTTGTTACAATTAGGGCTTCTGTTTTTGCATGATTGATGTAGAGATTATTTTCATTTAGCCAGGTAGTTAGTTCATTAAAACAGTCTACGAGTAATTGGATTGGTATATTGGGGATTGTAAATGGAATGTACATCATTATATCGTCTGCATATAAGTGATAGTAAACGTTGAATTTTTTAAATATATTACAGACATGCTTTATGTAGATATTAAATAGGAGGGCTGACAGTGCCGAACCCTGAGGGAGACCTAGTTCCTGGTTGTACGTCTTCGATGTAAGGTTACCGATTTGTACTGTTTGTGTTCTATTGCTTAGGTAAGAAGTGAACCAATTAAGTACAGTTGAATTTATTCCTATTTGTTTGAGTTTCATGAGCATTAAAGAATGGCTTACGCTGTCAAATGCTGCAGAGATATCGATGAATAGGAGTAAAAAGGCTTGCTTGGGATTATCTATTCCTTTTACAAGTGTGTCGATGAGTACTGTTAAGAGTGTCTCGACACCATGGCGAGGGCGAAACCCATATTGTTGTTCATCGAGAGGGGCTGAAGTGTCTATGTGTTCTTGAGTCTGAATTTGTACAACTTTCTCTATTAGTTTTGCCATGAAAGGAATACTAGAAATAGGTCTGTAGGATATCCAAAGGGCAGGTACTCTATGGGTTGGGAGCAGTAAGGTGTGATTTGGGTACCTACCTGCCTGGGGATGGGCAGTGTCCAGTGCCTCTGGCAGTCCATACAGGTAGATGGGCCCTAGCCGCTCTGCCAACTCCTGCTCCAGGGGTGTTAGGGAGGGTGTAAAGGGGCCTCCCCCACCAGTGCCCATGGCATGTTGCCGCTCTGCCACCATGTGTGCACGCACACCCCGCTTTATGTCGTTGAACCTCTTCCTGAGGCTGTCCAGGTCTCTGTGTGGGCCCCCTGCCTGTGCAACGGCCTCCTGCACCTCCTCCCACACCTGGGTGCGTGTTGCAACAGTGGTGGTGTTGCTTAGGCGGCCGTATAGGACCTCATAATGCTCAAGGACACACGCAAGCAGGATATGGTTTTCCTGCTGGGTGAATCTCAGAGCCCTCTTCCGTTGCCTGCATTTTGCACTGAGAGGACTCTGAATGGGCTGGGCCGATGTGCCTGCATCCGCCACCACCCTCCCTGCCATATCTGTGTCCTCCCCAACAGGTGGCCCCCCCTCCCTCTCCCTCTGCACTCCTGCCCTGTCCTGTGGCTCCATCTCCCTGCCCTCTGTGCCCTCTCCCTCCCTATCACACATTCCTGCTCTTGCCCTTCTCAGCTCCACCTCATACCTCCCTCCTCTCCCTGCTATCTGCTCTTCACCTCACCTCCTTTCTCACTCACCTGCTCCTTGCCTCCCCTCCTCTCTGTCTCCCCTGCTCTGCCTCACACCTCAACTCTCAACCACAACACACTAACTCTGCTACACTAAACACCTGCTTCTCTCTCTGAACGACACCACACACCTTCTCTCTCCCTCGCCTACCAAAAATCCCTCAACGTGCAGCACGTGTACAGGTCTATTTATAGGGGTTTTTTACGTAGCGCGCGTTGCGCATGTGCAGTTGTGTGAGTGCAGCAGCTGCGCATGCTGCGCATGCGTAGTTAGCTGTGCGCATTGCGCATGCACCGCGCAGACGTGGGAAGTGCGTGCATGCGTGCATGCGTGTGTCAACTACGTATGGTGTGTTTGCGCATGAGGCGTGGCACATGCGCAATGTGCACAGCCAACTGCGCATGCGCAATGCACACACAACCAACTGCACATGCACAGCACGCACAGCCGCCGCGCTCACACAACTGCGCATGTGCAATGCGTGCTGCGTAAAAGAAAACCCTATAAATAGACCTGTACACATGTTGGACGTTGAGGTTTTTTTGTAGGCGAGGGAGACAAGGCGTACGTTGGCAGTGAAGGAAGGAGCGAGTCAGAATCAGGTGTATTGTGGAGTGTGGCTGGGTTTGTGATTGGTGTTGGTTGTATTGTGTGGCTGTGTTTCTGTGTGGTGTGTAAGGTGTGTGTCTTGGTTAGTGAAGTGGTGTCTTTGTTTGAGTGGGTTAGAGGAGCAGGAAGGGTGGAGTTTATGGCGGCCTTTGTGGTTGCTGCAGCTGCAGTGGGAGGTGGGCAGGTGGTGCGGTTGCCTGACAGGGGAGATGGTGTCTATGGGGCTGAGGCACAGGGCATGGGTGTAGTCCCGCTGCAAATCAGACCTGCAGCTGTGGGGGCAGGCCAGGCAGGGGCTGTGCCCGCACGGCGCAGGAGGTGTGCTGAGGTGCAGGCTCGCCAGCCACGCCTCTACAGGCCCAGGGCCCAGCTCCAGGGCATGCATGAGGACCAGGTCATCTCCCTCTACCGACTGAGCACCCATGACTCCTATATCCTGCATCACTCAGCACTATTCAGACAATTTGAGGCAGGACAGTATGAGGACTGTATATTGCTGTGTGGGTATTTCCCATTTCTGACATGCACATGGTGTTCATGTGACTAGGCGTACGTGCAAATGTCTGTCTTGGAGTAGATCCCTCATTGTGTGTGTGTGTCATCTGCCTGTGTAGGATATAGGGGGGGGGGGGTGGTGCCCTCCAAATCCGCCCTGCTATGGTGCTGTGTGATGCTGGTTGATTGGATGCGAGCATTTGTGTGGTTGTTACAGATTATGTTGTCGGCAATCCATACAGCTACCCCTTGTCTTCTGTTTCTTAGGTTCCCCCACTCAAACTGTAATAGGGTAGACACCCAGGAAGCTGTAGATAACAAGAGGAGTGATCTAGCTAAGCTTGATGAATGGTCTAGAATTTGCCAGCTGGGATGTACTGGTAGGAAATGTAAGGTCATGCATTTGGGCTGCACCAATCCAAGGGAGCAATATAGTATAGGGGGTGAAGTACTCTTGTCCACTACAGAAGAGCGGGACCTAGGCGTGGTTGTGTCTGCTGATGTCAAAGTAGCTAAACAGGTTGAAAAGGCGACGGCAAAAGCTAGAAGGATGCTTGGGTGCATACGGAGAGGAATTGCTAGCAGAAAAAAAGGAGGTGATAGTGCCACTGTATAAGTCTTTGGTGCGACCTCATTTGGAGTACAGTGTGCAATTCTGGAGACCGCACCTTCAAAAGGATGTGAACAGGATGGAGTCGGTGCAGAGGGTGGCTACTAAAATGATTAGTGGGCTTCATTATAAAGCATATGAGGACAGACTTAAGGATCTTAATATGTACACCTTAGAGGAAAGGCGGGATAGAGGTGATATGATTGAGATGTTTAAATACCTCCGTGCCATAAATGTTCAGGGAGAGAGCCTCTTTCAATTGAAAGCAAGTTCTGCTACAAGGGGACATGGGATGAGGGTGGAGGGAGATAGATTCAGGGGTGAAATGGCAACATATTTGTTTACTGAAAAAGTGCTGGATCCTTGGAATAGTCTCACAGTGTATGTGGTAGAGATGAGGACAGTAACTGCATTCCAAACAGCATGGGACAAACACAGAGGATCTCTAAAGGTAAAAAGGGGACTGTTGTAGTTGTTGATATGGAAGGACAGACTAGATAGGCCATGTGGTCCTTTTGTGTCATCATATTTCAATGTTGCTATGCTGCATAGTTGTGATGTCATATGTTTCTGTCAGGACGTGTTATGCATTTGTTTTGCACTTATATACCTGTGTCCATTTGGGGGGATATGAGCTCCTGCTTTTGTGGTAGGCTATGGCCTATATAATAGCCTGTACATGTATGAGCCTGCAAGCTAGGCCTGAGTCCCCACCCCCACTTAGAAATAGTAGTGCTGAGAAAGACCAAAGTCAATGAAGGCTGAGGATCTGCCTTAAACCGCTCTAAACTGCTTTTGATAAGTTTGTGTTAATCCCTTATTCAATGCTTTTATGCTGATGATAGATATGTTCCAGTGTTTTGCATTCTCACATTCTCTGAGCCTAGCAATGACCTTGTAGCAGGAATGTATTTATGTCTAGAAACTGAGCCTTTGTTAGAATAGCCTGAGAAGGGGGAACAGAGTGTTAGGCCCAGTGGGGGTCCCCGATTGGATAGATGCAGGAGGCGTTGGGACCAATAGAAAGTCTGCCTGTATCAAACTGCGAAACTTGTATATAAGGGAGTTGTTCCTGTTCGTCATTGCTCAGTCCTTTTGAAGCTTGGGCCTTGTGCACAATAAATTGGTTTGGATCCTTGAACTGACTCCGGGTATTATTTATTGCATGCTTATCAGCTGCTACATATTCTTGGTGAATTGGCCCAGAATGTGCGAGCACAAGGTAGTTTGCACCTTTGTTCTTTTGGGAATGACATCAGCCTTTACATGTTAATGATTTACTGTTTGTCTCATATACATTTCGTGTTGGCTCTCTGTTCACGAACGCTGATGCACATAGGATGGAGCTGTGAAAGGCCTGTGTAACATGGGCATGGACAGGACCATATCCATGTGACACCCATGTCTACAGTTCCAATTCAAAATGTCTCCAACATGCAATGTGTTTTGTATTGTGATCATGTCATGTTTGCCTGTGTGTCCCTTTATTATGTGTTTCTTAATGTTTGACTCTCTGCAATTTGTGCTGATGTTGCAAGGCGCATACCAATACAATATTTCTCCTCTTCTGACACAGGGCAGAGAACAAACCAGACACATCTATTACAGTGCATCTGGCATCGCCATCACCCACCTGTTGGGGGACACAACACCATGGAACTTTCCCTGGAAAATGGTGCCATAGGATGTTTGACCTCTGCGAGTGGGACACATGCCTAGGATGGACAGTATTATTTTTGGATTGCTACTTTGGCCATGACAGACCTGTCCAACACACTGTTGCTGCCATGCTCTGGTTGGGAGTCGTGCTCATTGCAGGAGACATGCAGGACCTTTCATGTACTGTGGCATATTGGGATGTGACACTTGACTATGCATGCCAAGGGTTGCAAGGATAGTCTTAACCTGATGTGTTGGATTGCAGATATGCTTTGGACTTTGCACACTGTGTACTGGTGCGCACATGTGCAGCAGGGACTGACATTGTCACTGTATGTTGTACATTCCTCCACAGTTGTTGTGTTTTGGCCATGTGTGTGACATGGAACACAGGATACGCTCATCTGTTTGTTTCAACACAAGCATACAGCCATGCGTGTGGCATAGGGGGAGCGATGGAGAGGTCCTGTTGTCTATGTCCACCTACTCTCCACCTGGACATGATACAGGTTTTGCCACAACACCGCTTTAATGCACACCAGCATCCTGGATTGATGTTTTCAATCACCAAGGGTGTTTCCGTGCATGTGTGGCATCACTGTTTCATGTTGAAATGTCGATGGTGCATGTGCATATGACTGACTATGTTGGGGAAACACAGAAGGTGGCAATATGGCTTCTGTGTGGTTTACTGTAACATGTTTGCCCTTAATTTCCCTCTCTATATACTGTTTCTTGTGTTTGTTTACTGTACAGACGTGACGCTCATCATTGATTTACAAACCTTGCATTGCATGTCTGCACAGTCCTATTTATCCCCTGAGGTAACGACACTCACATTGCCCTGTTATATTTGGAGTGTCGCAGTGTGAGTGTCTGTTGTCTTCCTTCAATTGTGCATTCCATGTACCGTGATATATGTGTACAGACACTGTCTACTCACCAACCGGTGCAGGGGGACCTCCTGCATGGTGTTATCTCTGCAGGTAGTTTTCATTTGAATTCTGTCTGTGTTGATGTGCCTCTGCTACCTGTTAGCATATCCTCATTGTGCATTTGATGATTGTTTAGGGTTACATTGTTGCAGCTTTGATTCCTATATCAGGCATTATGTGATAGCTGTAACATTATTTTCAATATGTTTTTTTAAAGTTACAACGTTTCAACAACATATGCTGTTTTCATTTGTGTGCCTCCTGTGTGGCCAGATAGATATGTTTTAGGGAACAGATCATGATTGATGTGTGTTGGTGCCTCATCATGGCACCGCCTACTGTCTACATGCACTCATATGTGAGTAACACATTTGAGGCGTGCAGCAGCATGTGGGGGGTGGGGGCCTAATGCATAGTGCATACCATGCACGTGCTGCACATTCTGTCTCCTGCCCTTCATTTGTAGACGGGCCACTGACCTTTCTGTAGGATGTGGGTTGCTGCCCTGCTAAATGCGTTTTCCGTCTTTCACCAGGGATCCTCTCACCTTGACATTATGATGGTGGGATCTACACTATCTGTGAAGATGAACCCAAATAAAAATATGTGTTTGATATACATTTGTCTCTGCTGCTGCTTGATCATGGTGACAAACATGCAATACAATGTGTGCCTTTGAGTCAGTCCTGACTCCTTGTGACCCAGAGACTCCAGGGTTTTCTTGGCAGTGTCACTGGAAGTAGATTGTCAGGCCTTTCTTCCGAGGCAATGGAGGGTTACGTGACTTGCCCAAGACCACATGGACTGCTAGTGGGAATTGAACCCTGGTTGCTTGGTGACCAAGCCAGTTTTCTAACCACTAGACTACTCCTCCACTCTTTGATCACATTGACACTTGTATCTACTGATTTGCTGGTCATGTACGTGGCCCACCTGTGCTCACATCCTTGTACGGTGGCAGCTGTGTATCTGCCAGCCATTTGCCACATCACTGGGTATTACAGGTTCCCATACACACCCTCCCTTTGGGGTAGTATTTTTGCATTGTGCTCAGTGTGCTCATTGTGGTTGCTTGGGGTAGTGGTTGCAGGCATGTGTTATAACACCATAGGTTGCAGGTTTGATCCACACATGTGGTTTAGTTTTTTCTTTTCTGTTGTGCTAACATGACCATTAGGTACCAGCAGGTTCATCACCTCTACACACACCCTTCCCTCTCTTCACTCTACACCAAGGTGTGCCCTCTGTGCTGCCTAGCCATCACATATTAGCTGTCACATAGGTCTCTTTCTTTATGGTGTTTACATGGCAGTGCGCCTGGGGGTTTTGTATTGCTGTGGTTCAGCTGGTGTGTGGTACACCTGTTTGCATGTTCAATTCTCTCCTGTCCTGTTCCAGATTTTGCAGCAGCTCCACAGAGCATCCTCTGCTGCCCTTGGGGTTTAGGTTCTTTCCTCTTTTGCATGCTGTATCCACTGCATAACATTTCATTGTGTGTGTGCATGTAGTTCTATGTGGCTCTGGTCCCAATTACAGACTGTGATCTGATCTGTACACAGCAGATCTGCATGTGCATTTGGTCATGGTTACTGTTGGGGGTTTGCCTGTCCAGACAGCCAGCAGGCAGCTTGTGTAATGCCCTGCACTATTTTTGCATGCAGCCTTTGCTAATGAGCTCACGTTGGTGGTGTGGCCTACCGGTTTGTGCATTGCCATTTGTGGTACTGGTCATAGGTTTGATTTCTCTCTGTTCTCTTTCATTTGCATGCTTGTCCTCCAGAACTACTTTTCATTCCTGTGACAGTCATATCTGTGCAGATCTGTGCTGTGAGCACATTGTACCCTCATCACAGTTGTGAACCATCCTTCTGTCCATCTACATGTGTCTGCCAGCTGTGTGCCATCCTACCCTGATGTGCATGCTGCTACCCCACATCCTGCACTCCTACACATTCCTGCATTGCAGCTCTCCCTGGTTGCCTCTCCTGTGTGTGCTCTGCATAGCACTGCTACTCCACTGTCATCCTGACATTCCACCTATCCTGTCACTTCTGCCTCCTGTGCTGCACACATCTTCCCATCCTCTGCCACACACTGTCATTATTACATGGTACATTACTATCGCTCTGTGCATAGCTACAGCTGCCCCCAATATCTTTATCCATTTTTCTAGCTGCCACATGGGCTGGAGGCTGATTTGTCTGGTCCATCAGCTCTGATCTACGTCCTTCCATTACTTATGCATTGTCTTTCCTTGCTGCTCTGTGCAGTGTTTGGGTTACATGTGTGTTTGGCACATACCTCTCTTACCCTTCAGATTGGGGGACCTTACTGCTCTTGGCCAACGTTTTTGGGTTGACTTATACATCCTTGGGGCATCTTACGCCACACCTTCGATTCAAGCAGCTTATGGGGTGCCTACTATGGTGCCTTGGGAGTTGACAACCTTTCAACATGGCCTCTGGGGCACATTATAACCCACCTTCACTGACTTGGTTGTTTAGGATGTGCCTTCTGGTGCACCCTAAAAGGTGCATTAATTTATGGCACTAGGGTGCAGTTCTTTTTAGATGGCAGCACAGATTGTTGTACAGTTGCAAGCAGAAAAAGGAATTACCTCTACCAACCTTATTCATTAGGTGCACTGGGTACTTGAACTCATGACCCCTGCACCAACAGTCAGTGTATTAACCTTTGTGCTACACCACTGTTCCTCTTTGCATATCAGCGCACCTACTTAAGATTTTCATGCATTAACATGCGCAGTGCTGCCAACAAAAACAGTGCTGTAACTTTGCTGTGCCTCATAGTGCACCCTATAAAGCGCCTTATAAGGTGCCCTATAGGCAACATTCTAGGGTGCCTTGGCGGACAGTGCAATTTATACTATGCCCTCTGGAGTGCCTTATAGGGCGCCACCTTATGTTATGGCACTTTGAGGGTGTGTTTGCTGGCAGCACATATTTAAATTAAACTGGAAAATGCCTCAGACAGCACTGGGTAAAAGCATTATTATTCATCAGGTCCACCTGGGGATTGAACTCATGACCCCTGTACCATCACTCAGTGTATCAACCATTGTGCTACACCGCTGTTCCTGTTTGCATGTCAGTGCGCCTACTTAAGATCTCCATGCGTTAACGTGTGCAGTGCAACCATCACAAACAGGGCTGTAACCTTGCGGTGCCTCATAGGGCACCCTATAAGGTGCCCTATAGGCAACATTCTAGGGTGCCTTGGTGGACAATGCACTTTATACTATGCCCTCTGGAGTGCCTTATAGGGTGCCTTATGCGGCATCTTATGTTATGGCACTTTGAGGGTGTGTTTGCTGGCAGCACAGATTTAAATTAAACTGGAAAATGTCTCAGACAGCACTGGGTAAAAGCATTATCATTCATCAGGCCCACTCAGGAATTGAACTCACAACCCCTGCACCATCAGTCAGTGCATTAACCATTGTACTACAGCTCTGTTGGCTGTGTTTGCTAGTAAATGCGCCTACTTAAGATTAACACGCGTTGACGCGCGCGGCTCCCTTTTTCGGGCGCTCATGTGCGCAGCACACATTAGCGCGCGATAACGTACGCTTGCTACGTTTAGACCGGAACGCCCACTCCTTTTATGGCATCCTGCACACTAACGCCGGGCGCACGTTAAGACAGTTTAGTAAACATGCCCCTTAGTGTCTTCTGCCAGCTATCCATTTGTCCTTTCTTCTTTTAGATTTTTTTTCCATTTTGTTTCTCTATATCTGCCTTAACATACTGATCTTTCCCCTTTTGCTCTTTCTCCCATTTCTTTCCTTATTCCTTTATCATCCACTCAAATTTCACCCTTCCATTCTCAATCCCCACTTACTCTCCCAATTCCCGGCCCATCGTAGACTTTTCTTCCCTCACACACAAAATATCTTTTCTCCTCTCCATTCTCATTCCCCATCTCTTTCTAGTCCTCCCCCAAAATCAACTCCCTTGTAGTTCTAGACCCACCCAGCATCCACCCCCTTCTAGTACTATTCTTCCAAGCCAAACACATCAGCCCGTTTCCAGTCCTAGCCCCCATATGCTCTTTTCCAGTTCCATTCCAGCCCCCATCAGCCCATTTCCACTCCAAATTCCCCCATCAGCCTATTTCCAGCCCTATTCCAACTACCATCAGCCCACTTCCAGTCCTATTCCAACCCCCATCAGCCCATTTCCAATCCTATTCCAGCCCATCACCCATTTTCAGTCCAAGTTCCCCCCATCAGCCCATTTGCAGCCCTATTCCAACTCCCATCAGCCCACATCCAGTCCTATTTCAGCCCATCACCCATTTGCAGTCCACGTTCCCCCCTTCAGCCCATTTCCACTCCAAGCTCCCCCATCAGCCAGTTTCCAATCCTAGCCCCCTCGTCAGCCCATTTCCAGCCCTATGCATTTATAAGTCAGAAGAAGAAGTTTGAATTGGATACGGAAACAGAAAGAGAGTCAATGAAGTCCCACTTCCAGTCCTAGTCCAGCCCCCCATCAGCCCATTTCCAATTTTAGCCCTCCCATCACAGCCCATTTCCAGTCCTAGCCCCCTCCCACCATCACAGCCCATTTCCAGTCCAAGTTTCCCCCCCGCCCACCATCACAGCCCATTTGCAGTCCTATCCCCCTACCATCAAAGTCCATTTGAAGTCCATTCCCCCCCCCACCATCACAGCCCATTTGCAGTCCAAGTTCCCCCCTAATCACAGCCCATCCAGTCCTAGACCACCGCCCCTCCAAAGAGCCCCACGGCCGTCTAAGGGGCTGCAGAGGGAGCTGGGGAAGCCTGCGTGAGGCCCCAGCTCCTTCTGCACAACTGCCAGCATGAAGATCCTTTTCCTTCATGCTGGCGGCTGTTTCAGTGAAGCCGCGAATGCCGGGAAAGGGCAAAGGCAAAGGGAGGAGTGGCCTAGTGGTTGGGGCAAGGTACTTCAGGCTGGAAGGTTGTGGGTTCAAATCCCACTAGAGGACAGCAACCTTGGGCTGGAAGGACTGGGGTTTCTAGTCCCACAGGTGCTCCTTGTGGTCTTGGGCAAGCCACTTAACCCTCCATTGCCCATGTTCCGTGTTAGTGTATGTGTCTCATATCCCCTCATGTTAAATGTATCCCCCAATTGTGTTGTGACCACTTTGATTGAAGGATAAGGTGGTATACAAAACTGTCTAAATAAATAAATACCACTTTTCTACCAGTCAAAGCAGTTTACATAGAACTTAATTTTTACAAGGAAGAGATTTTGATAAACCTTGCAACTTGTACAATAAACTTAGGAAACTCAGAACAAAGAACTTTTATTTAGCTGTGTTTATATACCGCTTTTCACCAGGTCAAAGCAGTTATAAGGTTATTAACAAACTCAACTATATACAGTGAACTGAGAGGTTAGCAGGAATGGGGTCAGATGGGTTTTCAAGAGTGTGGTGAGAAGTGGGATCATGGGGTTTAATGAGTAACATCAAGAAGATTATTTATTGTTAAAATGCTTTTGGAAGAGGTGAGTTGTTTATGAAAATCAGTGAAAGACATAATCTTTTGGATTTCTGCAGGTAGTGCATTCCAGAGGGTGGGAGCATATAATGAAAAAGTTCTTGATCTTGTAGACTGCTTGCAATTGTGAGAACATAATGGTATATAAAGGAGGTTCTGGGTGCTTTTTCTCCTTGGTCTGGTAGAGTTTGAGGTGTGAATTAAGTCGTGTAATTGCTCTGCTGATAAATTGTTCAGGGTTTTGTGGATGAGGGTTAAGACCTTGTATGTATTCTTGAATTAATGGAGAGCCAATTGAGATGCTTGAATATGGGTGTGCCATGAAGTTTGGAAGATAGTTCTTGCAATGGTGTTTTGTGCAAGTTGCAGAGGAAAGATTGCATATTTAGGTAGACCTTGATAAATGGTTAGAGTAATCAAAAGAGGTGTGATGGTGGCCTGGCAGAATGTACCAGTGGATAGGAGGGGCGCAGGTTTCGGAAGGTTTTTAGCTTGTAATATACCGCTTTGGTGATACTGTGAATTTGTTACTTGAAATTAAGCTGCAGATCAAGTATGATCCCAAGGTACTTTGTGCGGGAGCTGACTCAGATTTCAGAGTTGCCAAGTTTGACAGATGCAGGGTGGGTGAAGTTGGGGTCCTTGGTTACATGGAGGAGCTCTGCTATACTGAGATTGATGAAGAGGTTATGCAGGTGGAGCCAGTTGATGGTTTCAATGAGGCAGCTTGAGAGCATAGAGTAGTCTGGCATGGAAGTGTATAATGGTGTGAAAATCATTATATCATCTGCATATATCAGAAACTGGACTGGGAATTGCTGGATGATATCACATAGAGGCCAAATGTATAGACTGAATAGTAGAGAAGAGAAAGAGGAACCTTGTGGTACACCCTGATTAAGAGTGAATGAAGTTGAGGTTTGTGTTTGAATCCTTATCTGCTGATTGCGACTGGTGAGATATGAGTGGAACCACTTGAAGGGAGGGGGGGGGTGCCGCGAATGCCAATTTGGTGGAGTTTGTTGAGGAGGAGCTGGTGGGATAAAGTTTTGAAGGCGGTATAGATGTCTAGAAAAAGCAGGAAGAAGCCTTGTGTGATTCGATGCCAATGATGAGTGAATTTAGCAGGGAGGTCATTGGAGTTTCCGTGCCATGATTGGGTCTGAATCCATGCTGCTGTGCGTTTAACAGTGCATGAAGGTCTATGTAATCTTGAAGTTGTATTTTTATGGCTTTTTCAATTATTTTGGAGATGAAAGGTTTACTGGTTATAGGTCTGTAGAAGGACGGTGAGTGGGAATCCTAATTTGGCTTCTTCAGGAGTGGTCTGATTGATAATTGCTTGAGGGAGGGAGGAAGGAATTTTTGGTCGAGGGAGGAGTAGACAATGTCAGATATGAAAGGTAGGAATTGGTCCTGTGTAACTTTCAGCCAGGAGACCGGACATGGGTCAAGCGATGAGGTAGTAGTATTGAGATTGCAGATGATTTTGCTGAGCTCCTCATGTGAGAGAGTTTTGAAGGTGGTCCAGTGTTGCTCTTGATTAGGCTTTTCATTAGAGGTTGGGATGAAGAGGCTGGTTGATGATGTCTGTTTGCTCTTGGCTAATAGATGTGAGACCATGTCTTGGGGATTGAGGGAGTGGTCCTGGTTGGAGTGAGAAGGATCTTTGGTGAGCAATTTGATGATTTTGAAAAGTTCTCTAGGGTTGTTTATCGTGCATGTGAGTAGATTATTGTAGTATTCTTGTTTGGCCTGGAAGGTGGATTCGTGGTATAATTTGAGTTCCTGTAGGTACCGAGATTTGAGTTGTGGGTTTTGGGTTTTTCTTCATAGACGTTCAAATCAATGCAGGTTGTGTTTCTGTGTTTTTAAGGTTCAGGAGTACTAGGGAGCATGCGATCATTGATGGGTCCATTGCGGTGGTGAAGATGGTTGAGTTCCATGAGCATACTTTAATTTTGAGGTCCTTCTATGCTGGCAGGGAGATTAAAGCTGGGATGTTTTTTTGGATGAAGGCTTGTTCATTGAATGAGAGAAATTTCCAAGTTGCTGGGGGGGAACTCTGAGGTGCTGTTCATAGACAGGAGTTGGGTATGCTGAAAGAGATGATGTTGTAATCAGACCAGGGAACGGGGATCATTGATAGAGGGGGATATCTGCTAGCATTTAGGAGTCAGTTGGAGAAGAAAATTATATCTAGGATGCCGCCTTTTTAGCGTGGATAGAGGTGGATACGGTCTGTGTGAGTTGTAGGTCTGTCATGGCTTCGAGGAAGGCTGAGTGGGAGGCATCCATGCAATTACTGACCTATCACAATTCAGAAAGGCTCTCAAATCCCACTTATTTACTCAATACTACCAGATTAACCCTACCACTACATAAGTGCCTCTCCCTCACCCCCTCAAGTTAATATATCAACTCCATTGTACACATGTTCACACTGAATTCCCAATACTCGGTCTCATTGTACATATGTAAGTAGTTTAGTTTGCATTCCCCGTTTATCCAAGTTATTACTCCTGTTCTATGTAAAGCATAAACATGTTATCCAAGTTGTTTTCTCCTGTTCTATGTGAAGCCAAACAGTTTGTTATGGTCATTTTGTTGTATGTAAGCCGCGCTGACAATAGTGCGGTATATAAGAAATTGTAATAAATAAATAATAAATAATAATGATGCAGATGTAGGTTTAAATCACCAAGGAGTATGAAGTCTTTGTGTGTGAGTGAGTGGGAGCAGATTTCCTCTAGTATTGTAGCGAGCTCTTCAGCGTTGACTTGAGGTGGTCTTTAGGTGAGGCAGATGGAGAGGTAGAGGTTGGAGAGTGTGATGATGTAAGGTTAGGGGTGGAGGTATGGTTTATGGTGTTGAAATCAAGGCTCTTTATTGTGAGTATACATACTCCGCCTCCTCTACTGGATGTCCAGGGGCAATTGTGGATGTTGTAGGTGATTATGTTGAGCTGGTTGATTAGGACATTGTCATTCTCAGTGATTTGTATTCTATTGCGGGCGGAGTATGAATTAATGAGGCCCTCAGGCATGGGCGTGCCTGCCAATGCCTATATTTATGATGCTGGGGTTCAGTGGGCTTGATCGGCCTTGTGAAAGTAATTGGAGAGGGGCTTCACTTCCTGTTCGCTTCCCTGATGCCGATAGGGTAGTTGTGCAGGAGAACGAGGCAGTCTGCGCCTGCTGGCACCTGTATTTGTGCTGCTGGGATGCAGTGAGCTTGATTGGCCTTGTGGCAGCGATCAGGGAGGGGCTTTCCTTCTTGCTCACCTCCCCGATGCCAAACTGTGCAGGAGAAAGAGGCAGTCTGCGCCTGCCGGTGTCTGTATTTATGATGCTGGGGTGCGGTGGGCCTGAGCAGACTTGTGGCATCGATCGGGGAGGGGCTTCCCTTCCTGCTCACCTCCCTAATGCTGATTGGGCAGTTGTGCATGAGAAAGAGGCAGTCTGCGCCTGCTGGCACCTGTATTTATGCTACTGGGGTGCAGTGGGCTTAATTGGCCTTGTGGCGGTGATTGGGGATTATTTTGTAAGCTCTGATGAGCAGGGACTTTCTTTATATATATAACTGTGCAGCGCTGTGTATGCTTTGTAGTGCTATATAAATGATTAACAGTTACTTGTGGCCATGCACTGAATCCTCTGTGTTGAGACACAAAAGACTTGAGAGGCACAACTGTCATTTTTTGCATGGTTTTGATCCTTTCTTTTTCTATTGAAAAAGCTGCTTTTCATGTTTACTGTTGTTGTGAGGACCACCCCCAATTGGGCCCTGATCCTTTCTCTCATTTGGGTCCGAACTTCAGTGGGGAAAATAGACCGTCTGCAAGGCAAAGGCGAAGGGTCACAAGTAATGGAACCACAAGTGACCTCATCACTGGCAAAGTACAGACTTTTTATACCTTTTCTGGTACAAGGAAAGTAGGTGGGCTATAAAGCATCTTAGAACTTTTCCCATGGACAAAGCAAATTATTTTACAGGCTGTTTCCTTTAGGAACAAAAGGCATGTTGAAGAGAGGTGAGATAAGAATATGGAATACAGAGAGGTGTGAGGAAGGAGGGATGAAAGTGTCACTTTGGCCAAAGGGTCCCAGTAAAGCTTCAGGAATATGCATGAGAACTAAGGTTTTGGACGTGAGTTCTGATGTCCAAACATAAGATAAGGAGGTGAGAACTGGGGGTGGCATCCTGATCTTAATTGCAATTACTTCGAACTTGCAGGACAAGGTTTGACTCTGATAAGGACACAGCATCAGAGTCAAGCCTTGAGGAACAAAGGAATGTCTTCTAGATAAACTAGATATTAAACTAGATGTTAGGGGAAAGCCGACAGTCGCCCAAGAGCGGATGGTTCGGAAGAATGTATCCTTGAAGGATACTACCAAAAGCAGAGAGGTTCCACAAAAAGTAAAGTAGCCCAATTTCCCTCGAGTATGGAGCAGAAAGAGCTTAAAGATCCCAAATTACCCATGTCTAACAATAGCCAAATTAATATGAATAAAATACATTCTCTAAAATGCTTGTATGCAAATGCTAGAAGTCTAAAAAATAAGATTGGAGACTTAGAATATATAGCACTAAATGAAAGGTTAGATATTTTATTTATTTAATGGTATTTATATACCGCCTTATCATTCAATCAAAGCGGTTTCCACGGCAAACAATCAAGGGGGCAAATGTTTTCATGCAGTGTACAGAGTGATGTGTGTATGTGTTGGCGGGGATGTGATTAGATTTGGTTTATCTACATAGTGCGCTATTATACATCATGAGCTATTATACAGTCTTATATACAGTCTTGGGGTGGTGCGGGGGGGGGGGGGGTTTGATGAACTGACTTGTATGCTGGCTTAGGGGGTATGTCCATAGTGATCGATGAACAGGGTTGTCCTCAGCTGTTTTCGGAAGTCCTTGATTTCTGTGGTTAGTCTCAGATCATCTGGGAGGGAGTTCCATATGAATGGAGCAGCCAGGGAGATTGCTCGTTGTGCGGTGTCTTTGTGGTGAAGTCTTTTGGGGTGTTAACCCGATTGGAGGTGTCTCTTCTTCTTGGCCGTGTGCTTGTGTCGGGTTATATGAGTGTGTGTAGGCTTATGGCGGAGGAGTGTTGTTTGATCTTGAATATGTTTATGATAGTCTTGTATTTGATGCGTGAGATGATTGGGAGCCAGTGCAGTTCTTTCAGTATGGTTGTGATGCGATCGTGTCTTGTAGTACCGGCTATAATGCGGGCAGCTGTGTTTTGGGCCAGTTGTAGTGGTCTGAGGGTCTGCTTTGGTAGCCCGGTGTATATTGGATTGCAGAAGTCTAGTAGAGGGGTTATCAGCGCCTGGCAAACGGTGCGAAAGTGCTCTGGGTCGAGGAGGGGCTTGAGTCTTCTGATGAGTCGCATTCTTAGGTATGCACTTTTGGTTGCTCTGCCTATGTGTGCTTGGAGGTTAAGTTCTTTGTCCAGGATGACTCCGAGGTACTTAACTTCTGATTTTATGGGTATGAGTGCATCTCTTATCTTGATGTCGGGTGGGGGGATAAAGGCCGGGTTTCGTGTGATGATCAGTGCCTCCGTCTTGCTGTAGTTGATTGATAGGTTGTTTTCCTGAAGCCATTTTGCCATTTGGGTGAGGCAGTTTGTTATGTTGGTGTAGTCCGGGTTGTCGACTGAGATGGGTGTGTAGATCACTAATTAATGGATTGGAATATCAGAGACATGGTGGAAGGAGGACAACCAGTGGGACACTGTGATACCTGGGTACAAACTATATTGTAATGATAGAGCTGATCAAATTGGTGGAGGGGTTGCTCTCTATGTTAGAGAAGGCATTGAGTCAGAAAGGATTAAAGTTTTGCAGGAAACAAAATTTGCTGTAGAATCTCTATGGATTGAAATTCTTTTATTTTTTTTATTTTTTATTTTTTTATTATTTTCACAATAATGCATTTACACATTACCAACAGTTCAGTCACAGACAAAATTAATACATCAGATGCAAAACAGCAAATAAAGAAAAAAACAACTCTGATATAGCCCACATTAAGAAACTTGGCTGAGTGTTAACAAAAATAAACACTATATCTATCAAGAAAATAAGATACAAGGTCCATATAAAGGAGGCTACCTTATTCAAAAGCACTCTGTGTCTCAACCTGTGCTTTCCGCTTCTCAGACAAAAAACTTTCTAAATGAGTAACTTCAGTGAAGACATAAGAAACATCCTTCCAAGTAATTAAACACTTACACGGAAAGCGAAGAAAAAATGAAGCATCCCCTAAAGACAGTACCTGAGGCTTTAAGGCTAAAAACAGCCTACGCCTAAGCTGAGTACTTCGTGATACGTCAGGAAATACATTAACAAGATGACCACAAAACTTAGTGGCCATATGCTTAAAAAACGCACGAAGTACACACTGTTTAACGTCTTTAGACCAAAAAGTCACTATCAAAGTGGAACGAGTATCAATTATGTCCTGGGAGTCCTCCAAGAAAGCACTTTTCCCCACTGCCGATTGCTCATTCGTCTCCTGAGGGCATCTCCCTAAGTTCAGGAGGACGCTCTCCTCCACCGTGTCCTTCCCATCTATGGATTGAAATTCCATGTAAAAGGGGGAAGGCGATGGCAGTGGGGGTGTACTATCGAGCGCCTGGCCAGAATGACCAAATGGATGATGAAATGCTCAAAGAAATCAAGGAAGCTAACAAACATTACAGCGCAGTAATAATAATGGGTGATTTCAATTACCCCGGTATCGACTGGGTCAGTGTCACGTCAGGACATGCTAGGGAGATAAAGTTCCTAGATGAAATAAATGACTGCTTCTTGGAGCAGCTGGTTCATGAACCGACCAGAGGGGAAGCCATATTAGACCTAGTCCTTAGTGGAACACCAGATCTAGTGCAAGACATAAGGTTGTTGGGGCCACTTGGCAATAGTGATCATAGCATGATCGCCTTTGATTTAATTAGTGGAGGAGGGATAGTAAGGAAATCCACAGTACTACCTTTTAACTTTCGAAAGGGAGACTATGATAAAATGAGGAAAACAGTTAAGAAAAAACTAAAAGGAGCAGTTGTGAAGGTTAAAGACGTACATCAAGCTTGGGTGTTGTTGAAAAATACTATCTTGGAAGCCCAGACCAGCTGTATTCCACGCTTTAAGAAAAGTGGAAGGAAGTCCAAAAAACTGCCAACATGGTTTAAAGGTGAGGTCAGAGAGGCTGTTGTTGCCAAAAAAGCATCTTTCAGGAAATGGAAAAAAGAGCCAAACGAAGAAACCTGGAAACAGCACAAGCACTGGCAAGTCAAATGCAAGGCATTGATAAAGCAGGCAAAGGGAGAATTTGAGAAGAAGCTTGCTGCGGAAGCAAAAACATGAAATAAAGACTTTTTCAAGTACATTCGTAGCAAAAAACCTGTGAGAGAGTCAGTTGGTCCATTAGATGATAAAGGGGTTAAAGGAGCACTAAGAGGCGACAAGGCAATAGCGGAGAGACTGAATGAATTCTTTGCTTCGGTCTTTACTGAGGAAGATGTAGGGATGTTACCCATGACTGAAGTGGTATTTAAAGGTGTGAAAGAATTGAAGGAAATATCGATACATCGGGAAGATGTATTACAACTATTAGATAAATTGAAGAGTAGCAAATCACCTGGGCCGGATGGTATACATCCAAGGGTGTTGAAAGAAATCAAATATGAGATTGCAGACCTGCTATTAGTAATCTGTGAACTATCATTAAAATCATCTCTAATACCTGAAGATTGGAGGATCGCCAATATAACACCAATTTTTAAAAAGGGTTACAGGGCACAGGGGTGATCCTGGAAACTACAGACCAGTGAGCCTGACATCAGTACCGGGAAAAATGGTAGAAACCACCATAAAGAATAAAATTACTCAGCATGTAGATAGTCATGACCTAATGGGAGACAGCCAACATGGCTTTAGACAAGGAAGATCTTGTCTTACTAATCTGTTATGTTTTTTTGAAGGAGTGAATAAACAGGTGGACAAAGGTGAGTCGGTTGATATTGTGTATCTGGACTTTCAGAAAGCCTTTGACAAGGTCCCTCATCAGAGACTTTTGGCAAAACTAAAGAGTCATGGGATAGGAGGCAGTGTAGTATTGTGGATCAGGAACTGGTTAAAAGATAGAAAGCAGAGGGTAGGGCTAAATGGCCAATTTTCCCAATGGAGAAAGGTGAATAGTGGTGTACCCCAGGGATCTGTGCTGGGTCCGCTGCTTTTTGACATATTCATAAATGACCTGGAAAGTGGAATAATGAGTGAGGTTATCAAATTTGCAGATGACACAAAACTATTTAAAGTTGTTAAAACCCAAGAGGATTGTGGAAAATTGCAAGAGGATCTTGATAAATTGGAAGACTGGGCATCAAAATGGCAGATGAAATTTAATGTGGACAAGTGCAAGGTTATGCACCTAGGGAAGAACAACCCAAACTATGGTTACACAATGCAAGGTTCCACATTAGGAACCACCACCCAGGAAAAAGATTTAGGTGTCATTGTGGATACCATGTTAAAACCCTCGGCCCATTGTGCAGCGGCGGCCAAGAGAGCAAATAGAATGCTAGGTATGTTAAGGAAAGGAATGGAAAATAAAACAAAAGATATAATGCCTCTATATCGTTCCATGGTGAGACCGCACCTTGAATATTGTGTGCAATTCTGGTCGCCGTATCTTAAAAAGGATATAGCAATTTTAGAAAAGGTTCAGAGAAGAGCCACCAAAATGGTAAAGGGGATGGAAGGATACTCCTATGAAGAAAGGCTAAAAAGGTTAGGGCTCTTTAACCTGGAAAAGAGACGGCTGAGGGGAGATATGATAGAAGTCCATAAATTAATGAACAGAGTGGAATGGGTAAATGTAGATCGATTGTTTACCTTATCAGAATATAGAAAGACTAGGGGACATGCAATGAAGCTACAGGGTAAACTATTTAAGACTAATAAAAGAAAATATTTTTTCACTCAACGTGTAATCAAACTCTGGAATTTGTTACCGGAGGATGTAGTAAAGGCTGTTAGTGTAGCTGGGTTTAAAAAAGGTTTGGACAAGTTCCTGGAGGAAAAGGTCCATAAACCATTACTAAGAAGGGACCCAGGATATCAATGCTTGACCCAGTAGAAGCATTGTGGAACCTGTGTCTCTTGGGGAACCTGCTAGGTACATATGACCTAGATTGGCCACTGTTGGAAACAGAATACTGGGCTTGATGGACCTTGGTCTGACCCAGTATGGCATATCTTATGTTCTTATGTTCTAGTTTTACTATAGCCTGCTTTTTAGGCCAACCAGGAGAAAAGGAAACAGTTATGTTAGAGGAAGAAGAAACAGACAGACCATGACTGCAAAAATGTCTCAAAGTTGTGGCTAGGCTAGTGTGTTAATTAAATATAAGCATATTTAATAAAATTCTTAGTGGTAGCTTAGAAGGACCTATTTAGGTCTTCAAGTCTCTTCTCATAAGGCTTCTGATGCAGGCTCCAAATCATTTTGGTCACCTTCCTCTGAACAGTTTCCAGTCTTTTTACATATTTTGCAAGATATGGTTTCCAAAACTGAACATAGTATTCCAAGTGAGGCCTCACCAGTGACTTTTATAGTGGCACAAGTGCCTCTTCTTTCTGCTGTAATCCCTCTTTGTATGCAGCCCAACATCCTCCTGGCTTTTGCCATCGCCTTGTCGCACTGTTTTGCCACCTTGAGATCATCAGAGATAATCACACCAAGGTCTTTCTCCTGACCGGTGCATACCAACCTCTCACCCCCTATCGTGTACATTTCCCTTGGATTTCTGCTACCCAAGTGCATGACACTGCACTTTTTTGGATTAAATCATAGTTGGCAAGCATTAGACCAGTCTTCCAGCTTTTGTAGATCTTTCCTCATGTTAACCACTCCCTCGGGGGAGTCCACTCTGTTTCAAATTTTTGTGTCATCTGCAAAAAGACAGACTTTTCCATTCAGTCCTTCAGCAATATCACTCACAAATACATTGAACAGTGCCGGGCCCAGGAACGAACTCTGGGGCACCCCGCTAATAACCTTCCTTTCATCCGAGTGAGCTCCATGTACCATCACCTTCTGTTGTCAGTCAACCAATTTCTAATCCAGTTTACCATCTTGGTGCCCATCCCCAAGCTACTGAGTTTATTGACAAGCCTCCTATGAGGAACAATATCAAAGGCTTTGCTGAAATCCAGGTAGATGACATCCATTGCATGCCCCTGATCTAGTTCCTTGGTCACCCAGTCAAAGAACTCAATCAGATTTGTTTGGCAAGACCGTCTTTCGGTAAAACAATGTTTCCTCGGATCTTGCAACCTGTTGGTTTTGAGAAAGTTCACTATTCGCTCTTTCAGGAGTGCCTCAATTACTTTTCCTGTGACCAAGGTAAGGCTCACGGGCCTGTAGTTTGACACTTCTTCTCTGTCACCACTTTTGTGTAGAGGTACAACATTAGCCATTCTCCAGTCCTGAGGAACCTCTCCTGTTTCCAAGGCTCTGTTGAAGACATCCTTTAATGGCCCTGCAAGAATCTCTCTGAGCTCTTTCAGTATCCTGGGATGTATCCCATCCGGTCCCATGGCTTTGTCCACTTTCAGTTTAGCAAGTTGTTCTAACACCTCATCTTCTGTGAATGGTGTGGTATCTACTTCATTCCCATTTTTATATTTGGGAGTCACAGCTGGTCCATCTCCAGGATCTTCTTTAGTAAAAAGCAATTTCACTTTTTCAGTGTCACTTTCCACGAGTCCTTTCCCAGCACTTCTGAGTCCTGCAATTCCAACTCTGATCTTCTTCCTTTCCCGAATATACCTTGTTGGGATATCTTGGCGTAGGGATAGTTTTGCTCCTTCAGATGCTATCTGTGACTGTAATCATGGCCTGCCTGCAGTTTGCACGATGGAGAAAAAAAAAATGTCCTGTGGGCTAAGAAAGTATATGCTACAATACAGCCTTGCGGCCTGCTGTAGTCTGGAGGCCTTGCTTTGAGTAGAGGTACGTGGAGTCAGGCTCAGAGAGAAATACAGGCCTGCTCAGTGAATTAATTAGCAGAACACATACTTTCGGCCTTGAAGAAGAAAAAGGAAAATGTCATTTAGCACCAGGAGATGAAAGACCATAAAACAGGCCAAGGAATGCAGGAAAGATTTGCTTCACAGCACAGATAAGGAGCACAATTAAGCAAAAAACCTTGAGAGCACCATCTGCAAGGGAGGGTAGCCCTAAGGCATAATTGGCATTATTCATGGGAGGGGGCCTCAGAGAAGGAGTTCTAGCAAAGTTTTCTTTCTTTGCTAGTAACTCTGACTTTTACAGAATAACATCAGACTTCTAGAAGTTTTTGTGACGGAGAATATCTTTATAAGGGGAAGGCTCCATTACTCAGTGGGCAGTCTGCTCTCTGATCCTGGACAGAGAGGGGGTTGCCTGTCACAGTCTCAGACAAGAGTATTTTGCTCTCTGCACTGGTGATTTATTTCGCTTTGGTATACCAATAAAGAAGCTTTGCATCTGAGCAGAAGTTTGTCCTGAGTAATTTGTTGCTAATTGGTAATTGGTAATATCTAGAAAAAACAGCTGTTGTGGGATACAGGGCCCCACAACCTGAAGAAAGTTTTGTCGCCACCCTTAACATCTTTAGCCATCTTTTCCTCTGCCTTTGATTTTGCTATCCTTATTTCTCTTTTAGACTCTTTGAGCTTGATCCTGTATTCATTTCTGTGTTCTTCTGTTTGCAAGCTTTTGAATTTTGTGAAAGCTGTGTTTTTTGCCTTTATTTGAGCAGCCACCTCTTTGGAAAACCAAATAGGTTTCCTTCTCCTCTTGTTTTTATTTACTTTTCTTACATATTTATCTGTTGCCCCTTTTATTGCCACCTTTAGTTTAGCCCATTGCAATTCAACTTCCCTTATCTCCTTCCGCCCTGTCATCTCCTCCTTTAAGTACTCGGCCATTTTATCGAAGTCAGTGTTTTTGAAGTTTACTACTTTGAGCTTGCTATGATTGGCCTGTACCATGGCTTTTATCTCAAACCACACCGTGTGATCATCGCTGTTGTTCACAGGGGCACTCACGCAGACATTCGACATGCTATCACCGTTGGTGAGCACTACATCCAGCGTTGAGCTTTCCGTGGTTGGTTCCATCACCATTTGTCTAAGTAATGCATCTTGGAGAGCATCCACAATTTTTTTGCTTCTTTCCAGATGTGCAGAAGGAGTAATCCAATCCACATCAGGTAGATTAAAGTCACCCAATATGATTGCTTCCCCCTTTGTTGCTATCTTGGCAATATCTATAATCAGTTCATTATCTCTCTCTTCAATTTGAGTCGGAGGTCTGTAGACTACAGCAATATGGATGACAGCGCCATCTCCTCTTTCCAACGCAATCCAGAGCGCTTCTTCTTTTCCCCATGCCCCCTGCATTTCAGTAGCTTTAATATTGCTTTTCAATACTATTAAGTGATACGTCCATAGAACTTGCTTATGTAAGAAATTAACTTTATTTTTTATTTTATCAATATTCCAACTTCATCAACGTATGTTGCAAACCACAAGGTACTTCCCAGGCTGTTCTTCAGGAAAACCTATCATCCAATTTTCAAACTGTATTCAGTATTCAAAGCTTCAATTTGATGCAATGCAATTCTTCAAAACAGCTCCTAGGTAAACCATTGTGCATTAAATTACTTATGTTTAAAAACAAATGTTACTCTTCAGGGTCTCGATGCTCAGCTCCGGCGCCTCTATGGCGTTTCAAAAGATTATTTTCATCAGGAGACCTTTATCCTACAACAAATTACATAACAACAACTTAAGATACTACCTAATTAAAAACATACTAAAATTTAACTAGAAACTACAGCTACTTACATTGCGTGATGCTGCCCGCGCTTCCCCTCTTTCACTTAACTGCGGGGGAACGCCGCGCATGCGAGATGGTAATTTCTAAGAAGGTGTTAATATTGCTTTTGACATACAAGGCTACTTCTCCTCTTCCATTTTCTCTGTCTCTTCTGAATAGATTATAGGCAGCTATGGCTATATCCCAATCATGTGATTCATTAAACCATGTTTCTGTAATGGCAACAATGTCCAAATCCGTTTCCACCATTAGGGCTTCCAGGTCCGGAATTTTGTTGGCTAAGCTTCGAGCATTTGTGCTCATTGCTTTCCAGCATTTACCTGGCTTGTGTATATTTTGCATTGATTTTGTTCTGCCCACTTCTTCCCACTTGTTTTTGATGTGTGGTTTAAAAGTGTGGCTGTTTCTGATGTTATTCTGCTTTTGCAGGGGGTGGCATGCAGATGTTGACCTTCCACATCCGTCACCCCCTTTTCCTAGTTTAAATGCATATCCACATACTGCCTGAATTTTTCACTTAGGATTCTTTTCCCTGCGACAGAGAGGTGTAGTCCATCAGCACAGTATAGTCTCTTGTTGGTCCATCTGTCGCCCCAGTTGCCAATAAATCTGAATCCTTCTTGTTTGCACCAGGTCTGGAGCCATGTATTAAAGCTGTTAATGCGATGCAGCCTTTTCGTCCCCTTACCAAGAACAGGTAGAACTTCTGAGAATGCAACAGTGTTAACAATCCTTTTGGGCTGTAGAGGCACTGTTTCTAGCCAGGTCATTTGTGCCCAAGTGGATATTAACATCAAGTTTGGAGTGTTCACTTTTTGTGCTAAGTACTTCAACAACTTGGTTTGTATTCCTGCTGGCTGAAGAGCCTGCTAGGCACATGACTGTCTTCTCTCCTTGGAACTGTGTTCCCAAGTTGGTGCCTCTGATGATGGAATCTCCAAGTATTAGCAGTTTTCTGTTTGGTGAGGTTTTCTTCATATTTTGGTGCTTTAGCAGGAGATTGGGCATTGTCTGTCTCATTTAAGGGCCCTTCAGTTTCTTTGGATTGGGCACCCTTATTAGCCAAGGCAGAGAAGGCATTGTGCAGGAATATCTCTTGATGTATGGGATGTCTCTGCGTTACAGGTTGCAATCTACCAGAACCCAGTGTGATCTATTTGTTCCTGGGGTGTTTGATTCTTTGTGGGAGTGGTGGTGGACTTTGTTCAGTTTGTATCCTAGAAGAGGTGTGCTTCATTGCAGCCAGTTGCTCCCTCAATAGAGATACTTCTTTATGCATGGCAGCTAGGTCTTTTCTTAGTAGAGTTAGTTCTTCATGCATGGCAGCTGACTTTAGGCATATAGGACAAGCTTTTAGGCTCCAAATGATTCTTCTTTGAATGACAGTACCGCAGTTATTGCACTGAATACACGACATGTTAATTAAGCAGTCCCAGAAGAGGAAGAAGAATAATAAGAAAATATGAAGATGTGGGCTTTAACCCAAGTTAGGAACGATAGATGGAACGTATGTGACCACTATATAGGCAATGAAGCCCCAGGGGTGGGTGGGGTGAGGGGTAGGGTGGGCGGGAACCTAAGTGTCTCTGGCCAGTAGGCTGTTCCTGAACTGTGGGCACATACAATGGAGTAGGTAAGGGAACCCACCAATAAGGACAAATAGATAGATAAATATGTGGAACCAAACAGACAGACAGACAGATAGAACTCACAGTTAAGCAGCAAATAGAGCAAAAATCACCTTTTGGGAGAGCTCTGGAAAGCACTCCTCTTCTCAAGGAACAGAAAGGCAATCTGAGCAAGCCCACGTGCAGAACAGGAAATGGAGATCTACAACAATAGCTTAGCTAGACCAATCCAGGACAAAACCCTAGTCTATTCTCAACCTTCTGCCGCCTTCAAGAAATTTCATGATACGTGCTGGCGACAGTCGTCTTCTCTTTATCCTTGCTCACATTTGGACCCTTCACAGTTGATACCTGTTCGGTGATGAAGCCTCGTTCTGGTGCATTCATCTCCAGGATACGAGTTTCTCTGCCTTGACCTTTACCCTCAACAGGGAGGATTGAAGAG
This sequence comes from Ichthyophis bannanicus, assembly GCA_033557465.1. Taxonomy (NCBI): domain Eukaryota; kingdom Metazoa; phylum Chordata; class Amphibia; order Gymnophiona; family Ichthyophiidae; genus Ichthyophis; species Ichthyophis bannanicus. The sequence continues at coordinate 54,150,200 of CM066032.1, forward strand.
AACACCACCTGCACCCCTATCTGCTTCACCCTTTGTCCCAGAGCCATGAAGTCACTTTTGATATGCTCAGAGGGATACCTGGCAGTATCATTTGTGCCGACATGGATTAGCAACATTGGGTAATAGTCAGTGGGCTTGATGAGTCTCGGCAAACTCTCTGTAACATCTCGGATTTTGGCATCTGGCAGACAGCATATCTCCCTGGACATCAAGTGGAGTGTGGAGTGGAGGAGTGGCCTAGTGGTTGGGGCAAGGTACTTCGGGCCGGAAGGTTGGGGGTTCAAATCCCACTAGAGGACAGCAACCTTGGGCTGGAAGGACTGGGGTTTCTAGTCCCACAGGTGCTCCTTGTGGTCTTGGGCAAGCCACTTAACCCTCCATAGCCCATGTTCCCTGTAAAATAGTTCTCTGTGTGCTGTGCTTTCCTGTCTAATCAATGTGTTTATACCTCAAAAATTTCCTGTCATGATTTGACAATTTCCAATCTGTAATCAAAAAACGCTGCTGATCGCTGGAAGTAGCGGTATACAAAATGTATACTAAATAAAAATAAAATAAATAAAGTCTGGTCAGCAGATGTAGCCTTAAAATCTAGTTCTCTTTGTGTTCAGTTGTTGCAGAGTTATTATTGTTGCGGAGTGGAGGAGTGGCCTAGTGGTTGGGGCAAGGTACTTCAGGCCGGAAGGTCGGGGGTTCAAATCCCACTAGAGGACAGCAACCATGGGCTGGAGAGACTGGGGTTTCTAGTCCCACAGGTGCTCCTTGTGGTCTTGGGCAAGCCACTTAACCCTCCATAGCCCATGTTCCCTGTAAAATAGTTATGTCCAAGTTATAATACCCTGTTCAATGTAATTTCAGTTTGTTCAATGTAAACCGCACTGATGCAGAATAGCGCGGTATATAAGAGAATGTAAATAAATAAATAATGCTTGCCATAGTTATACTGAAGCTTCCCTCTAGGGGTGCATGACTGTATACCAGTGATGATGTCACAAAGCTTCTGTGATTTTCTCTGTCTCACAAATCTGCTGACAGGGGAGCACTACCCACTTGTCTGAAATGGTCTAGCAGGATTCTAGGAAAGGAAATTAATGGTAAGTCAAATTTCACCATAGTTCTGTTGCAGAACCTTTACTTCGATCAAGAAGCAACATTTTGAATGGAACAAGGAGAAACAGAATGATTTAAAATCAGCAAAGTATATGACAAAGCTGCATACTTTTCCCCTACCTGTTTAATTTACATGCAGAACAAATAATCAAAGAAGCATAACTGCATGAAGACTACTAAGGTGTGAAGATTGATGGAAGACTCATCAACCACCTTCGCTATGCTGGTGATACCACAATACTATCTGAAAGTGAAGACGATCTGAAACATTTGCTTCTCAATATCAAGAAACATAGGGGTATGTTTACTAAACCGCGGTAACGTTACATACCGCGCGTTAAGTAACGTTACCGTGCGGTGTGTAACATTCCCGCTCGGTAACATAATGTTACTGCACGGTAACGTTACAACCCACAAGGAAGCATTCCGCGGTGCGGTACACACCGCAGAGGGCGGAGAGCAGGGATCAATGGGCGGAGAGTGGGCGTGGAGAGGCTCCCTGCACACTAACGTGCTGAACTGAAGGGCTGAATCCTACCGCGAATGAAAACCTGGCATTAGATGCCCATTTGCAAGAGAGAGAAACAATTTAAGTGTTAGCAATGTACAGCCTAGGCAGGGAGCCCGAGAAAGGTGATAGTAGTGCTCCATCTGCAGCAACAGTATAGTGGCCAAGTATGAAAGGCCATTATGGTGATGGTGCAAATGGGGCATAGGGGGGCTGCAGGCGGGACATGCAGTGGGGGCAGCTGGGGCACAGAGTGAACTAGGCCGTCGCCCAGGTGGCACATAGGAACATAGAAACTGGAAATCAGCAGGACAGCAGCTGACCAGGGCCAAACATGCCCAGTAGTCCGTGTTACACAGTGTCCCATCCAGGGGACATTACCCAGCAAGTACCCCAAAAGTCACACAGGTACCACTATGCCTGTAATAGGGCAAGCAGTGCACATCTGGGGACCACACTAACAAGGGTCCATAGACCACACCCAGGATAGGTCCCAAACAGTTCATAGACCCAGCTAACTGAGCACACTTTATGGCAGTCCCTAGTAAGGCATTGCAGGGTGTGCCCGTACGTTGTCGGAAACATATATACACCCAGTAGGCCAAACTGGGTACACCGTACCTGAGGTGCATACCCTAGCCTGTCCACAGTCGGGAGTAACAACACACTCCACCTACATCTACCCAGTCCACCCTAGCCAATAGTTGCTAAAGCACCAGCCTGACATCCCCCCCAGCCATCACTCCCCCATGTGGAAGGGACATAACATTGGTAGGCAGTGATGGGGGGGATGTGTGGTTGTCATGTATGTATGCCTCGCCACCCCAGTCCCCACACCCTAGGCACCCACCTACCTGCACAGTGGATGGCCTGGGACTGCGCACGACCAGCACCGACAGCATATGGTCATGTCAGCATGTCAGGGAGGGTGTTTTTGTACTGGAGGGAGCAGTGTCACCCACCTGCAGTGGACCTAGGCCGTGCCCTGTACCAGTACGTGGTGTGCAGTGCAACAGAAAAGATCTGCCTGAGGAAAGTAAGGGTTGCCCCAGGAACCACTACTCCTCTCTGGCAATAGTGTGGTGCAGTACACACAGTCAGTATGTCAATATGTAGAAGGACACAGGTTCAAGTCCCAGGTGTGGATCCTAAAGAGCATCTCCCCACATTTTACCCCACAATGCAGATACAACAGCAACATGTACAAACCCCAAAGCCGCGTCGAACAGGGGTCAAAACGCCCACTCATACAGGCTCCACTATCCAAAGCTTCATGGAAAGTCAGGCTGTTGGCCCCAGCACAGAGCTGCAGTTATCAGCAGAGCACTACTACTACCCCCTGCACAGTTTAGCAATGTCGGCACTGTGATCAGGACCAGTGTGGCGAGCAGGATTGCCAACCACCCCTATCATTGCACAATGCTGCAATAGGAGTTTGTGTGTATGTATGTCTATCAGTTGTTTTGTGGCTGCCTACTCTGCTCTGGGCTCACAATGTCCCACTGTTACCAGCGTCAGCCTGCAAATGTGCATAATGAGGAGCAAGGTATTGTGGGTATGGCCCATACAGGGCGGGTTGGCAGGATGCATCTGCACAGGTTGTATGGCAATGGCTGGGACACTGTAGTGCCCGACCACCACCTGCATGGACAGTGTGGTCACAGCATGGCATGTTGTGAGGTCACTCTCACCCTGACCGAGCAGTGACCATGGCATTTCTATGCTCCCACATAGTGCTCCATGCTGTTTGTCTTCAGTTATACCTGTGTGTTCCTAGTGCTGGGTCTCAATCACTGAGATGCCTGCTTGATGTCTGTGTTGTACATCCTATTTCTAGGTGCACAGGGTTCCCCTGTGAGCATGCACTATGGACTGGCTAGTGGACTGTCTGCAGTTAGTCTGTGAATGGTTGGAGCACCTTGTAAGGTGCTGCAGGTGCTGTCTTCTGGTGAGTGGCAGTTGAGGTTTCCCCAGTTTATCCCAAGCATTACTGCTGGACTGCCACAGTCATAGGTATAGCTCCGGGCCCACCAGCCCCGGAGGGCTGTCCTCTGCCAGCAGGACTGTGGTTGCTTGTCCTACAGCCAGGTCTCAGGCACCTGTCCCTCTACTCCCTCACCCAATGTTCCCTCTAATTTTCTGTAGGCTGTGTGCGCATAAAATATCAGCTGTGCAGCTTTTGAAGGAAGGTTACATTTTTGTGCGCCACATAACGACACTCGGAGTTATATACTTTAAAATTTGACTACACGTCGGAATACAGTATGTACACCACATCGATTTTAATCAAATTAAATGAAAATAGACGATTACTAAATGAAGCGGAAAATTTCTAGTAATTACAATCACAACTTTTAAATTTTAAGACGTCTGTGTTGTTTTCTATCAGAATCAGAACCGTAATTTTTGTGCGCTCTATTGTAAAGTATGTGCGCTCGCTCGGCGAGGTGTGTGCGTGCGCACATGCGCACAGCTTAGAGGGAACAGTGCCCTCACCTACAAAATGGGTGATTGTGGGTCTTTGGGGCATATAGTATATAATACTTTGACCCGCAGAGACAGTGCTACGTCCGCCTCATGTGAGTCGAGACACCCCTCTGCACTGATAACAGATGCCCATAGCAACCAGACCATAACACTGGGTATGCAGTAATCTGGGTGGTGTCTGGCCCCACATGTGACTGCAGGACACAGAAGTACTTTTGGTTGCACTGCTAGGAACAGCAGCGGGATGGGGGCTTTCCAGTCTTTTGCACTGAGTGTCACATGTATGATTTTTTCCCAGTTGGTGAGAGGTCTTACATGTGCACTAGGTGCAAGGAGCTCTTTGCTCTCAGGGAACGAGTCCGTTCTCTAGAGGCTAGAGTAGCAGATTTGGAAAACATAAGAAAGACAGAGAGGTACATAGACGAGACCTACAGGGATATAGTCCTGAAGTCCCACCTCCAGTCTGGCAGCACCCCTGTTGCCATGGAGGAGAGAGGTTACGTGACAGGAGAGCATCACCCTGGTGTAGCAGGAAGTGATCCTGTAACTAGGACCTGTCCTCCAGGTGATGTAAAACCCTCTCGCACCAAGGAAGTTTCTCCAGGGCCATGTGCCCATGAGGGAAGGGTTAGGACAGCCGTTATAGTTGGTGATTCGATCATTAGGCATGTAGATAGCTGGGTGGCTGGTGGACATGAGGATCGCCTGGTAACATGCCTGCCTGGTGCGAAGGTAGCGGACCTCACGCGCCACCTAGATAAGGTCTTAGATAGTGCTGGGGAGGAGTCTGCTGTCTTGGTACATGTCGGTACCAATGACATAGGAAAATGTGGTAGGGAGGTTCTGGAGGCAAAATTTAGGCTTTTAGGTAGGAAGTTGAAATCCAGAACTTCCAGGGTAGCATTCTCCGAAATGCTTCCTGTTCCACGCGCAGGACCCAAAAGGCAGGCAGAGCTCCGGAGTCTCAATGCGTGGATGAGACAATGGTGCAGAGATGAGGGTTTTGGATTTGTTAGGAACTGGGGAACATTCTGGGGAAAGGAGGGGCTCTTCCAAAGGGATGGGCTTCACCTTAACCGGGATGGAACCAGGCTGCTGGCATTAACCTTTAAAAAGGAGATAGAGCAGCTTTTAAACTAGATATTAGGGGAAAGCCGACAGTCGCCCAAGAGCGGATGGTTCGGAAGAATGTATCCTTGAAGGATACTACCAAAAGCAGAGAGGTTCCACAAAAGAGTAAGGTATCCCAAATGCCCTCGAGTATGGAGCAGACAGAGCTTAAAGATCCCAAATTACCCATGTCTAACAATAGCCAAATTAATATGAATAAAATACATTCTCTAAAATGCTTGTATGCAAATGCTAGAAGTCTAAAAAATAAGATGGGAGAGTTAGAATATATAGCACTAAATGAAAGGTTAGATATGATTGGAATATCAGAGACATGGTGGAAGGAGGACAACCAATGGGACGCTGTGATACCTGGGTACAAACTATATCGTAATGATAGAGCTGATCAAATTGGTGGAGGGGTTGCTCTCTATGTTAGAGAGGGCATTGAGTCAGAAAGGATTAAAGTTTTGCAGGAAACAAAATTTGCTGTAGAATCTCTATGGATTGAAATTCCATGTAAAAGGGGAAAGGCAATGGCAGTGGGGGTGTACTATCAAGCGCCTGGCCAGAATGACCAAATGGATGATGAAATGCTCAAAGAAATCAGGGAAGCTAACAAAAGTTACAGCGCAGTAATAATAATGGGTGATTTCAATTACCCCGGTATCGGCTGGGTCAGTGTCACGTCAGGACAAGCTAGGGAGATAAAGTTCCTAGATGAAATAAATGGCTGCTTCTTGGAGCAGCTGGTTCATGAACAGACCAGAGGGAAGCTATATTAGACCTAGTCCTTAGTGGAACACCAGATCTAGTGCAAGAGATAAGGTTGTTGGGGGCACTTGGCAATAATGATCATAGCATGATCGCCTTTGATTTAATTAGTGGAGGAGAGATAGTAAGGAAATCCACAGTACTACCTTTTAACTTTCGAAAGGGCGACTATGATAAAATGAGGAAAACAGTTAAGAAAAAACTAAAAGGAGCAGTTGCAAAGGTTAAAGATGTACATCAAGCTTGGGTGTTGTTGAAAAATACTATCTTGGAAGCCCAGACCAGCTGTATTCCACGCTTTAAGAAAAGTGGAAGTCCAAGAAACTGCCAGCATGGTTTAAAGGTGAGGTCAGAGAGGCTGTTGTTGCCAAAAAAGCATCTTTCAGGAAATGGAAAAAAGAGCCAAACGACGAAACCTGGAAACAGCACAAGCACTGGCAAGTCAAATGCAAGGCATTGATAAGGCAGGCAAAGGGAGAATTTGAGAAGAAGCTTGCTGCGGAAGCAAAAACGCGAAATAAAGACTTTTTCAAGTACATTTGTAGCAAAAAACCTGTGAGAGAGTCAGTTGGTCCATTAGATGATAGAGGGGTTAAAGGAGCACTAAGAGGCGACAAGGCGATAGCGGAGAGACTGAATGAATTCTTTGCTTCGGTCTTTACTGAGGAAGATGTAGGGATGTTACCCATGACTGAAGAGGTATTTAAAGGTGCGGAAGAATTGAAGGAAATATCAATACATCGGGAAGATGTATTACAACTATTAGATAAACTGAAGAGTAGCAAATCACCTGGGCCGGATGGTATGCATCCAAGGGTGTTGAAAGAACTGAAATATGAGATTGCAGACCTGCTATTAGTAATCTGTGAACTATCATTAAAATCATCTCTAATACCTGAAGATTGGAAGATCGCCAATGTAACACCAATTTTTAAAAAGGGTTCCAGGGGTGATCCGGGAAACTACAGACCGGTGAGCCTGACATCAGTACCGGGAAAAATGGTAGAAACCATCATAAAGAATAAAATTACTCAGCATGTAGATAGTCATGACCTAATGGGAAACAGCCAACATGGCTTTAGACAAGGAAGATCTTGTCTTACTAATCTGTTATGTTTTTTTGAAGGAGTGAATAAACAGGTGGACAAAGGTGAGTCGGTTGATATTGTGTATCTGGACTTTCAGAAAGCCTTTGACAAGGTCCCTCATCAGAGACGTTTGGCAAAACTAAAGAGTCATGGGATAGGAGGCAGTGTACTATCTTGGATCAGGAACTGGTTAAAAGATAGAAAGGAGAGGGTAGAGCTAAATGGCCAATTTTCCCAATGGAGAAAGGTGAATAGTGGTGTACCCCAGGGATCTGTGCTGGGTCCGCTGCTTTTTGACATATTCATAAATGACCTGGAAAGTGGAATAACGAGTGAGGTTATCAAATTTGCAGATGACACAAAACTATTTAAAGTTGTTAAAACCCAAGAGGATTGTGGAAAATTGCAAGAGGATCTTGATAAATTGGAAGACTGGGCATCAAAATGGCAGATGAAATTTAATGTGGACAAGTGCAAGGTTATGCACCTAGGGAAGAACAACCCAAACTATGGTTACACGATGCAAGGTTCCACATTAGGAACCACCACCCAGGAAAAAGATTTAGGCGTCATTGTGGATACCATGTTAAAACCCTCCGCCCAGTGTGCAGCGGCGGCCAAGAGAGCAAATAGAATGCTAGGTATGATAAGGAAAGGAATGGAAAATAAAACAAAAGATATTATAATGCCTCTATATCGTTCCATGGTGAGACCACACCTTGAATATTGTGTGCAATTCTGGTCGCCGTATCTTAAAAAGGATATAGCGATTTTAGAAAAGGTACAGAGAAGAGCCACCAAAATGGTAAAGGGGATGGAAGGTTACTCCTATGAAGAAAGGCTAGTTTTAGTTTTATTTATGCTTTTGCAAATTTACAAACCAGAAATCAAACAAAGCAAAAAAAGTAATAACAAAGCAATCACAATCCATCTTAACTTACAAGGATCTAGCCAGTCTAATAACAGCCCTAAGAGACACTTTTGCATGTGAGCACACTTAGAGGCATGCTTGCTAAATTGTGCCAACGGTTAACCAGCGCTTTAATGGGGGCCACGATAATGGCTACCACCTGCAAAAACAGAAAGCACACTGCAAATTTCATGCTAACTGCTTAGCGCATGATGAGGCGGGAAATGGGCACTGACTGCGTACTTTGGTTAGCGTGGGGGTTATTAACACGAGTGACCTGCAAATGTTGCAATCAGTGCACACATGTGAACAGTGAATGCTGTCGCTGTATTAGGGAACTCTTCAGTGTAGCCATTGCTGGGAACGTGCTGCGCAAGCCCCCAACAGTTAGTGCAGGGCATTAGTATTTCCTTCAGACACGTATTAAGTGCAAACCGTTAGTGCACATTAGCAAGCATACCCCTCAGTAACCCCACTCAGACCTGTGAAAAGCCACTTATCCTGTCACTAGATACCTTGCATACGTGTATATTTAGTCACCGGATATAAGATTCCTTATGACTTTAGTTGGGTCTATAAAGATCTCCAGGAGTTCTGTACTCCCCAGCTAAGACCTTTTTATGTTTAATCTATTTTTATTCAAAACATCATAAAGTAACAACAGCATACAAATGATGAACAAATCCACAACAACAGCAACAAGCACAAAATATCAAATGCCCATACATATTGCGCCTCTCGACTACCAGCCTCCCCTTTCCCCCCCCACTCCCCCCACCCAGTACCCCCCCCTTTAGATAGACCCCCTCCCCCCCTTTCCCGCCCCACCCCTCCCCAAAACCGCTACCCAACAAACCCCTCAGAAAGAGTGGGGACGAGAGACAAGCGTGAAACCAACAGGCCCGGGGTGGACTCTGCGCCCGGGCCCGCCAGATATTATTAAGAGTCCCTACACTAACCAACCCCACTATCCTATCAAGCCCCCTAACCTACCCCAGTGCACCCCGCCCCCCTCCCCCCCCCCCACCCTAACCCGAACTCCTCCCAGGCCAGGAACACACAGACAGACAGTCACTCGTACCAGCAAGCAATCAAGCTGGGCTGACAGACATCCCGGGGCGGACTGAACACCCCCCTACAGGGGCCCTCAGGGTCCACTCAAGACCCGGCTACGATCCTTCCAGGGTAGAGTGTGCAGATGGGGTCCCCAACCTTCCATAAACCGCTGCCAACGCTTCTCGCTCCCCCTAGCGTACACCTGCTCCATAAGCAGAAGCTTATGCAAATGAATTCGCCAAATTCCATACGTGGGGCCCCTGGCATCTAACCACTGTTGCAACACAGTCGCGCGCGCAGTCACCAACACCAACCGCAACCAACGCCAGACCACTGTTCCCAGCTCAGACGTCCACGAATCTTCCCACACATCTAACACTATATTCTTAGCATTCAATTGCACCAGCCGGTGAAGACAGGCGGCCAAATAGGACCGAACCATCCCCCAGAAGCTCTGAACATGCAAACAACGCCAAAGCATATGGCCTAACGTGGCCCTGGGTTCCGCACATCTGGGACAGCAATGGGAGTCACTCACTCCGGCCCGCCACGCACGAAGAGGAGCAAAGTATAGACGACGCAGGATCTTATATTGCATATCCCTGTGGAGCACCAGCACACTCAGAGAGGGAACAGCAGCCAGCCCCCCAAGAAGTGCATCCGTACGAACCTCCTCCCCGAACTCCACCGTCCACGCCGCCGCCAACTGATCCACATCTAAAGGCGAAACTCCTTCCCACAACATTTTATGTAACCAGGACACTCGTGTCCCCTGCCCGCCGCCCAAAAGCGCCTCCTCAATTACAGAACTAACCGCCCCCCTCAAATCTACTGCGGGAACTGTACGAACATAGCTGCGAATTTGAGCGTACCAAAAGATCTCCTTACTATCCAATGGGTATTGTTGGCAGAGCACTGAGAAATCGAAAACCCCCCCTTCTGGGGTCACCACCTGTTCCAGATTAACAATCCCCAGTCGGCCCCACTGTACAAAATGCGAGCCTCCCAGGCCCGGCACGAAGTCAGCGTTGCCCCGAATGGGGAGATAAGGTGAATGTAACGCCGAGAGTCGGCGACTCGTACAAAAACACCGCCAAGCTGCCCGCACCGGGTCCAGGAGAACGCGCCGCAAATCACCCGCCACCCCCCGAACCCCTCGGGCATGCAGAATATATCGCAAACGGAAAGGGTAAACTGCTGCTGAGAGCATCCCCACCGGGGAGTAATCCTCCAAATCCCACAGCCAGTCGCGGACCAGTCTCAACAAACAGGCAACGTTGTATTTCCGTAAGTCCGGAAAACCCAGACCGCCCAGTTCTCTGGGTTGGCTAAGAATGCCCAAACGTACTCTAGGACGGCGACCCTGCCAGAGAAACCGATTGAACACGCGCTCCAGCCGTCGAAGATCAGAGCGCTGTAAAAACAACGGAAGCGCTTGGAGCATGTATAAAAGCTTGGGAAAAAGGGTCATCTTACACAAAGCTACCCGTCCCCCCAGGGACAGCGGCAAGTCGCGCCATTTATCCACCGCATGCGACACGGCATTGAAAACGCTGGTAACATTCAAACGGTACAAATCCCCGAGGTCGGCGGGCAGGTAGATACCCAAGTATTTAAAATGTCCAGCTGCCCATTTCAATGGGAAAGCACCTGACCAGCCTTGCCCTGCCGCCGACCCTAATAACATCGCTTCCGACTTTTCTAGATTAAGCTTAAACCCCGAAGCCCTCCCGTAAGCCTGTATTAAGTGTAATAGATGGGGGAGCCCATCTTGCGGGTCTCCCAGGTGTACTAGCAAGTCATCCGCAAATGCCGCAACTCGGAACTCCTCCCCTCCCATCAGGACCCCCCCAAACTGCGAGGCCATACGAATCCTGTGCAACAAAGGTTCCAAAGTAAGAACAAAGAGAAGCGGGGAAAGGGGACAGCCCTGACGCATCCCCTTCTGAATAGCAAAGTCCGTGGTCATCTCCCCATTTATCAAAAGCGCACCAATCGGGGGGGCGGAGCCTGATGTCCAGCGGGTTAGACGCTTCGCGCTGAAGCTCCCGAGAGGCCTACTCAGAATCCTGACTTAATACCTACCTAAACTTAATATTTTGCTCCGAACTTACCGGGGTACCTCGGGGGGGATGGCGGCCCACAAACCAGCGCGCTTAGACTTCGGGTCTCCCTCTTCTTCACACGGAAAACGCTCCAAAACAGAGTTGTCTTCCCCACAAAAGACAGTTCCACTTCGGGAAAACCCCGAAATGCAACAGGAGATCTTGGAGGAAATACGCGGTGTGAAGGAACTGGTACAGTCCAACGGAGAAGCGCTCTGAGCCATGCGAGAAGACTTCGGTATGCTTCAGGACCGGCTTGAAGGTCTCTCACTACGGCAGGACAACATGGCGGGGGTCCTCGACTCGCACGTGGTGCGCTTGGTGAAACTGGACAAGGCTGAGCGTCAGATACAGAATCTTCAAAAAGAGTTAGAGGATAGCAATAATCGAGCCCGTCGCAACAATGTAAGGCTCATTGGAGTACCGGAGGGGGCCGAAGCAGGAGATATAAGAGAATTCCTGGTCAAAACTCTTCCCTCCTTGCTGAAGATCACTTTTCACAGAGATCTGGAAATTGACCGAGCACATCGTGTTCCTACCAACATGGCCCTCAATCGGACGACCCCCCGGCCTATCATCTTTCGATTACTGAGATATCAACAAGTTGAGCAGATTCTAAATGCTGCCCGGGCGAATCATCATTTGGAGTTTGAAAGTCATAAAGTCTCCTTCTTCCCTGACTTGGCAAAGCCCACAGTTGACCGTCGGAAGAGACTCCTTGCTTTTCGCCCTAGACTTCAACAGCTACAGGCTCGCTTTGGCCTATTGTATCCAGCGAAGCTCAGAGTGACTCTCCATAACCAAACTAGAACATTCGAAGATCCTGATCTACTAGCAACATTTTTAGATTCCAAAGAAGCAGACCAGATGCGCTAATCCAACAACTTGGATCTGTAACCCGCCGGATCTGCCCGCCATTTTGAATGGCCCGACGCGGTGATCACCGCCTGGAACAGAGACTGCCTGGACTTTTCTTTCTGTCTATATATAACTTTCTTGGTCTCCTATCCCTCCATGATGTGCACCTCGGTTGGATTCGGAACATGCACAGCTATACAGGTTATATGTTTCAATTAGGCCTTCTCTGGGGTTTCTCCCCGCAGACACATGGTCGCCAGTAATTTCTGGGGTTTTGCTTCTTCTCTAATGCACTTCGGTGCTTATTTTTTATATGGGGCGCTTCATTGTTTTTCATTAGCTTATTTTCTATCATGTCATGTGTACAGCCATATACAGTTAATATGAGGGACATTGTGAAATTATGTGCGTTATCATGTTCTTTTTCAGAATTTTTAACTTTTCTGAATGGCCTTATGTAAGCTCTTATCACTGAATGTAAAAGGCATCAATAGTCCAATCAAAAGAAAGAAAATCCTTAGCTATCTTAATCACGAGCATGCTGATTTAGTGTTTCTTCAGGAAACGCATTTAAACTCCGCTGAAACACTGAAACTTAATGCTAAGCCTTACATGGTGGCTGCCTACTCTTCCGCCGTTTCCAAATGGTGTGGGGTAGCCATCTTGGTTAAGAAGTCTTTGCAAGCTACTGTACTGGATACTAGCTCTGATAAGGAGGGTAGATGGGCCCGTGCACACCTTAAGGTTGGAGATAGTGAAATCACGTGTATTTGTATTTATGCTCCGAATGTGGATAACCCTGCTTACTATGCAAGTATTGCGCAGTTGGCACAGGCCTCTGCCAATACTCCATTAATACTCGGCGGCGATTTCAACCAAGTACTTGATCCTTTGATAGATAGACAGCCGCCTAGAACGAGTGGTCCACCCAAGAGTCTTGATACCCTTACAGCTCTGATGAAAGATCTTGCGTTAGTAGATATATGGAGGCTACTTCACCCCTCCGACTTAGAGTTCACCTTTTTCTCAGCCCCCCATCACTCACAATCTAGAATAGATTTTTTTCTTATCTCCAAAGCACTGATACCCCAAGTGGACACGGCTAGGATTCATCCTCTCCATATTTCAGATCATGCTGCCATATCTTTCTCATTACATGTCACTACGCAAGGTGAACATCCCCGTGCTTGGTTTTTGATAGATCCCTACTAGACCAAAAAGATTTTCAGGTTGACATAAAGGCCGCTATCCAAGACTACTTTCATTTTAATTCACCCCATGACACTGCGAGCTGGGCTTGGTGGGAGGGTTTCAAGGCGTCTATCCGTGCAACTATAACTAGCTATCAAATCCGACAGGGGAAACAACGAAAGCAACATTTACTGATTCTAGAACAACAGATACAAGCTGGAGAGCGTCTCCTCACGTCCCGTACTGACCCATGTATTTTACTTCGCTTACAACGTCTTCGTTTTCAATACAATCAGCTTTTATATACCGCTGCTGCTAAAAATATGAATCACAACAAGGTATGTACTATCGGGAAAATAACCGTGCTGGCAAATTGCTAGCCAATGCCCTGAAAGGTCAAAAAGAAGCCAAGCGTGTTACCGCTCTCCGCAATCCGTCGGGGGGGGAGCTTGGTCACTAAAGATACAGAAATATTAGAACTCTTTCGTGATTTTTATACTCGGCTTTATCAATCTGAATGTGACTTCGAGCCAGAAGTATTTGAACGACTACTATCAGGGGTACAGCGACCGACCCTATCTGACGAAGATAGAGAGGCCATGGACAAACCATTCACTTTATCAGAAATTCAATCGGCACTCAAGAGATGTGCCACAGGTCGAGCCGCAGGCCCGGACGGTCTCCCAGCTGAATTCTACAAAACTTTTAACGCTGACTTAGCTCCGTTTTTGAAACTTTATTTTTCTGCTCTGGCCGAGGAGGGATCTCCCTCTGGATCCTTCTCAATGGCAAATGTAGTTGTTTTTGAGAAAGAGGGGAGAGATCCGCAACTAACAGCTAATTATCGTCCAATTTCCTTACTAAACGCAGACTATAAAATATTCGCCACCATTCTCTCCACCCGGCTCTCTGACAAGATGTCTACTTTAATACACCCAGATCAATGCGGTTTCATTCCCGGTAGATCAACTGCTGATAATGCTAGGACCCTGTGTCATGTGCTGACTGCCGCAGTTAATCTTGATCGACCATTGGTTGGCCTCTCACTTGATGCTGAGAAGGCCTTCGACCGCTTAGAATGGCCCTTCTTGTTTGCAACTCTTCGCTGGTACGGATTCGGAGAAGGCTTTCTCCGTTGTCTCCAAACCATGTATGCACAGCCTACAGCTAGTATCTGTGCTAATGCTTTAAAGTCTCAGCCATTTCCCCTGCAACGCGGTACTCGCCAGGGATGCCCACTGTCTCCACTTCTTTTCGATCTCGCACTCGAACCCTTAGCTTTACTAATCCGGCAATCCAAGGATATTCATGGAGTCCCTTTCTCTCATAGGGAAATCAAAATTTCAGCATATGCTGATGACCTGATGCTCTTTGTCTCCCTAGACTCAGTGCCGGCTGTCCTAGAGCAAATTGGTAAATATTCACAACTCTCGGGATATAAGATAAATTGGACCAAATCGGTTGCCTTTCCACTAAATCCTTTGATCCATCAGGCAGATATGCAATCCTTTCCCTTTTTATGGCAACCTCGCATGGTCAAATACCTTGGGGTACACTACTGCTCTCCTTTAGAAGACACCATCACCTTTAATGCTAAAGACTTAACCTCTAAGGTCCGGGCGCTTACTCAACGCTGGACTCCTTTAACACTTACTTGGTGGGGCCGCCTAGAAACCATTAAAATGATGATTGTTCCCAAAGTGAACTACATTTTAGAAATGTTGCCATGTCTCCTACCTCGACGTACATATAAAGATTTAGAGGGTCTTCTGACTAGATACTTATGGCAAAACAAGACACCTAGGATAGCGAAACATAAGTTACAAGCAGATAAAGAAAATGGTGGCGTCAGATTCCCTGATTTCCTGAAATACCACCACTCTTTTCTTCTCAAACAAGGCGCTCGTTGGCTGGAAGACCCAACACCGAGTAGACCAGTGTGGCTAGATATAGAGGAGGACCTTTGCAAACCAATCCCTCTTACTTATCTCCCTGGTATGACTCTCCCATCAGACTCCCACTATCCACCAATGCTCTTAGACACTTTAGGTGCCTTTAATACCCTTGAGCAATCTCTAGACTCCCGACTTTGTCCGCTAGATAGACTCCCGCTTTGGCACAATGCTCGATTTCAAATACAAAATAAACCGATGGCGTGGAGCCCCTGGTACACTAGGGGCATTTGGATCCCTAACCAGCTGTTCTCTGATGGTCGCTGGAAGACTTTTAGCGAATTACAAATTGAATTTGGTCTCCCAGCGAAACACTACTTTCAGTTGGTGCAACTTCAGCATTGTCTTCGGAGTGCTAAGGTGCTCCCGCCATCGGAACCCCATACCCAAGGATTGTCGGAGATTATCCGATCTATCGGGAGCTTATCGGGTGTAGCATCTAACTTTTACAAAACTTTATGTAATACTGTAAATAGAGGCACTCCTTAGCACAGAAATCCTGGGAGCGGGAAATGCATGTAACTTTGACCCCGGAGCAATGGAGCCTAGTCTGGAGCAAGGTGACACGGGTCTCTCGATCCGCCTCACTCACTCAGACACTTTTCTTTCTAGCCCACCGATGTTTCTATACTCCTGACAGGTTAGCCAAATGGAACGCCACCCAGAGCAATAGATGCTGGACATGCCATGCGGCCATTGGTTCCCTCACTCATGTTATGTATGAATGCCCCGCATTACAGTATTACTGGAGTCGGGTCTGGGGTCGTATTCAATCTATTTTGCACTTTCAAGAGCCCCTCTCTTGGAAGATAGTGGGACTCCGCTCAGCTGCGGGGATCCCCTCTCTTCCCAAATCGGCTTACTTCCTCTTAGACTTTATGCTGGGCATAGCTATTTCCCTAATTACGAAATACTGGAAAAATAGCTCCCATCTGAGCCCCACTGAATGGTGGAATCATGTCTGTCTCTACAGTAAATATGAGCAAATACCTCGTATGTTAGCTTCTTCCGCTCAGACCCCCCACCACTTGTCTAAATGGAAGATGCTCAACGACTATGTTCAAACTGCTCAATGCTCTCATCTGACTGTTTAAATCTGTGTAAATCTCTGTCACATGATCATTCTGTATCGCAGATACTATTTCTGTTTGTTTTGATGTATAATTACTGTTGTTTGTAAGCGCTTATATGATGATACTTATTAGCTTAGAGAAGAAGCATAGGGGTGGGGGGTAATTGGGGTTGCTTTTCCTTATTGTATGTTTGTATTTGTTTCCTTTGGTGTGTTGTTTCTTTTTGCTTGTTGTAAAATGAAAATAAAAGTAAAAAAAAAAAAAGCGCACCAATCGGGTCAGCATACAGTAACCGAATCACCTTTACAAAAAAACCAGTGTACCCCATCACTCCAAGGACCTGATAAAGGAAATCCCACTGAACCCTGTCGAACGCCTTTTCAGCATCAAAACTGATAAGTAGAGAGCCACGGCTAGCCACCTGCTCCGCACAGAAAGATAACAAAATACGTTGTATATTGTAAGCTACTTGCCGGCCCCTCACAAAGCCCACCTGGTCTGGATGAATCAAAGTTGGCAAAAAAGGAGCTAATCGATCCGCCATAATCTTAGCTAAAAGTTTGATGTCTACGTTGAGAAGCGATATCGGACGATAGGAGCCCGGGAGAAGGGGGTCCCTCCCTGGTTTAGGTAAAACAGTAACCAAAGCCTTGTTCGCCTCATAGGGGAATCTCCCCTGCTGTACCAGATCTTCATAATATCCCACCAGGGGGACCACCAAGGCATCCCCCAACAATTTGTAAAATTCACTACGGAAGCCGTCTACTCCTGGGGCCTTCCCGTTTTTTAGATGTTTGATACCTTCCTGGACCTCCCGCCCCGAAATGGGCTGGTTAAGAGCCTGCAACTGCTCCGCATCTAGCCGAGGTAAAACGCAGCCCTCCAGGATGGCCCGGCCCTCATCCTCCCGGCTGCCCTCAGTGGCATAGAGTTGCCGATAGAAGGCAGTGAAGACCTCCTCAATTGCTCCCGCGTCTCTCTGAACCGTCCCATCCGAATGTCGGATGGCCCCAATATGCCTGGCCCCTCCCACAGGCCTCACCAATGCAGACAACAACTTCCCTGCCCGATTCCCATGCTGGTATAATTTATATCGATAGTACAACATGGACTTTTGCGCTCTCCGATGGAGGAGCATTTCCAGCTCCGACTGAAGCTCCCGCATCCGGCGCTGATTCACCGGAGACTTGTGTCCCGCCAGCAGCCGTCGGGCTCTCCCCAAATCCCGCTCTAGCAAAAGGATCCGTTGATTCAACCGCTTGCGTCTCTGACTGTGATAACTAATAATTTCACCCCTAAGAACCGCCTTGCCCGCCTCCCAGAAGAGAGCAGGAGAAATCCCGGGCGTATCATTAAGCGACACATAGTCCCCCCAACATTTCCGCAAATGCGCCTCAAACTGTACATTCCCCCCTAGATCTAAAGGATACCGCCAGAGTCGGTGTCTGCTGGAATGTTGGTGGCGAAACTCCAAGCTAACCATCGCATGATCCGATATAATAGAGGAGCCAATCTCAGAACGCGAGACCCGACCAAACAATGAATCCGAAATCAAAAAGTAATCAATGCGAGACCACGTCCCATGCGCCCGTGACATATGAGTATAATCCTTCTCCCCCGGGTGGAGGGTTCTCCAGATATCCAAAAACTTATGCGCCTCACAGATCCCCCGCAGTCGCTTACGGGCCCGTTGTCCCCTGCCTCTGCTGCTGCCCGTACAGTCCAAGGTAGCATCCATCATCTCATTAAAATCGCTGCCTAGTATGACCTGATACCCCCACGTATCCGCCAGGATTTGAACAAGTGCCTTATAAAAACTGGCGTCATATTCATTGGGTCCATACACCGAACACATGGCCACTTTCAAGCCATTTAACAGTCCCCACACACACACATACCGGCCCTCCGGATCAGTAAGCACACGCTCCTCCACCCAATTGGCAGACTTAGCAATTAGTATAGCCACACCCCTCTTCTTCCCCAAAGCAGGGGCTCCATATACATGCGAGATGGGACCTTTGCACAGTTTGTTATGTTCCACTTCCGACTGATGGGTTTCCTGAAGCAAAATAACATTAAGCCGCTGACGCTTCAAGTGCTGGAAGACTTTGTATCATTTGACCGGGGAGCCCAGCCCACAAACGTTCCAGGTCGCAAAGCGAAGATCACTACCCAGGATCTATGTTCCAAAGGCACTCCCAATAGAAATGAATCCCCCATTCCACCAAACGGAGACCCCCCAGCCTGGGATCCCTTTCCCCTTCAACAGCACACCAGCCCAGGACAGCCACAGCCCCAGCCATTCACACACACACCCATACAACATCACAAACAAACCCAGCCAATAGCATTTAATCCCTACCCCCCCTGAAATGAACCCTTCCCCCCTCCAATCCCTCCCCCCCCCCCCGAACCCTCTCCCCTGTCCCCCCTAACCCGAACTACCTTAACTTCCTCCCTGCGCCAGAGTATCCACTCCGGCCTCACCGTGACTTCCTACGCATGCAAGGCCCTTCCCCCTCCCCCCCTCCACCAGAACAGTCGAACCTGTGATAAGGAAGCTTATCATAGCTCAGGTAGGAGCTATAGAAAAGATGATGTGACTCTGAACAAGTAACCTGTCAGTTCTGGTAGAAGTAAGAAAACAGAGTTTTCACATAAAAGACTACCAGTCCCAGAATGCACCAGGTTTCCAGCAGCCATGAGGGGGGCTGAAGTGAGAAAACGTGTGTGCAATCAAGAGAGCTATGAGGTAATCCCTAAGCACTCATCTCAAAGGGCAGGGCCTGATTCAACACAGCTGCGCTGTGTTAGGGAGGAGCACACATTAGGACAGAATAAGAATAGAGCTTATTCTTCAGATAACAGCTACAGAAAGAGCTTCAAAGACAGAGACAGCAACGGCTACAAGCTCCAGTCCAGCTACAGGTTTAAGCATCACCTGGAGAAGCAGAAGCCAAGCCAAGCGGATAGAGAAAGAAGGAAACTCTCTGGAAGGAAGAGAAGAAAGGCCATTGGAGGGTCTGGGAGAATCCAAGGCAGTACCCATACTGGGAGGTATTCCAAGTGCCAGCAGAGTCCATTGGACTGGAGTCAGCCAGAGGAATGGAAGGGCAGAGATAGGAATCACCAGTGGCTACCTAGAAGAGAGAAGACTGCATGTGGAAAGGACTTTCAGACCTATGCCAAAAGGTATGTGAGGGAAGATCCAGTGTCCAGGGATCAAGATTGGAAGGCTGGACATCAGAACTGGATTACATACTGGCCAGGATATACAGAGAGGAATTATGATAGCAGGAGAGGCTCAGATATGAACACTGATCCAGACCCTATCTATAATAGTGAATGGCAGCAAGGGAATAAGCATTCTCATGATAGTGCCTTATGGAAAGACTCGTCTGTGCCAATGTATGATAGTGACCCTATGCTGATTGATGAAGGGGGAGATACAGCAGATGAAACTATTCATTACATGGACTGTTCTCTATCTAAATGCTATTGCTAGCTTTCTGTGAGCAAACACCTCAGCCATCACAAAGAAACCTAACTTTGTTCTTTATTTCCACTGCAAACAGCTCTTAAAGCAGGATTTGGGTTCACACAGTAGCAGCCAGCCAGCTAAAGGGTTTCAGCTGGTCAATTGATAGTAATTAAAGCTGCACCTGATTGTGTGTGTGAGCAAGGGAGAATCACTGCTGGGATCTGCGTGGAAAATAAGCAGAAGTTAACCTAACAAGCAAAGTTTATTCATTTCTTTGTGCCTTTTTATTTGGTAATTATTTGCTAAGAAAACATTAGCTAATTGCCTGACAAGCTGAAGGTTGTTTTCTGATTTGCTTTGTGACTTTATGTTATCCATTTAAACACTGCAAGCAAGTAACCTCATTTATATTGCTACCAAACATATTTGTGCTGGGTGAATTAAACCCCATCAATAAAAGAAATATTTTATTGGCTTTAACCACTGGTTTCACAACTCAATTATTGTCTTCAGCTGGGTTTGGAGTGAAAGAACTACATTACCCACAATACCTTGCAAGAATCATATGAATATATGCCTCGTCAAGATTGTGTAAGTTCTCACCCTAGGCAGCCGTCTGACAAACCTAACCCAACAAACCATGCTCTATCCATCACCAAGAGCACCCCTAGTCCTGGGGACCTTGTCTACCCACCCACTACCAGTTGTACCAGGCCCCCCCTTGCACCAACTACCTACCAACCCCTCCCAAGGCAGCAAGGATAGAGTCTCTCCACCCAATCTCCTCGGGGAGACGTATAGCCATAACCAACTAAACCCCACATATTAAGGGAAGGAAGCATAAGAGAAGCATCACCCTCCCTCCTCCAGCACTACTACGTCCCCGAGTCCCAAGGCTTGGGCCCAGCACCTCAAGGCCCCTGCCCCAGGAGCCAGGCATCACAACTTACCCGAAACCCACAGGAACTCTCCAGGACCCTTCTCCCTCCTCCCCCCAATACCAAGCCCCATAAGGCCCCTCCGGACAGACACCCTGAATCCTCCAATCACCCACCTTACAGAAAATAGTACAAATTATACACTAAACATAGCAATTACATAGCATGTCGATTGAAAGGGGCCAACCCAAGGAAACAAAGCATTAATTATACTAGAGTGCCCTGTACATTGAGCATCCATAGCATATACTGACATTTGCATAATATAATAACAACCAAAGAGAGAACCAAAAGATAGAAAACCGGAGAAGAGGAGAGACCAATCCCGTATACAAGAAAGGAGAATCCCCAATACGGGGGAAAGGCAAGAAGAAACACATTAAAATAAACAGTGTAGTATAGAACATCCCCTGCCCTAGTAACAGGAGCCCAAAGTTATTAAACTGAAAACAAGAGGCCAAAGGGCCTCCCAGCCCAGAGCAAACTCAAATAAAGACTGACAAAATATTTCAAACAGTACTAAAAACTGCCCCACCCAACAGTACAGGAAAAACACACAAACCCAACATAAAACCTCCGTTCCCCAGGGCTAGGGGAGCCCGCAGCCCCTCATATAACCAGCCCATGCACAGACAAAAATTAACCCCACAGTCCAACGAAGAAAGGTGCAACGTCCAGGCCGCACGCCGTGGCCGACTTAGCGCATCTCAGGCCCCGCAGAAGAAGTTCCCCGAACAGCGAAGCTGCGCATCAGTGTACCACCAAGAGCCGCTTAAGCATTGTCCTTTGTTCCCGGGATGCTCAGCCAAGGCCGTTGCAGTATTCCTGGGCCTCCTGCGGGGAGGAGAACACCCGACGCCCATTTTCACTGTCCACTCTCAGCGTGGCTGGGTATGCCAAGGTAAACCGAATTCCTTTCTCCACCAGCCGGCCACATACATCCGTGAAAGCCTTGCGACGCAGCGCTACACCAGCTGAGTAGTCCTGAAAAATGAGCACTTTGGTAACATTGGTAGCATTGGGCCCCGAGCGCCGAGATTGTCACGAGGCCCGCAAAACTCCGTCCTTCTGCGCCGAGTTTAGGAACCGAGCAATAACAGCCCGCGGCCTGGTATCACTGGCCCGATAAGGCCCCAGCCTGTGTGCATGCTCCAAAACAATGCTCCCCACCTCCTCGTGCAGGGGCAGATGCTCAGGGATCCAGGTCTCCAGGTACCGCTTCAGGTCTCGCTCTTGCACCGCCTCAGCAATGCCTATGAAGCGTAGGTTGTTCCGGCGGCTCCGGTTTTCGAGATCCTCCAGCTTGTCCTGTTGTTTAGTCACAGCCTCCTCTAATCTCCGGAGCCGAGTCTCATCTCGCACCTGCAGGTCCTCAAGAGCACCGATGCGGTTTTCTGCCCGTTCGACTCGGCTGTTAAATTCTGAAACCGCCTGTCCTACTGCAGTAATCTGCGTCGCTTGCCCTCCCAGGCGGTCTTCCAGCGCGTCCACCACTGCCTTGGACACCTCCGCCACCATCGCCGCCGCAGTTACAGGCTGTAGACCATCCGATGCCGCCTCCGCCATCTTAGCTTCTCCTCCACGTGTCTTCTCTCGGCGGGGGGTTTTAGTCGCCATACCGAGGGTGCCGCAGGGCAAACTTATAAACCAACACTGCTTTGTACGGTGCTAAAATTGCTCTCCCTCTAATGCATAGATAAAGACAGTCCCATCAGGCTGAATGGTTGAGGGGAGAGAACGGGCCTCGGAGCTAAGAGGGCTGCGACCCACTCAGCTCACCATGCTACCGGAAGTCCATGAAGAAATGCTAAAAAGGTTAGGACTCTTTAACCTGGAAAAGAGACAGCTGAGGGGAGATATGATAGAAGTCTATAAATTAATGAACAGAGTGGAACGGGTAAACTTAGATCGATTGTTTACCTTATCAGAATATAGAAAGACTAGGGGACATGCAATGAAGCTGCAGGGTAAACTATTTAAGACTAATAAAAGAAAATATTTTTTCACTCAACGTGTAATCAAACTCTGGAATTTGTTACCGGAGAATGTAGTAAAGGCTGTTAGTGTAGCTGGGTTTAAAAAAGGTTTGGACAAGTTCCTGGAGGAAAGGTCCATGAACCATTATTAAGAAGGGACCCAGGATATCAATGCTTGATCCAGTACAAGCATTGCGGAACCTGTGTCTTTTGGGGAAACTGCTAGGTACATATGACCTAGATTGGCCACTGTTGGAAACAGAATACTGGGCTTGATGGACCTTGGTTTGACCCAGTATGGCATATCTTATGATCTTATGTTCTAACACCTAACACACACTGGCAGTGCTGGGGATGTGCAGCAAGACTTATCTCCAGCACCACATTTAATGCGGATCTAGTGCTGGGCGCCCATCCTAACCCTCAGGGTGAACACAGAACCTGCACAATGGCATGGTCTGTAGCTACTCTGTGCCAGTATCATGCACTGTCAGTCCGTCTTACCACGCTGCAGTACCAGAGAGGTGCAGACCCCATTTGGTGATCAGCTGTAGTCCGCTGTTCTGCATGTGCATTGCATCATGGGTGCTGGTGGGGATACCCTAATCCTGGTACACAGAGCAGAAGGTTTGTGCAGTGACCTACAGTCCTTCTGTTCCCAGCCATTGCTGTGCA
The DNA here is from genome assembly GCA_033557465.1 of Ichthyophis bannanicus. NCBI lineage: Eukaryota > Metazoa > Chordata > Amphibia > Gymnophiona > Ichthyophiidae > Ichthyophis > Ichthyophis bannanicus. Next base: position 54,173,492 of record CM066032.1, read on the forward strand.
ACAAGCCAGAGAGGTATAGCCTACTGGTTAGTACAATGATATTCTAACAGTGGTCATGTGTTTGATTCCTCATTGCTCCCTCTTTTAATGCCTGTCCAACTCAGATATTTTGCATGCTTGTAACAGTCATATTTTTGCAGATCCGTGCTGCCAGCCCATATTACCCTCACCACTGTTGCCAACAATCCTTCAGTCCTTCTTTCTGCGTCTGTCAGCTGTGTAGAGTCCTGTCTTCCTGTTCAGGCTGCCACCCCATGTCCTGCGCTGGTACCCTTTCCTGCATTGTGCCTCTTCATTCTTGCCTCGCCTGTGCCTGATCTGCATGGCACCACCACTCCTCTGTCCACCCATCATTGTAACTATCCTGCCACCTCCGCCGCCACTGGGGGGACACGTATTCCAATCGTCTGCCACCAACTGTCTTTCCAGTACTTTACATTGCCAACACCCTGTGCTGTGGTACAGTTGCCCCCACCATGTTTGTCAACAGTACTGGCAGCCACATGGGATGCCCGCAGATATGGCAGGTCCAGCAGCTCCCAGCTCTCCCTCCTTCACTCACCTGTTCATTGCCTTTCCTCAGTGCTCTACCTAGTGTTGGGGCTACATCTGTCTCTGTGCCTCACAGTTCATGCATGTCATCCTGAAGCACCTTGCAGCCCTTAGGGCCCACTAACCTAGGGCACCGTAACCTTGTTAGGCCACCTTAGCCTATGGTTCCATAGCCCAGGGTGCCTTCTAAGTTGACTTGTCCAGGGGTGCCTAATACGGCACTTAGCCTAAGCAGCCCTATAGGGCATCTTATGAGGCACCTTATAAGGCACTTAACAAGGCACCTTACAAGGCACCTAAAAAGGCACCTTACTTATAAGGCACCTTACAAGTTGCCTTATAAGGCACCTTGTAAGGTGCCTTGTAGGGTGCCTTATATGGCGCCTTGTAACACGCCTTGTAATGTGCGTTAGCTGATATGGTTTGCTGTAACGATGCACCGCCTACGCCTTTATATTGGCATCTGGTCACACTGTCAAGAACTCTGGAGCTGTTGGATGACTAGGAATCAGCAAGGACTCAAAAGGCACACACTGTACTGTTCAATTAATTTTCTTATCAGTGTAATAACAGAGCATGTCCCATATTCTTAAAGAGAATTCACACTTACTGAAAATTCTGCATCCCAGGTTCATGACTTTTTCACATTAAATCTTAAATGCCAAGCATTAGACCAGTAGTTCTCAACCTAGTCCTCGGGAACTCCCAGGCCAGTCAGGTTTTCAGGATATCCACAATGAATATGAAGGAGATAGATCTGCATGCACTGCTTCCATTGTATGCAGATCTATCTCATACATATTCATTGTGGATACCCTGAAAACCCAACTGGACTAGGGGTCCCAGAGGATGGCTTTGAGAACCACTGCATTAGACCATTCTTCCAGTTTTTGTAGATCTTTCCTTATGTTGTCCACTCCCTGCCAGGTATTTGTGACCTGGATTGGCCACAGTTAGAAAGAGGATACTGGGCTTGATGGACTTTGGTCTGACCTAGTATGGAATTTCTTATCTTATCTGTGTTTCTATGAAACAATGCCATTTCCAAGAAACCGCTGGCTCTTCTCCAAGACCTATGGACCACTTCAGAGATCTTTCAGGAAGCTGGCATCTGTAAAATATATGTTGTTGACTTTCTTCTCTAAGTTAGTTTGTTTGCCAGACTTTAAGTTGCTTCCTTCTCCAATCAGATCGTTTCCCCAGAACACTACACTATACAGAGCCTTATAAATTGCCCAGCCAGAGTTTCTCACAGTATTGTTCCAGTGTCCAAGTCCTACACTGTTTAGTGGCTGAACCGCACTCCTCAGCTCAGATCTGCAAAGCTGATAAATAAGATGGGCAACGAGGTTGGGCGCTCAAACACCCATGTGGCCAATGCCACAGGAAGGGATATCCGTGTGTTTTACCACACAGACCGGATGGTGGCTGAGGAAATAGTGACAGATATGCACTCAGACAGTGGTATAACTGTATCAAAGTCAGCGCTGGAAGCTTCTCTTCAGACTGGTATGAGCATCAAAGCAACTTACCGTCGTGATACTAGGATACGCTCCTTCCACATTCCACCCCATGACTTCAACAAGATCGCAGGAGAGGGTGAAATCTATTTATCTGTCTTCTTTGAGCATGATGAGGACAAAGGGGAGTTTATTTGTCACAACTATCACATCCCATCAGACAGGTCTGTTATTGTGACAGCCAACCGTAGCATTAAGTTCCAGAAATATGGATCCTCTCTCTGGGAGGATGAATATGGAAATCGCTACAGATAGAAGCATCCAACCTGGCACCCACTCCTTTATCAGAATGAGCAACGGCAAACACTACCTGATGCTAAAGCACCCAACACCCTCATTCAACTAGCCGGGCAGACAGCTTTTGCGGGTGGACACCAGGATCTCTCCTATAGTCGTGGGACTCCATTCCTATATTCACTAACTTCAAATGCACTGCTCTGTAAGCCTCAAACCCAGGCAGAATACTCCTGAAAATAAAAATCAAGCTCTCACCAATGGGACACATCTTGGACTCTCTCTTTTTTTCCAGTAACCTCAAATTCACTGCCTCCTGAGGCTTGGACACCCAGCGACCCCTGCACTGGCCTGGGCAGCCAGAGGCTAAGGCTGGTCACCTCATTCTCTGCCCCAAGACTCCGCTGGGAGTCACAGTGCCTGACTTCACATAGAGCCCAGGCTGCTGTCATGGGCCTTAGCGATGGGAAAGACTCTGCAGTGTGCCGCTTGTCGGACTTTCTACGCACCTCTTTCTAACTTCAGAAACTGCCTTTATTCTCCGTATAAAACTAAACATCAAAATCTGCTCTAACTGGTCTTATCCTTATTTCCTCTATGAGAACTAGAGGTTAGGGGCCGGGCGCAGCATTATGATTTGCCCAGGTTTAGCTGGTTTTCAGGGCCAGAGCAATGCTGACATTCAGCAGCACTCTCCAGATACTGCTGCTGAATCTCCCCACAGACTGCAAGAAAGGCGCCCCATTATAACCGGAGCAGTCTGTGGATGGAGCAGGGGCGTTCCAGCAGATAGCTGGTTAGTGGCAATATTAGGCAGCTAAATAACATAAAGTTAGAACAGGTCAGTGGTAATGCTAGAAAGCGTTTCAAAGAAGGTTTTACATGCAGCAAAAGCCTTGTATCATTGCACAGACGAATATGCACGTACCGCTATGTGCGCTGACAAGAGCCCGTCTCCTTTTACGTGATCTGCACCTAGGCATTCTCAGTTCTGAGGTAGACATGCACAGACTCAGAGTGCACAATCACACATTTATACCTCCCTTTGTGCAGGCGAGAGAATTACTGTGGCAGCCTAGTTATAAAGCCACACTGACTAACATAGCTAAGTGTGAGCACATTACCAAAGCAATATATGTTGAGGAGTGAAATAGTTAAAAGCTTGGTTGCTTGTTTAATTTTTCCTGAATGGTTAAATACAGGTTGCTGTTTGAAGTTAAAGTAACTGCATGACTTGCATAAATACATACTTTAAGGTGATGCCAAGCATACAGCAGAAATAAGACTTTGTTTATGTATTTAGCAAGTTTTATATACTATATTTCCTAGATCAATACGGTTTACAAGGAACAATTTAAGTTAACTTTACATAAAACTGAGAAGAAAAATGCAATGGTACTTAACAATGGAAGAAAAAAGTGTATACAGTACATATAATGTTGAATGTTAGCATGCATAACATTTAAGGAAGAAGAGGATAAATAATAACTAAAAAATATGTGGTATGTCTGTTAGATCATGAGGGGCCTTGCAAAGGATGAGAAAAGGGAAGACAAGATCTTGAACATTGGTCAAAAGTCCATAACAATTTGCTTGGTCATGGTGTTGGGCCATAAGCTCTATGAACTAGCCAATAGGAATAAGGCTAAAGATAGAACATCACTGTTAAAAATATGTTTCTAGTCTAGACTTGAGAGACTATCAGGATGAAACACCTGCTGCTGGGTCCTTTTAGTTCTGCTTTTCTTAGCATCTGTACTTCTGCTTTTGGCTTAGAAAAGACGTCCCTGATCAATACTAGAGCCCTTTATTTCACGCTAGAATCCCTGCACGTCTGTCGATTCTCTCAATTGCACAATTTATGTAATGAAAGCTCATTCCATTCATCCAAAGAGGACTTCTTTATTTCAAAATTTATATGACAAGTTGGTGAAATAATGCTTGCAACACAAATGTTACCCCCTGAACTCACTGCGGCTGATGGACTGAGAGAAGTTTCTTGCTTGAGTACTGCAACAGCCTGTAAGAACAAGGTAAGAACTAAAATGTATGAAAGGCTCCTAAGGCTGCTGGTTGAGTTCAGGATGGAAGATTTGCATTCCAGTCCAAATTTTTATGTGAGTTGGTTTGAGCCTTTATTTAAGGGGTTAATGTTCAGTGTTCGTCATCATCTGTCTCCTTGGATCAAAATAACAAGGGGCTCTCTAGCATCCTACTTGCAGTGTTTGGTCTGGTGGTTCCTCCTCTACTGTTCTCCTACTCTGAGTCAGGGTACCCCAAGCAGGGGCGGCCCGAGGGGGGTGCGGGGCCATGTGCGGAGATTAATTGCGGGGCCTCATTTGCATAAGGAGACTCATTTGCATAAATATTTGCATAATGTTAACATGCATTTTTAGTAAACATGCCTCTTAATGAGTGTCTGGATAAAGAAAGACTAACAGATTTCTATGTTACCACATTCCAGTGCCAACCGCCAGGCCCATTAGGAAGTACTATAAACACTGACCATTTTAGAACTCATAGCAAATCTACCATATCATAACAGCACTGCCAGGACTCACAAAGCACCAAACCCTACCTATCAAAAAGCAAAACTGTAAATATTAAACCAATACATCTCAGAGAATACCAATGCATCTCCTACTGTGGAAAGAGAACAAGTGGCACTGTCAAATAGAAACTACATAAACAAAATATCTCAGTTTGATTGAAATGCAGAACATAGATTGTCACCAAAGAACAAGGGATCACAATTTAGAAATAGGAAGACAATAATTAAATTGGGAACCTCAAAAGCCAAACTTGGGATGTACAACAACACTGGAGAAATAAAACTATAAATTAATTTCCTCTTGTACTAAACAAAACACAAAAGACGTTAATGATGCACATTTTCCAGAGCTGATATATTCCAGTTAATAAATTCAAAATAAAAAAGTATTTTTCTTCTTTTTCTTGTTTGTGCATTTTCTTTTCCAATTGCAATTGCTCCAGTCACTTTGTTCTGGTTTCTTAGGGGTATGTTTACTAAACCGTCTTAATGTTACCGGCGTTAGTTGCAGTCTTACTGTGACGAATGCCATATAAGGTAGTGGGCGTTCCGGTCTTAAGGTAGCATTTCGTTCGATAAAGTCCGTTTTCGAGCGATAGAGGGAGCCGTGGTACATTAACGCGCGTTAGCCTTAATTAGGCGCACTGACCTATACATTGTCCCCCGCAGCCCCCTCTGGTGGCGGCGTAGTGTTTCCACCGGGGCTGGGGAGCGCATAAGATTAGGGGTATCAGGGTTGGCCTGTCGCGAGGGTCATAAGGTAGCGGACCTTTGTGCCGACCTCGTTGCCAACTTCCCAATAAAGTGACTTCACAGCCAAGTGTAGGGGAAAAGGAAAAAGGCTTTTATTTCTCCTTTACGCAATATGGTTCAAAATATACGGTTCAAAAAGTAACAGGGCTGTATCAGTCCTTACATCAGGTTCACTCATACAAAACGGTCAAAGTAACAACTGTTTATCTCCACAGTAACTTAAAGCATAAGGCATCCTGTATTCACTTCATACATTCTTTAACTTAAACAGATTATGGTTTTCCTACTGTACAATAAACGCATTCCATGGGTTCTTCCTCCTCCTCATCCCCAGATTCCACTGGCAGCCATTCCATGTCCGAGAGCTCTGAATCTGAAGCTGCGATGGGGGTGAGTTCTGGCTTTTTGAAAGCGTGCCAAACCGTGTTCCAATGCTGGCTTGTCAGCTTAGGGCGTCGGTTCTTGGCTATAGGATAGAACCCTGGCTGTTCCTCTGCTATGGTTTTAAAAGCTCTCTGGTCCCAACCTTTAGCACTAACAGTTTTCTTCTTGGGGAAATCATCTGTTACTTTCTGCTTAAAAGTGTCATTATTATACAGATAAAATCCTTTCTTAGGCTTTTCTCCTGTGCTGGGTTTAGGCAAACAATCACAGGCAATAACTGTTTTTAACCTTTGAGCTTTCTGTAGTATCTTCTAGGAAAGGCTTGAGGCCCAGCCTGATTATCTTCTAATTCTTGCTGGCTCAAATATTCCCACCGTCTCTCTTTCTCTAGAGTGTGGAGAAACTTCTTTGAGGCAGGGCTGCAGCTGAAGCCCTCGGCCTTTGCTTCCACTCGCGTGGCAGTTGGCTAGTGGCCGCGCCCTCTCAGCTTTTCCCTGTTCACCAGGCCTCTGAGTTTTCCACCCTTCTCTCTGGTTACTTCTATAAAAATCTTTAAGAGTACCTTTCTCTTCTTGGGTATCCTTTTCAGCTGGATATCTTTCTCTCAGATTGTGTCTTAGCCCTTCTCCCTGGATAGGGCTTTCTCTCAAGCGGGATGGGAGAGCACCTCCTTCCTTGACTGCTCTCTGCAGCGCTGCTCCTTCAAGTTGTCTCTGGCCTACTCTCCAGCCTGCTCTTTGGCCTGCTCCTTGGCCTGCTCTCCAGGTTGCTTCTTGGCCTTCTCCTCGGCCTGCTCTCCAAGTTGCTTCTTGGCCTGCTCTCCAGCTTACTCCTTGGCTTGCTCTCCAGCTTACTCCTTTTGATTCAGGCCTGTCCCTGCTTAAATCGGGACTGACTGATTCTAAGTCCTGCCCATAGAGGCGTGGTTCCTCTGAATCCAGGCTGGCTCTCCTGCTCCCTCTATGTGGACCTTTAGGATATTGCGTCTGAAATTTGTTTTTTTCAAAATTTAAAACTTTTTTCCTTTCTGCAAGAGGGTCCGCTGCATCACAACATACAGCAACAGAGGTGTAGCACAATGGTTAATACATTGACTGCTGAAACAGGAGTCATGAGTTCAATCCCCCAGTGGGCTTTATGAGTAAGGTTGTCTGAAACATTACCCTTTACTTTAAATCAGTGCTGTCTGAGGCATTTTCTTTTTTAATTTAAATTAGTGCTGCCAGCAAACACACCCTCACAGTGCTGTAACCTAAGGTGCCACCAAAGGTGCCCTATAAGGCACTCCAGAGGGCACATTATAAAGTGCACTGTCCACCTAGGCACCTTATAATGTTCCCTATAGGGCGCCTTATAGGACGCTTTATAGGGCGCCTTATGAGGCACCTTAAGGTTGCAGCACTGTGAGTGTGTTTTTGCTGGCAGCACTAATTTAAATTAAAAAAAAGAAAAGGCCTCAGAGAGCCATATCAAATAACCCCACTGTGGGATCAAACCCATGACCTCTGGCTCTACAGACAGTGAAGTAACCAGTGGGCTACAGCTACTAACAAGCCTCTGGCTGGCTACAGAGGGACTTCAGGTCACCACACAAACTGTCTGCTGTGGTTACAAGGATAGGGTTAACCCACCCGTACCCATGATGCACTGCACGTGCAGATCAGCAGTCTAGAGATGATCACAAGATGGGGTATGCGCCCCCCCAGCACCTCAGCCTGGTAGGGGGAACTGACCGTGTGTGTTACTGGCACAGAGTAGCTACAGACCGTCGCATTGTGGGGGGGGGGGGGGGGGGGGGGGGGGTAATGTGGACACCCAGAGGGCGAGGTGGGGCACCCCGCACCAGGTCCGCAGCACCTGGCTTAGCTGAGATAGGCTATGCTGCAGGTTGCTATCAGTGCCAGTGTGTGATAAGTAGTCCTTGCAGACACACCTAGGATACACCTGTGTCCATCTGTCTTTCCCAGTCACATCTAGCCCTTGTGGACTATGATGCACCCAGAATAGTGCATTTCCTGTGTAGGTGCCATGGTCACATGATTTAGGGGAAGGGGAGGGGGAGGGGGGGAGGGGGAGGGGTGGAGAGGGAGGGGGAGGGGGGGAGGGGGAGGGGTGGAGAGGGAGGGGGAGGGGGAGGGGGGAGGGGGAGGGGGGGAGGGGGAGGGGTGGAGAGGGAGGGGGAGGGGGGGAGGGGGAGGGGTGGAGAGGGAGGGGGAGGGGGAGGGGGGAGGGTGGAGAGGGAGGGGGAGGGGGAGGGGGAGGGGGGGAGGGGGAGGGGGGGAGAGGGAGGGGGAGGGGGAGGGGGGAGGGGGAGGGGGGGAGGGGGAGAGGGAGGGGGGAGGGAGGGGAGGGAGAGGGGGGAGGGGGAGGGAGAGGGGGAGGGGGGGTTTGGACCCATAGGAGGATTATGTAGCACCACCCAACCCACCCTCTGGGGCTCAGGATGGGGGACAGGATCTCCCACCAACAGATCCACATTTTACATCCCTGCAATGGTGGCAGTAGAGGGGACCATTAACCCCAGTCCTGCTGGGGAACAGGCACCCTACAGGGCAGTCAATGCAGATCTGTACACATCCGTAGGGCAATGGCAGACAGACAGTAGACCTGGAAATGCTCACCTGCCCCCCACCGCTATCTGACATTCTCCAGCAGCGAGCACAGTGAGTCTCCAGCCACTGCACTCTGCAAGGTGTTCTAGCCATACACATACTAACAACAGACAGTCTGCTAGTTAGTCCATAGTGCATGTTCCTGGAGAAGATGTGTGCACCCAAAACTGGATGTGAGCACACCCACCAAGCAGATAAATCAGTGATTGGGCCCCAGAAAAAAAGAACCCATATATATCATTTGAGAGAAATACTATAGAGCACTTTGGGGGAACCAAGCCATGCCGTGGTCACTGCTCAGTCAGGGTGAGAGTGACCTCCCAGCAGGACATGCTGTGGCCACCCTGTCCGTGCAGGTGGTGGCCGGGCACTACAATGTCCCAGCCATTGCCCTATGCCCTGTGCAGATGCATCCTGCCCAGGCCATACCCACAGTACCTTGCTCCTCATTATGCACATTGGCAGGCTAACCCTGGAAACAGTGCAAGCAGTGTGGGCTGAGTAAGGTGTTGGCAGCCACCACACACTGGATAGACAGACACACATTCCCACACCTATGCCAGCATTGTGCAAATATAGAGGCTTTTGGCAGCCCTGGCCACCGCACCAGTCCTGGGCACAGTGCAGGCATAGCTATGGTATGCAATACTGTTAGGGTCACTCCCCGGAGTGGTAAACACTGTCAGAAACCAGAACTGAAACACACTCCACAGATATCAGAAAGGTTGCTACGATGCAGCTCAATCAGAAAATTGTGCTGAACTTAGGAATTGCTATCTGTCATTAATCATAGCAACCTTTTGATATATGTGTAACGTATTCCCAGGTTTAGGGTGGCATTGCTAAGGTATGCAAGTGCTAGTATTGGGAGATGCTGCTGCACGCAGGGCCCAACATCCTGCCTCTCCATGAGGCTGTGGATAGTGGAGCCTGTGGGTGCGGGTGTTTCTGCCCCTGTTGGCCGCTGCTCTAGGGCAGAGGTTTCCAACTCCAGTCCTGGTGGGCCAAACACTGTTCAGGTTTTCATGCTGTTCCTAATGAATATGCATGAGATACATTTGCATACCATGGGGGCGGCGCATAGAAATGCAGCACAGGCATCTTTATTAGAGACAGCATGACACCTGAATGGTTTTTGGCCCTCCAGGACTGCATTTGGGAAACTCTGCTCTAGGTATTGCACATGTTTATGGTGTCTGCGCTCTGTAGGGTAAAATATAGATGTTTCAGGCATGTTTATGTTATCTGCAATAAAGGTTCTGTCTTTATTGCCATGGTTTAGTACTGGGTAAAATATGGGGACTGGTTTGGCAGGAGCCACAGCTAGGACTTGAACCTGTGACTTTCTGCTCCTGAACACACTGGCTGTGTGCACTGCACCACACTGTTGCCACAGGGACAGCTCATTCCCTGGGGATACCATGACTGTTCATCAGACAGAGCCTATCTGTTGCAGTGTACGGCACCCACCTAAACAGGGCTAGGCCATGGTCTGCTGTGGGCAGATGCCACTGCCCCCTCCACCACCAGTACCCCTCTGCCACCATGCTGACATGCCCTTATGCTGGTGGTGCTGGTGGTGCGCAGTCTCAGGCCATCCAATGTGCCGGTAGGCAGCTACCTATGGTGCAGGATCTGGGGTAGGGGTGCCTGCATAGATGTCCACGCTTCCCCCCCACCACCGCCTGCCAATGTTCTGTGCCCTTGGGGGTACCTGCTGGGTACTATCCCCTGTGACACTGTGAGAAACACACTCGTGCCCATGTTGGGCCCTCATCAGTTGCTGTCTGGCTGCTGTACAGTTTCAGCATTCCTATGTGCCACCTAGGCATCTCCCTAGTCCGCACTGTGCCCCGGCTGTGCCAAAGCATGTGCCGCCTGCAGCCCTCTGTATCCCATTTTCCAGCATCTGTACTGTTGCCCTTTCCGACATGCCCACCCTGCTGTTGCCGCACATGTGCATGCCATAAGAAAAAGGGAAAACCCTGATCAGCGCTATTTCAATGTGGGATCATTCACCTTGTAGGGGGACAGATGATAGACCCTTCCAAAAATGATATCTTTTTTTGGAGCTTTCTAAGTCGTGGTTTTTTTTATTTTTCCCATTAATATTACTATTGTCCAGCTTGGTTATGGTAATTTTAAATTTTGTTCAGGTCATTTTCCATGTTTATTTGCCCTTTTGTTCCATGCACATGTATCACAACTATCACTTTTTTTTGTTTCCCTGGCTTTGCTGTACATTGCTGACGGAAATGGTTTCTCTTTCCTGCAAATGTGCCTTAATGCGAGGGTTTCACTGGCGTTAGTAATCAGACCCGGATTCCACAGCATTAGTGTGCCTGGAGCCTCTCCCCTCCCACTCTCCACCCATTGACCCCTTCTCTCCGCCCTCTGGGAAGGCTTCCTCCGCCCTTCAGCGCCGGATTTCACGGCGTTAAGGTGCCTTAACGCCACAGGCGCATTATCACGCGATAAGGTATGTTATCACGCAATATCACGCCTTCTTTGCCCGATAACATACCTTATCGCGTGCTAATTTTGCCTCTGCGACGTTAGCGCCCTTTAGTAAACATACCCCTTAGTGTCTTCTGCGAGCTATCCATTTGTCCTTTCTTCTCCTTTAGATTTTTTCCATTTTCTCTCTCTATATCTGCTGTAACATACTGATCGTTTCCCTTTTGCTCTTTCCTCCATTTCTTTCCTTATTCCTTTATCATCCACTCAAATTTCACCCTTCCATTCTCAATCTCCATTTACTCTCCCAGTACCCGGCCCATCGTAGACCTTTCTTCCCTCCCACACAAAATATCTTTTCCCCTCTCCATTCTCATTCTCATTCCCCATCCCCTTCTAGTCCTCCCCCAAAATCAACTCCCTTATAGTTCTAGACCCACCCAGCATCCACCCCCTTCTAGTCCCATTCTCCCAAGCCTCCACATCAGCCCATTTCCAGTCCTAGCCCCCCATATGCTCTTTTCCAATTCCATTCCAGCCCCCCATCAGCCCATTTCTACTCCAAGTTCCCCCATCAGCCTATTTCCAGCCCTATTCCAACTCCCATCAGCCCGCTTCCAGTCCTATTCCAACTCCCATCAGCCCATTTCCAGTCCTATTCCAGCCCATCACCCATTTGCAGTTCAAGTTCCCCCATCAGCCCATTTGCAGTCCACGTTCCCCCCATCAGCCCATTTCTAGTCCTATTCCGGCTCCTCATCAGCCCATTTCCAGTCCTATTCCAGCCCATCACCCATTTGCAGTCCAAGTTCCCCCATCAGCCCATTTGCAGTCCACGTTCCCCCCATCAGCCCATTCCTAGTCCTATTCCGGCTCCTCATCAGCCCATTTCCAGTCCTTGCCCCCCATATGCTCTTTTCCAGTTCCATTCCAGTCCCCCTTCAGCCCATTTCCACTCCAAGCTCCCCCATCAGCCAATTTCCAATCCTAGCCCCCTTGTCAGCCCATTTCCAGCCCTATGCATTTATAGGTCAGAAGGAGAAGTTTGAATTGGATACGGAAACAGAAGGAGAGCCAATGAAGTCCCACCTCCAGTCCTATTCCAGCCCCCATCAGCCCATTTCCAATTTTAGCCCTCCCATCACAGCCCATTTCCAGTCCTAGCCCCCTCCCACCATCACAGCCCATTTCCAGTCCAAGTTTCCCCCCCACCATCACAGCCCATTTCCAGTCCTATCACCCCCATCATCACAGTCCATTTCCAGTCTGTTCCCCCTCACCATCACAGCCCATTTCCAATCCATTCCCCTCCACCATCACAGCCCATTTGCAATCCGTTCCCCCCCCACCATCACAGCCCATTTGCAATCCGTTCCCCCCACCATCATAGCCCATTTCCAGTCCGTTTCCCCCGCACCATCACAGCCCATTTCCAGTCCAAGTTCCCTCTCACCATCACAGCCCATTTCCAGTCGTATCCTCCCCACCATCACAGTCAATTTCCAGTCCATTCCCCCCCCACCATCACAGCCCATTTGCAATCTGTTCCCCCCCACCATCAGAGCCCATTTGCAGTCTGTTTCCCCCCCATCACAGCCCATTTCCAGTACAAGTTCCTCCCTAATCACAGCCCATTTAGTCCTAGCCCCCCCCATCCAAAGAGCCCCGTGGCCATCTAAAGGGCTGCAGAGGGAGCCGGGGAAGCCTGCGCGAGGCCCAGCTCCTTCTGTACAGCTGCCAGCATGAAGAGCCTTTTCCTTCATGCTGGTGGCTGTTTCAGTGAAGACGCGAATGCCGGGAAAGGTTGAAGGCAATGCCCTTTAATCTCTCCCGGCATTCGCGGCTTCACTGAAACAGTATGAAGGAAAAGGCTCTTCATGCTGGCAGCTGTGCAGAAGGAGTCGGGGCCTCTTGTGGGCTTCCCCGGCTCCCTCTGCAGCCGTCCATTGTGCGGTAATGGAGTTTGCGCGGGGCCCCCTGAAGCGTGGGGCCTTGTGCAAACAACATTATCGCTCAATGGACGGGCCGGCCCTCACCCCAAGGGTCTCTTTTGGGCCTCCCCTTGTTTCTCTCTATACCCAGTTTCTTGGTGCTCTCATCTCTTCCCATGGTTTTTAGTACTATTTCTATGCTGATGACTCTCAGATCTAACTCTCTACACCTGATATTTCTCTGACACTCCAGGCTCAAATCTCTGCCTGCATATCTGATATCACAGACAGGATATCCCACCACCATTTGAAATTGAATAGAACTTCTTATTTTCCCCTTATACCCTTATCCCCCTTTCTCTCTTTGCTATCTCTGTAGAAGACACTCTTCTACTTCCTGTTTCCTCAGATCGCAACATTGGGGTCATCTTTGACTCCTCCCTCTTCTCCATACACATGTGATTGCTAAAGCCTTTTGTTTCTTCCTCCATAACATTAACAAAATTTGTCTGTTCCTTTTTGAACACACTATTAAAGTACTTATCCACTCTTTTGTCACTTCCTGTCTAGACTACTGCAATCTCCTCCTTGCTGGTCTCCCTCTGAGTCATCTCTCTCCCCTTCAGTCTGTTCAGAACTCTCCTATGCGGCTAATCTTCTGCCAGCCCTGATATACTCATATAATCCGTCTTCTCAAGTCACTTCATTGGCTCTCCTTCTGTTTCCATATCCAATTTCCGTATCAGAACAGTGAGACAAAGGAACCTGAACACACTACTTGTTCCAAACAACTTTTCAAAACTCAATAAAACTACAACAAATAGGGCATTCAGCTTCAATGCTCCTGTAATATGGAACACTCTGCCGGATAAACTCAGAGATATCACAGATCTTTCAGCATTTCGAAAAGATCTTAAAACTCACCTATTTATAGAGTACTTTGGAGACTCATTCCCAATAGATGAAATATTTCCCACTTAAACTCATGTATACTCATATTCATTAATTCACAACTTACTTTTTCCTTTTTCTTACTCTATCTTACAATACCCAATTCTCCACATTATCACATTTACTCTTTACACTAATAATTCTAGTGAACTACATTTTTCCTTGCTCAGATAAGATGATAAGATTTTTGAAATTTGTAAATATTTAAATCTGTATATATGTTTAAACTATCTATATACCTAATCAGCATTTACTCAGCATTGTAACCCTCAAATTACCATTTTTATTATATACAATTTAATGTTCACTGTAATTTCAATTGTTTGAATAAGTTTTAATGTAATGTTCAAGTTTTGTTCTATGTAAACCGCTTTGATTTTTCTGAAAGGCGGTATATAAAACCGTTCAATAAATAAATAAATAAAATAAATTCAAACGTCTCCTTCTGACCTATAAATGCATTCATTCTACTGCTCCTCGCTATCTTTCCTCTCTCCTCTTTCCCTACACCCCTCCTCGTGAACTCCGCTCTTCTATCGGCTTGTTTTTCTATTTGCCTTTTTCTTCCACTGTCAACTGCAGGCTTTGATCCTTTCATCTTGTTGCTCCTTATACCTGAAACAAACAACCTGAGTCTGTATGTCAGGGTCCATCTCTGCCCCTTGTCAAGTCCATGTTAAAAGCTCACCTCTTTGAGGCTGCTTTTGGATCCTGATCCTTTATTCTCCTTTGTGTCTCTTTACCTTTCCCTAATTTATTTAATTTATTTAATTATTTATTTAACAGATTTTGATATACCGCTTTTCTACCAGTCAAAGAAGTTTACATAGAACTTAATTTTTACAAGGAACAGATTTCGATAAACGTTGCAACTTGCAGAATAAACATAGGAAACTCAGAACAAAGAACATTTATTTAGCTGTGCTTACATACCGCTTTTCACCAGGTCAAAGCAGTTATAAGGTTATTAACAAACTCAACTATATACAGTGAACTGAGAGGTTAGCAGGAATGGGGTCAGATGGGTTTCAAGAGGGTGGTGAGAAGAGGGTGGTAACACACAGAAGAGAGCTTTCTGGTTACATTTGGAACTCAGCAGAGAGCTTGTAGTGTACATTTAATAGTCACTCAGGGCCTAGCATCAGAAAAGTACTTTTAGTTTTAAAACACAGAAGAGAGCTTTCTGGTTAAATTTAGAACCCAGCAGAGAGTTTTGTAGTTTAAATTTCATAAGAAGTTAGAGCCTAGCAGCAGCTAAGAGCTATAATTTAAATCAAATCAGAATTTAGCTTACCTCAGCAGCACAAGACAGGGTACTGTGTAGCAGCCCTCTTTTAATAAGTGTTATTTCCCTCCCCACACCCACCCACCCCTGGGATAATCATATTGTGGATCAGGAACTGGTTAAAAGATAGAAATCAGAGGGTAGGGCTAAATAAATGGCCAATTTTCCCAATGGAGAAAGGTGAATAGTGGTGTACCCCAGGGATCTGTGCTGGGTCTGCTGCTTTTTGACATATTCATAAATGACCTGGAAAGTGGAATAACGAGTGAGGTTATCAAATTTGCAGATGACACAAAACTATTTAAAGTTGTTAAAACCCAAGAGGATTGTGAAAAATTGCAAGAGGATCTTGATAAATTGGAAGACTTGGGCATCAAAATGGCAGATGAAATTTAATGTGGACAAGTGCAAGGTTATGCACCTAGGGAAGAACAACCCAAACTATGGTTACACGATGCAAGGTTCCATTAGGTGGTACATTAGGAACCACCACCCAGGAAAAAGATTTAGGCGTCATTGTGGATACCATGTTAAAACCCTCGGCCCAGTGTGCAGCGGCGGCCAAGAGAGCAAATAGAATGCTAGGTATGATAAGGAAAGGAATGGAAAATAAAACAAAAGATATTATAATGCCTCTATATCGTTCCATGGTGAGACCGCACCTTGAATATTGTGTGCAATTCTGGTCGCCGTATCTTAAAAAGGATATAGCGATTTTAGAAAAGGTTCAGAGAAGAGCCACCAAAATGGTAAAGGGGATGTAAGGATACTCCTATGAAGAAAGGCTAAAAAGGTTAGGGCTCTTTAACCTGGAAAAGAGACGGCTAAGGGGAGATATGATAGAAGTCTGTAAATTAATGAACGGAGTGGAACGGGTAAACGTAGATCGATTGTTTACGTTATCAGAATATAGAAAGACTAGGGGACATGCAATGAAGCTACAAGATAAACTATTTAAGACTAATAAAAGAAAATATTTTTTCACTCAACGTGTAATCAAACTCTGGAATTTGTTACCGGAGGATGTAGTAAAGGCTGTTAGTGTAGCTGGGTTTAAAAAAGGTTTGGACAAGTTCCTGGAGGAAAGGTCCATAAACCATTATTAAGAAGTGACCGAAGATATCAATGCTTGACCTAGTACAAGCATTGTGGAACTTGTGTCTCTTGGGGAAACTGCTAGGTAGATATGACCTAGATTGGCCACTGTTGGAAACAGAATACTGGGCTTGATGGACCTTGGTCTGACCCTGTATGGCATATTTTATGTTCTTATGTTCTTAAGTGGGATCATGGGGTTTCATAAGTAACGTCAATAAGATTATTTATTGTTAAAATGCTTTTGGAAGAGGTGAGTTGTTTATGAAAATCAGTGAAAGGCCTGATCTTTTGGATTTCTGCAGGTAGTGCATTCCAGAGGGTGGGGGCATATAATGAGAACGTTCTTGATCTTGTAGACTGCTTACAATTGTGAGAACATAATGCAATATAGAGGAGGTTCTGGGTGCTTTTTCTCCTTGGTCTGATAGATTTTGAGGTATAAATTAAGTCGTATAGTTGCTCTGCTGATGAATTGTTCAGCGTTTTGTGGATGAGGTTTAAGACCTTCTATGTATTCTTGAATTGATGGAGAGCCAATGGAGATGCTTGAATATGTGTGTGATATGGGTGTGCCGTGAAGTTTGGAAGATGGTTCTTGCAACGGTGTTTTGTGCAAGTTGCAAAGGAAAGATTGCATATTTAGGTAGACTTTGATAAATGGTTAGAGTAATCAAAAAGAGGTGTGATAGGGGGGCGGAGCCAGCGCGAAACCGGCATGGCGGTGTAAGTCCTCTTCTCATGGGCCTTAATGCTGTAATCCTGTGTGCGACCCGTATATAATCCCTCTGTGTTTGGTGGAATCGAAAGGGCTAAGCTGGAAGATGTCAGGGGGCAAGCAAACGCGATTAGAATTTGCTTCTACGACTGCAGCGGCGGGGTCTAAAAGATCAAAGATCGATCCGTTGTCGCCGCACAAATCTGTGCCTCAACATGGTTCAACTGATGATCTACATCAGCTTCTGCAAGAGGTGCGGGCAATAAGAAGCCGTGTGGATTCAAATGGAGAGACGCTATCTGAGCTGCAAAGTGATATCAAAGATATGAGCGTGCAGCTTCAATCTCTCTCCGTTAGAGTGTATAAGGTGGAAGCAATGGCGGCCGGGCATGAGGAGCAGATCAAACGCGTTGCTTCCGTGGCCCGCAAGATAGACTGGCTTGAGAGAACGATGGAGGATATGAGAAACTGGGCCAGGCACAATAACATTCGCGTTGTCGGACTCGCTGAAGGTGCAGAAGGCGATGACTCTATTCGCTTCATGGAGGACTTCCTGCCTAAAACATTAAAAATTAACTTTACGCGTCCACTGGAAATTGAGCAGGCGCATCGGATCCCGGCTTTTCCGTCTGGCCCTAATACTCATACCAAGCGCCCTCGCCCTTTTATCATGTGTCTTTTGAGACATCAGCAAGCTGTGCAGATTCTTGCAGCGGCTAAAACAAGTCACCCGCTCCAGTTTGAGGGGCATAAAATCGCCTTTTACCCGGATTTCTGCAAACGCATGGTGGAGAAGCGGAGACAGGTTTTGGAGTTGCGGCCTAGGCTACGGAATCTGCAAGCAAGGTTTGGCTTGTTCAGCCCAGCGAAATTCAAAGTGACTTTGAACAATACTACCAAATCCTTTGAGGATCCTGGAGCATTGCGACAATTCATCGAGGACCAAGAAGAGCTCCTTATGCAGCAAACCTGATATTGCCTTGGGATTGTGCCTTTGGTGTGTTTCACGTGGCCCGTAGAATGTGGTCGCGCATATGACTGCATATTGACTCCACTGTTGGATATAATAATATTCTGGGGTCTTCTGGCTTAACTTGGGTGGCGGGAAAATTGTTGGGTGGCGGGAGAATGTTTCTGTTTCTTTTTAAGGGGCTGCCCTGTGCTGTAAGAGTGTTTCTGCTGTCTCACCCTTTTTTGGATTATGTTTGTTTTTGGGAGGGGTTTTGGGCTCTCTGGGAATTTTTGGGAAGATGGAGACGGGGTTGTGCCCACTTTTAACTGTATGAATGAGGATGATATATGGGCGGGATGGCCAATGGGTTGAGGTTCTTGTCTTTAAATGTGAAGGGCCTTAGGTCACCGGTTAAACGGAAGAAAATTCTCGTCTATTGTAAGCGGCAGAATGCTGATATCATCCTGCTCCAAGAAACTCACCTCTCTGCACTGGAGGCGGGTAAATTGGGAGACAGGCATTTTAAGCTAGTGGGTTGCTCCCCTGCCATGCATAAGAAAAATGGGGTTGTCATATTGATAAAGGCTGCCTTGGGGTTTCAGGTTGTTAACTCATGCCATGATGAGGAGGGGAGGTGGTCCAAATCTTTGGTAAGGGCAGGGAGGGAGCTTTTATCTATTATCAATATATATGGGCCTAATATTGATGATCCTATTTTTTTTTCGTAATTTAAACGGGGTTATCCAGGAGGATCAGGGTGCTTTGATAATCCTCGGAGGCGATTTTAATTTGGTAAGAGACCCTTTGTTGGACAGGAGTCCCGGTAGGGTTGAACGCCCCTCTCACGCGAGTGCTGCTCTCTCGGCCCTTGTAGATTCTTGTGGACTAGTCGATATATGGCGACTGATCCACCCAAGCGAAAAGGATTTTTCCTTTTTTCCCCCTGTGCACGGCTCTTTGTCTCGTATAGATTTCTTTCTGCTCTCTAAGTCTTTGGTCTCCGGTTGTTGGGACGCATCAATTTTAGGTAGATCGGTCTCAGATCATGCTGCTATTACGTTGGATGTTGTAGTAGAGGATGTGGAGAGGCCTGGGCAGGCTTGGTCCTTCAATCGCGCTTGGCTGGCAGAGCCTTCTTTTCAGGAGGAGGTGTGGATGGCCATCGCCTCCTATTTTGGCTTGAATAGACTGGGTGACACAGCCGGCTGGGCTTGGTGGGAGGCCTTTAAGGCCTCAATATGTGCTGTGATCACTAGCTTTAAAATTAAGGAGGCAAAATGATGGAAGGCTCAGTTGTTTGCTTTAGACGCGCAAATCCGGGCAGGTGAAAGGCTGTGGGTCTCTCACCCTAGGTCGGAAATCTTATTACGACTGCAAAGGCTACGATTCCAATATAACGAAATTTTAAGCTCTGAGGCTGAGCAGATTATGTTAAAGCAGTCTGCAAGGTTTCATGTTGAGAAAAACAAAGCCGGTAGGCTTCTCACGCATACTGTGCGTGGGAGGCAAACTAAATCAAGAATAGCTTCCATTTTATCCAGTGGTCAAGAGTGCTTGACAAAAGATGAACAGATAGCGGGAGAATTTTCTAAATTCTATAGTTCGCTATATGCTTCTGAGTCGAGGGCAGATATCAATGCTTTCACTAGTTTTGTTGGAAATCTGGAACGGCCTATGTTGGAAGAGCATCAAACCCTAGACATCGGTAAACCGTTTTCATATGATGAGCTCCTCTCAGCTATGTCTTTACATGTCTTCAGGGAAAGCGGTTGGGCCTGACCGTCTTCCGGCGGAATTTTACAAAGTCTTTGGCAAAGAGCTGGTTCCGTATATGTTGGAGTATTTCACTGAGCTCGAAAAAGAGCTTAGTCATACTGGCAGGTTCTCAGAGGCCACAATTGTGGTGTTAGAGAAACCGGGCAGAGATCCCAGGTATGTAGCGAATTACCGGCCCATCTCTCTTTTGAATGCTGATTATAAGATCTATGCGAGTATTTTAGCGCGCCGACTTGTAGCAGTTGTAGGTGATTTGGTCCACCCTGATCAATGCGGGTTCGTCCCTGGGAGGTCTACCGCGGATAATGCCCGCCTTCTGTGCAAGCTGCTTGAGAGGGTATCGTCGGATCCTTGCCCGTATGTCACTCTCTCATTAGATGCGGAGAAGGCGTTCGATAGATTGGAATGGCCTTCTTGTTTTTCATTCTGCAATGGTTCGGGCTTGGCGAAGGGTTTATAAACAAGGTCAGGGTTCTATACTCCCACGCGACCGCTAGAATATATGTCAACGGTACCCTTTCGTGTCCTTTCTCCCTTTACAGAGGTACCAGGCAGGGGTGTCCCCTTTCCCCTTTGCTATTTAATTTAGCTTTGGAACCTTTGGCCATTGCTGTGCGGCATCAGCCAGGTCTCAAGGGGGTTCAAATTGGGACTCTGCAAGTAAAGCTGTCCGCATATGCTGACGATGCGCTTCTTTTCACACAACCCCCCGAGGTTCCGACTATTTTGGCATTGTTTGACGAGTATTCCGGCGTCTCCAGGTACAAGATTAACTGGTCCAAATCAGTGGCATTTCCCCTTAACCTTTTTGCCACCTCTGCGGAGATGGCGGCTTTTCCCTTTAAGTGGGAAGCGGGCAGCATTAAGTACCTTGGGGCATGGTATAATGCCTCGGCAGATGTCATGATTCAGAAAAACCTTGAAGAGCTCCTTTTCTTGATCCGGCAGAAGTCCCTTGCCTGGTCCCCTCTTCATCTCTCATGGTGGGGTAGGCTAGAGGTTATTAAAATGTCTCTTACTCCAAAGATCAATTATGTGCTTAGTATGCTCCCCTTTACTATCCCACCGGTATGTTATAAAAAGCTAGAAAATAGTCTCATCTCTTTTCTATGGGGAGGTAAACAACCTCGTATTGCCACAAAAAAGCTGAAAGCAGCCAGGGATAAAGGAGGAGTGCATTTCCCTGATTTTAGTTGGTATCATCAGGCCCTTTTGATTAAACAAGGCTCCTTGTGGTTAGCATCGGATGATCTTGAGCGGAAACCTACTTGGTTAGAAGTAGAGACTCGTGTAGCCGCTCCTTACCCTTTGGTATATATGTTGGGCTCATTACATCCCGAAGGGTCTCTCGTGGGGCGGGTAATTAGATCTACCCAGGATGCTTTTCTCGTATTGGCACGGTTGGTGGCCAAGGAAGACTCGCCCTCGGGACAGACTCCGTTGTGGTGGAATCCGCGGTTCAGGATACGCGGGCGTATGTTTGCCTGGAAGAAGTGCAAGAGCGGGGTATTTGGTCGCTCGGACATTTAGTAGACGCCAATGGATGGAAAGACTTTGTGGTATTGCAAGGGGCGTTCTCCCTACCTAGCTCCTGTTTTTTTAAATGGGTCCAGCTTAAACATTGTATTGTTGCATCTAAAATTCCTCTTAGGGTATCTGAACTAGCTAAGGGGGGAACTTTGCTTAACGGGCTCAGGGCCCTAATTGGTCAGCAGGGGGTCACCTCTAAGATTTATGCAATGTGGAGGGAGCGCTCCTCCATGGTTCATGTTGGGCTGGCTCGGGTTTGGGAATGTGACATCTCTCAGGAAATTCCAATTCCAGCATGGAAAATCCTTTGGGGCCCGATATCTAAAGCTTCCAGGTCGGCTGCGATTACTCAGTCAATGTATTTTTTCATGCATCGGGCTTTAGTAACCCCACGGAAGCTGGCTAAATGTGACTCTGATACTTCTGGCATGTGTTGGTCCTGTTCGAAGGAAAAAGGCACCTTTTTACATATGTTTTTTTATTGTCCCCTGGTTCAGAGGTTTTGGAGACAGGTGTGGGGGAGGATGCAATTGATCCTACACTTCTCTGTTGAGCTGGAGAGGAGCCGGATCTTTTTGTGGTCTCTGGGTGTATTTTCCGTGGAGGACCATGAAAAACAATTTTTATTCAACTTTATGATGGCAATTGCTATCAAGATGATTCTTTGGAAGTGGAAGAATTTTCAGAGCCTGAGCTTGGATGGTTGGTGGAACCTGGTCTGTCATTATTCTAAACTGGAAAATATCTACAGCAAACTCCACCATCCAGACAAGGAGGAGCTGAACGTTCGTAGATGATTTCTTTTGGATCAATTTGTAGCCCATGCCCAGGCTATGTAAAGATGTATGCCTGCTTGCTTAATGGCCTAGTGTCTGCATAGGCCGCCCCGCCTAGTGTGTGTGCTGTTGTTTGGGGGGGATGGAGTGGGTACCCCCCTCGTTTCCTCTCTTTACTTTACTTTATCCTGTTCCTTGCTTTTCCCAGGAGAGCCAGGGTAGGTGGTGGGTTGGGGGGTGGATTGTGTTTTGTTGATTGTACGGGGTTGATTTTGTATTGTGCTATGGTTGATTTTTGATGTACGCTTTATAAAAGGTTAAATAAAGGAATTAAAAAAAAAAAAAAAGAGGTGTGATAGTGGCCTGGCAGACTGTATGGAATGTACCAGTGGATAGGAGGGGCACAGGTTTCGGAAAGTTTTTAGCTTGTAATATACCGCTTTGGTGATACTGTGAATTTGTTACTTGAAATTAAGCTGGTGATCAAGTATGATCCAAAGGTACTTTATGCGGGAGCTGACTCAGATTTCAGAGTTGACAAGTTTGACAGATGCAGGGAGGGTGAAGTTGGGGTCCTTGGTTACATGGAGGAGCTATGTTTTACTGAGATTGATGAAGAGGTTATGCAGGTGGAGCCAGTTGATGGTTTCAATGAGGCAGCTTGAGAGCATAGAGTAGTCTGGAGTGGAAGTGGATAATGGTGTGAAAATCATTATATCATCGGCATATATCAGAAACTTGACTGGGAATTGCTGGATGATAACACATAGAGGCCGAATGTATATATTGGATAGTAGAGAAGAGAGACAGGAGCCTTGTGGTACACCCTGGTTAAGGGTGAATGAAGTTGAGGTTTGTGTTTGAATCCTTATCTGCTGATTGCGATTTGTGAGATATGAGTGGAACCACTTGGGGGGGGGGGGTGCCGCGAACTCCAATTTGGTGGAGTTTGTTGAAGAGGAGCTGGTGGGATATAGTTTTGAAGGCGGCATAGATGTCTAGAAAAAGCAAGAAGAAGCCTTGTGTGTGATTCGATGCCAATGATGAGTGAATTTAGCAGGGAGGTCATTGGAGTTTCTGTGCCATGATTGGGTCTGAATCTGGACTTTCAGAAAGCTTTTGACATGATCCCTCATCAGAGACTTTTGCCAAACTAAAAAGTCATGGGATAGGAGGCAGTGTACTATTGTGGATCGGGAACTGGTTAAAAGATAGAAAGCAGAGGGTAGGGCTAAATGGCCAATTTTCCCAATGGAAAAAGGTGAATAGTGGAGTACCCCAGGGATCTGTACTGGGTACGCTACTTTTTGACATATTCATAAATGACCTGGAAAAGGTGAGGTTATCAAATTTGCAGACAACACAAAACTGTTTAAAGTTGTTAAAACCCAAGAGGACTGTGGAAAACTGCAGGAGGATCTGGATAAATTGGAAGACTGGGCATCCAAATGGCAGATGAAATTTAATGTGGACAAGTGCAAAGTTATGCACCTAGGAAAGAACAACCCACACTATGGTTACACAATGCAAGGTTCCACATTGGAAACCACAACCCAGGAAAAAGATTTAGGAGTCATCGTGGATATCATGTTAAAAACCTCCGCCCAGTGTGCAGCAGCGGCCAAGAAAGCAAATAGAATGCTTGGTATCATAAGGAAAGGAATGGAAAATAAAACAAAGGATATTATAATGCCTCTGTATTGTTCCATGGTATGACCGCACCTTGAATATTGTGTGCAATTCTGGTAGCTGTATCTTAAAAAGGATATAGCATTATTAGAAAAGGTACAGATAAGAGCCACCAAAATGGTAAAGGGGATGGAAGGCTACTCCTATGAAGAAAGGCTACAAAGGTTAGGACTCTTCAACCTGGAAAAGAGACGGCTGAGGGGAGATATGATAGAGGTCTATAAATTAATGAATGGAGTGGAACAGGTAAACGTAGATCAATTGTTTATGCTATCAGAATATAGAAAGACTAGGGGACATGTAATGAAGCTACAGGGTAAACTATTTAAGACAAATAAGAGAAAATATTTTTTTCACTCAACGTGTAATCAAACTCTGGAATTTGTTACCAGAGGATGCAATAAGAGCTGTTAGTGTAGCTGGGTTTAAAAAAGGTTTGGACAAGTTCCTGGAGGAAAGGTCTATAAACCATTATTAAAAAGGGACCCAGGATATCAATGCTTGACCCAGTACAAGCATTGTGGAACCTGTGTCTCTTGGGGATACTGCTAGGTATGTATGACTTAGATTGGCCACTGTTGGAAACTGGATACTGGGCTTGATAGACCTTGGTCTGACCCAGTATGGCATATCTTATCTTCTTATGTTTATGGAGCGTGTGAGTAGATTATTCTGGTATTCTTGTTTGGCCTGGAAGGTGGATTCGTGGTATAATTTGAGTTCCTGTAGGTACCGAGATTTGAGTTGTGGGTTTTGGGTTTTTCTTCATAGACGTTCAAATCAATGCAGGTTGCGTTTCTGTGTTTTTAAGGTTGAGGAGTACTAGGGAGCATGCGATCATTGATGGGTCCATTGCGGTTGTGAAGATGGTTGCATTCCATGAGCATACTTTAATTTTGAGGTCCTTCTATGCTAGCAGGGAGATTAAAGCTGGGATGTTTTATTGGATGAAGGCTTGTTCATTGAATGAGAGAAATTTCCAAGTTGTTGGGGGGGAACTCTGAGGTGCTGTTCATAGGCAGGAGTTGGGTATGCTGAAAGAGATGATGTTGTAATCAGACCAGGGGACGGGGATCATTGATAGTGGGGTATATCTGCTAGCATTTAGGAGTCGGTTGGAGAAGAAAATCATATCTAGGATGCCACCTTTTTAGCATGGATAGAGGTGGATATGGTCTGTGTGAGTTGTAGGTCTGTCATGGCTTCGAGGAAGGCTGAGTGGGAGGATGATGCAGATGTAGGTTTAAATCACCAAGGAGTATGAAGTCTTTGTGTGTGAGTGAGTGGGAGCAGATTTCCTCTAGTATTGTAGCGAGCTCTTCAGCGTTGACTTGAGGTGGTCTGTAGGTGAGGCAGATGGAGAGGTAGAGGTTGGAGATTGTGATTATGTAAGGTTAGGGCTGAAGGTATAGTTTATGGTGTTGAAGTCAAGGCTCTTTATTGTGAGTATACATTCTCCGCCTCCTCTTCTGGATGTCCAGGGGCAATTGTGGATGTTGTGGGTGATTATGTTGAGCTGGTTGATTAGGACATTGTCATTCTCAGTGATTTGTATTCTATTGCGGGCGGAGTGTGAATTAATGAGGGCACATCTTATGTGTTTGATCTGCTGAATGGGGTTCTTGTGCTCGGTGGTAATATCACTCGAGACCACTATGTGAATATTGATGAGTCGCTCGTATTTTCTATCTTGATGAGTGCTGGATGGGTGCCAAATGTTTAGTGGTTTGTATGAGGTGATGGGGAATAGGCGAATGGGAGATTGAACTTGAGCTTGAGTACTTCTGAGTGAGAAGGCATCAGGAAGATGATGCTAAGGAAAACCAGTAGGTATAGGGAGAGTATCATTTTTCTGTGTAATGGGATTACGAAGAGTTGGTACCTTGATTAGTGTGGTTGCCTGAGGGTGACAAAAAATGTGGAGAGGAGATTGGAGTGATGCTGTGGAGTTGTCCTGGTTCTTTTGTTGTTTGCTTTGGTCCTTGTAACAGGGCCTCACCAAAGGTGTGTGCAATTCCGGTCACCAGAATTTTGTGGGTGGAGCAAGTTGTTTTGCGCTGGTGGTAATTCTGGTCCACGTCTTCAGTCTGTACCTAAGGGCCATGTCAAAGGGCCCTCTGGTGAGGCCCTCAGGCATAGGCATGCCTGCCAATGCTTGTATTTATGCTGCTGGGGTTCATTGGGCTTGATCGGCCTTGTGGAAGTAATTGGGGAGGTTCTTCCCTTCCCGCTCGCTTCCCTGATGCCGATCGGGTAGTTGTGCAGGAGAACGAGGTAGTCTGCGCCTGCTGGCACCTGTATTTGTGCTGCTGGGATGCAGTGAGCCTGATTGGCCTTGTGGCGGCGATCAGGGAGGGGCTTTCCTTCTTGCTCACCTCCCCGATGCCAAGTTGTGCAGGAGAAAGAGACAGTCTGCGCCTGCTGGTATCTGTATTTATGCTACTGGGGTGCGGTGAGCCTGAGCGGACTTGTGGCATCGATCGGGGAGGGGCTTCCCTTCCTGCTCACCTTTCCAATGCTGATTGGGTAGTTGTGCAGGAGAAAGAGGCAGTCTACGCCTGCCGGCACCTGTATTTATGCTGCTGGGGTGCAGTGGGCTTGATTGGCCTTGTGGCAGTGATTGGGGAGGGGCTGTACTCTTGCTCTCAGTTGTTGTGTTGTCTGTCTTGATTATTTTGTAAGCTCTGATGAGCAGGGACTGTCTTTATATATATAACTGTGCAGCGCTGTGTATGCTTTGTAGCGCTATATAAATGATTAACAGTTGTACTTGTGGCCATGCACTGAATCCTCTGTGTTCGGACACAAAAGACTTGAGAGGCACAGCTGTCATTTTTTGCATGGTTTTGATCCTTTCTTTTTCTATTGAAAAAGCTGCTCTTCATGTTTGCTGTTGTTGTGAGGACCACCCCCAATTTGGCCCCGATCCTTTCTCTCATTTGGGTCCGAACTTCAGCGGGGAAAATAAACCGTCTGCAAGACAAAAGCGAAGGGTCACAAGTAATAGAACCACAAGTGACCTCATCACCGGCAAAGTACAGACTTTTTATACCTTTTCTGGTACAAGGAAAGTAGGTGGGCTATAATGCATCTTAGAACTTTTCCCATGGACAAAGCAAATTATTTTACAGGCTATTTTCTTAAGGAACAAAAGGCATGTTGAAGAGAGGTGAGATAAGAATGTGGAATACAAAGAGGTGTGAAGAAGGAGGGATGAAAGTGTCACTTTGGCCAAAGGGTTCCAGTAAAGCTTCAGGAATATGCATGAGAACTAATGTTTTGGACTTGAGTTCTGATGCCCAAACACAAGATAAGGAGGTGAGAACTGGGGGTGGCATCCTGAACTTAATTGCAATTACTTCTAACTTGCTTTTACAGTAAGGGGGATCTGAGTTAAGAGAGACAGTCTGTCTGTCCTTGACTAGTTTTGCACTGTGAGTTGCTGTTTCACAGCATGCAGCTGTGTCCTTATCAGAGTCAAGCCTTGAGGAACAAAGGGATGTCTTCTAGTTTTACTGTAGCCTGCTTTTTAGGCCAACCAGGAGAAAAGGAAACAGTTATGTTAGAGGAATAAGAAACAGACAGACCATGACTGCTAACCCAGCAACACTTTATACCTCTCTCTCATACCAACAAGGGTCAGTTCATACAATATGCCTTCCAAATGTAAATAGTTTAATGAATACTATTCATTGTAAATAATTGCCCGGTTACCCAAGTTATTGTTCCTGTTTTATGTAAAAAACAGATAATATGTATCTTATCTGATGTTTTTATTGTTCTATGTAAACCGCGCTGATTATGAATAGTGCGGTATATAAAAATGTTAAATAAATAAATAAATAAAAATAAAAAAATGTCTCAAAGCGGTGGCTAGGCTAGTGTATTAATTAAATATAAGCATATTTAATAAAATTCTTATCGGCAGCTTAGAAGGACCTATTTATATCCCATGTCATTCCCTCCTCTGAACACTGCCTGCTCCCCAGGCCAGTGTTTACAAAAGTGGGGGGCGAGAAGGGGAACGAGGAGTCTGGACCTGCAGCGCTCCACATCCCTGTGTTCTTCAGTGCCACTTCTTAGACTGAAGGTGTGTGTGTGTGTGTGGGTGGGGGGGGGGGGTCCTCAGGGAAGGGCATGCAGGTGACCAGATCTGGGCATCATTTCCTTCTGTAAAGAGGCCTCAATCTTTGAAACTTTATAATTGACAGGAAGAAGCTGCTTGAGGGAAGGTTTAGGAATACAGGCCTTCATCATAGCTGCAAAATTTGGGATGCACTGAAAGCAGCAGCACAGCCCTAGTAATGCAATGCAAAATGCAATGTGTGCCTTCGAGTCAGTCCTGACTCCTGGCGACCCAGAAGCTCCTGGGTTTTCTTGGCAGTGTCACCGGAAGTAGATTGCCAGGCCTTTCTTCCGAGGCAATGGAGGGTTAAGTGATAGCACAGCAAAAAGAAAAATAGAAGCTACAAGCTGTTTCATCCACCCCTCAGACGTTAAACCAATCAGATATATTTTTTAAATCTGTGTTATTTATTTATTTATTTCTTCTATACCGCCCCTTCCAGAGATCAGGGGCGGTTTACATGGAACAATTCAACGACTTGTGTATACTTTTGTATACGTTACATTGAAAAGAAAAACTTTCTAACTTATTTACATGAAACTGTATACAATACATAGAGTAGATAAGCATTCTAATTTTTTTTACAAATGTTGACAGGTGTAGAAGCCTGTCTGAACTATTTACATAAGGTATTTACAGGTGGTTCTTTATAATGTATCTAGTTGTGGTTTTGGGCGTTCTGAGTTGGTGTGTCTGTGGATGTTGAGGGACATGGTTTGGGGGGGTAGGGGATTTGGAAATGTTCCGAGAATAAGTAGGTTTTGAATTCCTTTCGAAATTGGGGGAGGTCTTTTATGGTGCGGAGGTCTAGAGGGAGTTCATTTCAGAGCATGGGGGCAGTGAACGTGAAGGCTCTGTTACTTGAGTATTTTTTAGTCTTCGTGAATGATTTTGGCATATCAAGTGAGTGGGCTGCATTTTGTCTGCGAGCTCTTGATTTAGATGGGGTTTGTAGTAGTGTTGAAAGATGTGATGGGGCGATGTCATTTAAGAGCTTGAACGTTGTTAGGAGAATTTTGTATCTGATACGGCTGTTTATAGGGAGCCAGTGTAGTTCTAGGAGTATTGGGGTCACATGGTCTGTTAGATGGGCTTTAGTAATTACTTTTGCACAGATATTCTGTGCTCTTTGTAATAGGTATGTGTTTTTCTGTGGTAAGCCAATTAAGAGACTGTTGCAATAGTCAAAGTGGGGTGTGATAAGTGTATTAACAACCGATCTAAAGTCATGTGTGTCCAGGAGGGGCCTAAGGTGTTGTATGGTTTTGAGTTTATGAAATATGGTTCTTACTGTTTGCTTTATGTGTGGTATCATGGTGAGGGTATGATCTATTATTACACCCAGGTATTTTACTTCTTTTTTAACAGGTATAGTTGTATTATTGATTGATATTGTTGTTGGAAAGGTATCCTCATTCACAGGTCTTATCCCTAATAATATCTGTCAAAAGGGATTATAAAGATTTCCTCTTGTTAATATGTGCAGTTAAATTCAGGGTCTGATCTGAAACAAAAGTACAACATTCAGTGTCTACTAAAGAACAGACTCCTCCTTGTGATGCTAGCAAATAGTCTAGGGCCCATCTATTCTGGAGAGCTAGGCTATGGAGCTGGCTCATCTCATCTCTGATATTTGCTAGAAATCCTGCTATCTCATTCATGAAGACAGAAAGAATAGAGGCCAGGGCTCGAATGTCACCATAATTCAAAAACACACCTATACTGGGAATTATAGCCCTGCCTACAGAATCCCCATCATAAGCACTTGAGATTTTATTCAAAGCAGCAGAGTCACGTTTGTTTCTTACCCTTCCATCTGGTAAGGAAGAGGTGATTGTAATTCCAAGGATAACTTGTCCAATGAAATATAGACCTTGGCCCTGCTGGGGAAAGGTAGAGAAAGCCTTGTACCCACAGATCCAATAGGTTCCAAGAGGGGGTTTCCATGCTATTAGCCCCCACACAACTACTTCAGGAGAAAGGAAAGCGCATTCAGATCTGCCTAAACACAAATATCTCAGTCAAATTAAGTGAGGATATAGTCAGGGAAGAGCTAGTAAGGTTGTAACTGTAGTCGTTGAGATAGATCTTATATTCACAAATACTTATGCCTAATTTTTGACCAGTCCCTTCTCTGTGGAAGCATAGGATACCATGACCAAGATTTCTTAGGGACAGGAAGATAGATCCTGTATTAAAAGGTAGTGGAGGAGTGAAACTAAGGGGTATGTTTACTAAACCGTGGTAAAGTCACCAGTGGTAAGGGCAGCGCTAATGTTCCCGAAGCCATATAAGGCTGTGGGCAGGTGGGGGCAGTCCAGCGTAAAGGGAGCTATGGGTCATATAATGCACAAAACAGAGAGCCCTGACCATTTAATTTGTGGTAATAGCACATCTCACGTTAAGGTGACAAGCGTTAAAGTGCCTAAGGGGTTTAAGGCACTTCAACCTAAAGGCGCCTGAGCTTAATGTGCCCTGAAGGGTTAATGCACATGAAGTTAAGGTGCTCTGAGGGTTTTAAGGCACCTGAGGTTAAAGCGCTCTGAGGGGTTAAGGTGCATAAAGTTAAGGTGCCCTAAGGGGTTTAGGCATTCGAAAATAAGATGGACAAGGGTTTTAAGGTGCTTTAAGTTGACAAGCATGCATTTAAAGGCAGGAAAACGACTGTAACCCTACGCTGGATAGTGCATCACAGAAAGTCAATGCAAAGGTGATGGAAGGAAGGACAGGTTGGAGCTGATGGACCTGCCATATTGGTGGGCACCCTATGTGGTGACCAGTTAGGTTGACAAGCATGTGGGAGACAGCTGTTCAATGCACAGGGTGGTGCCAATGTAAAGTGATGCAATGTCAATGTGTGGCATAGGATGGGGAAGACGTGTCCCCCAGCCGAGACAGAAGCTACAGGAGCACAGAATGGGAGTGGTGATCTGAAGATCAGGCATAGGAGAGCCCTGACTTTCACAGGCATGAAAATGACCTGAGTAGCACATATTCACAAAAAGAACAAGTAGGAATCAAACCCCCCTGTCTCCTGCCTATGGGGACATTGCACTAACCAGTATGCTACACCTCTTGATATCTTGTTATCTCGTGGATATCCTGTATCAGTTATATCTCATGCCTATAAAAGAGCACGGTATACACATAGAGAGTGGCTGTTGGATCCTGCTTATTCTACTAGGTCAACTGATGATACGGTGGTTACCGGTGTACTACCTTATACAGATCGCAGTTCCCAGGTTCTACGCATTTTAAAATCTCATTGGGGGATTCTGCAGCTTCATGAATGTTTTAAATGATCTTTGCGGATTGCCTTTTCCAGAGGTCGAAATTTGGGCGATCGTTTGGTCCAAACTTCTTTACAAGAGGACCGTTTATTATATCAGGAACCTATACATGGTCATGTTGCTTGTCATGCATGTAGTTATTGTGATTCTACAATGGAGGGCATAGAATGGTGTCATCCTGTAACACGTCAGGAATTTCGTCGGCGATGGGACACGAATTGTAATTCTACTTATGTAGTATATCTGATTATATGTCCTTGCTCTCTGATGTATGTAGGTCGCACTATCAGACCTCTAAAACGGCTTCTAATGGAACATGCTTCCCGACATCGATGTGGGGTTGGATCTGCCCCTATGGTGTCTCATTGTTCTGCAGCATCTCATCAGTTTAATCAGCTCCGCTGGTCTATAATAGACCATGTTCCTTTGGATCCTCGAGGGGGACATAGGGAGGATCGTCTCCAACGTCTTGAGCAGCGGTGGATTTTCCTCCTGGGTACTGTGGAGCCAGGAGATTTGAATCGGGAGATTGACTGGCAAAGCCTTTTGTGAATGATGAGGTCATCATTGCTCTGTCTATCCAATCATAGCTGGGATTCCCCGTCATGTGGGATTTTCTCTGCTGTTGTATTGGTGGGTTCTTCTTTTAAAAAACAGAGATCGGCCATTATGAAATAAGACCACAGCTGCTTTGACGGCATTTTTGTGTTTGGCTGCTGTATATGCTATTCTGGGATTTTGCACTTGATACAGGGCACAGGAGCCCGAAACGTGCGCGTCGTGCATTTGGACTTTATATACCAGCGTCTGAAGGAACTGAGATAAGTTTATTTTATTTTTATATTGATTTTGAGAAATATGAGAATTTTGGTGAAGAACCTTTTTTGAGAAAAAGTAGCTGCCCGCCTGGAGAAGGTCGTTTTCCATTTCGACCTTCCTACGGTTTAGCTCCGACAAAAAAATGTTTAATGTGGGGGTCGCATGATTTAGGTTTGGTTTTTTGTGTGACACCTCTTGATATGGCAATGCCTGGAATTAAAAAGCCTGCAGGTCTCTGCCTAAACTGTCTGCGGTGCGTGCTGTTATAGGTTAACCCCTCCAATACCCATGATGCACTGCACACACAGGACAGCAGTCTGTAGCAGATCACCAAACGGAGAATGGACAGATACATCACATCAGCTCAGTACATGCACTGACTGTGTGTACTGCAATCACATAATGGCTACAAACTGCGCTACTATGCAGTTTCAGCGGTCAACCTGAGGGTGAGGATGGCCGCCCAGCACCTGGTCCCCAGGATCTGCAGTTCTAGAGGTGATTTCTGTTGCTTGTGGTGCAGATACCTATTACCACCAGTGTGTTCAGCTAGTCACCTTACTGCCCTAGTCACATCTGGCCCTATGACCTGCCCCTGTTGGAGTGTGATCCTCCTAGAACAGTGCATGTTAATACCTAGTGGTTTATTTGGACAGGATCCGGCGAAAGCTTACAAGATTTCTTGCATTGGCTTAACACCTTACACATCCATATCAAGTTTGAAGCAAAATATCATCTTTCTCAGATATAATTTTTAGATGTGTTGCTGTATAAAGATGGGGTGAAGCTTCAATCTACCCTCTATCGAAAACCTGTCCAGCGTAATACATTGTTACAATATACGAGTTTTCACCCTTGTTCTCTCCGGCGAGCTCTCCCTACGGGCCAATTTCTCCGTCTTCGGAGATTATGCTCTACTAGGAGAGAATACAAAATTCATGCTCAGAATTTGAGAGATCGGTTATTGGCACGGGGATACCCTGAGAATTTGTTGGATCAGGCCTATAAACGGGCACTCAATAATCACCCTGAATGGTGGGATGACCCCTCATCTGAAGGGCAGAGCCGAATGCGATTTAGCGATGAGATGCAGCCCTATGTGGGAGTACTTCCCTATATGCCTTGTACAGCGCAGGTCACACGAATTCTACGCTCCCATTGGCATATTCTGTCTGTTCATGCTTGTTTTCAGAAACCCCTACGGTTGGCTTATCGTAGAGGAGCCAACATCGCTGATCGAGTGGTTCATGCCACTCATACTCAAGCAGGGGAGCAGTCTCTAGGGAGCCATTCTGCTTGTGGAACTTATGATATGTGCTCCACTACATTGGATGGTACAGATTGGCAAGATCCTCATACCCAGATTCGATATATTCAACATCATAACACTGATTGCACCTCTGATTATGTGGTATATTTAATCATTTGTCCCTGTCAGTTATTCTATGTGGGCATGACTACGCGACCTATCCGTAAACGCTTGCAGGAACACAGATCGCGTATTAACACCAATACCTTGACAGCCCCTATAGTCCATCATTGTCTGTCTAATTCTCATAGTTTTTCACAGTTACGTCTTTTAAAGAATTAAACCAAGTAATGAAATTATAAGGTGATTATAAATCAGATGTCCAGATAAAAAATATATACAGAAGGAACCCAAATCGGATTAAATATGAAACACCCTCTAAATAAATCCAATTTGCTCCAAGATCACACTTTGTGCCTAAAGAATTTTTTTGTCGGAGTTCGTCAGCCCAGTGTCCAAAATCTGTTTTAAGAGACACCACCGTGACTACTCCCTTTTATTAAGTAAATTTAAAATGAACAAAGAGTCCAACACTTAGCTGTATGTCACGAAAACACCAAAACTCCCAGTGGACGACGTGGCGCACGTTTCGGGTTTTACACCAGCATATCTGAAAAACCTTGCTTCAGGTCAAGACGGATCAGCAAATGGTAGATCATCAGCTTACAGGCCACAGGAATTTTCACCTGCTATATTGTCGCCGGCGTCTGACGTCAGATGGATGAGGAGAAAGGCACAGCCAATCAAACGGCTGACCAAACCCTATTCAGGGAATACCCACCACTCAGGGAATCCCTTAGGGGACAACCACAACTAAAAATAGAAGGCACAAATCACAAAATGGTATGCCAATCAAGTTGAGAGTTCAGTCCCTCAGGGATGACCGAATTCAAAAGGTAAATCCAGCATTGTTCACATACTTGGAGTTTTTGTTCACGATCCCCCCGTCGAGGATCTGGCGGAATGAAATCCAAAACCCGCCATCACAAAGCTGCAAAAACATGGCCCATAGACAGATGATGTTCCACCATAGCAGCTCCAAGATTTTTAATGCGGAGACGGGAAGCATGTTCTGAAAGACGGATCCTAAAAGCCCTCTTGGTCTGACCTATATAATAGAGGGAACACGGACACACAATTAAATAAACCACAAAATCAGTGGAGCAATCCGTATGCCATCGCGTGGTATATTTACGAGAGGTGTGTCCATCGATCCAATCAGGTCCCTCCAAAGTGCCAGCACAATGAACACAATGGCCACAAGCAAAATGACCAACATCAGTGTGTGATCTCAAGGGGCGATCCTCAGGCGAGACAGTATGCATGATTTTGTCACGTAAATTAGCCGTGCGAGAATATGCAATCTGCAAGGTCTTATTCTGAAAGCAAGTATGTACCCCTAGAACTGGCCAAAACTGATGTAGCAGTCTAGTAACATGAGAGATCTGACGTGTATATGGTAAGACTCCGGTGATTGCGGAGTCATTGGCCTTAGAGGCCGTAGGGGACAGGAGCCATTCCCGATGCAGGTAACGTGCCCTCTTGTAAGCCCGAGAAATAACCAGATGCGGGTAACCCCGTTTTAACAAATGTTGTACAAGTTCCTGGGCATGCTGTTTAAAAGCCTGTAGGGTCGAACAGTTGCGCCGTAAACGTAAAAACTGTCCGAAGGGCAAGCCCTGTTTTAAAGCACGGGGATGGAAGCTGTGGTAACTAAGAAGCGTATTACGCTGTACCTCCTTCCGGTACAAAGTAGTCACAAAACCTGCAGCAGTGAGGGAAACTTGGACATCCAAAAATTGTAAAGAATCAGAGGAAATCTGTGCTGTAAACTGAATGCGAGGCACATGGATGTTTAAACGTTGAATGAAACACTCCAAATCCGTACGAGCTCCCGTCCAAATAAAAAAGATGTCATCAAGGAAACGCTTCCAAAAAGGGGACCAAACCAAAAGCCGGATCAGAATACACATACATCTGCTCAAATACCGCCATATATATAGTAGCCAGGGATGGAGCAACAGTGGCCCCATGGCAATCCCATGGATTTGATGGTAAAAAAAACCCTGGTGTAAAAAGAAAATTTCGCCCAGGACCAGTTCCAACAGATCTAACAAAAAAGAGCGTGGGATCCGGTCCAGGAGAGCAAGTGGATAAGTCTGCAAGCAGGCAAGCATCTCATGCTGATCAATATTGGTGTACAAAGCCTGTACATCAAGGGACACAAGGAAACGATAGGTGCCCATCGCTTGGCAAGATTGCAAATGCTTCAAAAGGTCCCCTGTGTCACGAAGATATGAACGAACCTGCTTCGCCGCCGGTTGCAGGAAAAGGTCGCAAAACTGAGAAAGCGGTTCTAATAAAGAATTTCGGCAAGAGACAATAGGGCGTCCCGGTGGATCAGACAAGGATTTGTGCACTTTCGGAACCAAATAAAAAATTCTTTAGGCACAAAGTGTGATCTTGGAGCAAATTGGATTTATTTAGAGGGTGTTTCAGATAAAAAATATGTCATCTAAAAAGCGTTTCCAAATTAGGACGTGATCAAAATGTGATGAACCAGAGATGTATCAATCCTCCATGTCAGTCATATACAAGGTTGCCAAAGATGGAGCCACTGTCGCACCCATGGCTATACCAAAAATCTGCTGGAAAAACACTCCCTCAGATAAAAAATAATTCTTCATCAAAACAAATCACATAAGATCAATCAAAAAGGACTTAAGGAGCCTAGCAGGGGCGAATCAAAATAAACTCAGCAGCAACTCCATAGCTTCCAATTAGAAACATAGAAATATGATGACAGAAAAAGACCACATGGCCTATCTAGTCTGTCCTTCCATAACAACTACAACAGTCCCCTTTTTACCTTTAGAGATCCTCTGTGTTTGTCCCATGCTTTTTTGAATTCAGTTACTGTCCTCATCTCTACCACCTCCACTGGGAGACTGTTCCATGGATCCACTACTCTTTCCGTAAAGAAATATTTCCGCATATCACTCCTGAATCTATCTCCCTTCACCCTCATCCCATGTCCCCTCGTTGCAGAACTTGCTTTCAATTGAAATAGGCTCTCTCCCTGAACATTTATGCCACGGAGGTATTTAAACATCTCAATCATATCACCTCTATCCCGCCTTTCCTCTAAGGTGTACATATTAAGATCCTTCAGTCTGTCCTCGTATGCTTTATAATGAAGACCACTAATCATTTTAGTAGCCGCCCTCTGCACCAACTCCATCCTGTTCACATCCTTTTGAAGGTGCGGTCTCCAGAATTGCACACTATACTCCAAATGAGGTCGCACCAAAGACTTATACAGAGGCATTATCACCTCCTTTTTTCTGCTAGCCATTCCTCTCCGTATGCACCCAAGCATCCTTCTAGCTTTTGCCGTCGCCTTTTCTACCTGTTTAGCTACTTTAAGATCATCAGACACAACCACGCCTAGGTCCCGCTCTTCTTTAGTGGACAAAAGTACTTCAGCCCCTATACTATATTGCTCCCTTGGATTGCTGCAGCCCAAATGCATGACCTTACATTTTTTAACATTAAATCCCAGCTGCCAAATTCTAGACCATTCTTCATGCTTTGCTAGATCCCTCCTCATGTTATCTACCCCTTCCTGGGTGTCTACTCTATTACAGATTTTGGTATCATCCGCAAAGAGGCAAACCTTACCTGAAAGCCCTTCCGCTATATCACTAACTAAGATGTTAAAAAGAATCGGACCAAGGACAGATCCCTGGGGCACACCACTGATAACATCCTTCTCCTCAGAGTGAACTCCATTTACTTGTACTCTTTGTCGCCTCCCACCCAACCAATTTCTAACCCAAGCAGTAACTTTAGGGTCCATCCCTAGGGTGCTCAGTTTGTTTATAAGTCGCCTGTGAGGAACAGTGTCAAAGCCTTTACTGAAATCTAAATACACCACATCTAGGGCTCTCCCTCGGTCCAACTCCCTGGTCACCCAGTCAAAGAAATCTATCAGATTTGTCTGACAAAACCTGCCTCTGGTGAATCCATGCTGCCTCAGATCCTGTAATCCGCTGGACTCCAGAAACCTCACTATTTTCTCTTTCAGCTGCGTTTCCAATAATTTACTCACCACCGAAGTTAAACTAACCGGCCTGTAGTTTTCAACCACATCCTTACATCCGCCTTTGTGTAAAGGCACCATATGAGCCTCTCTCCAGTCCTTTGGCACCACTTCTGACTCCAACGAGGCATTGAAAAGGTCAGTCAGTGGAGCTGCTAGATCGTCCCCAAGTTCCCTCAGTAATCTCGGGTGTATCCCATCCGGTCCCATCACTTTGTCTACTTTAAGTTGAGATAGTTTCTCACGAACACAGTCTTTTGAAAATTGTTCAAGATGTCCATTGTTTCTGTTCCTGTTTGTGGGTGTTTTCTGAGGTCCTGCTCCTGGTTCTTCATCTGTGAACACAGAACAAAAATATTTGTAAAGCAATTCCGCTTTATCCTTATCAGCTTCTACATATTCCTCCCCTGCACCCTTGAGTCTGACAATACCACTCTTGCCCTTCCTCTTCTCACTAATATAACTGAAAAATGTCTTATCCCCCCATTTTATTGTATTGGCTATTTCCTCCTCCTTTTGAATCTTTGACTTCTTGACTACTTTGCTAGCTTCTCTAAGTTTTTCCAAATACATATGCCTGTCTTCCTCTCTCTGTGATCTCTTGTATTTCATGAAGGCCTCACTCTTTTTCTTCACTTTTTCAGCTACTTCTTTCGAAAACCATAGCGGTCTCCTTTTCCTTTTACCTTTATTTACCATTTTAACAAAAAGGTTGGTTGCCCTTAAAATATCCCCTTTCAGTTTTTCCCACTGTTTTTCTACATCCCTCAGCTGTTCTCATCCAACTAACGACTCCCTGAGTTATTGGCCCATCTTTGCAAAGTTAGTCTTCCTAAAGTCTAAGATCCTCGCCTTTGAATGGATTCTAACAGCCCTAGTCCTAATACTGGACCGTTAGATGATAGAGGGGTAAAAGGGGCAGCCCTAGTCCTAATACTGGACCGTTAGATGATAGAGGGGTAAAAGGGGCAGTAAGAGGAGACAAGGCTATAGCAGAGAGACTGAATGAATTCTTTGCTTTGGTCTTTACTGAGGAAGATGTAGGGATGTTACCCAAGACTGAAGTGGTATTTAAAGGTGATACTGCAGAGGAATTGAGAGAAATATCGCTACACCGGAAGATATATTACAACTATTTGATAAACTGAATAGTAGCAAATCACCTGGACCGGATGGTATACATCCCAGAGTGTTGAAAGAACTGAAATATGAGATTGCAGACCTGCTATTGGTAATCTGTGAACTTTCATTAAAATCATCTGTAATACCTGAAGATTGGAGGGTCGCCAACGTAACACCAATTTTTAAAAAGGGTTCCAGGGGTGACCCGGGAAATTAAAGACCGGTGAGCCTGACGTCAGTAACAGGGAAAATGGTAGAAACCATCATAAAGAACAAAATTACACAGCATGTAGATAGTCATGGCCTAATGGGAGACAGCCAACATGGCTTTAGACAAGGAAGATCTTGTCTTACTAATCTGATATGTTTTTTGAAGGTGTGCATAAACAGGTAGACAAAGGTGAGTCGGTTGATATAGTGTATCTGGACTTTCAGAAAGCTTTTGACAAGGTCCCCCATCAGAGACTTTTGGCGAAGCTAAAAAGTCATGGGATAGGAGGCAGTGTACTATTGTGGATCGGGAACTGGTTAAAAGATAGAAAGCAGAGGTAGGGCTAAATGGCCAATATTCCCAATGGAAAAAGGTGAATAGTGGAGTACCCCAGGGATCTGTACTGGGTCCGTTACTTTTTGACATATTCATAAATGACCTGGAAAAGGGAATAACTAGTGAGGTTATCAAATTTGCAGATGACACAAAACTGTTTAAAGTTGTTAAAACCCAAGAGGATTGTGGAAAACTGCAGGAGGATCTGGATAAATTGGAAGACTGGGCATCCAAATGGCAGATGAAATTTAATGTGGACAAGTGCAAAGTTATGCACTTAGGAAAGAACAACCCACACTATAGTTACACGATGCAAGGCTCCACATTAGAAACCACCACCCAGGAAAAAGATTTAGGAGTCATCGTGGATAACATGTTAAAACCCTCCGCCCAGTGTGCAGCGGCGGCCAAGAAAGCAAATAGAATGCTAGGTATCATAAGGAAAGGGATGGAGAATAAAACAAAGGATATTATAATGCCTCTGTATCGCTCCATGGTACGACCGCACCTTGAATATTGTGTGCAATTCTGGTCACCGTATCTTAAAAAGGACATAGCGTTATTAGAAAAAGTACAGAGAAGAGCCACCAAATTGTTGAAGGGGATGGAAGGCTACTCCTATGAAGAGAGGCTAAAAAGGTTAGGGCTCTTTAACCTGGAAAAGAGACGGCTGAGGGGAGATATGATAGAGGTCTATAAATTAATGAAGGGAGTGGAACGGATAAACGTGGATCAATTGTTTACGCTATCAGAATATAGAAAGACTAGGGGACATGTAATGAAGCTACAGGGTAAACTATTTAAGACAAATAAGAGAAAATATTTTTTCACTCAACGTGTAATCAAACTCTGGAATCTGTTACCGGAGGATGTGGTAAGGGCTGTTAGTATAGCTGGGTTTAAAAAAGGTTTGGACAAGTTGCTGGAGGAAAGGTCCATAAACCACTATTAAAAAGGGACCCAGGATATCAATGCTTGACCCAGTACAAGCATTGTGGAACCTGTGTCTTTTGGGGATATTGCTAGGTACGTATGACCTAGATTGGCCACTGTTGGAAACAGGATACTGGGCTTGATGGACCTCGGTCTGACCCAGTATGGCATGTCTTATGTTCTTATGTTCTTACTGAACCACACCATCTGGTAATCACTGGATGCAAAATGATCTCCCTCTACAACATCAGAAACACTTTCACCATTGGTAAGCACCAAGTCCAGTATGGCCCCTTCACATGTGAGGTCTGTTACCAATTGCCTGAATAGTTCTCCCTGTAGAGAATCCAGGATCTCCTTACTTCTAGATGATACTGCAGCAGGAATGTGCCAATCAACATCTGGCATATTGAAATCTCCTATCAGTAGCACTTCCCCTTTGATCAATACTCGTGTACAAAGCCACCACGTCTAGAGTTACTAAAAAAACAGCCATAGAACTTATTGATAATAAGGACAACTGTTGCAAAAAATGTGTGGAATCAAGAATAAAAGAGGGTACCAAACATGCTTCTTGCTGCAAAAATACATCACTAAATTTTGAAAGCGGTTCTAATATGGCTGTTTTTGTTTGGTCCATCAGCTTTGATCTACTTCCTTCCATCACTTGTGCATTGTCTTTCATTGGTGCTCTGTGCAGTGTTAGGGTTACATCTGTGTTTGGCCCATACCTTTCTTGCTTTTCAACTTGGGGGATCTTACTGCCCTTGGGCAACATTTCTTGAGTCACCTATACATTCTTGGGGCATCTTTAGCCACACCTTAGATTCAGCCAGCTTATGGGGCGCCTAATATGGTGCCTTGGGGGTTGCCAACCTTTCATCATGCCCTCTGGGGCACATTATGACCTGCCTTGGCTGACGTGGTGGTCTATGATGTGCCTTCTGGTGCGCCCTAAAAGGTGCATTAGGTTATGGCCCTGGAGTGCCAGTATTTTTAGCTGGAAGCACCGATTGTTGGAATGTTTCTGACTGTTACAAGCAGGAGAAGGAATTGGCTTGGCCACCCTTATTCATTATGCCACTGAGGGATTGAACTCATGACCCCAGTCTCAGCAGTCATTGTATTAACCAGTGTGCTACACTTTTGCTGCTGTGATTGCAGGTCAATGCGGGAAGTTAAGGTTAACGCACGGTAACGTGCACGGCTCCCCCCGTATCGCGCGATAAAGGACATGGCGCACTTCATCACGAGATAACCCACGATTGCTACCTTAAGACCAGAATGCTCACTACCTTATATGGCATTCCTCACAGTAACGCTGCAACTAGCGCCAGTGACATTAAGACGGTTTAGTAAACATACCCCTATGTGTATAATGTCTTATGTTTGTGACCTTACAATCTTTCTCTGCAAGGCACTGTCGTACATGAAGACACTGACAGATGTTTACATTTCAAAGCAATGTCATCTTTTATTGTACATCAGCAGTGATCAATTATATGTTGCCCTATGCCACTGCTCTAATTACTGTTCTTCCTTCTGTGTGTGCAGAGATGCGTGCCAGCAGCTGCTATAGGGTCTGCAAAAGGGCATTCTCTAAAGGTGGCTCACCATGAAGTCCTGGGTTCAGGTCATGGTGGCAAAGCCCTGCTGCACCTCCTGGTGAATTTAGTTATTTTTTATTTTATTTATTTATTTAGCATCATTTATATGCCGCTTTTCACCAGTCAAAGCAGTTTACATTGAACAAGGTTAGATATTGTTACATTAGAACAGTTTTTCAACATATATACATACAACTTAACTTATATAGAATAGTTGTTGAGTTCCCTCAAATGCAAGACTCATGTACAATATATACAGTGGAACCTATTTTGTTGTTTTTTGTTTGTAGGTAGGTCAGGTGTGCTGGAGCATCCTTATTGTGGTGGAGTGGATTAGTGAGAGATGCCAAAGAGTTCGGTGACTAGGTAGGTCTTTAGGAGTTTACAGAAGAGGGGCAGGTCTGTGATGTTTCTTTTGGTGTCTGGGAGTGTGTTATAAGTGGTGGGGCGTATAAGTCAAACGAGTGCATGCATCTTTTGCGTGAGGGATGATGAGGCTGTTCTTGCAGGAATGTCTTCTGGGTCTGTTGTGTTGTAGTTTTGCAGTAGGTATAGGTGAGATGTAGGGTCAGAGTGGATGGCTTTGTGGGTTAGGAAGAGGGTTTTGTATTTAATACAGCTGGTTAGTGGTAGCCAATGTAGGTGTTTAAGTGTAGGTGTAATATGGTTATAATTTGTTGCTCCTGGTTAAGGTACATGCTGCGATGTGCGTAGGGGAATGAGGGTGGATTGTGGAAGGCCTTGGTAAACGGAGTTGCAATAGTCTATATGTGGGAGGATTATGGCTTGAGATGCTGATTGGAAGTCTGTTGGTTCCAGGAGGAGGCATAGGTGTTGTAGGTGAACGGCCCCAGATGAGTCATGGTGCATCACATAATAGACATGTGGGTGCAGAATACCCCTTTGTGCCATCCCTTCCTGCCTGTCTCTCCTCCCCCTCCCCTGTGAGCCCTGCTGCCCCTAACATGTAATATGGCACCTATGGGGTCGTGATATATTGACATGTGCACAGATAGTCTCTGCAGCATCCATCCTCCATGTCCACTTCTGGGTCCTGTTGACTTGCTGTGTCCTTCTCCATGTCTGACACCTCAGTAGAGGTGTCAATCACTAAGCTAGTGCTGTGAGTGGAGGCACTACTGGATGGTGGTGTATACATGGACTCCGGTACTGTAGGGCATATCAAATGCCAAATAAAATAAGATGTACACTCTTATATCTAGAGGACTCTCTGTAACAGCATCAAGTCCAAAGGAGGCTGGCTAGGCAAGCTATGTTGGCTTGAGCCATAGGAGATGAGCCACATGAGAGCACAGAACCTTATAGGCGTTTGTGGGAGTCTTAGAGAATCTCATACGGTTAGTGGAACAGCCGTGGAATGACACAGAGTCTTTTTGTTCTTACAGAAGTGCAAGGAAGGCAAAAGACACAAAATGTTGTGCAAATTCTATTGTGTATACTGTACTATTCTTTTTGATGAGTCCTTATCATATTTTGGTGATTGGTTAATATGCAGGTAGGCCCTTGCTTGGAGGTCAGACGTTCTGAGGCTTGGAACACAACAAAGTTTCTGTAGCAGGAATCTATTTTGTTTGGTTCAGAACAGGTCACAGGGAACCAGTCCTACAGTATTTCCCCTGGGTCCTCCCTCTCTTGCTCCTCTGCAGCATCCCCCATCTCCTCCACTGGCTCCTCCTCCATCTCTTCAGCCTCTACTTCCTCCTCAGCTGCTGCTGTCACTGCTGCTGCTGTGGGTATCACATATGGAAGTCCTTCATGGATCCAGTCTAACACCACTGCTATGTGCAACTCACTCTTGCCACCTCTCAGTTGGCTGCTCCCACCATTGTGCTAGGTAACTACTGGCATGGCCACGTGTTGTACAGCTACCTGCATCCTGAGGGTGCTTTGGCCTGATGGTTTCTTATATTGCCTCATCTGACTGCTTTGCCTTTTATACCACCTGCACAGATCTGCCTTCTGATTTCTCTGGGTGCCACTAAGTTACCACCCACAATCCTTAACTGGCATCCATTCCAGTGGTACTGTCTAACATGCTTACAATTCCATGTGCTGCTCTCACCTCCCTCTGTGTCCCTTCTACCCCTCAAGTATGGGTCTCCTGAGCTGCCATGCCCTTATCCCTGTGATATTGTCTATTCCCCTTTGCAGCCACCGCTCTTGTCCTGTGTACACCTATGACACGCTGCATCCCTCCTCTACTACTACTGAACATTTGTAAAACACTACAAGGCATACGCAGCATGCACAGACACATCTAAAAGATGATCCCTACTCATAGGAGCTTACAATCTAATAGAAATAGACAACATAGTAGCTGTAGATCTTGGATACAGCTAGGGGGAATGGTAAGGAAACACAGGTGAGTTAAGGTCTGAAAGGGCAGCGAAGAGGTGAGTTTTCAGCCTGGATTTGAAAAGGGTCAGAGAAGGTGCCGGACATACAGATTCAGGTAGTTTGTTCCAGGCATAAGGAGCAGCAAGGTGAAAGGAGCAAAGTCTGGAGTTGGCAAGAGAAGAGACAGGCACAGATAGAAACAATTTGCCAGAACAGCAGAGTTCCCAAGAAGCGGTGTAGGAGAGATAAAAGAGGAAAGGTAGTAAGGAGCTGCAGAGTGAATGCACTTATAGGTCAGCAGGAGAAGTTTGAACTGGATGTGGAAATAGATAGGGAGCCAATGAAGTCCATCCCTAGGATGCTCAGTTTGTTTAGAAGTCGTCTGTGAGGAACGGTGTCAAAGGCTTTACTGAAATCTAAATACACCACATCTAGGGCTTTCCCTCGGTCCAACTCATCCAGTCACCCAGTCAAAAAAATCAATCAGATTTGTCTGACAAGACCTGCCTCTGGTGAATCCATGCTGCCTCAGATTCTGTAATTCCCTGGACTCCAGAAACCTCATTATCTTCTCTTTCTGCAGCGCTTCCAATAATTTACTCACCACCGAAGTTAAACTAACCGGCCTGTAGTTTTCAACCACATCCTTACTTCTGCTTTTGTGTAAAGGGACCACA
Source organism: Ichthyophis bannanicus (assembly GCA_033557465.1). NCBI lineage: Eukaryota > Metazoa > Chordata > Amphibia > Gymnophiona > Ichthyophiidae > Ichthyophis > Ichthyophis bannanicus. Next base: position 54,218,148 of record CM066032.1, read on the forward strand.
TGTTTATTTATTTATTTATTTGGAAACTTTTCTATACCACCCCTTCCAGAGATCAGGGGTGGTTGACAGAGAACAGCACATCAAAAAAACATTACATTGAAGATATTGTAACACAGGAACTATATACAATAAATGATTAACATAGAAACTATTTACAATCTTCTAGCTTATCTACTCAGTACTCAGGTTTTATTGCAGCACTTTCATTGCTGTGCAGTGAAATGGCTTTATGAAGGGAGTGCAAAGTTGTGAGTGGAATTGTGTGAGCAGAATCCTAGGTAGGGTGGTCGGATTGTGTTTGAGGGGTTTGGTTAGGTGTATGATCTTGAGTGTAAAAATGCTGGGTGAAGAAGTACGTTTTTAATTCCTTTCGGAATGCTTGGAGGTCCTTGATCTCTCTTAAATTTACTGGGAGATTATTCCATTGAACAGGTGCAATGTAAGAAAAAGCACTGTTACTTGTTATCTGTTTTGTTTTCGTATTGAGTCAGGGACTAAAATAGTTTTGAGATTTCTCCTCCTTCTCATTCTATTCTCAGATGGGGCTTGAATCAATGTTGAAAGGTGAGATGAAACAATTTTATTAATTAGTTTGAAGGTAGTCACTAAGGATTTATACTGAATCCTACTGGCAACTGGGAGCCAGTGAAGGGAGCATAATATAGGCGAGATATGGTCAGATAGCCTGGCTTTAAAGATAATTCGAGCAGTGACATTCTGGGCCATTTGGAGTATGTTTAGATTTTTCTTGATTGTGCCTAGCAAAATACCGTTGCAATAGTTTAGGGGGTATGTTTACTAAAGCATCTTAACGTGCGCCCGGCGATAATGTACAGGATGCCATAAAAGGAGTGGGCGTTCCGGTCTAAGTGTAGCAATCGCGTGTTATCGCGCGATAATGTGCGCTGCGCACATCATCGTCTGATAGAGGGAGCAGCGCACATTAACGCGCATTAATCTTAAGTAGGCGCGCTGACCTGCAAATATAGCAACAGAGCTGTAGCACAATGGTTAATACATTGACTGTTGAGATTGGGATCATGAGTTCAAGCCCCCAGAGGCCATGTCAAAAGGTTGCCAACTCCCAAGGCACCATAGTAGGCACCCCATAAGTTGGTTGAATCTAAGGTGTGGCTTAAGATGCCCCAAGGATGTATAGGTGAACCCAAAAATGTTGGCCAAGGGCACTAAGGTCCCCCAATTTGAAAAGCAAGAGAGGTATGGGCCAAACACAGATGTAACCCTAACACTGCACAGAGCAACCAGGAAAGACAATGCAGAAGTAATGGAAGGAAGTAGAGCTGAGCTAATGGACCAGACAAATCTGCGTCCAGCCCATGTGGCAGCTGGAAAAATGGACAAACATATCGTGGGCAGCTGTAGCAATGCACAGAGTGATGATAATGTACCATGCAACAATGACAGTATGTGGCAGAGGATGGGAAGACATGTCCAGCAGAGGAGTTAGAAGTGGCAGGATAGGTGCAATGACAGGATGACAGCCGAGTAGCAGTGCTATGCAGAGCACACACAGAAGAGGTAACCAGGGAGAGCTGCAATGCAGAAATGTGTAGCAGTGCAGGACGTGGGGTAGCAGCATGCACATCAGGGTAGGACGGCACACAGCTGGCAGACACACGTAGATGGACAGAAGGATGGTCCACAACTGTGATAAGGGTACAATGTGCTAACAGCACAGATCTGCACAGATATGACTGTCACAGGAATGAAAAGTAGTTCTGCAGGACAGGCATACACATGAAAGAGAACAGAGGAATCAAACCTATGAGCATTAGCACAAATGGCAATGCACAAACCGGTAGGCCCCACCACCAATGTGAGGTCATTATCAAAGGCTGCATACAAGAATACCGCAGGGCATCACACAAGAAGCCTACTGGCTGCCGATATAGGCAAACCCCCAACTGTACCCATGATGAAATGCACATGCTGATCTGGTGTGTACAGATCAGATCACAATCTGTAATTGGGACCAGAGCCACATATAACTAAATGCACACACACACACAATGAAATGTTATGCAGTGGATTCAGCATGCAAAAGAGGAAAGAACCTAAACCCAAAGGGCGGCAGAGGATGCTCTGTGGAGAAGGTGCAAAATCTGGAACAGGACAGGAGAAAATTGAACCTACAAACAGGTGTGCCACAGACCAGCTGAACCACAGCAATGCCAATCTTCCAAGCAGACTGCCATGTAAACACCATAAAGAAAGAGACATATGTAGCAGCTAATATGTGATGGATATGCAGCACAGAGGGCACACTTTGGTGTACAGTGAAGAGATGGAAGGGTGTGTGCAGAGGTGATGAACCTGCAGGTACCTAATGGTCATGTTAGCACAACAGAAAAAAAAAACCATGTGGGGATCAAACCTGCAACCTATGGTGTTATAACACATGTCTGTACCCACTATCCCAAACAACCACAATGAGCTCATTGAGTACAATGCAAAAATAGTACCCCAAAGGGAGGGTGTGTATGGGAACCTGTAACACCCAGTGATGTGGCAAATGGCTGGCAGCTAGACAACTGCCACCATACAAGGATGTGAGCACAGGTGGGCCATGTACATGACCAGAAAGTCAGTAAGTACAAGTGTCAATGTGCTCAAGGAGTGGAGGAGTAGCCTAGTGGTTAGAACACTGGCTTGGTAACCAAACAACCAGGGTTCAATTCCCACTAAGCACCACTTGTGGCCTTGGGCCAGTCACTTAACCCTCCCTTGCCTGTGAAGAAAGGCCTGACAATCTACTTCCAGTAACACTGCCAAGAAAACCCTGGCCCGTCTACAAATGATGGGCAGGAGAGATAATGTGCATCAGGTGCATGGTGTGCAGTATGCATTAGGCCCCCACCCCCCACATGCTGCTGCACACCTCAAATGTGTTACTCACATATGAGTGCATGTAGACAGTAGGCGGTGCATGATGAGGGCCCAACACACATCAATCATGATCTGTTCCTTAAAACATATCTATCTGGCAACACAGGAGGCACACAAATGAAAACAGCATATGTTGTTAAAATGTTGAAAGTGTAAAAACACATATCGAAAGTTATGTTACAGCTGTCACATAATGCCTGATATAGGAATCAAAGCTGCAACAATGTAACCCTAAACAATCGACAAATGCACAATGAGGATATGCTAAAGAAACTACCTGCAGAAACATGCAGAGATAACACTATGCAGAAGGTCCCCCTGCACTGGTTGGTGTGGATACAGTGTCTGTACACATATAGCCAGAGCACGGCAGCAACAGTGTGTTGGACAGGTCTGTCATGGCCAAAGTAGCAATCCAACAATAATACTGTCTATCCTAGGCATGTGTCCCACTCGTAGAGGTCAAACATCCTATGGCACCATTTTCCAGGGATAGTTCCATGGTGTTGTGTCTCCCAACAGGTGGATGATGGCGACGCCGGATGCACTGTAGTAGATGTGGCTGGTTTGTTCTCTGCCCTGTGTCAGAAGAGGATAAATAATGTATTGGTATGCTGCTTGCAACATCAGCAAAAATTGAAGAGAGTCAAACATTAATATGCACATAATAAAAGGACACACAGGCAAACATAACATGATCACAACACAGGACACACTGCATGTTGGGGACATTTTGAATTGGAACCGCAGACGTGGGTGTCACATGGATATGGTCATGTCCATGCCCATGTTACACAGGCGTCTCACAGCTCCACCCCATGTGCATCAGCATTTGTGAACAGAGAGCCAACAGGAAATGTATATGAAACAAACAGTAAATCATTAGCATGTAAAGGCTGATGTCATTCACAAAAGAACAAAGGTGCAACCTACCGTGTGTTTGCATCAAGTGTATGTCTTGGATCCTCTGAGGCACTCAAAGGCCACAACAGGTCACAGTGAAGGGGGACGATGTCATCAAATGTGTAGAATCACCATGTCACCATGTCAAGCCACTGTTGATGCATGTCCACATTATGGCGATATCTGTGATCAGTGGTCTGTCAGAACACAAGACACAGTTCTGCTCACAACACACAACACATGTCCACAATGTTCACACGGTAAACAGCAGTGAGTTAGAGATAGCACAGTGTAATGTTGCTATTACTCCATAGCTTGTGCTAGTGGAAATAAGCAGCCTGATTCCTTATTCAGTTAGTAAAATGGTGCTTGGGGAAAGCACTGCCTTCTGGGAGTTGAAGCTTTTTCTACTATTTCAAATAAGGCTAGTTGTGGAGCTCGAGGGTTCAGGCAAATAACAGGATTTTAATTCCCCATCCCAAACGGTTTTACAAATGGAAAAATAAAGAACAAAGCCATACAACTTCTGGCATGTAAATCATATAAGAAGATAACTCAAACAGCTTCTTATATCAGCATCACTATAATCAAACATAAAGACACTTCTGTTCCAAAACCTTTGGTGCTGTTTTCTTTAGCTGTTACTGGCAGCTCTCTCTCTCTGCACCTCTTAAACTTGTTATACAGGTTTTATCTTCTCAGACAGAGACAGTGTACAGTCCATTGACTCAATAGGCAGAAATTCTACAGATGGTTCCGTTTCCATCTGTTCATACTGACTCTCAGTTGGAAATGTCTGCAATTGCTTACAAGGTGATTCCAAGCACACACCTGTTCCTTCAGCAATAGACTGCCGTCTTGGTACAATCCCCTTTTCCCCACGGCACTAAACCAGGGCTGTTTGTACCTTGCTCCTTGGCACGGACTCTCTGCTCTTCTCCTGTGCTGAATTCCCCCTCTGAGATGAAAGTTGGAGAATCCTCTGTTACCATGAATTCCTCTGTGTCTTCACTCTCAAGCAAATCCTCTGTTTCTCGTGACTGCTTTCCTCGTGGCTGTGCTACCAGCTGGCCTTGCTGATCTGCCTTCCAATGTGCTTCCAGATCTGCCTTCAGATCTCTCCCTCCATGTGTCCCTCCATCTGCCTGCTCCCTTGCTAATGAGCTTCTCTTAAATCTCTGGTTTATGGGTTTAACCTAACCACCCCCTGCAACAGGTGTTCAGCCTTAGCTCGTGATTGCTGAGCTGAACTGCAGCAGGGGCGTGTTTTCCTCTCCTCTAAACTGCTTTGCTTGTGGTTTCCCTGGAAACCAGGAACCATGTGCATTTGTTTACTTCCCTTCACTGAAGCTGAATCCTGCATTTTATCACTCTCTAAGGGATCTGAGGGACCTTCTACACCACAACAGTCACCACCGCCCCCCAGGTGTACAGACCCCTCACACCACATGATAATGTACAATGCCTGCAGACTGTATCATCACACAGCCAACCCAAAAACACACACCCACACAGTATGCTAAGGTTAGTGTGCCAGCAGTAGCATACGGCTTGTATGTGCACAATTGGAGATTACTGGACATAAAGGCCTTTTGAAATGCAATGATACACTGGTGTTGGCTGATGGTACAATGTCGGGGAAGGGTGTACTTGTAGCCCACCACCCAAATACCTAGGACCTCCACACACATGCCGCTCTGTTGGATGTGTCCCAGAGACAGTGTTGCAGAAGACAAACTGGACAGGAACACATGGGGATATGTGTGCCAACAGCAAGATATGGGGTATGGAGGTGCAGGGAAAAGAGGTGAACAACAACATATGTACAATATGACAGATCACTGAGGACATGTGTTCCCCCTGACTGCCATCACAGACAATGTAGCTGTAGGTCCACCTACCCCAGACCACTGCATGTTGGATGACATACAGTCACCTGCCAATGCACCACAAAACCAAGAGCATCACCAAGTATGTCCTGTGGATTGAGAAACACAAGGGAAACATACATATGTCATGTTCTAGCTGTGCAACACACACTGCACCTTCCTGTCCTCAGCTTGCAGACCCCCCAAGATCCTTTACAGACTGACTGTTCACCATCACACTGTACAGATCTCTTTCATGTGAGAGTTATCACTGACATTTGTTTTGAAAACTACAAGGGTCCGTACTCTGTCTGTCCTGTCCCTCACCTCTCTGTTGCTGTACAAACTGGTGAACAGAAGTGTTTGCTCCCTACCGTGTCCCTGCTTCACTCCAAGGCCGCAGTATTATCCTGTGTCCCCCATATTGCTCCCAATGCCCCTTCACTGTGTATATTGGTGTCTCAATGTTGTCTTCTACCCCGCTGTCAATTCCTGTAACACACGGAAATATGCAGGGGCACCTCCCGTATCCTCTGTCCATATACATTTCCATGGTGTGTATATCACATACCTTGACTAACATTAACAGCTGTGTGCTGATGAGTTGCAAATATATATCTCAATGGCTGAGTTATGTCTGCTAAACCACACCCCGATGTCTGTTTGTGACCTGACCTTGATGGCTGCATGTCATCCCACTGTGTGGAAGTGATAATGGCAAAGCATGCCTATTATGTATACCTAAAACCTCCCCTCCCATCAGAGCCTCTTTGTGTGTGTGGACATAACTTTCCTTCTCTAGGGTCCGCAATGTAGTTGTTGTCTTGGATTGCACTCTCCTTCTCTACACACTTACACAGCTTGTAGTTGAGTCATGTGGTTTATGTCTAGATGTCATCAGCTAGATTTGCTCTGTCTTCCCTGAAAACACCATTAAAATCCAATTCCACCCCATATTCAGCTCTCAGCTTGCCTACTGTAACCTACACCTTGCAGATCTGGCCTGAATCATCTCTGTCTGCATGTAAATATGCAACACTGCACTGCATGGCTATTCTACAGCCAAAAAAAAGGGCAATGATACTCCCCCTGGCTGGACACTGCATAGGTACCCTATCCTTCCCCACATCCATGTCAGGGCTATGTGATTTATTTATTTTTATTCTCTTATATACTGTGCTATTCTGCATCAGTGTGGTTTACATTGAACAAGGCATTATAACATGGAGATAGCTATTTTACAGGGAGCATGGGCTATAGAGAGTTAAGTGGCTTGCCCAAGACCACAAGGAACACCTGTGGGACTAGAAACCCCAGTCCTTCTGGCCCAAGGTTTCTGTCCTCTAGTGGGATTTGAACCCCTGACCTTCCGGCCTGAAGTAGCTTGCCCTAACCACTAGGCCACTCCTCCACGCCAATGTGCCTGAATGTATAGGTGATGACCTATACATTCAGGCCCACTGTGGTGTTGCAGTAACTTCCCTTAAGGATATTAAATATCAGTATTAAAAATACTACTGAGCATGTATATATTGCTACGTATCACATGTAGCGCCATACAAGGTGCTCCTTGTGGTCTTGGGCAAGCCACTTAACCCTCCATAGCCCATGTTCCCTGTAAAATAGTTATCTCCAAGTTATAATGCCCTGTTCAATGTAATTTCAGTTTGTTCAATGTAAACCGCACTGATGCAGAATAGCGCGGTATATAAGAGAATGTAAATAAATAAATAAATAAAATAAATAAATAAAATAAACATACAAAAACAATGAACACACAGACCCTGCTCATCAGAGCATACCAACCACAAAATAAGCTCAAAATACTAAATGAAAAACACGCACAGCTGGACAACTGGCCCCAACCATGTTCTGCTCTTCCACTGTTAACTCCACACCACATGCCTTTCACCTTGCTGCACCCAAAGCATCACACTAACTACCTGTGGCTACGCAGCAGCCTCTATCACAATCAGCCACAAACCAGGTATGTCACCCCAACACCTCCCACAAGCCTAAAACTCCTCACACACATAATCCACCTCCACCCGCTGTTGTGCCCTGCCCACATCTTCTGTGTTTCAGTCATGAGTAGATTTGATTTTGGGATGGCCAGGCAGTGTCTTTTACATGTCAGTGCAGTGTTGCATCTTACTGATATTGGTATTGTCAGACGGCTGCCTAGGGTGAGAACTTACACAATCTTGACGATGCATATATTCATATGATTCTTGCAAGGTATTGTGGGTATTGTAGTTCATTCACTCCCAAACACAGCTGATGACAATAATTTGAGTTGTGAAACCAAGTGGTAAGATCAATAAAATACTTCTTTTATTGATGGGGTTTAATTCACCCAGCACATGTATGCTTGATAGCACTATAAATGAGGTTACTTGCTTGCAGTGTTTAAAATGGATAACAAAAAGTCACAAAGTAAACCAGAAAACAACCTTCAGCTTGTCAGGCAATTAGCTAATGTTTTCTTAGCAAGTAATTACCAAATACAAAGGCACAAAGTAAAGAATAAACTTTGCTGGTTAGGTTAACTTCTGCTTATTTTCCATGCAGATCTCAGCAGTGATTCTCCCTTGCTCACACACACAATCAGGTGCAGCCCTAATTACTATCAATGGACCAGCTGAAAGCCTTTAGCTGGCTGGCTGCTACTGTGTGAGCCCAAATCCTGCTTTAAGAGCTGTTTGCAGTGGAAATAAAGAACAAAGTTAGGTTTCTTTGTGATGGCTGATGTGTTTGCTCATAGAAAACTAGCAATAGCATTTAGATAAAGAACAGTCCATGTAAATAGTTTCATCTGCTGTATTTCCCCCTGCATCAACAATCATAGGGTCAATATCATACATTGGCACAGATGAGTCTTTCATTAAGGCACTATCATGAGAATGCTTATTCCCTTGCTGCCATTCTCTATTATAGATAGGGTCTGGATCAGTGTTCATACCTGAGCCTCTCCTGCTATCATTATTCCTCTCTGTATAGCCTGGCCAATATGTAATCCAATTCTGATGTCCAGCCTTCCAATCTTGATCCCTGGACACTGGATATTCTCTCACATACCTTCTGGCCTTGGTCTGAAAGTCCCTTCCACGTGCAGTCTTCTCTCTTCCAGGTAGCCACTGGTGATTCCTATCTCTGCCACTCCATTCCTCTGGCTGAATCCAGTCCAATGGACTCTGCTGGCTTTTGGAATACCTCCCAGTATGAGTACTGCCTTGGAATCTCCCAGACCTTCCAATGGCCTTTCTTCTCTTCCTTCCAGAGAGTTTCCTTCTCTCTCTATCTGCTTGGCTTGGCTTCTGTTTCTCCAGGTGATACTGGTGCTTGTAGCCGTTGCTGTCTCTGTATCTCTTCCTCCCTCTGTAGCTGTTATCTGAAGAATAAGCTCTATTCTTATCCTGTTCTAATGTGTGCTGCTCCCTAACACAGCGCAGCTGTGTTGAATCAGGCCCTGCCCTTTGAGATGAGTGCTTAGGGATTACCTCATAGCTCTCTTGATTGCACACACATTTTCTCTCTTCAGCCTCCCTCATGGCTGCTGGAAACCTGGTGCATTCTGGGACTGGTAGTCTTTTATGTGAAAACTCTGTTTTCTTGCTTCTACCAGAACTGACAGGTTGCTTGTTCAGAGTCACATCATCTTTTCTATAGCTCCTACCTGAGCTATGATAAGCTTCCTTATCACAGTATACAAATGTCAACTAGTATTAGCAGTACACACATATTCAAACAAATGTAGGTGGGAACATATGCAGTACTTACATGAGAAGAGCTCTGCAATCACCTGCCGCCTGACTGCTGTGCCCTCACGTGTGTCACCACGGGCATGTGCAAGAGGGCACGTAGGATCATCCTCCAGATCCTCATTAATTTTGACAGGGATATGGTGCCTGAGAACAATGTTGTGCAGGATGCAACAGGCTATAATGATCTCTGCCACAGTCTGGATTGTATTGTAAGGCCCCGCCTGTCCTCTCCAGGCACCTGAAGCGACTCTTTAAAACACCAAAAGTGCACTCTATGACGGAGCGGCTGGAGGCATGGGCCTCATTGTACCTACTCTCTGCATGTGTCCGTGGTTGACGCACAGGGGTCAACAACCAGGGGCAACACCCATATCCTGCTTCACCTGCAGAAATAAATGTGGAATGTTAAAACAGGAGCTCATGTCCACCCAAATGGACAAAGATATATACATGCAAAACAAATGCATAACACATCCTGACATAAACATATGACATCACAACTATGCATCAGCGTGTGAAGTTAAGACACACAAGACAAGGGGTAGATACGGATTGATAAAAACATAATCTGTAACCACGACACAAATGCTAGCATCCATTCAACCATCATCACACAGCACCATAGCAAGGTGGGGTTGGAGGGCACCAACCCCCCCCCCCCACGTTATATCACACACAGACAGATGACACACACACACAACAAGAGATACACCTCCAAGTCAGACATTTGCACATACGGTTAGTCACATGAACACCATGTGCATGTCAGAAATGAGAAATACACACCCAGCAATATACAGTCCTCATACTGTCCTGCCTCAAATTGTCTGAATAGTGCCGAGTGATGCAGGATATAGGAGTCATGGGTGGACCCTGCCAACCTAGGGACCACATTCAGAATATGCATATTTGCATCACATGCAACCTGAACATTCAGGGAATGATAGTGTTTGTGGTTGCGGAACACTACCTCCCTATCTCTAGGCGGGACCAGGGCAACATGTGTGCAATCAATAGCTCCCATCACGTGTGGTATCCCGGCTAACCCCTCAAAGGCCTGGTTCAGGATCCCCCACTGTTGCCTAGTATGGGGAGTGGCAATGTAATGCCCCACCCGGCTGACCATGGCACGCAGTGCTTGGTGGAGACAGCGTGAGAAGGTGGGGTGGCTCATGCCACCCACTGCGGCCAAAGATGACTGGAAACAGCCAGAGGCAAAGAAATGTAGGGCACCAAGGAGCTTGACCAAACCCGGTATGGCATTTGACCGATCAGTCAGGGGCTCGAGGTCAGGTCTTAGATCCTCATAGAGCTCCATAATAGCCCCCGTGCTCAGGCAGTAGAGGGAAATGACCTGGTCCTCACGCGTGCCCTGGAGCTGCGCCCTGGGCCAGTAGAGGCAAGGCTGGCGAGCCTGTACCTCAGCATGCCTCCTGCACCGTGCTGGCACAGCCCCTGCCTGGCCTGCCCCCAGAGCTGCAGGTCTGTTTTTCAGCAGGACTACACCCATGCCCTGTGCCTCAGCCCCATAGACACCATCTCCCCCGTCAGGCAACCGCAGCGCCTGCTCACCTCCCACTGCAGATGCAGCAACCACAAAGGCCGCCATAAACTCCACCCGTCCAACTCCTCTAACCCACTCAAACACAGACACTCACTTCACTAACCAAGCCACACACCTTTCACACCACACACAAACACAGCCACACAATACAACCACCACCACTCACAAACCCAGACACACTCCACAATACACCTGCTTCTGACTCTCTCCTTCCTTCACTGACAATGCAAGCTTTCTCTCCCTCGCCTACACAAACCCCTCAAAGTGAACCAGGTGTGCAGGTGCATTTACAGGGTTTGTGTTATGGTGCGCGTGTTGCGCATGTGCAGTTGCGCAAGTGCGGCTGCGCACGTTGCACATGTGTAGATGTACGAGCATGGTGACTGCGCACATTGCACATGTGCTGCAGAGAAGTAGAAGGTGTGTGTGCGGGACACCATGTCACACATGTGCTGTGTGTGAGCATGAGACATGCGCATGCGCCATGCCTCACGCGCACACACAGCACACGTGTAACAAAATGTCAAGCGCAAGCACCTCCCATGTCTGTGCGGCACATGCACAAGGCATGCAGCTGCCGTACTTGCGCAACTGTGCATGCGCAACACACGCAATGTATAAAAAAAACTATAAATACACGTGCACACCTGGTGCACGTTGAGGGTTTTGTGTAGGCGAGTGAGAGAAGGTGTGTGGTGTCGTTAAGAGTGAGAAGCAGGTGTTTAGTGAAGGGTAGCAGAGTTAGTGAGTTGTGGTGGAGAGTGGCAGAAGCAGGTTTGTTGAGGAGAGGTGTGAGGCAGAGCAGGGGAGACAGAGAGGAAGGGAGGCAAGGAGCAGGTGAGTGAGAAAGGAGCAGAGTTAAGGAGCAGACAGCAGGGAGAGGAGGGGGGGGGCAGGACCAGGTGTGAGGTGGAGCTGAGGAGGCCAGGAGCAGGAATGTGTGACAGGGAGGGAGAGGGCACAGAGAGCAGGGAGATGGAGTGACAGGAGAGGGCAGGAGTGGAGGAGGAGGGGGGCACCTGTTCAGGAGGACCCAGATATGGCAGGGAGTGTTGGGCGTGTGGTGGTGGCTGCAGGCACATCGTGTGGGCCCCAGCCCACACAGGGCCCTCCCATTGCCAAACGCAGGCGCATACCGGTGCCAGCTGCGCAACGGATGAGGGCTGTGAGATTCAGCCAGCAGGAGAACCACATCCTGCTGGCTAATGTCTTGCAGCATTACGAGGTTCTCTATGGCCAGCTGATCAACAGCACCACTGTTGCAACACACACACAGGTGTGGGAGGAGGTGCAGGAGGCCGTCGCACAGGCAGGGGGACCAACCAGGGACCTCAACAGGCTCAGGAAGCGTTTCAATGATATTAAGCGTGGTGTGCGTGAACACATGGTGGCAGAGTGGCAACATGCCATGGGCACTGGTGGGGGAGGCCCCTTTGCACCAACCCTAACACCCCTGGAGCAGGAGTTAGCGGACCGGCTTGGGCCCATATACCTGTGTGGACTGCCAGAGGCACTGGACACCGCACATCCCCAGACAGGTAGGTACGCAACTCATACCTTGCTGCTCCAAACGCATAGAGTAAACGCCCTTTGGATATGCATCAGGCATCTTATTAGCATCTCCTCATACCTGGTCTCCTAGATCATCTCCTACCCTCTGCCTTTGGCTCATGAGTGTGCTGTGCCCCATTCCACCCCTTTTACTTTACATGTTTCTGTCCTCCACCCACATGTTTATTTAACACCATCCCTTTTTATGTCTGCCCTGCACATGTCACTGCACTTCTGCTACAAACCCCCTCCCAGACCTGTTATTGTTATGTCTGTTTCAAATTTAAGCACCGCTGAGCAGGGATTGTCCTTCTGTGAGATAACATACACAGTGATGTGTGTGCTTGGTACTGCCCTATAAATGCCTAATAGTGGTAGCTGGAGCTGTAGTAGTAGCTATGCAGCACACGTACAGGGAACGGCCAAGCACACATTGATTGTGGGATGGATGTACTACACAGTTGTACATAGGCGCACTGTGCAAACTTATCTGTGCTGTGTATACTCTTCCACAACCCAGATGACTACACGACCATGGGGCACCTGAGGAGGAGGATGTGGCAGGGCCCCAGGATGTGGCGGAGCCAGAGCCTACAATGTCTGGGGCAGCACCAGCAATGGGGACCACACACCAGAGACACACGTGATAGCCGAGGAAGAGGACACGCCCCCGGACGTCACCGCCACAGGCAGCCACACACAGGTCCAAGAAGGTTCGGAGTTTGAAGGAAACTACCACCCCATGCAGGCGCCAGGGACAGCAGCCACCCCTCCTACAAGCATGGCTACTATTCTTGCGGAGCTGCAGGCCCACAGTGCCTCAGCATGGCATGATGCCGAAGGTGGGTAACAGCATACACCACAATCCCCATGGGGTTTGTCATAACATCCACAAGGAGATTGCATGTTGCCCACATAGCAGAGTGCTCTTATGTTGGGGGGGTGGGGTTGTTCTGTGCCTTCTGTGTTTCAACCTCCTGTATCATGGCTTGTCAGGCGTCAGCATATATGAGGGGCTCAGACACACGCACACTGTGTACGGCCATATACCCCAAGTAAACACACAGAGGAAACCAACGATCCCAGGTCACCCAGACGCCCTACCTGACAGACACTTGTAAACGGGGGCGCTGTTCGTGAAAGTCCACAGTCTTGGCAAAGGCAAAATATTATTATGACTTGCAAAGGATTGTGGGGGTTTCAGTTCATTCATACCAGAATCAGCCATTCACAAAATAATGAGTTGTGATGCTCGAGTGTAAGCAAAGAAAAACAGATTTTATTCATGGGGTTAATTCTCCCACACAGATTTACTTGGTAACACTAAAGGACACTTGCTTCAAGTATTGTACTCAGGAAAAACAAAACATGTTATAAGGTAACTGAACTTCTTAAGCAATAAATCAATAAAGACCTTGATTGGTAATAGAAAAGGTCTTTTTGATGGCTCCTGCTAATGACCTTCTTAGCAGTGCTCCAAAAAGCAAAAACAAACCCAAAAGTAACAAAAAAACTGTTCTTTATCAAGGATAACTTTCTTCTATTCACACACACAAGGAAGAAGTTTCCTTCTAGAGCTCATGTGCACTTGTGCCTGGCTCAATTACAAATAATTAGCCAGCTGCAAACCCCTTTTGCTGGTTCACTCTCTCTACGTGGCTCAATCCTACCCTAAAGCTTTCTTGCAGAGACTTTTCTGGGTAGATAAAAGAACAAGTTACAGTTCCTTTTGGTGGTTGTTGTATTAGTGAGAAACTACTTTAAAACAGCAGCCTAGACAGCGCAGTCCATGTATTCCAACTGATCATTTGATATATCTCCTTCTTCCTCAAAGATCATGGAATCAATATCATGGTCTGGCTCAGAGGAATTCCTTAATTGATCACTCTCAGGATAATATTTGTTTCCCTGCTGTCTTCCAAATGAAGAGCTAGGGCATAGATCAAAGTTCATACCTGAGCTTCCCTTGCTGTTAGGTTTCCTCTCCTGGTATCCTGGCCAGTAAAAGTCCAGCTTTTATGTCCAGCCTTCCAATCAAGATCCCTGGACACTGGGTCTCTCTTCACATACCTTCTTGCACCGGTCTTAGGGCCCCTTCCAATTGCAGCTGTCTCCCTCAAAGGTGCCGTTTGGTAGTTCCTGGCTCTATAACCCCAATCCTCTGGCTTCCTCCAGTTCAAAGGAGTATGCTTGCCTCTGGAATCACATCCAACACACACGTACTGCTGTGGCCTCTTTCTTTAGACCTCCAAGATGTCTTTCTGGTCTTCCTTCCACGTTGCTTCTGCTGTTGTAGTCCTCTCTCTTCTTTCTGGTTCTGCAGCTTCTGTGAGATCCAGTTCTCTCTGTTCTCACTGTGCTGCTTGCTCTCCTTCTTCTGTGTAGAATATCTTTTACTTTTAAAGTGCTTAGAGGAACACTCCTCCCTAGCACAGCCCAGGTGTGCTGAATCAAGCCCTGCCCTTGGAGATGAGTGATTGGGGATTACCTCATAGCTCTCCTGATTGAACACACGTTTCCCCACTTCAGCTCTTCTAGAGGCTGTTTGAAACCTGGTGCATTCTGGGACTGGTAGTCTTTTATGAAAACATTCTGTTTTAGTATTTCTACCAGCAAAGACAGGTTGCTTGTTCAAAGCCAATTCACCTCTTTTATAGCTCCCTCCTGAACTATGATAAGCTTCCTTATCACATACCCCCCTGCTTAAGTTATTACGGACTGGTGCAACTGGTGAAACATCTTTCCTACAGTCCGTAATACCTATGAGAGTATTATCTTTTTGACGCTCACCTACTTCTTGGCTGGCTTCTGGGTCATTATTATTTACAGGCCTCTCCTTCCAAGATTTAAGTACATTAATGT
This sequence comes from Ichthyophis bannanicus, assembly GCA_033557465.1. Lineage (NCBI taxonomy): Eukaryota > Metazoa > Chordata > Amphibia > Gymnophiona > Ichthyophiidae > Ichthyophis > Ichthyophis bannanicus. The sequence continues at coordinate 54,233,567 of CM066032.1, forward strand.
GGTAGGTCTGTCTACGACCTCTTGCATTTTCTACCACATAAGATACTGGGCTCACCTGTCTAACAACCTTCCATGGCCCTTTGCACTGTACTTCAAATTTTGGGGCTGTACCTGCTACTTGAACCAAAACCTTTTCACCAATGCTTAATTGGCGGCTTTTGGCCTTCCTATCATACCACCCTTTCTGGCGCACTTGACTGTCATGCAGGTTTTTTCTCAGCAACCTGCGAGATCCTTTTTAAACGTGCTCTCAAGTCACGTAGAAACTGTGGCACCTCCTGATTTTCTGGTTCAGGATCAATCCATTGTTCCCTCAAAATATCCAACAAACCACGTGGAGCCCTAACATACATCAATTCATATGGAGTTACACCTAGGGACACCTGAATTCGTTCCCTGCAGGCATATAAGGCAAAGGGCAATAACATATCCCATTCTTTTACCTCTCTTGCTAACCCCCTTCTCAACATTTGTTTGAGAGTTTGGTTGAATCTCTCCACCAAACCGTTTGATTGAGGATGGTATGCTGAGGTTTTCACGTGAGGAATGCCAAAGGCATCCCAGACCTGGGCCAAATATTTGGATACAAAATTGGACCCTCGGTCAGTCAACACCTCTCTTGGGAATCCCACTTCGCAAAACAATTTGACTAGCTCTAAAGCTATTGTTTTTGCAGAAACATTCCTCAGTGGTATGGCCCAGGGAAACCTTGTTGCCTGATCTACCATCACTAGGATGTATTGGAAACCTCGGGGCATTTTGACTAATGGGCCTACAATATCCATAGCAATGTGATCAATTGGGTCTGTGATAATTGGCATGGGAATCAAAGGCACCACCGGTGGGTGAGTCGCTGTAACACGCTGACACGCTGAACATGCAGCACAAAACTGTGCAGTTTCTTTGAAAATACCTGGCCAGTAAAAACGCATAAGTATTTGATCCAGCGTTCCTTGCATCCCTTTATGACCTCCAATCAGATGATCATGTGCTAATCTAAGTACTAGTCCTTTGAAAGTTGTGGGTACCACCAATTGTTTACGTATGGTCCCATTCCTGGGGTCCTGACTCTCTCTATATAATATTTCATTATCTAGTCTGAATCTGGGCAACTCCTCCCTGACCTCCTGAGCATACTTAAAAGCTCGGGTGAGAGCTTGATCAGCTCGCTGTTCTTGTGGAAAGTTAGGAAACTTTGCCACTAACTCAGCTGGCACCCAGGGTAAACTTTGACCAGCCAACATGTCAGCCCTACCCTGTGCTCTGCAAAGTCTCTCACGACGCTTTTGTGCTTTCAACTTTCTTACTTTCCCAGATGGTGGAGTTATTAAATCATCATGAGAGGGTAAGTCTCCTAATAACTCTGCCTGCTCCCCCTCCTCCTGGCTCTTTACCTTAGCCTGTGAACGGGTGGATACAAGGCCCCTCTTCTTCCCTACTTCCTTCTTTATAGTTTGGCCTTCTGGAAGCTTAACCATCTTTTTAGCTAGGGACTGAGGACTTCCAAACAAAGGCCCGGGAGCTATTACCATCATTCCTTCTCCCTCCTTCTTTCCTAGTCCTTTCACTAGTCCCTGCTTAAATCTTGGCCAGTCCCTTCCTGGAACCAAATCAAATGGAAGCCTAGGCACCACTGCTAAAAGAATTTCCTCTTGTTCCCCCAGGCACTTAACCACTAGCCTATAGGTGGGATATGATGTTGCAGCACCATGAATGCATCTGATGTGAACCTGGCTTTCAGGGGTTCTAGGCACAAATCCTTCTTGGGCCTCTATCCTCTTCCAAAGCCTCTTTGACAGCATACTCTGGTCTGTCCCAGAGTCTAACAGAGCATTTGTGGTAATTCCCTGCACATCAACCACCAAAAGGAATCCTTCTTTGGGCTGTTTTAAATCAACACCCATCAAGCTAGTGTGTATCTGGCATCCCCTTTCCAAATGTCCCCATTTTCCCCATTTTCCCCATTTCTTTTTACTCCACTTTGTAATCTGGGTTGGCACAGAACAATTATTCACAGAAACATTTTTAACCATTTTCTTTTCTGATACAGCACAGCTTGCCTCAGCACCAACCTTCAGAGGGCCACCCATTCTATGGCAAGCCTGCGTGGCTTCCAAGAATCTCTCTGCTAGCATGGTTGCCTCTCCAAGGTTCTGGCAATTTTGCTGTATAAGGAAAGTGTGCAAATCTTTAGGCACAGCAGACATAAATTTTTCAAGCATAATAATGTCTAATAACATTTCCACAGTCTTTCCCTCAGGCTCCAACCATTTTACAGCCAATCCTCTGATTCTCTGACTCAGAGCCCTGGGTTTTCACCCACTCTTAATGCAGTAACTCTAAACATTCGCCTATACTCTGAAATAGACAACCCTAGGCGATCTCTTATAGCAGCCTTTACATCTCTATCATTCAAAGCTTGAGCTGCTGGCACTGCTCTGTAAGCTGCAAGCGCCTTTCCAGTTAATGAGGCTGCCAGCCTTACTGCCCACTGGGTCTCTGGCCATGCTAATGCTTGTGCCACTCTCTCAAAAGATTCAAGGAAATCATCAACATTATCATCTGGAGTCAGCTTCCCAAAACTAAATGCCCCAATTCCCTGATTGAGTCCCACATTGTCCACATGTGGTATACCAGTTGTTACTGCTGGTCTTGCATCTGGTCCACTTTGGTTATGAAGAGCAATTAAGGCTTCCACCAGATCAAGCACTGGCTTCTGCTGGTCCCTTAGTGCTTTAATTGCAGTGTCCTGAGCCTGCTGCGCTAGCTCCTGTTGCCTGCTAAATTGGGCTGCCATCCAGCTGGCCAGTTCGCTTGGATCCATCTTGGTATCCCTGCAAGAAAACAAAAGAAAAAAAACACAGAGCAGCACCCTCCAAACAGGTGTTTTTCTCCTATTTTTTTCCAATTACCCCTGTGTCTTACTCCCATCCACCACTAGACATGCCCAGGTACTTATTACCTTATGCCAGTGATGAATCCAGCTCACACAGGGTCTTTTCCTCCTTGGAACAGCTCCTGGAACAGCCACTTTCTTTCCTCCAAAGTATTGTTAAGGGAAAAATCCAGTTTCCAGCTTTTGACTTGAACTTTTTTTTTTTTCAAATTTCAGTTGTAATCCTTATAAATCCTGTAAATCCTTTGTGTAAAAGCAATCCGAACTACTACGCCACTGTAAACGGGGGCGCTGGTCGTTAAAGTCCACAGTCTTGGCAAAGGCAAAATATTATTATGACTTGCAAAGGATTGTGGGGGTTTCAGTTCATTCATACCAGAATCAGCCGTTCACAAAATAATGAGTTGTGATGCTCGAGTGTAAGCAAAGAAAAACAGATTTTATTCATGGGGTCAATTCTCCCACACAGATTTACTTGGTAACACAAAAGGACACTTGCTTCAAGTATTGTACTCAGGAAAAACAAAACATGTTATAAGGTAACTGAACTTCTTAAGCAATAAATCAATCAAGACCTTGACTGGTAATAGAAAAGGTCTTTTTGATGGCTCCTGCTAATGACCTTCTTAGCAGTGCTCCAAAAAGCAAAAACAAACCCAAAAGTAACAAAAAAACTGTTCTTTATCAAGGATAACTTTCTTCTATTCACACACACAAGGAAGAAGTTTCCTTCTAGAGCTCATGTGCACTTGTGCCTGGCTCAATTACAAATAATTAGCCAGCTGCAAACCCCTTTTGCTGGTTCACTCTCTCTACGTGGCTCAATCCTACCCTAAAGCTTTCTTGCAGAGACTTTTCTGGGTAGATAAAAGAACAAGTTACAGTTCCTTTTGGTGGTTGTTGTATTAGTGAGAAACTACTTTAAAACAGCAGCCTAGACAGAGAGCAGTCCATGTATTCCAACTGATCATTTGATATATCTCCTTCTTCCTCAAATATCATGGAATCAATATCATGGTCTGGCTCAGAGGAATTCCTTAATTGATCACTCTCAGGATAATATTTGTTTCCCTGCTGTCTTCCAAATGAAGAGCTAGGGCATAGATCAAAGTTCATACCTGAGCTTCCCTTGCTGTTAGGTTTCCTCTCCTGGTATCCTGGCCAGTAAGTAGTCCAGCTTTTATGTCCAGCCTTCCAATCAAGATCCCTGGACACTGGGTCTCTCTTCACATACCTTCTTGCACCGGTCTTAGGGCCCCTTCCAATTGCAGCTGTCTCCCTCAAAGGTGCCGTTTGGTAGTTCCTGGCTCTATAACCCCAATCCTCTGGCTTCCTCCAGTTCAAAGGAGTATGCTTGCCTCTGGAATCACATCCAACACACGTACTGCTGTGGCCTCTTTCTTTAGACCTCCAAGATGTCTTTCTGGTCTTCCTTCCACGTTGCTTCTGCTGTTGTAGTCCTCTCTCTTCTTTCTGGTTCTGCAGCTTCTGTGAGATCCAGTTCTCTCTGTTCTCACTGTGCTGCTTGCTCTCCTTCTTCTGTGTAGAATATCTTTTACTTTTAAAGTGCTTAGAGGAACACTCCTCCCTAGCACAGCCCAGGTGTGCTGAATCAAGCCCTGCCCTTGGAGATGAGTGATTGGGGATTACCTCATAGCTCTCCTGATTGAACACACGTTTCCCCACTTCAGCTCTTCTAGAGGCTGTTTGAAACCTGGTGCATTCTGGGACTGGTAGTCTTTTATGAAAACATTCTGTTTTAGTATTTCTACCAGCAAAGACAGGTTGCTTGTTCAAAGCCAATTCACCTCTTTTATAGCTCCCTCCTGAACTATGATAAGCTTCCTTATCACACACTTCTCAATGGGTATTGTTAGACAGCATAGTTTGTCAACATAATCTGCACTGTGCGCCAGCATTATAGAAATGATGGCCCCCCAGATATATGTATGTGTGTGCCATGACCCCTCACGTCATCTGACCTATCTCAGACGACCGGTATGCATATCAAGCATTGACAGATTAAACTGGGATACTGTGCCATGTGTGAGATCTGTGATTCTCATGACCCCTCATCCAGACCCCTTCCAGACATGGGGATGGTTCATGGGGAGACACAGATCTAAACATGGTCATGCGTTGCTAGTCGTGGCAGGCATAATTGTTCTGCAGACTGATCTGGTGGGATATGCCTGACGTGCATATGTGACATTTGGGTTTGAAAGAGGTATCTCACATATCAACTTGTTTCCCCCCCACAGGCACTCATCAGGCTCTGTTGGCCATACACCAGGATCTGTTGGCCACAAATCAGGGACTCCAACAGCTGTAGTGAACAGCTGGCATGATAGCAGGGGCGCTTCTCTGCATTGCAGATGCCCAGGAGGCCATGGCTTCACGCTTACAGCAGCCAGCACTGGCATTAGAGGCTGCACCGGCAGCCCCATAACAGAGGGGTGGGCTGGGCCGTGGTCGCCGTGGCCAGCCACGGAGAATGTGAACATGAAAAATAAAACATCTTAAAATATTACATCCTATGTGTTTGAATCCAATGTGTGGCACTGTGGCCCCCTACGTACCCTGCACCTCCTGTTGTCTCCCTGCCCACATGTGCCTTACCCATGCCCCTCAGGGGTGGGGTGTCTGTACTGCCACCTATCAGCACCCATAGGTCATACCATACCCTGTGTGCCATGGACTGTGGCAGGTTGCCACCCTACTACCTATGTGTGTGGGTATACCCATCCTCTCCCGTTGCCCATGAAGGTGTGCACGGTGATACATGTCTGGTGAGGGATCAGCCACCCTCTCCCACCCCATACGCTCTCCATCATTGGACACACATGTGTGACCATTCTCCCTGCCCACACCAGGGCCTATGTGGCTGTCTTCCCACATAGGCTTGCATGCGGCACAGGCAGACAAAGGTGGCTTGCTTTGGTCAGCTGATCACCCTTCACTAGCGCTTGTAGTCCCCCACCGCTCATCCTTGTGACATGCATTGTCCTATGTCACCCTCAACAGCTATCCCCCTGAGCAGCTCCTGGGTACAGCATTCCATCTTACCCTCCATGCCACAAACCCGCTGCTAGCCGTGTCCCCTATTGGCACACAAGCAAGGTGCATCAGATATGGTTCCCACACATTGCGCACAGCATGCACGTGACCAAGACCTTTAGGACATGCTCCACATTGGCACATCACAGGGACAACATGGGACTCAGACGCTTACGCACATGGGCAGCCCCCACAACTGCATGTGGAGACGGTCCATGTATGATACCCATGTCTACCATGCATACACATGCTGATCTACACACATGTCCCATGCTTACGTCCACAGTCTGTCTGTAAGGGAGACACATGACCATTGTGATGTAGTATCAAAACTGTATTTACAATTATTTACAAAGGGTATATCAACATTGGAACATAGGTACTTCAGATATGCCATACTGGGTCAAACAAAGGTCCATCAAGCCCAGTGTCCTGTTTCCAACAGTAGACAATCCAGGTCATATGTACCCAGCTGTTGTGGGCGTTGTCCCTCCATCCCCTTTACCTATGTTGGGTCGCGGACGACAGGACAGCACAGGGCATGTCTGTGGGCACCACAGGGGCCATAAAATGCTCCTGGGATGCCCATCAGGGGATGGCTGTAGAGATGCAGCGCCCCTACCCACCACACGCTGCATCTCGGCAGTCATCCACTGAATGGAACCTGCCAGCCACCGGATGGTGTGGTCCAGGGCCCGCATGCGTTGCACCATGCCATCCATTGCCACATACAGGTCCCGTACGCACCTGTCACCACATACACACATGGTGCCAGGTGTCTGTGTGGTGGTATGTGCGTGGGCCCTGTCTGTGGCAATGGGTGGCGTAGCTACACCCAGACTGGCACCATTGCAACACACATGCGGTGGCTGGCAGGGACCCACAGTGCCCTGTGCTGTCCTGTGATCCATTCCACCCTCCCCCCTCAACAACCCCCACCTCCCCTTCCCCTTCCCCCTCCCCCGGCATCTCCCACCCACCCTCACCACCCTCCACGCTCCCCTCCTCCTCTTCCTCACCCCTCGAAATAACAAACAAACACTCATCCTCCCCTCCCCTCCCCTCCCCTCCCACCCCACCCTCCACGCCCGCAACACCCCCGACCTCCCCCTCCCCCTACAGTCCTGGCACCTCCCACCCACCCTCACCACCCTCCACCCCCTCCATTATCCCATTGTCCTCCTCCACCACAGCCGCCTCTTCCGCCTCCTCCGCTGCCGCGTCCTCCTCCTCCTCTTCAGCCTCCAACACCTCCACTGCCCCCTCATCCTTCTCTGTTCGGCGTCGGGCAATGGGGCCTGACATCGTGTGCCCCGATGCGGAGGGACCCTCACATGCAGGATCCTCCTCTGTGGGGGATGACAGTCATTAGCACACTATTATGTGAGTCACATACCACTTGTACATAGTTTGGCCGCACACAGGCTGGTGGGCCACTGTGACATTTTCAACAGAGCTGCAGAGGCCGCAACACTCACCTTGACGTTGAGACATTGCCCGCCTCTGTAGGCGGGCAAGGACCTCCGGGCAGTGCAGCCGCAACTCCCGACCCTTTTTCCGTAGGTACTCTACCTAGGGGTGGAAAGCAATGCATTAATGACCATATATCTCTGGTGGGTAGTGAACACATATCACACATCTCTGTGCGCAGCATCGTGCTTCTCCTGCTCCTCTGCTCAGTGTGTCCTCTACTAACGGTTGCCAGTGCCACCTGCATGTGTGGCTGTGGGTCTGGGCATGTATGTACAAAACATATAACCAACATGAACTCCACAATCCACTGGCTGTTTGCCTTGCTAACTTTGGATAGGGGTGAATGCGGGGCCTGAGTTGGGTGTGCTGGCTTGTGCTGTTGTTTTTCATTGCTTGTGTATTTCATGTTGGTTATATGTTTTGTTGGACAGTTGCTTTTCCCCTGCTGAAGCAAGGATGCTTGCGAAATGCTTTTGAGCTCTGAGTTGAGGCGTCGGGGAAAGGGAAGCAGGACGGTCACCCTTTGAGGCACAAAGCATGGTTTTGGAAGTTAAGTGCTGTCTCCTTGATTGTGTTTGGGTGGCTTATCGGGATCTGCATGGAAGGTCATGATGTTATAAGGGCTTGTGCATTATAACATTTTAGTCTGTTGTATGCGTGTTGTAGGCCCGTGGTTACTGAGACCTGCTGTGCAGTATTGTGTGTTTAACAACATATAATGAACATTGATATATATACTTCAATGTTGAAAGATAATGAATATGGAAAGATTTGGATCAGTACTTTTTGTTTTTGTGCAGTGGGCATTGTGAGGTTTTGTACCATTACACCAGCATCTATAATGTCAAAAGGAGGAAGAAATAGCCAATGCAATAAAATGGGGGGATAAGACATTTTTCAGATATATTAGTGAGAAGAGGAAGGGCAAAAGTGGTATTGTCAGACTCAAGGGTGCAGGGGAGGAATATGTAGAAGCTGATAAGGATAAAGTGGAATTGCTTAACAAATATTTTTGTTCTGTGTTCACAGATGAAGAACCAGGAGCAGGACCTCAGAAAACACCCACAAATAGGAACAGAAGCGAGGGACATCTTGAACAATTTTCAGAAGACTGTTTTCGTGAGAAACGAGCTCAACTTAAAGTAGACAAAGCGATGGGACCGGATGGGATACACCCTAGAATACTGAGGGAACTTGGGGACATTCTAGCAGCTCCACTGACTGACCTTTTCAATGCCTTGTTGGAGTCGGGAGTGGTGCCAAAGGACTGGAGAGAGGCTCATGTGGTGCCTTTACACAAAAGCAGAAGTAAGGATGTGATTGAAAACTACAGGCCGGTTAGTTTAACTTCGGTGGTGAGTAAATTATTGGAAACGCTGCTGAAAGAGAAAATAGTGAGGTTTCTGGAGTCCAGCGGATTACAGGATCCGAGGCAGCATGGATTCACCAGAGGGAGGTCTTGTCAGACAAATCTGATTGATTTCTTTGACTGGGTGACCAGGGAGTTGGACCGAGGGAGAGCTCTAGATGTGGTGTATTTAGATTTCAGTAAAGTCTTTGACACTGTTCCTCACAGGCGACTTATAAACAAACTGAGCACCCTAGGGATGGACCCTAAAGTTACTGCTTGGGTTAGAAATTGGTTGGGTGGGAGGCGACAAAGAGTACAAGTAAATGGAGCTCACTCTGAGGAGAAGGATGTTACCAGTGGTTGTGCCCCAGGGATCTGTCCTTGGTCCGATTCTTTTTAACATCTTTGTTAGTGATATAGCGGAAGGGCTGTCGGGTAAGGTTTGTCTCTTTGCGGATGATACCAAAATCTGCAATAGAGTAGAAACCCAGGAAGGTGTAGATAACATGAGGAGGGATCTAGCTAAGCTTGAAGAATGGTCTAGAATTTGGCAGCTGGGATTTAATGTTAAAAAATGTAAGGTCATGTATTTGGGCTGCAGCAATCCAAGGGAGCAATATAATATAGGGGGTGAAGTACTTTTGTCCACTAAAGAAGAGCGGGAATTTTGGAAGGGTCTACGCTCCATCCCCATACAAGGTGAATGATCCCACAGTGAAATAGCGCTGATCAGGGTTTCCCTTTCCATTGGACAGGTTTCCTATGGCGTGCACATGTTCCACAACAGCAGGGCGGGCATGTCGGAATGGGCAACTGGACAGATGCTGGGAAAGGGGACACAGAGGGCTGCAGACGGCACATGCTGTGCTGCAGCTGGGCCACAGTGCAGACTAGGGTGATGCCTAGGTGGCCCATAGGAATGCTGAAACAGTAGAGCAGCCAGACAGTAACTGATGAGGGCCCAGCATGGGCACGAGTGTGCTTCCCACAGTGTCACAGGGGATAGTACCCAGCAGGTACTGTGGGATCTGGCACTGCAGTACCCCCAAGGGCACAGAACATTGGCAGGCGGTGCTGTGGGGAAGCGTGGACAGCTATGCAGGCACCCCTACCCCAGAACCTGCACCATAGGCAGCCGCCTACCCGCACAATGGATGGCCTGAGACTGCACTCCACCAGCAGACGGGCATGTCAGCAGGGTGGCAGAGGGGTACTGGTGGTGGAGGGGGCAGTGGCAGCTGCCCAGAGCAGACCGTGGCCTAGCCCGGTGTAGGTGGGTGCCATGCACTGCAACAGACAGGCCCTGTCTGATGAACAGTCAATGTATCCCCAGGGAATGCACTGTCTCTGTTGCAACGCAGTGGTGCAATGCACACAGCCAGTGTGTTCAGGAGCAGGAGGTTACAGGTTCAAGTCCCAGCTGTGGTTCCTGCCAACCCAGCCCCCATATTTTACCCATTACTACAACGTGCTAATACAGACAGAACCTGTAGTGCAGATGATGTAGACATGGCCAAGACACCTACATTTTACCTTACAGAGCACACACACCATAAACATGCGCATTACCTAGAGCAGAGTCTCCCAAATGCAGTCCTGGAGGTCCAAACACCATTCAGGTTCAATGCTGCCTCTAATAAAGATGCCTGTGCTTCATTTCTATGCGCCACCCCCATGGTATGCAGATGTATTTCATGCATATTCATGAGGGACAGCATGAAAACCCGAACAGTGTTTGGCACCGCAGGACTGGAGTTGGGAACCTCTGCCGTAGAGCAGCAGCCAACAGGGGCAGACACACTCGCACCCACAGGCTCCATTATCCAATGCCTCCTGGAGAGCCAGGACATTTTATTTATTTATTTAGACAGTTTTGTATACCGCCTTATCCTTCAATCAAAGCGGTCACAACACAATTGGGGGATACATTTAACATGAGGGGATATGAGACACATACACTAATACTTACAATGGAGGGTTAAGTGGCTTGCCCAAGACCACAAGGAGCATCTGTGGGACTAGAAACCCCAGTCCTTCCGGCCCAAGGTTGCTGTCCTCTAGTGGGATTTGAACCCCTGACCTTCCAGCCTGAAGTACCTTGCCCCAACTACTAGGCTACTCCTCCCTTGGGCCCTGCGTGCATCTCCCAATACTATCACTTGCATACCTTAGCAATGCCACCCTAAACCCGGGAGTACGGTACACAGCTATCAAAAGGTTGCTATGATTACTGGCAGATAGCTATTCTGAAGTACAATTTTCTGATTGAGCTGCATCATGGCAACCTTTCTGATGTCTGTGGAGTGTGCTACAGGTCTTGTGTCTGACAATGTTTACCACCCTGGGGAGTGACCCCAACAGTATTGTGTACCATAGTCCTGCCTGCACTGTGCCCAGGACTGGAGCGGTGGCCAGGGCTTCCAAACACCTCTATAGTTGTACACTGCTGGCATAGGTGTGGGAGTGTGTGTCTGTCTATCCAGTGTGTGGTGGCTGCACCACAGCCCACACTGCCAGCACTGTTGCCAGTATTGGCCTGTCAATGTGCATAATGAGGAGCTAGGTACCATGGGTATAGCCCGGACAGGGTGGCCTGGCCAGGTTGCATCTGCACAGGGCATAGGGCAATGGCTGGGACATTGTAGTGCCCGGCCACCACCTGCACAGACAGGGTGGCCACAGCATGTCCTGCTGGGAGATCACTCTCACCCTGACTGAGCAGTGACCACGGCATGGCTAGGTTCCCCCATAGTGCTCTGCAGTATTTCTCTCATGTGATATTTATGGGTTCTCTTTTGGGGCCAAATCACTGACTTTTCTGCTTGGTGTGTATGCTGACATCCCAGTTCTGGGTGCATGCATCTCCTCCAGGAACATGCACTATGGACTAGCTAGCAGACTGTCTGCAGCTAGTATGTGTCTTGCTGGAATACCGTGCAGTGGCTGGAGGCTTGCTGCAGGAGAATATCAGATAGTGGTGGGGGTGCAACTGAGCATTTCCGGACCTAATGTCTGTCTGCTATTGCTTTATAGATGTGTACAGAGCTGCAATGACTGCCCTGTAGGGTGTCTGGTCCCCAGCAGGACTGTGGTTGATGGTCCCCTCTACTGCTGCCATTGCAGGGAGGTAAAATGTGGATCTGTTGGTGGGAGACCCTGTTTCACACCCTCAGCCCCAGAGGTTGGGTTGGGTGATGTACATAATCCACCTATGGGTCCATAAGGGCTAAACCTGACTGATAAATAGAGATGTATCCAAAGTGTGTCTGCAGGAACTACCTATCTCACACACTAGCACTGCTGGGGACCTGCAGCATGGCCTATTTCTGCCACAGAAGGTACTGTGGACCTGGTGCTGGGCGCCCCACCTCACCCTCAGGGTGAGCACAGTACCCGCACAATGTGACGGTGTGTAGCTACTCTGTGCCAGTAACACACATGGTCAGTTTCCCCTACCAGGCCGAGGTGCTGTGGGGGTGCATACCCTATCTTGTGTTCATCTGTAGACTGCTGATTTGCATGCGCAGTGCATCATGGGTACGGGTGGGTTAACCCTATCCTGGTGATCACAGCAGACTGTTTGTGTGGTGACGTGCAGTCCTTCTGCAGCCAGCCAGGGGCTTGTTAGCAGCTATAGAGCTGTAGCCCACTGGTTACTTCACTGCCTATGGAGTCAGAGGTCATGGGTTCAAATCCACAGTGGGGTTATTTGATAGGGCTGTCCAAAGCATTGTCTATTTTTAATGTACATTAGTGCTGCCAGCAAAAACACCTTCAGCGTACTGTAACCATAAGGTGCCTCAGAAGGTGCTTTATAGGGCGCCCTATAAAGCGCCTTCTGAGGCACCTTATGGTTACCATCCATATAAGGTGCCTTATAAGGTATCCTATGGAGCGCCTTATAGGGTGCCCTATAATGGACATTATAGGGTGCCATTGCGGACAGTGCACTTTATAATGTGCCCTATGGAGTGCCTTATAGAGTGCCTTATGTGGCACCTTAGGTTACGGCACGTGAGGGTGTGTTTGCTGGCAGCAATAATTAAAATACAAATAAACTGCCTCAAGAAACAATACTTACATGTCACAGCTGATGCCTCAGCCTGCCTTATGCATTAGGCACACTGGGGGATCAAACTCATGACCCCTGTATCAGTAGTCAGTGTATTAACCATTGTGCTACACCTCTGTTTCTATGTTTGCATGTCTGGGCGCCTACTTAAGATTACCGCGCGTTAACGCGCTTAGCGGCGCTTCGCCCGATAATGTGCACAGCAGCGTGCGTTATCGCACTATACTCCCGTTTTGCTGCTTTAAGACTGTAACGCCCACTCCTTTTATGGCAGCCTGCACACTATCGCCGGGCGCACGTTAAGACGGTTTATTAAACATACCCTTATGTGTACTGCACCACACTGTGGCCACAGAGATGGTGCATTCCCTGGAGATACCATGACTGTTTGTCAGACAGAGCCTGTCTGTTGCAGTGCACGGCACCCACCTGAACAGGACTAGGCCATGATCTGCTGTGGGCAGCAGCCACTGCCCCCTCTACCACCAGTACCCCTCCACCGCCATGCTGACATGCCCTTCTGCTGGTGGTGCTGGTGTTGTGCAGTCTCAGGCCATCCAGTGTGCCGGTAGGCATCTGCCTATGGTGCGGGTTCTGGGGTAGAGGGTGCCTGCATAGATGTTCACGCTTCCCCCCAGCACCGCCTGCCAATGTTCTGTGCCCTTGGGGGTACTTGCTAGGTACTATCCCCTCTGACACTGTGGGATGTACACTCGTGCCCATGTTGGGCCCACATCAGTTGCTGTCTGGCTGCACTACTGTTTCAAGATATTAATGTGGTCTACGTGGAGTATAATATTATTTTATGAAAAAATTACTCCATACGAACAGGCATCCAAAAAGGCTACTGATAATCCCCTAGAATTATTAAAAAGATCCACAGGGATAGTCTCAGACTTCAGTGGCGCTTAAAACCATTGATTTGGTGAATCAGCGCTATGATAGCATCAACGACTATTGTGGACCCCCTGTGTTTCTCTGTCTAATTTTTTCTTTCTAATGTGAATATCACCAAGCATCCATCACCATGTTTTTGAGCTATAAACAGCTATGAAACTGCTTATCTTTTGTTGAGTTATTTTCCAAATGGCAGGCTTATCTTCTTCTGAACACTCTGACAAAATCTCAACGCCTCCCTCGGCGCCTGATTAGGGTTTCACTCCTTGATGGAGTTTCTTCAGGAGGATCTGGAAAATAAAAATATGCCAAAAGTATAGCTCTAAACTAACCATAAATACGTGCTTCATAACCGTGAATTTTGTGAAAAACCTTATATGACGACACTGGCTAAACAACAAGAGAAAACCAGTGTAAAGAGGTTACTCACTCTGAAACTGCTGCCCACGTTACTCTGTGTCTTCCTAATTAGCCAAAGAACGCCGCGCATGCGGACTAGCCTCACTATCCACTTTTCACGGGACTGGAGATGTCGCATTGGTTCATGGGATATAAAGAACTCGTTGGCTCCTGAAACTTAAAGCATCTAAATGAAGTCAATGGGTAAATTATCTACAAACTTGCACTACTGTTTCAGCATTCCTATGGGCCACCTAGGCATCACCCTAGTCCACACTGTGGCCCAGCTGCACCACAGCATGTGCCGCCTGCAGCCCTCTGTTTCCATTTTTCCAGCATCTGTCCAGTTGCCCGTTCCGACATGCCCGCCCTGCTGTTGCGGAAGATGTGCATGCCATAGAAACCCTGGCCAATGGAGTCGGAAACCCTGCTCAGCGCAATTTCACTGTGGGTTCATTCACCTTGTATGGGGACGGAGCATACACCCTTCCAAAATTCATATCCTTTTTTTGGAGCTTTCTTGGGAGTGTTTTTTGATGTTTCCAAGTGATATCACTATTGCCCAGTTTGGTTATGGTTTTTTTACATTTTCTTCTGTTCATTTTCAATGTTTATTTGCCCTTTTGTTCCGTGCACATGTATCACACTTATCACTTTTTGTAGGTTTCCCTGGTTTTGCTGTACATTGCTGACGTAAATGGTTTCTTTTCCCTTTAAATTGGCTCTAACGCCAGGGTTTCACTGGCGTTAGTTTTGAGCCTCAGATTTCACAGTGTTAGTGTGCGGGGAGCCTCTCCCCTCCCACTCTTCGCCCATTGACCCTCTCTCTCCGCCCCTGGGGAGCCTTCCTCCACCCTCCGAGAGCCTTTCTCTGCCTTCGTTTGCGCCGCTGCGCGCGTTATCGCACACTAAGGTACCTTATTGCCCGGTAATGCACCTTCATCGGGCAATAAGGTACCTTATCATGCGATAACGTGGCAGAGCGCACATTAAGACGGTTTAGTAAACATACCCCTTAGTTTTAAGCTTGTTTAGATCTAAGTTCTTTACTTACTAAGGGTTGCTATGGATATGTATACTAATAAAACTGTACCTAATATGTTTAATATACCTTGTTCACCTGAAGCTTAATTAATTTCAGGCCCTTAGTGTATGAAAGATTTGGATAACGAGCTGCACCTGAGAGCACCTCCTTTCCTTTAAGATGTGTAAGTACCTATAAAGCTACGATTATCCCAGGGGTGGGTGGGTGTTGGGGAGGGAGGGAAATAACACTTATTAAAAGAGGGCTGCTATACAGTACCCTGTCCTGTGCTGTTTGAGGTAAGCTGTAACAAACTTCCTGGGTGATTAACAGCCCTTGCTTGGATAGAAGGTATCTTTCAAAATGGCCTTTTGACCTGCCACCTGGTGTTAACACCTATTGAAAATGTTTCACAGGTCTCTTGCCCCCTAGGTAGAAGGCTTCTTTGTAAAGGTCTCTAGAAGACTTTATTTGTTGCTCAAAGGGTACTGACCCTGTTTTGCCTTTTATGCTAAGTTATATGCTGATTTGATTTAAATTACAGCTCTTTGCTGCTGCTAGGCTCTGACTTATTATGAAATTTAAACTACAAGCTCTCTGCTGGGTTCCAAAGTTAACCAGAAAGCTCTCTTCTATGTTTTAAATTTAAACTTAAACTGCTGCTACTAGGCCCTGACTGATTTAACAAAAAACACTGGGTTCACAGATGAATTAGCTTTAATACAAAGAAGTCCTTTCAGAAAATTCCCAGAAGTATATACTCACAATTGCAGATCTCTCTCCAGAAGTAGCAGTCCCTTTTTCTAGTCCTTCAAGATCATTGGGGTAAAAAGGGACCTTGCGATGTTGAAGGTCCATGCGTCCAGCAATTGGAGGAAAAAAGGGAGTGAAGCCTGCTAAATAGCAAAAATGTTAGGAAAACTGACCCCTTCTGCTCAAAAGGGATGGGAGCAGGGGGAGGATGGGTAGAGGACCTGTACAACTGGGAAAATAGTAGACCAGAGGCCATGAAACTAAACACTTTTTCCGAGGGACGAGGACGTGCGTCAGAAGGGCTCTGCGGAAAATGGAAGACTGAACAAAATGGCACCTTTGGGCGGGAAGAGGACCATACATGAGTGGCAGCAATCCCAAAAGCTTTCTTTGAAAGCAGGGGAATTGCTCTGCGTGGGCTCCATCGGTGCCGATGTCACCCATAAGTGAGGACTGACTTCCTGCTTGTTCCTGGAGAAATATGGTTACACGATGTAAGGTTCTACATTAGGAACCACCACCCAGGAAAAAGATTTAGGCGTCATCGTGGATAACACATTGAAACTCTCCACCCAGTGTGCAGCAGTGGCCAAGGCAGCAAATAAAATGCTAGGAGTCATAAGGAAAGGCATGGAGAATAAAACAAAAGATATTATAATGTCTCGGTATCGTTCCATGGTGCGACTGCACCTTGAATATTGTGTGGAATTCTGGGCGCTGTATATTGCAGAATTTGAAAAGGTACAGAGCAGAGTCACCAAAATGGTAAAAGGGGATGGAAGGAAACCCTTATGAGGAGAGGCTTAAAAGGTTAGGTCACTTCAACCTGGAAAAGAGACGGCTGAGGGGAGATATGAAAGAGGTCTATAAATTAATGAATGAAGTGCAACGGGTAAACATAGATCGATTGTTTACGCCATCAAAATATACAAAGACTAAGAGGCATGCAATTAAGGTACAGGGTAACCTATTTATGACTAATAAGAGAGAATATCTTTTCGCTTAACGTGTAATCAAACTCTGGAATTTGCTACCGGAGGATGTAGTAAAAGCTATTAGCGTAGCCGGGTTTAAAAATGGTTTGGACAAGTTCCTGGAGGAAAGGTCCATAAACCATTATTAAGAAGGGACCCAGTATAGCCAATGCTTGACCCAATAGAAACATTGTGGAACCTGTGTCTTTTGGGGAGACTGCTAGGTACTTCTGACCTAGATTGGCCCCTGTTGGAAACAGGATACTGGGCTTGATGGTTCTTGGTCTGACTCAGTATGGCATATCTTATTTTTGTTCTATTCACAAGGCAAATAGTCAAAGTCTGGAAGTGTAACCAAGAATATAGTGCCTGAGCAGTTCGACAAAACAACAACACAGTAGAGAATGCAGTTTGATAAAGTGCAGGATTGCAGGGGTCATACAGGTAAAATGGCATGGTATCAATACAGCTAGTGGTAAAAGATTTGGTTATTATTATGCTTCCTTTTACCAGTAATACATACGGTAGTACCTCAGTTCCATACCGAAGGGCCACTCCAAAGGACCCTTTGGTGAGGCCCTAGGGTGCAGGCCCTCAGGCACAGGCACGCCAGCGGCGCGCAAGCTTTTAAAACTTTCCTTGGCTACAGGAAGAGCTCAGGGGCAGCGTTACACAGCCGCATGGTGCAGAGGGAAGCCCCAATCAGAGAGGAGAGTCAGCAAGTAGAGCAGAGCACAGGCTGGAAAAGTGTCTTACCTCAGCAGAAAGTGTAGATCGAAGGGAGTCCTGCTTGCTGGTCCCATGGGGGTTGGTAGTGCGATCACAGCCCCGATGTTAAGAGAGGGCTTTCCCTTGAATTTGCTGGCTTTTAAGGCTTTCCTTGGCTGCAGGAAGAGCTCAGGGGCAGAGTTACACAGTCGCATGGTGCAGAGGGAAGCCCCGATCAGAGAGGAGAGTCAGCAAGTAGAGCAGAGCACAGGCTGGAAAAGTGTCCATATATTGTTCCTTTCACCCATTTCCATAAAGCTATTTAATGTTTCACTTACCTGGGCGTTTTCACTTCCCTGGGGGCTTTCTTCACCCATCCCCAATGAATCTAGTTTAAAGCCCTCTTCAGGAAATTAGCCAGTCTGCTACTGAAGACACGTCAACCTTTCTTGGACAGATGGACGCCATCTCTGCTCTGCAGCCCTTGGAACAGCATCCCATGGTCTGGGATAAATCCATAGCTTAACAGAAACAATTCATGAAAACAGAAACAGCACCTAGGATCACTCCCCGAGCCCCCAAAAGTAGGAAGAAGGATACACAACACAAAGGATAAACATAAAATCAAGAAATAAAAGCAGTTATGCAAGCAGACAGAGGAAACAAACCGACTATTACATAATAGGGCTCATTTCAGGGAGGTCAACAGCACCCAGTTGGACACCGATATTCTTAGAGGAAGGAAAGGCAGACAACTGTTAAGGTTCAAAAGAAACATAATTGTTCCCAGCCAACTTGTCCAGGCACTTACAAGGGAAGCGGAGAAAAAGTAACCCACCCAACTGAAGCACCCCATAAACTGTTTCCTCCTTTTCTTATTGCCCTGGATACATTAGGAAAAAACCTAATGGTGCACCTCATAAACTCTTTTACAGGAGAACGAAAATACATTTTAAGAAGCCAATCCTGGTCTACATCCAACGCCAGGGTGACCCAATAACGTAGCGGCCATCCCAGAGTCGGATCCAGACCTCTCTAAATAGCCATTCAAGTCCAGGCTATCAGCGGGCTGTGCCGGGTAGAGGATAAACCCTGACCCAGTCACCAGCCGCTTTATACTTAGCTAAAGGCAAGTAGTAGGCATGAGATATCGGTGGGATAGAATCCGCTGCAATTTTCAAAAACTCTGTCAAAAGCTTCTTAAAGAGCACCACCGGTGAAATAGATGAAACGTTGAGAAAATTCAACACTCTCATTTGCCTCCTCCTAGACATATTCTCCAGCACCTCTGTTTTTTGCTGCAAATTCTCTGCATTCCACATAACAGTTTCCACTGAGTCCTGGACGATCCACCCTCCACTCAAGAGAGGAAACTTTCACTGGCAGGTCCCTCAAGAGAACATCGTGCACCCCCATTGGCTCACCAGCATTATTCAACTGGCTGGATACAGCCTGCAACTGTCCCGACACGGATTGTTCCAGTTTATACAGTGCCTCCCACATTGTAATGAAAAGACTTTGGGCCACACTCTCGATACAGCAAAAGTACTTTGCAACTCCGACAAGCCAGGGTGCAGAGTGGGGGGAACTGCATGCATGTTCCACAAATTGTGCCAGCTCCAACTGAGTAGCTTCAACCCCCTCTTCTCCAGCAGCACCAGCAGAAAACTGCATCCCCCGGGAAACCCTTCTGAGGCAGGGAGGCTGGCCCTTAAGCGAAGGTTGATCCACAGCTCCAGCCACCAAAACCCTAGGGATGGACCCTAAAGTTACTACTTGGGTTAGAAATTGATTGGGTGGGAAGCGACAAAGAGTACAAGTAAATGGAGCTCACTGAGGAGAAGGATGCTACCAGTGGTGTGCCCCGGGATCTGTCCTTGCTCCGATTCTTTTTAACATCTTTTTTAGTGATATAGCGGATGGGCTGTCGGGTAAGGTTTGTCTTTTTGCGGATGATACCAAAATCTGCAATAGAGTAGACACCCAGGAAGGTGTAGATAACATGAGGAAGGATCTAGCTAAGCTTGAAGAATGGTCTAGAATCTGGCAGCTGGGATTTAATGTTAAAAAATGTAAGGTCATGAATTTTGGCTGCAGCAATCCAAGAGAGCAATATAGTATAGGGGGTGAAGTACTTTTCTCCACTAAAGAAGAGCGGGACTTGGGCGCGGTTGTGTCTGATGATCTTAAAGTAGCTAAACAGGTAGAAAAGGCAACGGCAAAAGCTAGAAGGATGCTTGGGTGCATATGGAGAGGAATGGCTAGCAGAAAAAAGGAGGTGATGGTTCCTCTGTATAAGTCTTTGGTGAGACCTCATTTGGAGTATAGTGTGCAGTTCTGGAGTCCGCACCTTCAAAAGGATGTGAACAGGATGGAGTCGGTGCAGAGGGTGGCTACTAAAATGATTAGTGGTCTTCATTATAAAGCATATGAGGACAGACTTAAGGATCTTAATATGTACACCTTAGAGGAAAGGCGGGATAGAGGTGATATGATTGAGATGCTTAAATACGTCCGTGGCATAAATGTTCAGGGAGAGAGCCTCTTTCAATTGAAAGCAAGTTCTGCTACGAGGGGACATGGGATGAGGGTGAAGGGAGATAGATTCAGGAGTGATATGCGAAATATTTCTTTATGGAAAGAGTAGTGGATCCGTGGAATAGTCTCCCAGTGGAGGTGGTAGAGATGAGGACAGTAACTGCATTCCAAACAGCATGGGACAAACACAGAGGATCTCTAAAGGTAAAAAGGGGACTGTTGTAGTGGTTGATATGGAAGGACAAACTAGATAGGCCATGTTTGTCTTTTTCTGTCATCATATTTCTATGTTTCTAAAACTCCACCCACTGCAGCTGTGTCGATTACACCAGCTGGTTGCACCCGAGGAAGCCAGAGCGCCGGGTTGAGTGATACATCTGGCCCAAAGCTAGGCCCGGAATCCATATTCCACCCCAACCACTGCCAGAGAGCTGCACGAAGCCATCACTCCTCTGCTGGATTGAAGAAGAGCATCCACGGCCCAATCTGCCTTGTGAGCTCTGGCTGAAGCTTGGCTTTGCGCTTTTGCGCCGTATGTGGCATAGGAAAACAGGTAAGAAATTAGTTTATAGTTTTATTTCTCCATTGTTGTTGTACATTCCAATTTTGGCTTTTGGGTTTCCCAGTTTAATTATTGTCTTCCTATTTCTAAGTTGTCATCTCTTGTTCTTTGATGACGGTCTATGTTCTGCATGTAGGATTGTGGATCATTGTGGATCAGGAACTGGTTAAAAGATAGAAAGCAGAGGGTAGGGCTAAATGGCCAATTTTCCCGATGGAGAAAGGTGAATAGTGGTGTACCCCAGGGATCTGTGCTGGGTCCGCTGCTTTTTGACATATTCATAAATGACCTGGAAAGTGGAATAACGAGTGAGGTTATCAAATTTGCAGATGACACAAAACTATTTAAAGTTGTTAAAACCCAAGAGGATTGTGGAAAATTGCAAGAGGATCTTGATAAATTGGAAGACTGGGCATCAAAATGGCAGATAAAATTTAATGTGGACAAGTGCAAGGTTATGCACCTAGGGAAGAACAACCCAAACTATGGTTATACAATGCAAGAAGGTGATAAGCACTTTTTATTCAGGCAAATAATAAAGAAAAATAAAAAAGGTGTGGGAGATGTCAGCATACATTTCATGCAGCTTTGAACTCTGGTGATTTCAGTCTCCAAAGGTAATAGGACAGTTTACAAGATGAGATTAACTCTGACCCCCTGGTGATTTCAGTCTCCAAGGCCTGTCTGAAGCCCCTCCTTGCTAAATCAAGAATGGCAGACCTCAAAGGGAGTGGCTAGAAACAATAGCAGACCTCAAGGGGAAGTGCTGGAGAGGATTCAATTCACTATAAAGGACAGAAACACTCCCGCTCTCTCTCTCTCTTCCACTACACCTTGCCATGAGGCTCTGACCCACATGTTCTTGCTCTCTCTCTTCCACCATTCATCGGACATGAAGGACAGGAGGCTCTGATAATCAATTCCCTTCACCCCTCCCCTGCTCTCTCTCTCTCTCTCTTGCCATGAGGCTCTGACCCACATGTTCTGGCCTCTCTCTCTCTCACACTTCACACATGCACATGCACACACAGATTCATTGATGCACACTGAAACAGCTCTGTAACAATCACTATATACCTCTGTTCAATACCTATGTAATAAGCCTATTTCTACATAAAAACCTTTCTCCAAGCCACACCTGTTTGGTTGTTTTATTACAAGCCCTACTACCTCTGTGAAGTGAAATGAACCCAGGACCTACAGGAGAGTAAACCTGACTACATCTTACACTTTATGGGGGCTCTTCTCTCGGATTTCACAGCAGACCTCCAGTTGGGTAAATAATAATTTTGTATAATACATTAAGTAGATTTCAGACAAAATCAAAAGTCCTTGTGACCATTTACAATTGACAGACTGGATGACACTTAGACACTATTTAGTGAACAGTTCCAGTGATAAATTTGTTTTGTGGGTTAGACAAGGTGAGATTTTTATTGTCAAAAAGGCTCTGTAAGCATTTAGAATTTTAAAGACATCACACAGAGTGGCTTGCAATTGTCTTATTTTGATGTATAGGCTTGCTATATTATTTGAGCTACTAAGAAAAGACAGAGAGATAGTCCAGATTTAGTTTGGAAGTGGTACACAGGTAAACAGTCCCTCATTGAATACAATATACATCTTTCCTGATAAAGCTATTGCCTCCTGTCCCTTTTAACTTTTATTTCTCTGTCTCCTGTCAGTAACTATCTTAGTGAGAGCAGGCTTAAAGCTGGCTGCAATTGATACAACAATTCTGTTAATCTCCTAACACCCTTCTTACTATAACTTCACTCTAAACTTCCACCCTGTTAAAAAGGTGATAAACACTTTTTATTCAGGTATAATTTTAAGGTGTGGTCTTTATGCCAGTACTCTTTACTGAACACCCATAAAATTTATACCATTTCAACTATAATTCTAAGTCTCACTTCTTCATAAAAGTGAGCATTCCTCCTTCTAAGGTTACACATTTGAGATAGTCCAACTACAGCCTTTCTGCAGTATCAAATATGGAAGCCTTTGATTTTAAAGAACTTAAAGAAATGGTAATTTCATACTGTAAGAGGAAAGGGGGTCCCTTTGAAGGTGAATTCCCTGAGTCATCATGGTATAATATTCAAAGACAAATGTTAAACCATGATCAAGAATTCAAAAAGAACACAAATAAAAGAAAATGCCTTTTTATCCAAGGCATGTGCAGGGGACTCATTAGCATGAAAAAGGACAATACTGAACTGACTTCTCAGTGTACCCAATTGACCAAAGACCTTGAGGAGGCACAAATTTGCATCTCTATACAAAGAACTCAAGTGATACAAGCCACAAATTCTTTTATAACTGTTAGTGAGCAATTAGAAGCACTTAAACTTGAATTGAGTCACGTTAAGGATCAATTGGCCTCTGTAAGACAAAAGCCAACACCCACTCCTCCCTCATCCCCATATGCCTATGACACACCTTATGAGCAATGCATACAAGCTACTGACAAACAAAAGAATACTAAAGTATGCATAGTTCAACTTAGGAATGGGAAGAATACAGATGAATTACATGAAGATAGTTTATCTCAGCCAGAACCCAGCAATAATCAGGATCTCTGTCAGGAGGATAATTCAGATGACTTAGACATGACACCCAGTACTGAACTCAAAGCACCAGTTAAAGTAATGTTGCAGGAAAATTTAAAAGATAGAGATATAGAAAAAATAGTTGAGAAAATTGGCACTATGCCTCTTAATATAAATCATTGGTGTAAATGGGCGATTGATATTCTGATTCACTGGGGTCTAGGGAAATACAGAAGAAAACAATCAGACTTTGATAGACTCTGGCTCTGGGGCCACACTATTATAGAGTTGGCTCTCTCACTCACCCATACCAGTTGGTTAAAAGGGGTACTGAGAAACTATTTCACTGTTCCCCAATGCAAGTATTTAAAATTATTTCACCTCTACCAAATGATACACTGGAACAGTTTGCATATAGAGCCTGGATTTTAAAAGCAGTTCTTAATGAGCAGGAGTCCTGGCCCAAGGCAGAAGATTATGGAGAGAGCATGCATAAGGAATTTTTATTAGAATTGCTATCCCCTGAGATTACAAAACACCTTCTGTTATTTTCTGAAGACCCTGAAGCAACCCCTTTTGATACTTTAATGCTCAGAATTGGGTCTGTTTGGAAGACCCAGCCCTCGCAGGTCATTACAGTATCAGAAGCATGGAAGTGGCAAGCCACGGAATCCTCTCAGTACACAAGAAACACAGACAGAGGACACACACCTTGGAGAGCACACGGCAGAGGTACTTTTAGAAACTCCTCAGGTTACATTCCTTTTCAGGAGCTCAAAGCACAGAGAGATGGGCTAGAAAAGGAGAAAACTAAATGGGAACAAGACAAACACATACTGCAGATAGAACTAGATAAATTAAAACAGGATTTACAAGCAGCTCAGGACAAACATAAGGCTAGTGCATAGGGATGTCCTGACCTTCTGATGTCAAAATGTCTGATATCAAAATGTCTCAAGCCTTCATAGCCCAGCCTGCCTCCTTTATCTCTGCAGAGGACTCAATTCCAGAGCCTCTGTATGATGAAATGGATACAGGCCCAGGACACAATTTAAGGCTTGTAACACCCTTGATACTGGACTCTTGTGCACGCCCCAATGTTATCAGTACAATAGGGGGTCAGGATAAACTAGCTTTGATTGACACAGGGGCTGGAATTAGTTTTACTAACAGAGCTTCTCCCACTGCAGATCAGAAAAATATGGAAATTTATGAAATTCAAGGAATTAATGACACAGCTTATAGTTAAACTGGGGGGTTCCTTCAGGCTCACTATGGACTTCCGTGCCCTGAATCAAGTTTCAAAATCTGTAGTGCCCTTGGTAGCCTCATACCCTGAAATGATCTCTAAACTGAATCCCAAATGTAAATTTTTCTCTGTTTTAGACATATCCAATGGGTTTTGGAGTCTGCCCCTGGCCCTTGAGTGCCAGTACAAAACAGCCTTTCAGTGGCTGAATAAACAATATGCATGGACTGTGCTTCCACAGGGATATAAGGATTCCCCATCAATATTTCATGAATACATGAAGGAAGCCCTGTCACTAGTGTCTTGCAGAGATGAGACCTAGACCAAACCTCCCCTTTGGAACTGCACAGTGGGAGGGACCGTACTTAGTTACTGATACCTTAGGCCCAAGCCTATACCAAATCCTAATGCCTGACAACCAGCAGTACTGGAAACACATCACCCAGTTAAAACCATATGGGTAATACGTGCTTTATCAGTCTTTGTTTTCAGATACCACCTGAAGACAGCACGGACAGCTGCTTTCTGAAGACAGCACGGACAGCTGCTTGCTGAACAAAAGTCGCTTGAGGACGGTAACTGGTTACTCCTGCTGTACATGTATTTAATAGTTATGTAAATAAGTAGTAGAAATTATTTTTTTGTTTTGTTTTGTTGTTACATAGTATAAGTGGGGAGCATTAGTTTACTCCCTAGTAGAGTGAAACAAGTTAGCTTTTATTATGTCTCGGTTTCCTGTTGTTCTTGTATCTGCTCTCTTCTACTCAAGTCTCATTACAGGAACTATCATCCGAATATGCATGATTGGCTGGGCTAACTCCACAGGTGGAGTGTATCGCTACCAAGAAATACCCCCACCTTTCCCGGAAGGAAAGGATCTGGTCATCCTGAGTTTCTGTTCGGTACAGGACAAGCCAGTGTTCTACTCATTAAACATCACTCAAGTACAGTGGGAGCCACCAGTTTCCACTTCTCTAGAAAGGACACAAGAATTGAGGGCACGCCCAGAACGTTACTTTCTAGGTCCTCCTGCTTTGATTTTATACAATATTTCCTGTCAGGACAGAGGTACCTGGAAAATAACTTATACATGGGTTGTGAGTGATCAACAGCACATCATTGAGACTTCATTCCTTTACCTACCACCCCTTATCCCACCCCTCCCACCACTTCTGCTCCTCCTGTACTCTACCTTTCTGATATCCACCCATTTCAGGAAGGACATCCCTTTTAGATTAAATATGATGCACCACACAATGTTTTATATGATGTGGAATACCATTTTCTTACTTGGCATCTATTTCCCAAATTGTTTCTAGTTACTCACAAATATCCAAATTGCTCTCAGTTTGTTGCCAACCACATACAAATGCTCAATACTTGGTTTGATATGCAGTCAGTAACACCCCGAGCCAAGCAATTTTGACACAAGCGTGAATTAATTGATACGATTTTAGGTGGCACAGGGACTGCACTGGGTGCCCTTAATATAATTGATATAGAGGTGCTCCGTAATAAAATGGGATCCACTGCTCAGCATGCTGCTGATGGTTTTACCTCACAACATATTATTAATGAAGCTTCCTCTAAACTGTCCAATGTAGTTGTAGATACCTTTGCTCTTATATCTCCCATTATAGAACAGAAAATTGTTACCTTAGCACATGCAGAATATAGATTGGGAAAGAATATTTCCTGGGCTCTTGCCTGTGATCAAGTACAGATCGAGCTTATTACTATACTAAAGGAAATTCTGATCACTGCTAAGTTAGGACACTGGCCACCATCTCTCATTCAAATGGCGAGTACCAAAATACCTGAATTTGCTATAGCTCACCTTGATTGGTGGACAGTTAGTGTTCCCATTTGTTCACCACAAGGCTGCTCTATCTGTACTTTGATCCCATGGTCAGGACAACACACAGTTATTTATCCTATTGTTAATATTGGGGTGCAGTTTGATAATATGCTTATGTATCCTGTGGACCATCTCACATGGGTGCAGTCACTGGACGACACCTGGACTTCATTCAAGCCGATGGACCCCAGTTTGTGTGAGCAGACTACATTTCAGTTCAAGTGTCAACCTCACCAGTTTAAAGAGGCTGACACCTCCTGCTGGAACAATTCCTCCTCTTGCTCCCTGACTGTTAAGCTCTCATATTCCCTGAGTACCTCACACAGTTTGTATTACCTTGGAGCTGGACACTTTTGTTTTCATCTGTTCTTTCCCCAGAATGTTTCTTTTTCGATTGCTCCCAGAATGCATGACATTCTCCTTCCCAAGAACACTTTGTTGTACAGTTCAAACTATTTACCAAACAATACCTGGTGCAGTCATACACCACTGGTCTCCCTCACCATTAATGGGACAACTTATTCCACACCGCTGGTTACCAATGACTCTATGGACATTCCAGACTTTATCTCATATGCTGTGCATCCCTTACCACTTGGCATGGGAGAAGAGACACTACATAAACTGCTCAACTTTACAGAACTCCATGCCTATATTGATCACCTTAAAACAACATCCACTGAAGTGAATCACACCATCGCTTATGAGAATGGACACATTCAACAAATTGTTGGACACTTGCTAAAAGATGCTCATGTGTCTGTGTGGGAATTATTATTTGGTTACTCATCTACTGCTGATCATGTCTTTAATGTTTTTTATTCACCCTATTATTATTTTAACTGCTGTACAAATATTTCTATGCATTATCATAATTTTCCTGTATTGTAAAATGAAACAAATGTACATGTCCTTGCAGTGCATGTCCTACAGAACAACAACATTTTAAGGTAGTTACACTGAACTTCTCCAGCATCCACCCCTACATCCAGGCTAATTTGGCCTGCTAATTTGGCTAATTTGGCATTTCCTATTACACTGAATACCAGAGTCAGCTGCAGTCTAGTATTGCTTCCTATCCTCACTCATAGCATCCTGGTACCTTTTGGCTTTAGCCTCCTCAAAAATTCCTGCAGACCTTATGCACTGTTCACTCTCTCTAAGACGGGCACGGAGGTAGCATATTGGGTTCCTCCCCCTCCCCCCCCCCCAGTAGTGGCTGCTCTACCTAAGACATGAGGTTTGGACTCATAAGGAGACTTGTTTATTTCTACAACACTAGAGACAGTACTAGAGACAGTACTGTGTAGGACAGGGGACTTGATGGACATAGCAAGGTATTTAATACAGGAGGTATTAGACAAGCTGCCTACTATCATGTAATGGCAGCTGGGACAGGTACCACAGGTTTGCTTCCACCATTTCCAGGCACAAATAATAAAGAAAAATAAAAAAGGTGTGGGAGATGTCAGCATACATTTCATGCAGCTTTGGACTCTGGTGATTTCAGTCTCCAAAGGTAATAGGACAGTTTACAAGATGAGATTAACTCTGACCCCCTGGTGATTTCAGTCTCCAAGGCCTGTCTGAAGCCCCTCCTTGCTAAATCAAGAATGGCAGACCTCAAAGGGAGTGGCTAGAAACAATAGCAGACCTCAAGGGGAAGTGCTGGAGAGGATTCAATTCACTATAAAGGACAGAAACACTTCCTCTCTCTCTCTCTCTTCCACCATTCATCGGACATGAAGGACAGGAGGCTCTGATAATCAATTCCCTTCACCCCTCCCCCGCTCTCTCTCTCTTCCACTACACCTTGCCATGAGGCTCTGACCCACATGTTCTTGCTCTCTCTCTTCCACCATTCATCGGACATGAAGGACAGGAGGCTCTGATAATCAATTCACTTCACCCCTCCCCCTCTCTCTCTCTCTCTCTCTCTTGCCATGAGGCTCTGACCCACATGTTCTGGCCTCTCTCTCTCTCATACTTCACACATGCACATGCACACACAGATTCATTGATGCACACTGAAACAGCTCTGTAACAATCACTATATACCTCTGTTCAATACCTATGTAATAAGCCTATTTCTACATAAAAACCTTTCTCCAAGCCACACCTGTTTGGTTGCTTTATTACAAACCCTACTGCCTCTGTGAAGTGAAATGAACCCAGGAACTACAGGAAAGTAACCTGACCAAATCTTACACAAGGTTCCACATTAGGAACCACCACCCAGGAAAACGATTTAGACGTCATTGTGGATACCATGTTAAAACCCTCGGCCCAGTGTGCAGCAGTGGCCAAGAGAGCAAATAGAATGCTAGGTATGATAAAGAAAAGAATGGAAAATAAAACAAAAGATATTATAATGCCTCTATATCGTTCCATGGTGAGACCGCGCCTTGAATATTGTGTGCAATTCTGGTCGCCGTATCTTAAAAAGGATATAGCGATTTTAGAAAAGGTTCAGAGAAGAGCCACCAAAATGTTAAAGGGGATGGAAGGATACTCCTATGAAGAAAGGCTAAAAAGGTTAGGGCTCTTTAACCTGGAAAAGAGACGGCTGCGGGGAGATATGATAGAAGTCCATAAATTAATGAACGGAGTGGAACGGGTAAACGTAGATCGATTGTTTACCTTATCAGAATATAGAAAGACTAAGGGACATGCATTGAAGCTACAGGGTAAACTATTTAAGACAAATAAGAAAATATTTTTTCACTCAACGTGTAACCAAACTAGAATTTGTTAACGGAGGATGTAGTAAAGGCTGTTAGTGTAGCTGGGTTTAAAAAAGGTTTGGACAAGTTCCTGGAGGAAAAGTCCATAAACCATTATTAAAAAGGGACCCAGGATATCGATGCTTGATCCAATACAAGCATTGTGGAACCTGTGTCTTTTGGGGAAACTGCTAGGTACGTATGACCTAGATTGGCCACTGTTGGAAACAAGATACTGGGCTTGATGGACCTTGGTCTGACCCAGTATGGCATATCTTATGTTCTTATGTTCTTAAGCGGAATTGAGAGGGTATGGAGGACGGGGGTGTATGCGAGTAGTAGCCAAGTTGTATAAAAAAGTATATTTAGGGTGAGCGTGAGCATCTTTTGAAGCTCCATTTTGGTAATATTCACAAGGCAAATTGTCAAAGTGTGGAAGTGTAACCAAGAATATAGTGTTTGAGCAGTTCGACAAAACAACTACACAGTTTAAAGACTCGGATTGAAATGTTAGAGAATGTATCTAGATATTCTAATCTTTGCATTATAAGTATCCCGAAGGTTTTAGGAGGGAGGAGAAGCCTAGTGGTTGGGGCAAGGTACTTCAGGCCGGAAGGTCAGGGGTTCAAATCCCACTAGAGGACAGCAACCTTGGGCCGGAAGGACTGGGGTTTCTAGTCCCACAGATGCTCCTTGTGGTCTTGGGCAAGCCACTTAACCCTCCATAGCCCATGTTCCATGTAAGTATTAGTGTATGTGTCTCATATCCCAACTTGTTAAATGTATCCCCCAATTGTGTTGTGACCGCTTTGATTGAAGGATAAGGCGGTATACAAAAACTGTCTAAATAAATAAATTAGTTCAAAGGAGATGTTTAAGAAATATTTGGTAGAAGGTTTGGGAGTTCCTATCGAGTCTCATCCCCCTATGCTTAAAATGTACTATCTCCCTTTGGGTAAGAAGGTGGCTGGTGGGATAATCCCAGGAGTACAACAAAGTGATGTTTTAGATATTTCTGCTATTTTGGAAACTTCACTAAATGAATCTGTTTCTCTTTCTACTTTGATGGTAACTTTTGCTCTTTCCTCAGATAGGGATTGGTTTCTGTGTATGTTTTTTAGGAAACGTAATATTATTATTCTATGGGCTAACTGTGTGGGTTATTCCAGATTTGTCTAAGGAAACTCAGAAACGACTGAAAGAATTTCTACTGCTTCGTCAAGGTGTGCTCTTCCTGGGGGGGGGGGGGGACAATTCTTTTTGAAATTCCCTTGTAAATGTATGATTAAGTTTAATTCTGTTTCCTATATCTTTTTTTGAGCCATCACAGTTGCTTGCCTTTCAGAGTGCTCGCCGACCCGCTGAGACGGACTCAGCTTCACTATAATAGTTTTGGCCTGGTCGTTTGTTCCCATCAGGTTTTTTCTTCTCAGGTTTATGAGATATATATTATGTTTGATGATTCTCCCCCTCCTGTTGTGGGCTATAATAGGGGCAGGATTGTAATGTTTCTTCTGGTTTTCTTGGTATAATATTGATGTATCAATGTTAATTTCTTTCTGTACCCTAATTTCTATATAAGTGTGTTATGCTTGGATTTATTGTAAAATGATAAAGATAAAATAAAAATAAAAAACCCCAACACAGTAGAGAATGCAGTTTGATAAAGTGCAGGATTGCAAGGGTCATACAGGTAAAATAGCATGGTATCAATACAGCTAGTGGTAAATGATTTGGTTATTATTATGCCTCCTATTAAGAGTAATACATGTGGTCATACCTCAATTCCACACCGAAGGGCCATACCAAAGGGCCCTCAGGCGCAGGCCTGCCAGTCACGGGCGTGCAGGCTTTTAAAGCTTTCCTTGGCTGCAGGAAGAGCTCAGGGGCGGCGTTACCCAGCCGCATTTTGCAGAGGGAAGCCCCAGTCAGAGACGAGAGTCAGCAAGTAGAGCATGTAAGTGTCTCACCTCAGCAGAAAGTGAAGATTGGAGGGAGTCCTGCTTTTGCGCTGTATGTGGCATAGGAAAACAGGTAGGAAATTAATTTATCATCTAGATATAATTTATCTATATTTATGATAATTTATCATCAGGAATCATATAGCTGCACTTAGCGGCTTTGTATATAGTTGCCGTTTGTACATAGTTTATTATGTTCGCTGTTTAAGAAACCTGTTTAATGTAAACCTGTTTAATGTATTGCCCTGTTCATTGTAAGCACTGATCAATGTTGTGAAGTGTAATTTCTGTTCACTGTAAACCGCGCTGATGTCGAATAGCGCGGTATAAAAGAAACCTTAAATAAATAAATAAATAAATAAATAAATTTATAGATTTATTTCTCCATTATTGCTGTACATTCCAAGTTTGGCTTTTGGGGTTCCCAGTTTATTTATTGTCTTCCTATTTCTAAGTTGTCATCCCTTGTTCTTTGATGATGGCCTATGTTCTGCATGTATAAACGAGCTGAGGTATTCTGTTCATGTAGTTTCTATTTGACAGTCTCACTTGTTCTCTTCCCCATAGGAGATGCATTGGTATTCTCTGAGATGTACTGGTTTAATATCTGCAGTGTTGCCTTTTGATAGGTAGGGTTTGGTGTTTTGTGCATTCTGGTAGTGCTGTTATTTATAGTACTTCCTATTGTGTCTGGTGGTTGACACTGGAGTATACTAATGTAGAAATCTGGTAGTCTTTCTCTATCCAGATACTCATTAAGAGGCATGTTTAGTAAAAGTTAGTGCATGTTAACATTATGCTAATGAGGCACCGCAATGAGTCTCCGCACATGGCCCCACACCCCCTTTGGGCAGCCCCTGGTTGTGGGGTTGGAAGACTGCTGAAAGGGCTTCAGGACTGGAAGCAGTGGGGCATGAATAAAAAAAGGCCACAACATCATGAGCCCGATTTAAAGCTCCAGATGGGTGGGAGCAGCATTGAGGCTGCACTGGGGAAGCTGAGCTGGTTCTGGTGGTGACCACTAGACATAGAATACTTTGAGGGTTGTCCAAGTGGTGCATGTGGCAGAAGCAGTCCTTCTCCATGCCTGCCCCAGCTCCAGCAGCTTGCGAAATGGCACCTGTCTTGTGGTGCGAGCCCTAGCAGTAGTCTCGTGCTTGGGTGGAGACCGGTCATTTACACCAGCTCCAGAGATGGTGCCAGTGGTTGGGGCTTTATTTCACATGGTAGAATCCATATACATTGTGCCACCCACCCACTCCCTGGACCTTGAGGGTTAAGGGAGGGGCTGGCCTTGAATGCCCTTGAGGGTTAATGTTGTAGTTGTGTTGGTGCTCAAGTGATAAGGCAAGGCAAAGAATATTTCTTTTTTATGAGGTTTATTTCCTGCTTACGCAGTTCAAATGCAGCAGACGCTAATGAAATAATAGGGCACAAAACAAGATGGAGAAACTGAACTTAAACAAGGCTTTTTTCACTGCTTAACTGAATGTCCATTACTGATCACATTCCCCTGTCATGTGATCTCCTTTTCATTAAGGTAACAGAAACTCTGATACCAGAAGTGCTCCTGAATTGCACAGAATATGCTTCCACTTATTCCCTTCACCTAAGCTCTTTTATCACAGCAAACAGTGAGGTAACTTTGCTATTTTCTTACAAACAACACTGGCAAGCAAATCAGTTAAATGTCCTTTGGAATTATACAAGTAGCGCAATCCATCGGGACTTCCTGTTCTGTAGATGGCAAAGAAAGGCATTTCTTCTGGCCAGCTGATCAATGGCTTTGCTACGTTCTGAGTAGAAACTGCTCTGCTTTTAAGAAAGTCTCTGAATTCAGTGAGAAGTAATTCAGCCTGTGTATTTTCTGAGCTAGGCTTGTGGCAGGTGTAGGCCTGTGATCCACAGTGTCTGACATAAGCAAGCCTAACTAGCTTGACCTGTAAATGAAGCTTGTGAAGAGGCCCATAGGAATTGCACATTCCCCAATATGCTGCTATAGAACTAAAAACTCAGTAAAAGTATTAAATTAGCTTAGACAAGCAGAACAGATGGAAAAATACAGAAATTCATGTTTTAAACTGCTGACAGAGAAGTTCTAGAGCCCTGCTTCCCTGCACGTAGCAACTAGCCCAATAGCCTTGAAAGAAGGAAAGTAACAAGTTGGTGAACTGGCCATTGTAATTGGGACTAGAAGGGGGGTAAGCAGGTGCTGAGCCCACTAAAAGAATATAATTGGATAATCATATCAGTACCGGGACCAATAGAAGGGGTACGGGAGGTACGGGAGGTTACCGGGACCAATGAAATGTTTTTCTATACCTAGAATGGAGCTAAAGTCTATAAAAGTTGTTGTATTGCCAGAAAACTTTGCTCAGCCATTTTGAATTTGATTCTGCTTGAGACTTGTGCACAAATAAATGATTTGGACCTTCTGAACAGACTCCTGGTATCATTGGTCTGTCTGCGCTCTGCTGCTACATATTCTTGGTGCGTTGGCCGGGAAGTTGTGGAATCAGAGTGTATATAGGGCAATATACCACGACATTCCGCCTCTATAGGCTTGGTCCTTCCGACGGGGGCTGCTTCCTGGCGCCGCCGGTCCATTGCATCGGAGGAAGTTGGTCGGACCTCGGCGGGTGCCGGGCCCGGCTGGAGCCAACGCCTCGAACCCGAGTGAGGGGAGTCCGAGGTCCAACTCATGCGCCTGCTTGGGAAGTTTGAGGACCGGATCCGGTGAGTATAGTTTTGATTTGTTGTCTAGACAGATAAGAAAGAGCAGTGCTGCCATTTGAACTTGGAATTTGGAAATTGGTAAGAGAGCTTGATCACCTCTCAAAGACGGACCGAGTACCCCCGCATGAGTATTCGGAGGGCGAAACTCCCGTTTTCTTGTATTTTGGTAATTGAACAAGACTAGTCAGAATAGATAGAAACGAATGCATTCTGGGATACGTTGCTAGCATGATTGTGTGAATGAAGTATGTATGAGAGGTCTGGCAGCACGGACCAAGCGAAGGTGGACCCCTGAGTAGCGCATTTCCTGACCGGGCGACCGCGTTCAGGTCACAAAAAGGGGGAAGCGATTGTCGTCTTGTCTTGTTATTTGTTTCCCTTATACGTTTCTAGGGCCGTGAGGACCCCTTACCCACGGTCCGCCCTCCTTTTCCCTTCTGTCTGTTGTTGCGCGCACACATCGAAATGGGAGGGGCGGGGTCTACTAGGAACACTCCATTAGAATGTATGATCACACATTTTAAAGAGGGATATTCCGGAGATTATGGTATTAAAATGACAGCAGCCCGTTTACAGATTTTGTGTACTAGGGAGTGGCCTGATCTAGACCCTACTTGGCCCCGAGAGGGAACCTTAAATGTAGGAATTATTCAGTTAGTGCATCATAAAGTACGGATAGCGCACCCCGATCAGTACCCCTATATAGATTCTTGGTTAAGTATTTGTGAAGATCCGCCCCCTTGGGCGCAGCGCTGCTATGAAGAACAGTGCAGAATAATGTTAGCGAAAACAGATCATAGTCAGAAAATAGGAAATAAACAGCCTAGTAAGAAAGGGAAAGATGAGAAGACCAGGAAGAAACCCATCCTGGTCGATCCTGATTCCCCAGAAGTAATTCCCCGACAGCCTAGAACCCCGGGCCCAGTAAGAGTAGCCCGGCGTCCTGCCCCAGAGCCCCGGAGACAGCGGGTGCGGGACCCAACCCCTGAGCCACCTCCCGAAGAGCAGGAAGATGAGCTCCCTTTAGTTGAAGAAGATGATTCTACTGAGACAGAGACAGAGAAAGGCGAGTCAGATTCAGAAACAGAAAAGGAAGAAACTGAGAATTCCCCGAGTGAGACTGACAGTGTAGAAGCGACCGCCAGTGTTAGCCTGCCAGTAAAAAGTAAATCCAAGACAAAGCATATAGAAAAGAAAGTAATCCTTGACAAGCCTGCAGAAAAGAAGAAAAAGAGCCCTGATAGGAGAAGTACGAAAATATTGCTTAGATCCCAAAAGACCTCTACTGCTAAAATGATGCCTTTACGGCAAGTCCCGGGAATGCCTGTGAGAAATGATGATAATGAGGTGGTAGCGGGACCCCCAAGCTATGTGTATGTCCCTTTCTCTACAACTGATTTGTTAAATTGGAGGACGCATTATGCCTCCTATACCAATAAACCCCAAGAGCTTACAGAATTAGTGAATACTATTATGGAATCTCACCAACCCACATGGGCAGATTGCCGTCAGCTCCTGTCCACCTTATTTACTACGGAGGAGCGGACACGAATTAGAAAAGCAGCTATAGACTGGCTGGCAGATAACCCTGTAGCTCCCGAACGAGGAGAAGAAAGAATAGACCATCGGGAAGCGGCCCAGAGGCAATTCCCGAATGAAGACCCCCGATGGGATCCAAATACTGAAAGAGGATCCAGAGCCCTAGCCCGTTTTCGCCAAGGCTTGTTACAAGGCCTGAAAAGGGGGGGCCAGAAAGCTATGAACCTTTCCAAAGTTACAGAAGTTAACCAAGGCATAGATGAGAGTCCAGCAGTGTTTTATGAAAGGTTAACTGAAGCATACAGAATGTATACTCCCTATGATCTCGATGCACCAGGAAGTTTATGCATGGTGAATTCTGCTTTTGTAAATCAGTCTCAACCAGACATTAGACGTAAATTACAGAAATTAGAGGGGTTTGCGGGCATGAATGCAACACAGTTATTGGAAGTCACTCATAAAGTGTATGTGAATCGTGATAATGAAAGACAGAAAGAATGTGATCGAAAGATGAAGAAGAAAGCTGATTTTCTGGCTGCGGCCATAGTTGAACAGAAAAGGGGAGGTGTCCCTAGTCGAAGGAGCAGAGGAAGGGGCGGGGCCGAGGTGGAAGCCGGCCCCAGCAGCTAGGCGTAAACCAATGCGCCTATTGCAGAGAAGAAGGACATTGGAGAGATGCATGCCCGCAACTCGAAGACGCCCACGAAGATGACGAAAACAATCATCAATGGAAAGGAGAAAAACGAGGCCGTCCCCGACATCGCGGAGGAGCCAATCGAGAACAATTCCAGCGAGAAAGAGGAGAAGCCATACAAGCATTGGCTACGACAGCTCATGATGAAGATGACGTGGATTAGGACAGACCGGGCTCCGAATTTGCTTTAGATCTCCAGGAGCCTATGGTCGGAATACAAATAGGGGACCAAGTTGTGAACTTCATGGTTGATACTGGAGCAGAACATTCAGTAGTGGACAAAAAAATAGCCCCATTTTCTACAAAAGCAGTCACCATTATAGGAGCAACTGGTGCCAAAGCTACAAAACCTTTTCTTCAGAATCGCATATGCAGTCTAGGAGGACAGCAAATAACTCATCAATTCCTTTACATGCCAGAATGTCCAGTGCCACTACTGGGACGAGATATGTTAGCCAAGCTACAAACCCAAATATCCTTCTCCGAGGGAGGAGAAATGCAAATGACAGTAAATTCGCAAGCCAAACCAGCAGGAATAATGCTGCTCACCGTTCCCCGAGAAGAAGAATGGAGATATTACAGTGATGATTCTGTCCAAGACACCTATTTCGAACAAACCTTGAAAAGTATTGATGCCCCACCTGGAGTATGGGCAGAAGGCAGTCCTCCAGGCCTAGCCAAACATATAGCTCCAGTAATTGTAATTCTCAAGCCTAGTGCTACACCAGTACACGTCAAACAATACCCTCTCCCTAGAGCTGCAATTGAAGCAGTTGAAACTATACATCCAGTTGTACCCAATCCTTACACTCTTCTAGGACTGATTCCTGCTGAAGCCACCCACTTTACTGTTCTAGATTTGAAAGATGCATTCTTTTGCATAAGATTAGCCCCCGTGAGTCAGATATTATTTGCATTTGAATGGCAGGACCCCATCTCTGGAAGAGGGGGCCAACTTACCTGGACACGATTACCCCAAGGATTCAAGAATTCGCCTACCATTTTTAGTGCTGCACTGAATCAAGACCTTTCCAGCTATCCAGTGGCCCCGGGGAAGAGAGTGCTTCTCCAATATGTGGACGATCTGCTGATAGCTGCTGTATCAGAAAGTGAATGTATACAAGCCACCAAAGACCTCTTGCAGTTACTAGATGAAGCTGGATACAAAGTTTCCAGAGCAAAAGCACAACTATGCCAAAAAGAAGTGAAATACTTGGGCTTTCGTATAACCCAAGGAAGTCGAAAATTAGGCAGAGAGAAAAGAAGCAGTATGCAGAATTCCAACCCCAACAACCAGAAAGCAAGTCAGAGCCTTCCTGGGAGCAGCAGGATATTGCCGAATCTGGATACCCAACTTTGCCCAAATTGCCAAACCACTGTATGAAGCCACAAAAGGAGAAGAAAAGTCGCCACTGGAGTGGGGACCTGAGCAGGATACAGCCTTCAAGACGTTGAAGGAAGAATTGATGTCATCACCAGCCCTTGGACTACCAGATGTTCACAAACCTTTCCACTTGTTTGTACATGAAGCACAAGGAAATGCCTTGGGCATGTTGACTCAGAAATTGGGAAATTGGGAACGACCTGTAGCATACCTATCGAAACAATTGGACACTGTGGCCAAAGGATGGCCACCCTGCCTGAGAGCAGTTGCAGCTACAGCATTGTTAGTGAGTGAAGCAGACAAGCTCACACTAGGACAGAATATACGAGTCACTGTGCCACATGCAGTCCTTGCCCTTATGGAACAGAAAGCAAATCATTGGCTCACCAATTCTCGAATGTTGAAATATCAGAGCATGCTATGTGAAAACTCACAGATACAATTGGAAGTGAGCCATGCCTTGAATCCAGCCACATTGATACCCATTAGTGAAGAACTCCCAGAGCATGACTGTATAGAAGTCATGGACACTGTATTCTCAAGCCGACCTGATCTGACAGATGTGCCCATAGACAATCCTGACCAAATCTATTATGTTGATGGAAGTAGTCTCATCATCAATGGACGACGCTGTGCCGGATATGCAGTAGTCACTCAACATGAAGTTGTTGAATCATCAGCCCTAGCCTCAGGCACTTCAGCCCAGAAAGCAGAATTAATAGCACTTACCCGAGCGCTACTACTAGGAGAAAAACTTGTGTTGAATGTATATACAGATTCTAAGTATGCCTTCACCACCTTACATGCCCATGGAGCTCTCTACAAAGAAAGAGGACTCATCACTTCCGGAGGAAAATCAGTTAAGTATGGCCCCGAGATACTGATGCTACTTGACGCAGTATGGGCCCCAACTCGTGTAGCTGTCATGCATTGCAGAGGACATCAAGCAGGAAAAGGAGAAATTGCCCGAGGAAACAGATTTGCAGATGCCTCAGCACGACAAGCAGCTATGACAGGACAAGTTTTGCCACAAGCCACACCGATGCAGGCAGCATTGTTTCCAGTACCCTTGAACTCATGGACACCACGATATACCACCAAAGAATTGGACTATTACTGTAACAAAGAAGATGGAGTACTGAAAGATGGGTGGATTGAACTGCCACCAGCAGAGGACAGTCAACCCCCAGGACAAATAGTAATTCCTGAATTGTTAGGACCAGCCTTTGTCAAAGCTTTCCATGAAGCCACACATTATGGGAAGACTGCTATGGAAAAAGCACTTAGACCACATTTCTATATTGCCATGTTACCAGCCCTATCAGCCTCAGTAGCACGCCAGTGTCAAATCTGTGCCAAAAACAATGCCAAGCAAGGTCCTACACCACCACCTCGAGTTCAGTCAGGAGGTGTAACCCCCATGCACCACCTGCAGATTGATTTTACTGAAATGCCAAAAGCCAGTGGATACCACTACCTATTAGTATTAGTTTGTACTTTCTCTGGGTGGGTAGAAGCCTTCCCAACCAGAACCGAGAAAGCCAGAGAAGTCACCAAAGTTTTATTGAGAGAGATTGTCCCTAGATTTGGAATTCCAGCAGTAATAGGGTCAGACAATGGACCCTCATTTGTTTCTCAGATTACCCAACAGTTAGCAAAAGCCCTACAGATACAATGGAAACTCCACACTGCATATAGACCCCAGAGTTCAGGGAAAGTTGAGCGAATGAATCGTACCTTAAAAGCCCAAATGTCTAAGCTTTGTCAGGAGACACGCCTGAAGTGGCCCCAAGTGCTCCCAATAGCTTTACTCAGAATACGCTCAGCTCCTGTGAAGTCAACAGGTTTTTCCCCTTTTGAAGTTCTGTATGGTAAACCCCCACCAATAGTGCAAGGAATTAAAGGAAGTCTAGCCCAAATTGGTTCAGAAGTAACCAGACAAGAACTCCTAGCTCTTAGTTTTGTTCTGCAGACTCTCCATGCGTGGATCCAAGACCAGTTGCCTATCAACTTGACTGAACCCCTGCATCCTTACCAGCCTGGTACCTCGGTGTGGATCAAAGATTGGAAGAAGACACCGTTGGAACCCCATTGGAAGGGACCATACACCGTCATCTTGTCTACCCCAACTGCAGTAAAGGTAGCGGAGATCGACGCCTGGATCCACCACAGCAGAGTCAAGCCCGCAGCAGCTCCAGAACCTGAGCAGTGGACAGCGGAACAGCATCACGATGCACCTTTACGAGTTACTCTGAGACGGCAACCAGCAGTGTAGACACTTAGTCACAGTGCCTTGCAGTAGCCAAGTCTTTCGAAGAGGATTGCTGTTTTCCATGCAGCAACAGTTTTGTTTCAACGAACCCAATCTTCATGTGATTTTGCACACTACTTTGATACTACATTGATTAACCATACTTCAAAAGCCAAATGAAATTGCTAAGTTGGTTACTGTGTGATGGACAACTTGAGGATCTTCAATCAACACTCAGCACCCGTTGAAATTGCTTAATTAGCGCACGGGACGAAGAAAAGATCGTCGTGGTCAAGATTTGCAAGCTGAGGATTCAGAAGAACTCCAATCAACATGTATTTTTATCTGTGCTTAGCCCTGGTTGCCTGTTTTGGAGGTTTTGAAATAACTCATGCTTTACCTCCATGTACTGCTTGCGTTACTTCTACTCGAACTGGACTAAAAGTAACTCAGACTTTGGTTTATCATTCTCACTATAAATGCACTGGTAAAGTGACTCGGTGTGTTTATAACACCACTGAACTAAATATTTGCATTAAAGGTAGCTCCAGAGTATGCTATAACTCGCATCAGAACCCATCATATTATACGTTGGAAATGCGATGGAATGATGCAGATGAACCTATAATTAATGCTACGCGACCACTTAAAGATGCTAGTATACCTGCTGTTTTATATTTTGATGCATGTGATGTTATAAATAGAGATGGTCGATCCAGATGTGGTACCTGGGAAAAAGCCTATCGTAATGATCATAAGTATATGTGCCCAGAAGGTGCCACGGGATGGAGAAAGTGTACTGGTAAGAAAGAGTCATATAGTACGGCCCCAGCTGCAGATTACTATTGCCCAAACTGGGAATGTGTTTTTTATGCTACATGGAATGCTGGTATTACAGATGAACAGAGAGATAAACGAGTTACCACTTTGACTAAGTCAAAAACAGATGACAAATGTAAGAAAGGTGCTTGTAACCCTTTGCAATTAAGGATCCGTAATCCTAATGCATGGAAACAAGGATATAAGTTTGGTTTACGTATTGCAGGAGGAGCAGTAGATCCAGGAACTATTGTATATATAAGATTGAACACCCAAGCTTATAAGTCATCTAAATACCACATCCATAACACTTTTTATGAAGCTATGCATGTAAATAAGTTTGAAATTCCCCATCCATCCCAGAATTTATTTTTAGAATTAGCTGGAGCAGTAGTATCCAGTCTAAAGATTTCAGATTGTTATTTCTGTGGCGGAACCCAAATGGGTGACCAATGGCCATGGGAGGCCCAAGAGTTGAATTATTCTCTGACTTACAATCAGACTAAAATACACAAGACTACTAGTGAATGGGTGTTAGCGCACTCAATCGTTGGACGTCTTTGCTATGCTAGAACTGGACCACAGTTCACCCAACTGGTAGGACAGCTGGTCTGTCTTAGCCAGAAGTTTTATAATGCCACTACCAAGAAGACATCATGGTGGTCAGGAAGTAAAGAACCTGAACCTCCTAACCCATTAGCCAGATTTCCTGAACTTGCTAGTTTATGGACAAACCTTACCAAAACTCATGCTTGGCAAGCCCCACCTGGCCTGTATTGGATCTGTGGAAACCGAGCGTATGCTCAACTCCCATCACACTGGGGAGGAGCATGTGTCTTAGGGACCATCAGACCTTCTTTCTTTCTCCTACCCACAGAGCATGGAGAACAATTAGGATACCCAGTATACTACCCACAGACACAAAGAGCATTGCGACAGAAGAGAGCACCCCTCCAAATAGGCAAATGGGAGAAGTGGGAGGGTGATGATTGGCCACCAGAAAGAATTATTGAGTATTATGGGTCTGCCACTTGGAATGATGATGGTATGTACGGTTATCGGACACCAATCTATATGATTAATCGTATTATTCGCTTACAAGCTGTAGTTGAAATAATAACTAATGAAACTAGCCATGCTCTCACACTTTTAGCTAGACAAAGCACCCAAATGCGCACTGCCATATACCAGAATCGTTTAGCACTTGATTTGCTAGCAGCTGAAGGAGGAGTATGTGGTAAACTGAATTTAACTAATTGCTGTCTGAAAATAGATGACAAAGGTCAAGTAGTTGAAGAAATTGCTGAAGATATGCGCAAACATGCTTATGTGCCGGTACAGACTTGGCACCCACTAAGGTTACCTAACTGGTTTGCTAACCTTTTCTCATGGCTAGGAGGACTGAAGACTTTTCTAATACTAGTATTACTGATCGTTGTTGTTATTTTTCTGTTGCCATGTATAATTCCATGCTGTATGCGTTCCATACACAGTGCTATTGATAGTACAGTAGAGCGGAAGACCGCAACTAAGATAATGGCTTTATATCAATCTCGTCCTCCTGGATATAGCCGAACTCCTCTAACCTCAGTATAATTATTATAAAGTGATTAAATTCTCACACCTTATTAACTAATAGGGTGAGATTAATCAAAGGGGGGAATGTGGCAGGTGTAGGCCTGTGATCCACAATGTCTGACATAAGTAAGCTTAACTAGCTTGACCTGTAAATGAAGCTTGTGAAGAGGCCCATAGGAATTGCACATCCCCCAATATGCTGCTATAGAATTGAGAACTCAGTAAAAGTATTGAATTAGCTTAGACAAGCAGAACAGATGGAAAAATACAGAAATTCATGTTTAAAATTGCTGACAGAGAAGTTCTAGAGCCCTGCTTCCCTGCACATAGCAACTAGCCCAATAGCCTTGAAAGAAGGAAAGTAACAAGTTAGTGAACTGACCATTGTAATTGGGACTAGAAGGGGGGGTAAGCAGGTGCCGAGCCCACTGAAAGAATATAATTGGATAATCATATCAGTACCGGGACCAATAGAAGGGGTACGGGAGGTACGGGAGGTTACCGGGACCAATGAAATGTTTTTCTATACCTAGAATGAAGCTAAAGTCTATAAAAGTTGTTGTATTGCCAGAGAACTTTGCTCAGCCATTTTGAAATTGACTTTGCTTGAGACTTGTGCACAAATAAATGATTTGGAACTTCTGAACAGACTCCTGGTATCATTGGTTTGTCTGCGCTCTGCTGCTACAGCACTGCCCGCCTCCTGCTTGGGCGTGCCCAATCAGGGACTTGGCTTTTCACCTGCCTTGAAGTGAGGAGTGGTTCCTGATTAGCTCTGCATTTTTTTCTTTCAGAGAAAATCCTGCATTCCCCTTCAGTACCGGCTCTCTCCACCGGATCACTCTCAGTTTCCATTGCCTCATAAGAGTCTGCTACATCACAATTGATATTCTAAAAAGCCGAGTCTACACACATTATCCTTCTAATGTATGCTTTGCTGAATCCTCCTCCACTGCTTTTCTGCTTTCAGTTCATGTAACTCGGGGCTCTGCTTGGGGCTTCTTCTCTTCTCTCTCTACACTCATTCTCCTCTCATGATTTCCAGATTTACCAGTCTGTGCCAGAAATCTCACCAGGAATCTAGGCCTGTATCTCAGCCTGTTTGTCTGATGTTCCTGCCTGGATGTCCCACTGCCATCTGAAACTGAACATGGCCAAGACAGAGCTTCTTACCTTCCCCCTAAACCCTGCTCTCTCTTCCCCTCTTTCTCTTTTTCTGTGAATAACACTGTTATCCTCCCTGTCTCCTCAGGGGGACGTACACTTGGCCACCGGCACGGATGTCCATGTTGGGGAGTCTATGTTACTGAAGTCAGACAGAGACATGGATGTACCTGCTATGTTTTGTTCTGGGTATCCCCAATTTGACTTGGATTTTCTATCTAAAATGCTACTTCACATGGTGCATCTGCAACATACCTGCTTTGTGCATTGAAGGTCAAAAATTTGCGGCCTGACAAAGACAGCAATGGGTGAGAGGATAAGGACCTTACAGGTCTAATGGGTGAGCATCATTTTGAGGCTGGAGGAGGGCAGTCTGATATTAGGAGAAGTGCAAATGGGCAACCCTGCTACACTGACATGGTGACCTTCCATTGTGTACATGGGCTATTCACACTCTGTGTATAATCTCCTTATGTTTGTGACCTTACAACTTTTCTCTGCAAGGCACTGTCGTAAACGAAGACACTGACAGATGTTTACATTTCAAAGCAATGTCATCTTTTATTGTACATCAGCAGTGATCAATTATATGTTGCCCTATGCCACTGCTCTAATTACTGTTCTCCCTTCTGTGTGTGCAAAGATGCGTGCCAGCAGCTGCTATAGGGTCTGCAAAAGGGCATTCCCTAAAGGTGGCTCACCATGAAGTCCTGGGTTCAGGTCATGGTGGCAAAGCCCTGCTGCACCTCCTGGTGAATTTAGTTATTTTTTATTTTATTTATTTAGCATCATTTATATGCCGCTTTTCACCAGTCAAAGCAGTTTACATTGAACAACATTAGATATTGTTACATTAGAACAGTTTTTCAACATATATACATACAACTTAACTTATATAGAATAGTTGTTGAGTTCCCTCAAATGCAAGACTCATGTACAATATATACAGTGGAACCTATTTTGTTGGTTTTTGTTTGTAGGTAGCTCAGGTGTGCTGGATCATCCTTATTCTGGTGAGGGCGGGGGATTAGTCAGAAGTGCCAAAGTGTTCGGTGACTAGGTAGGTCTTTAGGAGTTTACAGAAGAGGGGCAGGTCTGTGATGTTTCTTTTGGTGTCTGGGAGTGTGTTATAAGTGGT
This sequence comes from Ichthyophis bannanicus, assembly GCA_033557465.1. NCBI lineage: Eukaryota > Metazoa > Chordata > Amphibia > Gymnophiona > Ichthyophiidae > Ichthyophis > Ichthyophis bannanicus. The sequence continues at coordinate 54,277,917 of CM066032.1, forward strand.
GGGGCGTATAGGTCAAACGAGTGCATGCATCTTTTGTGTGAGGGATGATGAGGGCATTCTTGCAGGAATGTCTTCTGGGTCTGTTGTGTTGTAGTTTTGCAGTAGGTATAGGTGAGATGTAGGGTCAGAGTGGATGGCTTTGTGGGTTAGGAGGAGGGTTTTGTATTTAATACAGCTGGTTAGTGGTAGCCAATGTAGGTGTTTAAGTGTAGGTGTAATATGGTTATAATTTGTTGCTCCTGGTTAAGGTACATGCTGCGATGTGCATAGGGGAATCAGTGTGGATTGTGGAAGGCCTTGGTAAATGGAGTTGCAATAGTCTATATGTGGGAGGATTATGGCTTGGAATGCAGATTGGAAGTCTGTTGGTTCCAGGAGGAGGCATAGATGTTGTAGGTGAACGGCCCCAGATGAGTCATTGTGCATCACATAATAGACATGTGGGTGCAGAATATCCCTTTGTGCCATCCCTTCCTGCCTGTCTCTTCTCCCCCTTCCCTGTGAGCCCTGCACATGTAATATGGCACCTCTGGGGTCATGATGTATTGAAATGTGTACAGAGAGTCTCTGCAACATCCATCCTGCATGTTCACTTCTGGGTCCTGTTGACTTGCTATGTCCATCTCCATGTCTGACACCTTAGTAGAGGTGTCAATCACTAAGCTAGTGCTGTGAGTGGAGGCACTACTGGATGGTGGTGTATACATGGACTCCGGCACTATAGGGTATATCAACAGCCAAACAAAATAAGATGTACACTGCTATATCTACGGGAGTCTCTGGAACATCATGAAGTCCAAAGGAGGCAGCTAGGCAAGCTATGTTGACTTGAGCCATAGGAGATGAGCCACGTGAGAGCACTGAACCTTATAGGTGTTTGTGGGAGTCTTAGAGTATCTCATACGGTTAGTGGAACAGCCTTGGAATGACATAGAGTCTTTTTGTTCTTACAGAAGTACAAGGAAGGCAAAAGACACAAAATGGTGTACAAATTCTTCTGTGTATACTGTACTATTCTTTGTGATGAGTCCTTATCATAATTTGGTGATTGGTTGATATAAGATACTGCAAGGTCTCTCGGCGAATCAGGAGGTAGTCATAAGGTAGTCTTGTAGACAAAGGGTCCATGATTAGAGATGAAATGCAGAAGATAATGGTCTGCAATTTCATATATTGTTGCAAATGTCCAAGACCAGTAGAACAGTCTGTGGCCTAAGAAGTAGGATCTCTTGCTCATTGGAATGAGCAGGAACAATAGTCTTCGGTATGCACATACACAAACACTTGTAGGCAGTTGCTTGGAGGTCAGACGTTCTGAGTCTTGGAATCCAAGAAAGGTTTCTGTAGCAGGAATCCATTTTGTTTGGTTCAGGCGTTTGGTTCAGAACAGGTCACAGGGAACCAGTCCTACAGTACTTGCTCTGGGTCCTCCCTCTCTTGTTCCTCTGCAGCATCCCCCATCTCCTCCACTGGCTCCTCCTCCATCTCTTCAGCCTCTACTTCCTCCTCAGCTGCTGCTGTCACTGCTGCTGCTGTGGGTATCACATATAGAAGTCCTTCATGGATCCAGTCTAACACCACTGCTATGTGCAACTCACTCTTGCTGCCTCTCAGTTGGCTGCATCCACCATTGTGCTAGGTAACTACTGGCATGGCCACGTGTTGTACAGCTACTTGCATCCTGAGGGTGCTTTGGCCTGATGGCTTCCTCCATTGCCTCATCTGACTGCTTTGCCTTTTATACCACCTGCACAGCTCTGCCTTTTAATTTCCGTGGGTGCCACTAAGTTACCACCCACGATCCTTAACTGGCATCCATTCCAGTGGTACTGTCTAACATGCTTACAATTCCATGTGCTGCTCTCACCTCCCTCTGTGTCCCCTCTACCCCTCAAGTATGGGTCCCCTGTGCTGCCATGCCGTTAACCCTGTGACATTGTCTATTCCCCTTTGCAGCCACCGCTCTTGTCCTGTGTACACCTATCTAACCACCGATACCTGAACCCTAGGCAAAATAATCATCCACTAAATCAGCCCGGATCAATAAAATACCATCAAGACAGAAAAGAAATTTTTTTTGTCGGAATAGCCAGCCCAGTGCTGAGGAGGAATCACTCACACCACTGTGGCCTTTCCTTTTTAATCATTAAATTCATTCACTTAGCTGTATCAGCAGAAAACCAGAGGCTGCATCCTTCCTATTGGCAATGTTGAAAACGACGTGGCACGTTTTGGGGTGTTCTCTGTACTACCCCTACATCAGGTCAAATCACTGCTCAGCAGCCAAAACAGCTTTGTAACAAATTTCTGAGAAGAACGGTTTTTATTCTATGGCGTCAGTAACGCAAGCACAGCTGATCTCAATCATGAAACATGATTGACAATCCAAGGAGCCTGTCAGAGCTAAAAGGGGAAGAACCACCATACAGACTCCCCCCCTTTTTTTAATTCTGAAAATCCTGTAACTAAAACTTTTTATATAATCGTATACCAGTCCACCTGTTGATTTAAGCCCCGTGGATGTACTGTATCCAGACGGAAGATCCATTTCTGTTCCAAATATTGCAAAGCCTGAAGCCGATCGCCTCCTTGGGGGTCTATCGGCACATGATCAAGAACACACCAGTGAAGATCCTCAAAAATATGAGATTTGGTTAAACAATGATCAACCATCGGGGCTGTCTTGGTTTGATAGCCATACCCAAAAGTTTTATCGAACCCGATGGCGAACTAGCTGCCTTTCCACTTTCGTGGTATATGTAATCCTCTGTCCATGTAATCTGTGTTATGTAGGGCGGACATCTCGACCTTCTAGGGTCCGCTTGGGCGAACATGCGTCTCAGCTGCGCACTAAAACGACATCAGCCCCAATGGTTGATCATTGTTTAACCAAATCTCATATTTGTTAGAGCAAGTGAGTGAGAGGAGGACTGAGACTGGTGGTAGGACTAGTGCAACGCCTGCACGGCTGTCAGAGTGAGTGAGTGAGAGGAGGACTGAGACTGCTGGCAGGACTAGTGCAACGCCTGCACGGCTGTCAGAGCGAGCGAGTGAGAGGAGGACTGAGACTGGTGGTTAGACTAGTGCAATGCCTGCACCGCTGTCAGACCGAGCGAGTGAGAGGAGGAATGAGACTGGTGGTAGGACTAGTGCAACGCCTGCACCGCTGTCAGAGTGAACGAGTGAGAGGAGGACTGAGACTGCTGGCAGGACTAGTGCAATGCCTGCACCGCTGTCAGACCGAGCGAGTGAGAGGAGGACTGAGACTGGTGGTAGGACTAGTGCAACGCCTGCACCACTGTCAGAGCGAGCGAGTGAGAGGAGGACTGAGACTGGTGGTAGGACTAGTGCAACGCCTGCACCGCTTTCAGAGTGAACGAGTGAGAGGAGGACTGAGACTGGTGGTAGGACCAGTGCAACGCCTGCACCGCTGTCAGAGTGAGTGAGTGAGAGGAGGACTGAGACTGGTGGTAGGACCAGTGCAACGCCTGCACCGCTGTCAGAGTGAGTGAGTGAGAGGAGGACTGAGACTGGTGGTAGGACTAGTGCAACGCCTGCACCGCTTTCAGAGTGAACGAGTGAGAGAGGAGGACTGAGACTGGTGGTAGGACCAGTGCAACGCCTGCACCGCTGTCAGAGTGAGTGAGTGAGAGGAGGACTGAGACTGGTGGTAGGACTAGTGCAACGCCTGCACCGCTGTCAGAGTGAGTGAGTGAGAGGAGGACTGAGACTGGTGGTAGGACTAGTGCAACGCCTGCATGGCTGTCAGAGCGAGCGAGTGAGAGGAGGACTGAGATTGGTGGTAGGACTAGTGCAATGCCTGCGCCGCTGTCAGAGTGAGTGAGTGAGAGGAGAACTGAGACTGGTGGTAGGACTAGTGCAACGCCTGCACCGCTGTCAGAGTGAGCGAGTGAGAGGAGGACTGAGACTGGTGGTAGGACTAGTGCAACGCCTGCGCCGCTTTCAGAGCGAGCGAGTGAGAGGAGGACTGAGACTGGTGGTAGAACTAGTGCAACGCCTGCACCGCTGTCAGAGTGAGCGATTGAGAGGAGGACTGAGACTGGTGGTAGGACTAGTGCAACGCCTGCACTGCTGTCAGAGCGAGCGAGTGAGAGGAGGACTGAGACTGGTGGTAGGACTAGTGCAACGCCTGCACTGCTGTCAGAGCGAGCGAGTGAGAGGAGGACTGAGACTGGTGGTTTGACTAGTGCATGGCCTGCACCGCAGTCAGAGTGAGTGAGTGACTGGAGGACTGAGATTGGTGGTAGGACTAGTGCAACGCCTGCACCGCTGTCAGAGTGAGCGAGTGAGAGGAGGACTGAGACTGGTGGTAGGACTAGTGCAACGCCTGCACCGCTGTCAGAGTGAGCGAGTGAGAGGAGGACTGAGACTGGTGGTAGGACTAGTGCAACGCCTGCACCGCTGTCAGAGTGAGCGAGTGAGAGGAGGACTGAGACTGTTGGTAGGACTAGTGCAACGCCTGCACTGCTGTCAGAGCGAGCGAGTGAGAGGAGGACTGAGACTCGTGGTAGGACTAGTGCAAGGCCTGCGCCGCTGTCAGAGTGAGAGAGTGAGAGGATGACTGAGATTGGTGGTAGGACTAGTGCAACGCCTGCACCGCTGTCAGAGTGAGCGAGTGAGAGGAGGACTGAGATTGGTGGTAGGACTAGTGCAACGCCTGCACCGCTGTCAGAGCGAGCGAGTGAGAGGAGGACTGAGATTGGTGGTAGGACTAGTGCAACGCCTGCGCCGCTGTCAGAGTGAGTGAGTGAGAGGAGGACTGAGACTGGTGGTAGGACTAGTGCAATGCCTGCACCGCTGTCAGAGTGAGTGAGTGAGAGGAGTACTGAGACTCGTGGTAGGACTAGTGCAACGCCTGCACTGCTGTCAGAGCGATCGAGTGAGAGGAGGACTGAGACTGGTGGTAGGACTAGTGCAACGCCAGCACCGCTGTCAGAGCGAGCGAGTGAGAGGAGGACTGAGACTGGTGGTAGGACTAGTGCAACGCCAGCGCCGCTGTCAGAGCGAGCGAGTGAGAGGAGGACTGAGACTCGTGGTAGGACTAGTGCAAGGCCTGCACCGCTGTCAGAGTGAGTGAGTGAGAGGAGGACTGAGACTGGTGGTAGGACTAGTGCAACGCCTGCACCGCTTTCAGAGTGAACGAGTGAGAGGAGGACTGAGACTGGTGGTAGGACCAGTGCAACGCCTGCACCGCTGTCAGAGTGAGTGAGTGAGAGGAGGACTGAGACTGGTGGTAGGACCAGTGCAACGCCTGCACCGCTGTCAGAGTGAGTGAGTGAGAGGAGGACTGAGACTGGTGGTAGGACTAGTGCAACGCCTGCACCGCTTTCAGAGTGAACGAGTGAGAGGAGGACTGAGACTGGTGGTAGGACCAGTGCAACGCCTGCACCGCTGTCAGAGTGAGTGAGTGAGAGGAGGACTGAGACTGGTGGTAGGACTAGTGCAACGCCTGCACCGCTGTCAGAGTGAGTGAGTGAGAGGAGGACTGAGACTGGTGGTAGGACTAGTGCAACGCCTGCACCGCTGTCAGAGCGAGCGAGTGAGAGGAGGACTGAGACTGGTGGTAGGACTAGTGCAACGCCTGCACGGCTGTCAGAGCGAGCGAGTGAGAGGAGGACTGAGACTGGTGGTAGGACTAGTGCAACGCCTGCACGGCTGTCAGAGCGAGCGAGTGAGAGGAGGACTGAGACTGGTGGTAGGACTAGTGCAACGCCTGCGCCGCTGTCAGAGTGAGTGAGTGAGAGGAGAACTGAGACTGGTGGTAGGACTAGTGCAACACCTGCACCGCTGTCAGAGCGAGCGAGTGAGAGGAGGACTGGATCTGGTGGTAGGACTAGTGCAACGCCTGCGCCGCTTTCAGAGCGAGCGAGTGAGAGGAGGACTGAGACTGGTGGTAGGACTAGTGCAACGCCTGCACCGCTGTCAGAGTGAGCGATTGAGAGGAGGACTGAGACTGGTGGTAGGACTAGTGCAACGCCTGCACTGCTGTCAGAGCGAGCGAGTGAGAGGAGGACTGAGGACTGGTGGTAGGACTAGTGCAACGCCTGCACTGCTGTCAGAGCGAGCGAGTGAGAGGAGGACTGAGACTGGTGGTTTGACTAGTGCATGGCCTGCACCGCAGTCAGAGTGAGTGAGTGACTGGAGGACTGAGATTGGTGGTAGGACTAGTGCAACGCCTGCACCGCTGTCAGAGTGAGCGAGTGAGAGGAGGACTGAGACTGGTGGTAGGACTAGTGCAACGCCTGCACCGCTGTCAGAGTGAGCGAGTGAGAGGAGGACTGAGACTGGTGGTAGGACTAGTGCAACGCCTGCACCGCTGTCAGAGTGAGAGAGTGAGAGGATGACTGAGACTCGTGGTAGGACTAGTGCAAGGCCTGCGCCGCTGTCAGAGTGAGAGAGTGAGAGGATGACTGAGATTGGTGGTAGGACTAGTGCAACGCCTGCACCGCTGTCAGAGTGCGTGAGTGAGAGGAGGACTGAGACGGGTGATAGGACTAGTGCAACACCTGCACCGCTGTCAGAGTGAGTGAGTGAGAGGAGGACTGAGACTGGTGGTAGGACTAGTGCAATGCCAGCGCCGCTGTCAGAGCGAGCGAGTGAGAGGAGGACTGAGACTGGTGGTAGGACTAGTGCAACGCCAGCGCCGCTGTCAGAGCGAGCGAGTGAGAGGAGGACTGAGACTGGTGGTAGGACTAGTGCAAGGCCTGTGCCGCTGTCAGAGCGAGCGAGTGAGAGGAGGACTGAGACTGGTGGTAGGACTAGTGCAACGCCAGCGCCGCTGTCAGAGCGAGCGAGTGAGAGGAGGACTGAGACTGGTGGTAGGACTAGTGCAAGGCCTGCACCGCTGTCAGAGTGAATGAGTGAGAGGAGGAGTGAGACTGGGGGTAGGACTAGTGCAACGCCTGCACCGCTGTCAGAGCGAGTGAGTGAAAGGAGTACTGAGACTCGTGGTAGGACTAGTGCAAGGCCTGCGCCGCTGTCAGAACGAGCGAGTAAGAGGAGGAATGAGACTGGGGGATAGACTATTTTATTTTTTTTTTTTTATTTATGCTTATTTCTATACCGCTTTTTCCAAAGATCAAAGGCGGTTTACAGGTAACATTTAGTGAACATGGTTTTACATAGAACATCGTTTTTTTTCATAACTATGTACAGTTAACATGATAAACGATAACATGGAACATTGTTACAGAACTAAATACAGTTTAACATGGGTTATTGTTACAGAACTATATACATTTTAACATTAGCTAGTAATGCTTTGGCTATTTACATTGATTCTTTGTTAAATTAAGCTTTGTTTCTTAAATGTAGTGAGTGGTTGAGGCTTGTTGAGCTGTAGTTAAGGAGGATTGTTATGGTTGTGTGGTGTGTTGGGTGGATAGGATTCATTTAAATTTGTGAAGTGTTCTTTAAATAGAAATGTCTTCAGTTCTTTCCGAAATGTTTGAAGATCTTTTATTTTGCGGAGTTCTAGCGGGAGTTTATTCCATAGGGTGGGGGCTGCATAAGAGAAGGCTCTTGAGCTTGTGGTCTTCTTTGTTTTCCGGATGGATTTTTTTATTTCTAGTGAGTAGGTTGCGTTTTGTCTGCGGGTTCTAATTTCTTTTGGAGCTTGAATCAGAGTGGTTAAATGTGAGGGTGAGATGCCGTTTGTTATTTTAAATGTGGTTAGGAGTATTTTGTATGTTATTCTACTATTTATGGGAAGCCAGTGTAGTTCGGCTAATACGGGAGTTATGTGGTCAGCGAGGCGGGCTTGTGCTGTTACTCGAGCACAGATGTTTTGAGCTCTTTGGAGTAGGTTGGTGCTTGTAAGAGGGAGGCCAATAAGTATGCTATTGCAATAGTCGAAATGAGGAGTGATAAGTGTGCTGATGACAGATCTGAAGTCATGTGTGTCAAGTAGTGGTCTTAAGTGTTGGGTGATCCTAAGTTTATAGAATATGGTTTTCACTGTTTGTTTTATATGAGGAAGCATACTAAGTGTGTGGTCTATTATAATGCCTAGGTATTTTACTTCTTTTTTAACTGGGATTATTGTGTTGTTAATTGTTATAGTTTCAGGGAGATTAGAGTCTGGTTTTCTTGATACTATCATTGCTTCAGTTTTTTTTAGGTTGATGCTGAGATTATTGTTTTCTAACCAAGTATTTGCTTCACTGATACAGTCTAGTAATTTCTGGTATGTGGGATTATTTGTGTTTATCGGTAGGGTGAGCATGATATCGTCAGCATATATGTAGTGGTTTACTTTATATTTTTTAAATATATTTGTGATGGGTTGAAGATACAGGTTGAAAAGAAGGGCAGATAGTGCCGAGCCTTGTGGGATACCTTGTCCTTGTGTGAAGGGCTCTGAGGTGGTTTGGCCTAATTTAACGCGTATCGATCTGTTTGTGATATATGATATGAACCATTGCAGAATTGTTCCACCTATTCCTAGGTTTAGGAGTCTATTAATGAGTGTGTTGTGGTGTACATTGTCAAAGGCTCCAGTTATATCAATGAATATGAGGATGTATCCTTGGTTGTGTGAGTCAGTGCCTTTGATGAGGTCATTCATAAGTGTTATTAGTAGGGTCTCGACTCCGTGGGATGGTCTGAAGCCGAATTGGTGTGAGTCAAGTGGAGCATGAGTGTCAATAAAGTCTTGTAGTTGTATCTGTATTATTTTTTCTATTATTTTGGCAATAAATGGTATGCTGGCTATTGGTCTGTAGGAGTTCGGGTCTTTCGGATTGAGTTTATTATTTTTTACTATTGGGCGTATGGAGGTAAGTTTTAGTGCTTCAGGCATGATACCTTGTGATAGTGATTGGTTCACTATATTTAGTATATGGATAGCAAGATCAGCTTTGGTGTTCTTTATCCATGATACGGGGCATGGATCAAGGGGGGAGGTAGTGGTGTTGATCATTGATATTACATTGATCAGGTGTTTGTGATCAATGTTTTGGAAGGTTGTCCATGTATTTTTTGTTTCTATGTCTGTGAGCGTAGTTATGGTTGTGCTAGATGAATTATTTTTTAGTTTATTAGCAAAATGAGTTGCAAGGGTTTGTGCACTTATTGTTGTTTGTTCTGGTTCTGTTTGGGTTTTTGTTAGTGCTTTTATAATTGTGAATAGTTCTCTTGGGCGGTTGACTGCCATGTTTATCATTTTTGTATGGTAATCTCTTTTTGATTTATTAATTGTGTCCTTGTATTTGTTGAGGAGATTCATGTATTGATCTTTATTATCGCTCGTTTTATCTTTCCGCCATCGTTTTTCTTGTTTTCTTAGTTGCTTTTTTAGGTTAGAAAGGTCTTTATTGAACCATTTTTCTGATTGTTTTTTTATGAATTGTTTTGGATTAGCTTGTTTGGGAGTGGCTGCTTCTTTTATTATTGAGTTCCATTGGACTAGTGCAATGCCTGCGCCGCTGTCAGAGCGAGCTTGTGAGAGGAGCACTGAGACTGGTGGTAGGACTAGTGCAATGTCTGCACCGCTGTCAGAGTGAGCGAGTGAGAGGAGGACGGAGACTGGTGGTAGGACTAGTGCAATGCCTGCACCGCTGTCAGAGTGAGTGAGTGAGAGGAGGACTGAGACTGGTGGTAGGACTAGTGCAACGCCTGCACCGCTGTCAGAGTGAGTGAGTGAGAGGAGGACTGAGACTGGTGGTAGGACTAGTGCAATGCCTGCACCGCTGTCAGAGTGAGAGAGTGAGAGGAGGACTGAGACTGGTGGTAGGACTAGTGCATCGCCTGCACCGCTGTCAGAGTGAGAGAGTGAGAGGAGGACTGAGACTGGTGGAAGGACTAGTGCAAGGCCTGCACCTCTGTCAGAGAGAGTGAGTGAGAGGAGGACTGAGACTGGTGGAAGGACTAGTGCAAGGCCTGCACCGCTGTCAGTGCGAGTGAGTGAGTGAGAGGAGGACTGAGACTGCTGATAGGACTAGTGCAATGTCTGCACCGCTGTCAGAGTGAGTGAGTGAGAGGAGGACTGAGACTGGTGGTAGGACTAGTGCAACGCCTGCACCGCTGTCAGGGCGAGAGAGTGAGAGGATGACTGAGACTGGTGGTAGGACTAGTGCAACGCCTGCACCGCTGTCAGGGCGAGAGAGTGAGAGGATGACAGACTGGTGGTAGGACTAGTGCAACGCCTGCACCGCTGTCAGAGTGAGAGAGTGAGAGGAGGACTGAGACTGGTGGTAGGACTAGTGCAACGCCTGCACCGCTGTCAGAGTGAGTGAGTGAGAGGAGGACTGAGACTGGTGGTAGGACTAGTGCAACGCCTGCACCGCTGTCAGAGTGAGTGAGTGAGAGGAGGACTGAGACTGGTGGTAGGACTAGTGCAACGCCTGCGCCGCTGTCAGAGCGAGCGAGTGAGAGGAGGACTGAGACTGGTGGTAGGACTAGTGCAACGCCTGCACCGCTGTCAGGGCGAGAGAGTGAGAGGATGACTGAGACTGGTGGTAGGACTAGTGCAACGCCTGCACCGCTGTCAGAGTGAGCGAGTGAGAGGAGGACTGGGACTGGTGGTAGGACTAGTGCAACGCCTGCACCGCTGTCAGAGCGAGCGAATGAGAGGAGGACTGAGACTGGTGGTAGGACTAGTGCAAGGCCTGCGCCGCTGTCAGAGTGAGCGATTGAGAGGAGGACTGAGACTGGTGGTAGGACTAGTGCAACGCCTGCACTGCTGTCAGAGTCAGTGAGTGAGAGGAGGACTGAGACTGGTGGTAGGACTAGTGCAAGGCCGGCACCGCTGTCAGAGTGAGCGATTGAGAGGAGGACTGAGACAGGTGGTAGGACTAGTGCAACGCCGGCACCGCTGTCAGTGTGAGTGAGTGAGAGGAGGACTGAGACTGGTGGTAGGACTAGTGCAAGGCCTGCACCGCTGTCAGAGCGAGTGAGTGAGAGGAGGACTGAGACTGGTGGTAGGACTAGTGCAACGCCTGCACCGCTGTCAGAGCGAGTGAGTGAGAGGAGGACTGGGACTGGTGGTAGGACTAGTGCAAGGCCTGCACCGCTGTCAGAGCGAGTGAGTGAGAGGAGGACTGGGACTGGTGGTAGGACTAGTGCAACGCCTGCACCGCTGTCAGAGCGAGTGAGTGAGAGGAGGACTGGGACTGGTGGTAGGACTAGTGCAAGGCCTGCGCCGCTGTCAGAACGAGCGAGTGAGAGGAGGACTGAGACTGGTGGTAGGACTAGTGCAACGCCTGCACCGCTGTCAGAGCGAGCGAATGAGAGGAGGACTGAGACTGGTGGTAGGACTAGTGCAACGCCTGCACTGCTGTCAGAGTCAGTGAGTGAGAGGAGGACTGAGACTGGTGGTAGGACTAGTGCAACGCCTGCACTGCTGTCAGAGCGAGTGAGTGAGTGAGAGGAGGACTGAGACTGGTGGTAGGACTAGTGCAACGCCTGCACTGCTGTCAGAGCGAGTGAGTGAGAGGAGGACTGAGACTGGTGGTAGGACTAGTGCAACGCCGGCACCGCTGTCAGTGTGAGTGAGTGAGAGGATGACTGAGACTGGTGGTAGGACTAGTGCAACGCCTGCGCCGCTGTCAGAGCGAGTGAGTGAGAGGAGGACTGAGAATGGTGGTAGGACTAGTGCAAGGCCTGCACTGCTGTCAGAGCGAGTGAGTGAGAGGATGACTGAGACTGGTGGTAGGACTAGTGCAACGCCTGCGCCGCTGTCAGAGCGAGTGAGTGAGAGGAGGACTGAGAATGGTGGTAGGACTAGTGCAAGGCCTGCACCGCTGTCAGAGCGAGTGAGTGAGAGGATGACTGAGACTGGTGGTAGGACTAGTGCAACGCCTGCACCGCTGTCAGAGCGAGCGAATGAGAGGAGGACTGAGACTGGTGGTAGGACTAGTGCAAGGCCTGCGCCGCTGTCAGAGTGAGCGATTGAGAGGAGGACTGAGACTGGTGGTAGGACTAGTGCAACGCCTGCACTGCTGTCAGAGTCAGTGAGTGAGAGGAGGACTGAGACTGGTGGTAGGACTAGTGCAAGGCCTGCGCCGCTGTCAGAGTGAGCGATTGAGAGGAGGACTGAGACTGGTGGTAGGACTTGTGCAACGCCTGCACTGCTGTCAGAGTCAGTGAGTGAGAGGAGGACTGAGACTGGTGGTAGGACTAGTGCAAGGCCTGCACCGCTGTCAGAGTGAGCGATTGAGAGGAGGACTGAGACAGGTGGTAGGACTAGTGCAACGCCGGCACCGCTGTCAGTGTGAGTGAGTGAGAGGAGGACTGAGACTGGTGGTAGGACTAGTGCAATGCCTGCACCGCTGTCAGAGCGAGCGAATGAGAGGAGGACTGAGACTGGTGGTAGGACTAGTGCAACGCCTGCACTGCTGTCAGAGTCAGTGAGTGAGAGGAGGACTGAGACTGGTGGTAGGACTAGTGCAAGGCCTGCACCGCTGTCAGTGCGAGTGAGTGAGTGAGAGGAGGACTGAGACTGGTGGTAGGACTAGTGCAACGCCTGCACTGCTGTCAGAGCGAGTGAGTGAGAGGAGGACTGAGACTGGTGGTAGGACTAGTGCAACGCCGGCACCGCTGTCAGTGTGAGTGAGTGAGAGGATGACTGAGACTGGTGGTAGGACTAGTGCAACGCCTGCGCCGCTGTCAGAGCGAGTGAGTGAGAGGAGGACTGAGAATGGTGGTAGGACTAGTGCAAGGCCTGCACTGCTGTCAGAGCGAGTGAGTGAGAGGATGACTGAGACTGGTGGTAGGACTAGTGCAACGCCTGCGCCGCTGTCAGAGCGAGTGAGTGAGAGGAGGACTGAGAATGGTGGTAGGACTAGTGCAAGGCCTGCACCGCTGTCAGAGCGAGTGAGTGAGAGGATGACTGAGACTGGTGGTAGGACTAGTGCAACGCCTGCACCGCTGTCAGAGCGAGCGAATGAGAGGAGGACTGAGACTGGTGGTAGGACTAGTGCAAGGCCTGCGCCGCTGTCAGAGTGAGCGATTGAGAGGAGGACTGAGACTGGTGGTAGGACTAGTGCAACGCCTGCACTGCTGTCAGAGTCAGTGAGTGAGAGGAGGACTGAGACTGGTGGTAGGACTAGTGCAAGGCCTGCGCCGCTGTCAGAGTGAGCGATTGAGAGGAGGACTGAGACTGGTGGTAGGACTAGTGCAACGCCTGCACTGCTGTCAGAGTCAGTGAGTGAGAGGAGGACTGAGACTGGTGGTAGGACTAGTGCAAGGCCTGCACCGCTGTCAGAGTGAGCGATTGAGAGGAGGACTGAGACAGGTGGTAGGACTAGTGCAACGCCGGCACCGCTGTCAGTGTGAGTGAGTGAGAGGAGGACTGAGACTGGTGGTAGGACTAGTGCAATGCCTGCACCGCTGTCAGAGCGAGCGAATGAGAGGAGGACTGAGACTGGTGGTAGGACTAGTGCAACGCCTGCACTGCTGTCAGAGTCAGTGAGTGAGAGGAGGACTGAGACTGGTGGTAGGACTAGTGCAACGCCTGCACCGCTGTCAGAGCGAGCGAGTGAGTGAGAGGAGGACTGAGACTGGTGGTAGGACTAGTGCAACGCCTGCGCCGCTGTCAGAGCGAGCGAGTGAGAGGAGGACTGAGACTGGTGGTAGGACTAGTGCAACGCCTGCACTGCTGTCAGAGTGAGTGAGTGAGAGGAGGACTGAGACTGGTGGTAGGACTAGTGCAAGGCCTGCACCGCTGTCAGAGCGAGTGAGTGAGAGGAGGACTGAGACTGGTAGTAGGACTAGTGCAACGCCGGCACCGCTGTCAGTGTGAGTGAGTGAGAGGAGGACTGAGACTGGGGGTAGGACTAGCGCAAGGCCTGCACCGCTGTCAGAGTGAGTGAGTGAGAGGAGGACTGAGACTGGTGGTAGGACTAGTGCAACGCCTGCACCGCTGTCAGAGTGAGTGAGTGAGAGGAGGACTGAGACTGGTGGTAGGACTAGTGCAAGGCCTGCACCGCTGTCAGAGCGAGCGAGTGAGAGGATGACTGAGACTGGTGGTAGGACTAGTGCAACGCCTGCACCGCTGTCAGGGCGAGAGAGTGAGAGGAGGACTGAGACTGGTGGTAGGACTAGTGCAACGCCTGCACCGCTGTCAGAGTGAGTGAGTGAGAGGAGGACTGGGACTGGTGGTAGGACTAGTGCAACGCCTGCACCGCTGTCAGAGTGAGAGAGTGAGAGGAGGACTGAGACTGGTGGTAGGACTAGTGCAACGCCTGCACCGCTGTCAGTGCGAGTGAGTGAGTGAGAGGAGGACTGAGACTGGTGGTAGGACTAGTGCAACGCCTGCACCGCTGTCAGTGTGAGTGAGTGAGAGGAGGACTGAGACTGGTGGTAGGACTAGTGCAACGCCTGCACCTCTGTCAGAGTGAGTGAGTGAGAGGAGGACTGAGACTGGTGGTAGGACTAGTGCAATGCCTGCACCGCTGTCAGAGTGAGCGAGTGAGAGGAGGACTGAGACTGGTGGTAGGACTAGTGCAAGGCCTGCACCGCTGTCAGAGTGATCGAGTGAGAGGAGGACTGAGACTGGTGGTAGGACTAGTGCATCGCCTGCACCTCTGTCAGAGTGATCGAGTGAGAGGAGGACTGAGACTGGTGGTAGGACTAGTGCAACGCCTGCACCGCTGTCAGAGTGAGAGAGTGAGAGGAGGACTGAGACTGGGGGATAGACTAGTGCAACGCCTGCACCGCTGTCAGAGTGATCGAGTGAGAGGAGGACTGAGACTGGTGGTTTGACTAGTGCATGGCCTGCACCGCTGTCAGAGTGAGCGAGTGAAAGGAGTACTGAGACTCGTGGTAGGACTAGTGCAACGCCTGCACCGCTGTCAGAGCGAGTGAGTGAGAGGAGGACTGAGACTGGTGGTAGGACTAGTGCAACGCCTGCACCGCTGTCAGTGTGAGTGAGTGAGAGGAGGACTGAGACTGGTGGTAGGACTAGTGCAACGCCTGCACCGCTGTCAGAGCGAGTGAGTGAGAGGAGGACTGAGACTGGTGGTTTGACTAGTGCATGGCCTGCACCGCTGTCAGAGTGAGTGAGTGAGAGGAGGACTGGGACTGGTGGTAGGACTAGTGCAACGCCTGCACCGCTGTCAGAGTGAGAGAGTGAGAGGAGGACTGAGACTGGTGGTAGGACTAGTGCAACGCCTGCACCGCTGTCAGTGCGAGTGAGTGAGTGAGAGGAGGACTGAGACTGGTGGTAGGACTAGTGCAACGCCTGCACCGCTGTCAGTGTGAGTGAGTGAGAGGAGGACTGAGACTGGTGGTAGGACTAGTGCAACGCCTGCACCTCTGTCAGAGTGAGTGAGTGAGAGGAGGACTGAGACTGGTGGTAGGACTAGTGCAATGCCTGCACCGCTGTGAGAGCAAGGGACTGAGAGGAGGACTGAGACTGGTGGTAGGACTAGTGCAGCGCCTGCACCGCTGTCAGAGTGAGCGAGTGAGAGGAGGACTGAGACTGTTGGTAGGACTAGTGCAACTCCTGCACTGCTGTCAGAGCGAGCGAGTGAGAGGAGGACTGAGACTGGTGGTTTGACTAGTGCATGGCCTGCACCGCAGTCAGAGTGAGTGAGTGACTGGAGGACTGAGATTGGTGGTAGGACTAGTGCAACGCCTGCACCGCTGTCAGAGTGAGCGAGTGAGAGGAGGACTGAGACTGGTGGTAGGACTAGTGCAACGCCTGCACCGCTGTCAGAGTGAGCGAGTGAGAGGAGGACTGAGACTGTTGGTAGGACTAGTGCAACGCCTGCACCGCTGTCAGAGTGAGCGAGTGAGAGGAGGACTGAGACTGGTGGTAGGACTAGTGCAACTCCTGCACTGCTGTCAGAACGAGCGAGTGAGAGGAGGACTGAGACTAGTGGTTTGACTAGTGCATGGCCTGCACCGCAGTCAGAGTGAGTGAGTGACTGGAGGACTGAGATTGGTGGTAGGACTAGTGCAACACCTGCACCGCTGTCAGAGTGAGCGAGTGAGAGGAGGACTGAGACTGGTGGTAGGACTAGTGCAAGGCCTGCACCGCTGTCAGAGTGAGCGAGTGAGAGGAGGACTGAGACTGGTGGTAGGACTAGTGCAACGCCTGCACCGCTGTCAGAGTGAGCGAGTGAGAGGAGGACTGAGACTGGTGGTAGGACTAGTGCAACACCTACACCGCTGTCAGAGTGAGCGAGTGAGAGGAGGACTGAGACTGGTGGTAGGACTAGTGCAAGGCCTGCACCGCTGTCAGAGCGAGCGAGTGAGAGGAGGAATGAGACTGGTGGATAGACTAGTGCAAGGCCTGCACCGCAGTCAGAGTGACCGAGTGAGAGGAGGACTGAGACTGGTGGCAGGACTAGTGCAACGCCTGCACGGCTGTCAGAGTGAGTGAGTGAGAGGAGGACTGAGACTGGTGGTAGGACTAGTGCAACGCCTGCACGGCTGTCAGAGTGAGCGAGTGAGAGGAGGACTGAGACTGGTGGTAGGACTAGTGCAAGGCCTGCACCGCTGTCAGAGCGAGCGAGTGAGAGGAGGAATGAGACTGGTGGATAGACTAGTGCAAGGCCTGCGCCGCTGTCAGAGTGAGCGAGTGAGAGGAGGACTGAGACTGGTGGCAGGACTAGTGCAACGCCTGCACGGCTGTCAGAGTGAGTGAGTGAGAGGAGGACTGAGACTGGTGGTAGGACTAGTGCAACGCCTGCACGGCTGTCAGAGTGAGTGAGTGAGAGGAGGAATGAGACTGGTGGTAGGACTAGTGCAACGCCTGCACGGCTGTCAGAGTGAGTGAGTGAGAGGAGGACTGAGACTGGTGGTAAGACTAGTGCAAGGCCTGCGCCGCTGTCAGAGCGAGCTTGTGAGAGGAGCACTGAGACTGGTGGTAGGACTAGTGCAACGCCTGCACCGCTGTCAGAGTGAGCGAGTGAGAGGAGGACTGAGACTGGTGGTAGGACTAGTGCAAGGCCTGCACCGCTGTCAGAGTGAATGAGTGAGAGGAGGACTGAGACTGGTGGAAGGACTAGTGCAACGCCTTCACCGCTGTCAGAGTGAGTGAGTGAGAGGAGGAATGAGACTGGTGGAATGACTAGTGCAACGCCTGCACCGCTGTCAGAGTGAGTGAGTGAGAGGAGGACTGAGACTGGTGGTAGGACTAGTGCAACGCCTTCACCGCTGTCAGAGTGAGTGAGTGAGAGGAGGAATGAGACTGGTGTTTAGACTAGTGCAACGCCTTCACCGCTGTCAGAGCGAGTGAGTGAGAGGAGGACTGGGACTGGTGGTAGGACTAGTGCAAGGCCTGCACCGCTGTCAGAGTGATCGAGTGAGAGGAGTACTGAGACTGGTGGTAGGACTAGTGCAACGCCTGCACCGCTGTCAGAGTGAGAGAGTGACAGGAGGACTTAGACTGGTGGTAGGACTAGTGCAACGCCTGCACCGCTGTCAGAGCGAGTGAGTGAGAGGAGGACTGAGACTGGTGGTAGGACTAGTGCAACGCCTGCGCCGCTGTCAGAGTGAGAGAGTGAGAGGAGGACTGAGACTGGTGGAAGGACTAGTGCAACGCCTGCGCCGCTGTCAGAGTGAGCGAGTGAGAGGAGGACTGAGACTGGTGGTAGGACTAGTGCAAGGCCTGCACCTCTGTCAGAGTGATCGAGTGAGAGGAGTACTGAGACTGGTGGTAGGACTAGTGCAACGCCTGCACCTCTGTCAGAGTGAGAGAGTGAGAGGAGGACTGAGACTGGTGGTAGGACTAGTGCAAGGCCTGCACCGCTGTCAGAGTGAGAGAGTGAGAGGAGGACTGAGACTGGTGGTAGGACTAGTGCAACGCCTGCACCGCTGTCAGAGTGAGAGAGTGAGAGGAGGACTGAGACTGGTGGTAGGACTAGTGCAAGGCCTGCACCGCTGTCAGAGTGAGAGAGTGAGAGGAGGACTGAGACTGGTGGTTTGACTAGTGCATGGCCTGCACCGCAGTCAGAGCGAGCGAGTGAGAGGATGACTGAGACTGGTGGTAGGACTAGTGCAACGCCTGCGCCGCTTTCAGAGCGAGCGAGTGAGAGGAGGACTGAGACTGGTGGTAGGACTAGTGCAACGCCTGCACCGCTGTCAGAGTGAGAGAGTGAGAGGAGGACTGAGACTGGTGGTAGGACTAGTGCAACGCCTGCACTGCTGTCAGAGCGAGCGAGTGAGAGGAGGACTGAGACTGGTGGTAGGACTAGTGCAACGCCTGCACCGCTGTCAGAGTGAGCGAGTGAGAGGAGGACTGAGACTGGTGGTAGGACTAGTGCAACTCCTGCACTGCTGTCAGAACGAGCGAGTGAGAGGAGGACTGAGACTAGTGGTTTGACTAGTGCATGGCCTGCACCGCAGTCAGAGTGAGTGAGTGACTGGAGGACTGAGATTGGTGGTAGGACTAGTGCAACACCTGCACCGCTGTCAGAGTGAGCGAGTGAGAGGAGGACTGAGACTGGTGGTAGGACTAGTGCAACGCCGGCACCGCTGTCAGAGTGAGTGAGTGAGAGGAGGACTGGGACTGGTGGTAGGACTAGTGCAACGCCTGCACCGCTGTCAGGGCGAGAGAGTGAGAGGATGACTGAGACTGGTGGTAGGACTAGTGCAAGGCCTGCACCGCTGTCAGTGCGAGTGAGTGAGTGAGAGGAGGACTGAGACTGGTGGTAGGACTAGTGCAACGCCTGCACTGCTGTCAGAGTGAGTGAGTGAGAGGAGGACTGAGACTGGTGGTAGGACTAGTGCATCGCCTGCACGGCTGTCAGAGCGAGCGAGTGAGAGGAGGACTGAGACTGGTGGTAGGACTAGTGCAACGCCTGCACCGCTGTCAGAGTGAGTGAGTGAGAGGAGGACTGAGACTGGTGGTAGGACTAGTGCAACGCCTGCACCTCTGTCAGAGTGATCGAGTGAGAGGAGGACTGAGACTGGTGGTAGGACTAGTGCAACGCCTGCACCGCTGTCAGAGTGAGAGAGTGAGAGGAGGACTGAGACTGGTGGTAGGACTAGTGCAAGGCCTGCACCGCTGTCAGAGTGAGAGAGTGAGAGGAGGACTGAGACTGGTGGTAGGACTAGTGCAACGCCTGCACTGCTGTCAGAGCGAGCGAGTGAGAGGAGGACTGAGACTGGTGGTTTGACTAGTGCATGGCCTGCACCGCAGTCAGAGCGAGCGAGTGAGAGGATGACTGAGACTGGTGGTAGGAATAGTGCAACGCCGGCACCGCTGTCAGAGTGAGTGAGTGAGAGGAGGACTGGGACTGGTGGTAGGACTAGTGCAACGCCTGCACCGCTGTCAGAGCGAGCGAATGAGAGGAGGACTGGGACTGGTGGTAGGACTAGTGCAACGCCTGCACCGCTGTCAGAGTGAGAGAGTGAGAGGAGGACTGAGACTGGTGGTAGGACTAGTGCAAGGCCTGCACCGCTGTCAGAGTGAGAGAGTGAGAGGAGGACTGAGACTGGTGGTAGGACTAGTGCAACGCCTGCACCGCTGTCAGAGTGAGAGAGTGAGAGGAGGACTGAGACTGGTGGTAGGACTAGTGCAACGCCTGCACTGCTGTCAGAGCGAGCGAGTGAGAGGAGGACTGAGACTGGTGGTTTGACTAGTGCATGGCCTGCACCGCAGTCAGAGCGAGCGAGTGAGAGGATGACTGAGACTGGTGGTAGGACTAGTGCAACGCCTGCACCGCTGTCAGAGTGAGAGAGTGAGAGGATGACTGGATCTGGTGGTAGGACTAGTGCAACGCCGGCACCGCTGTCAGAGTGAGTGAGTGAGAGGATGACTGAGACTGGTGGTAGGACTAGTGCAACGCCGGCACCGCTGTCAGAGTGAGTGAGTGAGAGGAGGACTGGGACTGGTGGTAGGACTAGTGCAACGCCTGCACCGGTGTCAGAGCGAGCGAGTGAGAGGACTGAGACTGCTGGCAGGACTAGTGCAACGCCTGCACCGCTGTCAGAGTCAGTGAGTGAGAGGAGGACTGAGACTGGTGGTAGGACTAGTGCAACGCCAGCGCCGCTGTCAGAGCGAGCGAGTGAGAGGAGGACTGAGACTGGTGGTAGGACTAGTGCAACGCCGGCACCGCTGTCAGAGTGAGTGAGTGAGAGGAGGACTGGGACTGGTGGTAGGACTAGTGCAACCCCTGCACCGCTGTCAGAGTGAGAGAGTGAGAGGAGGACTGAGACTGGTGGTAGGACTAGTGCAACGCCTGCACCGCTGTCAGAGTGAGAGAGTGAGAGGAGGACTGAGACTGGTGGTAGGACTAGTGCAACGCCTGCACCGCTGTCAGAGTGAGTGAGTGAGAGGAGGACTGAGACTGGTGGTGGTAGGACTAGTGCAACGCCTGCACCGCTGTCAGAGTGAGTGAGTGAGAGGAGGACTGAGACTGGTGGTAGGACTAGTGCAACGCCTGCACCGCTGTCAGAGTGAGGAGAGTGAGAGGAGGACTGAGACTGGTGGTAGGACTAGTGCAACGCCTGCACCGCTGTCAGAGTGAGTGAGTGAGAGGAGGACTGGGACTGGTGGTAGGACTAGTGCAACGCCTGCACCGCTGTCAGAGTGAGTGAGTGAGAGGAGGACTGGGACTGGTGGTAGGACTAGTGCAACGCCTGCACCGCTGTCAGAGTGAGAGAGTGAGAGGAGGACTGAGACTGGTGGTAGGACTAGTGCAACGCCTGCACCGCTGTCAGTGCGAGAGAGTGAGTGAGTGAGAGGAGGACTGAGACTGGTGGTAGGACTAGTGCAACGCCTGCACCGCTGTCAGTGTGAGTGAGTGAGAGGAGGACTGAGACTGGTGGTAGGACTAGTGCAATGCCTGCACCTCTGTCAGAGTGAGTGAGTGAGAGGAGGACTGAGACTGGTGGTAGGACTAGTGCAACGCCTGCACTGCTGTCAGAGCGAGCGAGTGAGAGGAGGACTGAGACTGGTGGTTTGACTAGTGCATGGCCTGCACCGCTGTCAGAGTGAGCGAGTGAGAGGAGGACTGAGACTGGTGGTAGGACTAGTGCAAGGCCTGCACCGCTGTCAGAGTGAGTGAGTGAGAGGAGGACTGAGACTGGTGGTAGGACTAGTGCAACGCCTGCACCGCTGTCAGAGTGATCGAGTGAGAGGAGGACTGAGACTGGTGGTAGGACTAGTGCATCGCCTGCACCTCTGTCAGAGTGATCGAGTGAGAGGAGGACTGAGACTGGTGGTAGGACTAGTGCAACGCCTGCACCGCTGTCAGAGTGAGAGAGTGAGAGGAGGACTGAGACTGGGGGATAGACTAGTTCAACGCCTGCACCGCTGTCAGAGTGATCGAGTGAGAGGAGGACTGAGACTGGTGGTAGGACTAGTGCATCGCCTGCACCTCTGTCAGAGTGATCGAGTGAGAGGAGGACTGAGACTGGTGGTAGGACTAGTGCAACGCCTGCACCGCTGTCAGAGTGATCGAGTGAGAGGAGGACTGAGACTGGTGGTTTGACTAGTGCATGGCCTGCACCGCTGTCAGAGTGAGCGAGTGAAAGGAGTACTGAGATTCGTGGTAGGACTAGTGCAACGCCTGCACCGCTGTCAGAGCGAGTGAGTGAGAGGAGGACTGAGACTGGTGGTTTGACTAGTGCATGGCCTGCACCGCTGTCAGAGTGAGTGAGTGAGAGGAGGACTGAGACTGGTGGTAGGACTAGTGCAAGGTCTGCACCGCTGTCAGAGTGAGCGATTGAGAGGAGGACTGAGACTGGTGGTAGGACTAGTGCAACGCCTGCACCGCTGTCAGAGTGAGTGAGTGAGTGAGAGGAGGACTGAGACTGGTGGTAGGACTAGTGCAACGCCTGCACCGCTGTCAGAGTGAGCGAGTGAGAGGAGGATTGGGTCTGTTGGTAGGACTAGTGCAACGCCTGCACCGCTGTCAGAGCGAGCGAGTGAGAGGAGGACTGAGACTGGTGGTAGGACTAGTGCAACGTCTGCACCGCTGTCAGAGTGACCGAGTGAGAGGAGGACGGAGACTGGTGGCAGGACTAGTGCAAGGCCTGTGCCGCTGTCAGAGCGAGCGAGTGAGAGGAGGACTGAGACTCATGGTAGGACTAGTGCAACGCCTGCACCGCTGTCAGAGCGAGCGAGTGAGAGGAGGACTTAGTATCTAACAGAGCGAAAGGAGGATAAATTTCGTGAGGGAAGATGATGAACTAGGCGACGCTGGGCAGAGAATGGAATTCATGGTCTGTCTTACAGAAATACCCAAGTAGAATTTGGACAGTTATTAGAGTGGGGGGATGGTTACATAACTTATTTATAAGTTGGCCTCTGTTAATTTCCAAAATTTAGGTTTGGTCTGAGAGGTTGGAAGGGTTTATTCCTGTTGTGAGTCGGGGCCATAGAATTCTTGGAAGAGGTGGGTCTTTAGTTTCTGTTGGAAGTACCTCACTGACTCTTCCAGTAGATCTGCAGGTAGCGAGTTACAGATAGTAGGAGCAGAGAGCGTGAAGGCGCAGTTGTAAGGAGACTGTTTGCTCTTCGCTTTCTGGGGGGTTCTGAGTACTGTGCCCTTCTTAGCCTTTGCTGCTAGTTTTTGTTACTAGTGGCTGCAGGCAATGTGCCGATTGGTTGTGTAGGATTTGAATGTGCTGCGTATTGCTTTGTATTTGATTCTAGCGATAATGGGGAGCCAGTGCAGTTGCTTTAATATGGGAGTGATGTGGTAATGCCGTGATGTGCTGCATATGACCCTTGCAGCTGTGTTTTGGGCCTTTTGGAGCAGGTATAGTGTGTGTTTGGGTAATTCTTGATAGATTATGTTGCTGAACTCTAGAAGGAGGGTTATTATTGCCTGGCATACTGTATGGAAGTAGTCTGGTGTCAGCAGGGGGACAGGTTTTTCAGTGTTCTTAGCTTGTAATATACTGATTTGGTGATGTTTTGATTTATGATTGAAAGTTTAGCCCTTAGTCGAGATATTCCCAGATATTTGACTTCCATTTTCTCTTGGGTTCCCTGTCTACAAATCTGAGTGATTATAGAGGGCTGAAAGATGTGTCTTTTGTCAAATGGAGAATCGCTGTCTTTTTGTAGTTGATGGTGAGGTTATGGAGGTGCTGACATTGTCTTTCTGCCTCAAAGAATTCAGATAATCTCATGTAGTCTGGTTTATTTGTGGAGAACGGTGCATAAATCATGATATTGTCTGCACAGATTTGATAGTGTATCCTATAGCACTGAATTATCAAGCATAGTGGCTGAAGATTATTTATTTATTTGGAACATTTTTCTATTCCTCCCCTTCCAGAAATCAGGGGCACTTTACAATGAAACAAACATAATATATGTTGAATAGGAGGGCTGAGATGGACGAGCCTTGAGGCACACCTTGCTCTTGGGTAAATGGGTTTGATGTCTTGGAGATGCCTGCTGACTGTGATCTTTTAAGTACAAATGGAACCAGTATATCATGATGTTATGTAGGCTGATATCTTGGAGTTGGTTGAGGAGCTGGTGGTGGGGTATGGAGTCAAATGCTGTGAAGATATTGAGAAAACTGAGGATGAAGCCTGATGCTCTGTGTGCTGGTGATAAGTCTCTCTAACAATGAAGTGAGAAGGGTCTCCATGCCGTGGTTTGATCTAAAGCCATGTTGATGCTGGTCGAGAGAAAAAGAGGAGAAGATGACATTGGTGTAGTTTGTCTTTTTATTTTGGGGGGGGAGAAGGGAAAGGGTAAGAAAGTCATACTGACAGTGGGGGAAGGGATACGAGATCACTGTTAGTGCCTGCAGTATTTGTGGTGGCTGCTGCCCTCTCCATGTCCACCCAAGCTACGCCTATGGAAGAAGAATCAGAATTCGAGAATCCAGATCAACACAGAAGAGGAGTGAATCGTGAAGAGAGCTCCAGTAATTATATTGATTTTCCTTTATGTTTGTCTCCCACTTCATTATCTGCAAAGTAACAGATGAAATAGTTTTAAATCACCCTGTAAATTATATCTTTAATGGAAGCTGCAGAGGTTATGCTCATTTGTAGAGGTGAATTGTCAGACAGAAGTCATTAAGAGGTAAGCGCTCATCTCCTAACTAGGATCTTGAAGAGGAAATCTCCTCAAATGATGGTCTAATGAGGGGCCAACTATATGTTTAGATAAAACATTGTGCTTTGGTGGGAAAGAAATATTTTTAATCAATAAATACACATATATGGATAAAGATATAGGGCCCGATATTCAAAAGGCTTTATGTGGTTAGCAGGATCTGCTAACCAGATAAATCCTGGTGAGGACAATATTCAGCGGATCTATCTGGAGAGTGTGGCTGAATAGTCCTGCCTTGGCGGTCTGTGGGCGGAGCTGTGGAGGAGCCAGAACTTATCCAAATAGCAGCCAGCTGGATAAGTATGTGTATAGCTCAGGGAACGTAATCAGTTGTCCTAAGTTTATTTAGATAGCGGCTGAATAATGCTATTGTCTGAAAAGCCACCAGCGCTGACCATAAATACCAGATTCTGCCACAGAATATCCAGTATATTTTGGCCATGGTGGCCGGCATTAAATGCAAGCTGAACAGTGTCTGTATTTGGCACAAGTACTGCACGTCAGTGAGATTCTGTCAGACGGTCCCTGAGGCAGCCACATTTCCCACAGAAGCCTTTCAGCAATGTAAACAGGCTGCTAGACTGACAGGGCCATTGCCCAAACATCCGGCTTTCTAAATCCTGAAAGGTAGGCTTTGGCGTGCTGATTTATTTGAAATGGTGTTTGATCATTTTAAATCCCAACCATGTAAAGTGATCCAAACTGCTGACATTCTTATTCAGCCTGCCCCTGGCACCTCTAAATAACGAAAATACTGGAACCAGCAAGCAGCCTAGTCTTCATTTTTGCAGGCCTGTACCCATATAAAAGAAATATATTTAGATACACAATATTAGTTTGGGCTTTTTCTCCAAAAGACTGTTGGATGAATATTTAACTGTGTCCAGGGCAATGCTAGTTAGTGGAGTACTGACGGGGTCCAGGACTGTAGCAGCGGTACTAAGCTATAGAGATTTAAAGAGACCGCAGCTCCGAACTTCAATGTAATTGACCAGAGTGAGGGGACTGATTGGGGATGGCAGTGATGATTAGAATGGGAACTGACTGATTGAAAGCCAGAAAAAAAAGACGTTTTAAAAGTGTAAAAACTGTGCAGAATATCCCAGATAAAGGAAGTAACATGGCCCCCACTGCATATGGGGCTCATTGTGTGTTGAGACAGTTCATTTCCCTTGGCAACAGTAGAAAATATTAAACATTCTGCACACTACTGCTGTCGAATCGGAAGCCAAGGGGGTAGCCAGTCATCGATGCCCAAATGGTGGAGCCCCAGCACTTTTCCAGGAATGCCGAAGGAAAGTTCCAGAATCGATGCTGAATCCAGAGGGAAGAGGAGGGTTCGGCGCAGATCACTAGGGGCTTTACAGTGTTTGGTGGCTATGATTGGAATATTGGTTAAGAGATTGGCTGCCATGATGGTGTGAATGAGAGAATAAGGGGTATGTTTATTAAACTGCGGTAACATTACAGACCGCGCATTAGGTAATGTTAACGTTCGTTAGGTAACGTTAACACGCGGTATGTAACGTTAACGCGTTTTAACGTTACCTAATGAGCGTTAGCATTCTCGGCCGTGATAAACACCGCAGAGGGTGGAGAGAGGGCAGAGAGAAGGGGTCAATGGGCGGGGAGTGGGCAGGGAGAGGCTCCCTGCATACTAACGCGCTGAACTGAAGGGCTGAATCCTACCGCGAATGAAAACCTACCGTTAGATGCACATTTGCAGGAGAGAGAAACCATTTCAGTGTCAGCAATGTACAGCATAAGCACGGAGCCCAAGAAAGGTGATAGTAGTGCTCCATTTTCAGCAACAGCATAGTGCCCAAGTATGAAAGGCCACTATGGCGAAGGTGCAAATGGGGCATAGGGGGCTGCAGGCGGAACATGTAGCAGGGGCAGCTGGGGCACAGGGTGGACTAGGCAATTGCCTAGTTGGCACATAGGAACATAGAAACCGGAAATCAGCAAAACAGCAGCTGACAAAGGCCAAATACAATCCACCTACATCTACCTGATCCACCCGAGCTAACAGTTGCCAGGGCATTGACCTGACATCCCCCCAGCCAACCCTAGCCCAAGCCGAAGGGACATACTATTGGTAGGCGGTGATGAGGGGGTGTGAGGATGCCCATGTATGCCCCCTGCCCCAGACCCCACTCCCTAGGCGACCACCAGTGGATGGCCTGGGACTGCACACTACCAGCATGACAGCATATGGTCATGTCAGCATGACAGGGGGGGGTGTGCCCGTGCTGGAGGGGGCAGTGTCACCTGCCTGCAGTGGACCTAGGCCATGCCCTGTACCAGTACATGGTGTGCAGTACAACATAAAAGGTCTGGCTGAGGAAAAGTACAGGTAGCTCCAGGGACTACCATGCATCTGTGGCAACAGTGTGGTGCAGTACACCCAGTCAGTATGTCCAGGAGCAGAAGGTCACAGGTTCAAATCCCACCTGTGGTTCCTGCAGAGCATGTCCCTATATTTTACCCTACAATGCAGATACAACAGCAACATGTGCAAAGCCCAAAGCAGCGGCAAAAAGGGGTACAAACACCCATTCACACAGGCTCTACAATCCAAAGATGCAGGGAGAGTCAGGCTGTTGGCCCCAGCATTGAGCTGCAGTTATCACTAGAGCACTACTACTACCTCCTGCACAGTTTAGCAATGTCGGCACTGTGATCAGGACCAGTGTGGTGGGCAGGGTTGCCAACCATCCCTATCTTTGCACAATGCTGCAATAGGAGTGTGTGTGTGTGTGTGTATGTCTATCCATTGTTCAGTGGCTGCCCACCCCTCACTGGGCCGAAAATATCCCACTGTTACCAGCATTAGCCTGAATATGTGCATAATGAGGAGCAAGGTATTGTGGGTATGGCCCGGACAGGGCAGATTGGCCAGGATGCATCTTCACAGGGTGTGGGGCAATGGCTGGGAAACTGTAGTGCCCAACCACCACCTGCATGGACAGGGTGGTCCCAGCATGTCATGGTGGGAGGGCACTCACCCTAACCAAGCAGTGACCATGGCATGTCTAGGTTCCCGCATAGAGCTCTACATTATTTGTCTCCAGTGATACTTTTAAAATCCTAGAGCTGGGGCCGCAGCACTGAGATGCCTGCTTGGTGTACATAGTTCCTCTGTGAGCATGCACTATGGACTGGCTAGTGGAGTGTCTGCAGTTAGACTGTGCATGGTTGGAACACCTGTAAGGTGCAATCTGACTGTGCTGTCTGCTGGTGACTGGTAGACAGTGGTGTGAGGCAGTTGGGGTTTTCCAGACCTAATCCCAGCATTGCTGCTCTGCCCCAGTCACAGGTATGGCTCTGGCACACCAACCCTGGAGGGCTGTTGCATACCAGCAGAATGGAGGTTGCTTCACAGGGGCTGCGGCACCTATCCCTTACCTACAAAAAGGGTGATGGGGTATGTAGTGTATAACACTTTGAGCTATAAAGGCACTGCTACACATCCCTCATGTAAGTCTGGAAACCCCTCTGCCCTGATAGCAGGTGCCCATGTCAGCCAGACCCTAACAAGGGGTACACACCAATCTGGGTGGTGTCTGGTCCCAGAGGGCCACATGTGACTGCAGGATACAGATGGACACCAAATTACCTTCAGCTGCTCTGCAAGGAACACCTGTCACACACTGGCAATGATGGGGATGTACAGCAAGACCTATCTCTAGCACCACCTGTACTGCAGGGCACCCATCCTCTCCCTCAGGGTGAACACAGAACCTGCACAATGGCATGATCTGTAGCTACTCTGTGCCAGTATCACGCACTGTCAGTTCGTCTTTCCAAGCTGAGGTACCGGAGAGGTGCAGACCCCATTTGGTGATCAGCTGTAGACAGCGATTCAGCATGTGCATTGCATCATGGGTACTGGTGGGGTTACCCTGTCCTGGCACTCAGAGCAGACAGTTTGTGCAGTGACCTGCAGTCCTTCTGTACCCAGCCATTGCTGTGACATACACCACGGATGTATAGCCTACTGCCATACTTGGCAGTGTTCATGGGTTCAATTTCTCATTGTTCCCTCCTCTCATGCCTGTCCTACTCAAATAGTTTGCATGCCTGTAACAGTCATATTTTTGCAGAGTTGTGCTGCCAGCCCATAATACCCTTGCCACAATTGACAACATTCCCTCGGTCCGTCTATCTGCGTCTGTCAGCTGTGTAGAGTCCTGTCTGCCTCTGCAGGCTGCCACCCCATGCCCTGCACTGCTACCCTTTCCTGCATTGCGCCTCATCGTGCTTGCTTCACCTGTGCCTGATCTGCATGGCACCACCACTCCTCTGTCCACCCATCATTGTAACTATCCTGCCACCTCCTCCTCCACTGGGGGACACGTATTCCCATCGTCTGCCACCAACTGTCTTTGCAGTACTTTACATTGCCAACACCCTGTGCTATGGTACAGCTGCCCCCACCATGTTTGTCATCAGTACTGGCAGCCACATGGGATGCCCACAGATATGGCAGGTCCAGCGGCTCCCAGCTCTCCCTCCTTCACTCACCTGTTCATTGCCTTTCCTGAGTGCTCTATCTAGTGTTAGGGCTACATCTGTTTCTGTTCCTCTCAGGTCATGCATGTCATCATGTGGCACCTTGCAGCCCTTAGGGCACACTAACCTAGGGCACCATAACCTTGTTAAGCCACCTTAACCTATGGTTCCATAGCCCATGGTGCCTTCTACGGTGCCTAGTCTAGGGGTTTCTAATACAGCGCTTAGCCTAAGGAGTCCTATAGGGTGCCTTATGAGGCACCTTGATAGGGAAAAATATAAGACTTAAAGTGTGTAGCAGGACTAAGAGGCCCGCAAGGGAAAATAAGGATCATGTATATATCTATATATGGAAAGGAATGTGCTGTGCTAAGACAAATTGATTGTTCTACATGGAGATGACTAACATCTGTGAAGTTACTGATAAGCTGTGGTGGGCCTCAGGGGATGAGTTGATGACGTATGTATATGTTTCTGTTAATGTATAAAAGACAGACAGCCCCTCTAATCTGTGAAATAAACTTACATACTACTTATGTGCAAGTGTGTGTGTTTGTTCCCCTGGAATTCCAGACAGAGAAGGTAAGGTGATTCCTCAGCCCAGAGGATTAACGGACGTCCCGAGGGTAAGTGGCATATAGTGCTGGGAAAGAAATAACCCACACTTAGGGGTATGTTTACTAAACCTTCTTAATGTGCGCTCTGTGACGTTACCACGCGTTAAGGTACCTTAACGCGTGTTAATGCCGCTTTATCAGGCGCTCAGGTACCTTAGCGCGGGTTAACGCACTCAGCGGCGCAAATGAGCACTGAAGGCGGGGAAAGGCTCCCGGAGGGCGGAGGAAGGCTCCCCAGGGGCGGAGAGAAGGGGTCAATGGGTGGAGAGTGGGAGGGGAGAGGCTCCCCGCACACTAACGATGTGAAATTTGAGGCTCAAAACTAACGCCAGTGAAACCCTGGCGTTAGAGCTGATTTAAAGGGCAGAGAAACCATTTCTGTCAGCAATGTACAGCAAAACCAGGGAAACCTACAAAAAAGTGATGAGTGTGATACATGTGCACGGAACAAAAGTGCAAAGAAACATTGAAAATGACCCCAACAAAATATAAAAAAAACATAACCAAGCTGGGCAATAGTGATATTAATGGGAAACATCAAAAAGCACTCCCGAGAAAGCTCCAAAAAACAGATATGAATTTTGGAAGGGTCTACACTCCGTCCCAAATACAAGGTGAATGATCCCACAGTGCAATTGCGCTCATCAGGGTTTCCCTCTCCATTGGACAGGTTTCATATGGGGTGCACATGTTCCACAACAGCAGGGCGGGCATGTCGGAATGGGCAACTGGACAGATGCTGGGAAAGGGGACACAGAGGGCTGCAGACGGCACATGCTGTACTGCAGCTGGGCCACAGTGCGGACTAGGGTGATGCCTAGGTGGCCCATAGGAATGCTGAAACAGTAGAGCAGCCAGACAGCAACTGATGAGGGCCCAGCATGGGCACGAGTGTGCTTCCCACAGTGTCACAGGGGATAGTACCCAGTAGGGACCCCCAAGGGCACAGAACAGTGGCAGGCGGTGCTGGGGGGAAGCGTGGACACCTATGCAGGCACACCTACCCCAGAACCCGCACCATCGGCAGCCGCCTACCCGCACACTGGATGGCCTGAGACTGCGCTCCACCAGCACCACCAGCAGAAGGACATGTCAGCAGGGTGGCAGAGGGGCACTGGTGGTGGAGGGGGCAGTGGCAGCTGCCCAGAGCACACCATGGCCTAGCCCTGTGTAGGTGGGTGCCATGCACTGCAACAGACAGGCCCAGTCTGATGAACAGTCATGGTATCCCCAGGGAGTGTACTGTCTCTGGGGCAACACGGTGGTGCAGTGCACACAGCCAGTGTGTTCAGGAGCAGAAGGTCACAGGTTCGAGTCCCAGCTGTGGTTCCTGCCAACCCAGCCCCCATTTTTTACCCACTACTAAAACGTGCTAATACAGACAGAACCTTTATTGCAGATGACGTAAACATGCCCAAAACACCTACATTTTACCCTACAGAGCACAGACACCATAAACAGGTGCATTACCTAGAGCAGAGTCTCCCAAATGCAGTCCTGGAGGGCCAAACACCATTCAGGTCCCATGCTGCCTCTAATAAAGATGCCTGTGCTGCATATCTATGCACCGCCCCCATGGTATGCAGATGTATCTCATGCATATTTATGGGGGACAGCATGAAAACCCGAACAGTGTTTGGCACACCAGGACTGGAGTAGGGAACCTCTGCCGTAAAGCAGCAGCCAACAGGGGCAGACACACCCACACCCGCAGGCTCCATTAGCCAATGCCTCCTGGAGAGGCAGGACATTGGGCCCTGCGTGCATCTCCCAATACTAGCACTTGCATACCGTAGCAATGCCACCTTAAACCTGGGAATACGGTACACAGCTATCAAAAGTTAGCTGTGATTACTGGCAGATAGCAATTCCTACGTTAAGCACGGTTTGCTGATTGAGCTCCATCATAGCAACCTTTCTGATGTTTGTGGAGTGTGTTTCAGGTCTGGTGTCTGACAGTGTTTACCACCCTGGGGAGTGACCCCCAACAGTATTGCGTATCATATCCATGCCTGCACTGTGCTCAGGACTAGTGTGGTGGCCAGGGCTGCCAAACACCTCTATAGTAGCACAATGCTGGCATAGGTGCGGGAGTGTGTGTCTGTCTATCCAGTGTGTGGTGGCTGCAAACACCCTCCACAGCCCACACTGCCAGCACTGTTGCCAGTATTGGCCTGCCAATGTGCATAATGATGAGCAAGGTACCATGGGTATAGCCCGGACAGGGTGGCCTGGCCAGGATGCATCTGCACAGGGCATAGGGCAATGGCTGGGATATTGTAGTGCCTGGCCACCACCTGCACAGACAGGGTGGCCACAGCATGTTCTGCTGGGAGATCACTCTCACCCTGACTGAGCAGTGACCACGGCATGGCTAGGTTCCCCCATAGTGCTGTGTAGTATTTTTTTCATGTGTTATTTATGGATTTGCTTTTGGGGCCCAGTCACTGACTTATCTGCTTGGTGTGTATGCTGACATCCACCAGGAACATGCACTATGGACTAGCTAGCAGACTGTCTGCAGCTGGTATGTGTCTTGCTGGAACACCTTGCAGGGTGCAGGAGAATATCAGATAGTGGTGGGGTGCAGCTTAGCATATCCAGGCCTAATGTCTGTCTGCTATTGCTTTATGGATGTGTACAGAGCTGCATTGACTGCCCTGTAGGGTGTCTGTTCCCCAGCAGGACTGGGGTTGATGATCCCCTCTACTGCCACCATTGCAGGGAGGTAGAATATGGATCTGTTGGTGGGAGACCCTGTTTACCACCCTCAGCCCCAGAGGGGAGAGGGGTGGTACGTAATCCTCCTATGGGTCCTTAAGGGCTAAACCTTGACTGAGAAATACAGATGTATCCAAGGGGTGTCTGCAGACACTACCTATCTCACACATTAGCACTGCTGAGGTCCTGCAGCATGGTCTATTTCTGCTGTGGACCTGGTGCTGGGCACCCCACCTCAGCCTCAGGGTGAGTACAGTACCTGCACAATGTGACGGTGTGTAGCTACTCTGTGCCAGTACCACACACGGTCAGTTCCCCCTACCAGGCCGAGGTGCTGTGGGGGTGCATACCCCATCTTGTGATCATTTGTAGACTGCTGATTTGCATGTGCAGTGCATCATGGGTATGGGTGGGTTAACCCTATCCTGGTGACCACAGCAGACAGTTTGTGTGGTGACATGCAGTCCTTCTGCAGCCAGCCGGGGGTTTGCTAGCAGCTATGGAGCTGTAGCCCACTGGTTACTTCACTACTTGTGGAGCCAGAGGTCATGGGTTCAAACCCACAGTGGGGTTATTTGATAGGGCTGCCCGAAGCATTGTATATTTTTAATGTACAGTAGTGCTGCCAGCAAAACACCCTCAGGGTACTGTAACCATAAAGAGCCTCAGAAGGCGCCCTATAAGGCGCCTTATAGGGTACCCTATAAAACGCCTTCTGAGGCACCTTATGGTTACAGTCCGTATAAGGTGTCCTATGGAGTGCCTCATAGGGTGCCCTACAGGGGACATTATAGGGTGCCGTGGCGGACAGTGCACTTTATAATGTGCCCTATGGAGTGCCTTATAGGGTGCCTTATGCGGCACCTTAGGTTACGGCACGTGAGGGTGTGTTTGCTGGCAGCAATAATTAAATTACAAATAAAATGCCTCAGGAAACAATACTCACATGTCAAAGCTGATGCCTCAGCCAGCCTTATGCATTAGGCACATTGGGAATTGAACTCATGACCCCTGTATCATCAGTCAATGTATTAACCATTGTGCTACACTTCTGTTTCTATGTTTGGATGTCTGTGCGCCTACTTAAGATTACCGCGCGGTAACGCGCTTAGCGGCGCTTTGCCCGATAATGTGCGCAGCAGCGCGCGTTATTGCGCGCTAATCCCGTTTTGCTACCTTAGACTGAAACGCCCACTCTTTATATGGCATCCTGCACACTAACGCTGGGCGCACATTAAGAGGGTTTAGTAAACATACCCCTTAGAATTTGGTGTCAGAAGTGAGGATTTCCCCGTTGCACTGGGATTTCCAGACTTCCTAAATTGACGTAGCTTTGGTAGCTTCACTGGGATTTCCTGGCTTCCTAAATTGACATAGTTTTGGTAGCTCTTCTCGGGAATGCGCTTTGGTAGCGCTATGCATAACAGGGACATCCTGCTGGGCCTGTGGTATTACCCTTTTCCTTCTCTGTGGCTTGTGTGATTGTGTGAGCTTGGCAAGACGCCCCTGCCTCAGCCTGAAGCGATAGCACTAGTGACGGTTGTTGGCAGAAAGCAGGCCAAGCGTGCGATTGTTGGTTATTAGTTAAAGGATGGGGGGGGGGGGTCCCTAGGCAAGGGTACCGCTCCAGAATCCGCAGGAGTGCATGCGCAGCCAAATGTTGTGATAAGGTTTAAAACTGCAGCTAGGAAGGCATCCTATTCTCGCCGTACCCCGGTCCCTCCTGGTGCACCCCTGGCAGATGGGGAGACGCCGAAGGAATACATAGACAGAGTTGCAGGGGGTTATTATACTAATCCCTGGGTGGATAATATGGTGTGGTGGACAGAAGGTTTACATAGCTCAAATCCTTTTCCCAGGGAGGGTAGCTTCTCTGCCTGGCATTTACATATGATTCGGGGATTGTGTCTGAGGGATAAGAAAGCTTTTTTATATGAAGGAATGTGGTACTGTATGGATACAACTGGCTCCTTATTATAATGGTCAGCACCTACTGGTGCTTGACTCACCCCGGGAACTGCCTCCAAAATCACCCCAACCCAAGGTGTCCTCCTCCCGGGTGCCCACGGCTCCTCCACCGTATCAGCCCATTTACCCCTCCCTGGTTGGATCGGCTGCTGTTGTAAAGTCAGCCAGAGGCTCTGATTCATTAGAGGACATTGTTCTGGCAGCGGCTGCTTCTACTGCACACACCCTGGTAGTAATGGCGGGGCATGCCCCCACCCACCGGGAATTACCTATAGATAAAATGTTTCGGCACTTATGAGGCTGTGCATGGCAAGGAGAAGGAGCCTGCCGGTTCGCCCCCACTGCTGCCCGCTGCCCGGCTACCTTCTCCTGCCCTACCTTCTCACTCAAGCCCATGCTTGACCGAATCTGGGCCCACCCATGTTGGGCGAGACACGCCCAGGGACAACATGTATCGCCAATTGTGTAAGACATCTCCGAAGGTCTCTACCGGGAGTTTGGGGACACGAGCGGGGGACGGAGGGTCCACTGCCACTTCCCCTTCCATCCCTTTTGCCCTGCCGGAGTCCCTTATTACCCCCCCTAATTCCCCCCTTCCGATGCCTTCATCCAAAGGTCGGGGGGGGGGGAACAGGAACAGAGTAGGGCTAGGGCTCATAGGGATGGGCTTAGCCCTCATAACCCCTTTCATAAGCTGGATTCAAATGACATGAGAACTTTTAATAGTGATAGAGTGACAGGAGACCCTACCTCTAAGGGCCATATATACACCCAGTATCCTTTTCTAACTATTGGCAACCAGCTTGTTGTTAAGCCCCTGGATCCCGCCATCCTTTCTTCTATCTTACAGCATGCCCCGAACCCCATGAAAGCGCCAGCTGCCACTGTGCACTACTTGCAACGTATGACTCGTGGTTTGTAGTGTACGGCGCAGGACTACCGCCTCATTATTGAGGGTGTCCTGGGGTATGGTGAAGAAACCCCATTTGATTTTTTGAAAGTTAAGTCACTGGCGAATCCTTATGAGACGCCGGATGATTCGAATTATCCCCTCTGATATCCCGAGGTGATAAAAAACATGTGGGACGAAGTGTTAGAAGAGTTTGAGCGTTTATTTGGGGCGAAACAGAATTTTGCTGCATCTATTGCATGCATGCAGGAACCAGGGGAAGGAGTTTCACAGTTTGTGCGAAGGTTTCGGAAGTGTTGGAAGGAAGAGGCAGGTTTATCTCAGGAAGGCCTCAATGCTTCAATGTATATTCAGACGCTGTTTGGGGCTATGCGCCCCGAAATGACTGTAGCATGTAAGCGAATGATAGATGCTTGGTTTAGCATGACTCCGGCAGAATTAGAGAAGGTAATATTAACGAAGGAAGCGGCGGAATGTTTTGCAGATATGGATGTTAAGAAAGGTAAAATTTCTCATGCTTGGCAGCAGGATATTGGTTGCCAGCAATCCTACCCCAAGGGATATCAACCCCCTGGGCCTCAGTGGTCGCATTCTCGAGGGTGGAGGGGACAGCGGGGCCGGTTTCGAGGCAGGCAGGGTGGTGGAAGAGGAGTAGGGCAGGGAATATCTAGGAATCAGATTTGTTTTCATTGTAAGCAACAAGGACATTGGAAAAATGAGTGCCCCTATGCGGCAGGTAGTAGCCCTGTGCCGACTCAGGGGGGGTGGGCCTTGCCCCCTCCCGCGACACCATCGACACCACTCCCTCCCCCATCTAGTAGCCCTGCAACCCCTGTTATCCCTATTACATGGCAACAGCCCCCGCAATGCCCATAGGGCTGCCCTGAGGCAACGGTTCCGATATGGGTTCAGTTAACAGGTGGATGGAAGGCCTATCTTGTCTGCCCTTCCATATCAACTACAATTATTTGACTAATTTGATATGCCACATATCTAAGAGTCTAAGCAGTTTACAGTATGCCAAAAGGCTTTTTTTTGTTCAGTCTAGTCAGTGCTGACTCCTGGCAACCTAAATGTCACTGGGTTTTCTTGTCAATGTATCACCAGAAGTAGATTGCTGACCTTTTCTTCCAAGGTAATAGAGGGCAAAGTGACTTGCCCAAGAAGTGCTAGTGGGAATCAAACCCTTGATCTTCTGGTACTAGATAGTTGCTCCAACCACTAGGCTACTCCTCCATGCTGAAAGGCTTGCATTGAACAAAATTAGAAGAAAGGTAAAAAAACAAAACAAAAAAATACAATAAAGGCATGATAGAAAAAACTAATCTGATAACACAGGTACACTACCAAAAAACTGCCTCCAGTTTTGCAACTGATTCCTATAGATTTTGGGGTGCTGAATCCAGGAAAAATAGCCAAAATGTTCCATCACGTCACGTTTTCTTGCAAAATTAGATTTCTTACCCATATAAGGAATGTTCACATAATTTCTTTTTAGCCGACTGCAGTTTATTTTCTTGGCCCAAAATAGAGGTTGTAATGGTTAACTAACTAGAAACACTCCCTCATGATATTTTAGAGTGTTTTGTATTCATTTTATACATTAACAGGACAATTGGGAGGCGGGGGGCTAAATCCAGTACTCGCGCTGGCGCATGTTCTTTCCTGTTCGCCTCGCCTCGTTCGCTCGCTCGCTCAAACACGGTGCTTGCGACATTAACGTTCCTGTCAAATTTCAGTTTCTTGCAAGTTCATTATTACCTTTTGTTTGCTCAGTCGTAATCCAGCTTTATTCCGAAGTGGTTCACTACAGTTGTAGTTTGCAGTGCTGTGTATTTGTGATGGCTCACAGAGCCAGAGGTTGCGTCAACTCTCCGGACAGTTTTTGTTTTATTTGTGGGGAATATACCGTGAAAAAGCGGCAGAGGAACATTTCTGCATTTATTAAAAAAGTATATTTCGCCTATTTCGGTTTGAAGTTAGCCGATCAAGACAAACCGTGTGCTCCTCACAAAGTGTGCAAGACATGTGAGGAAGATCTACGCTTATGGATGAAAGGTAAAAAACAAGCATTTCGTTTCGGAATACCTATGATGTGGCGTGAACAAAGAGACCACAGCAGTGACTGCTATTTTTGCTCTTGCATTGTGATGGGATACATATTAAAAAATAAGACCGTAATAAGTTTACCCAACCTTCCCTCAGCAATTAGGCCTATGCCTCATAGCAACGAAGTACCTGTGCCTGAACCACCAAAATCTTTGGATCATATTTTTGTGGACGGTTCTGATCATGATGAGACTCATCAGATGGCTTTTCCCGATGAGTCCAGTACTTCCGAGTTTGAAACTGAACCAGATCCGAAACCTGAACTTTTCTCTCAAGCTGAATTGAATGATTTAGTCCGGGATTTAGGACTCCCAAAAGATGCTGCCCAACTGCTAGGTTCTCGGCTTAAACAGAAAAATCTATTGTCACCAGGAACAACTTTTTATTGGTACCGCAACCGCGAGACACAATTTTTGAAGTATTTCAGCAAAGAGGAAGATTTGGTATTTTGCAACGATATATACGGAGTGATGGAAAAGTTTAAACTCAAGTATGATCCTGCTGAATGGCGGCTGTTCATTGGTTCGTCAAAAGACAGCATAAAAGGTGTTCTTCTTCATAATGGCAACACATTCGCTTCAGTTCCTATTGCTCACTCTGTTATTCTCCAAGAAAAATACGAGAATTTGGCCCTGATTCTTCAGAAGATTCGCTATGATGAGCATAAGTGGATGATTTGTGGAGACTTTAAAATTCTATCCATGCTATTAGGGCAGCAATCCGGTTTCACCAAATATCCCTGCTTCCTTTGCTTGTGGGATAGCCGGGCCCGCGACCTACACTGGGGGAAAAAAGACTGGCCAATTCGGGAGTATTTGAGACCCGGTGAGAAAAATGTTCTTCATGAGAGCTTGGTACCTCGTGATAAAATTCTATTACCACCTCTCCACATTAAGTTGGGTCTCATTAAGCAATTCATCAAGTCCCTTCCAAAAGATGGTGAGTGCTTTCGGTACCTTTGCTCAAAGTTCCCCCGACTTTCTGAAGCAAAGCTATAGGAAGGAGTGTTTGTTGGCCCTGATATAAGGAAACTCATTTCAGATGGAGCATTCGCTGAAACGATGTCTGAGAAGGAAAAAGAAGCCTGGGATTCCTTCAAGGATGTTGTTCTCAAATTCTTGGGGAACAGGCGGGATGAGAACTATAAGGATATTGTTGCCAGGATGCTCAATGCCTTCAAAGAACAAGGCTGTAACATGAGCCTGAAAGTCCATTTCTTGCACTCCCATGTGAACTACTTTCCCGAAAACTTGGGGGCGTACAGTGAAGAACAAGGTGAAAGGTTTCACCAGGACATCAAGGACGCAGAGAGAAGGTACCAAGGAAGATGGAACACCACTATGATGGCTGATTTCTGCTGGTTGCTGCTGCGGGAAACCCCAGATGAAAAATACGCCAAGCAGTGCACCAAGAGAAGCATTCGGGGGAAGAAGAAACAGGCCCACCAGGAGATTGATTGACCCAAGAATGACTTTAAAATCTAAACTGTGTTGACAAATATCGTGTTTTTACTAAACTTTGAAATAGAAATTTGCTAGTTATTACCACAGTGTCGGATCTCATTTATTAGAATTTTATTTTCACACCATCAGATGTTTGTCTTCATGTATTGCAATGGTGCGGTTTGCGTTTTCTATTCTTACATACATACCTGTACAACATTTTTTGCACATTTCTTTGCTTTGCTTTGTGTCTAACCTCGCTCTTATATGCTCAGTGTTTGTGCACATGTATGTGGCTGTTTTAAGTGCAATTTTGCTACCATACAGTGTGTTTTGTTGACATTACTCTATTCTTATGTGCTGCCTTGTTACAATTTTCTTTATTCTTATTTGAATAACTACTAAACAATTAGTATAAAGAATTCATCCAAGAAACTTTTATCTCGATCACACTCAATCTGAAACGTTCACCTCAAACTGCTAACCCAATGTAGCAAAAAATCTGTACGTGATGGAGCAAATTGGTTACCAGATTTGGATTCAGCGCACCAAAAAACGTAAAAATCAATCGAAACATTAGAGGCAGTTTAAAAAAAAAATTTTTTAGTGTACCTGTGTAATTAAATTGAAACATTTGAGAAGTGTCCATTAAATAAGAAAGTTTTGAGTTTTCTTTTAAAGTCCAGTAAATCATTGATGGCACAGGGTTCATATGGGAGCATATTCCAAAGAGTGGTGCAAAGAAAGAGAAAGCTCTTCTTGATGTTGCAAAGATGACTTTGGAGTAAGGGAGTTGAGGGAAATTGACTTCCTACTCTATTATCAGGTGTTTTCTGAATGAGAGTTTGTAGATAAAGAGCAGACAATCCATGATAAACTTTAAAAGTGGTAAGCAGAGACTTGAATTTAATACATTGAGAAATTGGGAGCCAGTGTAATTGTTTAAAAAGAGGCATAACATGCTCAAATCTGGAGGCACTGCAAAGGAGTCGAGCAGCTGTGTTCATCGCAAGCTGAAGAGGGTGAATAGTGTGGTTAGGCAAGCCTTGTAGCAAGAGACTACAAAAATCAGTGTGTGGGGAAAATGAGGCCTGCAGAACAGAACGGAAATCATGCAACTCCAGAAGTGGCCTTAGGGGTTGTATGCTGTTGAGTTTATAGTAGATGTTTCTTACAATGTGATTTATGTGAGAAGAAAGGGAGAAACACTGATCGATAGTAATACCAAGGTAACGTATTTCCGATTTCACTTGAAGCTGAGTGCTATCAATGATGATGTAAGGATGTGGAGTGAAGTTAATGTCTTTAGAAATGTAGAGAACCTCGATCTTTTTATAGTTAATGGCTAAGTTATGGAAAATAAAACAAAAGATATTATGATGCCTCTATACCGTTCCATGGTGAGATCGCACCTTGAATATTGTGTGCAATTCTGGTCGCCGTATCTTAAAAAGGATATAGCGTTATTAGAAAAGTTTCAGAGAAGAGCCACCAAAATGGTAAAGGGGATGGAAGGATACCCCTATGAAGAAAGGCTAAAAAGGTTAGGGCTCTTTAACCTGGAAAAGAGACGGCTGAGGGGAGATATGATAGAAGTCTATAAATTAATAAACGGAGTGGAATGGGTAAACGTAGATCGATTGTTTACGTTATCAGTATATAGAAAGACTAGGGGACATGCAATGAAGCTATAGGGTAAACTATTTAAGACTAATAAAAGAAAATATTTTTTCACTCAACGTGTAATCAAACTCTGGAATTTGTTACCGGAGGATGTAGTAAAGGCTGTTAGTGTAGCTGGGTTTAAAAAAGGTTTGGACAAGTTCCTGGAGGAAAGGTCCATAAACCATTATTAAGAAGGGACCCAGGATATCAATGCTTGACCCAGTACAAGCATTGTGGAACCTGTGTCTTTTGGGGAAACTGCTAGGTACGTATGACCTAGATTGGCCACTGTTGGAAACAGGATACTGGGCTTGATGGACCTTGGTCTGACCCAGTATGGCATATCTTATGTTCTTATGTTCTTATGCTCCATAAGTCACATAGCAACAGTACTGAAACACTCCTTTAGAAAACAGATGTCTGGGTGACTAATGTCAATTGGAGAATATAACATGACATCATCAGCATATAGGGGTAAAGGATATTACATTCCTGTATATTACATTCCTGCGACGTTATTGCATGATAAGTGATGTTATCGCGTCATAATGGCGCATTACCGTGCGATAACGTCACGTATCGCGCGATAACATCTCCAGCAGCATTAAGGTGCGCAGAGGGTGGAGTAAGGCTCCCCAGAGGGCAGAGATAAGGGGATCAATGGGCGGAGAGT
Organism: Ichthyophis bannanicus; assembly: GCA_033557465.1. Taxonomy (NCBI): domain Eukaryota; kingdom Metazoa; phylum Chordata; class Amphibia; order Gymnophiona; family Ichthyophiidae; genus Ichthyophis; species Ichthyophis bannanicus. The sequence goes on from CM066032.1 coordinate 54,318,538, forward strand.
GGGTGGGGAGAGGCTCCAGGCACACTAACACCCTGAAATGGTCTGAAAATTAACGCCAGTGAAAACCTCGCGCTAGAGTCTGTCAGACGGCTGCCTGGGTGAGAATCTTCACAGTCTTGGCAAGTGCATATATCTATATGATTTGCAAGGGATTGTGGCAATGCACTTCATTCACACCAGACACAGCTGCTGACAATAATTTAGTTGTGCTCAAGTGTAAAGCCAATAAGATATTTATTTATGGGGTTATTTCTCCCAACACAGATATGCTTGGTAGCACATAAATCAGGTTACTTGCTTCCAGTGTTTAACTTGGAAAAACAAAATAAGGAAAACAACATTTTTAACTTATCAGGCATTAGCTAATGTTTTCTTAGCATATATCAAACAACAAACGAAAAGCCACAAAGAAAGAAAAAAAAACTGTTCTTTTCAGGTTAACTTCTGATAACTTCCCACATAGATTCAGAAGTGATTCTCTCCTAGCTCACAAGCAATTAGGTAAGGCTCAATTGCTAGCAGTTATCCAGCTGAAACCCCTTAGCTGGCTTGCTTTCTACTGTGTGGGTCAAATCCTGCTTCAGGAGCTTTTCTGAGTAGATTAAAGAACAAGTTTGTATTTCTTTGTGATGGTTGCTGTACTTTATAACAGAAAATCACCAAAGGAGTTTGGACAGAGAGCAGTCCATATAAACACATTCTTCATCTGCAATCATTCCCCCTTCTTCAACAAGCATGGGTTCAATATCATGGATTGGCACAGATGAATCTCTCAATGGAGCACTTTCAGGAGAATACTTGTTTCCCTGCTGTCTTTCAAGGTTATAGCTAGGGCATAGATCAGTGTTCATACCTGAGCTTCCATTGCTGTTAGAGTTCCTCTCTATATAGCCTGGCCAGTATGTAGTCCAGTTCTTATGTCCAGCCTTCCAATCCAGATCCCTGGACACTGGATCTCTCTTCACATACCTTCTGGCACAGGTCTTAGGGTCCCTTCCACGTGCAGCCGTCTCCCTCACAGGTAGCGTCTCCCTCACAGGTAGCGTCTGCAGCACCATTCCTCTGGCTTTCCCCAGTTCAATGGTGTATGCTGGCCCTTGAAATGCCTCCCAGTATACGTACTGCTCTGGACTCTTCTAGACCTCTCAAAGGCTTTTCTCTTCCTTCTTCCAAAGGGTTTCTTTCCTGCTCTGTCCGTCCAGTTTGGCTTCTGCTTCTGATGATCCTTCAGATGAAACTGATGATCAAGCTCAAGCTGATTCTCAGGATAATGAGGATAATTCTCTGTAGAATAAACTCTACCTTTATTCTGCTCAGATGAGTGCTCCTCCCTAACACAGCGCAGCTGTGCTGAATCAGGCCCTGCCCTTTGAGATGAGTGCTTAGGGATTACCTCATAGCCCTCCTGATTGAACACACGATTCCCCACTTCAGCTCCTCTAATGGCTGTTGGAAACCTGGTGCATTCTGGGACTGGTAGTCTTTTATGGGAAAATTCTGTTTTCTTGTTTCTACCAGAACTGACAGGTTGCTTGTTCAGAGTCACTTCACCTTTTCTATAGCTCCTTCCTGAGCTATGATAAGCTTCCTTATCACAAGTCACATTTGCAGGGGAGAGAGACCATTTCAGTCAGCAATGTGTTGCAAAGGCAGGGAAACCAGGGAAAGTGATAGTAGTGATACATGTGCAGCAACATCATAGTGCCCAAGTACGAAAGGGCACTACAGTGAGGCTGCAAATGGGGTACAAGGGGCTGCAGGTGGGACATGCAGAGTGGCAGCAGGGGCACAGGGTGGACTAGGCAGATGCCTTGGTGACACATAGGAATGTAGAAGTGGAAAACCAGCAAGACAGCAACTGACCAAGGGCAAGCATGTCCATGAGTGTGTGTCCCACAGTGTCCCAGGGGACAGTACCCAGCAAGTACCCCAAAGGGCACATAACATTAGCAGGCAGTGCCGGGGGGAAGCATGGATGTCTATGCAGGCACCCCTACCCCATATCACGCACCATAGGCAGCCGCCTATCGGCACACTGGATGGCCTGGGACTGCGCACCACCGGCACCACCGGCACCCCTACTCCAGATCCCACACATAGGCAGCTGCCTACCAGCACAATGGATGGCCTGGGACTATGCACCACCAGCACCACTGGCACAAGGGCATGTCAGCATGGTGGCGGAGGGGTGCTGGTGGCAGAGGGGGCAGAGCATCTGCCCACAGCAGACCACAGCCAAGACCCATTTAGGTGGGTGCCATGCACTGCAACAGACAAGGTCTGTCTGATGAACAGTCATGGTATCCACAGGGAATGATCTGCCTCTGTGGCAACCGTTTGGTGCAGTACACACAGCCAGTATATTCAGGGGCAGAAGGTCACAGATTCAAGTCCCAGCTGTGGCTCCTGCAGACCATGTCCCTATATTTTACCCAGTACTAAACCATGGTAACATAGTTGTTGTTGTTGTTCTTAAGTGCCGTCGAGTCGGAGTCTACTCATGGCGACCCTCTGGATAGCTATCCTAAATTGTGTTCGGCCTTCAGTCAGGCGGCTCATTGTTGACAGACTGGTACCCATAGCTGCTGTTATTGTATCGATCCATCTCATTGCTGGCCTTCCTTTTTTGCGTTGACCTTCTATCTTGCCAAGCATGCTGTCTTTCTCTAATGATCTCTCTCTTCGCATGATGTGTCCAAAGTATGAAAGTCAAAGTTTTGTCATCTGAGCTTCTAAAGAAAGCTTAGATTTGATCTCCTCTAGTACCGACTGGTTTGTTCTTCGGGCAAAATAAACATGCCATACACGCCTATATTTTACCCTACAGAGCACAGACACCATAAATATGTGCAATCCCAACTGCAGTCCTGGAGGGCCAAACACCACTCAGGTTTCATGCTGTCCCTAATAAATATGCCTGTGCTGCATTTGTATTCACCACCCCCATTGTATGCAAATGTATCTCATGCATATTCATTAGGGACAGCATGAAAACCTGAGCATGAAAACCTGAGTTGGGAACCTCTGACCTAGAGCAGAGGCCAACAGGAGCACAAACACCCACACCCACAGGCTCCACTATCAAAGCCTCATGGAGAGTCAGGCTGTTGGGCCCTGCACGGAGCAGCACCTCCCAATACTAGCACCTGCATACCTTAGCAATGCCGTCCTAAACTTGGGAACACGTTCCACATTTATCAAAAGGTTGCTATGATTAATGTCAGATAAAAAATCTTAAGTTAAACACAATTTGTTGACAGATATTCATCATAGCAACCTTTCTGATATCTGTGGAGTGTGTTTCAGTTTTTGTTTCTGACAGTGTTTACCACCCCGGGGAGTGATCCAAACAGTATTGCGTACCAAAGCAATGCCTGCACTGTGCCCAGGACTGTTGTTGAGGCCAGGGCTGCCACCACCTCTATATTTGCACAATGCTGGCATAGGCATAGGAGTGTGTGTCTGTCTATCCAGTGTGTTGTGGCTGCCTACAATTTACTGAGCCCACACTGCTTGCACTGTTTCCAGTGTTAGCCTGCCAATGTGCATAATGAGGAGCAAGGTACTGTGGGTATGGCCCAGACAGGGCAGCCTGGGCAGGATGCATCTGCACAGGGCATAGGGCAATGGCTGGGACATTGTACTGCCCAACCACCACCTGCACGGACAGTGTGGCCACAGCATGTCATGCTGGGGGTCACTCTCACCCTGACTGAGCAGTGACCATGGCATGGCTAGGTTCCCCCATAGTGTTATACAGTGTTTTTCTCAAGTGATGTGTATAGGTTTTCCTTTCTGGGGCCCAATCACTGATATACCTGCTTGGTGTGTGTGCTCACATCCCATTTTTGGGTTCATACGGTTTCTCCAGGAACATGCACTATGTACTATCTAGCAGACTGTCTTCAGTTAGCATGTGTATGGGTGGAAGACTTTGCAGGGTGCAGCGGGTGGAGATTAACTATGCCCTCTGCTGGTGAATGTCAGCTAGTGGTGGGGGGCAGCTGAGCTTTTCCAGGTCTACTGCCTGTCTGCCAGGGCCCTATGTGATGTGTACAATCTGCATTGACTGCCCTGTAGGGTGCCTATTCCACAGCGGGACTGGGGTTGATGATCCCCTCTACTGCCACCATTGCAGAGATGTAGAATGTGAATCTGTTGGTGGGAGATCCTGTCACCCACCCTGACCCACAGAGGGCAGGTTGGGTGGTGCTACATAGAAACATAGAAACATGATGACAGAAAAAGATCACATGGCCTATCTAGTCTGTCCTTCCATAACAACAACTACAACAGTCCACTTTTTACCTTTAGAGATCCTCTGTGTTGGTCCCATGCTTTTTTGAATTTAGTTACTGTCCTCATCTCTACCACCTCCACTGGGAGACTATTCCATGGATCCACTACTCTTTCTGTAAAGAAATATTTCCGCATATCACTCCTGAATCTATCTCCCTTCACTCTCATCCCATGTCCCCTCGTAGCAGAACTTGCTTTCAATTGAAAGAGGCTCTCTCCCTGAACATTTATGCCACAGAGGTATTTAAACATCTCAATCATATCACCTCTATCCCGCCTTTCCTCTAAGGTGTACATATTAAGATCCTTAAGTCTGTCCTCATATGCTTTATAATGAAGCCCATTAATCATTTTAGTAGCCACCCTCTGCACCGACTCCATCCTGTTCACATCCTTTTGAAGGTGCGGTCTCCAGAATTGCACACCATACTCCAAATGAGGTCGCACCAAAGACTTATACAGAGGCATTATCACCTCCTTTTTTCTGCTAGCCATTCCTCTCCGTATGCACCCAAGCATCCTTCTAGCTTTTGCCGTCGCATTTTCTACCTGTTTAGCTACTTTAAGAACATCAGACACAACCACGCCTAGGTCCCGCTCTTCTTTAGTGGACAAAAGTACTTCACCTCCTATACTGTATTGCTCCCTTGGATTGCTGCAGCCCAAATGCATGACCTTACATTTTTTAACATTAAATCCCAGCTGCCAAATTCTAGACCATTCTTCAAGCTTAGCTAGATCCCTCCTCATGTTATCTACACCTTCCTGGGTGTCTACTCTATTGCAGATTTTGGTATCATCTGCAAAGAGGCAAACCTTACCCGACAGCCCTTCCGCTATATCACTAACAAATCTGCTTTCAGGTCGAAACACCACCCTTCACTTATAACTTGTGACCATGGCCACCACACAGGATATGCACTATCCTGGGTGCATCATAGTCCACAAGGGCTAGACGTGACTGGGAAATACAGATGGACACAGGTGTATCCTAGGTGTGTCTGCAAGGACTACCTATCACACACTGGCACTGATGGTGACCTGCAGCACAGCCTATCTCAGCCAAGCCAGGTGCTGCGGACCTGGTGCTGGGCACCCCACCTTGCCCTCAGGGTGAGCACAGGAATCACACAATGTCATGGTTTGTAGCTACTCTGTGCCAGTAACACACACGGTCAGTTCCCCCTACCAGGCCGGGGTGCTATAGAGGTGCATACCCCATCTTGTGATCAGATGTAGGCTGCTGATCTGCAGTCTTTCTGTAGCCCGCCAGCAGTGTGTTAGACACTATAGAGATGTAGCCTACTGGTTACTTCAATGACTGTGAAAACAAAGGTTATGGGTTTGATCCCACAGTGGTGTTATTTAATAAGGCTGTCAGAGGCTTTTCCTTTTAATTTAAATCAGTGCTGCCCAAAAAACACCCTCACAGTGCCGTAGCCAAAGGTGCCTCGTAAGGCACCCTATAGGGCACATTATAAGGTGCCTTGGCGGACAGAACACTTTAAAATGTGCCCTATGGAGCACCTTAGGTTACGGCACTGTGAGGGTGTTTTTGCTGGCAGCACTGATTTAAATTAGAAATGCCTCAGACAGCCTTCTTAGATAACACCACTGCAGGATGAAACCCATGACCTCTGTCTCCACAGTCATTGCAGTAACCAGTGGGCTACATCTTTACAGCTGCTAACATTGTGCTGGCATGAACTTAGGGTTAGCGCACATTAATGTGCCATAGCGCCCACTATCGCACGATACCGATTCCTTGCAACCTTCCTTCCGGACTGCCCACTACCTTATATGGCATTCTTCATAATAACGCTGCAACTAGCGCCTGTAACATTAAGGGGTATGTTTACTAAACCGTCTTAATGTTACCGGCGCTAGTTTCAGTGATAATGTGAAGAATGCCAAATAAGGAGTGGGCGTTCCGGTGGCAAGGTAGCCAGAATCTGTATCGCACGATAGTGAGCGACATGGCATGTTAACGTGCGTTAATCCTAAGTTCATGCCAGTGCAGTGTTAAAGTAAAAGGTTGGAAATATCGCAGTGAGAATGACAATATTGCACGTTTTGACTAGAAATTAGAGTGGAGTGATTAACATAGGAGATTGGGCACAATACTTCACTCTGATAAATGACCAAATATTATTGTAGAGCGCAGTATTAGATGCAATAACGATGTAGCCCACTGGTTACTGCGATGACTACAGAGGCAGGGGTCATGGGTTAGATTCTCCAATGGTGTTATGTAAGAAGGCTATCTGAGGCATTTCCTTTTAATTTAAATCAGTGCTGTCTGCGGCATTTCCTTTTTATAATTTAAATCAGTGCTGCCAGCAAAAACACCCTCACAGTGCCGTAACCTAAGGTGCCGCATAAGGCGCCCTATAAGGCACTCCATAGGGCACATTATAAAGTGCCCTGTCCGCCAAGGCATCTTATAATGTGCCCTATAGGGTGCTTTATAGGGCGCCCTATGAGGCACCTTAGGCTACGGCACTGTGAGGGTGTTTTTGCTGGCAACACTGATTTAAATTAAAAGGAAATGCCTCAGACAACCTTATTAAATAAAACCACTGTGGGATTAAACCCATGACCTTTGTCTCTGCAGTCATTGGAAGTAACCAGTGGCCTACATCACTAAAACATCTAACACACCGCTGGCTGGCTACAGAAAGACTGCAGGTCACCACACAAACTGTCTACTGTGGTTACCAGGATAGGTAAACCCACCCATACCCATGATGCCCTGCACATGTCTACAGCTGATCACAAGATGGGGTATGCGCCTCTATAGCACCCCGGCCTGGTAGGGGGAACTGACCATGTGTGTTACTGGCACAGAGTAGCTACAGATTGTGACATTATGCGGTTCCTGTGTTCACCCTGAGGGCGAGGTGGGGCGCCCAGCACCAGGTCTGCAGCACCTGGTTTGGCTGAGGTAGGCTGCATTGCAGGTCCCCATTAGTGCCAGTGTGTGATTGGTAGTCCTTGCAGACACACTTAGGATACACCTGTGTCCATCTGTATTTCCCAGTCACGTCTATCTCTTGTGGACTATTATGCACCCGGAATAGTGCATATCCTGTGTAGGTGCCATGGTCACATATTATAAGTGAAGGGTGGGGTTTGGACCCCAAAGCGGCTTATGTAGCACCACCCAACCCACCCTCTGTGGGTCAGGCTGGGGGATAGAAAACCCCAACAACAGATCTACATCTCTGCAATGGTGACAGTAGAGGGGATCATCAACCCCAGTCCTGCTGGAGAATGGGCAACCTACAGGGCAGTCAATGCAGATCTGTACGCATCATACAAGGCACTGGCAGACAGGCAGTAGGCCTGGAAAAGCTCAGCTGCCCCCACGCCATCTTACATTCACCAGCAAAGGGCACAGTCAGTCTTCACCCGCTGCACCTTGCAAGGTGTTCCAGCCATGCATATGCTAACTGCAGACAGTCTGCTAGCTAGTACATAGGGCATGTTCCTGGAGGAACTGTGTGCACCCAAAAATGGGATGTGAGCACACACACCAAGCAGGTATGTCAGTGATTATGCCCCAGAAGGGGGAGCCCATAGATATCACTTGCAAGAAATACTGCCTAGCAGTATGGGGGAACCTAGCCATGCCATGGTCACTGCTCAGTCAGGGTGAGAGTGACCTCCCAGCAGGACATGCTGTGGCCACTCTGTCCGTGCAGGTGGTGGCTGGGCACTATAATGTCCCAGCCATTTCCCCATTGCTCTGTGCAGATGCATCCTGCTCAGGCTGCCCTGTCCGTGCCATACCCACAGTTTGATTGAAGGATAGGCGGGATATAAATACCTTTAAATAAATAAATAAACAGTACCTTGCTCCTCATTATGCACATTGGCAGGCTAACACTTGTCATGAGGCTGGTACTAATAAAGATGCAAAGTTGAAAAGAAACCCTGTTTCTCACAGAGATCTAGATGTGCAATTACCTCAAAGCACAGCTAGAGGGGGCAGGAGTGATCATACAGAAGCTAATGAGGCTAGGAGATCTAACCAGTTGCACCTGGGAATGAGTCCGGGAGATTCAAAGAGAAGATCCCTTTATAAGCAGAAGCTTAATGCTAGCAAAGCAGACACAAAGTGGGAGAGAAAAAGCCAAGCAGTAAGGAGCATGGCTGCAGAAAGGGAAGCAGCAGAACAAGGAGCAGAAGGACTTGGAGAAGGAACTATGAGCACAGCTAAGGAAAGAAGGAGAGACCCGAAGGAAGGAATCCTCCTTGAGCAAGCCCAAAGGAACGGAATTCACAGAGGTGGAGTTCAGAGGGGCCAAGCTACCAGAGCAGCTGTTCAGAGGGAGTCTGCTGGGGAAAGCAGTCAGGCTGGAGAATGTGCCACTCCCTGCTCAAGCAACGTTCCTGAGTCCAAAGCTGAGAGACGTATCCAGAGAACCAGAGAACCAGGTTTGGAGGAAGACCTGCAGTCACTGGAACCTGCTGGACAGGTTTTACCAGGTACTCGAGGAAAAGGAGTTTCTAGCAAAGCTACTTTACCACTGAAGCATAGAGCTGAATCCATACCAGGTTTTGCTAAGCTGCCAGGAAGCACAGCACTGCCCAGAAGCTTCCGGCAGAAAAACTGTTGCAAAAGAGACGTTCTTGGGAGAGAAGGCTCCAGGGAGTCCAGCTACAGAAACTCAAGATATGAAAGCTTTATTCCTGCTAAAGAATGTTTAACTCCTAGAAGCACTGCTAAAGCAAATACTCACTTTGTAAGAAGAAGAAAGAAACCAGAGTGGTTTCAAGAATTACCAAGAGAACTTAAAACCCAGTCTTATTGGAGGCAAGTTACCGGAGACAGTCCATGTAAAGCTGTAACAGCCAGGGACAGTATTTACTCCGAAGGGGAAAGCAGTGTAGCAGAGTCTATGGACGTAGAAGATATAAATGCTATTCCCATGCCTCAGGAAGAAGATATGGATTGGGGGTTGTGTATGGCTACTAGCCTAGAGTCTATAGCCACCGTGTAAATAAGAAGAAAACTTGTTTAATTGTTTTTGTTTGGAATGAACTGAATTCCTCCATTTTTCCTTGGCACTAATTGTGAAGCTACTAACAGTTAGTCCACCTGCTTATTATTGGCACCTTTTCAAACAAAGGACATTCTTTGATTTCCACTGTCTTAAAGAACCCTTGCACAGAGGGGAAATAAAAGCCTTGTTTCCCTACACTCTTGGCTGAAGTATTATGTGCACACAAGGAGCTGAATAAGATAAGACCAAACTCCATTTTTGGTCTTACATTACACCACGCTCCTTGAAAATAAAATACATTGTGGAGCATGCCCTTACCGCCCTTGGCCACTAGGGGCTGACACCATGACATAATGGCATAGTTGTTTGGATTTGGTTATCAACCTAAGACATACTGGAAAGAAAAGAAAAATTACCAGTACTAAGCTGAGAAAAAAAAAAAGAAGGAAAATCTGGACCGGAGGAGAAAAGAAAATCCCGGATCGGAGAGGAAAACCTGGATCGGAGTGGAAAACCCAGACCGGAGGAAAAGAAAACCCGGATCGGAGGAGAAAACGCGGACCGGACCTGAAGGAAATCTGGAAGGGAAGGCGAGGTTGCTGACTAAAGTGGCAGAGTGCTACAACGCAGAGCCGCACCACCCTTGCTGAAAGTTGGAGTCAACACTTCTGCCAGGTAAACGGTAGAAGGGCATGACTTGATTTGGATACAAGTTAAATTAAAGGGGATATTGAAAAGAAAAGAAAGTGTGTAGGGCTGATTCTGGTACAGCCACACTTGGGTTTTTTTTCTTTTTACCTTTTTGTTCCTAGGGAATCTCTTCGCCATGGATCAGCGAGAGATCTTCAGTTGGATGGCTATGCCATTCAGCAAGCAAGGCGAACTGGCTGCGCAGACACAGCAGAATGCAATCCTGGCCATGCAGGAACAGCAGAAGCCAGTCTTGCAGATGCTGGAAACCTGGCTAGACCATCAAAACAAGGCACAGGAAGCAGCCGCTGGACATCCAAAGCAGAGCTCAGGACTGGGCAACTGTCCGGTAGGACTAGGGTCCTACGACTCGCTAACTTTGGGGAAGTTAGGGGTAAATGATGACGTGGATGACTTCCTGGACTCTTTTGAAAGAATAGCTCGTTCCATAGGTTGGCCGGAAGAGCAGTGGTCCATTAGATTGGCAGTTTCCCTCACAGGAGAGGCACTGTCAGCCTACAGGGCAATGCCCGCTTCGTTAGCGAACAATTATAGCGAGATAACGAAGGCCATCAGGGATCACCTGGGTCTGACTCCTCTCGTCTATAACCGTAAGCTACATGCGGCACACCTTGAAATAGGTGAAACGCCAAAAACATTAGGTCACAGGCTGAAGAGCTTAGCCGAGAAGTGGCTAAGGCCTAGTGAAAAAACCATTGAAACGCTGATGGATATGATAATCCTTGAGCAGTTCATGACTGCAGTACCCAGTAGTATACAGAGCTTCCTTATCCTAGAGAATTGTTGCACTACTGTGGAGGCTATTGCCTTAACTGAAAGGTATTTAGAGGCCGAATTAGCCACCCAGCGTACTGGGGAAGGTGCAAAGATGGCAGTAGCGACATTCAAGCAGGCATCAGGAAGTCTCTCACAGTTTAAAACGCAAAACACGAAAAATGTTAAGAATATAGAGAAAAGTCACTCTAGGAGATGTTTTGGCTGTGGAAAAATGGGACATGTTATGAATGAGTGCTGAGTACGTACTGCTCTCATGGGGGAGAACAGAGAAATGTTGTCTGAAGGATTTGTACTTGATGTAACTGTACAAGGAGTAGCTGCCAAAGCTCTTCTTGACTCTGGCATGGACCAGACGATGATTTCGCGAAAGCTCTGGTCTGTTATCAAAGAGCAAGCTGCGTCCGCCCCAGATCAACCAGAGGGCAGAGTCAAGATAAAATGTGTGCAGGCGCTGCCACCTTTTATCCTGTGTACAATTTACTTGTAAGAGGTTTGGGAATAGAGAAAAGAATGTTGATAGCTGTAGTGCCCCGATTACCTAAAGAGCTAGTCTTAGGTAGGGACTGGCCACAGTTTGAAAGATGCCTAGAGGAGGGTCTAAACCCCCGAGAAGTTTTCGTTTCCACTCGCAACCAGACGAAAGCCTCGGAAGAACCCTCATGTTCAAGGGAAGAAAGTTTAGGTGACCTCCCATCTCATGAGGATTTAGTAAATGCCCCTTCGGAAAGGGACAGAAAGACAAAAGCTGAAAAGCGCAAAGAAAGAAAGGGCCGCTCTCAAGGCAGAGTCGACTTGGAAGCAGGCGAAGAACTACCCTGGATTCCAGCAGAGCTCGTGGAGAAGTTCCCTTCCTTTGCCGGAGAGCAACGAGATGACTCTGCTCTAGCACGTGCATTTGAGCATGCTCAAACGAAGAGAAATATTTTCCCAAGGTTTATAAGGGAAGAAGGGCTGCTATACAGGGAAAGTATAGACCCACAGACTAAAGATGTCCGAAAACAGCTGGTAGTCCCAAATACTTTTAAATCTGCAGTGCTGAGGTTAGCCCATGATCACCCAGTGAGCGGTCACAAAGGGGTACAAGGGACCCTTGACCAGATACTGGCCAGGTTCTATTGGCCAGGAGTTTTTAAGGAGGTCTCACATTTTTGTGAGTCCTGCGCCTCCTGCCAACGGGTGACCTCCATAAGACCACCTGGGGTGCCATTACTGCCGATGCCAGTAATAACCGATCCTATCAGAAGGCTGGCCATGGACATAGTCGGACCCCTCATAAAAACGCCTAGGGGTTTCCAATATATATTGGTCATCATGGACCAGGCAACACGTTTCCCATGGGCGGTGCCCTTGAGGAATATATCAGCGAAAGCCATCACCATGGAGCTTATAAAGCTATTTTGCGAGATTGGATTCCCTCAAGAGGTTTTAACAGACAGAGGCACAAACTTCATGTCCAAGTATTTAGCCCAGGTATGGGATGCCTTTGGCATCAGGCATCTCAAAACCGCCGCATATCACCCTCAATGCAATGGTTTGGTGGAGAGAATGAAACAAACTATCAAGCAGATGCTGCGACGAGCATTGGACGGAGAAATGGCAGAGTGGGACACGATGCTCCCATTTGTATTATACACCTGCAGAGAAAGAAAACAGGTTTCATTAGGCACGTCACCTTATGAACTGATGTATGGGAGATCACCCAGAGGAGTTCTGGATATTCTGAGAGAACAATGGGTGGAACCTGTACAAAATGAAGTAGGGATACAGCAATTTTTGAGAAGTTTAAGAAGCCAGTTAAAACGGACCTCACGTTTTGCTGAAGAAAAGCTGCAGGACAGTCAGAAAAAGCAAAAACAGTACTATGACAGAGATACCAAGACCCGACATCTAACGGCGGGTGAGAAGGTAATAGTCTTGGTAACAGGCCCCACTCCAAAGTTTGAAGCCCGATGGAAAGGACCTTACATGGTGGTCAAACCACTTGGTCCAGCATCCTATCTAATACGGGACGCAAAGGGACATGAACAAGTGTACCACATAAATGTTCTTCGACTCTGGCACGAAAGGCTGGCTTTGTTTACGTCAGCTCAGAAGAGGTCTAGGATTACGTGCTGTAATAGTGATAAATATTCAGCCCGTAATATTTTAAGAGGGGGGATGTGTCATGAGGCTGGTACTAAGAAAGATGCAAAGTTGAAAAGAAACCCTGTTTCTCACATAGATCTAGATGTGCAATTACCTCAAAGCACAGCTAGAGGGGGCAGGAGTGATCATACAGAAGCTAATGAGGCTAGGAGATCTAACCAGTTGCAACTGGGAATGAGCCCGGGAGATTCAAAGAGAAGATCCCTTTATAAGCAGAAGCTTAATGCTAGCAAAGCAGACACAGAGTGGGAGAGAAAAAGCCAAGCAGTAAGGAGCACGGCTGCAGAAAGGGAAGCAGCAGAACAAGGAGCAGAAGGACTTGGAGAAGGAACTATGAGCACGGCTAAGGAAAGAAGGAGAGACCCGAAGGAAGGAATCCTCCTTGAGCAAGCCCAAAGGAACGGAATTCACAGAAGTGGAGTTCAGAGGGGCCAAGCTACCAGAGCAGCTGTTCAGAGGGAGTCTGCTGGGGAAAGCAGTCAGGCTGGAGAGTGTGCCACTCCCTGCTCAAGCAACGTTCCTGAGTCCAAAGCTGAGAGACGTATCCAGAGAACCAGAGAACCAGGTTTGGAGGAAGACCTGCAGTCACTGGAACCTGCTGGACAAGTTTTACCAGGTACTTGAGGAAAAGGAGTTTCTAGCAAAGCTACTTTACCACTGAAGCATAGAGCTGAATCCATACCAGGTTTTGCTAAGCTGCCAGGAAGCACAGCACTGCCCAGAGGCTTCCGGCAGAAAAACTGTTGCAAAAGAGACGTTCTTGGGAGAGAAGGCGTCCAGCTACAGAACTCAAGGTATGAAAGCTTTATTCCTGCTAAAGAATGTTTAACTCCTAGAAGCACTGCTAAAGCAAATACTCACTTTGTAGGAAGAAGAAAGAAACCAGAGTGGTTTCAAGAATTACCAAGAGAACTTAAAACCCAGTCTTATTGGAGGCAAGTTACCGGAGACAGTCCATGTAAAGCTGTAACAGCCAGGGACAGTATTTACTCCGAGGGGGAAAGCAGTGTAGCAGAGTCTATGGACGTAGAAGATATAAATGCTATTCCCATGCCTCAGGAAGAAGATATGGATTGGGGGTTGTGTATGGCTACTAGCCTAGAGTCTATAGCCACCGTGTAAATAAGAAGAAAACTTGTTTAATTGTTTTTGTTTGGAATGAACTGAATTCCTCCATTTTTCCTTGGCACTAATTGTGAAGCTACTAACAGTTAGTCCACCTGCTTATTACTGGCACCTTTTCAAACAAAGGACATTCTTTGATTTCCACTGTCTTAAAGAACCCTTGCACAGAGGGGAAATAAAAGCCTTGTTTCCCTACACTCTTGGCTGAAGTATTATGTGCACACAAGGAGCTGAATAAGATAAGACCAAACTCCATTTTTGGCCTTACATTACACCACGCTCCTTGAAAATAAAATACATCGTGGAGCATGCCCTTACCGCCCTTGGCCACTAGGGGCTGACACCATGACACACTGGAAACAGTGCAAGCATTGTGTGCTCAGTAAGGTGTAGGCAGCCACATAACACTGGATAGACATATGCACACTCCCACACCTATTTCAGCATTGTGCAAATATAGAGGTGGTTGGCAGCCCTGGCCGCCACAGCAGTCCTGGGCACAGTGGAGGCATTGCTATGGTACTCAATACCGTTAGAATCACTCCCCGGGGTGTTAAACAGTGTCAGAAAGAAAACCTGAAACACACTCCACAGATATCAGAAAGGGTGCTATAATGTATCTCTGTCAGCAAATTGTGTTTAACCTAGGATTTTTTATCTGACAATATTCATAGCAACCTTTTGATATATGTGGAACGTGTTTCTACGTTTAAGATGGCATTGCTAAGGTATGCAAGTGCTAGTATTGGGAGATACTGCTCCGCACAGGGCCCAACAGCCTGACTCTCCATGAGCCACTGGATAGTGGAGCCTGTGGGTGTGGGTGTTTGTGCCCCTGTTGGCCGCTGCTCTAGGGCAGAGGTTCCCAACTCCAGTCCTGGTGGGCCAAACACGATTCAGGTTTTCAGGCTGTCCTTAATGAATATGCATGAGATACATTTGCATGCAATGGGGGCAGTGCATACAAATGCATCTCATGCATATTTATGAGGGACAGCATGAAAACCTGAATGGTGTTTGGCCCTCCAGGACTGCAGTTGGGAACCTCTGCTCTAGGGACTGCACATGTTTATGGTGAATGTGCACTGTAGGGTAAAACATAGGGACATGATCTGCAGAAGCCACAGCTGGGACTTGAACCTATGGCCTTCTGCCCCTGAACACACTGGCTGTGTTTACTGCACCAAACTGTTGCCACAGAAGCAGGTCATTCCCTGAAGATACCATTACTGTTCATCAGACAGACCTTGTCTGTTGCACTGCATGCCACCCACCTGAACAGGGCTTGGCCTTTGTCTGCGGTGGGCAGATGCCACTGCCCCCTCCACCACCAGCACCACTCCGCCACCATGCTGATATGTCCTTATGCTGTGGTGCTGGTGGTGCGCAGTCCCAGACCATCGAGTGTACTGGTAGGCAGCTGCCTATGGTGTGGGATCTGGGGTAGGGGTGCCTACATAGACATCCACGCTTCCCCCCCGGCACCGCCTGTCACTGTTATGTGCCCTTTAGGGTACCTGCAGGGTGATGTCCCCTGGGACTTTGTGGGACACACACTCGTAGGCATGTTTGACCTTGGTCAGTTCCTTATCGTTCCTCCAGTTTAGTCCTCCACCTCTGGGTAGTGTACCTCCTCCTGCAGCTTGGAGACTGGGCATGTCAAAACTCATGACATCACTGGACATAGCCTGTTGGCACCACCCATCAATCCCAGTGTGTCCAGTCTCCATGCAGTAGGAGGACATAGTGAGCCTAGGTGCTGGGCTCACTTGAGGAACAATTAAGGAGCAGTTAGGTTTCTCTAGTATTTGCTTTAATCCATTTGCTTTAAACTTATTTTTAAATTTAATTACTTTTCTTTACTTTTTCTTTTCAATGGATTTAGCAAGTGATAGTTTATTTTTATTTTGGGCTGTTGGTTTTAATTAAAAATAAATAAATAAATAAAAAGAACAAAGAGGCAGCAGAGGCTGTGATTAACCCAAGTGGCTGACTGCGTGGTCGGCTACTGGGGAGTCGAGCGGATGTCGTCGCGACCACAGTGTGTGGTCTGTGGAGCACGCAGAGGGACTGTGGCTGACACAGGCATCTGTCGGACCTGCGTATCTGTCTCCAGCAGTGTTGAACAGCAGATGGACCCTCAGGTTCAGTTGGATGTGCCAGAGCTGGTGGGGGCAGCCGGAGAGGAGGTACTTGCGGTCACGCAGCCGGGGCCCAGTACAGAGAGCCTTGCAGGACCGTCATCTGTGCCATCTGTGATGTCCTGGGGACAACCGCTGGAGGAGTTTTGTCCAGATTTCGTGTTAATCATGCATCAAGCGTTCTGTATGAAGCGTCAGGGAAAGTTGCCTGAGTCTTTGCAAATGGAAAAATCTGCGCCACTACCCCAAACTGGAGATCCTAGTGGGGCCTCTCCACAAGTACCTAAAAGAGCTCAGGCTTCCGACCCTTCTCCCTCAGACGTGGCGTGGGCCGAGCCGGATGAGATGGAGGAGGGGCTCGAAGCTGGCGAGGATGACTTGGAAGAAGGAGAGATACCTGAGCCTGAGGATCAGGCTAAAATCATTTGGGTGTTCTGGAAGGAAGAGCTGACAGCACTTATCATGGAATTGCTGCAGATGTTGAGACTCACTCCAGTGCAACCGGTGGAAGACGAGGAGGTTGAAGATCCTGTCATTTAAGCGGTGAGACAGGCTCAGGTGGTGTTTCCCATCCATCATGTTGTGGAGCACATGATCCAGGATGAAAGGAGTTAGGACCATGAACAGGCTTTATCTATTGGCAGATTCAGACAAGGAGAGGTTTCAGTCTCCGTGGATTGATGCGGCAGTCGCAGCAGTGACAAAGAAGACCACCATCCCGGTAGAAGGTAGCGCTGCCTTAAAGGATGTGCAGGACAGGAAGTTAGATGGTTTCTTGAAGCAATAGTTTGAAGCTGACGCGCTTTCCTTGCAGGCTTCCATCTGTGAAGCTTGGGTGGTGAGAGCTTGTCTCTGATGGTCGCAACATTTGCGTCAGTCTCCGCAGTTAGAGCAGGAGAGTATTAGTCAATTAGACTTTCTTGAATCTGGATCAGCGTATCTGGCAGATGTGCATTACGATCTGATCAGAGCGTTGGCTAATAGTATGGCTTCCTTAGTGGCCACTCGGAGATCCCTGTGGTTGAAAAACTGGGCGGCCGATGGGTCTTCTAAGGCACGTCTCAGTAAGCTACCTTTTAAAGGGAAGTTGTTGTTTGGCAAAGACCTCGATAAGTTGGACAAGGATTTAGGTGAATATAAGAGTGGAAGGCTTCCAGAGGATAAGCCTAAACAAGGAAAATCTCGTCTACTTCCCTCTAGCTCCTACCCCTTCTAAACTACATACTGACAACTGATATTTCAGTAAATTCCTTTGTAAATAGTTGGTTTCATTGTTATTTTATATATATTGCTACTTTGTTCTATGTAAACAGTGGAAACACTCTATTTTAAATGTTTTCTGTAAACCGTCTTGAATTGTAGAAAGTCGGTATATAAAATTGGTTAAATAAATAAAATAAAATAAATAAATAAATAAATAAATAAAATCCCTGCCAGCCTTTTGGGGGCAGTTTAGGGATTTCAGGAGATTTCGTACTTCTCAGCTGGGTGGTTTTCAAAGGGGAAGATTTGCTTCTAGAGCCCAGGGGTTTCGTGGGTTTTGGGGAGCAAGTAGAGGTTTCGTGGCGTCTTCCTCTGCGACATTTCGAAAACCACAATGAAAGGGGCAGGTCCCTGTGGGAAGCCTACCAATAGGGGAGCGTCTTCGGGAGTTTCTTCCTGCCTGGGCCCAAATCACGTCCGACCAGTGGGTGTTAGAGATCATTCACGAAGGATATGCGCTGGAATTGGCAAAACTGGTTCTAGACTCTTTTGTGATGTCCCCCTGCAGAGGACAACAGAAAGTTTTGGAAATTTGGCAAACATTAGACTGGCTGTTACAGTCGGGAGCCATCATGCCGGTACCAAGGGCAGATTATGGAAAGGGTCGATACTCCATCTATTTCGTGGTGCCAAAGAAAGGCGGATCGGTCCGCCCTATTCTGGATCTCAAAGGGGTAAATCGGTGTCTGCGAGTACCTCATTTCAGAATGGAAATGTTGCGGTCGGTCATTGTAGCGGTGCGTCAAGGGGAATTCCTGACGTCCCTAGATCTTACGGAGGCGTATCTGGACATTCCGATAAGAGAGATTCATCAAAAGTGGCTACGATTCGCTCTGTCTTGGGGTCATTATTAGTTCTAGGCCTTACCGTTTGGTCTGGCAACAGTCCTCAGACATTTACCAAGATTAAAATGGAAATGGGTAACAGGGGTAACATATAGAAAGCAGTGTGTATTAATGCCCGTAGCATGGGAAATAAGATCCCTGAGGTTGAAGCTTTGGTGGGAGTGACTGACTTGGATTTAGTGGCAGTTACAGAAACATGGTTCACAGAAAACAATGACTGGGATGTAACTATACCTGGCTATACTTTATTCAGGAAGGACAGGGTAGGAAGAAGAGGAGGAGGAGGAGTGGCACTATATGTAAAAACTACTATTAAAGCTTTGGAATTACAGAGCTTAAAAGGGAGAGAGGAGGCATTGTGGGTTAAACTAGAAAGAGGGAAAGAGAAATCTATTTGCATTGGAGTGATATACAGACCTCCCTCACAAGAGGAAGAGGTGGACAGAGAGTTAATTGAAGACATACGCAGCATTGCTAAGAAAGGGGAAGTGCTACTGATAGGAGATTTCAATATGCCAGATGTTTATTTATTTATTTATTTATTTAACAATTCTTTTATACCGCGCTATTACAATCAGTGCGGTGTACATTGAACAAGAACATACTACAATGCATACAATGCATACAATGCATACATGTTGATTGGCACATTCCTGCTGCAGTATCATCTAGAAGTAAGGAGATCCTGGATTCTCTACAGGGAGAACTATTCAGGCAATTGGTAACAGACCCCACACGTGAAGGGGCCATACTGGACTTGGTGCTTACCAATGGTGAAAGTGTTTCTGATGTTGTAGTGGGAGATCATTTTGCTTCCAGTGATCACCAGATGGTGTGGTTCAGTATTAGGACTAGGGCTGTTAGAATCCATTCCAAGGTGAGGATCTTAGACTTTAGGAAGACTAACTTTGCGAAGATGGGCCAATACCTCAGGGAGTCGTTAGTGGGATGGGAACAGCTGGGGGATGTAGAAAAACAGTGGGCAAAACTGAAAGGGGGTATTTTAAGGGCAACCAACCTTTTTGTTAAAATGGTAAATAAAGGCAAAAGGAACAGGAGACCGCTATGGTTTTCGAAGGAAGTAGCTGAAAAAGTGAAGAAAAAGAGGGAGGCCTTCATGAAATACAAGAGATCACAGAGAGCAGAAGACAAGCATCTGTATTTGGAAAAACTTAGAGAAGCTAGCAAAGTAGTCAAGAAGGCAAAGATTCAAAAGGAGGAGGAAATAGCCAATGCAATAAAATGGGGGGATAAGACATTTTTCAGATATATTAGTGAGAAGAGGAAGAGCAAAAGTGGTATTGTCAGACTCAAGGGTGCAGGGGGGGAATATGTAGAAGCTGATAAGGATAAAGCGGAATTGCTTAACAAATATTTTTGTTCTGTGTTCACAGATGAAGAACCAGGAGCAGGACCTCAGAAAACACCCACAAATAAGAACAGAAGCGAGGGACATCTTGAACTATTTTCAGAAGACTGTGTTCGTGAGAAACTAGCTCAACTTAAAGTAGACAAAGCGATGGGACCGGATGGGATACACCCTAGAATACTGAGGGAACTTGGGGACGTTCTAGCAGCTCCACTGACTGACCTTTTCAATGCCTCGTTGGAGTCAGGAGTGGTGCCAAAGGACTGGAGAGAGGCTCATGTGGTGCCTTTACACAAAAGCGGAAGTAAGGATGTGGTTGACAACTACAGGCCGGTTAGTTTAACTTCGGTGGTGAGTAAATTATTGGAAACGCTGCTGAAAGAGAAAATAGTGAGGTTTCTGGAGTCCAGCGGATTACAGGATCCGAGGCAGCATGGATTCACCAGAGGCAGGTCTTGTCAGACAAATCTGATTGATTTCTTTGACTGGGTGACCAGGGAGTTGGACCGAGGGAGAGCTCTAGATGTGGTGTATTTAGATTTCAGTAAAGCCTTTGACACTGTTCCTCACAGGCGACTTATAAACAAACTGAGCACCCTAGGGATGGACCCTAAAGTTACTGCTTGGGTTAGAAATTGGTTGGGTGGGAGGCGACAAAGAGTACAAGTAAATGGAGCTCACTCTGAGGAGAAGGATGTTACCAGTGGTGTGCCCCAGGGATCTGTCCTTGGTCCAATTCTTTTTAACATCTTTGTTAGTGATATAGCGGAAGGGCTGTCGGGTAAGGTTTGCCTCTTTGCGGATGATACCAAAATCTGCAATAGAGTAGACACCCAGGAAGGGGTAGATAACATGAGGAGGGATCTAGCTAAGCTTGAAGAATGGTCTAGAATTTGGCAGCTGGGATTTAATGTTAAAAAATGTAAGGTCATGCATTTGGGCTGCAGCAATCCAAGGGAGCAATACAGTATAGGAGGTGAAGTACTTTTGTCCACTAAAGAAGAGCGGGACCTAGGCGTGGTTGTGTCTGATGATCTTAAAGTAGCTAAACAGGTGGAAAAGGTGACAGCAAAAGCTAGAAGGATGCTTGGGTGCATACGGAGAGGAATGGCTAGCAGAAAAAAGGAGGTGATAATGCCTCTGTATAAGTCTTTGGTGCGACCTCATTTGGAGTATGGTGTGCAATTCTGGAGACCGCACCTTCAAAAGGATGTGCACAGGATGGAGTCGGTGCAGAGGGTTGCTACCAAAATGATTAATGGGCTTCATTATAAAGCATATGAGGACAGACTTAAGGATCTTAATATGTACACCTTAGAGGAAAGGCGGGATAGAGGTGATATGATTGAGATGTTTAAATACCTCCGTGGCATAAATGTTCAGGGAGAGAGCCTCTTTCAATTGAAAGCAAGTTCTGCTACGAGGGGACATGGGATGAGGGTGAAGGGAGATAGATTCAGGAGTGATATGCGGAAATATTTCTTTACGGAAAGTGTAGTGGATCCGTGGAATAGTCTCCCAATGGAGGTGGTAGAGATGAGGACAGTAACTGAATTCAAGAAAGCATGGGACCAACACAGAGGATCTCTAAAGGCAAAAAGTGGACTGTTGTAGTTGTTATGGAAGGACAGACTAGATAGGCCATGTGGTCTTTTTCTGTCGTCATATTTCTATGTTTCTATGTTTCTATTCCAGTAGTGGTCACGGCGGCTCTACGAAAGGAAGGGATTTTGGTCCACCCTTATCTCGACGATTGGCTGATTCGAGAAAAGTCACATACCGAGAGTGTTCAGGTTATAGCCAAGGTGGTGAACTTTCTGCAGAGTCTTGGCTGGGTGATCAATGTGGCCAAGAGTCGCTTAGCTCCATCCCAGGACCTCGAGTATCTGGGGGTCCGCTTCGACGTGCAGAGAGGGGTGGTGTTTCTCCGGAAGCAGTGAGTACGAGCTCTGCAGCAGTTGGTACGCAAGTCAGAACTACTCAGGCACCCTCGGCATGGACTTATCTTCGGGTGCTAGGGACGATGGCAGCAACCTTGGAGGTAGTGCCGTGGGTTTGATTTCATATGAGACCCTTGCAGAGGGTGTTGCTTCACCGTTGGTCACATCAGTTGCATCCATTGAGCAAATGGCTCCCCTACTCTCTCCGGGTCAGGGAGTCGCTTCAATGGTGGCTTCTCCCAGAGTCTCTGGCGGCAGGGGTGGCTCTGGAACAGCCGCAGTGGCTTCCCTTGATTATGGATGCGAGTCTAGCGGGATAGGGAGCACATTGCGGTGCTCTTTTCTTGCAAGGCACTTGGACCGAACAAAAAAGGACGTGGTCGATCAACTGCTTGGAGCTGAGAGTGGTCTCACTGGCATTACGGATGTTCGAAGCTACGGTAACGGGGCGAGCAGTGCGCTTCCTGTCCGAAAACTCCACGACGGTGGCCTACATCAATCGGCAAGGCGGTACAGGAAGTGTGGCCATGGAAGAGGAAGCAGAGGCTCTATTTGTTTGGGTAGAGCCTTGACTTCCAGCAATCTCGGTGGCCCACATTGCAGGACAATGTAATGGCAGATTTTCTCAGCAGAGTTCGGGTGGATGTCGGAGAATGAGAGTTGCATCCGGACATCTTTGTGCAGATAGTTCGCAGATGGGGTCCACCAATCATGGATCTCATGGCAACGTTTCGGCCAGTGAAGGCGAATCGTTTTTTCAGCAGGTGCCGGGAAAGGATGTCGGAGGGGATCGACGCCTTGATTCAGCCTTGGCCGTCGTCAGGCCTTCTTTATGTCTTTCCTCCATGGGCACTGCTGGGGCGAGTGATTCAATGCATCAAAGCTCACTCAGGGACAGTGTTGTTAGTGGATCCGGATTGGCCAAGTCGCCCGTGGTATGCCGATCTCATTTGCTTACTCGACGGGGATCCCTGGAGGTTGCCGGCGTCAGAGGATCCTTTACTTCAGGGTCCGCCCCGAATGCCTCAAGTGGATCGATTCTCGCTTACGGTTTTGCCATTGAAAGGGCAAGGTTAAAGAAAAAAGGTTAGTCAGCAGCAGTCATTGCTAACTTGCTTCGGGCGAGAAAAAGTTCAACATCTCTGGCTTATGTGCGTATTTCTGGCCTCCCCTTAATATGTATGGACTAATAAAGAATTTGTGAGAATTTTTATCCTGCCTACGTTTTTGTACTGTTTCTTATGTGTGTATTTGGCATATTTTTGAGGACTGGTGTTCTCGGAGGCAGGTACGCGATTCTACGGTAGCCGTGCCTGTAGTGTTGAGTTTTCTGCAAGATGGGTTCAATAAAGGACTGGCGACCAGTTCTTTGAGAGTTCAGTTGGCGCACTGGCATGCTATAGAGGCAAAGTGCAGGGCGTGGCTTTGGGAGCGCATCAGGATGTGTTGCATTTTCTCAAACGGTTAATAGGCTGCAGCCCTCTCGGAGAATGACGGTTCCACCGTGGGATCTTAATTTAGTATTAGGGGCATTGGTTAAGGCGCCTTTTGAGCCGTTGCATCAGGCGATGGTCAAGGATTTAACTTTAAAGGCGATATTTTTGGTGGCTATTTGTTCAGAAAGACGCATTTCGGAGTTGCAGGCGCTGTCATGTAGAGAGCCGTTTCTATCTTTTTCAAGAGAAAAGGTGGTGTTGAGACCAGTACCGTCGTTTTTGCCAAAGATAGTGTCCCCATTTTATCTCAATCAGACGGTTTCCCTTCCAACGCTCTGTTCTACAGAGGGGAACAGCTCAGACCGTAGTTTGCATCGTTTGGATATATCAAGAGTTCTGCGGCAGTATTTGAAGGTTTCAGAAACTTTTCGCAGATCGGACCGTCTCTTCGTACTGTTTGGGGGTCCTCATAGAGGGGAGGTGGCGGCGAAAGCCTCTATTGCTAGATGGATTAAATAGACGATTGCATGAGCATATATGTTGCAGGGTCGTTCAGTACCAGGGGGGCTATGTGCTCACTCTACTAGAGCACAGGCGACTTCCTGGGTGGAACACAGTTTGGTTCTGCCAACGGAAATTTGTAGAGCGGCCACCTGGTCATCTCTGCATACTTTCAGTAAGCACTATCGACTTGATATTTTGGCAGCGAGCGATGCCTGTTTCGGGACGGCGGTGTTGCGATCCAGGTGCAAAGATCCCTTCCAATAATTACTGCTCTGATACATCCCAGAGATGGAGGACTAAATTGGAGGAACAATAAGGAAATTGAAATTACACTTACCTTGTAATTGTAGTTCCTTGAGTGGATCCAGTTTAGCCCTCGTCCTGCCCTTTGGATGATCAGTTCTCGTATTATTTACAGGTGGAGAAGAAAATTCGTTATGAAGGCTGAGCGGCTTCTATAGATCTCTGGATCGCTGTGAGTATGACTGTTTCTCATATTTTCCTTTCCTTCTCTTTGATGGTTAGAGGATGCAGCAGAGAAGGTAAAAGGATGCTAGCAAGAAAGCGTGGTTATAAAAAAAAAAGAAAAAACAAAGACCGATCGTATTATGGATTCATGTTTAAAGACCAAGGTCTTCTTGTTGAAGGTTTAAGTTAATTGTAGTTTTTGTTTGATTTAAATTTTAGCTACTTACTTGTTGCTCCTTTGAGTCTGCTTTTTCAATAGTGCACTGGGATTGATGGGTGGTGCCAGCAGGCTATGTCCAGTGATCTCACGAGTTTTGACATGCCCAGTCTCCAAGCTGCAGGAGGAGGTACACTACCCAGAAGTGGAAGACTAAACTGGATCCACTCAAGGAACTGCAATTACCAGGTAAGTGTAATTTCAATTTGCTGGCTTGATGATTTGCAGTTTCTGTGTTTCTATGTGCCACCTAGGCAACTGCCTAGTTCACCCTGTACCCCAGCTGCCCCACTGCATGTCCCGCCTTCAGCCCCCTGTACTCCATTTGCAGCCTCGCCGTTGTGCCCTTTGTACTTGCCCACTATGCTGCTGCTGCACATGTATCACTACTATCACTTTTCTTGGTCTCCCTGGCTTTGCTGTACATTGCTGACTGAAATGGTTTCTCTCTCCTGCAAATGTGCCTCTAGCGCGGGGTTTTCACTGGCGCTAATTTTCAGACCTTCATTTCACGGCATTAGTTTTGCATGGAGACTCTCCCCGCCCACTCTCCGCCAATTGACCCCTTATCTCCACCCCTGGGGAGCCATACTCCTCCCTCTGGGGAGCCTTACTCCACCCTCTATGCACCTTAACGCCGCCGGAGACATTATCGCGCGATACATGATGTTCTCACACGGTAATGTGCCATTATCACGCGATAACATCGCAGCTGCACCGTTAGCGCCGTTTAGTAAACATACCTCTAAGATGGTTTAGTAAACATACCCCTTAGTTTAGCATTATAACAAGGTGCTCTTCTACGCTCTTTGTAGATAACAGATGATTGCAGGAAAATAGCTACTTGACCGATAGAGTTGTTCCAGATCTGTACAAGTGAATCAAAATCATCCAAGATAAACCTGGAAGTGCTGTAAAACCATCCATAAAAATTGATCTTTATCTAAGCGGTGGAATCTATGTGCAGTGGGTTTTGATGTTGAGTAAATGATTCAATGTGTATGTATGTGTATGTGTGTGCATGTATGTATATATATATATATATATATATATGTATATATGTACATGTGTGTATATATATGTTTATGTGTGTATACACATCTA
This sequence comes from Ichthyophis bannanicus, assembly GCA_033557465.1. Lineage (NCBI taxonomy): Eukaryota > Metazoa > Chordata > Amphibia > Gymnophiona > Ichthyophiidae > Ichthyophis > Ichthyophis bannanicus. The sequence goes on from CM066032.1 coordinate 54,343,891, forward strand.
TATATATATATATCTGTAAATAGTTTATTCTGTTCTGTTATGTTATGTTCACATTGTTAGAATTATATTATGACGTTCCTTGTAAATTTATATTCGGTTAATTATACTAACATTGACGTTCCTTGTAAAACAATTTGCATTGTTAATTGTTGTTCTCTGTAAACCGCAACTGAACTGTGGAAGATGCGGTATATAAATGTGTATAAATAAAATAAATAAATAAAATAAATAAAATAAGTAAATGGTCAAAATTGATAATTTTATGATCTGACCATGGGATAGTCAGAAAAGTGGGTGTTGATAAAGTATTACATAAAAGGAGATGTTTGGAGACAAATAATAAGGAGTATGTTTACTAAACTGCGGTAACGTAACAGCGACTATGTTATCGAGCGTTAACATAGAAACATGATGACAGAAAAAGACCACAAGGCCCATCTAGTCTGTCCTTCCATAACAACAATGTTAAGTAACGTTAACATGTGTTAAGTAACATTAGTGTGCCCTAACGTAACATTAAAGCGCGTTAATGTTACTTAACGCTCGTTAACGTCACTGGCCGCGGTAAGTCCCGCAGAGGAGGGAGAGAGGGCGGAGAGAAGGGGTCAATGGGCGGGGAGTGGGCGGGGAGAGGCTCCTTTTACACTAAAGCGGGCAGGGCCGAACATTACCAGGACTGAAAACCTGTCGTTAGATGCACATTTGCAGGAGGGTGAAACCATTTCAGCGTCAGCAATGTACAACATAGGCAGGGAGCCGAAGAAAAGTGATAATAGTGATCCATTTGCAGCAACAGCATAGTGCCCAAGTATGAAAGGCCACTATGGCGATGGTGTAAATGGGGCATAGGGGGCTACAGGCAGGACGTGCAGCGGGGGAAGCTGGGGCACAGGGTGGATTAGGCAATCGACTAGGTGGCACATAGGAACATAGAAACCAGAAATCAGCAAGACAGCAGCTGACAAAGGCCAAACACAATCCACCTACATCTACCTGGTCCACCCTAGCTAACAGTTGCCAGGGCACTGACCTTACATCCCCCAGCCAATCTCCCAACAAGCAGAAGGGACATACTATTAGTAGGCGGTGATGGGAGGGTTGTGACGATGCCCATGTATGCCTCCCCACCCCAGACCCCACTCCCTAGGCGACCGCCTACCCACACAATCGATGGCCTGGGACTGCGCACTACCAGCACCGACAGCATATGGTCATGTCAGCATGGCAGGGGGTTGTGCCCATGCTGGAGGGGGCAGTGGCACCTGCCTGCAGTGGACCTAGGCCATGCCCTGTACCAGTACGTGGTGTGCAGTGCAACATAAAAGGTCTGGCTGAGGAAAAGTACAGGTAGCTCCAGGGACTACCATACATCTGTGGCAACAGTGTGGTGCAGTACATCCAACCAGTGTGTCCAGAAGCAAAGGCTCACAGGTTCAAATCCCACCTGTGGTTCTTGTAGCACTTGTCCCTGCATTTTACCCTACAATGCAGATACAACAGCAATATGTGCAAAGCCTAAAGCAGCAGCGAACAGGTGTACAAACACCCACTCACACAGGCTCCACATTACAAAGCTGCGTGGAGAGTCAGGCTGTTGGCCCCAGCACAGAGCTGCAGTTATCACCAGAGCACTACTACTACCTCCTGAAAAGTTTATCAGTGTCGGCACTGTGATCAGGACCAGTGTGGCGGGCAGGGTTGCCAACCACCCCTATCTTTGCACAATTCTGAAATAGGAGTGTGTGTGTGTGTGTATGTCTATCCATTGGTTTGTGGCTGCCTATACCTCACTGGGCCCACAATGTCCCACTGTTACCAGTGTTAGCCTGCATATGTGCATAATGAGGAGCAAGGTATTGTGGGTATGGCCCAGACAGGGCGGATTGGCCATGATGCATCTTCACAGGGTGTGGGGCAATGGCTGGGACACTGTAGTGCCCGACCACCGCCTGCATGGACAGGGTAGCCACAGCATGGCATGCTGGGAGAGCACTCACTCTGACCGAGCAGTGACCATGGCATGTCTAGGTTCCCACATAACACTCTACACTATTTGCCTCCAGTGCTACTTGTGTGTTCTGAGTGTTGTCCCCACCTTCCCCAATCACTGAGCTACCTAATTGGTGCACATAGTTCCTCTGCAAATATGCATTGTGGATTGGTTAGTGGATTGTCTACAGTTAGACTGTGTATGGTTAGAAAACCTTGTGGAGTTGTGTGGGTGTAGTCTGACTGTGCTATCTACTGGTGAATGGCAGACAGTGGTGTGAGGCAGTTGGTGTTTTCCAGACCTAGCTCCAGTATTGCTGCTGGTCTGCCCCTGTCCCAGTCACAGGTATGGTTCTGGCTCATCAACCCTGGAGGACTATCTTATACCAGCAGGATTGAGGTTGTTTCAGCAGAGTTCAGGCACCTGTCCCTTACCTACAAAAAGGGTGATTGTGGACCCTTTGGGGTGTATAGTGTATACCACTTTGCCCTGTAGAGTTACTGCTACACAAGCCTCATGCAAGTCTAGAAATTCTTTTGCTGTGATAGCAGGTGCCCATGTCAGCCAGACCCTAACACGGGGTATGCACTAATCTGGGTGGTGTCTGATCCCAGAAGGCCACATGTGAATGCGGGATACAGGTGGACTGCAAGGAACACCTGTCACACACTGGTAATGGTGATCTATTTACAGTACATTTCAAGGACCTCGCATAAATTTCCTACCTCAAAACATTACAGGATCACGATCCTACCTCCAAGACATTACAGAATCTCAATCCTAGCACGCCTCTCAAACAGCCCCATTTTGTATATATGTATATAGCTCATTATGTAAATAGTTCATCGATATAATATTTATTTATTTATTTAACATTTTTTATATACCGCACTATTTAACATCAGCGCGGTTCACAAATAACACAAATGTCCAGTGTGGGGGGTCTACATTGGACTTACAGTAAAACAAGGAATTTAGACTTGGACAACAGGTAAAACTATGTACATAACTCTTCCATACATCTATGCATGTTATTTAAAGGTCGCTGTGAAGTGTAGAATCGAGGTCAGTCGGGTGATTAGCTGGGAAAGGAGGGTTGGAAGGTCAGAGAGGGTGATTGGGGTGTCTGCTCAATGGATGTTGGGTAGGGATGAGATGTTGCTACGTGATGTCGTCTGAGTTGGAAAAGCATTGAAGGAAGAGGTAGTGCTTCAATGCCTTTCTGAATTGATGAAGGTTGTTTATGGCACGGATGTTGGTTGGTAGGTTGTTCCAGCATGAGGGTGCGGATAGAGCAAAAGCGCGGGCTCTAGAGGTTTTGGTGCATTTGGTGATGGTTTTCAGGAGTATTAGGGAGTTGGTGGCGGCAGATCTTCTCAGTCTCAATCTCAATATAACGCAGATCTTCTCAGTCTCAACCTCAATATAACGCACTGCCCCACACACTACACTTCTCAGTTCTCACACTGCATGCTAAAATGGTAAATAAAGGCAAAAGGAAAGGTTAAAATGGTAAATAAAGGCAAAAGGAAAAGGAGACCGCTATGGTTTTCGAAGGAAGTAGCTGAAAAAGTGAAGAAAAAGAGGGAGGCCTTCATGAAATACAAGAGATCACAGAGAGAGGAAGACAGGCATCTGTATTTGGAAAAACTTAGAGAAGCTAGCAAAGTAGTCAAGAAGGCAAAGATTCAAAAGGAGGAGGAAATAGCCAATGCAATAAAATGGGGGGATAAGACATTTTTCAGATATATTAGTGAGAAGAGGAAGGGCAAAAGTGGTATTGTCAGACTCAAGGGTGCAGGGGGGGAATATGTAGAAGCTGATAAGGATAAAGCGGAATTGCTTAACAAATATTTTTGTTCTGTGTTCACAGATGAAGAACCAGGAGCAGGACCTCAGAAAACACCCACAAATAGGAACAGAAGCGAGGGACATCTTGAACAATTTTCAGAAGACTGTGATCGTGAGAAACTAGCTCAACTTAAATTAGACAAAGCGATGGGACCGGATGGGATACACTCTAGAATACTGAGGGAACTTGGGAACGTTCTAGCAACTCCACTGACTGACCTTTTCAATGCCTCGTTGGAGTCGGGAGTGGTGCCAAAGGACTGGAGAGAGGCTCATGTGGTGCCTTTACACAAAAGCGGAAGTAAAGATGTGGTTGAAAACTACAGGCCAGTTAGTTTAACTTCGGTGGTGAGTAAATTATTTGAAACGCTGCTGAAAGAGAAAATAGAGAGGTTTCTGGAGTCCAGCGGATTACAGGATCCGAGGCAGCATGGATTCACCAGAGGCAGGTCTTGTCAGACAAATCTGATTGATTTCTTTGACTGGGTGACCAGGGAGTTGGACCGAGGGAGAGCTCTAGATGTGGTGTATTTAGATTTCTGTAAAGCCTTTGACACTGTTCCTCACAGGCGACTTATAAACAAACTGAGCACCCTAGGGATGGACCCTAAAGTTACTGCTTGGGTTAGAAATTGGTTGGGTGGGAGGCGACAAAGAGTACAAGTAAATGGAGCTCACTCTGAGGAGTAGGATGTTACCAGTGGTGTGCCCCAGGGATCTGTCCTTGGTCCGATTCTTTTTAACATCTTTGTTAGTGATATAGCGGAAGGGCTGTCGGGTAAGGTTTGCCTCTTTGCAGATGATACCAAAATCTGCAATAGAGTTGACACCCAGGAAGGTATAGATAACATGAGGAGGGATCTAGCTAAGCTTGAAGAATGGTCTAGAATTTGGCAGCTGGGATTTAATGTTAAAAAATGTAAGGTCATGCATTTGGGCTACAGCAATCCAAGGGAGCAATACAGTATAGGAGGTGAAGTACTTTTGTCCACTAAAGAAGAGCGGGACCTAGGCGTGGTTGTGTCTGATGATCTTAAAGTAGCTAAACAGGTAGAAAAGGCGACGGCAAAATCTAGAAGGATGCTTGGGTGCATACAGAGAGGAATGGCTAGCAGAAAAAAGGAGGTGATAAATTGTAGTAGGACCAGCAACCACAGTCCTGCTGGCAGAAGACAGCCATCCAGAGCTGTTGGGCCCGAGCCATACCTGTGACCATGGCAGACCAGCAGTAATGCTGGGGGGCGGGGTAGGCCAGGGAAACCTCAACTGCCCCACACCACAGTCTGCAATTCACTAGCAGACAGCACAGTCACACTGTACCTGCAGCCCCCTACAAAATGTTCTAACCATGCACAGACTAACTGCAGAAAGTCCACTAGCCAGTCCATAGTGAATGCTCACAGGGGAACCCCTATGCACCCAGAGATGGAATGTACAGCACAGACACCAAGCAGGTATCTCAATGATTGGCCCTCAGAACTAGAAACACACAGGTATCACTGGAGACAAATAATGTAGAGCACTATGTGGGAGCATAGACATGCCATGGTCACTGCTCAGTCAGGGTGGGAGTGACCTCACAGAATGTCATGCTGTGGCCTCCCTGTCCGTGCAGGTGGTGGTCGGGCACTACAGTGTCCCAGCCATTGCCCCACACCCTGTGCAGATGCATTCTGGCCAATCTGCCCTATCCAGGCCATACCCACAATACCTTTCTCCTCATTATGCATATTTTATTTTATTTATTTATTTTTATTTCTTATATACCACGCTATTATAATCAGTGCGGTTTACATTTGAACAGAACATACAAGAATGTAACAAGTTACATCGAGTTTTTACATTGAACAGGGAAAGTAAACATGGAGGAAAAAACCGAGGGAAACTATGTACAGATTATATACAAATTATATACAAATTATGGATACTCTTACAAGAAAATCTAGAAAACGTTACCTAGAGGCCTGGGCTCATGGGTCAGAGCAGCAGGATAACGCTCGTAACAGTGGGACATTGTGGGCCCAGAGTGGTGTAGGCAGCCACAAAACAAAGGATAGACATATAGCAAACAAAGAATAGCCTTACCACAAACTTAACCACAATCTCCTCCTGACCCTTGCACTACTGCTATTTTATGTAAATAGTTTTTTCATGCTATAGAACTAATTGAATATTTATTCTATGTATATAGTTCTCCCATGTTATCCAAGTTTATACTCCTGTTATATGTAATACCGAACAGCCTGTTGTTCTGGTCTTTGTGTTCATCTGTAAACCGCGCTGATTATAAATAGTGCGGTATATAAAAAACTGAAATAAATAAATAAATAAATACACACACACTCCTATTGCAGCACTGTGCAATGATAGGGTTGGTTGGCAATACTGCCCGCCACACTGGTCCTGATCACAGTGCCAACATTGCTAAACTGTGCAGGGGGTAGTAGTAGTGCTCTGATGATAACTGTAGCTCCGTGCTGGGGCCAACAGCCTGACTCTCCATGAAGCTTTTGATAGTGGAGCTTGTGTGAGTGGGTGTTTTTACCCCTGTTTGACGTGGTGTTGGGGTTTGCACATGTTGATGTTGTATCTGCATTGTAGGGTAAAGTGTGGGGAGATCCTTTGCAGGACCCACAGCTGGGATTTGAACCTGTGACCTTTGGTCCCTGGACACACTAGCTGTGTATACTGCACCACACTGTTGCCACAGAGGAGTAGCAGTCCCTGGGGCTACCCTTACTTTCCTCAGGCAGACCTTTTCTGTTGCACTGCACACCACGTACTGGTACAGGGCATGGCCTAGGTCCACTGCAGGCGGGTGGCACTGCTCCCTCCAGCACAAACACCTCCCCCCTGCCATGCCAACATGACCATATGCTGCCGGTGCTGGTCGTGCACAGTCCCAGGCTGTCCACTGTGCAGTAGGCGGGTGCCTAGGGTGCAGTGTCTGGGGTGGTGAGGCATACATGGACTTCCACAAATCCCCCCCATCACTGCCTACCAATGTTATGTCCCTTCCACATGGAGAAGTGATGGCTGGGGGGATGTCAGGCCGGTGTTCTAGCAACTAATGGCTAGGGTGGTCTGGGTAGCTGTAGGTGGAGTGTGTTGTTACTGCTGACTGTGGACAGGCTAGGGCATGCACCTCAGGTACGCTGTACCCAGTTTGGCCTACTGGGTGTATATATGTTTCCGACAACGTGTGGGCACACCCTGCAATGCCTTACTAGGGGCTGCTGTAAAGTGTGTTCAGTTAGCTGGGTCTACGAACTGTTTGGGACCCATCCTGGGTGTGGTCTATGGACCCTTGTTAGTGTGGTCCCCAGATGTGCACTGCTTGCCATATTACAGGCATAGTGGTACCTGTGTGACTTTTAGGGTACTTGCTGGGTAAGGTCCCCTGGATGGGATACTGTAGAACACGGACTACTGGGCATGTTTGGCTCTGGTCAGCTGCTGTCCTGCTGATTTCCAGTTTCTATGTTCCTATGTGCCACCTGGGCAATGGCCTAGTTCACTCTGTGCCCCAGCTGCCCCCATTGCATGCCCTGCCAGCAGCCCCCCTATGCCCCATTTGCACCATCACCATAGTGGCCTTTTATACTTGGTCACTATACTGTTGCTGCAGATGGAGCACTACTATCACCTTTCTTGGGCTCCCTGCCTAGGCTGTACATTGCTGACACTTAAATCATTTCTCTCTCCTGCAAATGTGAATCTAAAGCCAGGTTTTCACTCGCGGTAGTTTCCAGCCCTTCAGTTATTTATTTATTTTATTTTTATTTGCAATTTCTTCTATACCACACTATTTATCATCAGCGCGGTTTACAGACAACCAAAACTGTACAATGTGTAACATTCTAACATTGACATTTACAGAGAACAGGGAAATAAAACATGGAGAACGGGGGAAACTATATACACTATGTACAACTTAGAAATAGGAACAGTTCGGCATGTTTGTCTTTAGGGGGAGATTGACGAGAGGGTAGTTGAAAGAAGGCCTGACGACGGCCAAGGCTGAATCAAGGCTAGGATAAAAGGATTAGGTGATGTTGTCAAGAGTGGAGAAGTGTTGTAAGAAGAGGTAGTGTTTGATTGCCTTCCTGAACTGGGAGAGGTTGGTTATGGCATGGAGGTCTGCAGGGAGGGAGTTCCAGCAGGATAGTGCATAAAGAGAAAAAACACAGCTGCTCGTTGTCTTTGAGCATTTGGTGATGGCCTTTGGTAGAAGCAAGGTGTTGCAGGCTGTTTATCTTCTCGCTCTGTTGGGGGGGGGGGGTGTAAAAGGTCTGAGAGTCTGTTAACTGCTTTAAATGTCATCGTTAGTGCCTTGAAGGTGATCCTGAGGTGGACAGGGAGCCAGTGCAATTCCTTTAAGATGGGGGTAATATGGTCTGCTCTTGATGCTCCGTAGAGGGTTCTGGCTGCAGTATTCATCGCGAGTTGGAAGGGTTTGAGTGAGCTCTTTGGAAGGCCGAAAAGGGTGGAGGTGGCGTAATCAAAGTGAGGAAGTATTAGAGCTTGAAAGACAGTTCTGAAGTCATTTGGATCCAGAATCCGTTTCATCTGTCCTAGGATCCGAACTTTGTGGTAGATTGCCTTGACGGTATTGCTTATCTGGGCGTGCATGTCAAGGCGCTGGTCAAGTATTAAACCCAGGTAGCGAATCGTCATCTTGGAGGTGAGTTCAGCATTGTGAACCTTGAGTGATGAGGGTGGGGAGAACGTCTGGTCCCTGCTGATAAAGAGAACCTCCGTCTTTTTGAAATTTATTTTGAGTTCTTGGGCTTGTAACCAGTCTGTGACAGCGTCGAAGCAAGCTGAGAGTTGGGAGAGGTCTGGTTGGAGTGTGGATATTGGGGTGAACATTAGGACATCGTCAGCGTATAGTAGACAGTCAATATTGAATGACCGGATAAGGTTGCATATCGGTTGCATATATATATGTTCCCCGCGTTGGTGTCACGGGAGCCTCTCCCTGCCCACTCTCCACCCATTGACCCCCTTCTCTCCACCCTCCCTCCACCCTCTGCAGGGTTTACTGCGGCCGTGAACGCTAACGCTCGTTAGGTAACGTTAACGCACGTTGACGTTACATAGCCCGCGTTAACGTTACATAACACGCATTAACGTAGCCACTGCTACGTTACCGCAGTTTAGTAAACATACCCCCATGTCTTTCTGACGGTCCCAGAGAAAAGAAATTTGAACGTCACCAGCCAGAAGATTCCACTGCTGTAGTCTGGAACCCAAAAGCTCACCTTTATTCTTCGGGAGATCCAAATCCCTGACAGGGTCGTTCAATTCACCTTGCGTTATGAGGTGTGGCTCATTACCAGTGGCCAGAAGAATCTCTGGGTCATGTGAGGTTGACGGTTCATGACTACAAACTTCTTCCTCTTCCTCACTTGATTCTAATGATAATGATTCTGACATTTTGGGAATCGGCAACCCTTCTCCATGAGGCACTTCGTGTATTGCAGATGGAATGTTTGAATATTGCACAGTCCACTTACTCTTTCTGGATATGCCTTTCTGAATTGGAGGAACCATGCAAAAGTAGCAATTGCAGACGTGATCCGTGGGCTCTCTCCAGATCATTGGAACTGCAAAGGCATTGATTGCTCTTTCCCATTCATCCATTGCCTGAGATTTGTTGCACATGTATTGCAGCATATGTGTGGCGCCCAGCTCTTATCCTTATCTCCTATTCTGCAGCCAAAATATAAGTTATAGGCTTTCTTAACCGCCACAGTCATATTTTGTTTTTGTGATGTAAAAGTCACTTCACCACAAATATAGCAGAAATTATCTGCATTATTAACACAAGTACGATGCATCGCTGAATACGCTGTGATTGACCTATCGGCATAAAATAATGCAAAATAATTAATTTTTAATTTTTCTGTGACTAATACACCTTAAGATTTATACTGTCAAGTGATGCAAATTTAAATACTGATTGCATCATCTATTGGTTGCAAGTAGAGATTACGCAACCTCATGCAAATGTTGCATAATACACAGTTAATGGCCCCTAATGACTAATTAATAACATATATCTTAGCAACGACCTAATCAGCCATTTTCATTATGATTTCTGTGTTCAGCAGTCTTAAATTAGTTTAGAAAGCTGCTTTCGTGGCCGAAGCATTTTGGCTGTTGAACAGTGTTATCTGGCTCCTTGATGATTAGCGGTTGTAGTAATGGTGGAGCTAACCTGTTATATCTCGATAAATTGGGTGACCTGCACCGAGCAGTGGGTACACCCCTAAACAAAGGCATGGGGAGGGGTGACAGAGTGGCAGGTGCACCAACTTTTGCCACCTTGCTGGGCAGATTAGATGGACTATGCTGGTCTTTATTGGGCATCATCTACTATGTTGCTATGTTAGATGGGAGGTGACTACAGAGTGGCTAAATATCTTAGTAGTGTGTTCAGAAAGGAAGGGGCAAATTTCACTGATGTAGTGGAAAAAGAAATGACAGGATTTAGCTGTCAGTTGGATCTGTATTGGAGAAGGAGAAGAAGGAAACAGGGAGGAGTAGAATGTAATCCACAGCGACTGAGAAATCAGGAAGGGGGTAGGTGGACTTAAGGGGAAAAATAAGAAGTTCTGTTTAGGCCATGTTCAGTTTCAAACAGCACTGAGACATCCAGGCAGCAGTTTCAGATAGGCATACAGAGATCCGAGTCTGGATTGCCAGAGAGATTTCAGGAACAAATGAACTTTTAAATTTATGTATTTATTTATTTAACTGATATCAATCTAATCGAGAACCTTTGGAAAGAGGTGAAATCTGCAATTGCTAAAAGGAATCCTGGAAACATTCATCTGCTGAAACAATCTGCAGTTGAAGAGTGTGAGAAACTAACAGCAGACAAATGCAAGAAACAAATGCAAGATGGTTATAAGAAACGTTTGGAGGTTTCATCACTGCAAAGGGTTGTACAAGCAAATATTAGTGAAGGGTGCCATTAATCCTGTCCAGGTCATATTTTGTTTTCTTCTCAGAAATTACTATGCCTAAGTTGCACAGACATCTTTTTTTTGTATACCTTTGAAATACTATTCAAAACGATATAAGCAAGTTGGAGTTGATGCAGAGGGTGGCTACTAAAATGGTTAGTGGTCTTTCATTATGTAGTATATGAGGACAGACTTAAAGATCTTAATATGTATATTTCAGAGGAAAGGTGGGATAAGGGTGATATGATAGAGACATTTAAATATCTCTGTAGCATAAATGCACAGGAGGAGAACCTCTTTCGATTGAAAGCAGAAAGCAAGCTCTGCTACGAGGGGACATAGGATGAGAGTGAAAGGTGATACACTTAGGAGTAATATGCAGAAATATTTCTTTATGGAAAGAGTGATAGATGCGTGGAATAGTCTTCCAGTGGAAGTGGTAGAGATGAAGACAGTATCTGAATTCAAAAAAGCATGGGACAAACATAGAGGATCTCTAAAGATAAAAAGGGGACTACTATAGTTGTCACACCAGGGCTTTCTTTAAAAGCAAGCAGCACTCGGCGCACCTGCGCCTGGCGAGTCTGCGCCTGAGGGCCTTGCAAGAGGGCCCTTTGGCATGGCTCTTATGTGGGAACCTTAGTTAGACATAGGAAGCCTGCACTCCTTGGCAGATGAGCTTAATAAGGTACACTAACAAGGTAGCCCTTTCAGGAATTCTATATGTCTGACCCCCTGTACTAATCTTTACTGCCTGCTTGTTTTCACAGTAACATTTCTGCCTTAATTTCATTGGGTATATTACAATTCATAATGACTTCTTTTGACATTTTTATTACGTTCTCTCCACTTTTCCAAACATCTGTAGCACCGTCCCCTACATACCCTTACATACTGTTATTCACTCTCGACCCCCTTTAGTAGCTCGCACTCTCTACAATAACAGTGTTAGACCACCTTGTCGCCTGATTAGGAGTCAAACCTTGCCATTGGTACAAACACTTCACCTTCAACAATCTCTTCTTAATAAGCATCAACTGAAATGTTCATTTATTAATGCACGCTCAGCATGACATAAAATCCAGGTTCTGTCTGACTACCTCTCTGATAATCACCTTGATATTCTTTGTTTTATAGAATCCTGGTTCACAGAATTAGATAATACTTTAATTAATCAACTTGCAACTGCCAGCTATAACATTTTCAGCTGCCCGAGAGCCAAACGCAGGGTGGTGGTGTCATTATTTTCACAAAGAAAAACCTTAACTTTAGACTACTAACTTCTTCCTCAAGTATGGATCTAGACACTATTGCAGTTAGCAATGGCTCCATAATGATCCTTCTTATTTATAAGTCTCCTACTGCTAACCCAGATAACTTAGACTTTCTATTGGAACTAGTATGCAGATATGACTCCTCCACCAAATCCCTTTTATCCTTAGGTGATCTTAACCTCACCACAGTTCCACTCAGGGCTTCAATAGCCTTTATGAATGCTATGGAGGTGCTAGGATATACGTAAGCCATCAATCACCCTACACATATTAAAGGTAACATTAGATTTAGGGGTATGTTTACTAAACTGTGGTAATGTCACCCGCGTTAGGTTCCGTGGTAATGGTACAGATGCCCATATAAAGGCATGGGCGGTGCATCGTTAAAGCAAGCTGTATCAGCTAATGCGCGTTACAAGGCGCCTTAGACTAACGTGCGTTACAAGGCACCTTACATATAAGGCATCTTAAAGGCGCCTTGTGGTGCTATAGATAGGTCCTGCTGTACATCCCCATCACTACCAGTGTGTAATAGGTGTTCCTTGCAGTGCAGCTGATGGTAATTTGGTATCAATCTGTACCTTGCAGTCACATGTGGCCCTTTGGGACCAAACACCACCCAGATTAGTGTGTACCCTGTGTTAGGGTCTGGCTGACATGGGCACCTGTTTTCAGGGTAGAGGGGTTTCTAGACTTGCATGAGGTTTGTGTAGCAGTGCCTTTATAGGTCACAGTGGTATACACTACATACCCCAAGAGGCCCACATCACCCTTTTTGTAGATAAAGGACAGGTGCCCCTGCCCCGGTGAAGCAACCTTCATCCTCCTGGTATAAGACAGCCCTCCAGGGCTGGTGGGCCAGGAGCAGGGGCAAACCAGCAGCAACGTTGGGGTTAGGTCTAGAAAACCCCAACTGCCTCACACCACTGTCTGCCAGGCACCAGCAGACAGCCCCTCATAAGTGTGATAACTGCAGACAGTCCACTAGCTACTCCATAGTGCATGCTCACAGAAGAACTATGTGCAGCAAGCAGTCATCTCAGTGATTTGTGCCCCAGCAGTGGGAACACAAAAGTGTCACTGGAAGCAGAAAATGTAGAGTGCTATGTGGGAACCTAGACATGCCATGCTCACTGCTTGGTTAGAGTGAATGCCCTCCCAGCATGACATGCTGTGACCAAACTGTCCATGCAGGTGGTGGTTGGGCACTACAGTGTCCCAGCCATTGCCCCACACCCTGTGAGGATGCATCCTGGCCAATCCGCCCTGTCCAGGCCATATCCACAACACCTTGCTCCTCATTATGCACATATTCAGGTTAACGCTGGTAAGAAAACGATATAAGCAGGTTAACCTTTCCCTTCCACCTGCTCCCCTTTCTCCCCCACCTCGCTGAACCTGAATGTACTTTCTGACTGTACTTAACTCTGTTTCGTCCTCCGCTGTATTGCCTGTCCCTTTACTCTATCTCTCCACCCTATCCTGTCTCTTCAATTTTTTGGAGTTCTTTTTCCTTTTTCCTTTTCAGCGGCCCATATATTTTATTATTGTACACAACTCTGGTGCCACTGGTAAAGAGCGGTATATTAAATGTGCAAATAAAGATAAAGATAAAGAATAGTGGGACATCTTGGGCCCAGAGAGGGGTGGGCAGCCACAGAACAATGCATAGACACACACACACACACACACACACACTCATAAGATATGCCATACTGGGTCAGACCAAGGTCCATCAAGCCCAGTATTCTGTTTCCAACAGTGGCCAATCTAGGTCATATGTACCTAGCAGTTTCCCCAAGGGACACAGGTTCCACAATGCTTGTATTGGTTCAAGCATTGATATCCTGGGTCCCTTCTTAATAATGGCTTATGGACCTTTCCTCCAGGAACTTGTCCAAACCTTTTTTAAACCCAGCTACACTAACAGCCTTTACTACATCCTCCGGTAACAAATTCCAGAGTTTGATTACACGTTGAGTGAAAAAATATTTTCTTTTATTAGTCTTAAATAGTTTACCCTGTAGCTTCATTGCATGTCCCCTAATCTTTCTATATTCTGATAAGGTAAACAATCGATCTACGTTTACCCGTTCCACTCCGCTCATTAATTTATAGACTTCTATCATATCTCCCCTCAGCCGTCTCTTTTCCAGGTTAAAGAGCCCTAACCTTTTTAGCCTTTCTTTTTTAATTTAATTTAATTAACAGGTTTTTTTATACCGCTTCTTCCATTGATCAGATGCGGCTTACATATAACAACAATCAACAGAGCAGGCTGTTTTACATATAACAGTAGTAACTTGGAGGTTGCATTTACTATTTAACAGTTAACAAGTAACAATTAGAGAACTATATACAATTGTACAGGATTAAACTATATACAGAGTTATTTGTTGTTCAGTTTTCAATGCATTATTTTAGTGTCACAGTACTTCATTCCTTATCTTAATATGTGTCATCTATGGTAGAGTTATCCTTTATCGAGCTGGATGGTGCTGGGTGAGTTTGTTTCGGAGCCATAGTGCAGTGTGAAGAGATGAGTTTTAAGTTTTTTTCTAAACTCCTTGATTTCAGGTAATAGTCTTAATTCTTTTGGAGTTGCGTTCCACAAAATGGGGGCTGCGTGGGAGAAGGCTTTCTTATTAGTGGATTTTTTGGCCCTAATGAATTCTTTTGGTATTGTTAGTTTATTTAGCTGGTCTCTCCTTTGGGGGTTATGGGTGGGTTCTGTTTTGATGAGGTTGTTTATTGTCCAGGGTGCGGTTTTATTTATGCTTTTGTAGGTGGTTAAGAGAGTTTTGTATTCAATTCTGCTTTGAATTGGGAGCCAGTGTAAATATTCTAAAATCGGGGTAATGTGTTGGAATGGAGGGGCCTTTGTAATGGTCCTTGCTGCCGCGTTTTGAGCTAATTGTAGTTTTTTTACGGTTTGCTTTGTTACACCAAGTAAGATTTGATTTGCACAGTCGAAATGGGGGGTTATGATAGCTTGTATGACTCGTTGAAAATCCTGTAAGAGCATTAGTGGGCGGAGTTGCTTTAATATTTTCAGTTTAAAGTAGACTTTTTTTGTTATATTTCTTACGTAGGTATCCATGTTAAGGTGTCTGTCCAGAATAACTCCCAAGTATCTTATTTCAGCTTTTAGTTTGATGTCGTTATTCTGCAAAGTTATATGTGCTGGGGGAATGAAGGTTGTGCTTTTGGTTACTATTAGAGCTTCAGTTTTTGCGTGGTTGATGTAGAGGTTTTTTTCATTTAGCCAGGTGGTTATTTCATTGAGGCATTCGTTAATTAGTTGTATAGGGATGTTAGGTATTCTTCATAGGAGTATCCTTCCATCCCCTTTACCATTTTGGTGGCTCTTCTCTGAACCTTTTCTAATAACTCTATATCCTTTTTAAGATACGGCGACCAGAACTGCACACAATATTCAAGGTGTGGTCTCACCATGGAACGATATAGAGGCATTATAATATCCTTTGTTTTATTTTCCATTCCTTTCCTTATCATACCTAGCATTCTATTTGCTCTCCTGGCCGCCGCTGCACACTGGGCCGAGGGTTTTAACATGGTATCCACAATGACGCCTAAATCTTTTTCCTGGGTGGTGGTTCCTAATGTGGAACCTTGCATCGTGTAACCATAGTTTGGGTTGTTCTTCCCTAGGTGCATAACCTTGCACTTGTCCACATTAAATTTCATCTGCCATTTTGATGCCCAGTCTTCCAATTTATCAAGATCCTCTTGCAATTTTCCACAATCCTCTTGGGTTTTAACAACTTTAAATAGTTTTGTGTCATCTGCAAATTTGATAACCTCACTCGTTATTCCACTTTCCAGGTCATTTATGAATATGTCAAAAAGCAGCGGACCCAGCACAGATCCCTGGGGTACACCACTATTCACCTTTCTCCATTGGGAAAATTGGCCATTTAGCCCTACCCTCTGCTTTCTATCTTTTAACCAGTTCCTGATCCACAATAGTACACTGCCTCCTATCCCATGACTCTTTAGTTTTGCCAAAAGTCTCTCATGAGGGACCTTGTCAAAGGCTTTCTGAAAGTCCAGATTTACAATATCAACCGACTCACCTTTGTCCGCCTGATTATTCACTCCTTCAAAAAAAACATAACAGATTAGTAAGACAAGATCTTCCTTGTCTAAAGCCATGTTGGCTGTCTCTCATTAGTTCATGACTATCTACATGCTGAGTAATTTTATTCTTTATGATGGTTTCTATCATTTTTCCCGGTATTGACGTCAGGCTCACCAGTCTGTAGTTTCCCGGATCACCCCTGGAACCCTTTTTAAAAATTGGTGTTACATTGGCGATCCTCCAATCTTCAGGTATTAGAGATGATTTTAATGATAGTTCACAGATTACTAATAGCAGGTCTGCAATCTCATATTTCAGTTCTTTCAATACCCTTGGATGTATACCATCCGGCCCAGGTGATTTGCTACTCTTCAGCTTATCTAATAGTTGTAATACATCTTCTCGATGTATCGATATTTCCTTCAAATCTTCTGCACCTTTAAATACCACTTCAGTCATGGGTAACATCCCTACATCTTCCTCAGTAAAGACTGAAGCAAAGAATTCGTTCAGTCTCTCCGCTATCGCCTTGTCGCCTCTTAGTGCTCCTTTAACCCCTTTATCATCTAATGGACCCACTGACTCTCTCACAGGTTTTTTGCTACGAATGTACTTGAAAAGGTCTTTACTTCGCGTTTTTGCTTCCGCAGCAAGCTTCTTCTCAAATTCTCCCTTTGCCTGCCTTATCAATGCCTTGCATTTGACTTGCCAGTGCTTGTGCTGTTTCCAGGTTTCGTCGCTTGGCTCTTTTTTCCATTTCCTGAAAGATGCTTTTTTGGCAACAACAGCCTCTCTGACCTCAACTTTAAACCATGCTGGCAGTTTTTTGGACTTCTTTCCACTTTTCTTAAAGTGTGGAATACAGCTGGTCTGGGCTTCCAAGATAGTATTTTTCAACAACAGCCAAGCCTGATGTACGTCTTTAACCTTTGCAACTGCTCCTTTTAGTTTTTTCTTGACTGTTTTTCCTCATTTTATCATAGTCTCCCTTTCAAAAGTTAAAAGGTAGTACTGTGGATTTCCTTACTATCCCTCCTCCACTAATTAAATCAAAGGCGATCATGCTATGATCACTATTGCCAAGTGGCCCCAACAACCTTATCTCTTGCACTAGATCTGGTGTTCCACTAAGGATTAGGTCTAATATGGCTTCCCCTCTGGTCGGTTCATGAACCAGCTGCTCCAAGAAGCAGTCATTTATTTCATCTAGGAACTTTATCTCCCTAGCATGTCCTGACGTGACACTGACCCAGTCGATACCGGGGTAGTTGAAATCACCCATTATTATTACTGTGCTGTAACTTTTGTTAGCTTCCTTGATTTCTTTGAGCATTTTATCATCCATTTGGTCATTCTGGCCAGGCGCTCGATAGTACACCCCCACAGCAGATTTTGTTTCCTGCAAAACTTTAATCCTTTCTGACTCAATGCCCTCTCTAACATAGAGAGCAACCCCTCCACCAATTTGATCAGCTCTATCATTACGATATAGTTTGTACCCAGGTATCACAGTGTCCCACTGGTTGTCGTCCTTCCACCATGTCTCTGATATTCCAATCATATCTAACCTTTCATTTAGTGCTATATATTCTAACTCTCCCATCTTATTTTTTAGACTTCTAGCATTTGCATACAAGCATTTTAGAGAATGTATTTATCCATATTAATTTGTCTGTTAGACATGAGTAATTTGGGATCTTTAAGCTCTGTCTGCTCCTTACTTGAGGGCATTTGGGCTACTTTACTCTTTTGTGGAACCTCTCTGCTTTTGGTAGTATCCTTCAAAGATACATTCTTCCGAACCATCTGCTCTTGGGCGACTGTCGGCTTTCCCCTAATATCTAGTTTAAAAGCTGCTCTATCTCCTTTTTAAAGGTTAATGCCAGCAGCCTGGTTCCATCCCGGTTAAGGTGAAGCCCATCCCTTCGGAAGAGCCCCTCCTTTCCCCAGAATGTTCCCCAGTTCCTAACAAATCCAAACCCCTCATCTCTGCACCATTGTCTCATCCACGCATTGAGACTCCGGAGCTCTGTCTGCCTTTTGGGTCCTGCGCGTGGAACAGGAAGCATTTCGGAGAATGCTACCCTGGAAGTTCTGGATTTCAACTTCCTACCTAAAAGCCTAAATTTAGCCTCCAGAACCTCCCTACCACATTTTCCTATGTCATTGGTACCAACATGTACCAAGACAGCAGACTCCTCCCCAGCACTATCTAAGACCTTATCTAGGTGGCGCGTGAGGTCCGCTACCTTCGCACCAGGCAGGCATGTTACCAGGCGATCCTCACGTCCACCAGCCACCCAGCTATCTACATGCCTAATGATCGAATCACCAACTATAACGGCTGACCTAACCCTTCCCTCATGGGCACATGGCCCTGGAGAAACTTCCTCAGTGCGAGAGGGTTTTACATCACCTGGAGGACAGGTCTTAGTTACAGGATCACTTCCTGCCACACCAGGGTGATGCTCTCCTGTCACGTGACCTCTCTCCTCCATGGCAACAGGGATGCTGCCAGACTGGAGGTGGGACTTCAGGACTATATCCCTGTAGGTCTCGTCTATGTACCTCTCTGTCTGTCTTATGCTTTCCAAGTCTGCTACTTTAGCCTCTAGAGAACGGACTCGTTCCCTGAGAGCAAAGAGCTCCTTGCACCTAGTGCACACATAAGACCTCTCACCAACTGGGAGAAAATCATACATGTGACACTCAATGCAAAAGACTGGAAAGCCCCCATCCTGCTGCTGGACTGCTGTCTGCATCTTAGTTTTAAGTTTGTGTTTAGATCTAAGTTCTTTACTTACTAAGGGTTGCTATGGATATTTATACTAATAAAACTGAACCTAATACGTGTAATATACCTTGTTCACCTGAAGCGTAACTAATCTCAGGTCCTTAGTGTATGACTGATTTGGGTAATGAGCTTCACCTGAGAGCACCTCCTGTCTTTTAAGATGTGTAAGTACCTATAAAGCTACGATTATCCCAGGGGAGGGTGGGAGGGAATTAACACTTATTAAAAGAGGGCTGCTACACAGTACCCTGTCTTGTGCTGCTGAGGTAAGCTATATTCTGATTTGATTTAAATTATAGCTCTTAGCTGCTGCTAGGCTCTAACTTCTTATGAAATTTAAAGTACAAGCTCTCTGCTGGGTTCTAAATTTAACCAGAAAGCTCTTTTCTGTGTTGTAAATTTAAGCTAAAAGAACTTTGCTGATGCTAGGCCCTGAGTGACTATTAAATGTAAACTACAAGCTCTCTGCTGGGTTCCAAATGTAACCAGAAAGCTCTCTTCTGTGTTTTAAATTTAAACTAAAAGTACTTTGCTGTTACTAGGCCCTGAGTGACTATTAAATTTAAAGTACAAGCTCTCTGCTGGGTATGAAATTTAACCAGAGAGTTCTCCTCTGTGTTTTAAATGTAAACTTAAACTGCTGCTACTAGGCCCTGACTGATTTAACAAAAATAGTGGATCACAGATTAATTAGCTTTAATACAAAGAATTCCTTTTAGAAAATTACCAGAAGTAAATTCTCACAGTTGCAGATCTCCCTCCAGAAGCAACAGTCCCCCTTACCAGTCTTTCAATGCTCCTATTGCAGCATTGTGCAAAGATAGGGGTGGTTGGCAACCCTGCCCGCCACACTGTCCTGATCACAGTGCCGACATTGCTAAACTGTGCAGGAGGTAGTAGTAGTGCTCTGGTGATAACTGCAGCTCAATGCTGAGGCCAACAGCCTGACTCTCCATGCATCTTTGGATTGTGGAGCCTGTGTGAGTGGGTGTTTGTACCCCTGTGGAGCATATGTTGCTTTCTGCACTGTAGCGTAAAATATGGGGACATGCTCTGCAGGAACCACACCTTGGACTTGAACCTGTGAGCCTCTGCTTCTGGACAGACTGGCTGGGTGTACTGCATCACACTGTTGCCACAGATGCATGGTAGTCCCTGGGGCTACCTGTACTTTTCCTCAGCCAGACCTTTTATGTTGCACTGCACATCACATACTGGTAGAGGGCATGGCCTAGGTCCACTGCAGGCAGGTGCCACTGCCCCCTCCAGCACGGGCACACCCCCCCTGCCATGCTGACACGATCATATGCTGTCGGTGCTGGTAGTGTACAGTCCCAGTCCATCCATTGTGTGGGTAGGTGGTCACCTAGGGAGCGGGGTCTGGGGCAGGGGGCATACATGAGCATCCGCACATCCCCCCCATCACTGCGTACCAACAGTATGTCCCTTCCGCTTGGCTGGGGGAATGTCAGGTCAGTGCTCTGGTGACTGTTAGCTCGGCTGGACCAGGTAGATGTAGGTGGATTGTGTTTGGCCATTGTCAGCTGCTGTCATGCTGATTTCCGGTGTCTATGTTCCTAGGTGCCTGCCTAGTCTACCCTGTGCCCCAGCTGCCCCCGCTACATGTCCCGCCTGCAGTCCCCTAGGCCCTACTTGCACTATCGCCATAGTGGCCTTTCATACTTGGGCACAATGCTGTTGCTGGAAATGGAGCACTACTATCACGTTACTTGGGCTCCCTGTCTATGCTGTACATTGCTGACACTGAAATGGTTTCTCTCTCCTGCAAATGTGCATCTACTGCACGTTAACGTTACCTAACGAACATTAACGTTGCCTAACGCGCGGTCTGTAATGTTACCGCAGTTTAGTAAACATATCCCTGAGTTGAACATTTAAACAAACTATTCCTATCTCAGCATATAAACATAAAGCTACTCCTTCACTACATACAAAGGTATACCACAAATGTATGAATCCTCCTAAGAATCTAGCTATAACCCTCCTCACGTCACTATCTCAATAAGAGCTAGCTGACACACCACATGAGGTCGGTATGTGATTCTCACACTCTGTAATAGTAACAGGATCTACAGTATACCCTGCATGTAGATACTAGCACCCTGTAAATACTAGACTGTAAACATCCCTCTCATACCTCCAAGTTATAAGCCCTGTCAAATCTAAGTTCAATATTTAATGTAAAGTTAATGTTGTTTAAATGTAGACCACTTTGGGT
Organism: Ichthyophis bannanicus; assembly: GCA_033557465.1. NCBI lineage: Eukaryota > Metazoa > Chordata > Amphibia > Gymnophiona > Ichthyophiidae > Ichthyophis > Ichthyophis bannanicus. The sequence goes on from CM066032.1 coordinate 54,365,115, forward strand.
ACATGATGGAGTGATATAGAAAACGTGTGAAATAAATAAATACGTTTATTTTGATTTTATCCTGTTACTGTAAAGGGATCCACTGTGTCTGTCCCATGCCATTTTGAATTCTGTCACTGTATTTGCCCCTACCTCTTCCATCGGGAGGGCTTTCTAAGCATCCACCACCCTTTCAGTGAAAAAGCATATCCTGACATTGCCTTTCGGTTTACCTCCTTGCAGCTTCATGTTATGTTCTCTACTTTTACAGCTTCCCTATCTTTAGAAGAGGTTTGTTTGTTCATTAATACTCCCTAAGTATTTAAAGGTCTGAATCATATCTCCCCTGTCCCTCCTCTCCTCCAGAACGTACATATTTAGGGCTTCAAGTCTCTTCTCATAAGTCTTCTGACGCAGGCTCCAAATCATTTTGGTCACCTTCTTCTGAACCGTTTCCAGTCTTTTTATATCCTTTGCAAGATATGGTGTCCAAAACTGAACACAATATTCCAAGTGAGGCCTCACCAGCAACTTCTACAGTGGCATTAGTACCTCTTCCTTTCTGCTGGTAATTCCTCTATGCAGCCCAGTATCCTCCTAGCTTTTGCCACCGCCTTGTTTATTTATTTATCTGTATTTATATCCTGCTTTTCACCGGGTCAAAGCGGTGAAAAGCGCCAACTTGAGATCGTCAGAAATAATCACACCAAGGACCTTCTCAGGTCAGTGCACAGCAACCTCTTGCCCCCTATCACAAACATTTCCCTTGGATTTCTGCTTCCCAAGTGCATGACACTGCACTTCTTCGCCTTAAAGCTTAACTGCCAAGCATTAGACCATTCTTCCAACTTTTGTAGATCTTTCTGTATGTTCTATACTTCCTTGGGGAAGTCTATTCTGTTACAAATTTTTGTGTCATCTGCAAATGACAAAGGGGTATGTTAACTAAACCGTCCTAATGTTACCGGCGCTAGTTGCAGTGATAATGTGAAGAATGCCATATAAGGAGTGGGTGTTCCGGTCCCAAGGTAGCAAAAATCTGTATCATGCGATAGTGGGTGCTGTGGCACGTTAACATATGTTAACTGTAAGTTCATGCCAGCGGAGTGTTAGAAGCTATAAAGATGTAGCCCACTGGTTACTGCAATGCCTGCAGAGGCAGAGGTCATGGGTTGGATCCCACAGTGGTGTTATGTAAGAAGGCTATCTGAGGCAATTTGTTTTAATCTAAATCAGTGCTGTCTGAGGCATTTCCTTTTTTAAGTGAAATCAGTGCTGCCAGCAAAAACACCCTCACAGTGCTGTAACATAAGGTGCCACATAAGGTGCCCTATAGCGCACTCCATAGGGCACATTATAAAGTGCCCTGTCCGCCAAGGCACCTACTAATGTGCCCTATAGGGTGCATTATAGGGTGCCTTATGAGGCACCTTAAGGTTACTACAATGTGAGGGTGCATTTTTCTGGCAGCACTGATGTAAATCAAAAGGAAAAGCCTCATACAGCTTTATTAAACAACACCACTGTGGGATCAAACCCATGACCCCTGCTTTCACAGTCATTGAAGTAACCAGTGGGCTACATCTCTATAGCTACTAATACACTGCTAGCTGGCTTCAGAAAGACTGCATGTCACCACACAAACTGTCTGCTGTGGTTAGCAGGATAGGGTAAACCCACCCATACCCATGATGCACTGCACATGCAGATCAGCAGTCTACAGCTGATCACAAGATGGGGTATGCACCCCCACAGCACCTAGGCCTGGTAGGGGGAACTGACCATGTGTGTTACTGGCACAGAGTAGCTACAGAACGCGACATTGTGCAGGTCCTGTGCTCACCCTGAGGGTGAGGTGGGGCGCCCAGCACCAGGTCCGCAGCACCTGGCTTGGCTGAGATAAGTTATGCTGTAGGTTGCCATCAGTGCCACTGTGTGATAGGTAGTCCTTGCAGTCGCACCTAGGATGCACTTGTGTCCATCTGTGTTTCCCAGAACCATCTAGCCTTTGTAGAGTATGATACACCCAGAATAGTGCATATTCTGCGTGGGTGCTATGGTCACGTGTTATAAGTGAAGGGGGGTATTTGGACCCAAAAGTGGATTATGTAGTACCACCCAACCTGCCCTCTGTGACTCAGGATGGGGGACAGGATTTCTCACCAACAGATCTACATTGTATATCTCTGCAATGGTAGCAGTAGAGGGGGCCATCAACCCCAGTCCTGTTAGGGAACAGGCACCCTACAGGGCAGTCGATGCAGATCTGTACGCATCACATTAGGCAATGACAAACAGGGAGAACGCTGGAGCAGTTCAGCTGCCCCCCACCGCTATCTGACATTCACCAGCAGAGTACACAGTCAGTCTCCACCCACTGCATTCTGCAAGGCGTTCCAGCCATACACATACTAACTGCAGACAGTCTGCTAACTACTACATAGTGCATGTTCCTGGAGGAACTGTGTGCACCCAAAAATAGGATGTGAGCACACACACACCCCAAGCAGGTATATCAGTGATTGGTCCGCAGAAAAGAGAACCCATAAATATCACTAGAGAGAAATAGTGTATAGCACTATGGGGGAACCTAGCCATGCCGTGGTCACTGCTCAGTCAGAGTGAGAGTGACCTCCCAGCATGACATGCTGTGGCCACCCTGTCCATGCAGGTGGTGGTCAGGCACTACAATGTTTGGCCCTCCAGGATTGCAGTTGGGAAACTCTGCTCTAGGGATTGCACATGTTTATGGTGTCTGTGCTCTGTAGGGTAAAATATAGGCGTTTCAGGCATGTTTATTTTATCTGCAGTAAAGTTTCCGTCTTTATTACCATGGTTTAGTACTGGGTAAAATATGGGGACAGGGTTGGCAGGAGCCACAGCTGGGACTTGAATTTGTAACCTTCATTTCCTGAACACACTGGCTGTGTGCACTGCACCAAACTGTTGCCACAGGGGTAGATTACTCCCTGGGGATACCATGACTGTTCGTCAGACAGACCTTGTCTGTTGCAGTGCACGGCACCCACCTAAATGGGGCTTGGCTGTGGTCTGCTGTAGGCAGCTGCCTGTGGTGTGGGTTCTCGGGTAGGGGTGCCTACATGGACATACGCACATCCCCCCGGCACCGCCTGCCAATGTTCTGTGCCCTTGGGGGTACCTGCTGGGTAATATCCCCTGTGACACTGTGGGACACACACTCGTGCCCATGTTGGACTCTCATCAGTTGCTGTCTTGCTGCTTTACAGTTCAGCATTCCTATGTGCCACCTAGGCATCTGCCTTGTCCGCACTGTGCCCCAGCTGGACCACAGCATGTGCCGCCTGCAGCTCCCTGTATCCCATTTAAGCATCTGTAGAGTTGCCCTTTCCTACGTGCCCACTCTGCTGTTGCTGCACATGTGCACAACATAACAAACCTGGCCAATATAAACGACAAAAACCCTGATCACCGCTATTTCAATGTGGGATCATTCACTTTGTAGTGGGACAGAGCATAGGCCCTTCAAACATGATATCTTCCTTTTTACGCTTTGTCAGTAGTGTTGCTTTATGTTTATCATTAATATCACTATTGGCCAGCTTGGTTATTGGATTTCAAATGTGGTTCTGGTCATTTTCTATGTTTATTTGCCTTTTTGGTTCCTGCAAATGTATCACTACTATCACTTTTCTAGGTTTCCCTGCTTTTGCTGTACATTGCTGACTGAAATGGTTTCTCTCTCCTGCAAATGGTGTGAATCCTACCTGGAAGAAAGATGGCAATACGTGAAGTCTGGATCAGAGGAATCAAAACACTTCCATCAAAAACAAGGTGTACCTCAAGGCTCCTCGTTGTCCTCCCTTCTATTCAATATTTACATGCAGCCCATCTGCAACATCATAAGATCATTTAACGTGAGCTGTTTGATATATGCAGATGACATTCTTTTATACATGCCGTTCTCCACAACCCAAATGGACCTAGCACCACTAATAGACTGTTTCAATGCTGTCTCAGCGTGGCTTCAATCACAGAATCTACGCATTCAACATAAAAAGACGGAGGTTCTTTTCATCTCCAGAGACCCCAACTTTACTCCTCCATCCCATGTCAGTGTCAAGGAAGCTGACCTACTAACCAAAGAAACAATAAGGTACCTTGGAGTTACGTTGGACCAACGTCTAGATATGAAACACCACATAAGCAACATTGTCAAAGCTGTATATTTTAAAATCCGCACACTCAGACATCTGCGCTCCCTGCTGGACCCAGATGACTTCCGGACCATATACCAAGCGCTAATTCTGCCTCACTTCGACTTTGCAAACGCCATCTTTCAAGGGCTCCCTCAATCCACATTGGCCCCATTACAGCTGGCCATGAATGCTGCAGCAAGGGTCCTACACGGAGCCGCCAGAAGTGACCACGTGACTCCCATTCTCAAACAACTTTCACTGGTTACCTATCCATGGGAGGATCATCTTTAAAACCCTACTCCTTGCATTCAAGGTGATCAAGGGTATTTCCTCCGCCTCACTCACAGACCTTGTTCACATAGTGCCCCCCAACAGAGCCAGAAGAGCAATAGCCATAAACCTACTAGTAACACCTAAGGCATCGTCGAAGTGCAACATATCAACCACAAACAGGGCGTTCAGTTTCTATGTACCTAAATGCTGGAATGCTCTACCCCCTGACATTAGGGCTATCACCGACCTAGTGCAGTTCAGGAAGGCACTCAAATTCCATCTTTTCCTCCAATGCTACCCAACCACCAATGCCACCTAGACATCCCCTCTGAAGAATTGCCACAGTTAGGAAATAACCCTTACTCCTATTATGATATCATTACTTATTGCCATATAATTATTTCATGTATGCATATAGTTGTATATAGTTGACCCCTGTTATCCATGTTTGTACCCCTGTTCGATGTAAAACCTAACAGCTTGTTGTTATGGTCGTTGTGTTATAATGTAAACCGCGCTGATGCCGAATAGTGCGGTATATAAAAAATTGTAATAAATAAATAAATAAAATAAATAAATAAATAAAAATGTGCCTCTAGCGCGAGGTTTTCACTGGCGCTAATTTTCAGACCTTCATTTCACGGCGTTAGTGTGCATGGAGCCTCTCCCCACCCACTCTCTGCCCATTGACCCCTATCTCCACCCTCTGGGGAGCCTTACTCCACCCTTCAGACCCGGCTTTCATAGTGTTAGTATGCCTTAATGCTGCTGCCAACATTATCTCGCGATATGTGATGTTATTGCGCGATAACGTTACATTATCACGTGATAATGTTACATTATCGCGCGATAACGTTACATATCTCACGATTACGTCGGCGCTGCTACGTTAAGACGGTTTAGTAAACATACACCAAACTTTTCCATTCAGTCCTTCAGCAATATCACTTACAAATATATTGAACAATACCGGTCCCAGGACCGAACCCTGGGGCACCCCGCTAATCACACTCCTTTCATCACCAATGATTCCTGATCATAAAGTATAGGTTGAAATGGCTGTTGGTCCACTTGATCTTTATTGTATAATGATTTTGTATATTCTTTCCACCTTTTCTTGATCTTCTCAGGATCATTCAATGTGGATACTTGAGCATCTTGTAACATTCCAATTCGAGGCTGGAAATTTTTCTTTAACTCTCATAGCTTTAGGAAAGCCAATCTTGTTCTTCTTTTAATAGTTTCTACTTCTATTTCCTTGCATGCATCATTGCAGTACTTTTCCTTGTCTTGTCTTGCTGCACGTTGGAAATCTCTGTTGAGTTCAGTGACTGTCTCTCTTTCTCATCTGGCTTTAGCTTCTCTGCTTTTCTGGGCAATTTTCAGAGTTTCTTCGGTAATCCATTTTAGCCGTTTTTGCTTTTTTACCTTTTGTAGAGATTTCTCACTTTCTTCCGACACAACCTTCTTGATGTCATCCCATAACTCTTCTGGAGCTCTGTCATTTGTATCTAAAGCAGCAAATCGATTTTGCAGGCAGTCTTCAAATTCCGGTGGTATATTCTCAAGGTCATATTTTGCTACATTCATGAATGGCTTGTTCTTTTTCAACTTTAGCTTGAGTTTGCATACTAGTAGTCAGGGCCAGCCCGTCCATTGTGTGAGAATGTTGTTCGCACAGGGCCCTGCCCTTCAAGGGGCCCTGCACCACTGTAGGGGCTCTCCCTACAGTGGCTTCTGGCTCCCGGCAGATTCAGCAACAGCTCCCTACAGCCACCGAAGTAAAGAGCGTTGTTTTCCTTCACTTTGGCAGCTGTATTGTAATGTAGATCATGCGCCAGAGGTCAAAGGACATTTCCTGTGTCCTGGCTCTCTGCACGCCAGCAATCTACATTACAATACAGCTGCCGAAGTGAAGGAAAACAACGCTCTTCACTTTGGCGGCTGTAGGGAGCTGTTGCCACGCCTTTCAGGAGCTGCGAGCCGGGGCCTCTAAAGCCTCCCACGGGGCTCTTTAGCAAGGGGATAGGGGGGTCTAAGATTGGAAATGGGTGGAGTAGGGGAGTCTAGGATTGTAAATGGGTTGAGTGGGGAGGGGGTGGCACTGTGGCAGGATTGGAAATGGGCTGAGTTTGGGGAGGGCCTAAGACTGGAAATGAGCTGATTGGGGGGGGGGGGGCTAGGACTGCAAATGAACTGATGGGGAGAGCTAGGACTGGAAATTGCCTTTTGGGAGGGGGGGGGTAGGATTGGAAATGGGCTGAGTGGAGGGGCCTAAGATTGGAAATGGGCTGACTGAGGGGGGGGGGGCTAGGATTGGAAATGGCTGATGGGGGGGTCTAGTATTGGAAATGGCTGATGGGGGCTAGAATTGCAACGGGGATGTTGGGGGAGCTTGGACTGGAAATGGGCTTATGGGGGCTGGAATAGGACTAGAAATGAGCTGATGGGAGGGCTAAGACTGGGGGGGAGCTTGGACTGGAAATGAGCTGATGGGGGCTGGAATAGGACTGGAAATGAGCTGATTGGGGGGGCTGGAATAGGATTCGAAATGAGCTGATTGGGGGGCTAGGACTGGAAATAGGCTGAGTGGGGGAGAGGTTGGACTGGAAATGGGCTTATGGGGGCTGGAATAGGAGTGGAAATGAGCTGATTGGGGGATGAAATAGGAGTCAAAATGAGCTGATTGGGGGGGGGCTAGGACTGGAAATGAGCTGATGGGGAGGCTAGGATTGGAAATAGACTGAGTGTTTGGGGGGGGTTGGACTGGAAATGGGCTGATGGGGGTTGGAATAGGACTGGAAATGAGCTGATTGGTGGGGGCTAGGACTGGAAATGGGCTGATGCGAGGGGTGGGAGAATGGAACTAGAAGGAAGCGGATGCTGGGTGGTGCTGGAACTAGAAGGGAGCTGATGTTGGGGAGGACTAGAAGGGGATGAGGCTGGGGCTGGGGGAATGAGGATGGAGGGGGAAAATATATTTTGTGTGGGAGGGAAGAAAAATCTACGATTGGCCAGGTATTGGCAGAGTAAGTGGGGATTGAGGATGGAAGGGTGAAATTTGAGTGGATAATAAAGGAATAAAGAAAGAAATGTGGGAAAGAGCAAAAGGGGAAAGATCAATATGTTAAAGCAGATATAGAGAGAGAATGGAAAAAAACTAGAAGAGAGAAGAAAGGACAAATGGACAGTTAGCAGAAGACATGAAGAAACCAGAAGAAAGTGATTGGAGCAATTGCAATTGAAAAATAAAATGCCCAAACAACAAAAGGTAGAAAAATACTTTTTTATTTTGAATTAATTAACTGGAATATGTCAGCTGTGGGAAATGTGCATTGCTAATATCTTTGCGTTTTTGTTTAGTACAAGAGGAAATTAATTTTTTAGTTTTATTTCTCCAGTGTTGTTATATGTTCCAACTTTGGCCATTGGGGATCCCAGTTTAAATTATTGTCTTTCTATTTCTAAGTTGTGATCCCTTGTTCTTTGTTTGTTTATGGTCTTGTTCTGCATGTGTAACCGAGCTGAGGTATTCTGTTCATATAGGGGTATGTTTACTAAAGAGCGCTAACGTCGCAGCGGCGATGTTATTGCCCGATAAGTGATTTTACCGTGCGATAATGTAACATTACCGCGCGATAACGTCACATCGCGTGATAATGTCTCCGGCGGCATTAAGGCGAACAGAGGGTGGAGTAAGTTGTTCCAGAGGGCAGAAAAGAAGGGGTCAATGGGCAGAGAGTGGGTGGGGAGATGCTCCAGGCACACTAACGCTGTGAAATCAGGGTCTGAAAATTAACGCCAGTGAAAACCTTGCGTTAGAGCAGGGGTCTCAAACACGCGGCCCGCGGGCCGCATGCGGCCCGCGAGAGAACGTTGTGTGGCCCGCGACAGAGGGAAACAAAAAAGCCTTGCTTCTGCTGCTGCCGTTGCCGCGGCAGAATCGACTGTCAATTTTTTTTTAAAAAAACTGGTTTCTGCTGCTCAAGCAGCAAAATCAGCTGTCCTGCGGCTGCGGCCCCTTCCTCTCTGCCCGGAGATCCCTGAGTGTGCTCCATCAGCAGGTGCTTTTCAAGCCGCGAAGAGAGAGTATTCCCCTCTCGCGAGGCTTGAAAAGTGAATAGGCTTAAGCCGCGCGAGAGGGAAATACTCTCTTTGCGGCTTAAAAAGCACGCCGCTGATGAAGCACACTCAGGGCTCTCCGTGCAGAGGGGAAGGGGCCGCGGGACAGCTGATTTTCTGCTGCAGCAGCAGAAGCCTGGTGGTTTTTTTATTTACCTGGGGGGGGGGGGTGTAGGACTGGAAATGGGCTATTGGCAGGGGGGGGTTATGACTGGAAATGGGCTATTGGCAGTGGGGTTATGACTGGAAATGGGCTATTGGCAGGGGGGGGTTATGACTGGAAATGGGCTATTGGCAGGGGGGGTTATGACTGGAAATGGGCTATTGGCAGGTGGGTTATGACTGGAAATGGGCTATTGGCAGGGGGGGTTATGACTGGAAATGGGCTATTGGCAGAGGGGTTATGACTGGAAATGGGCTATGGTGGGGGCTAGGACTGGAAATGGGCTATGGTGGGGGCTAGGACTGGAAATGGGCAGATGGGGGTTAGGACTGGAGGTGGGCTGATTGGGGGGTTAGGACTGGTAATGGCCTATGAGGGGAGGTAAGACTGAAAATGGGGTGATGGGGGATAAGACTGCAAGTGGGCTATGGGGGGGACTAGGACTGGTAATGGGCTATGGGGGGGGTAAGACTGAAAATGGGGTGATGGGGGTAAAAATGGAAGTGCGCTATGGGGAGGTTAGGACTGGTAATGGGCTATGGGGAGGTTACGACTGGTAATGGCTTATGGGGGGTCTAGGACTGGTAATGGGCTGGGGGGGGTTGCTAGGACTGGAAATGGGCTGAGTGGAAGGGGGGCTTGAACTGCAAATGGCTGATGGGGAGGGGGGCTTGGAATGGAAATGGGCTGTGAGGGGAGGGAGCTAGGATTGGAAATGGGCTGATGGGGGGCTAGGATTGGAAATGGGCTGATGGTGAGGCTAGGATAGGACTGGAAATGGACTGATGCAGGGACTAGAAGGGAGCGGATGCTGGGTGGGGCTGGAACTAGAAGGGAGCTGATGTTGGGGGAGGATTAGAATGGGATGGAGCTGGGAAAGTGAAATGGAGAGGGGAAAAATATTTTGTCTGGGAGAGAAGACAAATCTACAATTGGCCAGGTATTGGGAGAGTAAGTGGGGATTGAGGATGGAGGGGTAAAATTTGAGTGGATGAAATAGGAATGAGGAAAGAGAAAAAGGAGAAAGATTAGTATGTTAAAGCAGATGTAGAGAGAGAATGGAAAAAAAACTAGGAGAGAAGAAAGGGCAAATGGACAGCAGACGATAGAGAGTTAGCAGAAGACATGAAGAAACCAGAAGAAAGTGGCTGGAACAATTGCAACTGAAAAAAATGCACAAAAGGTAGAAAAATATCTCTTTATTTTGAATTTATTAACTGGAATATGTCAGCTCTGGGAAATGTGCATCATTAATGTTTGCGCTTTGTTTAGTACAAGAGGAAATTAATTTATAGTTTTATTTCTACAGTGTTGTTGTACATTCCAAGTTTGGCTTTTGGGGTTTTATTTATTTATTTATTTATTACAATTTCTTGTATACCGCACTATTGTCAGCGCGGTTTACATACAACAAAATGACCATAACCCAGTTTAATTATTGTCTTCCTGTTTCTAAATCTTTTAGTCTTTCTTTATCCATACTCATTAAAGAGGCATGTTTACTAAAAGTTAGTGTATGGTAACATTATGCAAATATTTATGCAAATGAGGCCCCTTATGCAAATGAGGCCCCGCATCTTATGCGGCCCCCGGGTTACTTTACAAGTCCTCATTTGGCCCTCAAAGCAATTTGAGTTTGAGACCCCTGCGTTAGAGGCATCTTTGCAGGACAGAGAAACCATTTCAGTCAGCAATGTACAGCAAAGGCAGGGAGACCAAGAAAAGTGATAGTAGCGATACATGTGCAGCAACAGCATAGTGCCCAAGTACGAAAGGGCACTATGGTGAGGCTGCAAATGGGGTACAGGGTGCTGCAGGCGGGACATGCAGTGGAGCTGCTGGGGCACATGGTGGACTAGGCAAATGCCTAGGTGACACATAGGAATGTAGAAACAGAAAACCAACAAGACAGCAACTGACCAAGGGCAAACATGTCCACGAGTGTGTGTCCCACAGTGTCCCAGGAGACAGTACCCAGCAAGTACCCCAAAGGGCACAAAACATTGGCAGGCAGTGCCGGGGGGAAGCATGGATGTCTGTGCAGGCACCCCTACCCCATATCACGCACCATAGGCAGACGCCTACCGGTACACTGGAGGCCTGGTACTGCACACCACCAGCACCACCGGCACAAGGGCATGTCAGCATGGTGGTGGAGAGGTGCTGGTGGTGGAGGGGGCAGTGGCATCTGCCCACAGCAGACCAAGGCCAAGCCCTGTTTAGGTGGGCGCCGTGCATTGCAACAGACAAGGTCTGTCTGACAAACAGTCATGGTATCCCCAGGGAATGATCTGCCTCTGTGACAACAGTTTGGTGCAGTACACACAGCCAATATATTCAGGGGCAGAAGGTCACAGGTTCAAGTCCCAGCTGTGGCTCCTGCAGACCATGTCTCTATATTTTACCCAGTACTAAACCATGGTAATAAAGACGGAACCTTTATTGCAGATAAAATAAACACGCCATAAATGCCTATATTTTACACTACAGAACACATACACCATAAACATGTGCAATCCCTAGAGCAGAGTTTCCCAACTGCAGTACTGGAGGGCCAAACACCATTCAGGTTTCATGCTGTCCCTAATAAATATGCCTGTGATGCATTGGTATGCACCGCCCCCATTGTATGCAAATGTATCTCATGAATATTCATTAGGGACAGCATGAAAACCTGAACCGTGTTTGGCCCACCAGGACTGGAGTTGGGAACCTCTGCCCTAGAGCAGCAGCCAACAGGGGCACAAACACCCACACCCACAGGCTCCACTATCCAATGGCACATGGAGAGTCAGGCTGTTGGGCCCTGCGCGGAGCAACATCTTCCAATACTAGCACCTGCATACCTTAGCAATGTCATCTTAAATTTGGAAACACATTCCATATACATCAAAAGATTGCTATGATTAATGTCAGATAACAAATCCTAAGTTAAACACAATTTGTTGACAGAGATTCATCATAGCAACCTTTCTGATATCTGTGGGGTGTGTTTCGGTTTTTGTTTCTGACAGTGTTTACCACCCCGGGGAGTGACCCTAATAGTATTGAGTACCATAGCAATGCCTGCACTGCGGCCAGGACTGGTGTGGCGGCCAGGGCTGCCAACCACCTCTATATTTGCACAATGCTGGCATAGAAGTGGGAGTGTGTGTATGTCTATCCAGTGTTTTGTGGCTGCCTACACTTTACTGAGCCCACACTGCTTGCACTGTTTCCAGTGTTAGCCTGCCAATGTGCATAATGAGGAGCAATGTACTGTGGGTATGGCCTGGACAGGATGCATCTGCACAGGGTATAGGGCAGTGGCTGGGACATTGTAGTGCTCGACCATCACCTGCATGGACAGGATGGCCACAGCATGTCATGCTGGGAGGGTGGGGGGGTCACTCTCACTCTGACTGAGTAGTGACCATGCAATGGCTAGGTTCCCCCCATAGTGCTGTAGAGTTCCTTCTCTCTCCCTCAAGTGATATCTATGAGTTGCTTTTTCTGGGTCCCAATCCCTGACATGCCTGCTTGTTGTGTGTGCTCACATCCAATTTTTGGGTGCACACAGTTTCTCCAGGAGCATGCACTATGTACTAGCTAGCATGTGTATGGCTGGAACACCTTGCAGGGTGCAGTGGGTGGAGACTGACTGTGCCCTTTGCTAGTGAATGTCAGATAGTGGTTGGGGGCAGCTGAGCTTTTCAAGGCCTACTGCCTGTCTGCCAGTGCCCTATGTGATGCGTACATATCTGCATTGACTGCCCTGTAGTGTGCCTATTCCCCAGCAAGACTGGGGTTGATGGTCCCCTCTACTGCCACCATTGCAGAGATATAGAATGTGGATCTGTTGGTGGGAGATCCTGTCCCCCTCCCTAACCCACAGAGGTTGGGTTGGGTGGTGTTATATAATCTGCTTTTGGGTCCAAACACCACCCTTCTCTTATAACATGTGACTATGGCAATCGCACAGGATATGTACTATTCTGGGTGCATCCTAGGCTACAAGGGCTAGACATGGCTGAGAAATACCGACAGACACAGGTGTAACCTAGGTGTGTCTACAAGGCCTACCTATCACACACCAGCACTGATGAGAACCTGCAGCACAGTCCATCTCAGCCAAGCCAGGTGCTGCTAACCTGGTGCTGGGCGCCCCACCTCACCCTCAGGGTGAGCACAGGAACCGCACAATGTCACGGTCTGTAGCTACCCTGTGCCTACTGTAACACACATGGTCAGTTCCCCCTACCAAGCCAGGGTGCTATAGAGGCACATTCCCCATCTTGTGAGCAGATATAGGCTGCTGATCTGCATGTGCAGTACATCATGGGTATGGGTGCGTTTACCCTATCCTGGTAACCACAGCAGACAGTTTGTGTGGTGACCTTCAATCTTTCTGTAGCCAGCCAGCCAGCAGTGTGTTAGATATTATAGAGATGTAGCCCACTGGTTACTTCAATGACTGCCAAGGCAGAGGTCATGGGTTTGATCCCACAGTGGTGTCATTTAATAAGGCTGTCTGAGGCTTTTCCTTTTAATTTAAATCAGTGCTGCCAGCAAAAACACCCTTACAGTGCCATAGCCTAAGGTGCCTCATAAGGCGCCCTATAAGGCACATTATAAGGTGCCTTGGTGGACAGGGCACTTTATAATGTGCCCCATAGAGTGCCTTATAGGGCGCCTTAGGTTATGGCACTGTGAGGGTGTTTTTGCTGGCAGCACTGATTTAAATTAAGAGGAAATGCTTCAGACAGCCTTCTTAGATAACACCACTGCAGGATCAAACTCATGACCTCTGCTTCCACAGTCACTGCAGTAACCAGTGGGCTAGATCTTTATAATTCTAACACTGTGCTGTCATGAACTTAGGGTTAACGCGCGTTAACATGCCACAGCGTGCACTATCGCACGATACCAATTTCTTGCAACCTTCCCTCCAGACCGCCCACTACCTTATATGGCATTGTTCACATTAGCGCTGCAACTATCGCCACTAACATTAAGACGGTTTAGTAAACATACCCCATAGTTTCTATTTGACAATGCCACTTGTTTTCTTTCCCTAGTAGGAAATGTATTGGTATTCTCTGAGATGTATTGTCTTAATATTTGCAGTGTTGCCTTTTGATAGGTAGGGTTTGGTGCTTTGTGAGTCCTGGTAGTGCTGTTATTATACGGTGGGTTTGCTATGGGTTCTAAATGGGCAGTATTTATAGTACTTCCTAATGTGCCTGGTGGTTGGCACTGGAGTAATGTAGAAATCTGGCAGTCTTTCTTTATCCAGATGCTCATTAAGAGGTGTGTTAACATTATGCTAATATGTATGCAAATGAGATCCCTTATGCAAATGAGGCCCCGCAATGAGTCTCCATACATGGCCCCACGTCCCCCTTGGGCAGGCCTTGCTAGTAGTTAGTGATCTGTACCACAGTCTGCTCCAGGTTTTGTCTTTGTTGATGTTATAGAGCTTATCCATTGTTGACTTCCATAAATGTAGTCAATTTCATTTTTCTACAATCCACTGGGCGAAGTCCATATGTACAGTTGCCGTTTGTGTTGCTGGAAGAAGGTGTTTGAGATGAATAGATCATCAGTCTTACAGAATTCTATCAGTCCTTTTCCAGCTTAATTTCTGTTACCAAGTCCATATTTTCCAACCTCCTTGCCTTCTTCTTTGTTGCGAACATTTGTGTTTCAGTCACCCATGCCTATCAGGATATCCTGTTTGCATATTCTGTCCATTTCAGCTTGTACTTGTTCATAGAACTCATCAATTTCAACCTCTTCTGCAGCTGTTGTTGGCCATATACTTGAATTATAGTTGTGTTGAAAGGCATACATCATAGATGAATAGAAATTAAGCTTTCACTGATTGCATTGTATTTCATTACAGTTCTTGCGAATTTCTTCTTAATTATAAACACAACACCATTTCTTCTTTGTCTTTCATTTCCAGTATAGTAGACTATGTGATCATCAGATGCAAAGTGCCCAATGCCAGTCCATTTCAGTTCTCTGACACCTAATAGATCGAGTTGTACACATTTGATTTCATTCTTGACCATCTCCAACTTCCCTTGGTTCATGCTTCATACTTTCCATGTCACAATATGTAAGACATCTTTGCAACTTCTGACTCTCATTTCACGCACAACAACACAGCAGTCAGACGTCCTGAGGGCTTTGATCCAACCACATCATAAATGCTGGCTTTACTCTGAAAAGTCTTCAGCTCCTCCCCAGTAGCCAGTTGAATGCCTTCCAACCTGGGGGTCTCATCTTCCAGGACTATAGTGCAATTTGTTTTGTTGTGACTATCCATTGGGTTTTCATGGCAAGATACAGAAGTAGATTGCCAGGCCTTTCCTCCGTGCAGTTTAAGTTTAGTGTTGTTGCTGTTGTCACAGAAATGTGATCCTTCACCACCAACACCATCCCATTCTGCTGCTGCTCAGATGGGTGGTTTGTCTTGGTCTGGCACCTCAGCTGAGATCTGTCCATCTTGGGAGACCTGCCAGTAGTTAAGCTGCCAATAGCTTAGCCTCATCATCACTGATGCACACAAGCCCTCACAGCATGACAAGCTGCAAACCAAGTGAGGGATTAACTAGGTGCTCGTTGATACAATTTCCCTTTTACAGTGCAACGCGGCTCCTGCTCTGCCAAAACTACACCCTAGGATTGCCTTTGTGCAGATCACGTTAAAGCGAGGTGCTCCTCATTTCTAGACAATCTGCTTTTCTTACTCCTTCTTTGCTTCCGAGTATCGTTGGTACCATGTTGTCTTTGAATGATTCAGTTTAAGTTCTTGGTGCACATTTCTCATATTCTGTGAAAGAGTTTATTCACTGGCCAATTTGATCATTGTTGGATTAGTCTTCCTTAAACGCTCTTATTCTTGCCTTGGTACCCAGCCAGCCTTCTGCAATCCCTGTATTTCAGGATGACCCAGAAGCGTGCTCAAAATCCTTCTATCAGACTCCTGCACGAGGCCAAGCAATTTGATCACATGACTCCTCTCCTCTGCAAGGTGTACTGGCTCCCTATGAGGTATCTTATCTCTTTTAAGATCCTTATGATTGCCCATCGGGTTTCTTATTCTAATATGCCCATCTTTCTTGCTTCTTTTTTGGTCCTTTATGTCCCTTCATGTGTTCTACGCTCTTTTCAGTGTAACCTACTGGTTATTCCTTCTCTTCTCTCTGTTCGTTTGGAGAGTACACGTAGGACCTTCGTTCAGATCATGGCACACACTACTTGTGGATTATATTGAGACTTGTTTCCCCTCTTTGCCTCTTGTGTCTTTTACTGTAATATTCTATTATTTATTTAACTTTTTTTCTATACCACCTTTCATGGTTTATCAATGTGATTTACATCAACTCAACTTATTTTACATAGAACCGTATTAATATTGAAACATTGAGTTGCTAACAAGAGGTTTGGTATGGTAAAGGCATGGGATCAGTGGGACACTAAGGTTAATTATAGTATAGACAATGCAGAACATTTTAGGTCTTCAGGTAAATATGTTGTTGCTTGATTAGGAGGTTAGGTGTCTGAGCCGAAGTATTCTGTGAAAAGGTAGGTTTTTAGCTTTTTCCGGAAATCTTAAATTAGCTGGTAGTGAATTTATGGTTTATGGTTTATTTAAAAATTTGATATACCACCCTTCTACAGCGTGTCACAGCGGTTTAAAATAAAAACAGCAAGAATAAGAAAAGGAATGACAATCAAATAAGTGAAGGAGTTAGGTACATATAGTTCCATAGTGACGGACTGTAGATTGAGAAGGTTCTTTGGCAGATTGCTTGGGAGGTTTTTGCCTTATGAATTGCTATGGTGAGCAGGTTTTGATGGTGTTGTCTTCTAACTCTGGTGTCGCTTGACTTTCGGATGAAGGAGTTTAGGCAGTTTGCTGTCTGGTTTAATATTGTTTTAAATACGATCATAATGGCTTTATAAGAACATAAGAACATAAGATATGCCATACTGGGTCAGACCAAGGTCCATCAAGCCCAGTATCCTGTTTCCAAAAGTGGCCAATCTAGGTCACAAGTACCTAGCAGTTTCCTGAAAGGACACAGGTTCCACAATGCTTGTACTGGGGCAAGCAGTGGATATCCTGAGTCTCCTTTAATAATGGTTTATGGACCTTTCCTCCAGGAACTTGTCCAAAACTTTTTTAAACCCAGGTACACTAACAGCCTTTAGTACATTCTCCGGTAACAAATTCCAGAGTTTGATTACACGTTGAGTGAAAAAATATTTTCTTTTATTATTCTTAAATAGTTTACCTTGTAGCTTCATTGCATGTCCCCTAGTCTTTCTATATTCTGATAATATAAACAATTGATCTACGTTTACCCGTTCCACTCCGTTCATTAATTTATAGACTTCTATTATATCTCCCCTCAGCCGTCTCTTTTCCAGGTTAAAGAGCCCTAACCTTTTTAGCCTTTCTTCATTGGAGTATCCTTCCATCCCCTTTACCATTTTGGTGGCTCTTCTCTGAACCTTTTCTAATATCGCTATATCCTTTTTAAGATATGGCGACCAGAATAGCACACAATATTCAAGGTGCGGTCTCACCATGGAACGATATAGAGGCATTATAATATCTTTTGTTTTATTTTCCATTCCTTTCCTTATGATACCTAGCATACTATTTGCTCTCTTGGCCGCCGCTGCACACTGGGCAGAGGGTTTTAACATGTTATCCACAATGACGCCTAAATCTTTTTCCTGGGTGGTGGTTCCTAATGTGGAACCTTGCATTGCGTAACCATAGCTTGGGTTGTTCTTCCCTAGGTGCATAACTTTGCACTTGTCCACATTAAATTTCATCTGCCATTTTGATGCCCAGTCTTCCAATTTATCAAGATCCTCTTGCAATTTTCCACAATCCTCTTGGGTTTTAACAACTTTAAATAGTTTTGTGTCATCTGCAAATTTGATAACCTCACTCGTTATTCCACTTTCCAGGTCAATTATGAATATGTCCAAAAGCAGCAGACCCAGCACAGATCCCTGGGGTACACCACTATTCACCTTTCTCCATTGGGAAAATTGGCCATTTAGCCCTACCCTCTGCTTTCTATCTTTTAACCAGTTCCTGATCCACAGTAGTACACTGCCTCCTATCCCATGACTCTTTAGTTTTGCCAAAAGTCTCTGATGAGGGATCTTGTCAAAGGCTTTCTGAAAGTCCAGATACACTATATCAACCGACTCACCTTTGTCCACCTGTTTATTCACACTTTCAAAAAAACATAACAGATTAGTAAGATAAGATCTTCCTTGTCTAAAGCCATGTTGGCTGTCTCCCATTAGGCCATGACTATCTACATGCTGAGTAATTTTATTCTTTATGATGGTTTCTACCATTTTTCCCGGTACTGATGTGAGGATCACAGGTCTGTAGTTTCCCGGATCACCCCTGGAACCCTTTTTAAAAATTGGTGTTACATTGGCGATCCTCCAATCTTCAGGTATTAAAGATGATTTTAATGATAGTTCACAGATTACTAATAGCAGGTCTGCAATCTCATATTTCAGTTCTTTCAACACCGTTGGATGTATACCATCCGGCCCAGTTGATTTGCTACTCTTCAGTTTATCTAATAGTTGTAATACATCTTCCCGATGTATCGATATTTCCTTCAATTCTTCCACACCTTTAAATACCACTTTAGTCATGGGTAACATCCCTACATCTTCCTCAGTAAAGACCGAAGCAAAGAATTCATTCAATCTCTCCGCTATCGCAATGAACATTCTTTTAGAACAATGTAACTAATGCATATACTAGTAAGACTGGGCTGAGAATTCAAAACAGTCTTATAAACTATTAACAAGCAGAAATTATTTACATAGAGGGAGTCCATGAAACCGTTTGCTATAGTGACTAAATTGTAGAGGAATTGTGCGTGTGTGTGTGTGTTTATGTTTGTCTAAGTAGGGTCGGTATATGGTTGCTGGTCAGGGTTGATCTGTGAATTCAGGACATCGATATGTTGTAATCTCTCTTAGCTCATCTGGGAGGTTGTTCCACAACGTAGGTGCTGTAAGCGAGAAGGCAGAGTTGCTTGTCTTCTGCCCTGATTTTCATATGGAGTCAGGGACTAGCAACATGTGTAGATTTGCTCGTCTTCCTAACTTACTTTCCTTTGGGGTACAAATTAATGCTGCAAGGTATGAAGGGGCTATGTTATTGATGAGCTTGAATGTGGTGACAATTAATTTATCGTGAATTCTGCATGACACTGGGAGCCAATGCAGGGTGTAAAGAATAGGAGAAATGTGGTCAGTTAGTTTCGCTTTGAAAATCATCCTTGCCGTGATGTTTTGAGCCAATTGTAGGGTGTGCAGATTTTTCTTGGTAGTTCCTTGAAGTATGCCATTGCAGTAATCTAGGTGTGGTGTTATTAGAGTTTGTGCCACAGTCCTGAAGTCGTTGCTGTCTATTATCGGTCAAAGCTGTTGGATTGTCCTTATTTTGAAGAATATAGCTTTGGCAGTTTGTTTTATATGAGGGGTTAAGCTAAGCTGTCCAGAGTAACTCCTAGATATTTGACCTCTGTCTTCACTGGTATGGAGGTGTTCCCAATATTGATAACTGATGGAGTGGTGACGTTAAGGTTTCTCATTGTAAATAACACTTCTGTCTTTTTGGCCTTGGTGTGTGGTGTTGGGATAGACATTGGTAGGATGCGGGTAATGAAGGGAGAACTGTATCAAAAAGTGGTCAGACCAAGGCACTTGAGTTACAGAGGGTGTGCTATGTGGTAGTGGCTCTGTATATTGCGTTGGGAGGAATATCAAGTCAAGGATGTTGCCTTTGGTATGTGTTGGTTGATTAATTACTTGTCTTAAACCTATTTCCTCAATTGCATCGATGAAAGATGTTTCTTGATTGCTGGGCAGAGAAGGCAGGTTGAAATCCCCTAGCAGGATGTGGGGTATCCTTATGGTAGAGCTGCAGGCAGATTCTAGAATGGTAGCTATATTTTGGTTGTTTGTAGTTGGGGGCCTATATATGAGGCTGATTGCTATATCTTTGTTTTGGACCTTGAGGATGTTCATATCATCTTGGTTCTCACAAATGGTAGGTGATAAGTTGAGTCCAGCTTTTGCCAATATGAGGATGCCCCCTCCTTTAGTGTGGTTCCTATTGCTAGTGAAAATGGAGTATCCCTGTACTTTTATCTGGTTTAGGATTACTGAGTCTGCTTCAGTTAACCACGTCTCTAGAAACATTTTCTTAAGGTTCATTCTGGTTAGATCACGTACAATGGGTTTCAGGAAATGCAGTAAATGGAAGGCAGTGACCAAAATTAGTATGGTTTCAAGAGGAGACAGTGAAGCAGTATAAAGCTGTAATAAGTTTTATAGCATTCGAATTTACACTTATAAATAGGTTTGTCCTACCTAGGTTCCTCACCGAAGGGCCGTACCAAAGGGCCCTCTGGCAAGGCCCTCAGGCGTGGGCCCGCCAGGTGCGGGTGTGCTTGTAGCACGCTGGTTTTTAAATGTGCTGCTTGCAGCCAGTGGAGAACATAGGATGAGGGTGTAAGGGAGTAGACTCAGGAGTAATATGTGGAAATATTTTCTTTACGGAAAGAGTGGTAGATGCATTGAATAGGCTCCCAGTGGAGGTGGTAGAGATGAAGACAGTATCTGAATTCTAAAAAGCATGGGACAAACACAGAGGATCTCTAAAGGTAAAAAGGGGACTATTGTACATACGTAATTGCTATGGACGGGCAGACTGGATAGGCCAAGTGGTCTTTTTCTGCCATCATGTTTCTATGTTTCTAACCATTTCTCTACTCCCAAGGTTCATCTCTGACCACTGCTCCATGGAGTTCTTGCTGCCAAATTGGAGAGTCCTGTCCTGCAGGGACATTTAAAGCTTCCGTTTGCTTCCTTTAGTAAAATTATAAAGTACAGAAGGGATAATACAAAGCCAATTCCAGGAGTCTGGCACTGACCCATATTGCCGTGGTCAGATTTCATTTCTGGCCTGATGGCACAGCACAATATGTTTTGCAGCTCTAGCTGTTGTTTCTCCTCTTTCCTCTGGGATTAAGCAGTTTTTCCTGTTCATTGTTTTGTGGGCCATCTTTAATATTCTCTCTTAGTGCTTGGAAATGTGTATCTCTGATATCTTTTTATTTTAGTGTAAATATTCTTTATTGAGACATAAACAAATATAAGCTTTGGTCCATCAATATGACTCTCCATTATAAAACACAAATACATTATCCACAATATTCTTGAAAGGCTTCCTTAATTTGTGCACACCAATCGCCCATATTATGTACTGGACCATCATCTTTCTTCAAAACCTTATTGTCTCCCCTTTTATGTTTTCCCCCTTCCCTTCCCATACCATCCGAAATACTACATGCCCAACCCTTATCCAACTTATGTATGTGTATTACCCCTTCACCCCCCATTACCCTTAGAGCCCTTCTTCATCATATGTCTTAAACATTCATAAATCCCGATCCCCCAAGAGTTCAATATCTCCGTCCATGAAAATATTATCCCCATTCTCTAGCCCCCCTCCCCTCCCCCACTCCTAATGCAGACTCCCCCTCCCTCCACCCCATTAACCTTGTATACATCAGAGTAAATCTAGAGTTTGCATCGTACCAGTATTTCTTACAGCTCTATAAACCATCAATGAAGGACATTGAGAATTCTGCTCCTATTCTATGGAGTCAGTGTTTGCAGGTACGGGCCCCATCCCAACAAGAATGTTTTAGTGGATTTCGCATTAACCTATGCCCCCACCTATTCAGTAAGAAGCAGCATGTAAACCTCCTTCTTCCGTTGTCCCAATGTGGGGCCTCTCGGAAGTAACCAATTTTGCAATAACGTGTAATCAACAGCACCCGTCCAAGCCAGTTCAGCTGAGTACTCCCCAGCCCCTGCACAGATGACAACAGACCCAGTACTAAGACCTTAGGATCTCGCCCCAAATGAACCCCCACCGTACCATCACCAGGCATTTCCACCACATATGTCCCAGGTCCGTTCTCACTGCCCCACATCTCGGGCAACTCACTGTGGTACTGCATCCTGCCCTGAACACTCTACATGGGGCAAAATGGCTCCTTCGCAGTACCTGATACTGCATTTCCCATAGACCCGCATTATTATTTGCCCTAGGGATAACAGCAAAAGCTCCATTCATATCTACCCCTCCAATTTCCACACCAAGAAAGTGGGACCTTGCCGAAGCCAGCCCCTGCTCTTGTGGTTCCCCCTCCAAATTAAAATATTCTTTCTGTAATATCGCAATCCGGGCCTGAGATTCCATACCAGAATATAAAAGTTCTTCTATTCTAATACATATACCATCTTGTAAGTCCCTTTCCCCCAAACTATGTATATAACTACACATTTGTATATAAGAAAAACTATCATTACGTCCCAGTCTGTATCTGGCCCGCAATTCATTAAAAGACAAAAGCTCCACAGATTCATTTATTACCTGTTCAATAGCCACTATGCCCTTAGCTTCCCATCTGCGGAATGCCCCCCGCCCCCCCCCCCCTCGCATCCTTGGAGTGAAAGTCCCATTGCCATATAGCGGTAAAAATAGTGTTACCTGTGGGTTCCCAAAACATTTCCTACAGGCTATCTGCCATACTTTCCTCATCACCTTAAACACCGGATGTCCACTAATAATATGTGGTAATTCTGCAGCCTTCGCGTGCAACACATATAAGAACATAAGAACATAAGAACATAAGAAATGCCATACTGGGTCAGACCGAGGTCCATCAAGCCCAGTATCCTGTTTCCAACAGTGGCCAATCTAGGTCATATGTACCTAGCAGTTTCCCCAAAAGACACAGGTTCTGCAGTGCTTGTACTAGGCCAAGCATTGATATCCTGGGTCCCTTTTTAATAGTGGTTTATGGACCTTTCCTCCAGGAACTTGTCCAAACCTTTTTTAAACCCAGCTATACTAACAGCCCTTACTACATCCTCCGGTAACAGATTCCAGAGTTTGATTACACGTTGAGAGAAGAAATATTTTCTCCTATTTGTCTTAAATAGTTTACCCTGTAGCTTCATTACATGCCCCCTAGTCCTTCTATATTCTGATAGCGTAAACAATTTATCCACGTTTATCCGTTCCACTCCATTCATTAATTTATACACCTCTATCATATCTCCCCTCAGCCGCCTCTTTTCTAGGTTAAAGAGCCCTAACCTTTTTAGCCTCTCTTCATAGGAGTAGCCTTCCATCCCCTTCACCAATTTGGTGGCTCTTCTCTGTACTTTTTCTAATAACTCTATGTCCTTTTTAAGATACGGTGACCAGAATTGCACACAATATTCAAGGTGCGGTCGTACCATGGAGCGATACAGAGGCATTATAATATCCTTTGTTTTATTCTCCATCCCTTTCCTTATGATACCTAGCATTCTATTTGCTTTCTTGGCCGCCGCTGCACACTGGGCGGAGGGTTTTAACATGTTATCCACGATGACTCCTAAATCTTTTTCCTGGGTGGTGGTTTCTAATGTGGAGCCTTGCATCTTGTAACTATAGTGTGGGTTGTTCTTTCCTAGGTGCATAACTTTGCACTTGTCCACATTAAATTTCATCTGCCATTTCATCTGCCATATCTCAAAACCAATGGACAAGCTACCTCTTGCTCTTGTACTAGAGGTGTATATTCTGTTGTCGTACCCAATCAGTCCCTCAAATTCCTTAACAAGCTCCCATACCTTCCTTAACAAGCTTCCATACCTCCACACTCCCAAGGTCTCTGCAGCCGCCTTATACTGATCCATGGTCTTCTCCCTCTCCAAAAGAATGTATTAAGACTTTTCTCTAACTTAGCAGCCTCCCCCCTAGTCATCAATATAGGCAAAACTTGCAGCACATACAACCACCTTGGGAATATGACCATTTTATATAGAGCTATTCGCCCTCCTAACGACAACAGTAAGTCCCTCCAGCTTCGCAAACAACTCCTGGTCTGTTCCATAATATGCCAATGTTAAGCCCATGCAATCTGCCAGTATCCACTGGTAATCGTATACCAAGGTATTTAAATTCAGTATCCTCCCACTTCAGGGGAAAATCACCATCCCACCACGAACGTACAGATTGATGTAATGCCAGTGCCTCCGACTTATCTAAATTAAGCTTCAACCCTGAAAATTTACCAAAGTCTTCAAAGGTCTTTAACAACACTGGTAATGTAGTGTGGGGAACCCCTAAATACACCAAAATATCATCGGCAAAAGCTGAAATATGAAACTCTTCCCTCCCTATCCTTGTCCCTATTAAACCCGTATGCATACTAATTCTCTTAAGCAATGGTTGTAAGGTTAAAACAAAAAGAAGTGGAGAAAGGGGACAACCCTGCCTAGTCCCAAGTCGTATTGGGAAATCCCCCGAGAGGGATCCATTTACTAGAACTTGTCCCCTAGGGTCCGTGTATAACAACTTGATCGTATCTAATAAAAAAAACCCTATACCCAGAACTCCCAACACCTTGTACATATACTGCCAATTAACTCTATCAAATGTTTTTTCTGCATCAAAACTTATCATAAGCGTGGGCGCACCAGCTGAGGCCATCATATATAAGGAAGAAATAATCTTGCGAACATTTTTGACCACATGGCGACACCTCATAAAGCCAACCTGGTCCTCATTTGTCAATTGCGGTATAAACACTGCCAGCCTCTCTGCCATAACTTTTGCCATAATTTTGATATCCACATTCAATAAGGAAATTGGTCTATAAGAATCTGGCAACAAACAATCCCTGCCTGGTTTAGGGAGCACTGTGAGTATTGCTCAATTTGCCTCATATGGAAAAGTCTGATGATTCACCAAATCATTATACTACTCTGACAAGAGGCCTGCTATCCGAGCATTCATCAACTTATAAAACTCTCCCCTAAAACCATCGGGTCCTGGAGTACAACAATTATGTAAAGCTTTAATTACTGCCAAGACTTCTGATTCATCAATAGGAGTATTCAACACTTCCCGTTCTTCTACCGACAAACAGGGCAGTCTAATGCGACTCAAAAATTCCTCAACTTTATCCTTATCAACCGACTCTGCCCTATATAACGTCTTGTAGTATTCTCAAAAGATTCCCTCAATTTTAGTTTGAGTAGTCTGCATTCGACCATTTGCATCGTGCAATGCCCCAATATGTGTCTGTCCTCTACTTGCCCTAACCAGCCTCAAATGTAGCTTCCCAGTCTTGTTCCCAAACTTAGTAAAAACATGGAATGCAACGAAAGGATGTATAACAAATAAAACCTTTATTAATTAATTCTTCTTCAGCCACTGGCCCGACACTGGCCGTGTTTTTTCACTGTCATTTTGAGCGCGGTGGTGCCGGCACTCTGTAGTCGGCAATCAGATTCTTCAATTTCACAGTCATGACTAGGACCGTGTCAACATAGGATTACGTGCTTTTGAAGTGGGAAGTTACTCTCAATCAGGCTCTCTTAAAGTTTTTAAGATAGTAGCCAGTTCAATAACAAAAGCATACAACACACAGCCATTATTGCCCCTGAGGAAGGCTTTCACGAAACACAGCCAGTGTCGGGCCAGTGGCTGAAGAAGAATTAATTAATAAAGGTTTTATTTGTATTCTCTCTTGTGATTGTTTATTGTGTCATGGTATATAGTTTGGAGTTCGTTGTATCTTGTTAGGTTTTGTGGGCTTTTAGTTTGCCGCCATAGTCTTTCTAGTCTCTGTAGTTGCCTTTTTTGTTCATTGATCTCAGTTGAGTACCAGGGGGCATTGTGTTTTCTATCTTTGTTCTGGAATGTTTTCTGAGGTGGGGTTGCTGCATTCTGGAGAGTTTTGTGCCAGATAGTGATGGTGGTTTCAAGATCTGATGACATTTGGTTTAATGCTGGTAGCACTTCTTCTAGGAATTTCTCCTTATTGAAAGATCTGAATTTTCTTTTCTCCTTGGGTGTTGGGTCAGCTGTGCCCTTTGTTGTCTGAGTGGTAATGGAAAAGTTGACCATGTGATGACCGGACCATGGAATTGGGAGAACTGTTATGTTACTTATAGGATCTTTGGTGCCATGTTGGTTTGGAAAGAAAATAAGGTCAAGGGTCCCTCCTTTCTTGTGAGTCGGGGAGTGTATTAATTGATTGTATTGCATGTCTTTCATTGCATCTAAGAAAGCTTCACTTGTTTTTGCAGGCAGTGATAGGAGGTTAGGATCCCCTAGGACAGTGATGGCTAACCTTTTTGAGCCCGAGTGCCCAAACTGCCGCACAAAACCAAAGAATTTCCTCAAAGTGCCAGCACGTCTTTTGCATAAGTGGTCTTATTTGCATAAATATTTGCATAATGTTACCATACACTAACTTTTAGTAAACATGTCTCTTAATGAGTGTATGGATAAAGAAAGACTAAAAGATTTCTACATTACTATAATCCAGTGCCAACCGCCAGGCACATTAGGAACTACTACAAACGCTGCCCATTTAGAACCCATAGCAAACCCGCCGTATCCTGACAGCATTACCAGGACTCACAAAGCACCATACCCTACCTATCAAAAGGCAACACTGCAAATATTAAACCAATACATTTCAGTGAATACTGGGGAAAGAGAACAAGTGGCAACGTCAAATAGGAATTTCCTCTTGTACCAAACAAAGCGCAGATGTTAATGATGCACATTTCCCAGAGCTGACATATTCCAGTTAATAAATTCAAATAAAGAGATATCTTTCTACCTTTTGTGCATTTTTTTTCAGTTGCAATTGGTCCAGCCATTTTCTTCTGGTTTCTTCATGTTTTCTGCTAACTCTCCATCGTCTGCTGTCCATTTGTCCTTTCTTCTCTCTTCTAGTTTTTTTTCCATTCTCTCTCTCTCTACATCTGCTTTAACATACTAATCTTTCTCCTTTTGCTCTTTCCTCATTCCTATTTCATCCACACAAATTTTACCCCTCCATCCTCAATCCCCAATTACTCTCCCAATACCTGGCCAATTGTAGATTTTTCATCCCTCCTACACAAAATATTTTTCCCCTCTCCATTTTACTCTCCCAGCCCCATCCCATTCTAATCCTCCCCCAACATCAGCTCCCTTCTAGTTCCAGTCTCACCCAGCATCCATTCCCTTCTTCAAGCCCCCCACTTCCCCTCAGCCCATTTCCATTCCAAGCCCCGTCCCCATCAGCTATTTGCAGTTCAAGCCCCCCACTTCCCCTCAGCCCATTTCCATTCCAAGCCCCATCCCCAACAGCTATTTGCAGTTCAAGCCCCCTTCCACTCAGCCCATTTCCAGTCCTAGCAACCCCCCCAACCCATTACCAGTCCTAGCCCCCCATAGCCCACTCCCAGTCCTAATCCCACCAGCCCATTTCCAGTCATAACCTCCCCATCAGCCCACTCCCAGTCCTAATCCCCCATCACTCAATTTTTAGTTTAAGCCCCCCCAGCGCCTATCACCACTCCTAACCCCCCCAGCGCCCATCACCACTCCTACCCCCCCCAGCCCAGCGCCCATCACCACTCCTAACCCCCCCAGCCAGCCCAGTGCCCATCACCACTCCTAACCCCCCCCAGCCAGCCCAGTGTCCATCACCACTCCTAACCCCCCCAGCCCAGTGCCCATCACCACTCCTAACCCCCCCCCCCCACCCCAGCCCATCACTACTCCTAACACCCCCCAGCCCATCCCAGCCCAGCCCAGCCCATCACTACTCCTAACCCCCCCCAGCCCAGCCCAGCCCATCACCACTCCTAACCCCCCCCAGCCCAGCCCAGCCCATCACCACTCCTAACCCCCCCAGCCCAGCCCATCCCCTCACCACTCCCACCCCCCACTGCACATCCCAGACCATAACCACTCCTAACCCCCCTCCAGCCCTTCACCACTCCTAACCCCCCCAGCCCAGCCCAGCCCAGCCCATCACCACTCCTAACCCCCCCCAGCCCAGCCCAGCCCAGCCCATCACCACTCCTAACCCCACCCCCCCCCCAGCCCAGCCCAGCCCAGCCCAGGGAAAATTAAAAAAAAAAAGAAAACCGGTCTGCTGCCGCTGTCGGGGCCGCCGCGGCAGAATCGAGCGTGCCGCGGGGCCCCCCTGTACCCACCCGGCAGAGCCTGCCCTCCCCGTAGCAGCTCTCTCTTTGGAGCTGCAGTCAGACGCGCCGGCTTGCAGAGCGCGAGGGAAGAGTTCCCTCGCTGCTCTGTTAAGCCCGCGGGGGCTGATGGGAAGTTCCCATCAGCCCCCGCGGGCTTAACAGAGTCGCGAAAGGGAAACTCTTCCCTTCGCGCTCTGCAAGCCGGCGCGTCTGACTGTAGCTCCAAAGAGAGAGCTGCTACGGGGAGGGCAGGATCTGCCGGGTACAGGGGGGCCCCGCGGCACGCTCGATTCTGCCGCGGCGGCCCCGACAGCGGCAGCAGACAGGGTTGTTTTTTTTTTTTTCGATTGCGGACCTTCCCGCGTGCCAGCTGCAAGGCCTTCGCGTGCCACAGCTGGCACGCGTGCCATAGGTTCGCCATCGCTGCCCTAGGATGATGAGGGGTTTATTCTGGTTAGTGTGTGCACAGACTTGTTCCAGGATGCTTGCGTGTTCCTCTTCATTTGCATCTGGGGTTCTATATATGAGGCAGAGCGCTAAGTGTTTGTTTGATATAGTTAGTATATTACTTTCTTTAGATTGAGAGCTGAAGATAGTGGTAAATTTGAGATGTGACTTCGCAAGGATTATTACACCTCCACCTCTTCGTGAGGGTCTAGTGGAGTTGTGTATTGTGTAGTGTTTTGAGGTGATTTGGTTTACAGTGACGTTGTCTAGGTCGGTGAGCCATGTTTCGGTAATACACATGATGTATATGTTTTGATTCTTTATGTAATCCAAGAAAAATCCAAGTTATCAATATCCCTGTTTAATGTATATTACCAAGTTTAAGTTTCAATGTAAACCTGCTTTGATTGAAATGATAAAGCGGTATATAAAACCTGTTAAATAAATAAATAAATGTAATCCAGTATGATGTTAAATTTGTTGCGAATTGATCTGGCATTAACTAAAGCGCAGTTGAGGGAGCTATAGTGAGGTTCCGAGTATTACGTGTTTCCTTGTGGGTAAGTGGGTAATGTGGAGTAGTCTTCGAGGTCTATTGAGGTGACACAGGTTTAGGTTTCTGCTTAACTTGTAGATTGAGTATCTTGTGGATTGTATTATCGGTATAGTATGTGTAGGAGAGTGTAGATAGTCTTTGTTAGCATTTGTGCAGCTGCTTTTGAGGAGTAGGAATAGTAGGCAGAGTACTAGTAGTGTGTTTTTTTTCATTGTGGGGCTTTAATTTGACTTCTGTATGGCTTAGGGTTCCATATATTTGTAAGAGTTGAGACATGTGTATATAGAGGTCCAGGTCTACTCACTTTTTTGTCGGCTTCTGACTTGCGTGTGCTCCTTAATTGATCGGCAGTATCTTGTCTTGGTTAATCTTGTCGAGATTTCTTGTGGAGCAGCATGCTTTCAGTGCCCCGCTTAAGTGCCATGCCTAAGGGCCCTCAGGCGCAGGCCCACCAGGTGCAGGTGCTCCTTCGCGCTCCTTTTTAAATCTGGAGGGAGCTGGTGATTGGCTGACCTTTGGTGCAGGGAGTGGGGGGAATCCCTGGCCCGCTCCCTGTGCTGGATGACGGTCAGCTAGAGATCACTACCCCTGCCTTCTTCCGCCCGAGGAGCTCCAAAAACGCTACCAACCCACCACCTTTTTAATTTATCATGTTCTGCAGTGGTCTGATGTGTTTTCTGCAAAAAAGCAAAATTGGCATGCTTGTTTTGAAGAACACGCAACACCTTGTGTCTCTTAACAGGATTTCCTATGCCACACACATTCCATGATATCAGACAAATATCATTATCCATCCCGTGGCCTCTGGTTGGATTAGTCCTCTTATCCGCCTTACATTTCTGTACTAGAATGAATCCCCCTGGCCTGGGGCCCACACCTCCTCCCCACTCCCCCCATGTCCTCCATTGTGGTCCACATCCTATCCAAATCACCTTTATACATTCCATATTTTCCCCCACGATGCAAGTTCCTGAGTCCCCATAGTGTACCAATCCAATACCCTTAATATTCCCCTTAGCAACATTAAAACAAAAAACCCCATCCCCCCTCCCCCCCCCCCTTATTCCCTTCCCCCTATTACTCCTATCTCTCTCCATATTGGAGTTCCCTAATGAATCACTGTGATGCATGCATTGGGCTCCCACCCATAATCCAAAAAGTTCCATCTGTTCTCCCCTCATCTTCCACCCATACTAACCCCTCCCTCCCCCCTGCCCACCTATACATAAAGAACATACATAAAAATGCCCACAGTTCCCCATCAAGGAAGAAAGCAAAGTGGAGCAGAGAAAGAAAAAAACAAAAACAAACAAGAAGATCTGAACCCGCCCAGCCCTACTTTTGCAGACCTCTCTTAAAGTAAGGGCCCCACCCCAATCCTGATATCCTCTATCAGCCAACTGTTCACTCCAGATTCGTGCAGTTCTTACATACATCATGCTTCCTGTTACACCCCTTAATCCCCCTTCCCCATATATCCCTTAACAAGAAACAAACAAATATTCCCTTTTTCCCCTCTATGTACACACATAAACAATTTCTGCGCTCAGTCCATGTATGTTCAGCCTCCCCGCTCCTCTAAACCAACACATTCTCCACCATCCCCCCCACCCCCAGTTTGATTATATAAAGTACAAAGCCTCTGCTCCTCATCTGCTTCTCCTTCCAAGAAGGCCAGGTCCACACCACCATTGGTGTTGTCTATTAAGGCACTTAATAGCATGTTGGCCTTCAGCTTCCATTACAAGTCTCCTGCTACTCCAGTGGTGCATCGCCCCCCAGACCTTGCGCCACCTCAGTCACAAAGCTTTGGGCCTCCGTTGTTTTTTCAAAAAAGTGCTGTCTGTTCTGATATTCCACTCTTAATCGCACTGGATGTAACAGTGCAAAGTGTATCACACACCGCTGAGAATTCCTTCCGCTTCCTACTGACTACTGCAGAATAATCTTGACTATCAAAACTTTTGTGCCTCCCTGCTTTTGTATCCTTTGCTTTCATGCTGCTCTTATAACATTGTCTTTTTGTGCATAGTTAAGGAAACATGCAATCTCCACTCAGGGCCTGTCTCCTGCCCCCCTCCACGCTCCCAACTGGTGGGCTCTTTCTATCTTTGCCAAGCTTAATGTGGTGTCCAAGGGGTAGTTCGTTGCAAGCCATGTTTCCAAGTATCCTCTCAACCCCCCATCCACGATAGCTTCAGGTATGCCCACAAACACGTTTTTCCTACTGCCACTGTTTTCTAAGTCATCCAGCTTTTGTTCCTGCTTTCTAAGCAGTTCCTCAAGCCGTCAAACTTGTTGGGCCTGTTCTTCTTGCATGTTCTCTGTATTTGATATTCTTGGTTCCGCCTGTTCCATCCTTGCGGCTTGTCCCATCTTTGTCAACTGCTCCGAAAGTCCTTAGAACCGGCTCTCCAGTGCTGCCACTACAGCATTCGGAACCTCCTCCACCATGTCCATAGCTTGCTCCGGGCATGGGCTGGATGCGGGCTTCGCCGCCATTTTATCCTCCGGAACCCGGCTCCTCTCTTTCCTTGCTAACTTCGCCACCAGAGCACTTTGTCCTCCGATGTTCTGCCTGCTAAGAGAGGAGCTCTCTGACCAATCCCGATCTCAAAAAAGATGCGTTCTTAATGGGTTTGAACATAATTATCTTTTAAACTGGGTGGGAGCCCCTGGAGCCAGGCAAAAAGGCTGCTGCCCCAATCACTGCATCACATAATCTCCGATATCTTTTTTATTTTACACAGTGCAGGAGGAAATGCATTTCTATATCGTCCCTCCAGTCCAGTCTGGAAATGAATGGGTTACTCTCCTCCACCAGCAGCTGAGAACTGAGCATGACAGAATTCTGATGTCATCAATATCAGAGCTCCCTCTCAACTCCAGAATCCAGTATTCTCAGTCCTCAGCAGCTGAGAGAGCAGCCCTTCCATGAGGAGGCTTGTCTAGGGAAGATTTCAGGATACTGAGCAATCTGTAGAGGTTTCTTTTTTTTATTTAGGTCAGAAAAAACAGGAATTGAGACAACCTATTTTAAAGTAAATTGGCCTGGGTGCTGGGTTTCACGCCATAGATTGACTGGACTGTGTGAGCTGACAGGGCTGCAAGGCCTGTCATCTGGTGGCAAGATCCTTTGATGGGTCTGGTCTCCACATTCTCAGACCTCATAAGAGTTGGGGGAAGGCCCCTCAGGCCTCTGTGGGGAGCTTGTCGACCTGGACCTGGAGGAGGGGAAGATCCCTCTGGGGGATTACTCAAATGTGTTTAGGCAGTTTTGGAGGGAAGAGCTAGTTCCACTGGTTAGCTATTAGAACATAACATAAGAACATAAGATATGCCATACTGGGTCAGACCAAGGTCCATCAAGCCCAGTATTCTGTTTCCAACAGTGGCCAATCTAGGTCATACGTACCTAGCAGTTTCCCCAAAAGACACAGGTTCCACAATGCTTGTACTGGGTCAAGCATTGATATCCTGGGTCCCTTCTTAATAATGGTTTATGGACCTTTCCTCCAGGAACTTGTTCAAACCTTTTTTAAACCCAGCTACACTAACAGTTTTTACTACATCCTCCAGTAACAAATTCCAGAGTTTGATTACACGTTGAGTGAAAAAATATTTTCTTTTATTAGTCTGTAGCTTTATTGCATGTCCCCTAATCTTTCTATAGTCTGATAACATAAACAATCGATCTACGTTTACCCGTTCCACTCCGTTCATTAATTTATATACTTCTATCATATCTCCCCTCAGCCGTTTCTATTCCAGGTTAAAGAACCCTAACCTTTTTAGCCTTTCTTCATAGGAGTATCCTTCCATCCCCTTTACAATTTTGGTGGCTCTTCTCTGAACCTTTTCTAATAACGCTATATCCTATTTAAGATGCGGCGACCAGAATATTCAAGGTGCGGTCTCACCATGGAACTATATAGAGGCATTATAATATCTTTTGTTTTATTTTCCATTCCTTTCCTTATGATACTTAGAATTTTGTTTGCTCACTTTGCCGCCACAGCACATTGGACCGAGGGTTTTAACATGTTATCCACAATGACGCCTAAATCTTTTTCCTGGGTGGTGGTTCCTAATGTGGAACCTTGCATCATGTAACCATAGTTTGGGTTGTTCTTCCCTAGGTGCATAACTTTGCACTTGTCCACATTAAATTTCATCTGCCATTTGTATGCCCAGTCTTCCAATTTATCAAGATCCTCTTGCAATTTTCCAAAATCCTCTTGGGTTTTAACAACTTTAAATAGTTTTGTGTCATCTGCAAATTTGATATCCTCATTCGTTATTCCCTTTTCCAGGTCATTTATGAATATGTCAAAAAGCAGCGGACCCAGCACAGATCCCTGGGGTACACCACTATTCACCTTCCTCCATTGGGAAAATTGGCCATTTAGCCCTACCCTCTACTTTCTATCTTTTGACCAGTTCTTGATCCACAATAGTACACTGCCTCCTATCCCATGACTCTTTAGTTTTGCCAAACGTCTCTGATGAGGGACCTTGTCAAAGGCTTTCTGAAAGTCCAGATACACTATATCAACCAACTCACCTTTGTCCAGCTGTTTATTCATACCTTCAAAAAACAACAGATTAGTAAGACAAGATCTTCCTTGTCTAAAGCCATGTTGGCTGTCTCCCATTAGGCCATGACTATCTACATGCTGAGTAATTTTGTACTTTATGATGGTTTCTACCATTTTTCCCGGTAATGATGTCAGGCTCACCGGTCTGTAGTTTCCCGGATGACCCCTGGAACCCTTTTAAAAATTGGCGTTAGATTGGTGATCCTCCAATCTTCAGGTATTACAGATGATTTTAATGATAGTTCACAGATTACTGATAGCAGGTCTGCAATCTCATATTTCAGTTCTTTCAACACCCTTGGATGTATACCTCCCTCCTAGTATACAGCCTCCCTCCTAGTATACGGGCAATCACTAATTTAACGCAGTTTAAGAAAGCTCTGATATATCACCTTTTCCTCGAGCATTACCCGGAGGACATCAGTAAACTAACCACGTCAAACAGACGTTCAGCCTGCTCTTTCTGTACAGTTGTAAATAGTTACCCCCTTGTTGTCTATCCAAGTTCTGTTGCCTGTTAATTGTAAACACAAATTGAATGTTTTGAGATGTGTATTTAACTGGTTCTATGTAAACCACACTGATGGAAAATAGCGTGGTATATAAATACATGTAATAAATAAATAAATAAATACCATCCAGCCCAGGTGATTTGCTACTCTTCAGTTTATCTAATAGTTGTGATACATCTTCCCGATGTATCGATATTTCCTTCAATTCTTCCACACCTTTAAGTACCACTTCAGTCATGGGTAATATCCCTTCATCTTCCTCAGTAAAGACCGAAGCAAAGGATTCATTCAGTCTCTTCTCTATCGCCTTGTCGCCTCTTAGTGCCCCTTTAACCCCTCTATCATCTAATGGACCAACTGACTCTCTCACAGGTTTTTTGCTACAAATGTACTTGAAAAAAGTCTTTATTTTGCGTTTTTGCTTCTGCAGCAAGCTTCTTCTCAAATTCCCCCTTTGCCTGCCTTATCAATGCCTTGCATTTGACTTGCCAGAGCTTGGCTGTTTCCAGGTTTCGTCATTTGGCTCTTTTTTCCATTTCCTGAAAGATGCTTTTTTGGCAACAACAGCCTCTCTGACCTCACCTTTAAACCATGCTGGCAGTTTTTTGGACTTCCTTCCACTTTTCTTAAAGTGTGGAATACAGCTGGTCTGGGCTTCCAAGATAGTATTTATCAACAACACCCAAGCTTGATGTAAGTCTTTAACCTCTGCAACTGCTCCTTTTAGTTTTTTCTTAACTATTTTCCTCATTTTATCATAGTCTCCCTTTCAAATGTTAAAAGGTAGTACTGTAGATTTACTTACTATCCCTTCTCCACTAATTAAATCAAATGCGATCATGCTATGATCACTATTGCCAAGTGGCCGAACACCCTTATCTCTTGCACTAGATCTGGTGTTCCACTAAGGACTAGGTCTAATATGGCTTCCCCTCTGGTCGGTTCATGAACCAGCTGCTCCAAGAAGCAGTCATTTATTTCAGCTAGGAACTTTATCTCCCTCTCATGTCCTGCTGTGACACTGACCCAGTTGATACCGGGGTAATTGAAATCACCCATTATTATTACTGCACTGTAACCTTTGTTAGCTTCCTTGATTTCTTGAGCATTTCATCATCCATTTGTTCATTCTGGCCAGGCAGTCGATAGTACACCCCCACTGCCATTGCCTTCCCCTTTTTACATGGAATTTCAATCCATAGAGCTTCTACAGCAAATTTTGTTTCCTGCAAAACTTTAATCCTTTCTGACTCAATGCCCTCTCTAACATAGAGCGCAACTCCTCCACCAATTTGATCAGCTCTATCATTACGATATAGTTTGTACCCAGGTATCACAGTGTCCCATTGGGTGTCTTCCTTCCACAATGTCTCTGAGATTCCAATCATATCTAACCTCTCATTTAGTGCTATATATTCTAACTCTCCCATCTTATTTTTTAGACTTCTAGCATTTGCATACAAACATTTTAGAGACTGTATTTTATTCATATTAATCTGGCTATTGGTAGGCATGGGTAATTTGAAATCTTTAAGCTCTCTCTGCTCCATACTCGAGGGCATTTGGGCTACTTTACTCTTTTTTGGAACCTCTCTGCTTTTGGTAGTATCCTTCAAGGATACATTCTTCCGAACTATGTGCTCTTGGGTGACTGTCGGCTTTCCCCTATTGTCTAGTTTAAAAGCTGCTCTATCTCCTTTTTAAAGGTTAATGCCAGCAGCCTGTTTCCATCCCAGTTAAGGTGAAGCCCATCCCTTCGGAAGAGCCCCTCCTTTCCCCAGAATGTTCCCCAGTTCCGAACAAATCCAAAACCCTCATCTCTGCACCATTGTCTCATACATGCATTGAGACTCTGGAGCTCTGCCTGCCTTTTGAGTCCTGCGCGTGGAACGGGAAGCATCTCGGAGAACGCTACCCTGGAAGTTCTGGATTTCAACTTCCTACCTAAAAGCTTAAATTTAGCCTCCAGAGCCTCCCTACCACATTTTCCTATATCATTGTTACCGACATGTACCAAGACAGCAGACTCCTCCCCGCACTATCTAAGACCTTATCTAGGTGCCGCGTGAGGTCCACTACCATCGCACCAGGCAGTCATGTTACCAGGCGATCCTCATGTCCACCAGCCACCCAGCTATCTACATGCCCAATGATCGAATGACCAATGATAATGGCTTTCCTAACTCTTCCCTCATGGGCACATGGCCCTGGAGAAACTTCCTCGGTGTGAGAGGGTTTTACATCACCTGGAGGACAGGTCCTAGTTACAGGATCACTTCCTGCCACACCAGGGTGATGCTCTCCTGTCACTTCCTGCCACACCAGGGTGATGCTCTCCTGTCACGTGATCTCTCTCTCCTCCATGGCAACAAGGATGCTGCCAGACTGGAGGTGGGATTTCAGGACTATATCCCTGTAGGTCTCATCTATATACCTCTGTCTTTCTTATGTCTTCCAAGTCTGCTACTCTAGCCTCTAGAGAACGGACTCGTTCCCTGAGAGCAAAGAACTCCTTGCACCTAGTGCACACGTAAGACCTCTCACCAACTGGGAGAAAATCATACATGTGACACTCAATGCAAAAGACTGGAAAGCCCCCATCTTGCTGCTGGACTGCTCTCTGCATCTTAGTTTTAAGCTTGTGTTTAGATTTTTAAGTTCTTTACTTAATAAGGTTTGCTATGGATATTTATACTAATAAAACTGTACCTAATATGTTTAATATACCTTGTTCATCTGAAGCTTAATTAATCTCAGGTCCTTAGTGTATGACTGATTTGAATAATGAGCTTCACCTGAGAGCACCTCCTTTCCTTTAAGATGTGTAAGTACCTATAAAGCTACTTATTAAAAGAGGGTTGCTACACAGTACCCTGTCCTGTGCTGCTGAGGTAAGCTGTGACCAACATCCTGGGTGATTAACAGTCCTTGCTTGGATAGAAGGAGTCTTTCAAAATGGCCTTTTGACCTGCCACCTGGTGTTAACACCTATTGAAAAGTTTTCACAGGTCTCTTGCTCCCTAGGTAGAAGGCCTCTTTGTAAAGGTCTCTAGAAGACTTTATTTGTTGCTCAAAGAGTACTGACCCTGTTTTGCCTTTTATGCTAAGTTATATTCTGATTTGATTTAAATTACAGCTCTTTGCTGCTGCTAGGCTTTGACTTATTATGAAATTTAAACTACAAGCTCTCTGCTGGGTATGAAATGTAACCAGAAAGTTCTCTTCTGTGTTTTAAATTTAAACTTAAACTGCTGCTACTAGGCCCTGACTGATTTAACAAAAAACACTGGGTTCACAGATTAATACAAGAAGTTCTTTCAGAAAATTTCCAGAAGTATATACTCACAATTGCAGATCTCTCTCCAGAAGTAGCAGTCCCTTTTTCTAGTCCTCCGGCTATAGCAGAGAAGCTCTTAGAGGATCCCTTGTTGCAGGACTTCAGAGGCTCCCAGGTGTGTTTTCCTGTGCACAGGGTGATCAAGAAAATGACTGAAACAGAATGTGAGGTGCTGGAGGCTGGCTTAAAGGGGACTCAGGTGATGGGTTGCTTGTATGCCATCCCACAGGAAGAGAAGGAGCTTTTAAAGATGCCCAAGGTAGAGACTCTAGTGTCAGCAGTAAAAAAAACTACTATCCTGGTCAAAGGGAGGCAGCCCTTAAGGACCTTCAAGACCAGAAGCTGGATTCTCCGCTCTAGCAGGCCTTTGATACTAATGCCTTAACACTGCAAGCCTCCTCTGTGGGGTGTATGTGGCCAGAGTCAGTCCAGTGGCTGCAAGCCTTAGTAGCAATGGAGACAGAATATCTCATGGCACTAGAGGGGCCAAGTTGGAGTCCGCATTAGCATATTTGGCAGATGCCTTTTATGATATGGTGTGAGCCACTTCAAAGACTATGGCCTCGATTATTGTTGCCAGACAATTTCTTTGGCTGCGCAATTGGTCTGTGGACGTGTCATCTAAGACCAGGCTTAGTAAGTTGCCTTACAAGAGCAAACTACTGTTTGGTGAGGCCCTAAACAAACTAGTAAATGATTTGGGTGATTCCAAAGGCAGATGCCTGCTGGAAGATCATCCTAAGGTGCACAAGTAGAATGCCCCTCAGAGAGGACAGCCTAGAGATTTTCATAGGTTTCGGCCAGGCCAGTTTTCCTCCTTTCAGTGAGGCCACTTTAGCACGAGAGGGCAGCCCTTTAGAGGCTACCAGGGGACCGGCAGGGGATTTTACTCTCCCCTGCTGCCGCACCTGAAAAAGACACATTGATGTCAGGAGGGCCCAGTTGGAACTGATTCCCATAGAAGGTTGGTTGCAAAAATTGTATTCCATCTGGGCCATAGTCACAACCGACCAGTGGGTGTAGAGACAATTGAGCAGGGCTACATGCTGGAGTTTGCATGACTCCTCTCTGAAATCTTTGTGCAGTCATCCTGCTAGACATCAACAAACATGGCAGTGGTAGCCGCTACGCTGCACCATTTGATTCAATTCGAAGCGGTGGTGCCAGTGCTAGTAGATCAACAAGGCTTCAGTAGTCTCAAAGAAAGAGGGCTCTTTCCGGCCCATTCTAGATCTCAAGAAGGTGAATCCGGCGTTGTGGGTGCCCCAGTTTCAGATGGAAATCTTGCACTCCATCATCCTGGCCATGTGGCAGGGGGAATACTTAGCAGCACCTACATATTCTGATCCAGGCAGAGCATCAGCAATTTCTGCATTTTGCATACCATACTACTACTACTACTGAGCATTTGTATAGTGCTACAAGACGTACATAGCACTGCACAGACATGTAAGAGACAGCCACTGCTAATCAGAGCATACAATCTAGTCAAGACAGATTGGAGGAGTGGCCTAGTGGTTGGGGGCAAGGTACTTCAGGCTGGAAGGTCGGGGGTTCAAATCCCACTAGAGGACAGCAACCTTGGGCCGGAAGGACTGGGGTTTCTAGTCCCACAGGTGCTCCTTGTGGTCTTGGGCAAGCCACTTAACCCCCCATAGCCCATGTTCCCTGTAAAATAGTTATCTCCAAGTTATAATGCCCTGTTCAATGCAATTTCAGTTTGTTCAATGTAAACCGCACTGATGCAGAATAGCGCGGTATATAAGAGAATGTAAATAAATAAACAACACAGAAAGTGTAGACAGGGATACATCTAGGAGGAATGGTAAAGAAACAAGATGATCAGGTGAGTCAAGATCCAAAAGCAGCAGCAAAGAGGTGAGTTTTCAGCCTGGATTTGAAAAGGGTCAGAGAGGGTGCCTGGCGTACAGACACAGGTAATTTGTTTGTTGCAGCAAGGTGATAGGAGCGAAGTCTAGAGTTAGCAATAGCAGAGAAGGGCACAGATAGAAGCAATTTGCCAGAAGAGCGGAGTTCCGAGTGGGGGTGTAGGGAGTGATAAGAGAAGAAAGGTAGTGAGGAGCTGCAGAGTGAATGCACTTATAGGTCAGCAAGAGAAGTTCAAAATAGATGCATAAATGGATAGGGAGCCAGTGAAGTGACTTGAGAAGAAGGCTAATATGGACATGATGAGGCTGGTGGAAGATTAGCTGCGCAGCAGAGTGCTGAATAAATTGAAGAGGAGAGAGATGATTCAAAGGAAGACCAGCAAGGAATAGGCTACAGTAGTCAAGTAGCCATTGGGGCACTTTAAGTTTCACGCTTTGTCCTTTGGCCTGGCCACTGCTCCCTGCACATTTACAAAAGTCAGGTGGTGGTAGCAGCAACTCTGAGAAAGGAAGTGATTCTGGTTCATCCATATCTGGACGATTGGCTGATCAGTGCGAAGACGCAGGAGGAGGAGGCTCTGAATGCCACCGGTCAAGTAGTTGAGTTCTTGCAGAGTTTGTGGATGGGTAGTCAACCTGTCCAAGAGCCAATTGCAGCCCATGCTTGAAGGCTCTGTTTACTTGAAGGCTCTGTTAAATACGAAAGCAGGGTGTGTCTCTCTCCCTTTCAACAGAACACGCAAACTGCAGTGGCAGGTGCACCAGTTTTTGAACATGGCAAAACCTATGGCTTGGTTCTATCTACAACTTCTTGGTTCTATGGTGGCGTCCCTGGATTTGGTTCCTTGGACTTGGGTGCACATCAGACTCTTTCAACGGGTGCTGCTCTCATGATGGTTGCCTCAGATTCAGCCGTCATCTCTGAGAATCTGCTGTCTGGCAGAGGTATGGGTGAGCCTCGACTGGTGGCTGAACAAGGCCCATCTACTGGCAGGCAAGCCATTGGAGCCACCAAAAAGGGGTTCTGGTCATGACGAATGCTAGCCTCGCCAGTTGGGCAGTGCATTGCTGGTCACAGATTATGAAGAGGCGGTGATCCTTGGAGGAAAACTGTTGGTCCATAAACTGCCTGGAGATGCGGGTAGTATTTTTAGCCATACAGCACTTCCAGCCCCTGATATGAGGGCAGTGGTAAGAGTATGCTCGGACAATGCCATCACAGTGGCTTACAGGCAAGAAGGCATGGGCAGTGCCACTTTTTCTGGAGGAAATTCAGTCCTTGCTGATATGGGCAAAAGTGAACCTGACTGCCCTCCCCACAGCCTATGTAGCGGGCAAGGAGGACATACAAGCAGACTATCTCAGTCGACATTGCTTGGATCAGCAAGAACGGGAGCTGAATGCAGCTGTGTTCCATGACATCACCGTACACTGGGGGGTTCCAAGACCATGGGATGCTGTTCCAAGGGTTGCAGAGCAGAGATGGCATCTGTCTGTCCAAGAAAGGTCAACGCATCTTCGGTAGTAGACTGGCTAATCTACTGAAGAGGGCTTTAAACTAGATTCGTTGGGGATGGGTGAAGAAAGCCCCCAGGTAAGTGAAAGCCCCCAGGTAAGTGATACATTAAATATCTTTATGGAAATGGGTAACAGGGGTAACATATGGAAAGCAGTGCGTATTAATGCCCGTAGCATGGGAAATAAGATCCCTGAAGTTGAAGCTTTGGTGGGAGTGGCTGACTTGGGTTTAGTGGCAGTTACAGAAACATGGTTCACAGAAAACCATGACTGGGATGTAACTATACCTGGCTATACTTTATTCAGAAAGGACAGGGTAGGAAGAACGGGAGGAGGAGTGGCACTATATGTAAAAAATACTATTAAATAATAGTATTATAATAATAATAATAATTATAATAATAATTATAATAATAATAATAATAATAATATAATAATAATAATAATAATAATAATATAATAATAATAATACTATTAGTTTCCCCTATTTCGCCAAGTTATACTTCCTGTTAAATGTAATGACCAGACATATGTAAACTGTCGGATGTTTTCTGTTCAATGTAAACCGCGCTGATGTCTAATAGTGCGGTATATAAGAATTGTTAATAAATAAATAAATAAAAATAAACCTTTGGAATTACAGAGCTTAAAAGGGAGAGAGGAGGCATTGTGGGTTAAACTAGAAAGAGGGAAAGAGAAATCTATTTGCATTGGTGTGATATACAGACCTCCCTCAGAAGAGGAAGAGGTGGACAGAGAGTTAATTGAAGACATACGCAGCATTGCTAGGAAAGGGGAAGTGCTACTGATAGGAGATTTCAATATGCCAGATGTTGATTGGCACATTCCTGCTGCAGTATCATCTAGAAGTAAGGAGATCCTGGATTCTCTACAGGGAGAACTATTCAGGCAATTGGTAGCAGACCCCACACGTAAAGGGGCCATACTGGACTTGGTGCTTACCAATGGTGAAAGTGTTTCTGATGTTGTAGTGGGAGATCATTTTGCATCCAGTGATCACCAGATGGTGTGGTTCAGTATTAGGACTAGGGCTGTTAGAATCCATTCCAAGGTGAGGATCTTAGACTTTCGGAAGACTAACTTTGCCAAGATGGGCCAATACCTCAGGGAGTCGTTAGTGGGATGGGAACAGCTGGGGGATGTAGAAAAACAGTGGGCAAAACTGAGAGGGGGTATTTTAAAGGCAACCAACCTTTTTGTTAAAATGGTAAATAAAGGCAAAAAGAACAGGAGACCGCTATGGTTTTCGAAGGAAGTAGCTGAAAAAGTGAAGAAAAAGAGGGAGGCCTTCATGAAATACAAGAGATCATAGAGAGAGGAAGACAGGCATCTGTATTTGGAAAAACTTAGAGAAGCTAGCAAAGTAGTCAAGAAGGCAAAGATTCAAAAGGAGGAGGAAATAGCCAATGCAATACAATGGGGGGATAAGACATTTTTCAGATATATTAGTGAGAAGAGGAAGGGCAAAAGTGGTATTGTCAGACTCAAGGGTGCAGGGGGGGAATATGTAGAAGCTGATAAGGATAAAGCGGAATTGCTTAACAAATATTTTTGTTCTGTGTTCCCAGATGAAGAACCAGGAGCAGGACCTCAGAAAACACTCACAAATAGGAACAGAAGTGAGGGACATCTTGAACAATTTTCAGAAGACTGTGTTCGTGAGAAACTAGCTCAACTTAAAGTAGACAAAGCGATGGGACCGGATGGGATACACCCTAGAATACTGAGGGAACTTGGGGACGTTCTAGCAACTCCACTGACTGACCTTTTCAATGCCTCGTTGGAGTCGGGAGTGGTGCCAAAGGACTGGAGAGAGGCTCATGTGGTGCCTTTACACAAAAGCGGAAGTAAGGATGTAGTTGAAAACTACAGGCCGGTTAGTTTAACTTTGGGGGTGAGTAAATTATTGGAAACGCTGCTGAAAGAGA
This sequence comes from Ichthyophis bannanicus, assembly GCA_033557465.1. Classification (NCBI taxonomy): domain Eukaryota; kingdom Metazoa; phylum Chordata; class Amphibia; order Gymnophiona; family Ichthyophiidae; genus Ichthyophis; species Ichthyophis bannanicus. Next base: position 54,407,749 of record CM066032.1, read on the forward strand.
AAATAGTGGAGTCCAGCAGATTACAGGATCCGAGGCAGCATGGATTCACCAGAGGCAGGTCTTGTCAGACAAATCTGATTGATTTCTTTGACTGGGTGACCAGGGAGTTGGACCGAGGGAGAGCTCTAGATGTGGTGTATTTAGATTTCAGTAAAACCTTTGACACTGTTCCTCACAGGCGACTTATAAACAAACTGAGCACCCTAGGGATGGACCCTAAAGTTACTGCTTGGGTTAGAAATTGGTTGGGTGGGAGGCGACAAAGAGTACAAGTAAATGGAGCTCACTCTGAGGAGAAGGATGTTACCAGTGGTATGCCCCAGGGATCTGTCCTTGGTCCGATTCTTTTTAACATCTTTGTTAGTGATATAGCGGAAGGGATTTCAGGTAAGGTTTGCCTCTTTGCGGATGATACCAAAATCTGCAATAGAGTAGACACCCAGGAAGGTGTAGATAACATGAGGAGGGATCTAGCTAAGCTTGAAGAATGGTCTAGAATTTGGCAGCTGGGATTGCAAGGACTGTTAATTACTCAGGAAGTTGGTCACAGCTTACTTCAGCAGCATAGGCATAAATAGCTCAACCAGAGCTCTGTGATCCTCTGTCTTGAAGGACTAGAAAAAGGGACTGTTACTTCTGGAGAGAGATCTGCAACTGTGAGTATATACTTCTGGTAATTTTCTAAAAGGAATTCTTTGTATTAAAGCTAATTAATCTGTGAACCCACTATTTTTTTGTTAAATCAGTCAGGGCCTAGTAGCAGCAGTTTAAGTTTAAATTTAAAACACAGAGGAGAACTTTCTGGTTACATTTCATACCCAGCAGAGAGCTTGTAGTTTAAATTTAATAGTCACTCAGGGCCTAGCATCAGCAAAGTACTTTTAGCTTAAATTTAAAACACAGAAGTGAGCTTTCTGGTTAAATTTAGAACCCAGCAGAGAACTTGTAGTTTAAATTTCATAAGAAGTTAGAGCCTAGCAGCAGCTAAGAGCTATAATTTAAATCAAATCAGAATTTAGCTTAGCACAAAAGGCAAAACAGGGTTTGTACTCTTTGAGCAACAAATAAAGTCTTCTAGAGACCTTTACAAAGAGGCCTTCTACGTAGGTGGCAAGAGACCTGTGAAACTTTTCAATAGGTGTTAACACCAGGTGGCAGATCAAAAGGCCATTTTGAAAGACTCCTCCTATCGAAGCAAGGACTGTTAATTACCCAAGAAGTTGGTCACAGCTTACGTCAGCAGCACAGGCATAAATAGCTCAACCAGAGCTCTGTGATCCTCTGTCTTGAAGGACTAGAAAAAGGGACTGTTACTTCTGGAGAGAGATCTGCAACTGTGAGTATATACTTCTGGTAATTTTCTAAAAGGAATTCTTTGTATTAAAGCTAATTAATCTGTGAACCCACTATTTTTTGTTAAATCAATCAGGGCCTAGTAGCAGCAGTTTAAGTTTAAATTTAAAACACAGAGGAGAACTTTCTGGCTATATTTCATACCCAGCAGAGAGCTTGTAGTTTAAATTTAATAGTCACTCAGGGCCTAGTAACAGCAAAGTACTTTTAGTTTAAATTTAAAACACAGAAGAGAGCATTCTGGTTACATTTGGAACCCAGCAGAGAGCTTGTAGTTTACATTTAATAGTCACTCAGGGCCTAGCATCAGAAAAGTACTTTTAGTTTTAAAACACAGAGGAGAACTTTCTGGTTACATTTCATACCCAGCAGAGAGCTTGTAGTTTAAATTTAAGTCACTCAGGGCCTAGCATCAGCAAAGTACTTTTAGCTTAAATTTACAACACAAAAGAGAGCTTTCTGGTTAAATTTAGAACCCAGCAGAGAGCTTGTAGTTTAAATTTCATAAGAAGTTAGAGCCTAGCAGCAGCTAAGAGCTATATTTTAAATCAAATCAGAATTTAGCTTAGCACAAAAGGCAAAACAGGGTCTGTACTCTTTGAGCAACAAATAAAGTCTTCTAGAGACCTTTACAAAGAGGCCTTCTACCTAGGGGGCAAGAGACCTGTGAAACGTGGGATGGAAGGATACTCCTATGAAGAAAGGCTAAAAAGGTTAGGGCTCTTTAACCTGGAAAAGAGACGGCTGAGGGGAGATATGATAGAAATCTATAAATTAATGAACGGAGTGGAACGGGTAAATGTAGATCGATTGTTTACCTTACCAGAATATAGAAAGACTAGAGGACATGCAATGAAGCTACAGGGTAAACTATTTAAGACTAATAAAAGAATTTTTTTTTTCACTCAACGTGTAATCAAACTCTGGAATTTGTTATCGGAGGATGTAGTAAAGGCTGTTAGTGTAGCTGGGTTTAAAAAAGGTTTGGACAAGTTCCTGGAGGAAAGGTCCATAAACCTGTGTCCCTAGGGGAAACTGCTAGGTACATATGACCTAGATTGGCCACTGTTGGAAACAGAATAATGGGCTTGATGGACCTTGGTCTGACCCAGTATGGCATATCTTATGTTCTTATGTTCTTAAACTTTTCAATAGGTGTTAACACCAGGTGGCAGATCAAAAGGCCATTTTGAAAGACTCCTCCTATCGAAGCAAGGACTGTTAATTACCTAGGAAGTTGGTCACAACTTACTTCAGCAGCACAGGCATAAATAGCTCAACCAGAGCTCTGTGATCCTCTGTTTTGAAGGACTAGAAAAAGGGACTGTTACTTCTGGAGAGAGATCTGCAACTGTGAGTATATACTTCTGGTAATTTTCTAAAAGGAATTCTTTGTATTAAAGCTAATTAATTTGTGAACCCACTATTTTTTGTTAAATCAGTCAGGGCCTAGTAGCAGCAGTTTAAGTTTAAATTTAAAACACAGAGGAGAACTTTCTGGTTACATTTCATACCCAGCAGAGAGCTTGTAGTTTAAATTTAATAGTCACTCAGGGCCTAATAACAGCAAAGTACTTTTAGTTTAAATTTAAAACACAGAAGAGAGCATTCTGGTTACATTTCATACCCAGCAGAGAGCTTGTAGTTTAAATTTAATAGTCACTCAGGGCCTAGCATCAGCAAAGTACTTTTAGCTTAAATTTAAAACACAAAAGAGAGTTTTCTGGTTAAATTTAGAACCCAGCAGAGAGCTTGTAGTTTAAATTTCATAAGAAGTTAGAGCCTAGCAGCAGCTAAGAGCTATAATTTAAATCAAATCTGAATATAGCTTACTCAGCAGCACAACACAGGGTACTGTGTAGCAGCCCTCTTTTAATAAGTGTTATGAGGAAAACAGTTAAGAAAAAACTAAAAGGAGCAGTTGCAAAGGTTAAAGACATACATCAGGCTTGGCTGTTGTTGAAAAATACTATCTTGGAAGCCCAGACCAGCTGTATTCCATGCTTTAAGAAAAGTGGAAGGAAGTCCAAAAAACTGCCAGCATGGTTTAAAGGTGAGGTCAGAGAGGCTGTTGTTGCTAAAAAAAGTATCTTTCAGGAAATGGAAAAAAGAGCCAAACGAAGAAACCTGGAAACATCACAAGCACTGGCAAGTCAAATGCAAGGCATTGATAAGGCAGGCAAAGGGAAAATTTGAGAAGAAGCTTGCTGCGGAAGCAAAAACGCGAAGTAAAGACCTTTTCAAGTACATTTGTAGCAAAAAACCTGTGAGAGTCAGTTGGTCCATTAGATGATAAAGGGGTTAAAGGAGCACTAAGAGGCGACAAGGCGATAGCGGAGAGACTGAATGAATTCTTTGCTTCGGTCTTTACTGAGGAAGATGTAGGGATGTTACCCATGACTGAAGTGGTATTTAAAGGTGCAGAAGAATTGAAGGAAATATCGATACATTGGGAAGATGTATTACAACTATTAGATAAACTGAAGAGTAGCAAATCACCTGGGCTGGATGGTATACATCCAAGGGTGTTGAAAGAACTGAAATATGAGATTGCAGACCTGCTATTAGTAATCTGTGAACTATCATTAAAATCATCTCTAATACCAGGGGTGATCCGGGAAACTACAGACCAGTGAGCCTGATGTCAGTACCGGGAAAAATGGTAGAAATCATCATAAAGAATAAAATTACTCAGCATGTAGATAGTCATGACCTAATGGGAGACAGCCAACATGGCTTTAGACAAGGAAGATCTTGTCTTACTAATCTGTTATGTTTTTTTTGAAGGAGTGAATAATCAGGTGGACAAAGGTGAGTCGGTTGATATTGTGTATCTGGACTTTCAGAAAGCCTTTGACAAGGTCCCTCATGAGAGACTTTTGGCAAAACTAAAGAGTCATGGGATAGGAGGCAGTGTACTATTGTGGATCAGGAACTGGTTAAAAGATAGAAAAAAGAGGGTAGGGCTAAATGGCCAATTTTCCCAATGGAGAAAGGTGAATAGTGGTGTATGTTTATGTTTATGTTTATTAAATTTGATATACCGCTCAGGCCGAAGCATCGGAGCCGTTTACAATAATATATCATTTGAGGAAATATGAAAGGAACGCCATTTGTAAGATAGGACAGAGTAGAGGACAGAAACAGTCAAAAAGACAAGGCAAAGAGAAGAAAGGGAACAGCAGGTTACCATAATATATGCGTATGACAATCCAGACCACATCTTCAATGTTAACTTCAGGGCAAACGCCATGGTCCAACGCCTAAGGGCCACGCCAAAGGGCCCTCTGGTGAGGCCCTCAGGCGTGGGCCCGCAAGGCGCGGGCACGCCCCTGAAGCGGCGGTTTAAGCTGTTCTTGCTGGCTTCTCATTGGCAGGCCATAGGAGGAAGGAGGGGCTCCTGCTCACATCTCCGGTGGTCAAACGCTGCTCTCCTGCGCGCCCCTGAAGCGGCGGTTTAAGCCGTTCTTGCTGGCTTCTCATTGGCAGGCCATAGGAGGAAGGAGGGGCTCCTGCTCACAGCTCCGGTCGTCAAGCGCTGCTCTTCTGCGCGCCCCTGAAGCGGCGGTTTAAGCCGTTCTTGCTGGCTTCTCATTGGCAGGCCATAGGAGGATGGAGGGGCTCCTGCTCACAGCTCCGCTGATCAAACGCTGCTCTCCTGCGCGCCCCTGAAGCGGCGGTTTAAGCCGTTCTTGCTGGCTTCTCATTGGCAGGCCATAGGAGGAAGGAGGGGCTCCTGCTCACAGCTCCGGTGGTCAAACGCTGTACCCCAGGGATCTGTGCTGGGTCCGCTGCTTTTTGACATATTCATAAATGACCTGGAAAGTGGAATAACAAGTGAGATTACCAAAATTGCAGATGACACAAAACTATTTAAAGTTGTTAAAACCCAAGAGGATTGTGGAAAATTGCAAGAGGATCTTGATAAATTGGAAGACTGGGCATCAAAATGGCAGATGAAATTTAAATGTGGACAAGTGCAAAGTTATGCACCTAGGGAAGAAGAACCCAAACTATGGTTACACGATGCAAGGTTCAACATTAGGAACTACCACCCAGGAAAAAGATTTAGGCGTCATTGTGGATACCATGTTAAAACCCTCGGCCCAGTGTGCAGCGGCGGCCAAGAGAGCAAACAGAATGCTAGGTATGATAAGGAAAGGAATGGAAAATAAAACAAAAGATATTATAATGCCTCTATATCGTTCCATGGTGAGACCCCACCTTGAATATTGTGTGCAATTCTGGTCGCCGTATCTTAAAAAGGATATAGCGATTTTAGAAAAGGTTCAGAGAAGAGCCACCAAAATGGTAAAGGGGATGGAAGGATACTCCTATGAAGAAAGGCTAAAAAGGTTAGGGCTCTTTAACCTGGAAAAGAGACGGCTGAGGGGAGATATGATAGAAGTCTATAAACGGGTAAACGTAGATCGACTGTTTACCTTATCAGAATATAGAAAGACTAGGGGACATGCAATGAAGCTACAGGGTAAACTATTTAAGACTAAGAAAATATTTTTTCACTCAACGTGTAATCAAACTCTGGAATTTGTTACCGGAGGATGTAGTAAAGGCTGTTAGTGTAGCTGGGTTTAAAAAAGGTTTGGACAAGTTCCTTGAGGAAAGGTCCATAAACCATTATTAAGAAGGGACCCAGGATATCAATACTTAAACCAATACAAGCATTGTCCACAATCTAGTTCAGCCCACTCCACCTAACAGATCCAGAAGATCTACTTCAACAAACACTCTAATTATCCCAAGTGCATCAACAAAATACACACTAACAACGTCAAACAGGGCGTTCAGTTGTTATGCTCCCAAGTGTAGGAACGCATTACCACCAGGGATCCGAGCCATTACCGATCTCACACAATTCAGGAAGGCACTAAAACACTACTTATTTATTCAACATTACCAGATCAACCATACTCCACCATAGCCACACATCTTCCTCTAGAAACCTTTGTATATTAGTCCATATTCTTAATATCTTTCCGTAGGTTCATAATACATTATTCAAAGCTTACTGTTACATATGTAAATAGTTGATGTGCATGTTTCCCCTAAGTTATCCAAGTTGTATTAACCTGTTCTCTGTAAAACCTAACGTTTGTTCATTATGGTTCGTTGTTCCATGTAAACCACGCTGATACTAAATAGTGCGGTATATAAGAAACTAAAATAAATAAAAATAAATAAATAAAATTGTGGAACCTGTGTCCCTTGGGGAAACTGCTAGGTACATATGACCTAGATTGGCCACTGTTGGAAACAGAATACTGGGCTTGATGGACCTTGGTCTGACCCAGTATGGCATATCTTATGTTCTAATGTTAAAAAATGTAAGGTCATGCATTTGGGCTGCAGCAATCCAAGGGAGCAATATAGTATAGGGGGTGAAGTACTTTTGTCCACTAACGAAGAGCGGGACCTAGGCATGGTTGTGTCTGATGATTTAGGTCAACGCATCTTCGGTAGTAGACTGGCTAATCTACTGAAGAGGGCTTTAAACTAGATTCGTTGGGGATGGGTGAAGAAAGCCCCCAGGTAAGTGAAAGCCCCCAGGTAGGTGATACATTAAATACCTTTATGGAAATGGGTAACAGGGGTAACATATGGAAAGCAGTGTGTATAAATGCCCGTAGCATGGGAAATAAGATCCCTGATGTTGAAGCTTTGGTGGGAGTGGTTGACATGGATTTAGTGGCAGTTACAGAAACATGGTTCACAGAAAACCATGATTGGGATGTAACTATACCTGGCTATACTTTATTCAGAAAGGACAGGGTAGGAAGAAGGGGAGAAAGAGTGGCACTATATGTAAAAACTACTATTAAAGCTTTGGAATTACAGAGCTTAAAAGGGAGAGAGGAGGAATTGTGGGTTAAACTAGAAAGAGGGAAAGAGAAATCTATTTGCATTGGTGTGATATACAGACCTCCCTCACAAGAGGAAGAGGTGGACAGAGAGTTAATTGAAGACATACGCAGCATTGCTAGGAAAGGGGAAGTGCTACTGTTAGGAGATTTCAATATGCCAGATGTTGATTGGCACATTCCTGCTGCAGTATCATCTAGAAGTAAGGAGATCCTGGATTCTCTACAGGGAGAACTAGTCAGGCAATTGGTAACAGACCCCACACGTGAAGGGGCCATACTGGACTTGGTGAAAGTGTTTCTGATGTTGTAGTGGGAGATCATTTTGCATCCAGTGATCACCAGATGGTGTGGTTCAGTATTAGGACTAGGGCTGTTAGAATCCATTCAAAGGTGAGAATCTTAGACTTTAGGAAGACTAACTTTGCGAAGATGGGCCAATACCTCAGGGAGTCGTTAGTGCATGGGAACAACTGGGGGATGTAGAAAAACAGTGGGCAAAACTGAAAGGGGGTATTTTAAAGGCAACCAACCTTTTTGTTAAAATGGTAAATAAAGGTAAAAGGAAAAGGAGGCTGCTATGGTTTTCGAAAGAAGTAGCTGAAAAAGTGAAGAAAAAGAGGGAGGCCTTCATGAAATACAAGAGATCACAGAGAGAGGAAGACAGGCATCTATATTTGGAAAAACTTAGAGAATCTAGCAAAGTAGTCAAGAAGGCAAAGATTCAAAAGGAGGAGGAAATAGCCAATGCAATAAAATGGGGGGGGGGGGGAGGGGGATAAGACATTTTTCAGATATATTAGTGAGAAGAGGAAGGGCAAAAGTGGTATTGCCAGACTCAAGGGTGCAGGGGAGGAATATGTAGAAGCTGATAAGGATAAAGCGGAATTGCTTAACAAATATTTTTGTTCTGTGTTCACAGATGAAGAACCAGGAGCAGGACCTCAGAAAACACCCACAAATAAGAACAGAAGTGAGGGACATCTTGAACAATTTTCAGAAGACTGTGTTCGTGAGAAACTAGCTCAACTTAAAGTAGACAAAGCGATGGGACCGGATGGGATACACCCTAGAATACTGAGGGAACTTGGGGACGTTCTAGCAACTCCACTGACTGACCTTTTCAATGCCTCGTTGGAGTCGGGCGTGGTGCCAAAGGACTGGAGAGAGGCTCATGTGGTGCCTTTACACAAAAGCGGAAGTAAGGATGTGGTTGAAAACTACAGGCCGGTTAGTTTAACTTCGGTGGTGAGTAAATTATTGGAAACGCTGCTGAAAGAGAAAATAGTGAGGTTTCTGGAGTCCAGCGGATTACAGGATCCAAGGCAGCATGGATTCACCAGAGGCAGGTCTTGTCAGACAAATCTGATTGATTTCTTTGACTGGGTGACCAGGGAGTTGGACCGAAGGAGAGCTCTAGATGTGGTGTATTTAGATTTCAGTAAAGCCTTTGACACTGTTCCTCACAGGCGAATTATAAACCAACTGAGCACCCTAGGGATGGACCCTAAAGTTACTGCATGGGTTAGAAATTGGTTGGGTGGGAGGCGACAAAGAGTACAAGTAAATGGAGCTCACTCTGAGGAGAAGGATGTTACCAGTGGTGTGCCCCAGGGATCTGTCCTTGGTCCGATTCTTTTTAACATCTTTGTTAGTGATATAGCGGAAGGGCTGTCAGGTAAGGTTTGCCTCTTTGTGGATGATACCAAAATCTGCAATAGACACCCAGGAAGATGTAGATAACATGAGGAGGGATCTAGCTAAGCTTGAAGAATGGTCTAGAATTTGGCAGCTGGGATTTAATATTAAAAAATGTAAGGTCATGCATTTGGGCTGCAGCAATCCAAGGGAGCAATACAGTATAGGAGGTGAAGTACTTTTGTCCACTAAAGAAGAGCGGGACCTAGGCGTGGTTGTGTCTGATGATCTTAAAGTAGCTAAACAGGTAGAAAAGGCGACGGCAAAAGCTAGAAGGATGCTTGGGTGCATACGGAGAGGAATGGCTAGCAGAAAAAAGGAGGTGATAATGTCTCTGTATAAGTCTTTGGTGCGACCTCATTTGGAGTATGGTGTGCAATTCTGGAGACCGCACCTTCAAAAGGATGTGAACAGGATGGAGTCGGTGCAGAGGGTTGCTACTAAAATGATTAATGGGCTTCATTATAAAGCATATGAGGACAGACTTAAGGATCTTAATATGTACACCTTAGAGGAAAGGCGGGATAGAGGTGATATGATTGAGATGTTTAGATACCTCCGTGGCATAAATGTTCAGGGAGAGAGCCTCTTTCAATTGAAAGCAAGTTCTGCTATGAGGGGACATGGGATGAGGGTTAAGGGAGATAGATTCAGGAGTGATATGCGGAAATATTTCTTTACAGAAAGAGTAGTGGATCCATGGAATAGTCTCCCAGTGAAGGGTGGTAGAGATGAGGACAGTAACTGAATTCAAAAAAGCATGGGACCAACACAGAGGATCTCTAACGGTAAAAAGTGGACTGTTGTAGTTGTTGTTATGGAAGGACAGACTAGATAGGCCATGTGGTCTTTTTCTGTCATCATGTTTCTATGTTTCTATGTAGAGCAGTGATGTGGTCATCTCTACTTACGCGCCATTACCGGTTGGATGTGCAGGCAGCAGCGGGTGCACGTTTTGGGGCTTCAGTACTCCAAGCTGGACTCATAGGTCTCTGCTGGGTTTAAGAACTGTTCTGGTACATCCAATTCATCTCTGGACTGGACTGGAGGGACAATATGAAAGGTGAAATTAGACCTTACCTGCTAATTGTCTTTCCTTGAATCCTTCCAGTCCAGTCCAGATTGGTGAGCGTGAGCTTCAGGGGGAAGGGAAGGACCTATCTGGATTGTCTTTATGAAGGGTTTGTATCCTTGGTCATGGGTGGGCTGTGGAACAGGTAAGTCTCTGACAGCTCATTATATAAATAATCGTTAAAGGGGTTAGAGTGAAAGCCGTTCAGGAGTACTTTACTTCAATACTTCAATACTTCAATACTTCAATTCAGTACTTTACTACCTTGTGTTTCGCCCATTGTGGCAGGGCTTATATGAGCATTTTCCCTTAATCTGCTTTGTTTCTGGACTGGACTGGAGGGACTCAAGGAAAGACAATTAGCAGGCAAAATCTAATTTTGCCTTGTTTCTATTTCTCTTCTTTCCCCAAAATAATACAGAGTTTTACCTGCTCAGTCTTTGATTTTGTCTGTCAGTTTTGGGAAATGAGTATCTCTGAGATCAATGAATTTGTTTCTATTTCCCACCTTTCTTCAGGATTACACAGAGTTTCCCCCTCTTATTCTATGATTTTCTCTGTCAGCTCTGGGAAATGTGTGTCTCTAATATTTTTGGGCCTGATAATCAAAGCCCTTAACCCATGGGGGCACTGAGCAAGATATTCAGTAGCACTATGCAGACAGTGCTGCAGAATATCTCCACAGACCTCCCCGACATGGTCTGACCCATGGGTGGAGCTAGGGCAGTCTGAGTGTTACCCAAAGAAGTACCGATGGTGAATGCTCAAGCTTCATATTCAATGGCCGCTGAATATCTGGCAGATATTTAAGCACTATGGATGACCACCACTGTGTTTCTATATCTGCCCTTTGGAAGATCGGGTAGTTTGTATTTTGCACAGTGCATGGGGAAATGCCTATCTCCAGGAACAAGCAGGAATGTAGTCTTCACATATGGGTGATGTTGGTACCGATGGAGCCCACGCGAGAACGCTCCCCAGCCAGGGGCAGTTCTGTAATGAGGCGAAGTGAGGCGGCTGCCTCAGGCAGCAATGTTTTGATGGCGGCAAAATATGCCCCCAAACGGCTGCCTCACTTCGCCTTCAAAAGTTAAAAAAAAAAAGTTCACAAGTTGCTGCGACTGCCGAGTCCCCTTCTCGGCAGCAGCAAATTCACCGCCTCCTTTTACTGAAGCCGTGGCTCCCTGCCTCATAGAGAACCATGGCTGTGCTTGTAATCTGCAGTTTAAATAAAAAAGAAGCTGGTGCAGAGCCTTCCCGCCTCTTGATGGACTCAGTGCAGCTTTGTCCCACCCCCAAAGGAAGTTACATGTACATGAACTGACAAGGGATGGTGGGGTCTGCAAGGGAGCTGACATGGGGGGAAGGTGGGGACTGGAAAGGGGCTGTCACAAGGAAAGGTGGAGGCTGGAAGAGGACTGACATGGGGGGGGGGGGAGGAGGCTGGAAAGGAGCTGATACCTGGGGATGGTATTGGAGAGGAACTGGAAGGGTGATGATATTAGGGAAGGGAGGAGATTGATGGAAGGGACCTGACGTCTGGGGATGGGACTGGAGGGGGATGGAAGGGACCTGACACTTGTGATGGGACTGGTTGGTAGCTGGGTAATGGGGATGGGGACTGGAAGGGAGGGGACACTGGCACTGGGATGGTATTTGGACTAGAAGGGGGCAGGACAGTGGGAAAAGAGGGGAACTGGAAGGGAATGGACACTAGTGGAAGTCCTTGGAATGCAAGGGGGTTGAAAATGGAAGGTACTGGGAGGGGAGGATTGGAAAAGGGGGCTGATACTGGGTAGGGTTAGTAGGACTGGAAATAGGCTGATGAAAGTGAAGAAAACAAAAGAAGAGACAAGAAATGTCAGATGAATATAGACCATAGAAAGAGAGCTAAGAGAAGACAGGAAAGCAGAAGCCTCAGATCAGGACCAGCATGATCAGAGAATAAAATGATCAGACAACAAAGGTAGAAAAATTAATTGTATTTTCAATTTATTGATTGGACTTTGCACAATCTTTATGGGGAACTGCATGTCTTATTTATCTGATGTTGCACTTCATGCAAAGTCTGGCTTCTTGGGGATTCAGTTTAATTTTTGTCTACATATTTTTACTTTAGGTTGTAGTCACTTATTCTATACTTGGTGAGGGTCTGTGTTCTGAGTGTGTGACTGAGGCTGTGTGTGTTCTGTTAACATGGAGTTTGTACATAGGGATCTATGCAGTACTGTAGTAATTTGACTTGTTCAGCTTTTCAAATAGGTGTGTGGATATTCTAGGGATTACAGCAGTATTTATAGTGCGTGATTTTTCTGGGTAGGTTCCTTATGTAAGTTTTGGAAGTTTATCCTTGTATGATATGGTAGATTTGGCCTTGTAGATCTTCGGTGACTTTTGTAGGATTGGAGGAGTGGCCTAGTGGTTGGGGCAAGGTATTTCAGGCTGGAAGGTCAGGGGTTCAAATCCCACTAGAGGACAGCAACCTTGGGCTGGAAGGACTGGGGTTTCTAGTCCCAAAGGTGCTCCTTGTGGTCTTGGGCAAGCCACTTAACCCTCCATAGCCCATGTTCCCTGTAAAATAGTTATCTCCAAGTTATAATACCCTGTTCAATGTAATTTCAGTTTGTTCAATGTAAACCACACTGATGCAGAATAGTGCAGTATATAAGAGAATGTAAATATAAATATTGCTTTCCAATATGCCTGGTAATGGAGAATATTTGTTGTTGTTGAGATGACCAGAATCAGATTTTTTTTTAATATATATTGAGTTCTGCAGATGAATGTCCTACTTCTGCTCTGCTTCGGCTCTGCACCCATTGTTGAGGGAAAGGTTTCTGTGGATGCAGAATATATATTCAAAAAGAAAAAGCGAGAATCATAACACAGTATATAACAAAATAAAATTAGTTATAATTTGAGTTTGATTCTCACCAGCACTCCTTGTAGCCTTGGGCAAGTCATTTGACCCTCCATTGCCTCGGAAGAAAGGCCTGGCAATCTACTTCCGGTCACATTGCCTAGAAAACCCAGGAGCTTCTACGTCGCCAGGAGTCAGCATTGATTCGAAGACATACATTGCATTGAATTATAAACTGTGGTGTGGTTCTCACTTTTTCTTTTAGCTCCTTAGTGTGCGAGTATCTTGCATTTGCTTTGTTCTTTTGCAGAATATATATTTACATTAACACCATACTGGTCCAGTGTGCAGTTTCAGGAGTTATGTTGGAGTTGCAAAGTCTCTTGTTTTTCAGAGGGTGGGAAGTGCTTTGTTGAGGCTCCAAGTTGCTCCTGTTTTTGTGGATATGGAGGTACTTTAGGGCAGGGCCGGATTTACGTATACGCCATGTACGCCATGGCGTAGGGCCCACAGCTGGGAAGGGCCCACAAAAAAGGATCAAGTTCGGCTTTTTTTTAAAAATAAAATTTAAAAAAAACCCTGCTGGCTGCCGCCGCGGGGCCCCCTCTGCTGCCGCGGCAGCATGGACTGACCCGCGGGGGCCCCCTCAGCAAGCTCGATCCCTCCCTCCCTCCCTCCGTGCAGGCTGTGAGAGACGCGATGGCAGACTGTCTCCTTCGCGTCTCTGTTAAGCCCGCAGGGGCTGATGGGACATTTCCCATCAGCCCCTGCGGGCTTCACAGAGACGCGAGGGAGACAGTCTCCCTTCGCGCCTCTCACAGCCGGCACGGAGGGATCGAGCTTGCTGAGGGGCCCCCGCGGGTCAGTCCATGCTGCCGCGGCAGCAGAGGGGGCCCCGCGGCGGCAGCCAGCAGGTTTTTTTTTAAAATCAAATTTTACTTTAGGCCGGGGGAGGGGGAAGGGGAAGGTAGGACTGGTAATGGGCTATTGGGGGGGCTGGGACTGGAAATGGGTTGTGGGATTAAGGCTGGAGGTGGGCTGATGAGGTTAGGACTGGTAATGGGCTGTGGGCTGTTGGGGGGGGTTAGAACTGGTAATGGGCGTTGGGGGGGTTAAGACTGGTAATGGGCTGTGGGCTGATGGGGGCTGTCTGGTAATGGGCTTATGGGGGGGGCTAGGACTGGAAATGGGCTGGGGGGGTTAAGACTGGAGGTGGGCTGATGGGGTTAGGACTGATAATGGGCTGTTGGGGGGTTTTGGAGTGGTACTCTGCGTTGGGGGGGGGGTTAAGAGTGGTAATGGGCTGTGGGCTGATGGGGGCGGTCTGGTAATGGGCTATGGGGGGCTGACTGGAAATGGCTGGGGGGGTTTAAGACTGGAGGTGGGCTGATGCGGTTAGGACTGGTAATGGGCTGTGGGCTGATGCGGGGGGGTTAGGACTGGCAATGGGCTATGGGGGGCTGACTGGAAATGGGTTGATGGGGTTAGGACTGGAAGTGGGCTGATGGGGGGGTTAGGACTGGCAATGGGCTATGGGGGGCTGACTGGAAATGGGTTGATGGGGTTAGGACTGGAAGTGGGCTGATGGGGGGTTAGGACTGGTAATGGGTTATAGGGGGGGGCTTAAACTGAAAATGTGGTGATGGGGGGTTTTTAGGACTGTAAGTGGGTTGATGGGGGGCTAGGACTGGTATTGGGTTGGGGGGTTGCTAGGACTGGAAATGGGCTGATGGGTGGCTAGGACTGGAAATGGGCTGATGCAGGGACTAGAAGGGAATGGATGCTGGGTGAGGCTGGAACTAGAAGGGAGCTGATGTTGGGGGAGGATTAGAATGGGATGGGGCTGGAAGAGTAAAATGGAGAAGGGAAAAATATTTTGTGTGGGAGGGACAAAAAATCTACAATTGGCCGGGTATTGGGAGAGTAAGTGGGGATTGAGGATGGAGGGGTAAAATTTGAGTGGATAAAATAGGAATGAGGAAAGAGCAAAAGGAGAAAGATTAGTATGTTAAAGCAGATGTATAGAGAGAATGGAAAAAAACTAGAAGAGAGAAGAAAGGACAAATGGACAGCAGACGATGGAGAGTTAGCAGAAGACACGAAGTAACCAGAAGAAAGTGGCTGGAGCAATTGCAGCTGAAAAAAATGCACAAAAGGTAGAAAAATATCTCTTTATTTTGAATTTATTAATTGGAATATGTCAGCTCTGGTAAATGTGCATCATTAACGTCTGCGCTTTGTTTAGTACAAGAGCAAATTAATGTATAGTTTTATTTCTACAGTGTTGTACATTCCAAGTTTGGCTTTTGGGATTCCCAGTTTAATTATTGTCTTCCTGTTTCTAAAATGTGATTACTTGTTTGGTGATGGTCTATGTTCTGCATGTGTAACTGAGCTGAGGTGTTCTGTTTATATAATTCCTATTTGACATTGCCACTTGTTCTCTTTCCCCAGTAGGTCATGTATTGTTGTTCTCTGAAATGTATTGGTTTAATATTTGCAGTGTTGCCTTTTGATTGGTAGAGTATGGTGCTTTGTGAGTCCTGGTAGTGCTGTTTAGGATACGGCGGGTTTGCTATGGGTTCTAAATGGGCAGTGTTTGTAGTAGTTCCTAATGTGTCTGGCAGTTGGCACTGGATTATAGTAATGTAGAAATCTTTTAGTCTTTCTTTATCCATACACTCATTAAGAGGCACGTTTACTAAAAGTTAGTATATGGTAACATTATGCAAATATTTATGCAAATGAGGCCCCTTATGCAAATGAGGCCCACACCCCCCTTGGGCCGCCCCTGCTGGGGGCCCACAATTTTTGTTGGCGTAGGGCCTCACTCAAGGTAAATCCGGCCCTGCTTTAGGGTGTTGGTTGGGGAGGGGGGGGGGCTGGAATAAGTATTGTCTTTGAGAATTGCCGTTTTGTGTTCTTTATGCTGCCAGAGTGAAATTTAAAATATTTTGTTATAAACAGTACTGCGGTTCTCGCTCTTTCTTTTAGTTCCTTGGTGAGCAAACATCTTGCATTTCCTTCACATTATCTAATTTGCCTTTTGGTTTGGTTCTGTCCCTGACTGGAGGTTTTTTTTTGGGGGGGGCATCTCATCTCTCGCCTCAGGCAACAGATTGCCTTAGCCGCCCATGTCCCCAGCATCCAATAAGAAAGCCTTTGGAGCATCCCACTGCGCCTGCGTAGCTGCCTTTCCAGCTCTCCCTCCTCAGTTTTTAATTTTCCATGGAGCCAGCAGGAAGCAAATCCTGTCACTGCAGAAAATTCCTGTTTTTCATATTTTTGTGGTTTGCATTCGCCTTCCCGTCGATGCTGGTACTGACCTCCATCGGTACTTTCTTTCTTTCTCTAAAAAAAAAAATATGTGAAGAAAATAATTTCTTCTTTTCTTCGGGTGCATCAATGCCATCTTAGGCCTAGGCTTTCCATTTTGTCACAGACAGAATGGAAAAAACATCTAGTGGTTTTAAGAAGTGTTCTAAGTGTGGCGGTGCCATTTTGGCCACAGACACCCATGACTGGTGTCTAAAATGCTTAAGGCCTGATCATCAACCATGAGAATATCCTCTCTGTAGAAAGATGATGAAGAGAGGCCTACAGAATTGATCTGCAAAGCTAGGCACCCTCTTTGCCTCCGACACTGTCTCTTTAGTATCGACATCTTCGAGAGCCTCATCTTCCTCACAAGGATCTCAGGTATTGAAACCTAAGTCTTTGTCTAAGTCTGGCCGACCCCCCCCCCCCCCCCCCCCAAGATAGATCTCCTTCTAAGCATCGAGATGCCTCGGGTGTTGCCCTGGAGGGTGATACACTGGCCAAACAACCCTGATGGGGGGATCTTCCCTCCAAAGCTTTAGTGAGGTCCTAGGATGCTCCCGAGGCCTCCACCTCTGGAAAGCACCAAGTGCCATACTCATGGATCATGGCCTGCAATTCTGGTACCGATACCCAAGCATTGGCAAGCTCCATGGATCAATGTATCCTTGCCATCTAGAGGAGCTTACTGGCCTTACTGGCGGCCTCAGTTCCAGTAAGACCTTTACCGTAGGCTCCGCAGGCATCTGTACCGACTTCAATACCGACACAACCTACATTGACTTTTTTGCCACTTTCCATGCTATCGCCCATGCCGGCCCTTAAGTCCGTTTCTGGTAACGAGGTTCTGACCACACAGGTTACAGGTACCAGCTTTGACCGGTACCGAGTTCGTACGGAGCGGGAACATCCTGCTTGACAATACTTCATGTCTTCAGATTACGATTCATCGGATGATGAATTGGCCAATACTTGAGACATGCAAACTCTTCCCGAGGACCCATCTCCATCCCCACAACACTGCATGTCCCCAGCAGAGCACATGTATTTTCAAGACTTTATTTGTGATGTTACTAGGGGCCTGTTCATAACAGTAACATCGGAGAAAGAGCTAGGGCCGAAGAATTGGAAATTCTTCAATACCCGACAGCTCCAAAAGAGGTGGCCATGCTCCCTGTCCATCAGATAATTCATGACCTCATGCTTCATATGTAGGAGACACCTCTAACTATTTCTCCCCATACTCGATGGCTTGATACGATGTACAGGGTACTGGAGTGTCCCAGTTTTCAAAAGATGCAATTGCCGCACCATTCCATGGAAGTGGAATCCACAATGCGTTAGATCAAGAGCGCGAAAACATATTCCTCAAACCCTCCAGTTAGGGAATCAAGAACCCTAGATGCTTTTGGTCGACGATGTTTTCAGGCCTCCATGCTATCGGCCAGAATTAGTTCTTACATACTCTATATGGGTATATTCCTTAGAGAGATGGCTAAAGATTTGGAGTTAATGGCTCCTCTTCTCCCCAATGACAAGAGGGCGGATTATCTCACCCTTGTGAAGCATGCTATGAATGTTTCAAAATTTTGTTAACAGGGCAACTTTTGATTGCTTTGAGTGCATCAGCAGAACTTCATCCAAGCATCAGATCTTGAACAATGATAAGCTGGGTAATATCCTTTAACAAGTATTGGCAAGACAAGGCCTCTCAGTTGGAGTCTGAGAACTCTACCCTAAATAGGCTCTCTAGATCTACTGCCAACCCAGCAAAGAAAGCTTTCTTCAATAAAAAGAAGTACTATTCTTCTTATACCCCTGCTGTTCAGTGTCAACATCATGCTCCTCAGAAGGGGCAACAACCTCCAAACAGCAAAAGAAAGCTCAGACTCCCAAGTCTCAGCCAACTCAGCAGACCCATATTACTTCGGGTTTTTGACTCCTTTCTAGAAAGCATAGCTGTCCTGCCTCTGGAGAATCCCAACTCTGTCCACATTCCCATCAGACTCTGTCACTATGCCCACAAGTGACATTTCATCACCTCAGAGCAGTGGACACTATCCATCGAAGTTTGCCCCCCTCAACTTCACCAAGAGAGTTCCGTTCTCAGCCCCATCTCTCTGCTCTGTTGCTACAAGAGCTCATCTCCCTTCTACTGCAGGGAATGGGTCTCTTTTCTCCCTATTTCTTATTCAAAGAAAATGGGGGGATACAGGCCCATTCTGGACCTCAGGGAATTAAACAAGCATCTCCTACAGGAGAAGTTCAAGATGATCTCCCTAGGGACCCTTCTTCCCTATCTCCAGAATCAGGACTGGCTCTGTTCTCTAGATCTAAAGGAAGCGTACACTCATATTCTTATCCGTCCAGAGCACAGAAAATTCCTGCACTCCGTATTTCAAGGAAGACACTATCAGTAGAGACCTGCCTTTCGGCCTCGCCTGTGCCCCAAGAGCCTTCACAAAATGCATGGCAGTAGTAGCTGCCTTCCTAAGAACTCTAGGAATATTTGTTTTCCCTTACTTAGACGACTGGCTCATAAGAGCAAGCACCTCTCAGGAGGCCAGTCTGTCCCTCTCATGCACCATACAGGTGTTACAACATTTGGGGTTTGTCATAATCTTTCAAAATCCCAACTCATCCCCTCTCAAACTCTAGAGTTTATAGGGGCCTGCCTAAATACTCAGCAGTCAAGGACATTTCTGCCCCAGATATGCTGTACTCGACTCAATCAGCTAGCATCTCAGACATGCCTCAAAAACTATCTCACTGCTCGAGAAATGCTACAACATTTGGGTCATATGACATCAACGGTTCACGTAGTTCCATATGCCCATCTACACATGCACACAGCCCATTAGACACTGGCATCCCAGTGGTCTCAAGCATCAGGTTACCTGGGGGACAAGATAACAGTCTCCACCCTTCTGGTCTCATCTATCCAGTGGTGGTGATCCCCAGAAAATCTCCATGTAGGGTCACCTTTTCAGATGCCAGTACATCAATGTACCCTGATGACAGATGCATCCAGACTGGGCTGGGGAGCCCATCTCAGATTTCTCTCCACTCAAGGACTCTGGTCTCAACAGGAGTCACAACTCTACATAAATCTTCTGGAGCTCAGGGCCATTCTCAATGTTCTCAAAGTCTTCCAGGACCATCTTCGTTGCCGCAGAGTCCTACTCCAAACCAACAATCAAGTAGCCATTCTATGTGAACAAGCAAGGCAGAATAAGTTCTTGAACCTTCTGCATCTCTGGTCCTTTATTTATTTATTTATTTAATTCTCTTATATACCATGCTATTCTGCATCAGTGCGGTTTACATTGAACAAACTGAAATTACATTGAACAGGGCATTATAACTTGGAGATAACTTATTTTACAGGGAACATGGGCTATGGAGGGTTAAGTGGCTTGCCCAAGACCACAAGGAGCACCTGTGGGACTAGAAACCCCAGTCCTTCCGGCCCAAGGTTGCTGTCCTCTAGTGGGATTTGAACCCCCGACCTTCCGGCCTGAAGTACCTTGCCCCAACCACTAGGCTACTCCTCCACTCCTTTGCCATGCATCATCATCCCATTCACCTCCATGCAGTGTATCTCCTGGGCAAGCACAATGTCTTAGCGGACAGACTAAGTTGAATCATTCTTCCTCACGAATGGTCACTCCATGGAGACAGTCTTTCACATTTTTCAGATCTGGGAGACTCCAAAGATAGACCTGTTCGCAAGCCCTCAGAATGCCAAGCTCCCTTGCTTCTGTACCAGGACTCTTGAGCTGGACAACCAGCAAGTGGAGACTTTTCATCTCCACTGGGGTCAAGGCTTCCTATATGTCTTCCCACCCATTCCCCTAATTTCCAAGACTCTTTTCAAACTCCAGAAAGACAGAGGCTGAATGATACTCATAGCCCCTCACTGGCCACGTCATCCGTGGTACCCTCTACTTCAATGTCTGTCTCAGGAGGAAGGGACACTGCTCCATCCCAATCTGCAGTCTCTCCATCTCACAGCATGACTGCTGAAGGCATAGCCTTCCAAGGCTTTAACCTTCTCCAGGAGGTTAAGGACATACTCTTAGCTTCTAGGAAGCTATCCATCAGGCAGTCCTACACTTTCAAGTGGCATAGGTTTTCTTTCTGGTGTTCTCAGAGGAATCTTAATTCATTCTCAGCTCCGGTGGAGGCACTTCTACAGTACCTCCTTCACCTATCATCTTCTGGACTCAAAACCAATTCTGTAAGAGTACACCTAAGTGCAATTGCGGCCTCTCACTTGCTCTTAGGTGGTCAACCCATCTATTCTCAGCTACTCATAGCATGCTTCATGAGGGGTCTTCTATTAAACAAGCCTTCCATTAAGCCACCACCAATAGCATGGGTGGCATTTTGGAGTGGAGGAGTAGCCTAGTGGTTAGAACACTGGCTTGGTAACTAAACAACCAGGGTTCAATTCCCACTAGCACTCCTTGTGGCCTTGGGCAAGTCACTTAACCCTCCATTGCCTCAGAAGAAAGGCCTGGCAATCTACTTCCAGTGACACTGCCAAGAAAACCCAGGAGCTTCTGGGTCACCAGGAGTCAGGACTGACTCAAAGGCACACTTTGCAATGGCCTGGGACCTCAATGTTGTTCTAGGGAAGCTTCTCAAGCCACATTTGAACCTCTAGCCACTACCTCACTTAAATTTATCACTTCAAAGGTCACCTTCCTCATTGCCCTCACTTCAGCAAGGTGCATAAGTGAGCTTCAAGGTAGTCTTAAGAACTCACCTTCACTTCATGCCGAAGGTGGTCTCGCCCTTCCACTTGAACCAGTCAGTCTACCTTCCTGTGTTTTTCCATAGACTGCACTCATCTAAGGCAGAAGCAACCCTCCAGATTGTAAACGTGCCTTAACTTTTTATCTTCAGAGGACTCAAGAGCACCGGAAAGCTTCTCAGCTGTTCAACTCTTTTGACTCTAATCACCTTGGGTTGCCAGTATCCAGATGTACTATCTCCAAGTGGATAGTTGATTGCATTACCTTTGCTTATGAAAAGGCAGGACTTTCTCTCGAGGGTCATGTCACTGCCCGTAATGTTCTAGTCATGGCTACCTTGCTGGTAAATCTACATTCTGTAGCAACAGATGAGGGAGGAGTGGCTCAGTGGTTGGAACAGGTTACTTCAGGCTAGAGCACGAGCAGTTCAATTCCAACATAGGGGCAAGCAACCTCAGGCTGGGGAGACTGAAGTCTCCAATCCCACAGACACGCCTTGGGCAAGCCACTTAACCCTCCATTGCCTCAGGTACACTTATATTGTGAGCCCTTTGGGAACAAGGGAATAAAAAAGTGCCTGCTAGCATAACTTTGTAAACTGCTCTGATACACAGGGTAAAGGGCAGTATATTTATTTATTTATTTTATTTATATTTCTTATATACCGCACTATTTGCAATCAGCGTGGTTCACATGGAACAGAAACATCCGACAACTTAAATATGTCTGGTCATTACATTAAACAGGACATGCAACTTGGAAAAAAGTGCCTAAAGCAAAACCATCTGTAAAGCAGCAACTTAGGGGTATGTTTACTAAACTGCGTTAGTGCAATTCGCGTTAGGAGCCGCGGTAGTGACAGAAACCCCAAATAAGGACATGGGCGGTACATCGTCACCACTAACGCGCGTTCAAAAAATTAACGAGCGTTACCGGGCGCGGTGGTGCGTTACTGCGCGTTAATCGTAAGAAGACGTACAGACACAAAGCACTGAAACAGAGCTGTAGCACAATGGTTACAGTACTGACCGCTGTTACAGGCAGCATGGGTTCAAGTCCCCAGTGTGCCGAACGCAGAAGGCTGTCCCAGGCATCACCCTGTACATTACAGAGGGAATGAGGAGGCATGTTTTTTGTTACGTTGAGTATTGATGTCAGAAACACACCCTCGGAGTATGCCTAGCCACATACGTTTTTCTGTACATTGCTGACGGAAATGGTTTCTCTTCCCTTTAAATGCCTTTAACGACAGGTTTTCATTCGCGTTGGAATTGAGCTCAGAAATTCAGCGCGTTAGTATGAGGGGAGCCTCTCCCCGCCCACTCTCCGCCCATTGACCCCTTCTCTCCGCCCACTCTCCACCTTCTGCGCTGTTTTAACGCCAGGCGGAGGTTTTCGATCGTACAGAAAAAACGTACAATGTACAGAAAAACCGGGGAAACCCACAAAACGTGAGCAGTATGATACATGTGAACAGAACAAAATTTCACATAAAACGTTAAAATGACCACAAGAAACATTTTAAAAAGCATAATTCAGCTGGGCAACAGTGATAGCAACGGGCAACAAGGAACAACACTCCCTGGAAAGCACAAAATAAAAAAGAAATGATGTGTGGAAGGGTCTACGCTCCGCAGACCCTTTCAAAGATCATTTCATTGTAATGGAGCTGTCCTGGGAGTGCTGTGTAATGTTGCCCAATGATATCATTGTTGCCCAGCTTGGTTATGGGTGTGTGCCCCTTTTCTGAGGTCTTTTCTGAGGTTTATGTGCACCTTTGTCTGCATACAAGGTAAATGAGGCCACAGTAAACCTGTTGCAGAGCAGGGTTTCTGACTCGTCAGGCCGGTTTAACTAACTCCAGGGACTGCACTGTCTCTGTGGCCACAGTATGGTGCAACAGACACAGCCAGTGCCTGTAAGACCAGAGGGTCACAGGTTCAAATCCCAGCTGGGGCTCCTGCCAACCCAGTCCCCATAGTTTTACCCACCACTAAACAGTGATAGTAAAGACACTCCTTTATTGCAGAGAACATACGCATGGCCTATATTTTACTACACCAAACACAGACACCAGAAACAGGCACATTACCTAAAGCAGAGTCCCGCAAATGCAGTCCTGGAGGGCCCCACACCATTCCGGCTTCATGCTGCCTCTAATAAAGATGCCTGTGCTGCATAGCTATGCACCACCCCCATGGTATGCAGATGTAGCTCATGCATATTTATGAGGGACAGCATGAAAACCCGAACAGTGTTTGGAACACCAGGACTGGAGTTGGGGAACTCTGCCATAAAGCAGCAGCCAACAGGGCCACACACCCACCCATAGGCCCCATTGGCCAATGCCTCCTGGAGAGGCAAGACATTGGGCCCTGCCTGTATCTCCCAATACTAGCAGTTGCATACCTTAGCAATGCCACCCTACACCTGGGTATATGGTACAGAGCTATCAAACGTTCCCTATGATAACTGGCAGATATTAATTCCTACGTTAAGCACATTTTGCTCATTGAGCTCCACCATAACAATCATTCTGATGTCTGCGGTGTGTGCTGCAGGTCTGGTCTCTGACAGTGTTCACCACCCTGGGGAGTGACCCCCCAACAGCCTTGTGTAACATATCCATGCCTGTACTATGCCCATGACTGGTGTGGTGGGTATGGCTGCTGACCACCTCTATAGTAGCACAATGCTGGCATAGGTGTGGGGGTGGCTGTCTGTCTATCCAGTGTGTGGTGGCTGCAAACACCTTCCACAGTCCACACTGCCAGCAATGTTGCCAGTATTGGGCTGCCAATGTGCATAATGAGGAGCAAGGTACCATGGGTATAGGCCGGACAGGGTGGCCTGGCCAGGGT
Organism: Ichthyophis bannanicus; assembly: GCA_033557465.1. Taxonomy (NCBI): domain Eukaryota; kingdom Metazoa; phylum Chordata; class Amphibia; order Gymnophiona; family Ichthyophiidae; genus Ichthyophis; species Ichthyophis bannanicus. Next base: position 54,431,550 of record CM066032.1, read on the forward strand.
GCATCTGCACAGGGCATAGGGCAGTGACAGGCACATTGTAGTGCCCGGCCACCACCTACACAGACAGGGTGACCTCAGTATATCCTGCTGAGAGATCACTCTCACCCTGACTGTGCAGTGACCACAGCATGGCTAGGCACTCCCATAGTGCTATCTAGCATTTCTCTTATGTGATAAATATGGGTTTCCTTTTGGGGCCCAGTCACTGATGCATCTGCTTGCGGTATATGCTGACATCCCAGTTCTGGGTGCAGGCATCTCCACTGGGCACTAGCAGACTGTTTGTAGCTAGTAGGTGTTGTGATGGAGTGGCTTGCACCAGGGGAATATCAGATAGTGGTGGGGTGCAGCAGACCATATCCAGGCCTAATGTCTGTCTGCTATTGTGTTATGGCTGTGTACAGAGCTGCATTGACTGCCCTGTGGGGGTGTCTGTTCCTTGGCAGGACTAGGGTTAATGTTCCCCTCTACTGCCACCTTTGCAGGGAGGTAGACTGTGGATCTTTTGATGGAAGACCCTGCTTGCCACCCTCAGCCCTGGGGGGGGAGGGGGGTGGTGGTGATGCATGGGGGGGCTACACCTGACTGAAACAGACAGAAATGTCCAAGGTGGTCCTGAAGAACCTACCTATCTCACACAATAACACTGCTTTGGACCTGGTGCTGGGCGCCTCACTGCACCCTCAGGGTGAGCACAGTACCCGCACAATGTGACGGTGTGTAGCTGCTCTGTGCCAGTACAACACACGGTCAGTACCCCTACCAGGCCGAGGTGCTGTGGGGGTGCACATGGTCAGTTCCCCCTACCAGGCTGAGGTGCTGTGGGGGTGCATTCCCCATGGTGTGTATCTGTGGACAGCTGATTTGCATGTGCAGTGCATCATGGGTGTGACTGGCACAATCCAACCCTGTGAAACCCCAGCACCTGCTCACAGGCTCTGATAAACCATAGGCCATCACACGTACATCTGCTAGCATAATGCATGCGTGCAAGACACCCTACAGAGTCTGTAAAATAAGATGCCCACACTGGTAAAATCACATGTACCCACGCTCGTCAAATCACACGTACCCACGCACGTAAAATCACACGTACCCACGCATGTAAAATCACACGTACCCATGCACGATTGTACGTGCGCAGCTACGCACGGGGCTACGCACGTACCAATGCACGCAACCTCGCACGCACCAACGTACGTGGCTAGGCACACTCCGAGGGTGTTTTTCTGACACCAATACTCAGCGTAACGAAAAACATGCCTCCTCTTTCCCTCTGTAATGTACAGGGTGATGCCTGGGACAGCCTTCTGCGTTAGGCACACTGGGGACTCAAACCCATGCTGCCTGTAACAGCGGTCAGTACCGTAACCATTGTGCTACAGCTCTGTTTCAGTGCTTTGTGTCTGTACGTCTTCTTACGTTTAACGCGCAGTGATGCGCCACGGCGCCCGGTAACGCTCGTTAATTTTTTTAACGCGCGTTAGTGGTGACGATGTACCGCCCATGTCCTTATTTGGGGTTTCTGTTACTACCGCGGCTCCTAACGCGAATTGCACTAACGCAGTTTAGTAAACATACCCCTAAATTCCTGCTGTTCCCGGAGATCACCTGTTACAGGTAAGTAACTATGCTTTCTGTTTCTATTTCTCCAGTATTGTACTGTAGGCAAAGTCTGGCTTCTTGAGGTTTCCAGTTCAGTTTGTCTGTCTGTGTTGCACGTTTGTGATGGAGTTCAGGTATTCTCTCCAGCTTGTTCCATTTTCCCTGTAGGAAGTGTACTGAGGCTCAAGCCAGTATAATATCTGCACTGATGCCTTTTTATTTTATTTGTCGTTCACTGTTTTGAGATTTACGGTACTGGAAATAGTTAAAGAGATGGGTTTGTTGCTATGTGACATCTACATGCTAGTGCTGTTTTGGTAGAACAGGGTTGTTCAGGTGTTGCTTGGTTCATGCAGTTTTTTCTTGCAATCTCTTTATTGCCAGTTTAATGCTCACAGATGTGCTTAATTTCATCCCAAGTCTAAAGTCTCCTCAGCTTCCTGTTTGCTTAGAAAGAAGTTGAAATTGTATTGGAGGTTTTTAGTATTTTCTGGAAAATCATTTTTCTGTGTTCCAGGTTTACTGGTTGAGTCTCTGGTAGCTTTAGATTCTCTTGTAGACCTTCTGGGGTAGGGGATACGATGACCACATCTGCATCTAGCCTTTGATATCTGAGTCTTGGGCCAAGGATCTCTCCGGCACTGTGGGGAGATCACTGAAGAGGGAAGGGGCTCAGGCCACAATCCAGCTCAACCCTCGTTCTTCTCAAACACTCTCTGTCTGCAGGTTGTTTATCTTTACCATCCAAGTGATGGATCTAACTATATCATAAGATTGTCTCCTGACTCAAGTTTGCTGTAATTTGAGGCAGAGACCAGGAAAGTAAAAAATCATGCAAATATTTTCCTAGAGCACTGTTTATTTTTTACTTTATTTAAGTGCATATATAAACTTCACAGCCAGCAAGCTGATCTAAGCAATGTACAGTGAAAATACACGTCATCCAGAAAACCTAAAAACAACATAAAATATATTACCACCTAAACCCCTCAACCCTGCTTCCCTCAAACAGTACCAAACTAGAGTATACCAAAAACCAGTGCATTTTTCCTAGCAAAAAAGGTATGGGTACTCATAAGCAGGGCTTTTTTCATTAATACATGAGGACCATAGGGCAATATTAGCAGGCAATGAAAAAGGTGCCATTACTCCATACCACTGCATACCCCCTCAAAAAAAGCCCTGTAAAACCCACTAATGGCCCATCCCCCCCCTCCTAGAATGTATTCCACAAAACTTGCTGAAAGCAATAGGCCTTTAACATTCTACAAAAATTGTCAAAATTGGTTTCAATCCTTAAGGTGGCTAGCAGATCACTCCACATTCCTGGGGCTGCCACTGAAAAAAGCCGAGGTCCAGGTTCTAGAAAACCTGGCATCATGCACAGAGGGAACTTCCAACAAATGGGTTAGAGGACCACAGTTGGCAACCCAGGACATTGGGCAGGAGAACCTCTTTGAGATAACTAGGGAGACTCTCACAAAGTGCTCTTACAAGAAGACAACAAATCTGGAACTGAAAGTGATAATAAACTCAATGCCAAAGCAGAGTACAGAACACGGGGGTCATGTGGATGGGTAAATAAATCTGTGGCTGCATTTTGAATTGTCCAGAGCGCCTGCAATATATACTGTATGTCTGTAGATAAAGATGTAGTCAGTGGTTCGGTGCTTTGGAAGGAATCCAATCTGATTTCAGTGCTGTTCCTTTCAACTTTTGGCGAGGATACTACAAAACAATTTGCTATTGTTACTGAACACATAGATCCCTCTGTAATTATCTGGGTTAGAGATATCTCCCTATTTATAAGCTGTGGGTTTTGGCCCTTTTTTATCATCCAGCTAGACCAGTCCAGATGAGTGGCTCATACTCCCTTGCCAGCAGGTGAAAGTAGACCTGAGTAACCTTCAGTGATGTCATCATTAGGTATATCTACTTGTGCAGCAAGCAGAGTGGCCAGTATTATCAACAACAACATCCCCACCCTATACAGACCCAGACACCTCACCCCAGTCATGTGCCACAAGCCTCCATTCACCAAGCCCTCACACCAATTGCTCAAAATTAGACCTACTACACAGCAACTATCTCCCAAACAGAAACAACCTCACCATCCAATCAAATGCTCCCTAATCAAAACCCGCTCAGACTACATACTCAACAGCAACACTGACCTTATGTTCATTACTGAATCATGGATTTCTGCATGTTCTCCTTAACTAGATGCTCTCTCCCCTCCCCCATTATAAGCTCTTCAACTGCCCCAGAGCAAACAGAAAAGGAGGAGGTATCCTAATCATGGCAAAGGAATATTTGAACTTCACCACACTCTAATCCCACTCAACTGAAGCACTCGACTGCCTCACAATCTCCAATAACAACTTCAACTTCACAATTTGCCTAACATACTGGACACCATCCTCAAGAACAGATGAGCTCGCCGACCTCCTAGATGCAGCCTGCACACACACTGCTTCCAACAAACACTTCCTCCTCCTTAGTGACATAAACTTCGCATCCATCTCAGATACGCAAGTTTCGACCTTCATCAGCACCATGGAAGCACTTCAATTGCACCAACTCATCAAAGAACCAACACACTGCAAAGAAGCACCATTAGACCTTATATTTTCACCTAGAGATATCCCAACAACCCAGTTCAGTATTCAAATCGATCCAATCCCTTGGTCCAACCATGCAATGATATCTTTCATCCTACCATCAGGATTTCTCACCTCTCATCTCCCATAACCACAACCAAGCACACGTTGCTTCAGATCTTTCAACAAGGAAACCTTCCTGGATGACGTCTTCCCACACCTGGACCCTGACACCCAAGACCTGGACAGCATAATCCACTCCTGGAACACAGTGATATCCAACGCTGCCATCTTCACACCACAACATCCAACAACCCTCTCAAGACACTCACAACCACTTTGGAACTCTCATAAAATCAGAGGCAGATGACAGTTCAGGACTATCAAAAGAAAATGGAAAAAGACACAAAACAGACAAATCAAAGAACAATCCAGCTCCAAACTGACAGAATACTGCAGTGTTATCCAAAGCAGCAAAAAGAATACTACGCTAACATAATTAAAAAATCTCTAAACTGGCCCAGAGAGCTATTCTCCATAGTCTCCTCCCTTACAAAAGACCCTAATACAATGAACTCCAAAACACACTCCACCCACAGACTATGGCGACCTACTTACACAGCAAACACTCCTCTGCAACTCCCCACCCCTCTGCCTCACCTCACTCACAGGATGATCCAACCCATGCTCACAGATGGGACACCTTCAGACTGATCTCAACCTGGGAGCTCACAAACATCATCAAAGATATCAATACCACCACCTCACCACTTGACCCATGCCCGGTTTCCTGGATAAAACTACTTTGAACAGAGCTCTCCACAACAATAAGGAAGATCATCCACATCTCTCTCCAGCAAAGATAACTACCTCCTGCTCTAAAACAAGCCTCTATCAGACCTATCCTCAGGAACCCTTCTCTAGACCAATTAGATCCAAGCTCATACCACCCCATAGCAAGCATCCCTTTCCTAGAAAAAGTAAAAGAAAAAACTGTACAATGCCAGCTCCAGGATTATGTCGACACCCACGCACCCCTCAACCCCCAACAATACAGCTTCCGCCCCCAACATGGTGTCGATACTCTCTTCACTGCACTCTTCGACACACTAATCAAGGGTCTCAAAAGACCACATCAAGGTTATGCAATTATATTCCTTGACATCAGTGCAGCTTTTGATTCCATCTCACATAAAACACTACTCACCAGGTGAATAACATTGGCCTCCGAAACAGCACCCTAAATTGGTTCTCTTCATACCTCACTGACAGACAACTTCAGGTAAAAATTGGCTTCCAAAAAGCCAACCAGTTCAGTTTAAACCAAGGTGTACCCCAAGGATCAACCCTGTCAGTGCTCCTTTTCAACATTTACATTCAACCAATCTGCGATCTACTCAGAATATTCAATATGCATTTTCACCTCTATGCAGATGACATCATGTTCTACACACCCTTTCATATCCTAACTCTGGACTTCTCCTCCATCTCTGACTGCTTTGCAGCCCTCACCAACCTCCTCGAAAGCTTGAACTTAATAGTAAACAGCAACAAAACTGAGGCTGCACTAATCACAAGAGACACCTCCTTCACTTCACCAGAAAGTTAATACTCCACTTTACTGAAATCACAATTTAAAAAATGCAATCAAATACCTAGGCATAACTCTTGACAAGAATTTCAACATGCACTCCCACATCAAGAAAACAGTCAACACCACATTCCTCAAAATGAAATCACTCCAACACCTTTGACCTCTTCTCCACCACGATTACAGAACTGTATTCCAATCTATCATAACGCCCCACCTAACTATGGCAAAATCCTATATCAAGGGCTCCAAAAAAACCACACTCTCTACCCCCTCCAACTAGCTCAAAACGCTGTAGCCAGAATACTAACAGCATGTCAAGATACCAGGATATCACCCCCTCCCTCAAGAGCCTACACTGGTTACCACTAGGACAGAGGATAAAACACAAGGTTATAACAACAACACACAAAATCCTGCACAACCTATCAGCCCCCTGGTCAGAAAAGTCCCTACAACTAGGGAAAGAAGATCAACGACCCAAAACCTCCTAATCATCCCTCCACTCAAGACAAAGTGCACTCAGCAAACAAACAATAGAGTCTTTATCCTCTTCACCCCCTCAATCTGGAAGTCACTCCTGGTGCCCATAAGATTTGCACAGACAACTTAAGACCTCAAGAAGCTACTAGAGACACACCTCTTCATTGAGTACCACGGCACCAATGAAACCACGCAACTTACCAGCAAAGGATCACCACCCCCTCCTGTAAAATAACTTACCCACATTTCTGTTAACTCCAAGTTTTGCCTCCCATGCGTTCTCTGTAACTGTTTCTCAATGAGACGGTTAATTGTAAACCGCTTTGGTCTTAAGATGGTATAGAAAATCTGTTAAATAAATAAATGTGGTTCGGCACACATGGCCTGACATTTCCGAACTGCCAAAGTTATGTCAGAAGCGGCAGGCCATGTATGCCAAAGCACATGGTCTGCCTCCAAGCCGAGCCATGCCCCCCCCCCCCCAATCCTGCTGCCAGAATCAGCAGTAGCATGGCTTAGCACAGGGGTGGGGGGGGGGGGGCCAGCGTGCAGGGGCATTAGAATGGCTGGGGGGTGGCATGGCTCGGGGGTGGGTGGCATGGCCGAGGCTTCTGCTTAGGGAGGCAGAAACCCTTGGGCCAGCCCTGGTCATAAGTACCTGTCAGGTTCCGAAAAGGTGTTTGGACTCCATGCTGCTTATCCCAGTAGTAAGCAATGGATTTCCTGGGCCCTCTGTAACAATGGTGTATGGATCTTTCCTCCAGGAATTTATCCAAGCCTTTTTTAGACCCAGCTACACTAACAGCTTTTGTGATCTTCTGGTAATGAATTCCAGAGTTTGGTTACATGTTGAGTGAAAAAAATATTTTTTCCAATTAGTTTTAAATGTGCTACATTTAAGCTTCATTGTGTGTCCTTTAGTTTTGATACCTTTTGAAGGAGTAAACAACCAATTAATGTTTATTCCCATTTCACTCCACTCCTTTTTTATAGATTTTTTATTTAGACAGTTTTGTATGCCACCTTATCCTTCAATAAAAGTGGTCACAACACAATTGGAGGATACATCTAACATAGGGGAATATGAGACACATACTCTAACACAGAACACGGGCAATAGAGGGTTAAGTGGCTTGCCCAAGACCACAAGGAGCACCTGTGGGACTAAAAACCCCAGTCTTTCTGGCCCAAGGTTGCTGTCCTCTAGTGGGATTTTGAACCCCTGACCTTCCAGGCTGAAGTAACTTGGCCCAACCACTAAGTCACTCACCCACTCAATCATGCCTGCCCCCTGAGCTGTCTTTTTTCCATGTTGAAGAGCCCTAACCTTTTAAGTGGTATGTCTACTAAAGGGTGTTAAGGTATGTAAACGGGGGCACTGGGTGAGAATGTCCACAGTCTTGGCAAAGGCAAATATTAATATGACTTGCAAAGGATTGTGGGAAATGTAGTCCATTCATACCAGAATCAGCCGTTCACAATAAATTAGTTGTGCTTGCTCGAGTGTTTAAGCAAAGAAAATATATTTTATTTATGGGGTTATTTCTCCCAACACAGATTTGCTTGGTAGCACAGAAAGGATACTTGCTTTCAGTATTATACTTAGAAAAACAAAATCAGGAAAAACAACAAATGAACTTCTTAAGCAATCAAATCAAATCATAAAGACCTTGATGGGAACAGAAAGGTCTTTTCTGTAGGCTCCTGCTAATATCTTTTTAGCAGTGCTTCAAAAACAAACAAAACCCACAAAGTAATGAAAAACTGTTCTTTTTCAAGGCTAACTTCTGGTATTTTCACACACACCCAGAAGTGTCTCTTCAGAGCTCACAGGCAATTAGGCAAGGCTCAATTGCTAACAATTAACCAGCTGCAAACCTCTTGGCTGGTTTACTTTCTAAACATGGCTCAAATCCTGCTCAAAAGCTTTTCTGAGTAGATCAAAGAACAAGTTTATATTTCTTTGTGATGGTTGTTGTACTTTGTAAAAGTATATTACCACAGAAGTTTAGACAGAGAGCAATCCATGTATTCACACTGCTCATTTACAATATCCCCTTCTTCTTCAACTATCATAGAATCAATATCATGGATTGGCACAGAGGAATTTCTTAATGGAGCATTCTCAGAACAATACTTGTTTCCCTGTTGTCTTCCAAGTGAATAGCTAGGGCATAGATCAGTGTTCATACCTGAGCTTCCATTGCTGTTAGGGTTCCTCTCTAAATATTCTGGCCAGTATGTAGTCCAGTTTTTATGTCCAGCCTTCCAATCAAGATCCCTGGACACTGGGTCTTTCTTCACATACCTTCTTGCACTGGTCTTAGGGCCCCTTCCAAATGCAGCCGTCTCCCTCACAGGTCCCTTCCGGGGATTCCTGGCTCTGCAACCCCACTCCTCTGGTTTCCTCCAGTCCAATGGAGTATGCTTGCCTCTGGAATGCCTCCCAGCACACGTACTGCTATGGACTCCTTTAGACCTCCAAGATGCTTCTCTCTTCTTTCTTCTAAAGTGTTTCTTGCTCTCTCTGTCCTTGAGCTCTGGCTTCTGCTGCCTCTGCTCCTGCTGAAGATGGTGATGATCATGAAGATTCTGCTGATGATGCTGTGTAGAATAAGCTTTACTTTTAACCTGTTTAGAGGGCTGCTCCACCCTAGCACAGCGCAGCTGTGCTGAATCAAGCCCTGCCCTTGGAGATGAGTGCTTGGGGATTACCTCATAGTTCTCCTGATTGAACACACGTTTTCCCACTTCAGCTCTTCTAGTGGAAGGGTGAAATTTAAATGGATGATAAAGGAATAAGGAAAGAATTGGGGGAAAGAGCAAAAGGGAAACAATCAGTATGTTAAAGCAGAAATAGAGAGAGAATGGAAAACATCTAAAAGAGAAGAAAGGACAAATGGATAGCTCGCAGAAGACACGAAGAAACCAGAAGAAAGTGACTGGAGCAATTGCAACTGAAAAAATGCCCAAACAGAAGGTAGAAAAATACTTTTTATTTTGAATTTATTAACTGGAATATGTCTTTTTTAATGTATTTCTTGAATTCCGATGCTGATTTTGTCCCTGTTGCCTCTTTATGTCAGGCAATTCTATACATCTATTGCCATTTCTGTTTTGGTAAGTTGATCTCGTTTTTATTTTTTCTGGGGGCCCACAATTTTTGTTGGCGTAGGGCCTCACTCAAGGTAAATCCGGCCCTGCATTAACCCCACGCCTGATGGCAAACGGGCACCCTCCAGGGCAGTCAATGCAGATCTGTATGCATCACAAAGCACACTGGCAAACAGGCAGTAGGCCTGGAAAATCTCAGCTGCCCCTAACCATAATCTTTGTCAGTTGATCAGACACTCTGAAGTGTTATGCATGAAAGTGTACTGTATCTCATATCATGTTATTATTTTAATCCTTATATGATGTCATATTAAAGCAACAGGTCTCAGACTTGTTAGGCATTGTAAACATTCAGATTTTTGTATGTTGTTGTTGTTAAGTGCCGTCGAGTCGGAGTCGACTCATGGCGACCCTCTGGATAGCTATCCTAAATTGTGTTCGATCTTCAGTCAGGCGGCTCATTGTTGACAGACTGGTACCCGTAGCTGCTGTTATTGTATCGATCCATCTCATTGCTGGTCTTCCTCTTTTGCATTGACCTTCTATCTTGCCAAGCATGATGTCTTTCCCTAATGATCTCTCTCTCCGCATGATGTGTCCAAAGTATGAAAGTCGAAGTCTTGTCATCTCAGCTTCTAAAGAAAGCTTAGGTTTGATCTCCTCTAGTACAGACTGGTTTGTTCTTCAGGCAGTCCATGGTATACACAGTATTCGCCGCCAGCACCATAATTCAAAGGCATCAATTTTCTTCCTGTCTATCTTTTTCACTGTCCAGCTTTCACATCCATATGATGTTATTGAAAATACCATGGCTTGAACAAGTCGAATCTTTGTATGGAGAGAGACATCTCTGCTCTTGAGAATCTTATCTAGGTCTTTCATAGCCATTCTGCCAAGAGCAATGCGTCGTCTGATTTCTTGACTGATTGATTTTTGTATAGTTTCTGAATAATGCCCTAACTCACATCAATGACCTCGTTCTTATGTGATAGTTGCTTAAGATCAATTGTTTATTTATTTATTTTATTTTTATTTATTTAACTGCATTTATATACCGCTTTTCACCGGGTCAAAGCGGTGTAACATATAACAAAAGGGGGGGGGCAATACTTTAAAGGGTAGGGCCGTCACCAGGGGGCAACATTTATAGATTTGGGGTGGACATAGACATGTACGCTTCTGCTGTATCTAAGTATTAGTTCATGCGGATAGGGTGGTTTTTCTGTTCAGAGATGTTCGCAGAATAGGATTGTTTTCAGCTGTTTCTTGAATGATGTGATGTCAGCGTTGTTCCTGATGTGGTTTGGCAGAGAGTTCCAGAGGGATGGAGCATAAAGTTCGAAAGCTCTGTTGCAGGTCCGTTGTGTGGATTTGGTTCTTTTGTGGGGGACGACGATGGAGTTATTGAAGGATTGTCTGGTTGGTCTGCTGTGGGATGGGCGAGGCAGTAGGGGGTGGAGTGAGGTGTTCCGTGTTTGGTGGATAGTCTTGTGGGTGAGTAGGATAGCTTTGTACTTGATTCTTGCTTCAAGTGCAAGGATGTGGAGGTCTCTTAGGATTGGGGTGATGTGATCCCATTTTTTCGCATTCTGAATAATCCTTGCTGTAGTATTTAAGGCATTTCGGAGGGGGTTGGTTTGTGAGGCAGGAAGTCCATTAAATTGAAAGTTAGAACAGTGCTTAGCTTTCAGTGTCGTCCCCTAACCACAATCTGACATTTACCAGCAGAGGGCACCGTCAGTCTTCACCCACCACATCCTGCAAGGGGTTCCAGCCATACATATGCTAACTGCAGACAGTCTGCTAGCTAGTACATAGTGCATTTTCCTGGAGAAACTGTGTGCACCCAAAGGTGGGATGCAAGCACACACACTAAGCAAGTATGTCAGTGATTAGGCCCCAGAAAAAAGACCTCATAGATACCACGGGGGGGGGGGGGGGGGGGGATACTGTATAGCACTATGTGGGAACCTAGCCATGTCATGACCACTGCTCAGTCAGGGTGAGAGTGACCTCCCAGCATGACATGCTGTGGCCACCCTGTCCATGCAGGTAGTGGTCGGGCACTACAATGTCCCAGCCATTGCCCTATGCCCTGTGCAGATGCATCCTGCCCAGACCGCTGTGTCCAGGCCATACCCACACTACCTTGCTCCTCAATATGCACATTGGCAGGCTAACACTGGAAACAGTGCAAGCATTGTGGGCTCAGTAAGGTGTAGGCAGCCACAAAACACTGGATAGACATACACACACTCCCATACCTATTTCAGCATTGTGCGAAGATAGAGGTGGTTGGCAGCCCTGGCCGCCACACCAGTCCTGGGCACAGTGCAGGCATTGCTAAGGTACTCAATACTGTTATGGTCACTCTCCGGGGTGAAAAACACTGTCAGAAATAAAAGGTGAAACACACTCCACTTATATCAGAGAGGTTGCTATGATGCATCTCTGTTACCAAATTGTGTTTTATTTAGGATTTGTTATCTGACATTAATCATAACAACCTTTTTATATATATGGAACATGTTTTCAAGTTTATGATGGCATTGCTAAGGTATGCAGGTGCTAGTTGTGGTAGCTGCTGCTCCGTGCAGGGCCCAACAGCTAGACTCTCCATGAGGCTTTGGATAGTGGAGCATGTGGGTGTGGGTGTTTGTGCCCCTCTTGGCCGATGTTCTAGGGCAGAGATTCCCAACTCCGGTCCTGGTGGGCCAAAGACGATTCAGGTTTTCAGGCTGTCCCTAATGAATATGCATGAGATACATTTGCATACAATGGGGGCACTGCATACAAATGCATCTCATGCATATTTATTAGGGACAGCATGAACACCTGAATGGTGTTTGACCTTCCAGTTGGGAACCTCTGCTCTAGGGTCTGCACATGTTTATAGTGTATGTGCGTGGTAGGGTAAAATATAGGGACATTGTCTGCAGGAGCCACAGCTAGGACTTGAGCATGTGACCTTCTGCCCTGAACACACTGGCTGTGTGTACTGCACCAAACTGCTGCCACAGAAGCAGGTCACTCCCTGGGGATACCATTACTGTTCGTCAGACAGGCCTTGTTTGTTGCACTGCACGCCACCCACCTGAACAGGGCTTGGTGTTGGTCTGCTGTAGGCAGATGCCACTGCCCCCCACCACCAGCACCCCTCTGCCACCATGCTGACATGCCCTTATGCCGGTGGTGCTGGTGGTGCGCAGTCACAGGCCATTCAGTGTGATGGTAGGCGGCTGCCTATGGTGTGGGATCTGGGGTAGGGGTGCCTACATAGACATCCGCGCTTCCCCCCAGCACCGCCTGTCAATGTTATGTTCCCTTTGGGGTACCTGCTGGGTACTGTCCCCTGGGACACTGTGGGACACACACTCGTAGGCATGTTTGACTTTGGTCAGTTGCTGGCTTGCTCATTCGCATTTTCTGTGTTTCTATGTGCCATCTAGGCATCTGCTTAGTCCACTCTGTGCTCCAGATGCCCCACTGCATGTCCTACCTGCAGCACCCTGTACCCCATTTGCAGCCTCACCGTAGTGCCCTTTCGTACTTGGGCACTATGCTGTTGCTGCACATGTATCACTACTATCACTTTTCGTGGTTTCCCTGCCTTTGCTGTACATTACTGACTGAAATCATTTCTCTCTCTTGCAAATGTGCCTCTTACGCGAGGTTTTTTTTATTGGCGTTAGTTTTCAGACCTTCATTTCACAGCGTTAGTGTGCCTGGAGCCTCTCCCTGCCCATTCCCAGCCCACTGACCCCTTCTCTCTGCCCTCTGGGGAGCTTTACTATACCCTCTGTGTACCTTAATGCCGCTGGAGATGTTATCGTGCGATAATGTTACTTTATCACTCGATAACATAATGTATCGCACAATAATGTTACGTATCTTGTGCTAACTGCGCTGCTGCGACATTATCACTGTTTAGTAAACATCCCCCAACTAAACCCTCGCAGAAAGAGGATATTTTGATGGGAGAGAGCCTATTTAAACATCTGCAATGTGATGTATAGACAGGGGAGCCCAAGACAGTGATAGTAGTGCTCCATTAGCAACAACAGCATAGTGCCCAAGAATGAAAGGGCATTATGCTGATGGAACTAATGGGGAAAGGGGGTCATGCGGGTCATGCAGTGGGGGTTGCTGGTGTTCAAGGCATACCAGGCAGCTGCCCAGGTTTCACATCTGTGATGTCCATCATGATCCCATAGTGACAGTGGTGGCACGAACATGCTGCTGCTGTGAAAAGGTGATGCACCCTAGGCAGAGATCCCAGCTGCCACTCCCTGCTGCCACTGATGCTGGCTCCAGAGGAAGAGCCCAGTAGTGCCAGCAGCTGTAGAGGGGTAGGATCAATGGCTGAGACTTTGTAGTGCCCATCTACCACGTGCATGGCCTGGATGGCCAAAGCATTTCATGCTGCGAGGGCACTCTCGCTATGACTGAACTGTGACCATGGCATGACTATGTATCCACATAGTGCTGTATAGTGTGTAGCTCCAGTGAAGTAGGTGCACTCGCTGTCCTGGGATCCCAGTCACCGAGCCACATGCTGGGGTGTCCTTGCTGTTTGTCCCAAGCCAAGGTGTACATGAGTGCTCTGTGCAAATGCATTGTGTGCTTATCAGCAGACTGGCCACAGTTGGTATGTGCATGGCTGAGACAGCCCTGTGGTGTGCAACATGTGTAGTCTGACTGTGCTTCTTGTGGTGGATTGATAGTTCCAGATAATTGGAACAGGAGCTGTTCTTACTGTGCTCACTGCAGTTATTGCAGGACATTGGCAGCAGTACTAGTCAGCCCCCACCAGGCAATAACATGCACTGTTCTAGGAGAATCCCTGTCTAACAAGGGAAAGGCATAGGACCCAGACGTGATAGGCACTTACAGCAGGCTACAATTCAACAGAAAACAAAGCAGCTAGCAAAACATACTAACAGTGATACAGCACTCCAGCACAACCTGCAGTGTTCTGGGGACCAGATGCTGGGCACCTGTCCTCACCCTCAGGGTGACCACTGACATTGCTCAGTAGCATGGTTTGTAGCTTTTCTGTACTTGTATCACACACTGTCAATGCATCTTACTGAGCTGAGGTGATGGATCAGCGCATTCTCCAGTTGATGATCAGCTACAGATTGCTGTTCTGTCTGTGCAGTGCATAGTGGATACTGGAGGGGCAAACCTTTACCAGCACACACAGCAGTAATTTTAGGCAGTGGCCTGTGGTGTCTTTGAATCTAGCCATCGCTATACAGTGAAGTATGGAGGTGTGGCCTACTGGCTAGTCCAATGTCTCTATAAGCAGGGAGACAGGGATTCAGTTCCCACTTGTTCTTTTTGTGACCATGTGCTACTCGGTTCATTTTCATGCCTGTGCTGTGACTGGCAGACACACATCCTTATAGTTTGTTATGCGTTCTGGCCACAATTTGTGTCAGCAAAAGGACTATTCACCATCTTGTCCTTCTGAGAGCATGGCTTTATTGGCTTGGCTGCAGCCCATTGCAGGGGATCAAACGTGTTCACTCTGCAGATAACTAGCAATTGCTTGGAGGTGTGGTGTAATGGTCATGGCACTGGCTTGGGACTCCAGATACCAGGACTTGAGACCCCCCACTAATCTTTTTGCAACAATTTTGAATGTTTTACTGTGGCGTTTTATGTATGCCACAACCTTCATTGATTGCCCACACCTCCTTGTGACAATGGGCAGGTCATCTAACCCTCCATTGCCTCAGCTGACTGCAGGTTCTTACAGTCCCAGTTTTTCATCAGACATTACCACTTTTTTGGTACAACGTAAACCGATGTGACTGCACTGATGCAGCGGTATACTAACAGGCAGCTACATGCATACAGCTGTAACTTAACTTTGCAACATTTATTTATTTATTTATTTTATTTCAGTGTTTTTCTATACCGCCCCTTCCAGAGATCAGGAGCGGTTTAATGTCATGAGTATGGTATGACATCATGACTGTGATTATATAGCCTTGGCTCCATCACATTTCTGCATTACATACAGACACATCCTACCTCTCGGATAGCCACCTGCAGGTATCAAATCATGTCCATATGTGCCTCTTTTACCCAGTTTGAGCGACTCCAGTTGTTGTATGCACTTTTGTCTGGGTTGTTGTATGGTGGTTGAGTGGCTGGAACAGCTGTAAGACCCGCATGTCTGGTATCAGGCCTTACATGTGGCTCTGACATACATTTTTCCCGCACAATACAGATGCATTGGGAATAACACCTCCGATACCTTGGTGCAGCAAGCCCCTGTCACACTCTCCTCTGCCGCCATTCTTCCTTCAGCCTATCCATCAGCCTCTGTCGGCTGTGTGCAGTCATGTCTTCTCGTGCAAGCTGCTATACCATAGCCTACACAGGTACTCTTTTCTGCATTTGGACGCTTCACTCATGCCTCTCCTGTGCCTGATCTGCATGTCATCACTCCTGCTTCGTCCCCCTTTCGCTGCACACACCTGCCACTTCTGACTCTGCCAGGGGACATGTCTTCCCCATCCTATGCCTTTAACCTTTCCCAGCAATCGCGGCTTTACAGATACAGCTGCCAGCGTGAAGGAAAAGGCTCTTCACGCTGGCGGCTGTACAGAGGGAGCCGGGGCCTCGCGCGAGCTTACCCTGCTCCCTCTGAAGCCCTGCGGTGTGTGGGCCGGCCCCGGGTGGGCCCTTGCCAGCTGTGGGCCCTACGCCATGGCGTACATGGCGTATAGGTAAATCCGGCCCTGGGTTAATGGTCCCCTCTACTGCCTCCATTGCAAAGATATAGAGTGTGGTTCTGTTGGTGCGAGATCCTGTCCCCCACCATGATCCAGAGAGAGTGGGTTGTGCTGCATAAGCTTATAACAAGTGACCATGGCAACCACACAGGATATGCATTATTCTGGGTGCATTATAATCAACAAGAGCTGGACTTGACTTGGACATACAAATAGACACAGGAGCAGCCTAAGTTTGTCTGCAAGGACGATCTATCATATACTAGCACTGATGGGGACATACAGCACAGCCTATCGCAGCCAAGCCACGTGTTGCGGACCTGGTGCTGGGCACCCCACCTCACCCTCAGGGTGAGCACAGGTACCACATAATGTCACGGTCTGTAGCTACTCTGTGCCAGTAGCACACACAGTCGGTTCCCCCTACCAGGCCGAGGTGCTGTAGATGCGCATATCCCATCTTGTGATCAGATGTAGACTGCTTATCTGCATGTGCAGTACATCATGGGTACGGGTGGGTTTACCCTATCCTGGTAACCACAGCAGACAGTTTGTGCGGTGACTTGCAGTCTTTCTGTAGCCAGCCAGCGCTGTGTTAAAAGCTATAGAGATGTAGGCCACTAGTTACTACAATGACTATGGAAGCAGAGGTCATGGGTTTGATCCTGCAGTGGTGTTATTTAATAAGACTGTCTGAGGCATTTCCTTTTAATTTAAATCTGTGCTACCAGAAAAAACACCCCCACAGTGCCCTATCCTAAGGTGTCTCATAAGGCGCCCTATAAAGTGCCATATAGGGCACATTATAAAGTGCCTTGGCAGACAGGGCACTTTCTATTGTGCCTTATGGGGCATCCTTTAGGGTGCCTTATGAGGCACCTTAGGTTATGGCACTATGAGGGTGTTTTTTCTGGCAGCACAGATTTAAATTAAAAAGAAATGCCTCAGACAGCCTTATTAATTAACACAACTGCAGGATCAAACTCACAACCTCTATTTCCACAGTCATTGTAGTAACCAGTGGGCTACATCTCTATAGCTTCTAGCACAGCACTGACATGAACTTAGGGTTTACGCACATTAACAAGCCAAGGCACCCTCTATCGTGCAATACTGATTCATTTCTACCTTGCCTCCGGAATGCCCACAACCTTATATGGCATTCCTCACATTAACGCTACAACTAGCACCGGTAACATTAGGACGGTTTAGTAAACATAACCCTAAGACCCAAACAGATGCCAGAGCATAGCCTGGCCAAAAGTGTTGTCTCATCCGGAATCCCCATTCAGACAGTAGTGGGCTGCAAAAGCATGGACTGAAAAGCATGTAGCAGCCTTGCATATTTCCTCTGCAGAAACAGAGCTGAGATTGGCCACAGATGCAGTCATAGCTCAGACACTGTGAGCCGTGACATGACCTTCAAGTCTCAACCTAGCCTGGGAATAAGCATGAGTGATGCACTCAGCTTGCCAGAGGGATAGCATGTGCTTCGAGACAGCAGTTCTCAGCTTACTGGGACCTGTGAGGCTGACGTCAGTACTGGGCAAAATGGTAGAAACCATTATAAAGAACAAAATTACTAAACATATAGATAGTCACGGTTTAATGGGAGAAAGCCAACATGGCTTTAGCCAAGGAAGGTCTTGTCTTACTAATCTGTTTATTTTTTTGAAGGTGTGATTAATCAGATAGACAAAGGTGATCCAGTAGATATATCTGAATCCAGTCTATCTGGATTTTCAGAAAGCCTTTGACAAGGTCCCTCATGAGAGACTCTTGGCAAAATTAAAAAGTCATGAGATAGGAGGTAGTGTACTATTGTGGATCTGGAACTGGTTAAAAGATAGCAAGCAGAGGGTAGAGCTAAATGGCCAATTTTTGAGGTGGAAAAAGGTGAATAGTAGAGTACCCCAGGGATCTCTGCTTTTTAACATATTCATAAATGACCTGGCAATGGGAATTACGAGTGAGGTAATCAAATTATTCAAAGTTGTTAAAAACCAAGAGGATTGTGAAAAATTGCAAGAGGACTTTGATAAATTGGAAGAGTGGACATTCAGATGGCAGATGAAATTTAACGTGGACAAGTGCAAAGTTATGCACCTATGAAAGACCATCCTAAAGTATGGTTACACGATGCAAGGTTCCACATCACCCAGGAAAAAGATTAGCCAATATCACGGGTAGCACTTTGAAACCATCTGCCCAGTGTGCAGCAGTGGCCAAGAAGGCAAATAGAATGCTAGGAATCATAGGAAAGGAATGGAGAATAAAACAAAGGATATTATAATGTCTTTGCAGCATTCCAGGGTGCGACCGCACCTTGAATATTGTGTGCAATTCTAGTCACCATATCTTAAAAATGATATAGTGAAATTTGAAAAGCTACAGAGAAGAGCCACCAAAATGGTAAAGGGGATGGAAGGAGAGGCTTAAAAGGTTAGGACTCTTCAACCTAGAAAAGAGATGACAGAGGAGAGATATGATAAAGGTCTATAAATTGAGTGGAATGAGTAAACGTAGATCAATTGTTTATGCTGTCAAAAAGTAGAAAGACTAGAGGACAAGAATGAAGCTACAGTGTAACACATTTAAGAATAATAAGAGAAAATAATTTTTCACTCAATGCGTAATCAAACTCTGAAATTTGTTACTGGAGGATGTGGTGACAGCTGTTAGTGCGCTGTTGTAGTTAAGTGCTGTAGAGTTGGTGTCAACTCATAGTGACCTTCTGGTTAGTTGTCCTAAACTGTGCTTGGTCTTCAGTCAGGCGGCTCATTGTTGACAGAATGGCCACCATAGCTACTGTTATTGTATCGATCCATCTCATTGCTGGCCTTCCTCTTTTGCATTGACCTTCTATTTGCCAAGCATGATGTCTTTCTCTAATGATCTCTCTTTTTGCATGAATTGTCCAAAGTATAAAAGTTGAAGTCTTGTCATCTGAGCTTCTAAAGAAAGCTTGGGTTTGATCTCCTCTAGTACTGACTGGCTTGTTCTTCGGGCCATCCATGGTACAGCACCATAATTCAAAGGTATCAATTTTTTTCCTGACTATGTTTTTCACTGTCCAACTTTCACATCCATATGATGTTATTGAAAATACCATGGCTTGAACAAGTCAAATCTTTGTATGGCAAGAGACATCTCTGCTCTTGAGGATCTTGTCTAGGACCTTCATAGCCATTCTGCCAAGATTAATGTATCATCTGATTTCTTGACTGCTTGTTGTTTCTTTATTGATAGGTTACAGTTTTCCATTATTTCCAGTTGATTGATTGATTGATTTGGCCAGTTGTCAGGATCTTTGTTTTCTTTATATTAAGGGGCTGGCCCATTTTAAAACTATGGGGTATGTTTACTAAACCGTCTTAGGGGTATGTTTACTAAACTGCGGTAACATTACAGACCACGTGTTATGTAATGTTAATGATCGTTAGGTAACGTTAACGCGCGGTATATAATGTTAACGCGCATTAACATTACTTAATGATTGTTAACGTCCCCAGGGGTGGGCAACACCACAGAGGGTAGAGAGAAGGCGGGGGAAGGGGTCAATGGGCGGGGAGTGGGTGGGGAGAGGCTCCCTGCACACTAACGCGCTGAACTGAAGGGCTGAATCCTACCGCGAATGAAAACCTGCCGTTAGATGTACATTTTCAGGAGAGAGAAACCATTTCAGTGTCAGCAATGTACAGCATAGACAGGGAGCCCAAGTAAAGTTATTGTAGTGCTCCATTTCCAGCACTAGCATAGTGCAAAAGTATGAAAGGCCACTATGGCAATGGTGCAAGGGGGCATAGGGGGCTGAATGCGGGACATGTAGCGGTGGCAGCTGAGGCACAGGGTGGACTAGGCAGGTGCCTAGGTGGCACAGAGGAACATAGAAATCGGAAATCAGCATGACAGCAGCTGACAAAGGCCAAACACAATCCACCTACATCTACCTGGTCCACACGAGCTAACAATTGCCAGGGCACTGACCTGACATCCCCCCAGCCAACTCTCCCCCAAGTGGAAGGAACAGACTATTGGTAGGCAGTGATGGGGGATGTGAGGATGCTAATGTATGCCCCAGACCCTGCTCCCTAGGCGACCACCTACCCACACAGTGGATGGCCTGGGACCGTGCACTACCAGCACCGACAGCATATGACAAAGTCAGCATGGCGGGGGGGGGGGGGGGGTGTGCCCATGCTGGAGGGGGAAGTGGCACCTGCCTGAAGTGGACCTAGGCCATGACCTTACCAGCTGAGGAAAAGTACAGGTAGCCCCAGGGACCACCATGCATCTGTGGCAGCAGTGTGGTGCAGTACACACAGCCAGTGTATCCAGAAGCTGAGAGTCACAGGTTCAAGTCCCAGCTGTGGTTCTTGCAGAGCATGTCCCTGTATTTTACCCGACAATGCAGATACAACAGCAACATGTGCAAAGCCCAAAGCAGCGGCGAACAGGGGTACAAACACCCACTCACACAGGCTCCACAATCCAAAGATGCATGGAGAGTCAGGCTGTTGGCCCCAGCATTGAGCTGCAGTTATCACCAGGGCACTACTATTACCTGCTGCACAGTTTAGCAATGTCGGCACTGTGATCAGGACCAGTGTGGCAGGCAGGGTTGTCAACCACCCTTATCTTTGCACAATGCTGCAATAGGAGTGTATGTGTGTGTATGTCTATCTATTGTTTTGTGGCTGCCCACACCTCACCGGGCTCAAAATGTCCCACTGTTACCAACATTAGCCTGAATATATGCATAATGAAGAGCAAGGTGTTGTGGGTATGGCCCAGACAGGGCGGATTGGCCAGGATGCATCTTCAGAGGGTGTAGGGCAATGGCTGGGACACTGTAGTGCCCAACCACTGCCTGCATCGACAGGGTGGCCACCACATGGCATGCTGGGAGAGCACTCACTCTAACCGAGCAGTGACCATGGCATGTCTAGGCTCCCACATAGCACTCTACACTATTCATCTTCAGAGATACTTTTGTGTTCCCAGTGCTGGAGATTCAATCACTAAGATGCCTGCTTGTTGCATGTAATTTCTCTGTGAGCATGCACTATGGATTGGCTAGTGGACTGTTTGCAGTTGGACTGTGCATGGCTGGAACACCTATAAGGTGCAGTCTGACTGTGTTATCTGCTGGTGATTGGCAGACAGTATTGTACAGTTGTGGGGGGGTCCTCCAGACCTAATCCCAACATTGCTTATGGTCTGCCACTGCCCCAGGCCTAGGTATCGTTTTAGCCCACCAGCCCTGGAGCTCTGTCTTATACCAGTAGGTAGGACGTTGCTTCACTGGGGCTGGGGGCACCTGTCCCTTGCTTACAAAAAGGGTGATGTGGGCCCTTTGGGGTATGTAGTATATACCACTTTGACCTTATAAAAGCACTGCTACACACACACCTCATGCAAGTCTAGACACCCCTCTACCCTGATAACAGGTGCCCATGTCAGCCAGACCCTAACACCAGGTGTACATTAATCTGGGTGGTGTCTGGTTACAGAGAGCCAGATGTGACTGCAGGATACAGATAGACATCAAATTACCTTTTGCTGTACTGTAAGGAACACTTGTCACACACTGATAGTGATGGGGACATACAGAAGGACCTATCTCTAGCAACACATGTACTGCGAACCTAGTGCTGGACACCCATCCTATCCCTCAGGGTGAACACAGAACCTGCACAATGGCATGGTCTGTAACTACTCTGTGCCAGTATCACGCACTGTCAGTTCGTCTTTCCAAGCTGAGGTACCGGAGAGGTGCAGACCCCATTTGGTGATCAGCTGTAGACAGCTATTCAGCATGTGCATTGCATCATGGGTACTGGTGGGGTTACCCTATCCTGGCACTCAAAGCAGACAGTTTGTGCGGTGACCTGCAATCCTTCTGTACCCAGCCATTGCTGTGACATACACCACGGAGGTATAGCCTACTGGTTAATACAATGCTGTTCTCGGCAGTGTTCATGGGTTCCATTCCTCATTGTTCCCTCCTCTTATGCCTGTCTTACTCAAATAGTGTGCATGCCTATAACAGTAATATTTTTGCAGATCTGTGCTGCCAGCCCATAATACCCTTGCCAGAATTGCCAACATTCCCTCGCTCCGTCTATCTGCATCTGTCAGCTGTGTAGAGTCCTGTCTGCCTGTGCGGGCTGCCATCTCATGTCCTGCACTGCTATCCTTTCCTGCATTGTGCCTCTTCATGCTTGCCTCACCTGTGCCTGATCTGCATGGCACCACCACTACTCTGTCCACCCATCATTGTAACTATCCTGGCACCCCCGCCTCCACTGGGGGACATTTATTCGCATCGTCTGCCACGAACTGTCTTTCCAATACTTTACATTGCCAACACCCTGTGCTGTTGTACAGTTGCCCCCACCATGTTTGTCCTCAGTACTGGCAGCCACATGGGCTGCCTGCAGATATGGCGGGTCCAGCGGCAACCAGCTCTCCCTCCTTCACTCACCTGTTCATTGCCTTTTCTGAGTGCTCTATCTAGTGTTGGGGCTACATCTGTCTCTGTTCCTCACAGGTCATGCATGTCATCCTGCGGCACCTTGCAGCCCTTAGGGCACACTAACCTAGGGCACCGTAACCTTGTTAGGCCACCTTAATCTATGGTTCCATAGCCCAGGGTGCCTTTTAGAGTGCCTTGTCCAGGGGTGCCTAATACAGCGCTTAGCCTAAGGAGCCCTATAGGGTGCCTTATGGGGCACCTTACAGGGCAACTTACAGGGCACCTTACAAGGCGCCTTGTAAGGTGCCTTATGAGGCGCCTTGTAACGCGCAGTAGTTTGTAACATGCGTTAGCTGATACGGCTTGCTGTAACAATGCACCGCCAATGCCTTTATATGGGCATCTGTATCTTTACCGCAGAACCTAACGCGAATGACATACCGCAGTTTAGTAAACCGGCGCGAGTTGTAGTGTTAATGTGAAGAATGCCATTTATGGCGGTCCGGAGGGAAGGTTGCAAGGAATCGGTATCGTGCGATAGTGGGCGCCATGGCACGTTAACACGCGTTAACCCTAAGTTCATGCCAGCGGAGTGTTAGATGCTATAAAGATGTAGCCCACTGGTTACTGCAATAACTGTGGAGGCAGAGGTTATGGTTTTGTTCCTGCAGTGGTGTTATGTAAGAAGGCTGCCTGAGGTGTTTCCTTTTAATTTAAATTAGTGCTGCCAGCAAAAACACCCTCACAGTGCCTAACCTAAGGTGCCACATAAGGCGCCCTATAAGGCACTCCATAGGGCACATTATAAAATGCTCTCTCCATCAAGACACCTTATAATGTGCCCTATGAGGCACCTTAGGCTACGGCACTGTGAGGGTGTTTTATCTGGCAGCACTGATTTAAATTAAAATGAAAAGCCTCAGACGGCCTTATTAAATAACACCACTGTAGGATCAAACCCATGACCTCTGCCTCTGCAAACCAGTGGGCTACATCTCTATAGCTTCTAACACACTGCTGGCTGGCTACAGAAAGACTGCAGGTCACCACACAAACTGTCTGCTGTGGTTACCAGGATAGGGTAAACCCACCCGTACCCATGATGCACTGCACATGCAGATCAGCAGCCTACATCTGATCACAAGATGGGCTATGCACCTCTAGAGCACCCCGGCCTGGTAGGGGGAACTGACCATGTGTGTTACTGGCACAGAGTAGCTACAGACCGTGACATTGTGCGGTTCCTGTGTTCACCCTGAGGGTGAGATGGGGTGCCCAGCACCAGGTCCATAGCACCTGGCTTTACTGAGATAGGCTATGCTGCTGGTCTCCATCAGTGCTGATGTGAGATAGGTCGTTCTTGCAGACACACCTAGGGTACATCTGTATTCCCCAGTCATGTCAAGTTCTTTTGGACTATGTTGCATCCAGATTAGTGCATATTCTGTGTGGTTGCCATGGTCACATGTTATAAGAGAAGGGTGGTGTTTGGACCCAAAAGCAGATTATGTAGTACCACCCAACCTGCTTTCTGTGGTATAGGGTGGGGATGGGATCTCCCACCAACCTATCCACATCTCTGCCATGGTGGCAGCAGAGGGAACCATCCACCGCAGTACTGCTGGGGAATAGAAACACTTCAGGGCAGTCAATGCCAATCTGCATGCATCACTTAGGGCACTGGCAGTAGGCCTGGAAATGCTCAGCTGCCCACACCACTATCAGACATTTACCAGCAGAAGGCAGAGTCAATCTTCATCTACAGCACCCTGCAAGGTGTTCCAGCCATACACATGCTAACTGCAGACAGTCTGCTAGCTAGCACATAGTGTATGTTCCTGGAAAAACTGTGTGCACTCAAAAACAGGATGTGAGCACATACACCAAGCAAGTATACCAGTGACTGAGCCCCAGAAAAGGAAACTCATAGATATAACTTAAGAGAAACACTGGATAGCACTATGGAGGAACCTAGCCATGGTCACTGATCAGTCAGGGTGAGAGTGACCTCCCAGCATGACATGCTGTGGCCACCCTGTCCGTGCAGGTGGTCGTCGGGCACTACAATGTCCCAGCCATTGCCCAATGCCCTGTGCAGATGCATCCTGCCCAGGCCGCCCTGTCCGGGCCATACCCACAGTACCTTGCTCCTCATTATTCACATTGGCAGGCTAACACTGGAAAAAGTGCAAGCATTGTGGGCTCAGTAAGGTGTGGACAGCCACAAAACACTGAATAGACATGCACACACTCCCAGAGCTATTTCAGCATTGTGCAAATATAGAGGTGGTTGGCAGCCCTGGCCGCCACACCAGTCCTGGGCACAGTGCAGGCATTGCTATCATACTCAATTCTCTTAGGGTCACTCCTCGGGGTGGTAAACACTGTCAGAAGCAAAAAATGAAACACTCCACAAATATCAGAAAGGTTGCTATGATGAATCTCTGTCAACAAATTGTGTTTAACTTAGTATTTGTTATCTGACATAGCAACCTTTTGATATATGTGGAACGTGTTTCCAAGTTAAAGATGGCATTGTTAAGGTATGCAGGTGCTAGTATTGGTAGATGCTGCTCCGCGCAGGGCCCAACAGCCTGACTCTACATGAGCCGATGGATAATGGAGCCTGTGGCTGTGGGTGTTTGTACCCCTGTTGGCCGCTGCTCTGGGCCAGAGGTTCCCAACTCCGGTCCTGGTGGGCCAAACACAGTTGAGGTTTTCATGCTGTCCCTAATGAATATGCATGGTATACATTTGCATGCAATGGGGCGATGCATACAAATGCATCACAGGCATATTTAGTGGGGACAGCATGAAACCTGAATGGTGTTTGGCCCTCCAGGACTGCAGTTGGGAAACTGCTCTAGAGATTGCCCATGTTTATGGTGTCTGTGCTCTGTAAGGTAAAATATAGGCGTTTATGGCGTGTTACTTTTATCTGCAATACAGGTTCCATCTTTATTACCATGGTTTAGTACTGGGTAAAATATAGGGACATGGTCTGCAGGAGCCACAGCTGGGATTTGAACCTGTGACCTTCTGCCCTGGAACACACTGGTTGTATGTGCTGCAGCTAATTGTTGCCACAGAGAAAGGTCATTCCCTGGGAATACCATTACTTTTCGTCAGACAAACCTTGAGGTATTTTTGCTAAACCATCTTAATGTTGCCGGCGCTAGTTGCAGCGATAATGTGAAGAATGCCATATAAGGAATGGGCGTTCCGGCATCATGGTAGCAAGAATCTGTATCGCGCAATAGTGGTCACCATGGCACGTTAAAGCATGTTAACCCTAAGTTCTTGCCAGCGCAGTGAAAGAAACTATAAAGATGTAGCCCACTGGTTACTGCAATGACTGTGGAGGCAGAGGTCATGGGTTTGATCCTACAGTGGTATTATGTATGAAGGCTGTCTGAGGCATTTCCCTTTTTTAAGTTACATCAGTGCTGCCAGCAAAAACACCCTCACAGTGCCGTAACATAAGGTGCCGCATAAGGCGCCCTATAAGACACTCCATAGGGCACATTATAAAGTGCCCTGTCTGCCAAGGCGCCTTCTAATGTGCCCTATAAGGTGCCTTATAGGGCGCTTTAAGGTTACAGCACTGTGAGGGTGCATTTTGCCGGCAGCACTGATTTAAATTAAAAGGAAAAGCCTCAGACAGCCTTATTAAATAACACCACTGTGGGATCAAACCCATGACTGTTGCCTCTACAGTTATTGAAGTAACCAGTGAGCTACATTTCTTTAGCTACTATCACACTTCTGGCTGGCTACAGAAAGACTGCAGGTCACCACACAAAGGGGTATGTTTACTAAAGGGCGCTAACGTCACAGCGGCGGAATTATCACGTAATAAGGTACATTATCGAGCGATGAAGGTGCATTATTGTGCGATAACGTACCTTATCGCACAATAACGCGCCTGCGGCGTTAAGGCACCCTAACGCTGTGAAATCCGGCGCTGAAGGGCGGAGGAAGGCTTCCCAGAGGGCGGAGAGAAGGGGTCAATGGGTGGAGAGTGGGAGGGGAGAGGCTCCAGGCACACTAACGCTGTGGAATCCGGGTCTGATCACTAACGCCAGAGAAACCCTCGCGTTAAGGCACATTTTCAGGAAAGAGAAACCATTTACGTCAGCAATGTACAGCAAAGCCAGGGAAACCTACAAAAAGTGATAGTTGTGATACATGTGCACGGAACAAAAGGGCAAATAAATATGGAAAATGACCTGAACAAAATGTAAAATCACCATAACCAAGCTGGCCAATAGTGATATTAATGGGCAAAATTAAAAAACACTACTGAGAAAGCTCCAAAAAATAGATATTAATTTTGGAAGGGTCTATGCTCTGTCCCCCTACAAGGTGAATGATCCCACATTGAAATAGCGCTGATCAGGGTTTTCCCTTTTTATTGGACAGGTTTCTTATGGTGTGCACATGTGCGGCAACAGCAAGGTGGGCATTTCGGAAAAGGGCAACTGTACAGATGCTTGAAAATGGGATACAGAGGGCTGCAGGCGGCACATGCTGTGGTGCAGCTGGGGCACAGTGCGGACTAGGGAGATGCCTAGGTGACACATATGAATGCTGAAACTGTACAGCAGTCAGACAGCAACTGATGAGGGCCCAACATGGGCATGAGTGTGTTTCTCACAGTGTCACAGGGGATAGTACCCAGCAGGTACCCCCAAGGGCACAGAACATTGGCAGGTGGTGGTGGGGGGGAAGCGTGGACGTCTATGCAGGCACCCCTACCCCAGATACCGCACCATAGGCAGCTGCCTACTGGCACACTGGATGGCCTGAGACTGCGCACCACCAGCACCACCAGCATAATGGCATGTCAGCATTTTGGCGGAGGGGTACTGGTGGTGGATAGGGCAATGGCATCTGCCCACAGCAGACCATGGCCTAGCCCCGTTTAGGTGGGTGCCATGCACTGCAACAGACAGGCTCTGTCTGACGAACAGTCATGGTATCCCCAGGGAATGAACTGTCCCTGTGGCAACAGTCTTGTGCAGTACGCACAGCCAGTGTGTTCAAGAGCAGAAGGTCACAGGCTCAAGTCCAGGCTGTGGCTCCTGCCATCCCAGTCCCTATATTTTACCGAGTACTAAACCATGGTAATGAAGACGCAACCTTTATTGCAGATAACATAAACATGCCTGAAACACCTATATTTTACCCTACAGAGCACAGACACCATAAACATATGCAATACCTACAGCAGAGTTTTCCCAACTCCAGTCCTGGAGGGCCAAACACCATTCAGGTTTCATGCAAATCAAATGTATGTTGCACCCAACTGATTCTCCCGTGTTATGTAAATCATTGACTAATCAAAAATGTAAATCTGAAAGATCTCAATGTGCTGTACAAAGCATTACGATTCTGTAGAGTAAACCGCTGCTGATCGTAGGAAGCAGCGGTATACAAATGTTTACTAAATAAATAAAATAATAAATAAATAAATAATGCTGTCTCTAATAAATATGCCTGTGCTGCACCTCTAGGCGCCGCCCCCCATGGTATGCAAATGTATCTCATGCATATTCATTAGGGACATCATGAAAACCCAAACCGTGTTTGGCCCACCAGGACCGGAGTTGGGACCCTCTTTTTATTTATTTATTTATTTTATTTATTTATCTATTTCTTCTATACCGCCCCTTCCAGAGATCAGGGGCGGTTTACATGGAACAATTTAACAGTTTTGTATACGTTCGTATAACAGTACATTGAACAAGAACTTTTTAACTTTTTACATATAACAGAACAGTAGAGCAGCGGCCAACAGGGGCAGAAACACCTGCACCCACAGGCTCCATTATCCAAAGCCTCATGGAGAGGCAGGATGTTGGGCCCTGCGCACAGCAGCATCTCCCAATACTAGCACTTGCATACCATAGCACCTTCTCTTCCCCTTTTGATCATATCACTCCTTGCCTTCTCTCCCTTCATTGGCTCCCCATTAAATTTTGGTTTATCTATAAATACCTTATTACCACTCATAAAGGTCTCCACACAAGTACTCCTCAATATCTATCTGATCTCATTTATCACCAGCCCATCCCTCGTCTTCTTCGTTCCTCCCACAGCGCACATTATCATGAGATAACGTGCAATTGCTACGCTTAGACTGGAACGCCCACTCCTTTTATGGCATCCTGCACATTATCGCCGGGCGCACGTTAGCGCCTTTTAGTAAACATACCCCAAACTGTCTGCTATGGTTACCAGGATAGGGTAAACCCACCCATACCCATGATGAACTGCACATGCAGATCAGTAGTCTACAACTGATCACAAGATGGGGTATGCACCCCCACAGCACCTAGGCCTGGTAGGGGGAACTGACTGTGTGTGTTACTGGCACAGAGTAGCTACAGACCGTCACATTGTGTGGGTTCTGTGCTCACTATGAGTGTGAGGTGGGGCGCCCATCACCAGGTCCGGAGCACCTGGCTTGGCTGAGATAGGCTATGCTGCAGGTCCCCATCAGTGCCAGTGTGTTATAGGCAGTCCTTCCACACACACACCTGGAATACACCTGTGTCCATCTGTATTTCCCAGTCATGTTTAGCCCTTGTGGACTGTGATATACCCAGAATTGTGCCTATTCTGTGTGGGTGCCATGGTCACCTGTTAAGGTGAAGGGGGTCATTTGGACCCAAAAGCAGAATATGTAGCACCACTCAACCTGCCCTTAGTGGCTCTGGGTGGGGGACAGAATCTCCCACCAACCGATCCACATTCTATATCTCTGTAATGGTGACAGTAGAGGGGACCATAAGCCCCAGTCCTGCTGGGGAATGGGCACTCTACAGGGCAGTCTGTACACCTCACATAAGGAACATTGTGCCATTTTTGACAGCACAATGGCAGACAGGCAGGAAGCTGGAAAAGCTCAGCTGCCCCCCCCCCCCCAGGTAGGAATTGAACCCACTACCTGACATTCACCAGCAGAGGGCACAGTCAGTCTTCACCCTGCAAGGTGTTCCAGCCATACACATGCTAACTGCTAGCTAGTGCATATTCCTGGAGGAACTGTGTGCACCCAAAAATGGGATGTGAGCACACACACCAAGCAGGTAGGTCAGTGATTGGACCTCAGAAAAAGAAACCCACAAATATCACTAAAGAGAAATAGTGTATAGCATTATGTGGGAACCTAGCCATGTCATGACCACTGCTCAGTCAGGGTGAGAGTGACCTCCCAGCATGACATGCCGTGGCCACCCTGTCCGTGCAGGTGGTGGTCGGCCATTACAATGTCCCAGCCATTGCCCTATGCCCTGTGCAGATGCATCCTGCCCAGGCCACCCTGTCCAGGCCATACCCACAGTACATTGGGATACTTGCTGGATACTGTCCCCTGTGACACTGTGAGACGCACACTCGCGGCCACGTTTGCCCTTGATCAGTTGCTGTCTTGCTGGTTTTCCGCTTCTACATTCCTATGTTCCACCTAGGCATCTGCCTAGCCCACCCTGTGCCCCAGCTGCCACACTGCATGTCCCGCCTGCAGCCCCCTGTACCCCATTTGCAGCCTCACCGTAGTGCCCTCTCGTACTTGGGCACTGTGATGTTGCTGCACATGTATCACTGCTATCACGTTTTTTTGTTTCCCTGCCTTTGTTGCAGATTGCTGACTGAAATGGTCTCTCTCCCCTGCAAATGTGCCTCTAGCACAAGGTTTTTACTGGCGCTAATTTTTTGAGAATTTCATTTCATGATGCTAGTGTGCATGGAGCCTCTCCCCGCCCACTCTCCACCCACTGACCCCTTCTCTCCACCCTGGGGAGCCTTACTACACCCTCTGGGAAGCCTTACTCCACCCTCTGCGCACCTTACCGCCGCAGGATACATTATCGCATGATACGTGATGTTCTCGCACGGTAATGTGCCATTATCACACGATAACATCATATATCACGTGATAATGTCGCAACTGCTACCTTTGCGCCGTTTAGTAAACATACCCCTAAGACGGTTTAGTAAACATACTCCTATGTGTACCTGAGGCAACAGAGCATTGAGTGGCTTGCCCAAGGAATTCCTATAGGATTGGAAATCCCAATCCCTCTTGCTTGAGCTATCTCTCCCCAGGTAGGAATTGAACCCACAGCCCTCAGTACCATGTCATAACTATGAGATCACTCCTCTTTTTTATGTGGGAGGTCATATTTAGTGATTTATCTAGCATTACTCCAAGGTATCTTACCTCATTCTTGACCTCAAGTTCGGCTTCTTGTAGATGTATTTTGTTTGGGGGGGCGGGGTGAAGTTCAGATTTCTGGAGACATAAAGCACTTCTGTTTTGTTAAAGTTGATTATGTGCATTGAGACATTTTCTTATATCGCCTAGGCATATGATTACCTGTGAGTGGTCCAGGTTCGAAGTATCTATGGGATGATACACCATTATATCATTCACATAGAGATGACAGTTAATGTTGTGCTTTTTGAAGATTTATTAATTTTATTTATTTATTTTATTTGGTTACATTTGTATAGCGCTTCTTCCAGCGATCAGTAGCGGTTTACATTACATTTAGGCACAGCGAACAATTTCTTACCAGAATCAAAGTATCTACATCTGCATTTCGGTGATTTGAATTTATACAGCTTGAAGTATTTACAGTTGCATTTATGCGGTCGGTTTGTATTGCATATTGGCTATAGGTAAAGATTAAGGGGTATGTTTACTAAACTGCGGTAATGTTACATACCGCACATTATGTAATGTTAACGATTGTTAGGTAACGTTAACACATGTTATGTAACGTTAACGTGCGTTAACGTTACTTAACGATCGTTAATGTCCCCGGACGCGGTAAACACCGCAGAAGGTGGAGCGAGGGCGGGGAGAGGGGGTCAATGGGCGAAGAGTAGATGAGGAGAGGCCCCTTTCACACTAACGCGCTGAACTGAAGGGCTGAATCCTATTGCGAATGAAAACTTGCTGTTAGATGCACATTTGCAGGAGAGAGAAACCATTTCAGTGTCAGCAATGTACAGCCTAGGCAGGGAGCCCAAGAAATGTGATAGTAGTGTTCCATTTTCAGCAACACCATAGTGCCAAAGTATGAATGGCCACTATGGCGATGGTGCAAATGGGGCATAGGGGGCTGCAGGCGGGACATGTAGCATGGGCAGCTGGGGCACAGGGTGGACCAGGCGGGTACCTAGGTGGCACATAGGAACATAGAAACCGAAAATCAGCAAGACAGCAGCTGACCAAGGCCAAACACAATCCAGCTATATCTACCTGGTTCACCCTAGCCAATAGTTGCTAGGTCACTGACTTGACATCCCCACAGCCATCCCACCCCCATGTGGAAGGGACATAATATTGGTAGGCAGTGATGGGGGGGATGTGAGGATGTCCATGCATGTCCCCCACCCCGGGATCCACTCCCTAGGCGGGCGCTTAACTGCACAGTGGATGGCCTGGGACTGTGCACTACCAGCACCGACAGCAAATGGCCATGTCAGCTTGGCAGGGGATTGTGTGCCCATGCTGGAGGGGGCAATGCCACCTCCCTGCAGTGGACCTAGGCCATGCCCTTCATCAGTACGTGGTGTGCAGTGCAACATAAAAAGTCTGGCTGAGGAAAAGTACAGGTAGCCCCAGGGACTATTGTGCATCTGTGGCAACAGTGTGGTGCAGTACACCCAGCCAGTGTGTCCAGAAGCAGAGGGTCACAGGCTCAAGCCCCAGCTGTGGTTCCTGCAGAGCATGTCCCTATGTTTTACCCTACAATGCAGATACAACAGCAACATGTGCAAAGCCCAAAGCAGCGGCGAACAGGGGTACAAACACCCACCTACACAGGCTCCACATTCCAAAGATGCATGGAGAGTCAGGCTGTTGGCCCCAGCATTGAGCTGAAGTTATCACCAGAGCACTATTACTACCCCCTGCACAGCTTAGCAATGTCAGCACTGTGATCAGGACCAGTGTGGCGGGCAGGGTTGCCAACCACCCCTATCTGTGTACAATGCTGCAATAGTGAGCGTTTGTGTATGTCTATCCATTGTTCGGTGGCTGCCCACCCTTCACTGGGTCCAAAATGTCCCACTGTTACCAGCATTAGCCTGAATAGGTGCATAATGAGAAGTATTTTGGGTATGGTCTGGACAGGGCAGATTGGCCAGGATGCATCTTTACAGGGTGTGGGGCAATGGCTGGGACACTGTAGTGCCTGAACACCACCTGCATGGACAGGGTGGTCACAGCATGGCATGCTGGGAGGGCACTCACTCTGACCGAGCAGTGAACATGGCAGGTCTAGGTTCCCACATAGCGCTCTACACTATCTGCTTCCAGTGATATATTTGTGTTCCCCCATGCTGGGGTCCCAATCACAAAAATGCCTTGCTGCACATAGTTTCTCTGTGAGCATGCACTATGGACTGGCTGGTGGACTGTCTGCAGTTAGACTGTGTATGGTCAGAACACCTATGAGCTATAGTCTGACTATGCTTTCTGCTGGTGACTGGCAGATAGTGGTGGGAGGCAGTTGGGGCTTTCCAGACCTAACCCCAGCACTGCTGCTGGTCTGCCACTGCCCCAGTCAAAGGTATGGCTCTGGCCCACCAACCCTGGAGGGCTGTCTCATTCAAACAAGATGGAGGTTGTTTCCCCAGGGCACTGACACCTGTTCTTTACCTACAAAAAATGGTGATGTGGGCCCTTTTGGGTATGTAGTGCATATGGAGAGGAATGGCTAGCAGAAAAAAGGAGGTGATAATGCCTCTGTATAAGTCTTTGGTATGACCTCATTTGGAGTATAGTGTGCAATTCTGGAAACTGCACCTTCAAAAGGATGTGCACAGGATGGAGTCGGTGCAGAGGGTGGCTACTAAAATGATTAGTGGTCTTCATTATAAAGCATATGAGGACAGACTGAAGGATCTTACTATGTACACCTTAGAGGAAAGGCGGGATAGAGGTGATATGATTGAGATGTTTAAATACCTCCGTGGCATAAATGTTTAGGGAGAGAGCCTCTTTCAATTGAAAGCAAGTTCTGCTATGAGGGGACATGGGATGAGGGTGAAGGGAGATAGATTCAGGAGTGATATGCGGAAATATTTCTTTACGGAAAGAGTAGTGGATCTGTGGAGGTATTCAAACATCTCAATCATATCACCTCTATCCCGCCTTTCCTCTAAGGTGTACATATTAAGATCCTTAAGTCTGTCCTCATATGTTTTATAATGAAGCCCACTAATCATTTTAGTAGCCACCCTCTGCACCGACTCCATCCTGTTCACATCCTTTTGAAGGTGCGGTCTCCAGAATTGCACACCATACTCCAAATAATTACGTGTTCTGTGAGTATTTATGACTATTAACTTTAAAACTTTAGTTTGGTTCTTCAAAAGTACACTATTGATTGATTTGGTGAATGACGAATCCCGTTTGCAGGTTTAACTTTATACCGTTGTTTTCTTTGTACATCGGATGATTTATTTTTAGCCGTTTCACACATGCCACACTCAAATTGTATTTGAAGACTTTATTTAAAAAAAAAGGGCTCTGACTGACTATCATATGAATAATCACGGCGTTTACACAAGCATGAAAGGTTTAGGTACAGAAATACGTGTCTAAAAAGCCCGCAACTTGTCCTCCAGATATGAGACTTGTACATATTTAGAGCCTTAGGTTAGACTATGGAACAGCTTCCCACTCTAGCGGTTCCCATGTTAAACATAGTTCTGAATGGCGTGGGGAAACTGCCAGGTACGTATGACCTAGATTGGCCACTGTTGGAAACAGAATACTGGGCTTGATGGACCTCGGTCTGACCCAGTATGGCATCTCTTATGTTCTTATGTCTCCTAAGTACTGATATCTATGGGAAATGTTGTGATTATATTCACTCCTAAAGGCTTCTATACATCGCATTGTTTTCATGTTCCTTATGTTTTTATCTCTGACTCATTTCATAATATATCCTCCAATGGGTGTTTTTAGAGGTGCTTTTACCCATTTGTGTAAAAGGAGAAACATCTGAATAAATATGGAAAATTTGAGCCATAAAGGGAACATCCATTTTCGTAAAATACGAAGACAAAATCCTTGACAAATCCATTTCAAACACAAACTGAACTGATGATGTAGCACGTTCAGAAATCAGAATGTCAGATTATTCAAAAGTCTGTAAGATTTTGTACCTTGCCATTTTGTGGAGAGTCAGAAGGTAAAAATGTAGAATGAGGTGAAAAGTATACTTTGTTCACTGTTTCCGAAATTTAATTATTTATTTATAGGCTGTATTTATATACCGCTTTTCACCAGGTCATAGCGGTTTACATAGAACAAAACATTTTACATTGAACTTTTTTAATACAAGAAACATTTTAATACTTGAACATTCCAACATTTTCTAACACAACTTTATAACATTTAATCTTGAGGACCGCCTGTAGATAGTTTTTGAACGATTCCACTGGAAAAACATTAGGAATAACCGGAAAGTTCAGCACTCTAAGGGGTATGTTTACTAAACCGTCTTAACGTAGCAGCAGCGATGTTATCACATATCATGCGATAACATCTCCGGCGATGGTGAGGTGCGCAGAGGGAGGAGAAAGGCACCCCAGAGGGTGGAGTAAGGCTCCCCAGGGGCGGAGAGAAGGGGGTCAATGGGTGAAGAGTGGGTGGGGAGTGGATCCATGCACACTAACGCCGTGAAAGAAAGCTCTGAAAATTAGCACCAGTGAAAACCTTGCGCTAGGCACATTTGTAGGACAGAGAAACCATTTCAGTCAGCAATATACAGCAAAGGCAGGGGAACCCAGAAAAGTGATAGTAGTGATACATGTGCAGGAACCAAAAAGGCAAACAAACATATAAAATGACCAGAACCACATTTAAAATCCCAATAACCAAGCTGGCCAATAGTGATATTAATGATAAAAATAAAGCAACACTACTGACAAAGTGTAAAAAGGAAGATATCATGTTTGGAAGGGTCTATGTTCTGTCCCCCTATAAAGTGAATGATCCCACATTGAAATAGCAGTGATCAGGGTTTTTGTCGTTTATATTGGGCAGGTTTGTTAGGGCGTGCACATGTGCAGCAACAGAAGAGTGGGCACGTAGGAAAGGGCAACTGTACTGATGCTGTAAATGGGATACAGGGGGCTGCAGGCGGCACATGCTGTGGTTCAGCTGGGGCACAGTGCGGACTAGGCAGATGCCTATGTGGCACATAGGAATGCCAAAACTGTAAAGCAGCAAGACAGCAACTGATGAGGGACCGACATGGGCACAAGTGTGTGTCCCACAGCATCACAATGCTGGCATAGGTGTGGGAGTGTGTGTATGTCTATCCAGTGTGTTGTGGCTGCATACACCTTACTGAGCCCACACTGCTTGCACTGTTTCTAGTTTTAGCCTGCCAATGTGCATAATGAGGAGCAAGGTATTTTGGGTATGGCCCGGACAGGGTGGCCTGGGCAGGATGCATCTGCATAGGGTATAGGTCAATGACTGGGACATTGTAGTGCCTGACCACTACCTGCACGGACAGGGTGGCCACAGCATGTCATGCTGGGAGGTCACTCTCACCCTGCCTGAGTAGTGACCAGGGTGCAGCAGGTGGAGATTGCCTGTGCTCTCTGCTGGTGAATGTCAGATAGTGGTGGGGATAAGCTGAGCTACTCCAGCTGTCTGCCATTGCCTTATGTGATGTGCACAGATCTGCATCTACTGCGCTGTAGGGTGCCTGTTCCCCAGCGGGGCTGGGCTTGATGGTCCTCTCTACTACCACCATTGCAGAGATGTACAATGTCGATCTGTTGGTAGGAGATCCTGTTCCCCCCACTCTGAGCCACAGAGGGTGGGTAGGGTGGTGCTACATAATCCACTTTGGGGTCCAAACACCCCCCCCCCACTTCACTTATAACATGTGACCATGGCACCCACACAGGATATGCACTATTCTGGGTGCATCATAGTCCACAAGGGCTAGACATGACTGGGAAATACAGGTGTACCCTAGGTGTGTTGGCAAGGTCTACCTATCACACACTGGCACCTGATGGGGACCTGCAGCATAGCCTATCTCAGCAAAGCCAGGTGCTGCAGACCTGGTGCTGGGTGCCCCACCTCACCCTCAGGGTGAGCACAGGACCCGCACAATGTCACGATCTGTAGCTACTCTGTGCCAGTAACACACATGGTCAGTTCGCCCTACCAAGCCTAGGTGCTGTGGGGGTGCATACCCCATTATGTGATCAGCTGTAGACTGCTGATATGCATGTGCAGTGCATCATGGGTATGGGTGGGTTTACCCTATCCTGGTAGCCACAGCAGACAGTTTGTGTGGTGACCTGCAGTCTTTCTGTAGCCAGCCAGCAGTGTGGTAGTAGCTATAAAGATGTAGCCCACTGGTCACATCAGTGACTGTGGAGGCAGAGGTCATGGGTTTGATCCCACAGTGGTGTTATTTAGGAATGCTGTCTAAGGCTTTTCCTTTTCATTTCAATCAGTGCTGCCAGCAGAAACACCCTCACAGTACTGTAGCCTAAGGTGCCTCATAGGTGCTCTGTAAGGCACCCTATAGGGCACATTATAGGCAGGCAGGGCACTTTATAGTGTGACCTATGGGGTGCCTTATGAGGCACCTTAGGTTACGGCACTGTGAGGGTGTTTTTGCTGGCAGCACTGATTTAAATGAAAAGAAAATGCCTCAGACAGCCTTTTTAGATTACACCACTGCAGGATCAAACCCATGACCTATGCCTCCACCGTCATTGCAGTAACCAGTAAGCTATATCGTTACAGCTTCTAACACTGCGGTGGCATATACTTAGGGTTAACAGACATTAACGTGCCACGGCACCCACTATCATGCGATCCAGATTCTTGCTACCTTAGGACTGGAACGCCCACTCCTTATATGGCATTCTTCACATTATCGCTGCAACTAACGCCGAGAACATTAAGACGGTTTAGTAAACATACACCTAAGGTTTAAACCATAAAGCCTATTTCAAATTGTTCCATCTATTGATGTAATAGTACTTTATCTTTTACCAACTGATCTGTAACCATTTTGTATTCATTCACCTCCTTAGATAGAACAACTAATTTTTCTTATGTCTCTTTAGCTAACAATGCATGATGAGAGGAGAGGTGTCCAACCTTCTGAACCAAAGTTACAACATTCTGTGAGCATTTAGAGACTTCATCATCCAGTTTAAGCAATAAATTCCATATAGACTGTAGCATAATCTCTGAAGGCACAACTCACCATAGTGGCCATGACGCCAGCTGTCTGGACATCAAGTCTTGACGACAGATGAACGCCTCAGTAGCCCCCAGAAGAGAGTAACCAACAACCACTACCCTTCACTTCCTTCTGGTCACTGATTTCACAGCTTTGGGATGCTAGCTCTTTGGTTCTTCTCTTTCCTGGGATGCTTTCACTTCCTCCACTTCCAGGGCTGTATATTGGTTCTTCAATTCAAGGGCTTGAGGAGTTGGACTGTTGAGTCTGCAGGCTCTGGTGACTCGTGTCCAACTCTTCATTCTGTAGTAATGGATGGAGGGGGGAGATTCTATTATCTGAGGTGCTCTAGGAACAGTTATGGATCAAGGGGAGAGACTCTATTATCTCAGCTGCTGATCATCTTCAGTCTGTTCAAAACTTAGCTGCATGGCTAATCTTCTGCCACCCTGGATATGCTCATATAACCCTTCTTCTCATGTTGCTTCATTGGCTCTCTATCCATTTCCATATCTAGTTCAAACTTCTCCTACTGATCTATAAGTGCCCTCATCTGCTGCTCCTCACTACTTTTCCTCTCTTATCTCTTCCTACACCCCTTCTCAGGTATTCCACGCTTCTGGCAGATCCCTTCTATCTGTGTACTTCTCTTCTATAGCTAACTCCAGACTTTGCTCCTTTCACCTTGCTGCTCCTTATGCCTGGAACAAACTATCTGAGTCTGTGTCAGGCTTCATCTCTGGCCCTTTTCAAATCCAGTCTGAAAATTCACCTCTTTGAGGCCACTTTTGGATCCTGATCCGCTTAGTCTCCTATGTGTTTCCTTACCATTCCCCTAGATGTATCCTTGTCCTGAGCTGTTGTGTTGTCTGTCTTATTTTATTATTAGCTTTTATATACTGCACTATTTAGTATCAGAGTGGTTTGCAAGGAACATTTACAAACAAGCAGCAAGCAACTTTACAGAGAACGAATAAAGAACAGGCATAAAACATCAGAACCAGTAAATTAACTTTAACAGGCAAGAACAATATATCTTAGTATCAAGGCAGGGCGCTAAATAACTAGTAAAAGGGTAAAAGTCAAAAGTCAAAAAACGCTGCTGATCGCTGGAAGTAGCGGTATACAAATGTATACTAAATAAATAAATAAATAAAACTAAAAAGGGAAAGGGTGGAGGGAGAAGAGGGGTGGAGTATGGAATCGGAGGGGAAGAGGCGGGGAGGAAGGAGAACAAAGAGCAGCATCAAATTCTTTGGTCAGCATTAAGAGCGTCCTTCTATGTTGACAGCATTATGGGAGAGCTTCATTACGTTATGTGGTCATAAGCCAGCTGGAAAAGATGGGTCTTTAAAGCCTTCTTGAAAGTAGAGATGTCGCTGATGGTTCGGACTGAGGCAGGGAGAGCATTCCAGAGTATTGGGGCGTATAAGGAAAAGGCTTGGTTCGTGGCAGCTTTAGAGCAAGGCCTTGTGAGAGAAGGCAAGACCAGGGTATTTTCATGTTAGATCTTCGTGTTCGATTGTCTGGGGTTAGTTGAACAATTGATGACAAGGAGGAAGTGGATAAATTGTAGATAATCTTGAATGTGAGAAGAAGAGCTTTATAAGCCAAATGACTGAAGATGGGAAGCCAGTGTAGTTGCATCAGGATGGGTGAGATGTGCTCATGTCTAGAGACACCCTGGAGTGATCGGGCAGGAGTGGTTGGAGGATGTATTTAGGGGTACCATGAAGAATAATGTTTGCATAGTCAAACTTGACTAGTAGTCAAGTCTTGACTAGACTGTAAGTTCTGATGAGCAGGGGCTGTCTTTTACATGTGTCTGTACATGCTGCATTCACCTTGTAACACTATACAAATGATCAGTAGTAGGAGTGGTAGTAGTAATCTGTCACAAGGGAGAAGAGGTATAGGTGAGCCAGTGTTCAGGGAAAAAGGAGACAGGGATTTTGAGCAGGATCCTGCTGTGTACATATATCTGTCTAATTTTCATTTGTGGCTTTCTGGTAAATATTGTCACAGATTATGATTACTGTTGGCCAATCAGAAGGATGAGATTCTCTGCCCCATAATCTTATGGTGTAATAAAAGAGGGCTGAGTTACTGCAGGACGGTCGGGCATCATTCTGCTCTCTGAGGCTTCCTTCACCTCCAGCCACACCACCTCCTCCTCCAGTATCCGCCACAGTGAACCCTCCTGAGCTGCCTCTCGCTGGTGCTCTCTGCACGCAGAGGTTTCCTTCATCTCCAGGTATTTTATTTATTCATTCTGAATCTATATTCCAGCCTATTCCTGGGCTTCTTACCATAGCTTAAGAGAAAAGGGAAATGAAATGAGGCTCTTACTCATCTCTGGATTAGGGGAGGCTCAATGGTGGGACACAATACACTTCATTTTCCTCACCTTTCCCTGCATTTCAAGAGATTGTTTCTTCCTTTTGCTCAGGTGTTATCCTTGGGATGGCATGCTGGCACTGTTTGTGAAGGCCAAACAAAGGCACAAGGAGCGAGGGTGTAGAGGGTCACCACTTTATTAGAAAAATATAGCCCCAATGCGTTTTGGCAAAGTTGCTTTCTTCAGGGGGCACACATAGGAGGCAATGTGTAACTCAAAGTCTTTAGAAAGACTCCATAAAGAGTACTGCAGATAATGCTGGTATGGTACGATATGATGGGTCAAAGAGTATAGAGGCAAATCCTTGGCATCTAAAAGGTAGCGCGAGTGAATGGTGTCAAATTCCTAAAAAAGTGGTGGCCCTCTACACCAGGAGTGTCCAATCCTGTCCTGGAGGGCCACAATCCTGGCAGGCTTTTGGGATAGCCCTAATGAATATGCAGGAATATATATGCATTAGAGATATCCTGCCAACCCGACTGGTATGTGGCCCTCCAGGACTGGTTTGGAGACCCCTAGCTTACACCTCTGTCATTTAAGATTGCGAGTGGGCAAGGTGCAGATGTCCTAGACATCAAAAAGTGTAGATAAAATTTGTCACATCCCTCCTCGATTCTCACCACCACCAAAAAGTTGTCCAAATCCACTCCTGGAGTCAGGTTGGCAGGATATCTCTAATGCATATATATCTCATGCATATTCATTAGGGCTATCCCAAAAACCTGCCAGGATTGCGGCCCTCCAGGACAGGGTTGGACATCCCTGCTTTACACCCTCTCTCCTTGGGCCTTTGTTTGGACTTCTACTGCAAGGGCCTTTGCTCTCCTTGTGTTGTTTGACTGTTTGTGAAGGGTCCACCACAAAAAGCAAGATACCACGTCAAATCAAGAACCCAGTCTAAGACGTTGTATGTTAGCCCATATATAGGTCTTGTAAACTAAAAGAAGAAATAAGAAAATTGATTTTAAGACACGGGTTAAAAAACATAAACAATAAATACTTAATATAGCATAAAAACTATAATCTAGCAAACTATAAAGGCTAGGGCATCATAAATAAAAACATAATCTGTAAATAAAACGATACGTTTAAACAACTTATGGTATGTCACTTTCTAATGGCAGGAGCGAATCAGCATGAACCAAACACCATGGGGCTTGTTTACAAAGCCGCAGCTTAGTAAACAAGCCCCTATATTTTTGTCACCAATTATAGTATTTTATATTTAGAACCAAAAGCAAAAGTTATCTATTACTGCTTACTGCACTCGTTTATGGATGAGAGAGGGAATGAACCTTAAAACCTTCACTGTGATATGATAATAGCACCTATGCAAACATG
Organism: Ichthyophis bannanicus; assembly: GCA_033557465.1. NCBI lineage: Eukaryota > Metazoa > Chordata > Amphibia > Gymnophiona > Ichthyophiidae > Ichthyophis > Ichthyophis bannanicus. The sequence goes on from CM066032.1 coordinate 54,473,163, forward strand.
AAAATTAATTTATAAAAAAAACACATTCAGAAATTATTATAATATAAAGAACCAGTCAGAGCAGACCATACTGTAAGCATATATAAATATATTTTAGCTTCTTATTGTTTATGTTTTTTAACCTGTATCTTAAAGTCAATTTTCTTATTTCTTCTTTTAGTTTACAAGACTTATATATGGGCTAACATACAACAGAGGTACCCATATAAAATTTTGGTTCATGGGTTTATGTCACACCCTTATACATTGATTTTATATGTTTTTATGTAGCTAATTATGATTTTAATTGTTATTATAAGATGATTTTATATTTATGTGTGGTCATTTAACATTTGTTTGTGGTATTTATAATTATGTTTTTAATCCTTTTTATATGTTTGCTGCATTTATGTTTTAATTTGTGATTTCTTCATTTATGTTTTAATTACAATTTGTATATTTATGATTTTAGCTTGCCAGATTAACCCCTGATGAAGGTTATCAAAATACAGTCTGTGTCGGGTTGTCCCTGGTTATGATAAATAAAGCTCTATCTTTCCATTTCATCACTGCTTGTGAAGGTTCAGTTGAGTTGGCATGCCTTCGAGGGATGGATAAAAACAAAGGGGTATGTTTAATAAAGGGCGCTATTTGCGCTGCTGTCATGTTATCGCACGATAAGGCACCTTATCGCACGATAATGGCACTTTACTGGGCGATAAGGCACCTTATCACGCGTTAACACGCGCAGCAGCGCAACGTCGCAAATGAGCGCTGAAGGCGGAGAAAGGCACCCGGAGGGTGGAGGAAGGCTCCCCTGGGGCGGAAAGAGAGGGTCAATGGGTGGAGAGTGGGAGGGGAGAGGCTCCCTGCACACTAACGCTGTGGATTCTTGGGCTGAAAACTAACGCGAGTGAAACCCTCGCGTTAGAGCAGATTTAAAGGGAAGAGAAGCCATTTCCGTCAACAATGTACAGCAAAGCCAGGGAAACCTACAAAAAGTGATAAGTGTGATACATGTGCACGTAACAAAAGGGCAAATAAACATTGAAAATGACCTGAACAAACTGGAAAAAAACCATAACCAAGCTGGGCAATAGTGATATTAATGGGAAACATAAAAAAACCACTACCAGGAAAGCTCCACAAAAAGGATATCAATTTTGGAAGGGGCTATGCTCTGTCCCCATACAAGGTGAATGATCCCACAGTGAAATAGCGCTGATCAGGGTTTTTCCTTTCTATTGGACAGGTTTCCTAAGGCATGCACATGTCCCACAACAGCAGGGCGGGCATGTCGGAATGGGAAACTGGACAGATGCTGGAAAAGGGGATACAGAGGACTGCAGGCGGCACATGCTGTGGTGCAGCTGGGTCACAGTGCGGACTAGGGTGTTGCCTAGGTGGCCCATAGGAATGCTGAAACAGTAGAGCCACCAGACAGCAACTGATGAGGGCCCAACATGGGCACGAGTGTGTTTCCCCAGTGTCACAGGGGATAGTACCCAGCAGGTACCCCCAAGGGCACAGAACATTGGCAGGCGGTGCTGGGGGGAAGCGTGGATGTCTATGCAGGCACCTCTACCCCAGAACCCACACCATAGGCAGCCGCCTACCGGCACACTGGATGACCTGAGACTGCACACCACCAGCACCACCAGCAGAAGGGCATGTCAGCATGGCGACAGAGGGGTACTGGTGGTGGAGGGGGCAGTGGCAGCTGCCCACAGCAGACCATGGCCTCGCCATGTTTAGGTGTGTGCAGTGCACTGCACCAGACAGGCCCTGTCTGACAAACAGTCATGGTATCCCCAGGGAATGAACTGTCCCTGTGGCAACAGTGTGGTGCAGTACACACAGCCAGTGTGTTCGGGAGCAGAAGGTCACAGGTACAAGTCCCAGCTGTGGCTCCCACCAATCCAGTCCCCATATTTTACCCAGTACTAAACCATGGTAATAAAGAGGGAACCTTTATTGCAGATAACATAAACATGCCTGAAATGCCTATATTTTACCCTACAGAGCACAGACACCATAGACATGTGCAATACCTAGAGCAGAGTTTCCCAAATGCAGTCCTGGAGGGACTAACTCAATTCAGGCGTCATGCTGTCCCTAATAAAGATGCCTGTGCTGCATTTCTATGCGCCGCCCCCATGGTATGCAGATGTATCCATGCATATCTATTAGGGACAGCATGAAAACCCGAACAGTGTTTGGCCCACCAGGACTGGAGTTGGGAACCTCTGCCCTAGAGCAGCGGCCAACAGGGGAAGAAACACCCGCACCCACAGGCAGGGCTGGCCCGTCCATTGAGCAAGAATGTTTTTTGCACAGGGCCCCGCGTTTCGGGGGGCCCCGCGCAAAGAACATTCTGCTTTTTCTTAATTAAATTTAAAAAAAAAAAAGAAGCTGGCCGCTGGCGCCGCGGCGGCATGGAGTGTCCCGCGGGGCTCCCTCTGTCCGGCGGAACTCTCCCGGCACGGCTGAGCCCCTCTCTGCCGGCTTGCAGATACGCAAAGGGAGAGAGTCTCCCTCGCATCTCTGTTAAGCCCGCAGGGGCTGATGGGAAGCAGGGGCTGATGGGAAATTTCCCATCTGCCCCTGCGGGCTTAACAGAGACGCGAGGGAGACTCTCTCCCTTCGTGTATCTGCAAGCCAGCAGAGAGGGGCTCAGCCGCGCCGGGAGAGTTCCGCCGGGCAGAGAGAGCCCCGCGGGACACTCCATGCCGCCGCGGCGGCAGCGGCCAACTGTTTTTTTTTTTTTTTTTTTAAATTGCCATGAGCCGAGGGGGGGCGGGTAGGACTGGCAATGGGCTAGGGAGGGAGGGGGGTTAAGACGGGCAATGGGCGAGGGAGGGAGGGAGGGGGGTTAAGACTGGCAATGGGCTAGGGAGGGAGGTTAAGACTGGCAATGGGCGAGGGAGGGAGGGAGGGAGGGGGGTTAAGACTGGCAATGAGCTAGGGAGGGAGGGAGGGGGATTAAGACTGGCAATGGGCTAGGGAAGGAGGGAGGGAGGGAGGGAGGGGGGTTGAGACTGGCAATGGGGTAGGGAGGGAGGGAGGGGGGGAGGGTAAGACTGGCAATGGGCGAGGGAGGGAGGGGGGTTAAGACTGGCAATGGGCGAGGGAGGGAGGGAGGGGGGTTAAGACTGGCAATGGGCGAGGGAGGGAGGGAGGGAGGGAGGGGGGGTTAAGACTGGCAATGGGCTAGGGAGGGAGGGGGGTTAAGACTGGCAATGGGCTAGGGAGGGAGGGAGGGGGATTAAGACTGGCAATGGGCTAGGGAGGGAGGGGGTTAAGACTGGCAATGGGCGAGGGAGGGAGGGAGGGAGGGGGGTTAAGACTGGCAATGGGCGAGGGAGGGAGGGAGGAGAGAGGGAGGGGGTTAAGACTGGCAATGGGCTAGGGAGGGAGGGGGGTTAAGACTGGCAATGGGCTAGGGAGGGAGGGAGGGGGGTTAAGACTGGCAATGGGCTAGGGAGGGAGGGAGGGGGGGTTAAGACTGGCAATGGGCTAGGGAGGGAGGGATTGGGGTTAAGACTGGCAATGGGCTAGGGAGGGAGGGGGGTTAAGACTGGCAATGGGCTAGGAGGGAGGGAGGGAGGGAGGTTAAGACTGGCAATGGGCTAGGGAGGGAGGGAGGGAGGTTAAGACTGGCACTGGACGAGGGAGGGGGGGAGTGGGATTAAGACTGGCAATGGGCTTGGGAGGGAGGGAGGGGGGGGTTAAGACTGGCAATGGGCTAGGGAGGGAGGGAGGGGGGTTAAGACTGGCAATGGGCTAGGGAGGGAGGGAGGGAGGGGGGTTAAGACTGGCAATGGGCTAGGGAGGGAGGGAGGGAGGGGGGTTAAGACTGGCAATGGGCTAGGGAGGGAGGGGGGGTTAAGACTGGCAATGGGCTAGGGAGGGAGGGAGGTTAAGACTGGCAATGGGCTAGGGAGGGAGGGGGGTTAAGACTGGCAATGCGCTAGGGAGGGAGGGGGGTTAAGACTGGCAATGGGCTAGGGAGGGAGGGAGGGGGGTTAAGACTGGCAATGGGCTAGGGAGGGAGGGAGGGAGGGGGTTAAGATTGGCAATGGGCTAGGGAGGGAGGGAGGGAGGGAGGGGGTTAAGACTGGCAATGGGCTAGGGAGGGAGGGAGGGGGGTTAAGACTGGCAATGGGCTAGGGAGGGAGGTTAAGACTGGCAATGGGCTAGGGAGGGAGGGAGGTTAAGACTGGCAATGGGCTAGGGAGGGAGGGGTGTAAAGACTGGCAATGGGCTAGGGTGGGAGGGAGAGGGGTTAAGACTGGCAAAGGGCTAGGGAGGGAGGGAGGGAGGGGGGGGTTAAGACTGGCAATGGGCTAGGGAGGGAGGGAGGGGGGTTAAGACTGGCAATGGGCTAGGGAGGGAGGGAGGGAGGGAGGGAGGGAGGGGGGGTTAAGACTGGCAATGGGCTAGGGAGGGAGGGGGGTTAAGACTGGCAATGGGCTATGGGGGGGTTAAGACTGGCAGTGGGCTATGGGGGGGTTAAGACTGGCAATGGGCTGTGGGCTGATGAGGGCTGGCAATGGGCTATGGGGGGGGTTAAGACTGGTAATGGGCTATGGGGGGGTTAAGACTGGTAGTGGGCTGATGGGGGGGGGGTAGGAGTGGTAATGGGCGATGGGGGGGGGTTAGGACTGGTAATGGGCTATGGGGGGTTAAGACTGGTAGTGGGCTGATGGGGGGGTAGGACAGGAAATGGGCTGATGGGGAGGGGTTAGGACTTGAGGTGGGCTGATGTGGTTAGGACTGGTAATGGGCTGATGGGGGGGGGGTTAGGGCTGGCAATGGGCTATGGGGGGATGACTGGAAATGGGCTGATGGGGGGTTAGGACTGGTAATGGGTTATAGGGGGGGGCTTAAACTGAAAATGGGGTGATGGTTAGGACTGGAAGTTGATTGACGGGGGGCTAGGACTGGTAATGGGTTGGGGGGTTGCTAGGACTGCAAATGGGCTGAGTGGAAGGGGAGGCTTGAACTGCAAATAGCTGATGGGGAAGGGGGCTTGGAATGGAAATGGGCTGAGAGGAAAGGGAGCTAGGACTGAAAATGGGCTGATGGAACAGCTAGGATAGGACTGGAAATGGGCTGTTGGGGGGAAGCTAAGATTGGAAATGGGCTGTGGTGGGGGCTTGAATTGAAATGGACTCATGGAGGGGCTAGAACTGGAAGTAGGCTCATGGGGGGGCTTGGACTGGAATTGGGCTGAGTGGAGGGGAGCTATGATTTGACATGGGCTGATGGTGGGGCTAGGTAATGACTAGAAATGGGCTGATGGGGGGCTAGGATTGGAAATGAGCTGATGAAGGGACTTGGACTGGAAATGGATGGGGGAGCTAGGACTGGAAATGGGCTGATGGGGGGCTAGGACTGGAAATGGGCTGATGCAGGGACTAGAAGGGAATGGATGCTGGGTGAGACTGGAACTAGAAGGGAGCTGATGTTAGGGGAGGATTAGAATGGGATGGGGCTGGGAGATTAAAATGGAGAGGGGAAAAATATTTTGTGTAGGAGGGATGAAAAATCTACAATTGGCCAGGTATTGGGAGAGTAATTGGGGATTGAGGATGGAGGGGTAAAATTTGTGTGGATGAAATAGGAATGAGGAAAGAGCAAAAGGAGAAAGATTAGTATGTTAAAGCAGATGTAGAGAGAGAGAGAATGGAAAAAAAACTAGAAGAGAGAAGAAAGGACAAATGGACAGCAGACGATGGAGAGTTAGCAGAATACATGAAGAAACCAAAAGAAAGTGGCTGGACCAATTGCAACTGAAAAAAAAATGCACAAAAGGTAGAAAGATATCTCTTTATTTTGAATTTATTAACTGGAAGATGTCGGCTCTGGGAAATGTGCATCATTAACATCTGCGCTTTGTTTGGTACAAGAGGAAATTAATTTATAGTTTATTTCTACAGTGTTGTTGTACATTCCAAGTTTGGCTTTTGGGGGTTCCCAGTTTAATTATTGCCTTCCTGTTTCTAAATTGTGATTCCTTGTTTGGTGATGGTCTATGTTCTGCATGTGTAACTGAGCTGAGGTATTCTGTTTATGTAATTCCTATTTGACGTTGCCACTTGTTCTCTTTCCCCAGTATTCTCTGAAATGTATTGGTTTAATATTTGCAGTGTTGCCTTTTGATAGTTAGGGTATGGTGCTTTGTGAGTCCTGGTAATGCTGTCAGGATACAGCGGGTTTGCTATGGGTTCTAAATGGGCAGCGTTTGTAGTAGTTCCTAATGTGCCTGGCGGTTGGCACTGGATTATAGTAATGTAGAAATCTTTTAGTCTTTCTTTATCCATACACTCATTAAGAGACATGTTTACTAAAAGTTAGTGAATGGTAACATTATGCAAATATTTATGCAAATAAGACCACTTATGCAAATGAGGCCCCGCACCGAGTCTCCGCACATGGCCCCGCACCCCCCTTGGGCCGCCCCTGCCCACAGGAGCCATTATCCAAGCCTCCTGGAGAGGCAGGATGTTGGGCCCTGCGTGCAGCACCATCTCCCAATACTAGCACTTGCATACCATAGCACTGCCACCCTAAACCTGGGAATACGGTACACATATATCAAAAGGTTGCTATGATTACTGGCAGATAGCAATCCCTAGGTTAAGCACAATCTGCTCATTGAGCTGTATCATAGCAACCTCTCTGATGTCTGTGGAGTGTGTTTCAGGTCTGGTGTCTGACAGTGTTTACCACCCTGGGGAGTGACCCCAACAGTATTGCGTACCATAGCCACCACCTGCACAGACAGGGTGGCCACAGCCTGTCCTGCTGGGAGGTCACTCACACCCTGACTGAGCAGTGACCATGGCATGGCTAGGTTCCCCCATAGTGCTATATAGTATTTCTCTCATGTGATATTTATGGGTTCCCTTTTGGGGCCCAATCACTGACTTCTCTGCTTGGTGTGTATGCTGACGTCCCAGTTCTGGGTACACGCATCTCCTCCAGGAACATGGAATAGCTAGCAGACTGTCTGCAGCTAGTATGTGTCTGGCTGGAACACCTTGCAGGGTGCAGTGGCTGGAGGCTTGCTGCTGGAGAATGTCAAATAGTGGTGGGGGGCAGCTGAGCATTTCCAGGCCTACTGTCTGTCTGCTATTGCTTTATGGATGTGTACAAAAAACTGCCAGCATGGTTTAAAGGGGAGGTCAGAGAGGCTGTTGTTGCCAAAAAAGCATCTTTCAGGAAATGGAAAAAAGAGCCAAACGACGAAACCTGGAAACAGCACAAGCACTGGCAAGTCAAATGCAAGGCATTGATAAAGCAGGCAAAGGGAGAATTTGAGAAGAAGCTTGCTGCGGAAGCAAAAACGCGAAAGAAAGATTTTTTCAAGTACATTCGTAGCAAAAAACCTGTGAGGGAGTCAGTTGGTCCATTAGATGATAGAGGGGTTAAAGGGGCACTAAGAGGCGACAAGGCGATAGCGGAGAGACTGAATGAATTCTTTGCTTCAGTCTTTACTGAGGAAGATGTAGGGATGTTACCCATGACTGATGTGGTATTTAAAGGTGTGGAAGAATTGAAGGAAATATTGATACATCGGGAAGATGTATTACAACTATTAGATAAACTTGAGGAGTAGGAAATCACTTGGGCTGGATGGTATACATTCAAGGGTGTTGAAAGAACTGAAATATGAGATTGCAGACCTGCCATTAGTAATCTGTGAATTTTCATTAAAATCATCTGTAATAAGTGAAGATTGGAGGATCGCCAATGTAACGCCAATTTTTAAAAAGGGTTCCAGGGGTGATCCGGGAAACTATAGACCGGTGAGCCTCACGTCAGTACCGTGAAAAATGGTAGAAACCATCATAAAGAATAAAATTACTCAACATGTAGATAGTCATGGCCTAATGGGAGACAGCCAACATGGCTTTAGACAAGGAAGATCTTGTCTTACTAATCTGTTATGTTTTTTTGAAAGTGTGAATAAACAGGTGGACAAAGGTGAGTCGGTTGATATAGTGTATCTGGACTTTCAGAAAGCCTTTGACAAGGTCTCTCATCAGAGACTTTTGGCAAAACTAAAGAGTCATGGGATAGGAGGCAGTGGAATACTGTGAATCAAGAACTGGTTAAAAGATAGAAAGCAGAGGGTTGGGCTAAATGGCCAATTTTCCCAATGGAGAAAGGTGAATAGTGGTGTACCCCAGGGATCTGTGCTGAGTCCGCTGCTTTTTGACATATTTATAAATGACCTGGAAAGTGGAATAACAATTGAGGTTATCAAATTTGCAGATGCCACAAAACTATTTAAAGTTGTTAAAACCCAAGAGGATTGTGGAAAATTGCAAGAGGATCTTGATAAACTGGAAGCCTGGGCATCAAAATGGCAGATGAAATTTAATGTGGACAAGTGCAAAGTTATGCACATAGGGAAGAACAACCCAAACTATGGTTACACGATGCAAGGTTCCACATTAGGAACCACCACCCAGGAAAAAGATTTAGGCGTCATTGTGGATAGCATGTGAAAACCCTCGGCCCAGTGTGCAGCGGCAGCCAAGAGAGCAAATAGAATTCTAGGTATCATAAGGAAAGGAATGGAAAATAAAACAAAAGATATTATAATGCATCTATATCGTTCCATGGTGAGACCGCACCTTGAATATTGTGGCAATTCTGGTCGCCGTATCTTAAAAAGGAAATAGCGTTATTAGAAAAGGTTCAGAGAAGAGCCACCAAAATGGTAAAGGGGATGGAAGGATTCTCCTATGAAGAAAGGCTAAAAAGGTTAGGGCTCTTTAACCTGGAAAAGAGATGGCTGAGGGGAGATATGATAGAAGTCTATAAATTAATGAACGGAGTGGAACAGGTAAACATAGAAACATAGAAATATGACGACAGAAAAAGACCACATGGCCTATCTAGCCTGTCCTTCCATAACAACTACAACAGTCCCCATTTTACATTTAGAGATCCTCTGTGTTTGTCCCATGCTTTCTTGAATTCAGTTACTGTCCTCATCTCTACCACCTCCACTGGGAGACTATTCCACGGATACACTACTCTTTCCGTAAAGAAATATTTCCGCATATCACTCCTGAATCTATCTCCCGTCACCGTCATCCCATGTCCCCTCGTAGCAGAACTTGCTTTCAATTGAAAGAGGCTCTTTCCCTGAACATTTATGCCATGGAGGTATTTAAACATCTCAATCATATCACCTCTATCCCGCCTTTCCTCTAAGGTGTACATATTAAGATCCTTCAGTCTGTCCTCATATGCTTTATAATGAAGACCACTAACCATTTTAGTAGCCACCCTCTGCACCGACTCCATCCTGTTCACATCCTTTTGAAGGTGCGGTCTCCAGAATTGCACACTATACTCCAAATGAGGTCGCACCAAAGACTTATACAGAGGCATTATCACCTCCTTTTTTCTGCTAGCCATTCCTCTCCTTCTAGCTTTTTTCTGCTAGCCAAGCATCCTTCTAGCTTTTGCCATCGCCTTTTCTACCTGTTTAGCTACTTTAAGATCATCAGACACAACCACGCCTAGGTCCTGCTCTTCTTTAGTGGACAAAAGTACTTCACCCCTATACTATATTTCTCCCTTGGATTGCTGCAGCCAAAAAGCATGACCTTACATTTTTTAACATTAAATCCCAGCTGCCAAATTCTAGACCATTCCTCAAGCTTAGCTAGATCCCTCCTCATGTTATCTACCCCTTCCTGGGTGTCTACTCTATTGCAGATTTTGGTATCATCCACAAAGAGGCAAACCTTACCTGAAAGCTCTTCCGCTATATCACTAACAAAGATGTTAAAAAGAATTGGACCAAGGACAGATCCCTGGGGCACACCACTGATAACATCCTTCTCCACCGAGTGAGCTCCATTTACTTGTACTCTTTGCCGCCTCCCACCCAACCAATTTCTAACCCAAGCAGGAAGTTTAGGGTCCATGCCTAGGGTGCTCAGTTTTTTTATGTCACCTGTGAGGAACAGTGTCAAAGGCTTTACTGAAATCTAAATACACCACATCTAGGGCTCTCCCTCAGTCCAACTCCCTGGTCACCCAGTCAAAGAAATCAATCAGATTTTTCTGACAAGACCTGCCTCTGATGAACCCATGCTGCCTCGGATCCTGTAATCCACTGGACTTCAGAAACCACACTATTTTCTCTTTCAGCAGCGTTTCCAATAATTTACTCACCACCGAAGTTAAACTAACTGGCCTGTAGTTTTTAACCACATCCTTACTTCCGCTTTTGTGTGAAGGCACCACATGAGCCCCTCTCCAGTCCTTTGGCACCACTGCCGACTCCAACGAGGCATTGAAAAGGTCAGTCAGTGGAGCTGCTAGAACGTCCCCAAGTTCCCTCAGTATTCTTGGGTGTATCCCATCCGGTCCCATCGCTTTGTCTACTTTAAGTTGAGATAGTTTCTCACGAACACAGTCTTTTGAAAATTGTTCAAGATGTCCTTTGCTTCTGTTCCTATTTGTGGGTGTTTTCTGAGGTCCTGCTCCTGGTTCTTCATCTGTGAACACAGAACAAAAATATTTGTTAAGCAATTCCGCTTTATCCTTATCAGCTTCTACATATTCCTCCCCTGCACCTTTGAGTCTGACAATACCACTCTTGCCCTTCCTCTTCTCACTAATATATCTGAAAAATGTCTTATCCACCCATTTTATTGCATTGGCTATTTCCTCCTCCTTTTGAATCTGCCTTCTTGACTACTTTGCTAGCTTCTCTAAGTTTTTCCAAATACAGATGCCTGTCTTCCTCTCTCTGTGATCTCTTGTATTTCATGAAGGCCTCCCTCTTTTTCTTCACTTTTTCAGCTACTTCTTTCGAAAACCATAGCGGTCTCCTTTTCCTTTTACCTTTATTTACCATTTTAACAAAAAGGTTGGTTGCCCTTAAAATATCCCTTTTCAGTTTTTCCCACTGTTTTTCTACATCCCTCAGCTGTTCCCATCCCACTAACGACTCCCCGAGGTATTGGCCCATCTTCACAAAGTTAGTCTTCCTAAAGTCTAAGATCCTCGCCTTTGAATGGATTCTAACAGCCCTAGACCTAATACTGAACCACACCATCTGGTGATCATTGGATGCAAAATGATCTCCCACTACAACATCAGAAACACTTTCACCATTGGTAAGCACCATGTCCAGTATGGCCCCTTCACGTGTGGGGTCTGTTACCAATTGCCTGACTATTTCTCCCTGTAGAGAATTCAGGATCTCCTTACTTCTAGAGGATACTGCAGCTGGAATATGCCAATCAACATCTGGCATATTGAAATCTCCTATCAGTAGCACTTCCCCTTTCCTAGCAATGCTGCGCATGTCTTCAATTAACTCTCTGTCCACCTCTTCCTCTTGTGAAGGAGGTCTGTATATCACACCAATGTAAATAGATTTCTCTTTCCCTCTTTCTATTTTAACCCACAATGTCTCCCCTCTCCCTTTTAAGTTCTGTAATTCCAAAGCTTTAATAGTAGTTTTTAAGTATAGTGCCACTCCTCCTCCCCTACTTCCTACCCTGTCCTTTCTGAATAAAGTATAGCCAGGTATAGTTACATCCCAGTCATGGTTTTCTGTGAACCATGTTTCTGTAACTGCCACTAAATCCAAGTCAGCCACTCCCACCAAAGCTTCAACATCAGGGATCTTATTTCCCATACTACAGGCATTTATACGCACTGCTTTCCATATGTTACCCCTATTACCCATTTCCATAAAGTTATTTAATGTATCACCTACCTGGGGGCTTTCACTTACCTGGGGGCTTTCTTCACCCATCCCCAACGAATCTAGTTTAAAGCCCTCTTCTGTAGATTAGCCAGTCTACTACTGAAGACGTGTTAACCTTTCTTGGACAGATGGATGCCATCTCTGCTCTGCAACTCTTGGAACAGCATCCCATGGTCTAGGAAACCAAAACGCTCTCAATGACACCATCCACGCAGCCATGTATTCATCTCCAGGATGCGAGCCTCTCTGTCTTGGCCTTTACCCTCAACAGGGAAGATTGAAGAGAACACCACCTGTGCACCTAACTGCTTCACACTCTGTCCCAGAGCCATGAAGTCACTTTTGATACGTTCCGAGGTATACCTGGCAGTATCATTTGTTCCAACATGGATTAGCAACATTGGGTAATAGTCAGTGGGCTTGATGAGTCTCGGCAAACTGTAGTAAACGTAATCAATTGTTTACGTTATCAGAATATAGAAAGACTAGGGGGCATGTTTACTAAACACCGTTGCTGTGCGGGTTCCCGTTAGTGTGCTGGTGCCATATAAGGAGTGGGCGGGCCAGGCAGAAAAAAGAAAAAAACCGGACCGTACGTGTGTGCGTCGCGCTAATGTGCGGGGCCCACATTAGCGCGTGGGAAGGCTAAGTGGGGCGCTGCTGTGTAACCAAACAGCAGAGCCATAGTACAACGGTGAAGACACTGATCTATGGTGCAGGGGCCAGGGGTTCAAACCCCCATTGTGCTCAATGAAAAAGACCAGCTGAGGCATTAACTTTTATGGGCAAAAGTGGTGTAGGAGGTATATTGATTATGGGCGGCAGAAGGCGGCGCACTCTTTTTTTATACGGCATGAGGAGGCGCACTGTTCATTGTGGGCGGCAGATAGCGGCGCGCTGATAAAATGGGGCAACAGAAGGCGGCGAGCCTGTGGGCAGAAGGCGTCGCGTTGTTGTGTGAGGGGGCAGCCCAATAGTGGGAGGGATAAGTGGCGCGCTGATGTACAAACAGCAGGAATGGAGCCATAGCACAATGGTTAAGACACTGACCACTCGTGTAGGCATCATGGGTTCAATTCCCCACAGTGCCCATTGAAGACAGCTGGTTGAGGCATTATTTTAAGGGGCATGCCCATGTTGGGCGGCATAAGGCAGCGCGCTGTTAATGTTACGCTGCAGAAGGCGGCGCACTGCTAATTTTGTGCGCCACAAGACGGCACGCCGATGGCTACAAGGCTGCGCGCTGCTGCTCAAGCACAGGAACAGAGCCACAGCACAATGGTTGTGACACTGACCAATGGTGCAGGGACCAGGGGTTCAATCCCTCACAATGCCCATTGAAAAAGACTAGCAGAGGCAGTATGTTTTATGTTGTGGAGTGCTGTAGGAGGCCCACTAATTTTATTTTGTGATAACAACTAGAAAACGCACGCTCACAGCATGTTAACATAAGGCAGCCCATAAGGCACATCTGACAGTGCACCGTCCGCCAAGGCACCCTAGAATGTCCCCTATAGGGCAGCATGTATGTTGCGACACAGGATAATGTATAGTGCACCCTATATGGATGGCAACCATAAAGTGCCGTATACGGCGCCCCATAAAGCGCCCTCAGAGGCACCTTATGGGTACAGTACGCTCAGGGTGTTATTGCTGGCAGCAACATATGTACAGTAAATTAAAAAGATGCTGTGGACACCCCTATCATAGAACCCCACTGTGGGTTTGAACCCATGACCTCTGGCTGCATAGGGAGTGATATAACCATTGGACTACAACTCCATAGCTGTAAGCAAGCCCCTGGCTGGCTGCAGATAGCCTGCACGTCACCTCACAGACAGTCTGCCGGTGTAAACAGGATAGGGTTAGGCCACACGTACCCATGATGCCAACAGCCACTGCACCCTGCAAGTCATTCCAGCAAGACACATACCAGCTACAAACAGTCTGCTGGTTAGTCCATAGTGCATGTTCCCAATGGAGACACATGCACGCAGAACTGGTCTGCCAGCATACACAGCAAGCAGATAAATCAGTGACTGGGCCCCAAATAGAAACCCATATCTATCACATGAGAGAAATACTGTATAGCACTATGGGGGTGCCTAGCCATGCTGTGGTCACTGCACAGTCAGGGTGAGCGTGATCTCCCAGAAGGACATGCTTTGGCCACCCTGTCTGTGTAGGTGGTGGCCGGACACTACAATGTCCCTGCCAGTGCCCTATGCCCGGTGCAGATGCATCCTGGCCAGGCTACCCTGTCCTGGCTATACCCATGGTACCTTGCACCTCATTATGCACATTGGCAGGCCAATACTGGCAACAGTGCTGGCAGTGTGGGCTGTGGAAGGGGCTTGCAGCCAACACCCACTGTATAGCCAGACACACACTTCCACACCTATGCCATCATGGTGCTACTATTGAGGAAGTAATTAGCCTTGCCCACCAAACCGGTCCTGAGCACGGCAAGGCATGGATATGGTACGCAGTACAGCTGGGGGTCACTCCCCAGGGTGGTAAACACCGTCAAAGGCCAGGCCTGGAGCATGCACCGCAAACACCTAACAGATTGTTCGGATGGGGTCAACTAGCAGTATGTGCGTAACGTATGGATATCAAGCTGCCTGTGCTCCTAGCAAACGTCTCAGAGCTGTGTACCGTATACCTCAGGTGTAGGGTGACATTGTTAAGTTATGCAAGTGCTAGTTTTGGGAGATGCATGCAGGGTACAATGGTCTGCCTCTCCAGGAGACATTGGCCAATGAGGCCTGTGGGTGTGGGTGTGTCTGCCCTTGATGGCTGCTGCTTTACGGCACAGATTCCCAACTCCAGTCCAGGTTTGCATCACACTGTTCTGATTTTCCTGCTGTCCCTCATGGATATGCATGAGCTACATCTACATACCATGGGTGTGGTGCATAGATATACAGCACAGGCATTTGTATGAGTGGCATCATGGAACCTGACTGGTGTGTGCCCCACCAGGACTGCATTTGGGTGATTCTGCTCTGGGTACTGGCCCTGTTCATGGTGTCTTTGCTCAGTGGGGTAAAAGATAGACGTATTGCCATTGCATATGTCCTCGCCAGGAAAGGTGTGCCCTTACTATCACTGTTTACTTGGGGGAAAAATATGTGGGCAAGATTGGCAGTTGCCCCAGTTGGGCTTTGAACCTGTGACCTTCTGCTCTTGCATGCAGTGTCTGCGTGCACTGCACCACTGTGTAGCCATAGATTGGGTGGATTCCCTGGCATGTCCATGACTGTGGATCCGGCAGGGCCTGTCTGTTGCAGTCTGTTGCAGTGGACGGTGGCAGCCTGTACATGGCTAGGCCTCTGTCTTCTGTCGCTAGCAGCCACTGCCCCCTGCACCACATGTACTCGTCCGCCAACATGCTGGCATGAGCTCCTCCCATAAAAAGCAGGTGACCTGATTGGAATGTGGCAGTACGGGACTGCATTTGGGGTACTTGGCTGTGGGTAATGCCCATTGTTGTGGTGTGTGTGCGTTGTTGGGTAAAATATGGGTGTTTTCCCCATGCTTATGTCCCCTGCAATACAGGGGTGTCTGCGCTATCTGTGTTTAGTGGTGGGTAAAATATAGGGACTGGGCTGGCAAGTGCCCCAGCTGGGCTTTGAACCTCTGGTCCTAGAGGTACTGACTCTGTCCGCTGCACCACACTATGGCCACAGAGACAGTGCAGCCCCTGGAGGTAGTAAGCCTGGCAGGATGGAGTCACAAACCCTGCTCTACGCAATTTTACTGTGGGCATATGCACCCTGTCTGGTGACAAACGTGCACATAAACCACGGAAATGACCACGGGAACTGGGGGAAACAATATCACCACGCTGGGCAACAGTGATATTAATGGGCAACCATAGCAAACACTCCCAGGACAGCTCCACAACAGGAAATGTTGTTTGGAAGAGTCTCCGCTCCGTAAACCCTTCCAAAATTCATTTCTTTTTTCTGGAGCTTTGTTGGGTGTGTTTTCTGTATTTGCCCATCACTATAACTGTTCCCCAGCTGAATTACTATTTTTAATAGTTCTGTTGTGGTCATTTCCTATTTTTATGTGCACTTTTGTGCTGTGCACATGTATCACACTGCTCACGTTTTGCTGGTTTCCCCGGTTTTCCTGTACATTGCTGACGGAAATGGTTTCTCTTCCCTTTAAATGCTTTCTACCGCGAGTGTTTCACTCGTGGTAGTTTTTACATGCAAATTCGGGTCCGATACTGTGCGGGGACACTCTCCCCTCCCACTCTCCACCCATTGACCCCGTCCCTCTGCCCCTCCGTAGCCTTCCTCCGCCCTCCTTTAGCTGTTCCACGCCTCTATCGGACATTTGCGGGCCCGCACTTGTACGGGGCCCGTTAGTGTGCCGCGTACCTGTGCGGGGGTGACACGCACGTGTGCGGGGCGTTTAAACGCGTTTATGCGCGTTTCAGTGCCGCGTTTCCGTGCGCTATTTTGCGGCGCGCACATTTCCGGTTTTTAGTAAACATGCCCCTAGGGGACATGCAATGAAGCTACAGGGTAAACTATTTAAAACTAATAAAAGAAAATATTTCTTCACTCAACGTGTAATCAAACTCTGGAATTTGTTACCGGAGAAAGTAGTAAAGGCTGTTAGTGTAGCTGGGTTTAAAAAAGGTTTGGACAAGTTCCTGGAGGAAAGGTCCATAAACCATTATTAAGAAGGGACCCAGGATATCAATGCTTGACCCAGTACAAGCATTGCGGAACCTGTGTCTTTTGGGGAAACTGCTAGGTATTTATGACCTAGATTGGCCACTGTTGGAAACAGGATACTGGGCTTGATGGACCTTGGTCTGACCCAGTATAGCATATCTTATGTTCTTATGTACAAATCTGCATTGCCTGCCCTTTAGGGTGTTTGTTCCCCAGCAGGACTGGGGTTGATGGTCCCCTCTACTGCCTCCATTGCAGGGAGGTAGAATGTGGATCTGTTGGTGGGAGATCCTGTTTCCCCACCCTGAGCCACAGTGATCCATACACCCAACACAGGATAAGCACTATTCTGGATGCATCATAGCCCATAAGGACCACCCCCCCCCCACCCCACACTAGCACTGATGGGGACCTGTAGCATGGTATATTTCATTCATAAAAGGTGCTGTGGACCTGGTGCTGGGCGCCCCACCTCACCCTCAGGTTGAGCACAGTACCCGCACAATGTGACGGTCTGTAGCTACTCTGTGCCAGTAACACACACGGTCATTACCCCCTACCAGGCTGAGGTGTTGTGGGGGTGCATACCCCATCTTGTGATCATCTGTGCTGATTTGCATGTGTAGTGCATCATGGGTAGGGGTGGGTTAACCCTATCCTGGTAACCACAGCAGACAGTTTGTGTGGTGACCTGCAGTCCTCCTGTAGCCAGCCAGGAGTTTGTTGTTAGCTTTAGAGCTGTAGCCCACTGGTTACTTCACTGCCAGAGGTCATGGGTTTGATCCCACAGTGGGGTTATTTGATAGGGCTGTATGAGACATTTTCTTTTTTAATTTAAATTAGTGCTGCCAGCAAAAACACCCTCACAGTGCTGAAGCCTTAAGGTGCCTCATTAGGCGCCCTCTTAAGTGCTCTATAAGGCACCCTATAAATTGCCCTATAAGGCGCCCTACAGGAAACATTATAAGGTACCTTGGCGGACAGTGCACTTTATAATGTGCCCTCTTGAGTGCCTTATAGGGCGCCTTATGCGGCAGCTTAGTTTACGGCACTGTGAGGGTGTGTTTGCTGGCAGCACTAATTTAAATTAAAAAAGAAAATGCCTCAGACAGCACTGATTTAAAGTGAAGGGCAATTCCTCAGACAGCCTTACTCATCAAGCTCACTGGGGGATCAAACTCATGACCCTCTTTCATCAATCAATGTATTAACCATTGTGCTACACCTCTGTTGCTGTGTTTGTAGGTCAGCGCACCTAATTAAGGCTAATGCACATTAACGTGCCACGGCTCCCTCTATCGCACGAAAAGTACCTTATCGCACGATAACCCTAAATGCTACCTTAAGACCGGAATGCCCACTACCTTATATGGCATCCTGCACACTAACGCTGGCTGCACGTTAAGACTGCTTAGTAAACATACCCCATAGAAACATGACAACAGAAAAATACTACACAGTTTATCTAGTCTGCCCTTCCATATCCCCACTACAACAGTCCCCTTTTTTCCTTTAGAGATCCTCTCTGTTTGCCCCATTCAGATACTATCCTCCTGTCCACCACCTCCACTGGGAGACTATTCCACAGAACCACCACTCTTTCCATAAAGAAACATTTCTGCATATCACTCCTGAATCTATCCCCTTTCACCCTCATCCCAAGTCCCCTCATAGCAGAACTTGCTTTCAATCAAAAGAGGCTCTTCTCATTTATGCCACAGAGGTATTTAAACATCTCAATCATATCACCTCTATCCGCCTTTCCTCTAAGGTGTACATATTAAGATCCTTAAATCTGTCCTCATATTCTTTATAATGAAGACCACTAACCATTTTAGTAGCAACCCTCTGGACCAACTTCAACCTATTTATATCCTTTTGAAGGTGCGGTCTCCAGAATTGCACACAGTACTCCAAATGAGGTCGCACCAAAGACTTATACAGAGGCATTATCACCTCCTTTTTTCTGCTAGCCATTCCTCTCCGTATGCACCCAAGCATCCTTCTAGCTTTTGCCGTTGCCTTTTCTACCTGTTTAGCTACTTTAAGATCATCAGACACAACCACGCCTAGGTCCCACTCTTCTTTAGTGGACAAAAGTACTTCACCCCCTATACTATATTGCTGTCTTGGATTGCTGCAGCCCAAATGCATGACCTTGCATTTTTTAACATTAAATCTCAGCTGCCAAATTCTAGACCATTCTTCAAGTTTAGCTACATCCCTCTTCATGTTATCTACACCTTGCTGAGTGTCTACTCTATTGCAAATTTTGGTACCATCCACAAAGAGGCAAACCTTACCTGACAGCCCTTCCACTATATCACTAACAAAGATGTTAAAAAGAATCTGACCAAGTACAGATCCCTAGGGCTCATCACTGGTAACCTCATTCTCCTCAGAGTGAGCTCCATTTACCTGTACCTTTTGTCGCCACCCACTCAACCAATTTCTAACCCAAGCAGTAACTTCAGGGGCCATCCCTAGGGTACTCAGTTTGTTATTATCACCTGTGAGGAACGGTGTCAAAGGCTTTACTGAAATCTAAATACACCATATCTAGGGCTCTCCCTCAGTCCAGCTCCTTGGTCACACAGTCAAAGAAATCAGATTTGTCCGACAAGACCTGCCTCTGGTGAATCCATGATACCTCGGATCCTGTAATCTACTGGACTCCAGAAACCTCACTATTTTCTCTTTCAGCATTGCTTCCAATAATTTACTCACCAACGAAGTTAAACTAACTGGCTTGTAGGTTTCAACCATATCCTTACTTCCACTTTTGTGTAAAGGGACCACATGTGCCTCTCTCCAGTCCTTTGGCACCACTCCCGACTCCAATGAGGCATTGAAAAGGTCAGTCAGTGGAGCTTCTAGGACATCTCCAAGTTCCCTCAGTATTCTAGGGTGTATCCCATCTGATCCCATTGCTTTGAGTATTTTAAGTTTAGCTAGTTTCTCACAAACACAGTCTTCTGAAAATTGTTCAAGATGTCCCTCTCTTCTGTTCCTCTTTGTGGGTGTTTTCTGAGGTCTTGCTCCTGGTTCTTCATCTGTGAACACAGAACAGAAATATTTGTTAAGCAATTCCGCTTTATTCTCATCAGCTTCTACATATTCCTCCCTTCACCCTTGAGTCTGACATTACCACTTTTGCCCTTCCTCTTCTCACCAAGATATCTGAAAAGTGTCTTATCCCCCATTTTATTGCATTGGCTATTTCCTCCTCTTTTTTCAATCTTTGCTTTCCTGACTACTTTGCTAGCTTCTCTAAGTTTTCCAAATACAGATGCCTGTTTTCCTCTCTCTGTGATCTCTTGTATTTCATGAAAGCTGCCCTCTTTTTCTTCACCTTTTCAGCTACTTCTTTTGAAAACCAGTGGTCTCCTTTTCCTTTTACCTTTATTAACCATTTTAGAAAAAAGGTTGGTTGCCCTTAAAATATCCCCTTTCAGTTTTGCCCACTGTTATTCTACATCCCTCAGCTGTTCCCATGCCACTAACGACTCCCTGAGGTATTGACCCATTTTGGCAAAGTTAGTTTTCCTAAAGTCTAAGACCCTCGCTTTTGAATAGATTTTATCAGCCCTAGTCCTGATACTGAACCACACCATCTGGTGATCACTGGATGCAAAATGATCTCCCACTATAACATCAGAAACACTTTCACCATTGGTAAGCACCAAGTCCAATATGGCCCCTTCACGTGTGGGTTCTGTTACAGTTGCTTGAATAGTTCTCCCTGTAGAGAATCCAGGATCTCCTTACTTCTCGAGGATACAGCAGCAGGAATGTGCCAATCAACATTTGGCATAATGAAATCCCCTATCAGTAGCATTTCCCCTTTCCTGGCAATGCTCTGCAGGGCCGATGCCAGGATTTCTATTGCCCCCCTGCAACCTATAAATCGGCACCCCTCCCTCATTATTATTAATGTTGACTGCACCCTACCCTTCTTTTTCCCAAAACTGCTTTGTGAACTCTTTTCAAGTGTAGCTGGGTTTAAAAAAGGTTTGGACAAGTTCCTGGAGGAAAGGTCCATAAACCATTATTAAGAAGGGACCCAGGATATCAATGATTGACCCAGTACAAGCATTGTGGAACCTGTGTCTTTTGGGGATACTGCTTGGTACGTATGACCTAGATTGGCCACTGTTGGAAACAGGATACTGGGCTTGATGGACCTTGGTCTGACCCAGTATGGCATATCTAAGAACATAAGAACATAAGATATGCCATACTGGGTCAGACCAAGGTCCATCAAGCCCAGTATCCTGTTTCCAGCAGTGGCCAATCTAGGTCATACGTACCTAGCAGTTTCCTTATGTTCTTATGTAATATTAGTAGTTCTCCTTTAAATCCAGCGTTGTAAGAAAATTGTAGCAAAAGAGCAAATGCATAACTAAAATAAAAATACTTAGCAGTAGATACTTAGCATCATACAAACAGGCTGTGATAGTCCAAAAAATAAATAAAATCTGATTCTGGTCATCTCACTAACAACATAAACATTCTCCAGTGCCAGGCATATTGTGAACTAATATAAAACATTTCAAAAGTCACTGAAAATCTAAAAAAATCAAATCTACCATACTATACCAGCACACACTTTCAAAACTCATACAATAAGGGGCCTACACAGAAAAAAGCACCATAAATACTGCAATGTGCCCCAAAACATCGATACACCTATTTAAAAAGCTGAACAAGTGAAATTATTACAGTACAGATCCCTACGTACAAACTCCATGTTAATAGAACACCTGGCCTTGGTCACACACTCAGGACATAGACCCTCACCAAGTACAGAATAAGTGACCACAAACTAAAGTAAAAATAAAATTATATAGGCAAAAATGAAAATGAAACCCCAAGAAGCCAGACTCCGCATGCGGTGCCACACCAGGTAAGAGATACAGTTCCCCATACTGTGTGAAATATAGATAGAAACATAGAAACATAGAAACATGATGACAGAAAAAGACCACAAGGCCCATCTAGTCTGTCCTTCCATAACAACAACTACAACAGTCCACTTTCTACCTTTAGAGATCCTCTGTGTTGGTCCCATGCTTTTTTGAATTCAGTTACTGTCCTCATCTCTACCACCTCCACTGGGAGACTATTCCACGGATCCACTACTCTTTCCGTAAAGAAATATTTCCGCATATCACTCCTGAATCTATCTCCCATCACCCTCATCCCATGTCCCCTCGTAGCAGAACTTGCTTTCAATTGAAAGAGTCTCTCTCCCTGAACATTTAAGCCACGGAGGTATTTAAACATCTCAATCATATCACCTCTATCCCGCCTTTCCTCTAAGGTGTACATATTGTCCCCCTCAGCCCCCTCTGGTGGCGGCGTAGTGGTACCACCGGGGCTGGGGAGCGCATAAGAAATAGGGGTTTTAGGGTTGACCTGTTGTGAGGGTCAATGAGGTAGCAGCCCTCTGTGTCAGCCTCATGGTCAACTTCCCAAAAAGCAACTCTTAGCCAAGTGTAGGGTAAAGAAAAGGCATTTATTTCACCTTTGCGCAAAAAGAAATTCAAAATAGGCGGTTATGAGTAACAGAGCGATAACTTTCCTTGTATCCAAATGTAAATCAGCAAAACATTCAAAGTAACATTGTTAACCTTCACAAACTCAAAGCATAAGGTCTCCTGTATTCTTTTCATACATTGGGTTTGCTTCCCTTAACTTAAACACGTCTCATTGTGCAATAATTACAGTCCATCGGTTCGATGGCTTCCATAACCTCAGATTCCCCTGGCAGCCATTCCATTTCTGAGGGGTCCGAATCTGATGTCTCAGGGATGTTAAAATCTGACTTTCTAAAAGCATGCCATACCGTATCCCAGTGTTGGCTTGACAGTTTGGGGCGTCGGCTTTTAGGTATGTTGTAACACCCTGGATTTTCTGCCGTTAGAGGATAAGAAGTTTGCTCATTCCAGTCTTTGGCAGCACTAACCTTTTTCCTATACAGATTATCTGGTATTTCTGGTTTAAAACTGTCCTTATCATCCAGATAAAAGTTAGTCCTTTGTTTCTCTCTTGGTCTAGGCCTTGGTAGACAATTACCGGCACCAACTGTTTCCCCTTTAAACTTCCTGCAATCCCTTTTGTGTAAGGCTTGAGGCCTAGTCTGAATGTCTTCCGCTTCAGGCAGTTTCCAGTGATCCCAGGATATCTTTCTTGCTTTAGAATAGGGTATAACTCTTTAGGCAGGGCTGCTGCTGAGGCGCCTGTCTTCCACCTCCACCCCTGTGGCAGTTGGCTACTGGCCGCGCCCTCTCAGCTATGTCCTCTTCCCCATGCCTCTGAATCTTTCTTTCATCTTTCAGGTCACCTTTATAAAAACTTTTAAAAGTACCTTTTCCTCCTTGAAGGTTCCTTTCCAGTGGATATATCTTCCTCTGCTTGTATCCCCGTCCTTCTCCTTGGACAAGGCTTCCTCTCCAGCTGGAAGGGTAAGCACCTCCTTCCTTGGCTGCACTCTGTAATACTGCCCCTTGCAGTTGTGTATGGCCTTCCTCTAGGCCTGCTCTTGGGCCTTCACCTCGGCCTGCTCTCCCAGTAGCTTTCACTCCTTGAGTTATTCTGGGTCTGTCAGTGACTTCACCCCGGTCTCTGACTCCGGCTTCTGGAGCTGCTCTTGGCACTGCTTCCTGTAATGCTCTCTGTGAAGCTCTCTGCCAAGCTCCTTGCCTCCTCTCTTGTAATGCTCTGTCCCTGCTTAAATCGAGACCAGCTGCTTCTGGGTCCTGCCCATAGAGGCGTGGTTCCTCTGCTTCCAGGCTTGCTCTCCTGCTCCCTCTATGTGTACCTTCATGTAATTGCGGGTAAATCTTGTTTTTTTCAAGATTTAAAACTTTTTTTCTTTGTGTCAGAGGGCCTGCAGTATCACATATCCCCCTTCTCAAAATATTACGGGCTGGGGAAAGCTCTTCACCGCAGCACGTAATACATGACTGGCGGCCCGCTTTTCTCTGCTGCTCACGCCCATAGGTGACTTGCCTGACGATTACCGGCATCTTGTTGAGGTGATCTCCACGCTCGGTATACGTCCAAATCGCGTCCCGTTCCTTCCAAGGGCGAAGGAGATTAGCATGGTAGACCTGTTCTCGTCCTTTTGAGTTTTTCACCACATAGGAGGTGGTGCCCACTGGGTGTACTACGGTATGGGGACCTTCCACTGGTACTCAAATTTAGGGGTGGCCCCAGGAACCAGAACCACTACCTTCTCCCCGACCTTCAAGTGTCTTGGCTTCGCCCGTCTGTCATAGTAGTGCTTCTGTTTCTTTTGGCTTTCTTTAAGCCTCTCCGTAGCAAATTGGGCAGTTCGTTCGAGGCGTGTCCTTAAATTCCGCAGGAACAGGGGTACACCTATTTCATCTTCCACGGGTTCAATCCACTGCTCTTTCAAAACGTCCAGTATGCCTCTAGGTGAGCGTCCATACATGAGCTCGTATGGCGATGTGCCCAATGAACTTTGCCTTCTTTCGCGGCAGGCATATAGTATGAAGGGTAGCATGGTGTCCCACTCCTTCATCTCTCCGTTCAAAGCCCGTCTCAGCATCTGCTTTAGACTTTGATTTAGACGCTCTACCAATCCATTGCATTGGGGATGGTAGGCCGCCGTCTTTACATGTTGGATCCCGAATGCTTCCCAGACCTGGGCGAGGTATTTCGATAGAAAGTTGCTTCCTCTGTCCGTTAAGACTTCCTGCGGGAATCCGACCTCACAGAACAATTTGACCAACTCCGCTGCAATCGCCTTAGCGGAGATATTCCTTAGGGGCACTGCCCAAGGGAATCGCGTGGCCTGGTCAATTATTACCAGGATGTATTGAAAACCGCGCGGGGTCTTGATAAGGGGTCCGACGATGTCCATGGCCAGTCTTCTAATGGGCTCCGCTATTACAGGCATCGGGACTAGCGGTACTCCCGCTGGTCGGTGCGTTGTAACCCTCTGGCAGGAGGCACAAGACTCGCAAAAATGGGTGGTCTCCCGGAAAACACCTGGCCAATAAAATCTTTCTAAAATTTGGTCCAGGGTACCTTGGGGACCTTTATGGCCTCCTGTAGGATGGTCATGGGCTAGTCGCAGGACGGATAACTTAAACTTGTTTGGGACGACCAATTGCTTACGGATCAGTCCCGTCCGCAGATCTCTACTTTCTCTGTACAAGATTTCTTCGTCCATTATAAATCTGGGGTACGTCTCACAGTCTTCCTGAGCCTGTTCGATCGCTCGGACCAAAGCAGGGTCCGCCCTTTGCTCCATTTTAAAGGAGGGAAATTTCTCTACCACGTCTGCGGGTATCCAAGGCATGCTTTTTCCTGCCTCCAACTCCGCTCTCCCCCGGGATCGGCTTCTCCTCTCTTTCCTTCGCACGGCTTTAGGCTTTCGTCCCCTTCGTGCTGGGTCCCCTATCAGCTCGTCATGTGAAGGGAGATCTTCCAGGGTCGACTCTCTTGAACAAGAAGGTTTCTCACCATCTTGAGAATGGGCTCTCGTAGAGACTAGAGCGTTAGTTTCCCTGGTATCCCTCTTTATACTATTCAACTGAGGTGTGTGAGCTTCCGCGCGACCAGGGTTAGAGGTGCATCTAGAGTTTTTAATAAGGTCAGGTGGCATGCCAGTGGAACCTGGTTTAACTTGAGGCAAAAACTCTTCCTTCAAAGTTTTTCTAAATTGGGGCCAATCTCGGCCCAGGACTAGGTCCTGCGGTAACCTTGGCACCACTGCCATTGGCATCTCTTTCACAATACCCATCCCCTTTATCCATAACTTATAAATGGGGTAGCGTGTGGCTGCTCCATGTACACATTTAATTTTCACATACCCCTCGGGTGATTCTGGAACCGAGAGTCCATGATCCTGGATGGTCGACCATAACTTCTTGGAAAGCATGGTCTGGTCGGCTCCAGAATCTAACAATGCTTGTACACTTATTCCGTGTATTTTTACATTGACCAAAAACCCATCATGCAATAGTCTTGGTGACTCCCCCACCAAGGCAGTTCGTGCATGACATTCGTACTGTACATGTCCCTTCTTACCACAAGCAAAACATTTTTTTGTATTCACTTTATCTAGGGGTTTATAACTCTGCCACCTACCACTTGGAGGACGTGAGGGACTTCCCCTCCCTTGTGCCTCCAATCCCATGGCACCTCGTGGGCTTGTACTAGGCTGTGTCACTTTTTCAGCTTCTAAGTATCTTTCTGTGAGTACTATAGCTTCAGTGGTATTGCCACAATTTTGGAGCATCAGAAAGTTTTGCACCCTACTAGGTAGTGCATTCATATACTGCTCTAAAATTATCGCATCCATGAGCGTACTTATACTTCTCTTTTCAGGTTGTAGCCACTTATAAGCAAGACTACGTAACCTGTGGCCTAATGCCTTAGGTGTCTCATTTACCTTAAGCATAGCAGCTCTAAACATTTTATTGTACGCCACTGGCGTAAGACCAACACGATCTCTAATTGCTGTCACTACATCATGATATGAATTTGCTAGTTCTGGGGGCATTGACCTATAGGCCGCCAGCGCTTCACCCGTGAGTGATGCCGCTAGGCGTATTGCCCACTGCTCCTCAGGCCACTTAGCCGAATTCGCAATCCTAGCAAAAGTGTCTAGAAAGTCATCAATATCGTCACTCGGACTGAGTTTCCCTATCATCAAGTCCGAACAAGACCATTGTCCGTGTTCAGGGTTTACCCGACCGGTGAGTGATGTTCCTTCCTCCTTGCTTCGAGCCAGCTCCACTCGTTGTTGCGAAAGCCATGCGCTCATAGTTTCTATGACAGGTGTTTGCTGCTCTTTCATCGCCTTCAGCGCCTGCTCCTGGCTCTGTTGTGCCAGCTCAGCCTGTTTGCTGAACTGGTGTGCCATCCAGGCACACAGTTCCTTGGGCTCCATCACACCTGTTGATAAAACAAACAGAGAGAAAAACCCAAGTGCGGCTCTTTCACAAATATATTTTCACACCCTTTTTTTTTTTTTGACTTCCCCAAGTATCCAACACTAGGTAGGGTTATATACGCCTTACCTTGCTCTAGTGTTGCATCAGCTTTTGGGGAATATATGTGCGGTCGTCCAGGGGTTGCTCCACCGCTTCTGGATTCTCCAGAGGATCTCCCACCTTCAGGATTTTCTTTTTTCTTCTTCTTCCCGGTCCGGTATGGATTTCAGGACTCCTTGTTTTTAACTCTGGTCCACTTTCTTGTAACCACTCCGGTCTCCTGGTTTTTCCTTCCGATCCAGGTTTTTAATGCAGGACGGTCCGGGTTTTACTTGCAGTTTTTTTTTTGTTTTTTTTTCAAAAAGGAAAGAGCTTCTATTTCTCTTTTGTGTAGTTGCCAACGTCGCTCTGTACACTCAAGAGTACCTCCCAAAAATCCTGCCAACTACGCCACTTATGTCCCCCTCAGCCCCCTCTGGTGGCGGCGTAGTGGTACCACCGGGGCTGGGGAGCGCATAAGAAATAGGGGTTTTAGGGTTGACCTGTTGTGAGGGTCAATGAGGTAGCAGCCCTCTGTGTCAGCCTCATGGTCAACTTCCCAAAAAGCAACTCTTAGCCAAGTGTAGGGTAAAGAAAAGGCATTTATTTCACCTTTGCGCAAAAAGAAATTCAAAATAGGCGGTTATGAGTAACAGAGCGATAACTTTCCTTGTATCCAAATGTAAATCAGCAAAACATTCAAAGTAACATTGTTAACCTTCACAAACTCAAAGCATAAGGTCTCCTGTATTCTTTTCATACATTGGGTTTTGCTTCCCTTAACTTAAACACGTCTCATTGTGCAATAATTACAGTCCATCGGTTCGATGGCTTCCATAACCTCAGATTCCCCTGGCAGCCATTCCATTTCTGAGGGGTCCGAATCTGATGTCTCAGGGATGTTAAAATCTGACTTTCTAAAATCATGCCATAATACCGTATCCCAGTGTTGGCTTGACAGTTTGGGGCGTCGGCTTTTAGGTATGTTGTAACACCCTGGATTTTCTGCCGTTAGAGGATAAAAAGTTTGCTCATTCCAGTCTTTGGCAGCACTAACCTTTTTCCTATACAGATTATCTGGTATTTCTGGTTTAAAACTGTCCTTATCATCCAGATAAAAGTTAGTCCTTTGTTTCTCTCTTGGTCTAGGCCTTGGTAGACAATTACCGGCACCAACTGTTTCCCCTTTAAACTTCCTGCAATCCCTTTTATGTAAGGCTTGAGGCCTAGTCTGAATGTCTTCCGCTTCAGGCAGTTTCCAGTGATCCCAGGATATCTTTCTTGCTTTAGAATAGGGTATAACTCTTTTTAGGCAGGGCTGCTGCTGAGGCGCCTGTCTTCCACCTCCACCCCTGTGGCAGTTGGCTACTGGCCGCGCCCTCTCAGCTATGTCCTCTTCCCCATGCCTCTGAATCTTTCTTTCATCTTTCAGGTCACCTTTATAAAACTTTTAAAAGTACCTTTTCCTCCTTGAAGGTTCCTTTCCAGTGGATATATCTTCCTCTGCTTGTATCCCCGTCCTTCTCCTTGGACAAGGCTTCCTCTCCAGCTGGAAGGGTAAGTACCTCCTTCCTTGGCTGCACTCTGTAATACTGCCCCTTGCAGTTGTGTATGGCCTTCCTCTAGGCCTGCTCTTGGGCCTTCACCTCGGCCTGCTCTCCCAGTAGCTTTCACTCCTTGAGTTATTCTGGGTCTATCAGTGACTTCACCCCGGTCTCTGACTCCGGCTTCTGGAGCTGCTCTTGGCACTGCTTCCTGTAATGCTCTCTGTGAAGCTCTCTGCCAAGCTCCTTGCCTCCTCTCTTGTAATGCTCTGTCCCTGCTTAAATCGAGACCAGCTGCTTCTGGGTCCTGCCCATAGAGGCGTGGTTCCTCTGCTTCCAGGCTTGCTCTCCTGCTCCCTCTATGTGTACCTTCATGTAATTGCGGGTAAATCTTGTTTTTTTCAAGATTTAAAACTTTTTTTCTTTGTGTCAGAGGGCCTGCAGTATCACAATATTAAGATCCTTAAGTCTGTCCTCATATGCTTTATAATGAAGCCCATTAATCATTTTAGTAGCAACCCTCTGCACCGACTCCATCCTGTTCACATCCTTTTGAAGGTGCGGTCTCCAGAATTGCACACCATACTCCAAATGAGATCGCACCAAAGACTTATACAGAGGTATTATCACCTCCTTTTTTCTGCTAGCCATTCCTCTCCGTATGCACCCAAGCATCCTTCTAGCTTTTGCCGTCGCCTTTTCTACCTGTTTAGCTACTTTAAGATCATCAGACACAACCACGCCTAGGTCCCGCTCTTCTTTAGTGGACAAAAGTACTTCACCTCCTATACTGTATTGCTCCCTTGGATTGCTGCAGCCCAAATGCATGACCTTACATTTTTTAACATTAAATCCCAGCTGCCAAATTCTAGACCATTCTTCAAGCTTAGCTAGATCCCTCCTCATGTTATCTACACCTTCCTGGGTGTCTACTCTATTACAGATTTTGGTATCATCCGCAAAGAGGCAAACCTTACCCGACAGCCCTTCCGCTATATCACTAACAAAGATGTTAAAAAGAATCGGACCAAGGACAGATCCCTGGGGCACACCACTGGTAACATCCTTCTCCTCAGAGTGAGCTCCATTTACTTGTACTCTTTGTCGCCTCCCACCCAACCAATTTCTAACCCAAGCAGTAACTTTAGGGTCCATCCCTAGGGTGCTCAGATAGCGCAAAGTCCAATCACTAAATTGAAAATAAAATATTTTTTCTATCTTTGTTGTCTGATGATTTTTGATCATGCTGGTCCTGATCTGAGGTTTCTGTTTTCCTCTGTCTTCTCTTAGCTCTTTTTCTATTGTCTATAGTCCATCTGCCATTTCTTGTCTCTCCTTTTGCTTTCTTCATTTTCTTCCTTCAGCCTTTTTCCAGTCCCAGTAACCCTCTCCAGTATCAGCCCCCTTTAAAGCTACCCCTCCCACTACCTTCCAGTATCAACCCCCCTTGCATTTCCAGTACCACTACTGGTGTCTATTCCCTTTTAGTCCCCCTCCTTCTCCATTGTCCAACCCCTTCTAGTCCAAATACTATCCCAAGTATCAGCAAACCTCCAGTCCCAGTGTCCCCTCCCATGTTAGTTCCCTTCCAGTCACCCTCTCCTCTGTCCATCTGCCTTTCAGTGTCATCCCTGGGTGTCATCTCCCTTCAAGCCCCTGCCTTCCCTCCAGCCTCCTCCTTTCCCTCCTTTCCACTCCCTTCCAATCCCTCATGTGAGCTCCCTTCTAGCTCCCACCGTCCCCCTGTCAGTTCTCTTCCAACCCCCCTCCTATTACCTAGACACCTTCCAGCACCATCCCCAAGTGTCTGCTCCCTTTCAGCTCCCGCCCCATGCCTGTTCCCTTGTAGCTCCCCCTTGTCTGCTCCCTCTCAGCACCCCGTGTCTGCTCCCTTTCAGCTCCCCCATATCTGCTCCCTTGTAGCCCTGCGTGTCTGCTCCTTTTCAGCCCCCCCGTGTCTGTTCCCTTGTAGCCCCCCAATATCTTCTCTCTTTCAGCTCCCTCCCTATGTCTGCTCCCTTCCAGCTCCCCCCGTGCCTGCTCCCCCCTTGTGTCTGCTCCCTTGTAGCCCCTTGTGTCTGCTCCTTTTCAGCCCCTCGGTGTCTGCTCCCTTCCAGCTCCCCAGTGTCTACATCCTTGTAGCCCCCAATGTCTTCTCCTTTTCAGACCCACCCCATGTCTTCTCCCTTCCAGCTCCCCCCTGTGTCTGCTCCCTTGTAGCCCCCCATGTTTGCTCCTTTTCAGCCCCCCCCCCATCTGCTCCTTTCCAGCTCCCCAGTATTTTCTCCCTTTCTGCTCTCCCCGTGTCTGCTCCCTTCCAGTTCCCCCCCCCCATGCCTGCTCCCTTGTAGCCCCTGTGTCTGCTCCCTTTCAGGCCCACCACTTGTCTGCTCCCTTCCAGCTCCCCAGTATTTGCTCCCTTTCAGCTCCCCTCCCATGTCTGCTCCCTTCCAGCTCCCCCCATGTCTGCTCCCTTGTAGCCTCCCCAGTCTGCTCCCTTTCAACCCCACCCCATGTCTTCTCTCTTCCAGATCCCCCCTGTGTCTGCTCCCTTGTAGCCCCTGTGTCTGCTCTCTTTCAGGCCCACCACTTGTCTGGTCCCTTCCAGCTCCCCAGTATCTGCTCCCTTTAAGCTCCCCCCCCATGTCTGCTCCCTTCCAGCTCCCCCCCCATGTCTACTCCCTTGTAGCCTCCCTATGTCTGTTCCCTTTCAGCTCCCCCCCCATGTCTACTCCCTTGTAGCCCCCATGTCTGCTCCCTTTTAGCTCCCTCCTATGTCTGCTTCCTTCCAGCTCCCCCTGTGTCTACTCCCTTGTAGCCCCCCCATGTCTGCTTCCTTCCAGCTCCCCAGTATCTGCTCCCTTTCAGCTCCCCCCCCCCACTCCATCTACTCCGATTTGTCCTTCAAAAAAGAAAGCAGCCACGGGAAAATTTCTCTGTTCCCACGGCTCTGCTAACTTTTAAACTGCTGGACCGTAGAGTTTCTTATAAGAAACAGGAAATGCTTATTCTTGCTATTAGAAACTCTGTGGTTCAGCAGTTTAAAAGTTAGCAGAGCCACGGGAACAGAGAAAATTTCCCGCGGCTGCTTTCTTTTTTGAAGCGGTGGGTGGGGGGCAGCTATCAACGGCACCCCCTCCCCCCCCCCACCATCGGCACCTTCCTGACGCGCTTACTCGGCTTACTGGATAGTGCTGGACCTGATGCTGCGTATATCTTCAATTAACTTTCCATCCACCTCGTCCTTCTGTGAGGGAGTTCTGTATATCACACCAATGCAAATAGATTTCTCTTGTCCTTTCTGAATAAAGTATACAGTAGCCTGGTATAGTTACAGCCCAGTCATGGCTTTCTGTGAACCATGTTTCTGTAACTGCCACTAAATCCAAGTCAGCCTCTCCCATTAAAGCTTTAACATCTGGGATCTTATTTCCCATGCTACGGGCATTAAAACACACTGCTTTCCATATGTTACCCCTGTTACCCATTTCCATAAAGTTATTTAATGTTTCTGTGAATGGGTTTAGCCTTGTTTTTATATGCTGGCCAGTCAGTGGTGATATTCAGCCGCTAACTAGATAGCGAAACTGGCTTAAGGTAGACTGAATAGTGTCACCAACCAGTTATCTCTGGGCCTTACCCCCTCTCCACCCCTGGACCACCCCGACATTAGTGCTGTTGAATATTCCTGTGAGTGCAGGGCTGCAAACCTCCTAAATGCCTTTGAATATGCTGCAGTGATGCATTAGCCCATGTTACTGATGATTTGCAGGATGTAAAACTTGCTCTTTATTCAGATAGCACAGGTTGAACCCATGAGGCTGGGCACATGCTCAGTCCATGCCTTTGATGAGGGAGGGTCTCTGAAGATACTTCAGGTTAGAAAAATTCCTGGTCTGTTTATGCTGCTGTTGAGGACTCCTAGGGGTGTGGGGAGGTACACTAGAATATTGAAGAGTGTGCTTAGCAATTTGATGAGGCTATTGCTAATTTGGGATTCATAGTAATAGCACTGGCTCCCTTTCCCTCAACGTATCCATTTCCAAGTACTTTCTCCTGTCCCCAAAGCTCTCTCAGGTAAAGTGTCGCTTTAATGATTAGTGGGCTTCATTATAAAGCATATGAGGACAGACTTAAGGATCTTAATATGTACACCTTAGAGGAAAGGCGGGATAGAGGTGATATGATTGAGATGTTTAAATACCTCCGTGGCATAAATGTTCAGGGAGAGAGACTCTTTCAATTGAAAGCAAGTTCTGCTACGAGGGGACATGGGATGAGGGTGAAGGGAGATAGATTCAGGAGTGATATGCAGAAATATTTCTTTACAGAAAGAGTAGTGGATCCATGGAATAGTCTCCCAGTGGAGGTGCTAGAGATGAGGACAGTAACTGAATTCAGAAAAGCATGGGACCAACACAGAGGATCTCTAAAGGTAAAACGTGGACTGTTGTAGGTGTTGTTATGGAAGGACAGACTAGATAGGCCATGTGGTCTTTTTCTGTCATCATGTTTCTATGTTTCTATGCTTAAGTTTCAGCTCTTGTCATCCCCTATGCCCCTCCTCGCTGCCTGCAATCCCTTCAAGACAGTAGACTGCTCATTCCCTCCCCTGCCCATCTTAAATTTGAGGCCACTCGTTGCTCGGCGCTTTTCTCCTTAGCCCCATCCCTCTGGAACTGCCTCCCTGCTTACATCCCATCCAAATTTCAAAGCCCTTCTAAAAACCCGCCTTTTCGAGCAGGCTTTCGGACTGGGCACATCCTAGGCTGTGGTTGCTTTCAGCATGGTTTTATCCGACATTATTTTACCCCATCTTATTTAATATATTTTCATTTTAACTCATTGTTTCGGTGTCCAACTTTCTG
Source organism: Ichthyophis bannanicus (assembly GCA_033557465.1). Taxonomy (NCBI): domain Eukaryota; kingdom Metazoa; phylum Chordata; class Amphibia; order Gymnophiona; family Ichthyophiidae; genus Ichthyophis; species Ichthyophis bannanicus. Next base: position 54,506,016 of record CM066032.1, read on the forward strand.
TGTCCTCTTGTCTCAGTCGGTGTCTTCTTTCCTGCCATACATTGCAGTTCTTTTTATTTTTTATTTTTTTATGAAAATTTTTATTGTCAAGTGGCATATCAACAACTATTAACAATAATGTTATTTAGTTTTTTAACAGAAATTTTGCTGTTTAACATTGTAACATAGTAAATGACGGCAAAATAAAGAGCAGTATGGTCCATCTAGTTTGCCCAGCAAGGCAGCAAGAGTAGGTGCACTTGCCGCTCCATGCAGGTCACCCCTCCCCATGCCTTTGTTTAGGGGTGTATCCACCGCTCCATGTAGGTCACCTCTATTTGTTCAGATATAAGAGATAGTTATTTTGATTTTATCTTGTTGCTATAAAGGGATCCACTGTGTCTGTCCCATGCCATTTTGAATTCCGTCACTGTGTTTGCCTGCACCACCTCCATCGGGGGGGCATTCCAAGCATCCACCACCCTTTCAGTGAAAAGGTATTTCCTGACATTGCCTTTCAATTTACCTCCTTGCAGCTTCATGTTATGCCCTCTAGTTTTACAGCTTCCCCGTCTTTGGAAGAGGCTTATTTGTCCATTAATACTCTTTAAGTATTTAAAGGTCTGAATCATATCTCCCCTGTCCCTCCTCTCCTCCAGAGTGTACATATTTAGGTCTTCAAGTCTCTTCTCATAAGTCTTCTGACGTAGGGTCCAAATCATTTTGGTCGTCTTCCTCTGAACAGTTTCCAACCTTTTTATATCCTTTGTGCGATATGGTCTCCAAAACTGAACACAGTATTCCAAGTGAGGACTCACCAGGGACTTATACAGTGGCATTAGCACCTCTTCCTTTCTGCTGGTAATTCCTCTCTGTATGCAAATGAGCATCCTTCTGGCTTTTGCTATCGCCTTGTCACACTGTTTCGCCACGTGAGATCGTCAGAAACAATCACTCTGAGGTCCTTCTCCTGGTCCATGCATGCAAATCTCTTGCCCCCTTTTGCATACATTTCCCTTATATTTCTGCTTCCCAAGTGCATGACACTGTACTTTTTCACATTAAGGGGTGTGTTTACTAAGCTGCGGTAATCGTGAATAACGTGTGTAACGTACACTTAACGATCGTTCGCACGTCATAACACGCGTTATGATGTGCGAATGATCGTTAAGTGTACGTTACGCACGCTAACCGCAGTTAACGATCGTAAACCCCCGCGGCGCGTTAAAACACCGCAGAAGGTGGAGAGTGGGCGGAGAGAAGGGGTCAATGGGCGGAGAGTGGGTGGGGAGATGCTCCCCTCACACCAACGCGCTGAATTTCAGAGCTCAATTCCAACGCGAATGAAAACCTGTCGTTAAAGGCATATTAAAGGGAAGAGAAACCATTTCCGTCAGCAATGTACAGCAAAACCGGGGAAACCTACAAACGTGAGCAGTGTGATACATGTGCACAGAACAAAATGTCAAATAAAACTTCAAAATGACCACAAGAAACAGTGTAAAACTTATAATTCAGCTGGGCAACAGTGATAGCAATGGGCAACAATAAAAAACACTCCCAGGAAAGCTCCAAAAAAAAGAAATGATGTTTGGAAGGGTCTACGCTATGTACCACCCCCATGGTATGCAGATGTAGCTCATGCATATTTATGAGGGACAGCATGAAAACACGAACAGTGTTTGGAACACCAGGACTGGAGTTGGGAAACTCTGCCGTAAAGCAGCAGCCAACAGGGGCAGACACACCCACACACACACACACAGGCCCCATTGGCCAATGCCTCCTGGAGAGGCAGGACATTGGGCCCTGGCTGTATCTCCCAATACAGGCCCTGCCTGTATCTCCCAATACTAGCAGTTGCATACCTTAGCAATGCCACCCTGGGTATACACAGCTATCAAACGTTTCCTATGATAACTGGCAGATATCAATTCCTACGTTAAGCACATTTTGCTCATTGAGCCCCACCATAACAATCATTCTGATGTCTGCGGTGTGTGCTGCAGATCTGGTCTCTGATAGTGTTTACCACCCTGGGGAGTGACCCCCAACAGTATTGCGTACCATATCCATGCCTGTACTGTGCCCAGGACTGGTGTGGTGGGTATGGCTGCTGAACACCTCTATAGTAGCACAATGCTGGCATAGGTGTGGGGGTGGCTGTCTGTCTATCCAGTGTGTGGTGGCTGCAAACACCTTCCACAGCCCACACTGCCAGAAATGTTGCCAGTATTGGGCTGCCAATGTGCATAATGAGGAGCAAGGTACCTTGGGTATAGGCTGGACAGGGTGGCCTGGCCAGGGTGCATCTGCACAGGGCATAGGGCACTGACTGGGACATTTTAGTGCCCGGCCACCACCTACACAGACAGGGTGACCTCAGTATGTCCTGCTGAGAGATCACTCTCACCCTGACTGTGCAGTGACCACAGCATGGCTAGGCACCCCCATATTGCTCTATAGCATTTCACTCATGTGATAGATATGGGTTTCCTTTTGCGGCCCAGTCACTGATTTATCCGCTTGCTGTGTATGCTGACATCCCAGTTTTGGGTGCATGCATCTCCACTGGGCACATGCACTATGGGCTAACTAGCAGGCTGTTTTCAGCTGGTATGTGTCTTGATGGAGTGGCTTGCAGGGTGCAGCGGCTGATGGCTTGCAGCAGTAGCATATCAGATAGTGGTGGGGTGCAGAGCTGCATTGACTGCCCTGTGGGGTGTCTGTTCCTCAGCAGGACCGGGGTTGATGTTCCCCTCTACTACCACCTTTGCAGGGAGGTAGAATGTGGATCTATTGTTAGGAGACCCTGTTTGCCCCCCTTGGCCCTGGGGGGGGGGGGTGGTGGTACATGGGCCACCTAGGAGTCCATGGGGGCTACACCTGACTGAAACAGACAGAGATATCCAAGGTGTTTCTGCAGAAACTACCTATCTCACACATTAACACTGCTGTGGACCTGGTGCTGGGCGCCTCACTGCACCCTCAGCGTGAGCACAGTACCCGCACAATGTGACGGTGTGTAGCTACTCTGTGCCAGTACAACACACGGTCTGTACCCCCTACAAGGCCGAGGTGCTGTGGGGGTGCACATGGTCACTTCCCCCTACCAGGCCGAGGTGCTATGGGGGTGCATTCCCCATGGTGTGCATCTTTGGACAGCTGATTTGCATGTGCAGTGCATCATGGGTGTGACTGGCACAATCCAACCCTGGGAAAATCCAGCACCTGCTCACAGGCTCTGATAAACCATAGGCCATCACACGTACATCTGTTAGCATAATGCATAGGTGCAAGACACCCTAAAGAGTCTGTAATATAAGGTGCCCACGCTGGTAAAAACACACGTACCCACGCACGCACCAACGCACGCAGCTATGCCTGTACCAACGCACGCAGCCACGCACGCAGCCTCGCACGCACCAACGTACGTGGCTAGGCACACTCCGAGGGTGTGTTTCTGACACCACTACTCCACGTAAAGAAAAACATGCCTCCTCATTCCCTATGTAATGTACAGGGTGCTGCCTGGGCCAGCCTTCTGCGTTAGGCACACTGGGGACTCGAACCCATGCTGCCTGTAACAGTGGTCAGTACAGTAACCATTGTGCTACAGCTCTGTTTCCGTGCTTTGTGTCTGTACACCTTCTTACGATTAACACGCAGTAACGCGCCACAGCGCCCTGTAATGCTCGTTAGTTTTTGGAACGCGCGTTAGTGGTAACGATGTACCGCCCATGTCCTTATTTGGGGTTTCTGTCGCTACCGCGGCTCCTAACGCGAATTGCACTAACGCAGTTTAGTAAACATACCCCTAAATCTTAACTGTCAAGCACAGGGGCGGCTCTATCATGAGGCGAAGTGAGGCAGCTGCCTCAGGCGGCAAAGTTTTGAAGGTGGCAAAAAAATGCCCCCAAAACAGCCGCCTCACTTTGCCTTCAAAAGTTAAAAATAAAAAAAAATCAAAATAATCAAGTTGCTGCCGCTGCCGAGTCTGCTTCTCGGCAGTGGCAGACTCACCTCTCCTTCCTATAGCAGCCATGGCTCCTGCTTCTTGGAACCGCTGCTGTGCTAGCGAGATCAGCTAAACACAAAGCCAGACAGTGCAGAGCCTTTCCATGCAGCGGTGTCCCACCCCAAAGGAAGTAACTTCCTTTGCATACAACTTCCTTTGGGGATGGGACGCTGCTGCACGGGAAGGCTCTGCACTGGCTGGCTTTGTGTTTAAGACTCTCACTAGCACAGTCGCGGTACCAAGAAGCAGGAGCCGTGACTGCTATAGGAAGGAGAGGTGAGTCTGCCGCTGCCGAGAAGCGAACTCGGCAGCGGCAGCAACTTGAGCATTTTTATTTCCCTGGGGGCCAGGACTGGAAATGGGTTGATGGAGGGGGGATCTAGGATTGGAAATGGGCTGATGGGGAGGGGGGTTAGGACTGGAAGTGGACTGATGGGGGGTGTTTAAGACTGGTAATGGGCTATGGGGGGCTAGGACTGGAAATGGGCTGATGGGGGGAGTTAGGACTGGTAATGGGCTATGGGGGGGGTCTAGGACTGGAAATGGGATGATGGGGGGAGATAGGACTGGAATTGGGCTATGGGGAGGTCTAGGACTGGAAATGGGCTGATGGGGGGAGTTAGGACTGGTAATGGGCTATGGGAGGCTAGGACTGGAAGTGGGCTGATGGGGGGTGTTTAGGACTGGTAATGGTCTATGGGGGGCTAGGACTGGAAATGGGCTGATGTGGGGGGTTTAGGACTGGTAATGGGCTATGGGGGTCTAGGACTGGAAATGGGTTGATGGGGGGTTTAGGCCTGGTAATGGGCTATGGAGAGCTAGTACTGGAAATGGGCTGATTGGGAGGGGGGCTAGGACTGGTAATGGGCTATCGAGGGTGGCTAGGACTGGAAATGGGCTGATGGGGGGTTAAGAACTGGAAATGGGCTGATTAGGGGGGCTAGGACAGGAAATGGGCTGATTGGGGGCTAAGACTGGAAATGGACTTATTGGGGGGTTAGGACTTGTAATGGGCAGATAGGAGGCTAGCACTGGAAATGAGCTAGGACTGGTAATGGGCTGATTGGGGGGCTGGGACTAGAGTGGGCTGAAGGGGGATAGGACTGGAAATGGGCTAATGGGGGAGGGGAGGGGAGGAGAGTGCTGCTGGCCCTGGAAGAAAACTAGGGGCTAGGACTACAAATGGGCTGATGCAGGAGGATGGTAGAATAGGACTGGAAGGGAGCAGATAATGAGAGGGTCTGCCAGGGGAAGGAGGGAGCACAAAGGGAGCTGACACGGGGGAAGGAGGGGGCTGGAAAGGAGCTGACACCTGGGATGTACTGAAGGGGGACTGGAAGAGAGCTGACACTTGGGGATGGGAGTGGTAGGTGGTTGGGTAATGGGGAGGAGGCTGGAAGGGAGATGACATGTAAATGGCACTGGGAGGGGGATGGACAGAGGGTAGGGTGACTGGAAGGGAGCTGATTGGGGGGGGTGGTACTGAGAGTGGATGTGAGCTGATATCTGGGATGGTATTTGGACTAGCTATTTTTATATTTTTCACAGTATTGGGGAACTGCATCTCTTATTTATCTGATATTGCACCGCATGTAGACTCTGGCTTCTTGGGGTTTCAATTTAAATTTAGTCTACATATTTTTATTTTTACTTTAGATTGTGGTTACTTATTCTGTACTTGGTGAGGGTCGATGTTGCGAGTGTTTGACTGAGGTCAGTTGTTCTGTTAACATGGAGTTTGTACATAAAGATGGTATGGTAGGTTTGCTCTTTGTTGTAGGGTTTTGTATTAGTTCACAATATGCCTGGTACTGGAGAAGAGTGGTTGTTGTTGTTGTTAGTGAGATGATTAGAATCAGATTTTTTTTTTAAAATATTGAGATCTGTGAGTGAATGTCCTGGTTCTGCTCTGCACCTACTGTGGATGCAAAATATATGTTGAAAAAGAAAAATCAATAGCCATAGCACAGTTTATAACAACAAAATAAAAATGAGTTATAATTTAGTTTTATAAACTGTGCTGTGGTTCTTCTCCAGGATTTTCTCAAGTGAAAGCAGAGCAGAAGTATTTGGTTTAGCATTTTCGTTTTTTCATTGTCACTTTCCATGAATCCATTTCCAGCACTTTTGAGTTCTGCAATTCCACCTCTCATTTTCTTCCTCTCCCAAATACACCTGAAGAAAGTTTTGTCGCCACACTTCACATCTTTAGCCATCTTTTCTTCTGCCTTTGATTTTGCTATCCTTATTTCTCATTTTATTTATTTATTTATTTATCCATTTTCTTCTATACCGCCCCTTCCAGCGATCAAGGGCGGTTTACATGAAACATCTTAACAATTGTACACAGTTGTATACATTTACATTGAACAATCGGATTCAACTATTTACATTGAACGGTCAGGTTCTACTATTTACATTGAACAATAAACTTCAACTTTATGATATATTAATAATACAAACAACCGTTAAATTATTTACATTGGATATTTACAGTGGTTGAGTGTTGTGTGTAGGGCATGTGTAGTTAGGTATTGGAATTTATTTCCTTTTATGTCGTATGTCAGGAGTGTGTGGTGTGTAGGGCAGATATATATTTTGGAATTTATTTCCTTTTATGACGTAAGTCGGGAGTGTGGGGGGGGGGGGACAAACAGGGAGTTAGTTAGCGTTAGTTAGTTTTGAATACGGGGGTTTGTGCATGTGAGTCCATGGTTGTTATGGAGGTGGTTTGGAGGAATATGGGATTTCAAAGTGTTCAGTAAATAGGTAAGTTTTTAGTTCTTTCCTGAACTGAGAGAGGTCTTTTATGATGCGAAGGTCTATTGGGAGGTCGTTCCAGAGCATAGGGGCAGTGAATGTGAATGCTCTGGAGCTAGTGGTTTTCTTAGTCTTCCTGAAAGCTTTTGATGTGAAGAGGGAGTGGGCTGCGTTTTGTCTGTGTGATCTAGTTTCGGTTGGTGAAAGCAGTAGTGTGCATTTTGTCTCTTTTAGTTTGATCTTGTATTCTTTTCTGTGTTCCTCTGTTTGCAAGCTTCTGAATTTCGTAAAAGCTGTGTTTTTTGCCTTTATTTGTGTAGCCACTTCTTTGAAGACCAAATAGGTTTCCCTTTCCTCTTGTTTTTATTTATTTTCCTTAAGTATGTATATGTTGCACCGCTTATTGCTTTCTTTAGTTTAACCCATTGCAAACACCCTCACAGTGCTGTAACCAAAGGTGCCTCATAAGGTGCCCTATAGAGCACATTATAAGGTGCCTTGACGGACAGGGCACTTTAGAATGTGCCCTATGGAGTGCCTTATAGGGCACCTTATGCGACACCTTAGGTTACGGCACTGTGAGGGTGTTTTTGCTGGCAGCACTGATTTAAATTTAAAAAAGGAAATGTTTCAGACAGCACTCATTTAAATGAAAAGGAAATGCCTCAGACAGCCTGCTAACATAACACCACTGCAGAATCAAACCCATGACCTCTGCCTCCACAGTCATTGCAGTAACCAGTGGGCTACATCTTTACAGCTTCTAACGCTGTGCTGGCATGAACCTAGGGTTAACGCACATTAATGAGCCATGGCGCCCACTATCCACAATACAGATTCTTGCAACCTTGCCGCCGGAACACCCACTACCTTATATGGCATTCCTCACATTATCGCTGCAACTAGTGCCGGTAACATTAAGACGGTTTAGTAAACATACCGCTATATCTCCCTTTAAATGTATTATTTCTTTATACATCTTGAATTTAAGCCTTTTACATTCAAGGATATGACTTGCATTTTTCTACTTGTTGTACTCCCTATCAGGGGCGGCCCAAAGGGGGTGCGGGGCCATGTGCGGAGACTCGGTGTGGGGGCCTCATTTGCATAAGGGACCTCATTTGCATAAATATTTGCATACACTAAATTTTAGTAAACATGCCTCTTCATGAGTGTATGGATAAAGAAAGACTAAAAGATGTCTACATTACTATAATCCAGTGCCAACCGCCAGGCACATTAGGAACTACTACAAACACTGCCCATTTAGAACCCATAGCAAACCCACCGTATCCTAACAGCACTACCAGGACTCATAAAGCACCATACCCTAACTATCAAGAGGCAACACTGCAAATATTAAACCAATACATTTCAGAGAATAACAATACTGGGGAAAGGGAACAAGTGGCAATGTCAAATAGGATTTACATAAACAGAATACCTCAGCTCAGTTAGACGTGCAGAACATAGACCATCACCAAACAAGTAATCACAATTTAGAAATAGGAAGACAATAATTAAACTGGGAATCCTAAAAGCCAAACTTGGAATGTACCACAACAATGTAGAAATAAAACTATAAATTAATTTCCTCTTGTACTAAACAAAGCGCAGACGTTAATGATGCACATTTCCCAGAGCTGACATATTCCAGTTAATGAATTCAAAATAAAGAGATATCTTTCTACCTTTTGTGCATTTTTTTCAGTTGCAATTGTTCCAGCCACTTTCTTCTGGTTTCTTTGTGTCTTCTGCTAACTCTCCATCGTCTGCTGTCCATTTGTTCTTTTTTCTCTCTTCTAGTTTTTTTCCATTCTCTCTCTACATCTGCTTTAACATACTAATCTTTCTCCTTTTGCTCTTTCCTCATTCCTATTTCATCCACTCAAATTTTACCCCTCCATCCTCAATCCCCACTTCCTCTCCCAATACCTGGCCAATTGTAGATTTTTCTTCCCTCCCACACAAAATATTTTCCCCTCTCCATTCACTCTCCCAGCCCCATCCCCTTCTAATCTCCCCCAACATCAGCTCCCTTCTAGTTCCAGCCCCATCCAGTATCCACTCCCTTCTAGTCCCCACATCAGCCCATTTCCAGTCTTAGCCCCCCATCAGCCCATTTCCAGTCCTAGCTCCCCATCCATTTCCAGTCCTATCCGAGTCCCTTCATCAGCTCATTTCCAATACCAGCCTCCCATCAGCCCATTTCTAGTCCTTTCCTAGCCCCACCATCAGCCCATGTCAAATCCTAGCTCCCCTCCACTCAGCCCATTTCCAATCCAAGCCCCCCATGAACCTACTTCCAGTTCTAGCCCCTACACGAATCCATTTCAATCCAAGCCCCCACCACAGACCATTTCCAGTCTTAGCTTCCCCCAACACCCAATTCCCAGTCCTATCCTAGCCCCTCCATCAGCCCATTTCCTATCCTAGCTGTCTCCCCTCACAGCCCATTTCCATTCCAAGCCCCCCTCCCCATCAGCTATTTGCAGTTCAACCCCCCCTCCACTCAGCCCATTTCCAGTCCTAGCAACCCCCCAACCCATTACCAGTCCTAGCCCCCCATAGCCTATTACCAGTCCTAAGCCCCCATCAGCCCACTCCCAGTCCTAATCCCATCAGCCCATTTCCAGTCCTAACCCCCATCACCCAATTTTCAGTTTAAGCCCCCCCATAGCCCATTACCAGTACTAACCCCCCCATCAGCCCAATCCCAGTCCTAATCCCATCAACCCATTTCCATTCCTAACCCCCATTACCCAATTTTCAGTTTAAGCCCCCCCCCACTGCCCATTACCAGTCCTTAACCCCCATCAGCCCACTTCCAGTCCTAACCCCATCAGCCCATTTCCAGTCTTAGCCCCCCCCCCATAGCGCATTACCAGTCCTAACCCCCATCAGCCAACTTCCAGTCCTAACCCCATCAGCCCATTTCCAGGCTTAGCCCCCCCACATAGCCCATTACCAGTCCTAACCCCCCATCATCCCATTTCCAGTTTTAGCCCCCCCCCCATAGCCCATGACCAGTCCTAAACCCCATCAGCCAACTTCCAGTCCTAACCCCATCAGCCCATTTCCAGGCTTAGCCCCCCCACATAGCCCATTACCAGTCCTAACCCCCCGTCATCCCATTTCCAGACTTAGCCCCCCCATAGCCCATTACTAGTCCTAACCCCCCATCAGCCAACTTCCAGTCCTAACCCCATCAGCCCATTTCCAGTCTTAGCCCCCCCATAGCCCATTACCAGTCCTAACCCCCCATCAGCCCATTTCCAGTCTTAGCCCCCCCCATAGCCCATTACCAGTCCTAACCCCCATCAGCCCACTTCCAGTCCTAACCGCATTAGCCCATTTCCAGTCCTAAGCCCCCCCCCAGCCCAGGAAAAATTTAAAATAAAAAAAACCTCTCCCTCTCTGCAGTCACACCGGCTTTCAGAGCGCGAAGGGAGAGTTTCTTCCTCGTGGCTCTGTTAAGCCCGCGGGCGCTGATGGGAAAATTCCCATCAGCCCCCGCGGGCTTAACAGAGCCGCGAAAGGGAAACTAGTCTCCCTTCGCGCTCTGAAAGCCGGTGCGACTGTGGAGAGGGAGCTGATGCAGGGAGGGCAGGCTTTGCTGGGCAGGGGGGGGGCCCCGTGGGACACTTGATTCTGCCGCGGCGGCCGTGGCCGCGGCAGCAGACAGCTTTTTTTTTTTATTTTAAAATTTACTTTTAAATCAGAGTGTTCTTTGCGTGGGGACCCCTGAAACATGGGGCCCTGTGCAAAAAACATTCTCGCTCAATGGATGGGCTGGCCCTGCTCCCTGTAGATAACTATACATAACTATATTAGTGTGGTATATAAGAGAATATAAATAAATAAATAATCTGTAAGGTTTCCCTTCCTCCCCCTCCTCCCTCCATCCCTTCCTCCCTCTCTCCCCTTGTCCCTTCTTCCTCCCCCTCAATACTCCATCCTCACCACCCCTGTGAGGCATGCGTCCCTGCCATTTTTTTTAAATTCACAAGTGTCCCCCATACTTCTATGGTAATTAAACACATTTTTAAATGAACTCCCTGTTTTTTTTTTCAGTTACTCAGTCCTGACAGTGCTTCCTGTCTCATCCAGCCTGCTTCACCCTTCCCTTGATTCTTGATTCCTTTTGCCTTCTGGCGCCTTAGACGTCAATTGCCCTGTGGTGCTCTCTGCCATCCTGTGCCCACAGGGATCTCCTGCCTTTGTTCACCTTCTTTTTCTACTGACACTGCAGGTAATTCAGACCATCCAGCTTTTTGCATCCTATTGACTGCATCTTCTACTGTCCAGGCTATTGTAGTAACTCCTAGCATTGTAAATTGCAGTCCAAATGGGTATAGCCACTTGTAACGAATCCTCTCCTCTCTCAGGCCCTTGGTGATAGAGTAAAAATCTCGCCTCCTCCTTATAGTTATTGCTGAGATGTTCACATAAACTTCTACTGGGTGATTTTCCCATTGTAATTTACCCAGTTTTCTCACTGCTAGCATAACCGCTTCCTTCGTGTTATATTCATAAAGACATGTCACTATGTCTTTGGTTGCCCTTCTCTACGCAGGCCTAGCACTCTATGCGCTCTATCTATTGTAAAGCATAGGTCTGCCAACCGGCATTTCTGCAGAACTACTCCATCAAGTTTTTATAATTGTGTGTGCCTTCCCCTTCAGGTACCCCATGCAGGCAAACGTTGGAGCATCTGGCTCTATTCTGCAGATCTTCCAGTTTTGACCATAGTTCTTCCATATCAGCCTTTATTTCTTCAGCCTGGGCCTTTATATTTTGTATTATTCCCTCGTGCTCCTCTGCTCTGTCTTCCACAGCTCCGACTCGTTGCCCGAGTTCGTGGACGTCTGAACACAAGTCTTTGATCCAAGTTTGTGCCTCCATTTTATACTTTGCTAGGTCTTGTCGGAGGGTCCAGAATCACTCCTTTAACTCATCTTTGAGTGTGCTATTTTCCCCTCCAAGTTGTCCCCAGGACCCGCCTGGTAGCGCTTTAGTCTCTCCTCCTCCCGATACGCTTGGCTCCAGCAGTCCCGAGTGTTGGTTTAAAACTGAATGTTTCAAGTCCGGGTTGTTTTTTTTTTTGTGCCAATCACCACTGCTACTCTTACTGGTTTGCCCAACAAGCTTTTCTTGGTTTAATTAGGGAGTTCTTCCTATTAAGGGAATCTTTTCGTTCTGGCTGCGGGAGCTCTACAGCTCGACTGCCATCTTGGTCAATGGTATCACTTCCTTCTCAGAGTTCTTTTTCTATTCTCTTATATGTTTTATGTTTTTAGTTTTGTAAACTGTTCTGTGCATCCCACAAAGGGTGGTATATCAAGCACTGAATAAATAATAAACACTAGTTAATGGGGGTATAGTCAAAGCTTTTTAAATTGGTTAGTCGACCTGCTAACTGGCTGAAATGCATTGATCTTGATATTCATTGGCACCCTCCGGATATCAGCTTGGTTGACAGGAGTCAGCATTGACTCGATGGCACATGCACACACACATGCACACACACACGCGTGCGTGCACACACACACACGCGCACACACACACACACACACACGCACACAAACACCCCCACACACACATGCACACACACACATGCGTGCACACACACACACACGCACACACACACACACGCGCGCGCACACACACACACACACACACAGCAGATTAGAAGCGTCTGGTTGAAAATGCAGCAGTTTGTGGGTGGCTCAAGAGTAGCGCCAGTTGCTATTCCGTCAGCAGCGATATTCAGCCACTAATTGAATAGCTAAACCAGTTCGAGACAGGACATTTCACCGGCTGTCCTAACTGAAACGGAGTATCGCTATTCACTTAGCAGCTGAATATCAGGGCTGACCGAAGAGTGACGGAGGTGAGGTGTCCAACGAAACTGGATATTGAGCGCTGGACACCGGACAAGTTCCAATGCAGAATATGCAGTTTAGTTAAAGCGGCAGTGGCAAAGTGTTTCAAAGGCACCTAGCCGCCGTTTCTAAAAAACAGTCCCAGTATTTTTCTAGCTGTAAATGCCACTGCACAGTGGTGACAGATATTCAGATGCAACATGTCCCTGCCCCAAAGACCTTAGAAACTAACTGGACACTGTGATGCAGCAGACCAGCGGGGAATAGAAGAAAATGTTTTAAAAGCGAAAAAAGGCATGCACAAGCTGCAGTATTCTCAGGAACCTGGTAGGGGGAGCAAGAGGGACCTCCGGAAGACTGAGGATCCACGCCCCACAGGGTGTGACCTAAAGCCAGCCAGCCTCCAATCCAGGAAGGCAGGAACTCCTTTTAAAGAAAGTCTGGAAGACTGGAAAGAGAGAAGCGGTGGTAAAGAGGAAGGTGGCTGTAGAGGCAGAAGTGTCGGTAAGGCCAGAAGCAACAGAGAAGGCAACAGAGAAGTTGCCGAGCCTTCAGAAGCCGGAGAAGTAGCAGAAACTGCAGAAGCTGGAGAAACTGCAGAAGCTACAGACACTGCTGGAGTGCAAGAAAGAGGTACAGACCTGGGAGACCTGAAAGGACAGAGAATACAGAAGGGTCCAGGAGATTCAGGAACGCGAAAGCCGTACTGTGACTGCTGTGTGAAAAACCCAAGCCATATTGCAGGAGCAAGGCAGGATCTCACCAGGAGCAGGCCTCAAGCCTCGTCCCAAGGAAAGAAGCTGGAGTTACAAGGTAACCCTTACTTTGTTGGAAACAGCCTTCAGAGGGCTAGTGTATGGAGAGGACAAGAAACAGAAGCTCCCTGTCCATGGCACACAGCTGAGGAGACAAGGTATTTAAAGCTTTTATCAAATAAGAAACTTTTAACTAAGCAAGGTTTGCAGGAAGCGAATGTAAAACCTGTGAAGAGAGAAGGATATTCACACCATAGAACAGCTCATGACCGACGCCCCACGCTGAACCCCAAGCACTGGGAGCTCATACAGCGTTTGTGTGAAAAGCCTGATTATAACTTGCCAGGAACCATTAACTCTGGTTCAGATACGCTTGAGCAAGAACCGATGCAAGTGGAAGTGGTAGAGTCCCTTTCTGAGGAAGAGATGGATTGTAGCTTTTGTACCACTGGAAGCTTGGAATCCTTGTGCAGCAAGTGAGCAGTAAACTTGTGAATTTAGAAACGTGTGTTTTTGTATCCTCTGTGAAGAAAACAGTTTTGCTTTTGAACCTGAGTTGTACCTTTTCTTTCTAACCTGATGTAAGGACATTTATTTTGTTGTTTGAATCTGATCCGTTTGAACCTTTTGCAATACAAGGGAAATAAAGCCTTATTTTTCCCTCCACTCGAAGACCTGTGTTCTCTGGGTATTTGGTAATAAAGGACGCTACCAAGGCTATACATCCCTGGGCCCTAGAAAATACATACCAAACCCAATCTTATTCTCAATTGTGTCCAACCTGCCTTGGAGCCCATTAGCCACCAGGGTGGCGTTGTGACAACACCTGAGGCAAGAGGAGAGAAAGTTTCATGCCCAAGGTTAGAAGTACTAAAAGCAGAAACAAAATTTGAACACGAGCCTTTCTGGCTCCGAGACACTGCTCTAAGCCCTAGGCCAAATCCTCAGTTGATTATTTAGCTGATGTGTGGTATGAGAGGACTGGAAGGATTCTAGATGCTTTAGTGCCTTCCCTCCCCCCCCCCATGATGTCCACTACCTCGCCCCTCCGCCCCTCTTCCCTTCCCCAGCATGTTTCCTCCCATTCTCCACTGCCGCCGCCCCCTAACTCCTCCCAGACTGTCCTGCAGCTCCACATGTAGTGAGTGTGGTATGGGACCCTTGAGCACCTGCCCATGCTCAGAGCCTGCTGCAGTCCTGCCTCCTCCCAACAGGATGTGGCAGACCTTGTGTGCATGTATGTCTTCAAAGACCTGCTGTCATGATGAGAGTGGCTTTCATGTCCTACCGGCTGTGCCAGCACCATGCCACTGTCCTCCAAATTCTGTAACCCCAGGCTAATGCCTAATCCACCCTGTTCCCCCCACAGTTCCGCTGTGATGTTCCGCAGGGTTCCTGTCTTTCTCCCCCATTGTTTAATCATCCCAGTTGGGAGTCCACATCCAGGATGGTATGAAGCACCAATTATCTAAAGAATTTAAATAGCAGCATGTCTAGAGGGAGAAGAAAAAAGAATGAGACCCTGATTATCTACCAGTCTGACAATACTATGTTATAAGGTGACAGGTTCATTTTGCACAACAGAACGAGCATTAAGAAATTCTTCCCAATTGGGATACATCAAAAAAGAGCTAGTGGTATGTTTACTAAAGGGCATTAAGGTAACAGGAGTTAACAGCAGCGATAAGGGGTGTTATATGTGAAAAAGGCTCTGGGCGGGTAGGAGGCGTTCTAGCATAAAGGGCACAATGGGCCACTTAACGGGTATGTATCAAGTAAGCACCTTAATGCCTGAAAATGGCTGTCACGTTTTTGCTGGGTAAGGGAGCCCCAGCAAAAATCAATGTAAAGGTGGTGAATGGAAGGAGGAAGTTGAAGGGCATGCCAGATTCATGGGCATCCAACATGCCAGCCAGTAAGTGTAACAAGCATGTGGGAGGCAGATGTACCTATGCACTGGGGGGGGGCCCACATAAAACACCATAATGTCAGTGCATGGCATAGGATGGGGAAGATGTGGCCCCCAGTAGAGTCAGAAGTGGCATGATGTGTACTTTGAAAGGAGGATGGAGCAGGAGTGGTGAAATGACTATCGGACACAGGAAAGGCGTGAATGAAGCATCCAAATACTGAAAGGAATAACTGTGTAGGCCATGGTGTAGCAGCTTGCATGAGAAGACATCACTGCACAGAGCCGCCAGAAGCTGATGGATGAGCTGCAGGAAAGATGGTGGCAGAGGAGAGTGTGGCATGGGCTGGCTGCACTGATGTACCAGAGGTGCCATCCCCAACGCATGTGCACTATGTGGGAAAAACATGTGTCAGTGCCACATGTAAGGCCTCATACAAGACATGTGGGTTTCACACCTGTCCAAGCCACTCAACCTCCATACAATAACCCAGACAAAAGTGCACAGGAGTCGCTCAAACTGGGCAAAACGGGCACATAGGGACATGACTAGATACCTGCAGGTAGCTATCCGAGAGGTAGGATTTGTCTGTATATAATATAATGCAGAATATGATGTAGCCAAAGCTATACAGTCACAGTCATGTTGTCATACCCGATTCATGCTGCACAAGTAGGTTACAGCTATATACGTTGTACCGAAAAGGTGGAAATGTCTGATGAAAAACTGGGACTGTAAAAACCTGCAGTCAGCTGAGACAATGGAGGGTTAGATGACCTGCCCAAGGTCACAAGAAGGTGTGGGCAATTCATAAAGGTTATGGCATACATAAAACACCACAGTAAAATATTCCAAATTGTCGCAAAATGAGTGTTAATAGGTCTCGAAACCTGAGTCCCAAGCCAGTGCCATGGCAAGTACACCACACCTCCAAGCAGTTGCCAGTTATCTGCAGAGTGAACATGTTTGATCCCCTGCAATGGGCTGCAGCAGAGCCAATAAAGCCATGCTCTTAGAAAGGCATGAGGGGGAATAGTTTGTTTGCTGACACAAATTGTGGCCAGAACATATAACAAAATCTAAGGATGTGTGTCTGGCAGTCACAGCAGAGTCTGGACTGTTACAGGCATGAAAGTGAACTGAGGAGCATATAGTCACAAAAAGAACAAGTGGGAATTAAACCTCTGTTCTCTGCTTATAGAGATATCGCACTAACCAGTAGGCTACACCACACTGCCTGGCACAGCAAAGGCTGGATTCAAAGAGGCTGTAGGTAACTGTCTAAACAGTCTGCTGTGTGTGCCTATATAGATTAGCCCCTCCATGATGCACTGCACACACAGAATAACAGTCTGCAAATGATCACCAAATGGAGAATGTACTGATCCATCACCTCAGCTCAGTAAGATGCACTGACAGTGTGTGATACAAGCGCAGAACAGATACAGACCATGCTACTGAGCAGTTTCAGCAGTCACCCCAAGGGTGAAGATGGGTGACCAACACCTGGTCCCCAGAGCTTGCATTGGTAGTGATGGTTTTCACTGGTTGTGCTGCAAGTCAACAATGTGCATTGTTGTTACTGTGTTATACTAGTCACTTTGTTTCCTGAAGACTTGTAGCCTGCCATAAGTGCCTGTCATATCTGTGCCCTGCTCCTATTGGACAAGGATGTTCCTAGAATAGTATATATCAGTGATCAGTGTTGTAGCAGTTGATGTCATGACTGCTGAATGCAGTGGGGGTTTATAGGCTTGTTTGGTATTGCTGCTACAATCCTGCTGGTGCTACAGTGAACAGGTCAGGAGCAGCTTCTGTTCCATCCATCCAGGATTACCAGTCCACCATAGCAAGCATAATCAGACTGCACCTGCTAGCCACCACAGGGCTGTTTCAGCAATGCACATACCAACTGTGGTCAGTCACCACACAATGCATGTGCAGATAGCAAGCATGTACAGCCTGGCTCAAGCCAACTAGCATTTGGCCCAGTGATTGGGCTTCCAGGACAGGGAGTGCACCCATATCACTGGAACTGACCTGTATATAAGCACTATGTGTATACATAGCTGTGCCATGGTCATAGCTCTGTCAGAGTGAGTGCCTTTGCGGTGTGAACTGCTGTGACAATCCAGGCCATGCACATGGCAGACGGGCAGTATGAAATCTCAGCCATTGACCCTACTTCTGATGCATTTTGCATCACTTGTTCCACAGCAGCAACATGTCTGTGTGCCGCCAGTGTCGAGGTGGGATCGTGACGGACATCACAGATGTGCCAGCTGGGCAGCTGCCTGGTCTGCCTTGTGCCCCAACAACCTCCACTGCATGACCATCGTGCCACCTCCTTTGCCCCATTTGCACCATCAACATGATGCTCTTTCATACCTGGACACTGTGCTGTTGCTGCTAATAGAGCACTATTATCACAATTTTGGGCTCCTCTGTCTGTGCATCACACTGCAGACTTTTAATAGGTTCTCTTCCCTCAAAATACACTCTTTCCGCAAGATTTTACTTGGCTTTAGGATTCTCAGCATTAAAGGGTTCTAACACACATTAGTGCAACAGGCATTAAGGTAATACCCATTGTTAATACCCACTCTCCACCTACTGCTCCAGGAACCTTTAATGCCCATTAATGCAGCTTTTTGGGAGCTAGAGTCTGTCTGATGTGAAGCAAGCAATCCCCATGGCAGGACTGTGGCTCAACACACATAAGCAGTGGTTAGAAGAGCAGAGGGTCTCAGGTTCAAGTCTGGCTGAGGATCATGGTTTGCATGTCCTTATGGCTAAACTTTATTTATTTTATACCACACTATTTAGAATCAGTGCAGTTTACATGTATACTAACAAGTACTTTTTATTCCCTTGTCCCCAAAGGGCTCACAATCTAAATGTACCTGAGGCACTGGAAGGTTATGTGGCTTGCCCAAGGCCACAAAGAGTGGCCATGGGACTAGAGACCCCAGTCCCTCCGGCCTGAAGTTGCTTGTCCCCATGCAGGAATTGAACCCCCAGCCTTCTGGCTTAGGGTAACCTGTCCCAACCACTGAGCCACTCCTCCCTTGACTATACTTTAACCTACAGTTCAGGTACAGCACCGGCATATGAACCCCCCCTCCCCCCCCACTAACTGGCCAGCAAGGGTACAAACTCCCATTAGCCACACAGACAAGCTCTACCATCCACAACTGGATGGAGAGGCAGGCTGATAGCACAGGCATGCTGAAGAAGCATTAATGTCAGAGCGCACCTGTACAATGAGCACACATTAACAATGCTTGAGCTGATATGGAGACCAACGTGATAGGCAGAAATGTCAATTAGCCCTACTTTTGCACAGCAGTGATGTTAGTGTGTGTGCGTGTGTGTGTGTATGTCTGTCTCTCCATTGTTCTGTGGCTTTCTGCACTTCACTGCGCCTCGCATTGCCTAAGCTGTTCCCAGCATTAGTCTGCAAATGTGCATGATGAGGAGCAGAGGATTGTGGGTATGGTCTGAAGCAGGCTAGATTGGCCAGGATGTGTCTGCCTCGCAGTGGGGTCAATGGCTGAGACATCGTAGTGCCCGTCTTACACGTGCATTGCCTGGGTGGCCACAGCATGTTTATTTATTTAGCTAGGCTTATATACTGCTTTTCATCAGGTAAAAGCGGTTTACAGGGAACAGAACATTTTTACAATGAACATATGTTGTACAAGAAACAGAATAACCGTATAGTGAAACAGTCAACATTTTGAACAAAATGAAATTAAGGCTTACATAGTATAAATAGTAGAACATTATATACAATCATTGCAACTTAACGGTATGTTCAACAACTATTTACAATTGTGAATTTGATTTAATAGTGTTATGTTGAAGGGGATGTTAGGTGGAGGAACCAAAGTGTTCATTGAATAGATGGGTTTTCTAGTGTTTACGGAAGGAGGAGAGACTAGCAATATTTCTTAAGGTGTTAGGTAGGGAGTTCCAAAGGGACGGAACATGGAGTTCAAAAGCTTTGTGGCATGTCTGTAGGTTGTATTTGGTTTTGGATTGCGGTATGTTAAGTTTATGGATTGTAGTATGTCTTCGTGGTCTGTTTGTAGAGGGCTTCTCTAGCAGGGATTGGAGGCAGGTTTCTTGGTGGGAGTGAAGTGCTTTGTGAATGAGGAAGATGCATTTATATTTGATTCTATTGGTAAGGGGTTAGCCAGTGTAATTGTTTCAGGATGGGGTGATGTGAACATAAGAACATAAAATATGCCATACTGGGTCAGACCAAGGTCCATCAAGCCCAGTATTCTGTTTCCAACAGTGGCCAATCTAGGTCATATGTACCTAGCAGTTTCCCCAAGAGACACAAGTTCCACAGTGCTTGTACTGGGTCAAGCATTGATATCTTCGGTCACTTCTTAATAATGGTTTATGGACCTTTCCTCCAGGAACTTGTCCAAACCTTTTTTAAACCCAGCTACACTAACAGCCTTTACTACATCCTCCGGTAACAAATTCCAGAGTTTGATTACACGTTGAGTGAAAAAATATTTTCTTTTATTAGTCTTAAATAGTTTACCCTGTAGCTTCATTGCATGTCCCCTGGTCTTTCTATATTCTGATAACGTAAACAATCGATCTACGTTTACCCGTTCCACTCCGTTCATTAATTTATAGACTTCTATCATATCTCCCCTCAGCCGTCTCTTTTCCAGGTTAAAGAGCCCTAACCTTTTTAGCCTTTCCTCATAGGAGTATCCTTCCATCCCCTTTACCATTTTGGTGGCTCTTCTCTGAACCTTTTCTAAAATCGCTATATCCTTTTTAAGATACGGCGACCAGAATTGCACACAATATTCAAGGTGCGGTCTCACCATGGAACGATATAGAGGCATTATAATATCTTTTGTTTTATTTTCTATTCCTTTCCTTATCATACCTAGCATTCTATTTGCTCTCTTGGCCGCTGCTGCACACTGAGCCGAGGGTTTTAACATGGTATCCACAATGACGCCTAAATCTTTTTCCTGGGTGGTGGTTCCTAATGTGGAACCTTGCATCGTGTAACCATAGTTTGGGTTGTTCTTCCCTAGGTGCATAACCTTGCACTTGTCCACATTAAATTTCATCTGCCATTTTGATGCCCAGTCTTCCAATTTATCAAGATCCTCTTGCAATTTTTCACAATCCTCTTGGGTTTTAACAACTTTAAATAGTTTTGTGTCATTTGCAAATTTGATAACCTCACTCGTTATTCCACTTTCCAGGTCATTTATGAATATGTCAAAAAGCAGCGGACCCAGCACAGATCCCTGGGGTACACCACTATTCACCTTTCTCCATTGGGAAAATTGGCCATTTAGCCCTACCCTCTGCTTTCTATCTTTTAACCAGTTCCTGATCCACAATAGTACACTGCCTCCTATCCCATGACTCTAGTTTTGCCAAAAGTCTCTGATGAGGGACCTTGTCAAAGGCTTTCTGAAAGTCCAGATACACAATATCAACCGACTCACCTTTGTCCACCTGTTTATTCACTCCTTCAAAAAAACATAACATGTGATCGTATTTAGTAGCTCTTTGGATGGTATGAGCAGCAGTGTGTAGCGCGATTTGAAGAGGGAGAAGTGTGGATTGAGGCAGATCCTGATAAATGTTGTTGCAGTAGTCTGCATGGGGAAGAGTAAGTGCTTGAAGTGCTGATCTAAAATCTATTGTTTCTAGGAGGGGGCGGAGTTATTACAGGGTCTTTGTTTTGAAATTGTTCTGGCTGTCATTGCTACTTGAGTTTTGAAGAAGAGTTGCCGGTCGATAATGATTCTGAGGTATTTCAGCTCTGTTTTTACATTTATCTGGATGTTGTTTAATGTTATAGTGGTTGGAGGTGTGAAGGAGGTATCCTTTTAATGAATATAGCTTCAGTCTTTTTGAAGTTGATTGATAGGTTATTTGTTGAGAGCTAGTGGGTGACTTCTATGAAACAGTCTTGAATTTGTGTGTAATCCAGATGATTGAAGTGGAATGGGCAGTAAAGCATAATATCATCAGGGTATAGGTGAAAGTGGATGTTGTGCTTTTTGATAATAGAGCATAGCGGTTGTAGGTATAGGTTGAAGAGTGGTGCGGATAGTGTGGAACCTTGTGGTACTTCTTGCATTTGTTGGTAAGGTTTGGAGATGTTTGAGCCCATCTTTATTTCTTGTTGTCGGTCAATAAGATATGATTGGAACCATTTGAGTACAATGCATTGAATTCCAAATAGTTGAAGTCTTTGAAGTAGCATATTATGGTCGACTGTATCAAACACCGCGGAGTTGTCCAGGAATATTAAGAGGTAAGCATGTGTTTGGTCCCTCACTTGGTTTGTAGTTTGTCTTGCTGTGAGGGCTTGTGTGCATCAGTGATGCTGAGAGCTAAGCTATCAGTAGCTTAGCTACTGGCAGGGTCTCCTAAGATAGACAGGTCTCAGCTGAGATGCCAAACTAAGAGAAACCACCCATCTGGGCAGCAGCAGACTAGGACAGTGTTGTAAGCGGAGGATCATATAACTGCGAAGAAGAAAGGCTTGGTATATCTACTTCTGTATCTTGACTCGAAAACCCAATGGATAGTCACAAAACAAAGTGCACTATAGTGCTGGAAGATGAGACCACCAGGTTCGAAGGCACTCAGATGTCTACTGGGGACAAGCTGAAGATTTCTCAGAGTAAAACCAGCATTTATAATATTGTTGGATCAGCTGATGTAGTTGCACATGAAAAGAGAGTCAGAAGTTTTTATTTATTTATTTATTTCAACTCTTTTTTTATACCGCTGCTTCCAGCGATCAGGGGCGGTTTACATGGAACTACAACACAGTGGTACATGGAGCATATTTAACCAATACAATTTAAACAAGGAACTTAGAACAATAACTATATGCATACCAGTGCACACTAATTACAGAGGCATAGTGATGGCTGGATTTTCTTAGCTATATACATTGAAATAAGGGAGGGAAATGGGAGGTGTTAGACTGTTGGGGTAGAAGGGGGGTGGAGTTATTGGAGGTATTGTTTATTAGGTGTGCATTTTAATATTGTGAGAAAAGGTATGTTTTCAATTCCTTGCAGAAAGTTAGGAGATCTTTGATAGCTCTGATTTGGTAAGGGAGGGTGTTCCAAAGTATAGGTATTGTGTATCTGAATGTTTTGGATCTAAGGGTTGGAACTTGCAGAAGGTTTTGAGTGTGCTTTTGCTTGTGTATGGTATCAGTTTGAGATTTTATTATACTGGAGAGGTAAGAGGGGGAGATATCATTATACAATTTAAAAGCAGTGAGGATTTGCTTGTTGCAAAGATATCTTACATACTAGGGCATGAATCAAGGGAAGTTGGAGGTGGTCAAGAATGAATAGTATGTGTACAACTCAATCTGTTAGGTGTCAGTGAACTGAAATAGACTGGTTTTGGGCACTTTGCATCTGATGATCATATGGTTTACTATGCTGGAAATGAAAGACAAAGAAGAAATGCTGTTGCATGTATATTTAAGAAGAAACTTGCAAGAACTGTAATGAAATATAATGTGGTCAGTGAATGCTTAATTTCTTTTCATCTACGAGGAAAGCCTATCAACACAACTATAATTCAGGTATATGCCCCAACAACAGCTGCAGAAGAGGAAGACGTTGATGAGTTCTATGAACAAGTACAAGCTGAAATTGACAGAACATGCAAACAGGATATCCTGATAGTCATGGGTGACTGAAATGCAAAAAATGGCAACAAAGAAGAAGACAAAGTGGTTGGTAAATATGGACTTGGCATCTGAAATGAAGATGAAAAGACTGATAGAATTCTGCAAGACCAATATCTATTCATCTCAAACACCTTCTTCCAGCAACACAAGCACGAACTGTACACGTGGATTTCACCCAATGGATTGTACAGGAATCAAATTGATTATATCTGTGGAAGACAACGATGGAAAAGCTTGATAACATCAACAAAGACAAAACCTGGAGCTGACTGTGGTACAGATCACCAACTACTAGTATGCAAACTCAAGCTAAAATTGAAAAAGAGCAAGCCATTCATGAATGTAGCAAAATAAGACCTTGAGAATATACCACTGGAATTTAAAGACTGCCTGAGAAATTGATTTGCTGTTTTAGATACAAATGACAGAATTCCACGAAGAGTTATGGATGACATCAAGAAGGTTGTGTTGGAAGAAAGCGATAAGTCTCTACATAAGATGAAAAAGCAAAAACGGCCAAAATGGATGACAGCAGAAACTCTGAAAATTGTTCAGAAACGCAGAGAAGCAAAAGCCAGAGGAGAAAGAGAGGCAATCAAATAACTCAACAGAGATATCCAATATGCAGCAAGACAAGACAAGACAAGGTAAAGTACTACAATGACACATGCAAGGAAATAGAATCAGAAGCTATTAGAGGAAGAACAAGATTCGTTTTTCTAAAGTTATGAGAGTTAAAGAAAATATTCCAGCCTCAAATTGGAATGCTACAAGATGCTAAGGGATCCATGTTGAATGATGCTGAGAAGATCAAGAAAAGGTGGAAAGAATCTACAGTTATTATACCATAAAGATCAAGTGGACCAACAGCCATTTCAACCTATACTTTATGATCAGGAACCATTGGTGATGAAAGAAGTCAAAGCAGTATTGAAAGCCTTATCAAAGAACAAAGCACCAGGCATTGATGGCATTTCCACTGAAGTATTACAGCAATCGGATGAAGCTGTTACCATACTTTCAAGTCTCTGCCAGGAAATTTGGAAGACAGATTCATGGCCAACTGACTGGAAAAGGTCTGTGTTTATAACAATACTGAATAAAGGTGACCCGACTGACTGTGGAAATTATTGCACAATCGCTCTGATCCCACATACCAGCAAGATTCTACTCAAATCATTCAGCAGAGACTACAACCTGAAGAGAGGCTAAAAAGGTTAAGGCTCTTCAACCTGGAAAAGAGATGGCTGAGGGGAGATATGATAGAGGTCTATAAATTAATGAATGTAGTGGAATGAGTAAACGTAGATAGATTGTTTACGCCATCAAAATATAAAAAGACTAGGGACATGCAATGAAGCTACAGTGTAACCTATTTAAGACTAATAAGAGAAAATATTTTTTCACTCAACATGTAATCAAACTCTGGAATTCATTACTGGAGGATGTAATAAAAACTGTTAGTGTAGTTGGGTTTAAAAAGGTTTGAACAAGTTCTTGGAGGAAAGGTCTATAAACCATTATTAAAGGGGTCCCAGGAAATCCCTCAATATAAGCATTATGGAACCTGTGTCTTTTGGGGAAACTGCTAGGTACTTGTGAACTAGATTGGCCACTGTTGGAAACAGGATACTGGGCTTGATGGACCTTGGTCTGACCCAGTATGGCATATCATATGTTTTTATGACTCTGTGGAGGTACATGTCTTCCCCATCCTATGCCACACACTTACATTGCACCCCACTGTGCATTGGTATAGCTGCCTCTCACATGCTTTTCCAATTTACTGACTGCCACATAGGTTGCCAACGGATCTTGCAGGTCCATCAACTCCCACCTGTCCTTCCATCCATAACCTTTACATTGACTTTCCTTGGTTCTCCTTTATCCAGCATTAGGGTTACAGCTGTTTTTGGATGTTAAGGTGCATGCTTGACAGCTTAATGCGCAATGTCCTGTTAATGCACATTAAATGGCCCATAGTGCCCTTTAGCTGGAATGCCTCCTATGCGCCCGGTACCCTTTACGTATGTAACACCCCTTATTGCTGTCATTAACGCCTGTTACCTTAACGCCCTTTAGTAAACATACCACTTAGGGTTATTTCCTTTCATGCTTCCTGTATGCTTGCTTTTGTAAGTGTTTAACAAATACTATAAATTTAAAAAAGAAGAATATTGTGTGAATTTTGGTCATATCTTAGAAAGGATATAATAGAATTAGAAAAGGTATAGAGAAGAGCCACCAAAATGGGAAAGGGGATGGAAGGATAATCCTATGAGGACAAGCTTAAAAGATTAGGGCTCTTCAACTTGGAAAAGAGAGGGCTGAGGGGAGATACAGTACAATTATTTGTAAAACATTATCCTTGTTGGACCTCACTCCACAAAGCCATCATTGGAACTCCTCCCAATAGCATGGATAATCATTAATCACATTTTGACATCTGGAACTGTTCCATACATCTGGAAGAAAGCGGTCATTCATCCCATTCTTAAGAACCACTCCGCCAGCACTTTTGATCTAGGAAACTACCATCTAGTCTCTAACCTCCCTTTCCTCTCTAAACTGGCAGAGCGCCATGGGCCTGATATTATGTTAGGATGGCTAGGTACAAATACGATGCCTAGCCATTGCTGCTGTCTTCTAACCCTGGATATTCAATGCTGGGGTCATATGCAGCCCTGGCATCGAATATCCGGTGTTGCCGCACAAGCCCAGAAGCCACAGAGGCTAACCGGGTAGTGGTGTTATTGAACTGCTTCCCAATTAGCTTCTATGGGTAAAGATAGGTCAGCTTTTACAGTGCCTATCTTTTACCCATAGAAGCCAATTGGGTAGTGGTTAGCCTCTGTTGCCACCCATGACAAACCCCGGAATGTCCATGACACATCCTGATGCTAAGCGGTTAGCATCGGGGCATCTAGGGGAGATAATCGGGGATATATCCCACTGAGCGGCATCACACAGTTTACAGGGCTGTAAATCGTGAAAATGGCTTTCAAATATCAGGCCCCATACTTTTAACCAATTCACAGACCATACTGAACATACCCATTCTTTTCATCCCAGATAATCTGTTTTTCAGTTGCGTCATAGTAGAGAAACTTTTCTAACACTGCTCCTCAGTGAAGTGTGCCAATCTCTGGACCAAGGTAAAATGGCTAGAGCCATATCTCTCAATTTAACTGCAGCTTTTGATTTGGCCAACCTCAACATCCTTCTTACATGTCTTCATGATACAGGCCTTCACTATTCTGTTTTATCCTGGTTCATTGATAGGTCAGCTGTCCTGTCTACTACCCAACCTCTAGCTTGTGGTGTTCCACAGGGGTCATTTCTCCCCCTGTGCTTTTCAACATTTTTCTGAGTCCTTTTGCACTTCTGATGCAGGAATTAGGCTTAGATTCTGCTTTTCAGAAGACGTTTTTGCGAGGAGCTAGCTAAACTAAAAGTAGACAAAGCAATGGGACCAGAAGTGGTACATTCAAGAGTATTGAAGGAAATTAGAGAGGTTTCAGCAGCTCCATTGTCTGATCTTTTCAAAGCTTCTTTAGAGTCAGGAATAGTCCCAGAGAACTGGAAAAAGGCATATGTGGTCCCTTTACATAAAAGCGGAAGTAAGGATGAAGTTGAGAACTACAGGCCAGTTAGTCTAACCTCTGGTGAGTAAATTAATCAAAATGCTGATAAAACAGAGGATAGTGAGGTTTCTGGAGTTTAATGGATTGCAGCATCTGAGATAGCATGGTTTTACTAGAGGCAGGCCTTGACAGACAAACCTCATTAATTTCTTTGACTGGCTGACCAAAGTGTTGAACCGAGGAAGAGCCTTTGATTTATTTATTTATTTATGTATTTATTTATTTAACTGGTTTTATATACCGTTTTTCTGCAAGACAAAACTGTTTACATTGAACATGTAGTAACATTTACATGGAACAGTTAGAACTATGGACAAATAACTGGTAGAAATATTACATTGAACAAGTAGTAACTTTTGTATGGAACAGTTGGAACTATGTACAGATAACTGTTATAAATATTATATTGTTACAACTGAACAAGAGAACAACATGATTATTTACATATGGCATAGCTGCTATGTGGTGAGGCATTGTGTCGCCTGCTTATGGGGGGTGAGTGGTGAGAGTGGTGAGGATGGGCGGGGTATGATCTTGTGGGTGGTTTGTGGCGGTAGCTGCGTTGAAGTATTCTTTGAAAAGAAAGGTCTTAAGATGTTTTTTGAAGAGGATGTGGGATTGGAGGGCCCGTAATGTGGGGGGTAGTTTGTTCCAGTTGGTGGGGGCGTAGAATTGGAAAGCTCTTGTGCAGGTGCGTTGTGGTTTCTTGGAGCTCTGTGCAGGTAGAAGGAGGAGATTTGCTGTGTTTTGGTGCCGGAGTCTGCTGTTGTTGGGGCGCTCAATTAGTAGTTGTAGCTGTTCCACTGTAGTGTTGAGGAGGGCTCTATGCATGAGGACAATGGTCTTAAACCTGATACGGGATCTAACTGGTAGCCAGTGTAGGGATTTCAATATGGGCGTGAGTGGGTGTGTCTGGTTGCTCCAGCGATGAGTCGTGCAGCTGTGTTTTTTTTATTTATTTATTTAATAGTTTCTTCTATACCGCCCCTTCCAGAGATCAAGGGCGGTTTACATTGAACAGTTAACAAATTTTGTATACTTCTGTATACTTTACATGGAACATGGTTTTAACTATATACAGATAATAATACATAAAAACATAACAGAACTAAATTACAAAAGGTTATTTACAAGAGCAGTAAAAACAACAGATTGGGTAAGACTTTTGCATGTTGGGTAAAGTGTGTAAGTAATGTAGTGTAAGGTTTTCTTGTGTTAGTCGTTTGTCCTATCTTGGGTGCTGTGGATGTGTTTTTGTGATTGTTGGGGAGAGGTTCTCTGTTGATAGGGGATTTCAAAATGGTTTGTGAAAAGGTAGGTTTTAAGTTCTTTTTTGAATTGATAAAGGTCTTTTATCATGCGAATGGTTAGTGGTAGATCGTTCCAGAGAGTGGGGGCAGCGAAGGAGAAGGCCCTATCACTTGTAGTTACTTTAGTTTTTCTGATGGTTGTTTTTATGTTGAGGGAATGGATTGCGTTTTGTCTGTGCATTCTAGTTTCTGATGGGGGGTGTATTAGGGTAGACAAATGTGAGGGAGAGATTTTATTAAGGAGTTTGAAGGTAGTTAGGAGGATTTTGTATTTTATTCGGCTACTTATAGGGAGCCAATGCAAGTCTAACAGTATTGGGGTGACATGGTCTGTTATTTTGGCTTTTGTGATCATCTTGGCGCATATGTTTTGGGCTCTTTGTAGTAGGTAGATGCTCTTTAGCGGTAAACCAATTAGGAGACTATTACAATAGTCAAAGTGGGGGGTGATGAGGGTATTGACTACTGATCTAAAATCATGTGTGTCAAGTAGGGGTCTTAGGTGTTGTATTGTCTTGAGTTTATAGAATATCGTTTTTACTGTCTGTTTTATGTGGGGAAGCATGGTGAGGGAGTGGTCTAATATTAGTCCCAGGTACTTTACCTCCTTTTTAACAGGTATAGGTGTGTTGTTGATTGAGATTGTTGCTGGGTAATTGTAATCGGTGTCTGGCTTTCTTGTTACGAACATTGCTTCTGTCTTTTTGAGGTTGATGCTTAGATGGTTGTCTTTGAGCCATATGGTGGTCTCATTCATGCATATGAGTAGGTTGTCATAGTTGGGGTTGTTAGAGTTTATGGGGATGGCAAGCATAATGTCATCCGCATAAATAAAATGGTTGATTTTATGTTTTTTGAATATATTTGTAATGGGTTGTAAGTACAGGTTGAAAAGGAGGGCGGAGAGGGCTGAGCCTTGGGGGATACCCTGACCTTGAGGGAAAGTTTCAGATGTTTCTTGACCCATTTGTACCTGTATTAATCTATGTGAGATGTATGACTTGAACCATTCAAGGACAGTCCCTCCTATTTTTAAATTTTCTAGTCTGTTGATGAGTGTGTTGTGATTGATGCTGTCAAATGCGGCAGATAGATCTATGAAGAGGAGTAGGAAACCTTGGTTATTGTCATTAGTGCCTCTGATGAGGAGGTCCATCAGAGCGATTAGGAGAGTTTCAACTCCATGGAAGGGGCGAAATCCGAACTGATGAGAGTCAAGGAGTTTGTGTTCATCAATATGGTCCTGTAATTGGAGTTGTATAGTTTTTTCTATTATTTTGGCAATGAGTGGTATGCTAGCTATTGGTCTGTACGAGTTTGGGTCTTTTGGGTCTAGTTTTGTTGTTTTTTATGATAGGGCGGATCGAGGAGAGTTTTAAGGTGTTGGGCATAATGCCTTGAGATAGTGATTGGTTCACTATGTATTCTATGTTTTCTGCAAGAAAGTCCTTAGTAGCTTTGATCCATGATACCGGGCATGGGTCGAGTGGGGAGGTTGTGGTGTTGATCATTGTAATAATTTTAAGCAGGTGATTTCGTTCAACCATGTGAAAGGTTGTCCATTGGTAGTTATTGTCGTTATTTGATTTTATTATGGTTGGGGTATGGGGTTTTTCCTTTAGTTTTTCAGCAAAGTGTGATGCTAGGGTTTGTACATTTATCATGTCCTGGTTAGGTTCTGGGTTGTGTATTTTTGTTAGTGTTTTCACAATTGAGAAGAGTTCTTTTGGTCGGTTAAGGGCGAGATTTATTACTTTGGCATAGTAGTCCCTTTTTGATTTGTTGATTGCATTTTTATAGCTATTAATTATGTTTATGTATTTGGTTTTGTTATGATTTGATCTTGTTTTTCTCCAGATTCTTTCCTGTTTTCATAGTTGCTTTTTTAGTAGGGCAAGGTCTTTTGTGAACCATTTTTCTGATTCTTTGACTCTCTTCTTCGTGATATGTGTAGGGGTGGCTGCTTCATGGATTGTTTGGTTCCAATTCTCTATAACTGAGTTGATGTCCGTTAGGTTTGTAGTGAGCTTGGGTAATATCTTTTCAAGGAATGTCTCGTTATCGAAGTGGGTAAAACGTGAGTGGTTTGATGTTGTATTTGTAGCTTTTGAGGGTGTTTGTGTAAGGAGGTGTAAGGTTATCAAGTGATGATCAGACCATGGGACTTCTGTTATTATTGGGGGAGAGTATAGCTGGTGGAGGTTAAAAGGGGTGGGGAGAAAGATGAGATCTAGTGGGTTTCCTTTAGTGTGGGTGGGGGAAAGGATTATCTGGTTAAATCCCATTTGCATCATAGAGTCTAGGAAGTTGTCCTTTTAAGATTGGTTTAGGGAAGGGAGGTTAAGGTCGCCTAGGATTACAAGGGGTTTGTTCCGAGATGCTGTGCATGCGATTTCAAGGATGGGGGAGAGATAGAAACATAGAAACATAGAAATATGACGACAGAAAAAGACCACATGGCCTATCAAGTCTGTCCTTCCATAACAACTACAACAGTCCACTTTTTGCCTTTAGAGATCCTCTGTGTTGGTCCCATGCTTTCTTGAATTCAGTTACTGTCCTCATCTCTACCACCTCCACTGGGAGACTATTCCACGGATCCACTACTCTTTCCGTAAAGAAATATTTCCGCATATCACTCCTGAATCTATCTCCCTTCACCCTCATCCCATGTCCCCTCGTAGCAGAACTTGCTTTCAATTGAAAGAGGCTCTCTCCCTGAACATTTATGCCACGGAGGTATTTAAACATCTCAATCATATCACCTCTATCCCGCCTTTCCTCTAAGGTGTACATATTAAGATCCTTAAGTCTGTCCTCATATGCTTTATAATGAAGCCCATTAATCATTTTGGTATCAACCCTCTGCACCGACTCCATCCTGTTCACATCCTTTTGAAGGTGCGGTCTCCAGAATTGCACACCATACTCCAAATGAGGTCGCACCAAAGACTTATACAGAGGCATTATCACCTCCTTTTTTCTGCTAGCCATTCCTCTCCGTATGCACCCCAGCATCCTTCCAGCTTTTGCTGTCGCCTTTTCCACCTGTTTAGCTACTTTAAGATCATCAGACACAACCACGCCTAGGTCCCGCTCTTCTTTAGTGGACAAAAGTACTTCACCTCCTATACTGTATTGCTCCCTTGGATTGCTGCAGCCCAAATGCATGACCTTACATTTTTTAACATTAAATCCCAGCTGCCAAATTCTAGACCATTCTTCAAGCTTAGCTAGATCCCTCCTCATGTTATCTACCCCTTCCTGGGTGTCTACTCTATTGCAGATTTTGGTATCATCCGCAAAGAGGCAAACCTTACCCGACAGCCCTTCCGCTATATCACTAACAAAGATGTTAAAAAGAATTGGACCAAGGACAGATCCCTGGGGCACACCACTGGTAACATCCTTCTCCTCAGAGTGAGCTCCATTTACTTGTACTCTTTGTCGCCTCCCACCCAACCAATTTCTAACCCAAGCAGTAACTTTAGGGTCCACCCCTAGGGTGCTCAGTTTGTTTATAAGTCGCCTGTGAGGAACAGTGTCAAAGGCTTTACGGAAATCTAAATACACCACATCTAGAGCTCTCCCTCGGTCCAACTCCCTGGTCACCCAGTCAAAAAATCAATCAGATTTGTCTGACAAGACCTGCCTCTGGTGAATCCATGCTGCCTCGGATCCTGTAATCCGCTGGACTCCAGAAACCTCACTATTTTCTCTTTCAGCAGCGTTTCCAATAATTTACTCACCACCGAAGTTAAACTAACCGGCCTGTAGTTTTCAACCACATCCTTACTTCCGCTTTTGTGTAAAGGCACCACATGAGCCTCTCTCCAGTCCTTTGGCACCACTCCTGACTCCAACAAGGCATTGAAAAGGTCAGTCAGTGGAGCTGCTAGAACGTCCCCAAGTTCCCTCAGTATTCTAGGGTGTATCCCATCCGGTCCCATCGCTTTGTCTACTTTAAGTTGAACTAGTTTCTCACGAACACAGTCTTCTGAAAATAGTTCAAGATGTCCCTCGCTTCTGTTCTTATTTGTGGGTGTTTTCTGAGGTCCTGCTCCTGGTTCTTCATCTGTGAACACAGAACAAAATATTTGTTAAGCAATTCCGCTTTATATCCTTATCAGCTTCTACATATTCCCCCCCTGCACCCTTGAGTCTGACAATACCACTTTTGCCCTTCCTCTTCTCACTAATATATCTGAAAAATGTCTTATCCCCCCATTTTATTGCATTGGCTATTTCCTCCTCCTTTTGAATCTTTGCCTTCTTGACTACTTTGCTAGCTTCTCTAAGTTTTTCCAAATACAGATGCTTGTCTTCTGCTCTCTGTGATCTCTTGTATTTCATGAAGGCCTCCCTCTTTTTCTTCACTTTTTCAGCTACTTCCTTCGAAAACCATAGCGGTCTCCTGTTCCTTTTGCCTTTATTTACCATTTTAACAAAAAGGTTGGTTGCCCTTAAAATACCCCCTTTCAGTTTTGCCCACTGTTTTTCTACATCTGATCCGCTGATGGGGGTCTGTAGATTAGGGTGAATGCAAGTGTTCTATTTTCAATGTTGATGATGTCCATGCCTTCAACATTGTTTGTGTTCGTTAGAGTGTATTGTAGGTCTTTTTTAGTGAGTATCAGTGCACCACCTCCTCTTTTGATGTCACGGTGGCAGCAGTTGAATACATCATATTGTGATATGGGGAGCTGGTTTAATAATACTGTATCTGTGGGTGTTAGCCAGGTCTCAGTGATGAAAAAGATGTCAGGTTTTTTATCTCTTATTATGTCATTAACAATTGGTATCTTGTTCCGTATGGAACGGATGTTTATTAGGATGAGTTTTAGTTTAGTGGCTATGTTGGGGAGGTTGTTTTTGTTGTTGTGCTTTGTATGGTTTATTTGAATTATTCTGGGAGGGTGTCTGTGGGTATTGTTGTGTGGAGGCTGGTTATATGGGTGATTGTTTACTGGGGAGCATAGTGAATTTCGGTTTGGGTTGTGGATGATGGGGATGCTATTGCACGGGAGGTGGTTGGTTTTATATGAGAGTATTTGTTGTAATAGGAGAGCTATCAGTAGGAGGGTGGGGGGCAGGGTTTTTAGTTTTATAGGGGCCATTATGTGGGGTTTTTTGTGCGAGAGTTGGCTGTATGGGAGGCCTGTGTGGGAGGGGGCTGTTTGATGGTATATTTTTATTTTTTTTATTTAATTCTCTTATATACTGTGCTATTCTGCATCAGTGTGGTTTACATTGAACAAACTGAAATTACATTGAACAGGGCATTATAACTTGGAGATAACTATTTTACAGGGAACATGGGCTATGGAGGGTTAAGTGGCTTGCCCAAGACCACAAGGAGCACCTGTGGGACTAGAAACCCCAGTCCTTCCGGCCCAAGGTTGCTGTCCTCTAGTGGGATTTGAACCCCCGACCTTCCGGCCTGAAGTACCTTGCCCCAACCACTAGGCTACTCCTCCACTCCAATGGTAGTGTTGGGTATAGTGTTACTGTTGCAAGCAGCCATGAAGTGTTGGGTATAGTGTTACTGTTGCAAGCGGCCGGCGGGAAAGGCAGCCATCAGACTCCCGAGAGGGGCGACATCACCTGCCTGACTCCAGCCCAATCGGTTACAAAGAAACAATGGTGTTAAATTGTTACCATACAGTGAGTCTCAACAAACAATGGTTACTTTGATTATAAGTTCATCTAACTTCAGCATTGATGAAATGGTTACAAAGTAACAACGGTGTTAAATTGTTACCATACAGTGAGTCTCAACAAACAATGGTTACTTTGATTATAAGTTCATCTAACTTCAGCATTGATGAAATGGTTACAAAGAAACAACAGTGTTAAATTGTTACCATACAGTGAGTCTCAACAAACAATGGTTACTTTGATTATAAGTTCATCTAACTTCAGCATTGATGAAATGGTTACAAAGAAACAACGGTGTTAAATTGTTACCATACAGTGAGTCTCAACAAACAATGGTTACTTTGATTATAAGTTCATCTAACTTCAGCATTGATGAAATGGTTACAAAGAAACAACAGTGTTAAATTGTTACCATCCAGTGTGTCTCACAAACAATGGTTACTTTGATTATAAGTATGTTCTTATAAAACTTAGCTATGCAGTTACAAGTCTATCGTCACTTACATTACTTCAGCGATAGTCAGATGGTGGCTGATGGGTGGTTTTGAGCCAGCTGCAGGGAGGCGAGGGTGATCTTAGGCAGTCCTTGTAGGACGGAGTTGCAGTAGTCGAGGAGAGGGGTGATAGATGCTTGACAGACTGTGAGGAAGCTATCATAGGGTAGAAGAGGGTGTAGGTTGTGGAGAATTCTGATTTTGTAGTAGATATTCCTGGTGGTGTTTAGGATGTGAGGCTGGAAGTTCAAGAGGTGGTCCAGGGTTACACCATGGTACTTGATCTGGGGTTTGACCTGGATTTCAGGGTTGCCCAGTTTGTTGCTGTGTGAAGGATTGAAGCTGGGATCTCTGGAGATGTGAATGAGCTCTGTTTTGTTCAAATTGATTGTGAGATTGTGCTGTTGTAGCCATGCGGTGACGTCTGTGAAGCAGGCTGCAAGGGTGGAGTAGTCAGGAGAGGTGGTCTTGAAGGGGGTGAAGAGCATTATATCATCCGCATAGAGTTGGTATCCGACAGTGAGGCTCTTGAGAATGTGATAGAGGGGTCTGATGTATATGTTGAAGAGGAGGGAGGAGAGGGCTGATCCTTGTGGTACTCCTTGGGGGATGGTGAATGGCGATGAGGATTGGTTTCCATTTCTCACTTCTTGGGTTCATTGGGAGAGGTAGGAGTGAAACCATTGACGTGGGGTGCCTTAGATGCCATTGGTGTTAAGTTGGTTGATGAGGATCTGGTGAGATACTGTGTTGAAAGCTGCGGATACGTCAAGGAATTGTAGGATGAAGCCTGAGCGGGGTTTCTCTGTCCCAGTTATGAGAATGTTGAGGAGGGAAGTGAGGAGGGTTTCTGCACTGCGGAGTGGGCGAAATCCATGCTGGTTGCTGTAAAGTGGGGCAAATTTGTCCAGGTGCTCCTTAAGCTGGATTTGTGCTGCTTTTTCGATGACTTTAGAGAGGAAAGGGACGCTAGCAATGGGTCTGTAGGATGCAGGTTAGGTGGGATCAAGGTTGGGTTTCTTCAGGAGGGGTCTAATGGAGGCTTTATTGAGTGATGGGGGAGGTAGGCTTGGTTGAGGGAGGCGTGGAGAACTGTGGAGATAAGCGGAAGCATCAGGGTCTTTGTCTGCATGATCCATGTTACTGGGCATGGATCTAGGGGGGAAGTGGTAGATGTGGTGGACTTAGATTTCAATAAAGCCTTTGACATTGTCCCGCATAAGTGACTTCTAAATAAATTGAGCTCACTAGGGATGGACCCTAAAGTGAATGATTGGGTTAG
Organism: Ichthyophis bannanicus; assembly: GCA_033557465.1. Taxonomy (NCBI): domain Eukaryota; kingdom Metazoa; phylum Chordata; class Amphibia; order Gymnophiona; family Ichthyophiidae; genus Ichthyophis; species Ichthyophis bannanicus. The sequence continues at coordinate 54,541,434 of CM066032.1, forward strand.
AAATTGGTTGAGTGGGAGAAAAACAAAGGGTACAGGTAAATAGAGAGAAGTATGTTACCGCAGGGATCTATCCTTCCATCTTATTATTTCTAACATTTTTGTAAGTGATATTGTGGAAGGACTGTTGGGTAAAGTTTGCCTCTTAGTGGATGATACCAAAATCTGCAATAGAATTGACACCCAGAAAGGAGTAAATAACATGCGGAAGGATCTAGCGAAGCTTGAGGAACGGTTGAGAATTTGGCAGCTGATATTTAAGGCTAAAACATGCAGGGTCATGCATTTGGGCTGCAAATATTGAAAGGAACAGTACAGTATAAGGGGTGAAGTACCTCTGTCCACAAAAGAAGAGTGGGATCTGAGAGTGATTGTTTCTCATGATCTTAAGGTGACTAAACAGGTAGAAAAGGCAACAGCAAAAACCAGAAGGATGCTTGGGGGCATACGGAGAGAAACGGCCAGCAGGAAGAAGGAGGTGATAGTGCCTCTGTATAAGTCTCTGGTGAGACCTAATTTAGAGTATTGTGTGCAATTCTAGAGAACACACCTTCAAAGGGATATAAACAAGATGGAGTTGGCGCAGGGAGTGGCTACCAGGGTGGTGCGGGGCCATGTGTGGAGATTCATTGCAGGGCCACATTTGCATAAAGAACCTCATTTGCATAAATATTTACATAATGTTAACATGCACTTTTAGTAAACATGCCTCTTAATGAGTGTCTGGCTAAAGAAAGACTACCAGATTTCTACATTACTATATTCCAGTGCCAATTGCCAGGCCCATTAGGAAGTACTATAAAGACTGACTATTTAGAACCCATAGCAAACCCGCCGTATCATAACAGCACTACCAGGACTCACAAAGCACCAAACCCTACCTATCAAAAGGCAACACTGCAAATATTAAACCAATACATCTCAGAGAACAATACATCTCCTACTGGGGGAAAGAGAACAAGTGGGACTGTCAAATAGAAACTACATGAACAGAATACCTCAGCTTGGTTACACATGCAGAACATAGACCGTCACCAAAGAACAAGGGATCACAATTTAGAAATAGGAAGATAGTAATTAAATTGGGAACCCCAAAAGTCAAACATGAAATGTACAACAACATTGGAGAAATGAAATTATAAATTAATTTCCTCTTGCACCAAACAAAAATGCAAAGATGTTAGCAATACACATTTCGCAGAGCTGACATATTCCAGTTAATAAATTCAAAATAAAAAGTATTTTTCTACCTTTTGTTTGGGCATTTTATTTTTCAGTTGCAATTGCTCCAGTAACTTTCTTCTGGTTTCTTCGTGACTTCTGCTAACTCTCCATTGTCTGCTGTCCATTTGTCCTCTCTTCTAGATTTTTTCCATTCTCTCTCTATATCTGTTTTAACATACTGATCTTTTTCCTTTTGTTCTTTCCCCCATTTCTTTCTTTATTCCTTTATCATCCACTCAGATTTCACCCTTCCATCCTCAATCCCCACTTACTCTCCCAATACCCGGCCAATCGTAGATTTTTCTTCCCTCCCACACAAAATATCTTTTCCCCTCTCCATCCTCATTCTCCAGCCCCATCCCCTTCTAGTCCTCCCCCAAAATTAGTTCCCTTCTAGTTCTAGACCCACCCAGCATCCTCTCCCTTCTATTTTCATTCTCACATGCCCCTGCATCAGCCCATTTCCACTCCTAGCCCCCGATATGCTCCTTCCAGTCCTATTCCAGCCACCCATCAGTCCATTTCCAGTCCAAGCTCCCTCCCCATCACCCAATTTCCAATCCTAACTTCCCATCAGCCCATTCCCAGTCCTATTCCAGCTGCCCATCAGCCCATTTGCAGTCTTGGCTCTCCCCATCAGCTCATTTCCAGTCCAAGTTTCCCCCTCCCATCATCCCATTTCCAGTCCCAGCTTACCCTCCCATCAGCTCATTTCCAGTCCTAGACACCCCCCCCCCCCATGTTAGTCCACCCTACTGCCCACCTGCCCGCTGAAGAGCCTTGCGGCAGTCTAAGGGGCTTCAGAGGGAGCCAGGGAAGTCTGCATGAAGACCCGGCTCCCTCTACACAGCCACCACCGTGAAGAGTGTTTTCCCTCACGCTGGCGGCTGTTACTGTGAAGCACGCTGAATGCCAGGAAAGGTTAAAGGGCATTTCCCGCCACTCGTGCGCTTCACAGTAACAGCTGCCAGCATGAGGGAAAACACCTTCATGCTGGCAGCTGTGCAGAGGGAGCCAGGGCCTCGCATGGACTTTCCCGGCTACCCCTGAAGCCGTCCATTTGTGTGAAAGTGAAGTTTGCGTGGGTCCCCTGAAGCACGGGGCCCTGTGCGAACAACATTCTTGTACAATGTATCAGCCGGCCCTGATGGTCAGTGGGCTTCGCCATAAGGCATATGGAGGCAGACTTAAAGATCTCAATATGTATATTGTGGAGGAAACATGGGCGAGAGGAGATATGATAGAGATGTTTAATTATCTGCATAGCATAAATGCACAGGAGGAGATCCTCTTTCAACTGAAAGAAAGCTGTGCAACGAGGGGACATAGGATGAAAGTGAAAGGGGATAGGCACAGGAGTAATATGCAGAAATATTTCTTTACAGAAAGAGTGTTAGATGCATGGAACAGTCTCCCAGTGGAGGTAGTAGAGGCCAGGACAATATTTTATTTTATTTATTTATTTAGCTGTATTCATATCCCACTTTTCACCAGGTCAAAGCAGTCAATTGGGGGATACATTTAACACGAGGGGATGAGAGACACATACGCTAATACTTACAGGGAACATGGGCAATGGAGGGTTAAGTGGCTTGCCCAAGACCACAAGGAGTGCCTACAGGACTAGAAATCCCAGTCCCTCTGGCCTGAGATTGCTGTCACCCAGGTGGGACTTGAACCCCTGGCCCTCCGGCCTGAGATTGCTGTCACCCAGGTGGGACTTGAACCCCTGGCCCTCCGGCCTGAAGTACCTTGTCCTAACCACTAGACCACTCCTCACCTTCTCACCAATATCTGAATTCAAGAGAGCATGGGACAAACACAGAAGATCTCTAAAGGAAAAAAGGGACTCTAGTAGTTGGTATGGAAGGGCAGACCGGATTGGCCATATGGACTTTATCATGTTTCTCTTTCCTTTATGCAGAAAATATACTTTCCTTTCCTATACTGACTCTCACCTTCCTGATTTTGCACCTATAAGTCAATGCCTATCCATGATTGGGAGTTGGTTGGAATATAACCGTCTCAAATTAAACCCCACTAAAACAACTGCTACCTGGTTAGCAGGATCATCCAGTTTACCCATGCTCGTTCCTCAGGATTACAGATTGCCACAGAACTCTCCTTTTCTCCACAGACAGGAACTGTAGCTAGAACTTCATTCCTTACAGTTCACATCCATGCTATCTGCCCTTATTTAGATAGAAACACACTCTCAACTCTCGTTCTCAATCTAGTAATCACACATTTGGACTATTGAAATATCCTTTATTCTGCTTTATCAGCTTTTCAAATAAGAAGCTTACAGTCTATTCTGAACACCGCTATGCGAATCCTGTCCAAGCAGGCAAATATGATCATGCTACCCCACGTTTATAGCACAGCACTGGCTCCCTATTCCTTCTAAAATTCTCAGCTTAGCACTGGATTTCCTGAGTACCTAGGCTCACTGCACACTCTGCACGCCTCCTACACGTGTCCTACGATCCCTCCATGGAAACCGTCTTTATATTCCACCGCCATTCCGTGTTAGGTATGGATTGATATGACTTACATCAAAAGCCCCCTGCTATGGAATTCTTTGCCAGCTAACTTGTGACTGGACCAGTCCTATTGCAAGTCCTGTTCCTCCCTATTGGAAAAGGCATTCGGACCTCTGTGATCGTTGCCCTGGGAGGACTTTTTTTCTCTTCCTTTCCTGTCTATGTATTGTGGTTCCTTTCTTATATCTGATTCTATTGTGAAATCGTAAACCACGGATTATACATAGAATGGCGGCATTGCAAACTTCCAATAAACCATAAACCCCTCTTCCCCCTTCCCCCACTCCCTGACTGTGGCTATGAAGGGAACGCCCTCGCTCCCACTACTTTTGGCAAGGTGATGTTACAAGAGTCCATCTTAATATTTCTGACAGGAGCCCATTCAGGGACCCTCTGGAGGAAATTAAAAACCTGGCAGGTGAGAGGGGGAATCTATTTTTCCTTATCGTCACTCCAGTCCAGTCCCTTTACTTTAGGGTTACGCAACCCTTCCAGCAGCTTGGAGGCTGAGCCCAACCTTTTTGGGGGTGGAGCGGTATATATACCACTGGTGCCACCCACCAACTCCAGTATACTCAGCCTCCAAGCAGCTGGAGGGTTCCGTAAGCCTAGGGCTTACTGGAGTCTTACCTTCTTTTAATTTTGGCTAAATCTTACTAATTTTAATTTAATTTTCATTCATTTATATATTTATTTCTTTAGGCAATCTTCCTTCTCTACTGTTTGCTGTTTTTTTTCTCCCCCCCCCCCCCCCCCCCCGGCCCGGGCCGAGGAACGGAGGTGTTAACATTTTGCTTACAGCAGCGAGCAGGGGAATCAGAAGCCTCTCGCTGCTGACCAGGCCTGCTGCGGCTCCTCTTCAACTCTCCGGAAGGCCTGCGTCCTCGCGCCGAAGCCCTCCCCGGTGGCTGAGCGCTGGAGGAGACGCGAAGCGGAGGAGCGGTCTGCGGCGCTCAGCCTTTACCGCTCCCCCCCCCCCCCCCGAGTCAGCCGAGTGCAGGGGCGAGCTCCGGAGACGCGATCGCAGCGCAGGTGAACAACCGCGAGCGGGTAAAGCAGCAGCACTCGTCCTCCTCTGTCCCTCTCTTCAGCCGGAGGCTCCAGAGAGGCGCTAAGACCAGCCGCATCCCTCCGTTCTGAGCTCCACGTGGCCGCGGCCTGCCACGTGTTGAGCCAACGGTGCAGGAATCGCAGCTCCAGTCCGGGTAACAGCAGAGGAGCTGGAAGAGAAGCATACAAACAAATCGCAAGTACTCAGCCCATTGGCTCTAGGGAGATTGTAATTGCTGTTTTCTTTTTTGTTTAACTTCAGTTTGCTTTAATTCTTGTCTATTCCCCAGTGGTTTAAGGAGATTTCGCTGCCTTATCCTTGCTCCTGGAGAGAGCAGTGCAGGAAGTTTTAGAGGGAATTTTAATTATATATATTTTCATTGGAATTTTATTTTAAGTTTAAAGTTGAAAATTTATTTTAAGTTATCCTCTAGATAGCATGACTGGCAAGTCAAGGTGCCCATCTTGTGGCACACGTAGGGGTACTGCATCTGAGGCAGGAGTCTGCAGAGGCTGCGCTGCAGTAGCCACCTCAATAGAACAAGAAATCAGCCTTTCTATGGCCCAGTCATCCCAGGGGTCCTCGGATCCTATGGAGGGGGAAGTAGTGTCCCAGTTATCCCTTCCCTCTCACTCGGAAGCACCCCCTCCTCCGCTCCCCCCCTCCTCCCTTCCCCCTGGGGAGGGGGCAGTCGGGGACTTCTTTTCCCCTGACTTCGTGCTTTTATTACACCAGGCCTATTGCATGCGCAGACAGGGGCTTGCGACAGGAGAGGGGGGCTCGACATCCGAAGGCAGAGTAGCCAGACCCCTGAGGGCAAGCGTTCAGGACTCAGGAATACCCCCTAAGCGCCCCAGGCTGCTGCATGAGGAACCTCTCTCTTCCCTTTCCCAGGGCACCCTAGAGGAGGAGGTCTCTGAAAAGGAATTAGAGGAGGAAGAGGAGGAGCTGGAAGAAGGGGAGATCCCTGAGGAGGACCAGGCTCGCATAATTAGAGTGTTCCGACGAGAGGAGCTGCCTGCTCTAATTAATGATTCCCTGAAAGCTCTCAATGTAGCCTCAGATACCCCAGGGAAGAGGAGGCATTGGAGGATCCCTTAATCCAGGCCATCAGGAAGTCCCAGAAAGTTTTTCCAGTCCACAGAGTGGTACGTCAGATGATACAGGAGGAATGGGATCAGCCTGAGTCTGGGTTAAGAGGGGTCCGGGCCATGTCCCGCCTCTACCCTCTCCCTGAATCGGACAAAGAGCTGCTGAAGTCCCCCAGGGTGGATGCGGCGGTTTCAGCAGTAACAAAGAAAACTACTATCCCAGTTGAGGGCAGCGCGGCGCTAAGGGATCCCCAGGATAGGAAATTGGACACGCTCCTAAAACAAGCCTTTGATGTCAGCGCTCTGGCCTTACAAGCTTCAGTCTCAGGGGCCTGGGTAGCGCGGGCCTGTTTGAGGTGGGCTCAGCAACTCCAGGCAGAGGAGGTTTCCGCCGAAGGATCATTGGCCAACGCAGCGAGGTTGGAATCCGGTACGGCCTTCCTGGCGGATAGTCAGTATGACCTCATCCGCAGCTTAGCTAAGAACATGGCCTCGGTGGTAGCAGCCAGACGCTATTTGTGGCTACGGAATTGGGCGGCCGATGCTTCCTCCAAAACTCGCCTGAGTCGTCTTCCCTTCAAAGGGAAGCTGTTATTCGGTGAGGACTTAGATAAGCTGGTAAAGGACCTGGGCGAATCCAAGGGCGGCAGGCTTCCGGAGGACAGGCCGAAACAAGCGCGGCCCTTAACCCCAGCACGGAACCAACCTAGGGACCCCCGGAGGTTTCGCTCGACAAGACCGAACCCCTTTCTTAGGGGTCGTTTTCCCGGTAGAGGACAAAGCTCCCGAGGTTTTCGGGGGGCGGGCAGAGGTTTCTCCGCCTCCTCCTTTTCCACGGGCCCCAGGAAACAACAATGAGAGTCCGGGGGTCCAGGAGGGCGGAATGCCGATAGGCGGTCGCCTGAGGCTCTTTCTTCCCGCCTGGTCCCGGGTCACGTCCGATCAATGGGTTCTGGAGGTGATCCGAGAGGGCTACGCTCTCGAATTTGCAAAGCAAATACCTCCAGCATTTGTTCAGTCTCCTTGCGGCTCCCCAACAAAAAGAGCCGCTATAGAATCTACACTGTCCCGTCTCTTACAGCTCGGGGCCGTGGTGCCCGTCCCTCCAGGCCAGGTCGGTACAGGTCGGTACTACTCGATTTACTTCGTGGTCCCAAAGAAGGAGGAGACCTTTCGTCCAATCCTGGATCTAAAGCAGGTCAATCGATGTCTCAAGGTGCCACACTTCAGGATGGAAACCCTTCGGTCGGTCATAGCGGCCGTAAGGGACGGCGAGTTCCTAACAGCACTGGACTTGACAGAGGCCTATTTGCATATCCCCGTCAGAAAATCTCATCAACAATTCCTGAGATTCGCGGTTCCTCGGGGCCATTTTCAGTTTCAGGCGCTGCCCTTCGGCCTAGCGACCGCGCCAAGGACGTTCACCAAGGTGATGGTTGTAGTAGCGGCGTCACTACGAAAGGAGGGAATCCTGGTGCACCCCTACTTGGACGACTGGCTCATTCGGGCAAAGTCGGAAGAGGAAAGTCGCTGGACAACAGCCAGAGTGATACAGGTGCTGGAGGACTTGGGGTGGGTCATCAACCGCGCAAAGAGCAGTCTGGTACCCTCCCAAGAGCTCGAGTATCTCGGAGCAAGGTTCCACACAGGCAGGGGCAGGGTTTTCCTGTCCAGCACAAGGGTGAGGGACCTAAGGATCCTAGTCACGCAGTTCATGTCCAGGCGCCTTCCTTCGGCGTGGCATTACCTGCAACTCCTGGGAACCATGGCGGCAGCCATAGAGGTAGTCCCGTGGGCCAGGGCGCACATGCGTCCTTTACAGCGATCCCTGTTGCGTCGATGGTCCCCTCAACAGCACCCTTTGTTCCTTCAGCTGCCCTGCGCCCCTCGAACCAAGCAGTCCCTCCACTGGTGGAGGTGTCCAAAGAACCTCAATCGCGGTATGCCCCTCGAACCTCCACAATGGTTGCTGTTGACGACGGACGCCAGCCTAGCAGGCTGGGGAGCACATTGCGAGGACCAGTTTGTCCAGGGGCGTTGGACGACGTTGGAATCTCAGTGGCCTATCAACCGGCTGGAATTGAGGGCAGTCACCCTGGCACTCAAGGCTCTCGAGTCTTTAGTGCTAGGGAAGGCGATTCGGGTACTTTCCGACAATGTCACCGCGGTGGCATACATCAATCATCAAGGAGGCACCAGCAGTCCAGCCTTGGAAAAGGAGGCGGACACACTGTTCCAGTGGGCAGAACATCGCTTGGAAGCACTCTCAGCACAGCACGTGGCCGGCACGGACAACATCACCGCCGACTACCTCAGCAGGTGCAAGATAGACCACGGGGAGTGGGAACTACATCAGGAAATCTTCGACCAGATAGTAGCTCTTTGGGGCCCCCCAGTCATGGACCTCATGGCGCGGTTCTCATCCGCCAAGGCCAGCCGATTCTTCAGCCGACGGAAAGAAAGGATGTCCGAAGGCTTAGACGCTCTGGCCCAGAAGTGGCCCTCGGAGGGTCTCCTTTATGTCTTTCCCCCTTGGGCGCTGATAGGGAAAGTCATCCAGCGGATAGAAGCTCACCAGGGCATAGTAATCCTCATTGCCCCGGACTGGCCCCGTCGCCCCTGGTATGCGGATCTGGTAAGGATGATCGCCGACCGCCCCTGGCGGCTCCCCAACAGGAGGGACCTTCTGAAACAAGGTCCAGTCCAGATGCCACACGTGGATCGATTCTCGCTTACGGCTTGGCTATTGAAAGGGCACGGCTCTTGAAGCGCGGCTACTCGGCGGCAGTAATCACCACTTTGTTGAGCGCTCGGAAGCGCTCAACTTGCCTCTCCTATGTGAGAGTGTGGCGCATCTTCGAGGCATGGTGTGCAGAGCGCCGGAGGAAACCTCTGGCTTCCTCGATCCCGGAGGTCCTGGAATTTTTGCAAGCCGGATTCGACAAGGGCCTAGCACATAGCTCCCTCCGGGTCCAATTGGCGGCCATCTCCTGCTATAGGGGTAAGGTCTGCGGGAAGCCTTTAGGAGCACACGCGGACGTTTCCAGGTTCCTGAAAGCGGTCAGACGGCTCCGTCCGCAGAGGAGATCGGTCATCCCCCCTTGGGACCTCAACTTGGTACTAAACGCACTAGTCACGGAGCCGTTCGAACCATTGAAGAAGGCCTCCTTGAAGGATCTGACTCTGAAGACAGTCTTTTTGGTGGCCATTTGCTCGGCCAGGCGGGTCTCCGAATTACAAGCCCTGTCTTCTCGGCCGCCCTTTCTGTACTTTCTCAAAGATAAGGTAGTTCTTAGGACGGTCCCCTCGTTCTTGCCTAAGGTCATCTCCCCCTTTCATGTCAACCAATCGATCACTCTCCCGTCCCTTCCGGCGGATGAGCTCGGAGGGGGAGATAGTAGGCTCCTCCTACTCGACGTACGCAGGACATTAAAGCGTTACCTCTCCTGCACAGCCCCCTTCAGGAAGTCCGAGCGACTGTTCGTTCAGTTTGGGGGTCCCCATAAGGGGAAAGCGGCGGCCAAAGCCTCAATCTCAAGATGGATCAGGGAAGCGATTGCCTCCGCCTATATCCTCAAGGGGAAGCAAGTTCCAGGAGGGCTGCGCGCCCACTCAACTAGGGCGCAGGCCACCTCTTGGGCGGAGTTCAGTTTGGTTCCCCCGCTGGACATCTGTAGAGCGGCGACCTGGTCCTCCCTGCACTCCTTTACCAAGCACTATAGACTGGACGTGCAGAGTGCTACGGACTCCAGGTTTGCGCATGCGGTTCTATGTTCCGGAATGGCGAATCCCACCCGGGCGGGTACTGCTCTGGTACTTCCCTAAAGTAAAGGGACTGGACTGGAGTGACGATAAGGAAGAAGTAATTAGATCTTACCTGCTAATTATTGTTCCTGAAGGAACGACAGTCCAGTCCCTGTTCCCTCCCGAGGTTGCCATTCCGGACGTTTGTTTTCAGGGTCGGACTCCGGCTCGAGGGCGGACACAGGCCTATCTGGAGGGTCACTGGGGTGGGAGGACCGGGCAGTAGCAGGCATTCAGCTTCCGCCCTTGACCCCCCCCCCTCATTCTTTCTCGTTGGTTTTTCATTCTCTCTTTCGTCTACGCCTGTATATAAGAAAAAAAAAAAAAATACGCTTGGCTTAGAGTGTTTTTCATTTATGATATTTTGGAATGTTTGTTTCAAGTCTGCTTTTGCAGTAGGTTACTGGAGTTGGTGGGTGGCACCAGTGGTATATATACCGCTCCACCCCCAAAAAGGTTGGGCTCAGCCTCCAAGCTGCTGGAAGGGTTGCGTAACCCTAAAGTAAAGGGACTGGACTGTCGTTCCTTCAGGAACAATAATTAGCAGGTAAGATCTAATTACTTCTTCGTCCACAGAGCCACGGTTTCTAGCTCTCCCTGAAAACTATACATCAGTGTTCCCCCAGTCCAGCATCTCATCTCTCCTTCCCTCCCCCCTCCATCAGGGCTGCCTCCACTGTTGCGCGGTGCAGAAACGACCTCTGGTGCAAGACTTGCAATCTCCAGCCCCACTCAGGCAAAGAGCCGAACTGTACGTTAAGACATGTCTAGCGCAAGAGTCGTGCTTACGGCTTTCTGTGTTCACCATGATGTGATAGCCCTGCCCTCTTTAGCGGCTTTATGCAGCTTATTCACTCTGTGGTTGATGGATGTAGGTGGGAGAGAGAGAGCTGCATATCGGGGGGGGGGGGGGGCTGCACGGTTAGTGCTTCTGAATATCCCCAGGTGCCATCACTGCACCCCTCCAAAGTTAACCGGTTAGTATCGGAGCATTCCCGGGGTGGCACCAAGCCAGAACCAGGCAGTGAGGATATCGAGCTGCTGCCCGTTTATGTCAAGGTGGTGAAAGAAAGACGCAGCAACAGCTGAATATCGCCACTGTCCAGTTGGCTTCCTGCCAATCCGAGCAACCCAGATAATATAGGAGCAGAAGAAATGCCATACCGGGTCAGACCAAGGTCCATCAAGCCCAGTATCCTGTTTCTAACAGTGGCCAATCCAGGTCATAAGTACCTGTCAGGTTTTCAAAAAGGCCAAATGGAGGAGGCGGAGCCAACCCGGATACAACATGGCCGCATAAGAGCTTTGCTTTCAATGACCCTGACAAAGAATCCTGCCCTCAGAGAGCAAAAAGAATCCTAGCGTAATTAAATTCTCTGGATATTTTCTAAAGGATGGCCAACAGTAAACAGACCTGCCTGGACTTTACAAATCCAAAGGGAACCGGCACAAAAAGAACGAAGTTGGATCTGTTATTCCCCCCTTAAAATGGCGTCACAGAAAGATTCATCAGATGGCATCCAAGAAATCCTCAAGGAGGTGCGGGCAATCCGTTGGAGAGTGGAAGAAAACGGAGAATCCCTCAGCAAACTTCAGGCTGAGATAAAAGAAATGAAGGAACAAATGGTATCGATCACGAGCAAAACTGAAAAAATGGAGAACCGCATAACCGTTCATGAAGAGCGACATCGACAGCATGTTCAAGGAGCACGGAGAATGGACTTTCTGGAACGCTCCCTGGAAGATATGAACAATAGGGCGAGAAGGAACAATGTTTGAGTAATAGGAGTGCCGGAAGGAGCAGAAGAAAACAATACTGTTGCATTTCTTCAAGGATTGATCCCCTTCGATGAAAACTCAACAAAGCAGGAAACCTAGACCTCTAATCTGCTGCGTATTAAGGTATCTACAAGAAGAAATGGGTTCAATTTTATGAAGCAACTGTAGTACTTCTCTTGCTTAGGATAGTTTTGCTGCCCCAGTGTTAACTTATTACCTATAGAAAAAATGATATCGATGACTACGGAAAGGCCTCAGACCTACGGGCTTTTTATTGATAGGCACTTTTAAACATAGTGTCTATCAAGCCCTTTTGCATCAACGGCCAAAATTTCCAAATATTCCTTTTTTTTATGTGTTTTCAAAATGCACACCTCCCTTTTTTTTCCAAAGTGATTCACATAAATTTTGTTTTCCACTGTTGGACCTTGCGGTCCTGTTGTTCAAATATTCTTGAATAAAATTATGTACTTAGCTTTTTTTTAAAAAAGGGGATAGGAGGGGAACTATAAAGGTACCAGCCTTGCAATGACAGCGCATGCGCGGCGTTTTTTCATCTAGTGATACATCGCTGATTTGTCATCATTCAAGAATTAAGAAACTTCTTTCCATTAACCGTGCATCAGTTGCAGCTAACTTTGGGGTACTGTTTTAATTAAAATGTTTAGTCATTTTTTAATGTTCTGATTTTATTACTTATTGTAACATAGAGTGGATGAATATAATTCAAACTTTGTTCCATCATTTCTTAGTCAACGATTTTGGCTGCTGTATGAAGTATTCCCCTGAAGAACCTCAAGCAATTGAGAGAAACGCTGTTTAACGTTAAGTGTGAGGCGTTGGGAATCAGAGGGAACTCCGGAGAGATAAACAAGACTGGATTGAGCTATTGCCTTTGGCTCTGAGGCTCTCATTTTAAAAAAAAAAAGATAAGTACATAATTTTAGTCAAGAATATTTGAACAACAGGACCGCAAGGTCCAACAGTGGAAAACAAAATTTATGTGAATCACTTTGGAAAAAAAAGGGAGGTGTGCATTTTGAAAACACATAAAAAAAAAGGAATATTTGGAAATTTTGGCCGTTGATGCAAAAGGGCTTGATCGACACTATGTTTAAAAGTGCCTATCAATAAAAAGCCCGTAGGTCTGAGGCCTTTCCGTAGTCATCGATATCATTTTTTCTATAGGTAATAAGTTAACACTGGGGCAGCAAAACTATCCTAAGCAAGAGGCGTATTAAGGTATCAGCAGGTATCACTAATAAGCTGTATTCCACGCTTTAAGAAAAGTGGAAGGAAGTCCAAAAAACTGCCAGCATGGTTTAAAGGTGAGGTCAGAGAGACTGTTGTTGCCAAAAAAGCATCTTTCAGGAAATGGAAAAAAGAGCCAAATGACGAAACCTGGAAAAAGCACAAGCACTGGCAAGTCAAATGCAAGGCATTGATAAAGCAGGCAAAGAGAGAATTTGAGAAGAAGCTTGCTGCGGAAGCAAAAACACGAAATAAAGACCTTTTCAAGTACATTCGTAGCAAAAAACCTGTGAGAGAGTCAGTTGGTCCATTAGATGATAAAGGGGTTTAAAGGAGCACTAAGAGGCGACAAGGCGATAGCGGAGAGACTGAATGAATTCTTTGCTTCGGTCTTTACTGAGGAAGATGTAGGGATGTTACCCATGACTGAAGTGGTATTTAAAAGTACGGAAGAATTGAAGGAAATATCAATACATCGGGAAGATGTCTTACAACTATTAGATAAACTGAAGAGTAGCAAATCACCTGGGCCAGATGGTATACATCCAAGGGTGTTGAAAGAACTGAAATATGAGATTGCAGACCTGCTATCAGTAATCTGTGAACTATCATTAAAATCATCTCTAATACCTGAAGATTGGAGGATCGCCAATGTAACACCAATTTTTAAAAAGGGTTCCAGGGGTGATCCGGGAAACTACAGACCGGTGAGCCTGACGTCAGTACCAGGAAAAATGGTAGAAACCATTATAGAGAATAAAATTACTCAGCATGTAGATAGTCACAACCTAATGGGAGACAGCCAACATGGCTTTAGACAAGGAAGATCTTGTCTTACTAATCTGTTATATTTTTTTGAAGGAGTGAATAAACAGGTGGACAAAGGTGAGACGGTTGGTATTGTGTATCTGGACTTTCAGAAAGCCTTTGACAAGGTCCCTCATGAGAGACTTTTGGCAAAACTTAAGAGTCATGGGATAGGAGGCATTGTACTATTGTGGATCAGGAACTGGTTAAAAGATAGAAAGCAGAGGGTAGGGCTAAATGGCCCATTTTCCCAATGGAGAAAGGTGAATAGTGGTGTACCCCAGGGATCTGTGCTGGGTCCGCTGCTTTTTTACATATTCATAAATGACCTGGAAAGTGGAATAACGAGTGAGGTTATCAAATTTGCAGATGACACAAAACTATTTAAAGTTGTTAAAACCCAAGAGGATTGTGAAAATTGCAAGAGGATCTTGATAAATTGGAAGACTGGGCATCAAAATGGCAGATGAAATTTAATGTGGACAAGTGCAAGGTTATGCACCTAGGGAAGAACAACCCAAACTATGGTTACACGATGCAAAGTTCCACATTAGGAACCACCACCCAGGAAAAAGATTTAGGCGTCATTGTGGATGCCATGTTAAAACCCTCGGCCCAGTGTGCAGCGGCGGCGAAAAGAGCAAATAGAATGCTAGGTATGATAAGGAAAGGAATGGAAAATAAAACAAAAGATATTATAATGCCTCTATATCGTTCCATGGTGAGACCGCACCTTGAATATTGTGTGCAATTCTGGTCGCCGTATCTTAAAAAAGATATAGCGATTTTAGAAAAGGTTCAGAGAAGAGCCACCAAAATGGTAAAGGGGATGGAAGGATACTCCTATGAAGAAAGGCTAAAAAGGTTAGGGCTCTTTAACCTGGAAAAGAGACGCCTGAGGAGAGATATGATAGAAGTCTATAAATTAATGAACGGAGTGGAACGGGTAAACGTAGATCGATTGTTTACCTTATCAGAATTTAGAAAGACTAGGGGACATGCAATGAAGCTACAGGGTAAACTATTTAAGACTAATAAAAGAAAATATTTTTTCACTCAACCTGTAATCAAACTCTGGAATTTGTTATCGGAGGATGTAGTAAAGGCTGTTAGTGTAGCTGGGTTTTAAAAAGGTTTGGACAAGTTCCTGGAGGAAAGGTCCATAAACCATTATTAAGAAGTGACCGAAGATATCAATGCTTGACCCAGTACAAGCATTGTCGAACTTGTGTCTCTTGGGGAAACTGCTAGGTACATATGACCTAGATTTGCCACTGTTGGAAACAGAATACTGGGCTCGATGGACCTTGGTCTGACCCAGTATGGCATATCTTATGTTCTTATGTTCTAATGTCTGCAGCCAAAGCAGCTATTTCTCTCCAATATGAGGGACACAAAATCACTTTCTACCCAGATTTCAGCAAAGTAACAGTTGATAAACAGAAACAATTTCTAGCGTTCAGGCCTAGGCTTATGCGGCTTCAGGCGCGCTTTGGCTTGTTTAACCCTGCGCATTTAAAGGTAACTTTAAATAACATCACGAAGACATTTGAAGATCCATTGGTATTGGAACAATTTATTTCAGAGCAAGAAGCATTAGCAATGCAATGAGGCGGTCAGGAATAACATATATGGGCACGGAGGAGTAAGATGGTTCCCCTAAATAGGGATCCGCTGTTGGGGTATGCACTTGAACGTGTATGTAAATTGGAACTCAGCATTGTATCCTTTCATTGTATTTAAGATCTAGCTAGACACATCAAGGTCCGGAAAAGTGGTTGATCCAGCTACCAACAGAGCTGCAAAGCCCTACTAGGACACCACGAGGAGCATGTGTTCAGGCACCGGACAGGATAAGAGGGTGGATGGTCAAATTGGTCATATTTTCAGATCACTGAGACTACATCCAGCTGACTGTTGCCTGATGATAGAGTGGATGTGTAATACAACCAGCGAAGAAAAGTGAAGGATAGAATTGGGTCAGAGGTGGGCCATGGAGAGATATGTTTCCTATTGTGGTTCTTTGTAATTGTCTCTCTCACCTTTCCTGGCTTGCCTTACCTGTTGAATGGGGCTCCCATGTTATTGGGGTATGGGGTTGCTCTCTGAGGGTAAATGGTATACAAGTTATAACCCCCATGTGTGTATTGCTAGTTTGTGTTAGAATTGACATATGGCTAATGTGTTAAACATAATATCTCTAAACGTAAAGGACATCAAAACTCCAGCTAAAAGGAAAACGATTATCTCATACTGCAAGCACCAACATGCTGATGTGATCCTATTGCAAGAAACCCATTTGAATCTAGTTGAAACTAAAAAATTGGAAGACAAGCAATTTCACTTAATAGGGCACTCCCCTGCAAACCAGAAAAAGAATGCAGTGGCAACATTAGCGCGTAAATCCTTAGGAATTAAGGTGGAATCCAAACGGAATGATTTAGCAGGGAGGTGGGCAAAGTCTTTGATCACCAGAGGCGGGTCCAGAGTCTCAATCTTAAATGGTTATGGACCAAACATAGATGATCCTAAATTCTTTAAAGAGTTAGCTGGAGTTTTACAAGAAGACACTCTCACACCAGTAATAACGGGGGGGAGATTATAATTTGGGTTTAGATCCGCTATTGGACCGGAATCCGAGCAGGGTAGAGAGACCTACTAGGGCGAAGATATCCCTAGGGGCCCTTATGGATTCATCCGGTCTGATTGATATTTGGAGATTGCTCCATCCTGTGGATAAAAATTTCTCTTTTTTTCTCGCCCCCACATCGTCGCAAATAGATTTTTTTCTAATTTACAAAGCCCTGGTTTCAGCAACCTGTGAGGCAGAGATCCAAAGCATACATATATCTGACCATGCGGCTGTTTAAAACTTTGGAATGCTTTGGATTCGGACCAAATTTTATAAGCATGATAAGTTTGCTCTACTCTAATCCGAAGGCCCGTATCCTGGCTAAAGGCTCCTCTCTCACTCCTTTCAGTTATATAGAGGAACTAGACAAGGGTGCCCATTATCCCCTTTACCTTTTAATTTAGCCCTTGAACCACTGGCTGTTGCCCTTAGACAGTGTGACCTAATCTCTGGAGTAGTAATAGATACTATGCAGATCAAACTTTCGGCCTATGCAGACGATCTTTTACTGTCTACACAGCCTTCTGAGATGCCAGAGATTCTCGCATTGATAGAGGAATACTCTGAGATGTCAGGTTATAAAATAAACTGGTCCAAGTCAGTGGCCTTCCCTTTGAATAACTTTGCTACCTTGGATTCAATAGCAAGGTTTCCTTTTTGTTGGGAACCAGATAGTTTTAAATATTTGGGAGTCAAATATTAGTTATCCGCTGAGGAAACCATGCAATCCAATATTGATGAACTACTTTCCATAATTCGGAAAATGGCGTTATCCTGGTCTCCTCTTCACCTAACCTGGTGGGGAAGACTAGAAACAATAAAAATGACATTGATGCCTAAAATAAATTATGTACTTGGGATGCTGCCATATATTCTCCCTGTGAATTCATATTTAGCACTGGAAAGGAACCTAAGTAGATTCCTCTGGGGGGGTGCCCAACCACGCATTGCCCTCAAAAAACTAAAAGCCTCCAAAGAAACTGGTCCATTTCGGCCCAGTGTGCAGCGGCAGCCAAGAGAGCAAATAGAATGCTAGGTATCATAAGGAAAGAATGGAAAATAAAACAAAAGATATTATAATGCCTCTATATCGTTCCATGGTGAGACCGCACCTTGAATATTGTGTGCAATTCTGGTCGCCGTATCTTAAAAAGGATATAGCGTTATTAGAAAAGGCTCAGAGAAGAGCCACCAAAATGGTAAAGGGGATGGAAGGATACTGCTATGAAGAAAGGCTAAAAAGGTTAGGGCTCTTTAACCTGGAAAAGAGACGGCTGAGGGGAGATATGATAGAAGTCTATAAATTAATGAACGGAGTGGAATTGGTAAACGTAGATCGATTGTTTACGTTATCAGAATATAGAAAGACTAGGGGACATGCAATGAAGCTACAGGGTAAACTATTTAAGACTAATAAAAGAAAATATTTTTTCACTCAACGTGTAATCAAACTCTGGAATTTGTTACCGGAGGATGTAGTAAAGGCTGTTAGTGTAGCTGGGTTTAAAAAAGGTTTGGACAAGTTCCTGGAGGAAAGGTCCATAAACCATTATTAAGAAGGGACCCAGGATATCAATGCTTGACCCAGTACAAGCATTGCGGAACCTGTGTCTTTTGGGGAAACTGCTAGGTACGTATGAGCCAGATTGGCCACTGTTGGAAACAGGATACTGGGCTTGATGGATCTTGGTCTGACCCAGTATGGCATATCTTATGTTTTTATTTCCCGGACTTTCACTGGTACCATTATGCATTTTTACTAAAACACGGAGCCTTGTGGACTGAAAGCGCTTCTCTTCCACTAAAACCAGTCTGGGTAGAAATAGAAAGCAGTATTGTTAAACCCTGTCCAATAACTCTCCTTTTGGGTATGAAACATCCAGATGGGTCATTGGTGGGTAATGCGGTCTCTGCCACACAGATGGCTTTCTTGAGCTTAGTCCAGATAGCTGTTTAAAATAATCTGCCCTCCAAATCACTTCCTCTTTGGTGGAACCCGTTATTTAGAATCAACGGGAAAATGTTTGCCTGGAAAAGTTGGCAGGGTTGTGGCATTTGGACTGTGGAACATCTCTTAACGGGTCGGCAATGGAAACGTTTTGGGTCCTTACAAAAAGAGTTTTTACTCCCCTGCAGAACCTACCTGCAGTGGCTCCAACTCAAACATTGTATAAAGGCCGCAATCCCAGACCTTAGTGAAATGACTGAGGAGGGGGCTTTGTTAGAATTTATTAAAGACCTTTCAGGAAAAGCAGGAGCTGCTTACAAAATATATGCTTGCTTTAGAGACCTCTCTCCTCGAAATGTGAAAGGACTGGGAAACTGAATTGCAGAATCCGCTCTCTAAAAGGGACTGGAGTATTCTGTGAGGCCCAGTTACTAGCAGCAATCACGCAGACAATGTACTTCTTTCTACACTGTGCATATATAACCCCAGTAAAAAAGACCAAGTGAGATAGGAAGTCCAGTGAAAAATGTTGGTCTTGCAGACGTGTGACCGAAACGTTAATACATATGGTTTATGAATGCCCAAATACTCAGAACTTTTGGATTCCAGTCTGGTCTAAAATCCAATGAATCTTAGGTCTCGCAAGTAAACTCACCTGGAATATTATATATTTACAATCCGTTAGGACCTCAGATGGATTAACAAAAGATAAATTTTTTCTTTTAATTTTTTTAATAGCAATCGCATTGAAAGTCATTTTTACATACTGGAAAGACTCACAAAAACTAAACTACGAGTTGTGGTGGAATTTAGTTTGTCAGAGCGCTATTAAAAACTATATAGTAAATTATCAGCAGAAAGGAAGAGGTACTTATGCCACTGTAGAAGTCACTGGTGAGGCCTCACTTGGAATACTGTGTTCAGTTTTGGAGACCGTATCTTGCAAAGGATGTAAAAAGACTGGAAACTGTTCAGAGGAAAGCGACCAAAATGATTTGGAGCCTGCGTCAGAAGCCTTATGAGAAGAGACTTGAAGACCTAAACATGTAAACTTTGGAGGAGAGGAGGGACAGGGGATATATGATTCAGACCTTTAAATACTTAAAGAGAAATAATGAACAAACAAACCTCTTCCAAAGACAGAGAAGCTGCGAAACTAGAGGGCATAACATGAAGCTACAAGGTGGTAAATTGAAAGGCAATGTCAGGAAATACTTTTTTTCACTGAAAGGGTGGTGGATGCTTGAAATGCCCACCTGATGGAAGTGGTGGGGGCAAATACAGTGACGGAGTTCAAAAGGGCATGGGACAGACACAGCAACAAGAAAATATCAAAATAATCTGAACCATCTAATTCCTTAACAAATAGGGGTGCACTACAAGGATTGGTGGGATTACCCCTAAACAAAGACATGGGGAGGGGTGGCCTGCACAGAGCGGCAGGTGTACCTACTCTTGACATCGTGCTGGGCAGACTAGATGGACCATACTGGTCTTTATCTGCCGTCATTTACTATGTTACTATGTTACTAAATTGTATCAGGGGAGTGGTACTGGCACAGATTTAAAGAAGTGGCTACTGTGTCGCGCCCCCTACTGGCCAGGCAGTAGCCTAGTGGTGTGGGACGGAACTTATTTTTTTAATGTCCCTTGTTTAATCACCTATGCATGTAGTTGTGAGGTTGAATGAATTCAGCCGAGAGGTTTTTCCAAGGCACACAGGATTTTTATTTATTCTTCAGCCAAATGAACTTTGCAGTTCAAAATTATCAAAACATAAAAATGGTGGATACTTTCTCCAGTGAAACAAAATCAACAGAATAAATTGCTTCTGAAGTTAGCTTATTAACAATGCCAGGCAACAGTATATCTTCAGGTGGAAATAGCCAGTACTTTTCATGCCAAACAACAGCTTCCAGCTTGGTTACAAACTTTACACTCTTCAAGTTATGCAGACCAAAGGCATTTTTATTGCAACTATTTTTCTCTCACCCACAGGCTTTCCTTAGAGGCTGAATTACAAACTCTGGCCTTCACTTGCAAAACAGTCTTTTGAAAAACTCTGAGTCAAGCCTCGGAGCTCAGCACCTCATTTGCATATTCTTCTCAGCACTGCCCCCACTGAAAGCTAAGCTTCTAGGTTTCCTACTTTCTAAACCTTATAGCTTGACAGTTTTGGGCATAAACTAAAGAGCAATCCATTTCCATATCTGAGGGCAAATCCTCTAGCACAGATTCTTCTAGGTCCATGCTTTCCCCTTCAGAATCTGTTGGTAAATGTTTTAACTTTGTCTCAGAAGTAACAGGCTTTAACTTTTCTAAAACCTTTAAAACTTTCTGTAATATGGCTTCCTCTCTCTGCTGAGGGCTCTTGGAGGCATCAGGAGGTTTCTTATCTCTCATGAAGCTATGAGAGGCTTTTAAGGTGCTCACCTTACTTTGTGGAAATAAGCTCTCCTCAGACTTTACTGCCGAAGGCTCTGTTTCCATCTGCTCTGCTGGGGACAACTCTCTGCCATTTTCATAGCTTGGTTCGTCTCCCTGATAAGCTTTCCCTCTCAAAGGATTTCTTCTGTACCTCCTGCAGGACTCCTTGGGCTCATGCCTTACTCTGTGTAAAGGCCTTGCCCCGTGTTCCTTCTCTCCTCCGTGCTCCTCGTGCTGCTGCTTCCTGTGCTGCTTATGCTCCTCATGCTGCTTATGCTCCTTGTGCTGCTTATGCTACTCCACCTTATATCCGTGTATTTCCCTTTCGTTTTCTATCTCCATTCCCAGCTGTTCCTCGTGAGCCATGCTGGTTGCCATGGAGCTAGGGCATGTCTTTCTATCACCAACTTTCTGCAGGGAGTTTTTTTCTAACTCTGGAGTTTGAACCCCTAAACTCCTGGAGCTAATTCCTTTCCCAGAGGAAAATGCCTGTTTTTTCCCCCTTTCCTCCTGCTCTCCCGTGGCCTCGCCACCACAACTGTTAGATAAGCATGTATCCATAGCAAAAATATAGGCAATTGAGTTACTAGGAGTTTAAGGTGTGAAGAATGTTCCCTTATTAATAGTCATGCCAGATGTCAATTTCTACTAATTTGTTAGAGATCCCCTGAACAGGTTTTCTCTTTACGACATATTTCTCCATCTTTTCAGGGGTAAAGAAACACCGGAGGTTTGTCAATAGCACTGGTTAATATAGGGGCATATTTACTAAACTGCGGTAATGCCATTCGCGTTAGGTTCCGCATTGATGATACAGATGCCCATATAAAGGAGTGGGCGGGGCAGCACTAAAGCTGTGTCAGATAAGGCGCGTTATAAGACATGTAAGAAGGCACGTTATGAGGTGCAGTACAAGACACGTGCCTTGTACTGAGCCTCAAAAGGTGCCTTCTAACGTGCCTTGTACTGTGCCTCATAAGGTGCCTTACAGAGCGCCTTGTACTGTACCTAATTAGGAGCCTTGTAACGCCTATAAGGATTGTTGCCAACTGTGGTGAGGGTACTATGGGCTGGCAGCACAGATCTGCAAAGATATGACTGTCACAGGCAAGCAAAATATCTGCCTTGGACAGGAGGGAACAACAAGGAATTGAACCCATGACCTCTACCTAGAACATCAGCATACTAACCAGTAGGCTATACCTCTATGGCTTGCTGCATAACAATGGCTGGGTATGGAAGGACTGCAGGTCACGGCACAAACTGTCTGCTCCATGCGCCAGGATAGGGTAACCCCCACCAGCACCCATGATGCATTGCAAATGCAGAACAGCGGCCTACAGCTGACCACCAAATGGGGTCTGCACCTCTCTGGGACTGCAGCATGGTAAGATGCACTGACAGTATGTGATACTGGCACAGAGTAGCTACAGACCATGTCATTGTGCAGGTTCCGTGTTCACCCTGAGGGATAGGATGAGCGCCCATCACTAGGTCCACAGTACATGTGGTGTTAGAGTTAGGTTTTGCTGCACATCCCCAGCAGTGCCAGTGTGTAACAGGTTTCCCCAGCAGTGCAGTCAAAGGTACATCTGTTCCAGCTGTGTGCTGCAGTCATATGTGACCCTGTGGGACCAGACATCACCCAGATTAGTGCGTACCAGGTGTTAAGGTCTGGTTGTCATGGATACCTGTTATCAGGGCAGTGGGGGGTCTAGACTCGCATGAGGGCCATGTAGCACTGCCACTATGGGTCTAAGTAGTATGCCCTATATACCCCAAGGAGCCTCAATCACCCTGGGTGTAGATGAGGGTGTGGTGGGACAGGTGGCTGCACTTTGCAGAATGGCTGTAGTACTAGCAACCACAGTCCTGCTGGCAGATGCCAGCCCTCCAGGGTTGCTGGGCCAGTGCCATACCTGTGACCATTGCAGACCAGCAACATTGTTTGGGGTAGGCTCAACTGCCCCATGCCACAGTCTGCTATTGATCAACAGGCAGCACAGTCAGACTGCACCTGCAACATTCTACAAGGTGTTCCCACCATGCACAGGCAAACTACAGATAGCCCACTAACCAGTCCATAGTGCATGCTCACAGAGGAACCCTGTGCAACCAGAAGTGGGATGCACAGCACAGACACCAAGCAAGTATCTCCATGATTGGGCCCCAAAACCAGGAACACACATGCATTAGTGGAAACAAATAATGCATGGCACTATGTGGGAACATAGACATGCCATGGTCACTGCTTGGTCAGAGTGAGAGTGACCCCCCCCCCCCACCCCAGCGTGACATGCTGTGGCCACCCTGTCCATGCAGGTGGTGGTCAGCCACAGCAGTGTCCCAGCCATTGCCCTCCACCCTGTGCAGATGCATCCTGGCCAGTCCGCCCTGTCTTAGCCATACCCACAATACCTTGCTGCTCATTATGCACATTTGCAGGCTAACGCTGGAAGCAGTGTGAGCAATATGGGCTCTGTGAAGTGCTGGCAGACACAAAACAATGGAGACATACGCACACTCCCACACCTATCTCAGCATTGTGCAGAGATGGTGGTGGTTGCCAACCCTACCCCTTGCACTGGTCCTGATCACAGTGCCGACATTGCTAATCTGTGCAGGGGGTAGTAGTAGTGCTCTGGTGATAACTGCAGCTCTGTGCTGGGGCCAACAGCCTGATACTCCATGAAGCTGTGGATAGTGGAGCCCTTGTGAGTGAGTGTCCGTACCCCTGTGCACCACTTCATTGGGGTTTGCCCATGTTGTTGTTGTGGCTGCATTGTGGGCTAAAAGTATGGGGAGATGCTCTGCAGGATCCACAGATGGGACCTGAACCTCTGCTCTTGGACATGCTGGCTGAGTGTACTGCACCACACTGTTGCCACAGCAGTATAGTGGTCCCTGGGGCTACCCTTATGTTCCTCGGCCAGACCTCTTCTGTTGCACTGCACACCACGTACTGGTACAGGGCATGGCCTAGGTCCACTGCAGGCGAGTGCCACTGCTCCCTCCATCACAATCATCCACCCCCTCTGCCATGCCGCCATGACCATATGCTGTTGGTGCTGGTGGTACGCCATCCCAGGCCATCCAGGGGGCAGGTAGGCGGCTGCCTAAGGTGTGGGATCTGGGGTAGGGGTGCCTATATAGATGTCCATGCTTCCCCCCAGCACTGCCTGCCAATGTTATGCACCCATTGGGGTGCCTGCTGGGTGATTTCCCCTGGATGGGACACTGTGGGCACAGACTCATGGGCATGTCTGACCCTGGCCCGTTGCTGTCTTGCTGGTTTCCATTTTCTGTGTTCCTATGTGCCACCTTGGCAACCGCCTAGTCCACCCTATTCCCCAGTAGCCCCCACTGCAGGTCCCGCCTGCAGCCCCCATGCCCCATTTGCGCCATCACCATAGTGGCCTTTCATACTTGGGCAGTATGCTGTTGCTGCAAATGAAGCACTACTATCACCTTTCTTGGGCTCCCTGCTTATGCTGTACATTGCTGACACTAAAATGGTTTCTCTCTCTTGCAAATGTGTGCTAACGCCAAGTTTTCAGTTGCGTTAGGATTCAACCCTTAATTTCTCTGCATTAGTGTGAAGGGGCCTCTCCCCGCCCACTCCCTGACCATTGACCCCTTCTCTCTGCCCTCTCTCCACCCTTTTCTTGCCTTAATGCGGCCGGGAACGTTAAGGTGCGTTATGTGCTGTTAAGGTGCCTTAACATTACAGAACGTTAACACAGTTTAGTAAACATGCCCCATAGTGTTGCCCTCAGAGAGCAGGGGTGGTTGGGTGGAAGCAAGTTGTATGGTTTCAAGATGTATCGGTTTTATTTGTACAGTTTGAGTTATTGCAAAATTTAAAAATATGTAATAAAAAGAAAGGCGAAAGGGAGCACCCGTCCTGCAGTGTCAACAGGAATAAAAGGAGCAGGACAGCAAACCACCGTGGAAGGAGCAATTTATTCACCAAACAAAGAGGTCAGCCCGACACATGTTTCAGCCGGGAGAGAAGACCTCTAAACACAAATAAAAACATAATGATCCAAGTAATACAACTTATACTGAACATGTAAGAACATGGAGTGGAGGAGTAGCCTAATGGCTAAGACCCCGCTTTAATTGAAATGATAAAGTTGTATATAAAACCTGTTAAATAAATAAAATAAATAACAAAAACATAAAAAATAATAAATTAAAACTGAAGGTAAAAAACAAACTAATGAAATCCAACATGTAAATAAATAATTGTAAAACTATTTTATATAAAACATAAATAATACATCTCATTAAAAAAAGCAGAGCTATAAAAGTCAAAAACAACAGATAAAACACCAGACATGAATTATATGAAAGCAACGTATTACCCATGGGATAACTCACCAATGGATGTATTCTGAGCACTTATTTGTGAAACAACACCTAAAGCAAAAATGTATTGATCATAAGACATTATTAATATCAATTAATTGTTAGTGTCCGCCTAAGAGGATGTGTGCTGAAAACATGCAACAAAGCTATCCAGTTCCAGCAATAGAATAAGCAATGATAATAATAGAATCCATGTGTTTTAAGGATCTCTGAAATGTATCAAAAATTACGTTCGAACTAGACATTTGTCTAATCTAGTGTGAAATGGGCATTTGTAACCAGACAGAGGATCCCATATTGTCAATGATGGATAAACCCAGGGGTATATCCACCGATATATATTTATGCCTGATTGTTTGCCTTTATTTCTGTTTTTGAAACCACGTTCACTGATTTAGACCAGCTGAACGCTAAACTTCCTATTGTGTTAAACAAATGAGTGTAGTATCATCCATCAATCAATTGTAAAAGAAGAGGACAAATCTTTAGGACAAGTATTTTGTCAGCAATTATCTTTTAACAAAGCAGTTCACCAACAAACCTCTAGCGTGAATAAACAAGAAAACAAACCGCTGGCTTTCGGTGCCAAA
This sequence comes from Ichthyophis bannanicus, assembly GCA_033557465.1. NCBI lineage: Eukaryota > Metazoa > Chordata > Amphibia > Gymnophiona > Ichthyophiidae > Ichthyophis > Ichthyophis bannanicus. The sequence continues at coordinate 54,566,949 of CM066032.1, forward strand.
TAAAATCGAGGCAAATCTGACGTCATACCCTGATGTCATAATGTTTTTATGTTCTTACATGTTCAGTATAAATTTTCGTATTTGTATCATTATGTTTTTATTTGTTTTTAGAGGTCTTCATCTCCTGAAGAAGGCCCCTGGCCAAAACACATGTCGGGTTGACCTCTTAGGGGTATGTTTACTAAACCTTCTTAACGTGCGCGCTGTGCAATTATCACGTGCTAAGGTACCTTAGCACACGATAATGGCACTTTACGAGGCACAAAGGCGCCTTAGCGCGCGCTAACGCGCGCAGCAGTGCAAACAAGCGCTGAAGGCGGGGAAAGGCTCCCGGAGGGCGGAGGAAGGCTCCCCAGGGGCGGAGAGAAGGGGTCAATGGGTGGAGAGTGGGAGGGGAGAGGCTCCCCGCACACTAACGATGCGAAATCCGAGGCCAAAACTAACGCCAGTGAAAACCTCGCATTAGAGCTGATTTAAAGGGAAAAGAAACCATTTATGTCAGCAATGTACAGCAAAACCAGGGAAACCTACAAAAAAGTGATAAGTGTGATACATGTGCACGGAACAAAAGTACAAATAAAAATTGAAAAGGACCCCAACAAAATATACAAAAAACATAACCATGCTGGGCAATAGCGATAGTAATGGGAAACAGCAAAAAACACTCCCAAGAAAGCTCCAAAAAAAAAGATATGAACTGAACTGAAGGGCTGAATCCCACCGCAAATGAAAACCTGCCATTAGATGCACATTTGCAGGAGAGAGAAACCATTTTGGTGTCAGCAATGTACAGCATAGGCAGGGACCCCGAGAAAGGTGATAGTAGTGCTCCATTTGCAGCAACACCATGGTGTCCAAGTATGAGAGGCCACTATGGCAATGGTGAAAATGGGGTATAGGGGGCTGCAGGCGGGACATGTAGCGGGGGCAGCTGGGGCACAGGGTGGACTAGGCGGGCGCCTAAGTGGCACATAGGAAAAAAGAAACCAGAAATCAGCAAGACAGCAGCTGACAAAGGCCAAATACAATCCACCTACATCTACCTGGTCCACCAGAGCTAATAGTTCCCACTGTTACCAGAGTCAGCCTGAATATGTGCATAATGAAAAGCAAGGTATTGTGGGTATGGCCCGGACAGGGCGGATTGGCCAGGATGCATCTTCACAGGGTGTGTGGCAATGGCTGGGACACTGTAGTGCCCGACCACCGTCTGCATGGACAGGGTGGCCACAGCATGGCATGCTGGGAGGGCACTCACTCTGACCGAGCAGTGACCATGGCATGTCTAGGTTCCGACATAGCACTTTACACTACCTGCCTCCAGTGATACTTTTGTGTTCCTAGGGTTTGGGCTCCACTCACTGAGATGCCTTGTTGGTATGCACTGTGGACTGGATATTGGACTGTCTGCAATTAGACTGTGCATGGTTGGAATCCTTGTAAGGTGCTGTCTGTTGGTGACTGACAGACTGTGGTGTGAGGCAGTTGGGGGTTTCCCAGACCTAACCCCAGCATTGCTGCTGGTCTGCCACTGCCCCAGTCACAGGTATGGCTCCGGCCCACCAACCCTGGAGGGCTGTCACAGGGGTTCTCAACCCTGTCCTCGGGACCCCACTAGCCAGTTGGGTTTTCAGGCTATCCACAATGAATATGAATGAGATATATATGCATTAGAAATAGCCTGCCAAACTAACTGGTTTGTGGCCCTCCAGTGCTGGATTTGGGGACCCCTGTCGTACACCTCTGTCAAGTACGATTGTGAGTGGGCAAGGTACAGATGTCCTCGACATCAAAAGGGTAGATAGAATGTGTCACATCCCTCCTAGTTTCTCACCACCACCAAAAAGTTGTCTAATAGACAATATTTTGGTGGTGGTGAGAGGCGAGGAGGTATGTGACATATTCCATCTAATCTTTTTGATGTCTTGGACATCTGTACCTTGCCCACTCACAATCTTAAATGACAGAGGTGTAAGGCCGGGGTCCCCAAATCCAGCATTGGAGGGCCACAAGCCAGTCAGTTTGGCAGGCTATTTCTAATGCATATATATCTCATTCATATTCATTGTGGATAGCCTGAAAACCCAACTGGCTAGTGGGGTCCCGAGGACAGGGTTGAGAACCACTGCAGGATGGAAGTTGATTCACCAGGGATAGGGCACCTGTCCCTTACCTACAAAAAGGGTCATGTTGGCCCTTTGGGGTATGTAGTGTATACCACTATGACTTTATAAAGGCACTGCTACACAAACCTCATGCAAGTCTAGAAACCCCTCTGCCTTGATAACAGGTGCCCATGTCAGCCAGACCCTAACACAGTGTACACACTAATCTGGAAGGTGTCTGGTCCCAGAGGGCCACATGTGATGTACACCAAATTACCTCCAGCTGTACTGCAAGGAACACCTGTCACACACTGATAGCAATAGAAATGAACAGCAGGACCTATCACTAGCACCACATGTACTGTGGACCTAGTGCTGGGCACCCATCCTGTCCCTCAGGGTGAACACAGAACCTGTACAATGGCATGTGCTGTAGCTACTCTGTGGCAGTATCACACACTGCCAGTTTGTCTTTCCAAGCTGAGGTACCAGAGAGGTGCAGACCCCATTTGGTGATCAGCCGTAGACAGTTATTCAGCAAGTGCATTGCATCATGGGTACTGGTGGGGTTACCCTATCCTGGCACTCAGAGCAGACAGTTTGTTCAGTGATCTGCAGTCCTCCTGTACCCAGCCATTGCTGTGACATACACCACAGAGGTATAGCCTACTGGTTAATAGAATGCCATTGTCAGCAGTGTTCATGGGTTCAATTCCTCATTGTTCCCTTCTCTTATGCCTGCCCTACTCAAATAGTGTGCATGCCTATAACAGTCATATTTTTGAAGATTTGTGCTGCCAGCCCTTGCCACAATTGCCAACATTTCCTCGGTCCGTCTATCTGCTTCTCTCAGCTGTGTAGAGTCCTGTCTGCCTGTGCAGGCTGCCACCCCATGTCCTGCACTGCTACCCTTTCCTGCATTGCGCCTCTTCATGCTTGCCTCGCCTGTGCCTGATCTGCATAGCACCACCACTCCTCTGTCCACCCATCATTGTAACTATCCTGCCACCTCCGCCTCCACTGGGGGACAGGTATTCCCATTGTCTGCCACCAACTGTCTTTCCAGGACTTTACATTGCCAACACCCTGTGCTGTGGTACAGTTGCCCCCACCATGTTTGTCATCAGTACTGGCAGCCACATGGGATGCCCGCAGATATGGCAGGTCCAGTGGCTCCCAGCTCTCCCTCCTTCACTCACCTGTTCATTGCCTTTCCTGAGTGCTCTATCTAGTGTTAGGCCTACATCTGTCACTTCCTCACAGGTCATGCATGTCATCCTGCGGCACCTTGCAGCCCTTGGGGCACACTAACCTTGGGCACCATAACCTTGTTAGGTCACCCTAACCTATGGTTCAATAGCCCAGGGTGCCTTCTATGATGCCTTGTCCAGAGGTGCCTAATATGGCACTTAGCCTAAGGAGTCCTATAGGGTACCTTATGGGGCACCTTACAAGGCACCTTATAATGCACCTTACAAGGCACCTTATAATGCACCTTACAAGGCACCTTTTAACGTGCGTTAGTCTAAAGCGCCTTGTAATGTGCATTAGCTGATACAGCTTGCTGTAATGATGCACCGCCCATGCCTTTATATGGGCATCTGTAGCTTTACCATGGAACCTCACCGTTCCTTACGTTCCATCCACACTAACCGTATGTTTCTTCCCCCTCCCTCCCAAGCACACTTAGAATCAACTCGGTCTTCCGCTTTCTTCTTTCTCGGTCCAAGGCTTTGGAATTCACTTCCCCACTCCTTACGCTTAGAAACCTCCTACCAATCCTTTAAAGTTAAGCTGAAAACCCATAGTTTTTGTTCTGCCTTCAACCTCCCCCTTCCAGCTCCGCCCCCTTCCCCGTCATAGCACTAATCATGTTAGTTCCTTAATTCCCCCTTCCTGCGCCTTTTTGTGTTGTCAATGTGTTCCCTCTCTCCCTTCATGTCTGCCTCAACCTCCCCCTTCCAGCTCCGTCCTCTTTTCCTACATAGTATAAATCATGTTAGTTCCTTAATTCCTCTTTCCTGCGCCTTCCTGTATTGTCAATGTGTTCCTTTCTCTCCCTTCATGTCTGCCTTCTGTATCCCCTGACTGCTATCTGCTTCTATCTCTGTTCTCATGATTTTATGGCATTCCTTTTTTCTGTTTCTCTTTCCGCAGCCCTCTCTCTTTTTAATTGCTTTTATGTATTGTGAACCGCCCAGATGCTAATTGTATTGGGCGGTATATAAAGTTTTAATAAACATAAACAATAAACATAAACCTAACACGGGTGACATTATCGCAGTTTAGTAAACATACCCCATAATGAACAAACAAACCTCTTCCAAAAAGACGGGGAAGCTGTAAAACTAGAGGGCATAACATGAAGCTGCAAGGGGGTAAATTGAAAGGCACTGAAAGGGTGGAGGATGCTTGGAGTGCCCTCCTGATGAAAGTGGTGGGGGCAAATACAGTGACAGAATTCAAAATGGCATGGGACAGACACAGTGGATCCCTTTACAGCAACAGGATAAAATCAAAATAAGCTTAACTATCTAATTTTTCAACAAATAGGGGTATCCTACATGGAGTGGTGGGTTCACCCTTAAACAAAGATGGGGAGGGGTGACCTGCACAGAGTGGCAGGTGCATCTACTCTCCCCATCTTACTGGGCAGACTAGACGGATCATACTGGTCTTTATCTGCCATCATTTACTATGTTACTATGAAACATTTACATATAACAGTTGTAGTTAACAATAACAATAAATAATGTAACTATTTACATGATCATGTATGCTTATTATTTTACAAGAATCATTGTAGTGTAGACTGGAGGTAAATATGAATTTTTTTTACAGTTCATCACATTTATAGTAGTCTGTGAAGATGAAAGTCTTGAGATGTTTTCTAAATTGGGTGAGGTCTTTGATTTCTCTTAGGGGTATGTTTACTAAGCAGTCTTAACGTGTGCTCTTCCACGTTATCGCGCGATAAGGTACCTTATCACGCAATAATGGCACTTTATTGGGCGCAGAGGTACCTTAGCACGCGATAACGTGTGAAGCGGTGCAAATGAGCACTGAGGGTGGAGAAAGGCTCCCAGAGGGCGGAGGAAGGCTCCCCAGGGGTGGAGAGAGAGGGTCAATGGGTGGAGAGTGGCTCCCTGCACACTAACGCTGTGAAATTCGAGGATGAAAACTAATGCCAGTGAAACCCTGGCATTAGAGATTTATTTATTTACATTCTCTTATATACCATGCTATTCTGCATCAGTGCGGTTTACATTAAACAAACTGAAATTACATTGAACAGGGCATTATAACTTGGAGATAACTATTTTACAGGGAACATGGGCTATGGATGGTTAAGTGGCTTGCCCAAGACAACAAGGAGCACCTGTGGGACTAGAAACCCCAGTCCTTCTGACCCAAGGTTGCTGTCCTCTAGTGGGATTTGAACCCCCAACCTTCTGGTCTGAAGTACCTTGCCCCAACCACTAGGCTACTCCTCCACTCTTTGATTTAAAGGGAAAAGAAACCATTTCTGTCAGCAATGTACAGCAAAACCAGGGAAACCTACAAAAAGTGAAAAGTGTGATACATGTGCACGGAACAAAAGGGCAAATAAACATTGAAAATGACCTGAACAAAATGAAAAAAAAAACACAACCAAGCTGGGCAATAGTGATATTAATGGGAAACATCAACCCCCCCCCCCCCCCGAGAAAGCTCCAAAAAAAAAGATATGAATTTTGGAAGGGTCTATGCTCCGTCCCCATACAAGGTGAATGAGCCCACAGTGAAAGTGCGCTGAGCAGGGTTTTCCCTCTCCATTGGGCAGGTGTCCTATGGCATGCGCATGTTCCACAACAGCAGGGCGGGCATGTCGGAATGTGCAACTGGACAGATGCTGGAAAATGGGACACAGAGGGCTGCAGACGGCACATGCTGTGGTGCAGCTGGGCCACAGTGCGGACTAGGGTGATGCCTAGGTGACCCATACGAATGCTGAAACAGTAGTGCAGCCAGACAGCAACTGATGAGGGCCCAACATGGGCACGAGTGTGCTTCCCACAGTGTCACAGCCGATAGTACCCAGCAGGTACCAACAAAGGGCATAGAACATTGCCAGGTGGTGCTGGGGGGAAGCATGGGCAGCTATGCAGGCACCCCTACCTCAGAACCTGCACCATAGGCAGCCGCCTACCCGCACACTGGATGGCCTGAGACTGCGCTCCACCAGCACCACCAGCAGAAGGGCATATCAGCAGGGTGGCAGAGGGGTACTGGTGGTGGAGGGGGCAGTGGCAGCTGCCCAGAGCAGACTGTGGCCTAGCCCTGTGTAGGTGGGTGCCATGCACTGCAACAGACAGACCCTGTCTGACGAACAGTCATGGTATCCCCAGGGAATGCACTACCTCTGTGGCAAAACAGTGGTGCAGTGCACACAGCCAGTGTGTTCAGGCGCCAAAGGTCACAGGTTCAATTCCCAGCTGTGGTTCCTGCCAACCCAGCCCCCATATTTTACCCACTACTAAAACATGCTAATACAGACAGAACCTTTATTGTAGATGACGTAGACATGCCCAAAACACCTACATTTTACCCTACAGAGCACAGACACCATAAACATGCGCATTACCTAGAGCAGAGTCTCCCAAATGCAGTCCTGGAGGGCCAAACACCATTCAGGTTCCGTACTGCCTCTAATAAATATGGCTGCGCTGCATTTCTATGCACCGCCCCCATGGTATGCAGATGTATCTCATGCATATTCATTAGGGACAGCATGAAAACCTGAACAGTGTTTGGCCCTCCAGGACTGGAGTTGGGAACCTCTGCCCTAGAGCAGCGGCCAACAGGGGCAGACACACCCGCACCCACAGGCTCCATTATCCCAAGCCTCCTGGAGAGGCAGGATGTTGGTCCCTGCGTGCATCTCCCAATACTAGCACTTGCATACCTTAGCAATGCCACCCTAAACATGGGAAAACTGTATACAGCTATCAAAAGGTTTCTATGATAACTGGCAGATAGCAATTCCTACATTAAGCACAATTGGCTGATTGAGCTGCATCATAGCAATCTTTCTGATGTCTGTGGAGTGTGTCTCAAGTCTGGTGTCTGACAGAGTCACCCCAACAGTATTGTGTACCATAGCTATGCCTGCACTGTGCCCAGGACTGGTGTGGTGGTCAGGGCTGCCAAACACCTCTATAGTTGCACAATGCTGGCATAGGTGTGTGGAGTGTGTGTCTATCTATCCAGTGTGTGGTGGCTGCCAACACCCTCCACAGCCCGAACTGCTAGCACTGTTGCCAGTATTGGCCTGCCAATGTGCATAATGAGGAACAAGGTACTGTGGGAATAGCCTGGATAGGGTGGCCTGGCCTGGCTGCATCTGCACAGGGCATAGGGCAATGGCTCAGACATTGTAGTGCCCGGCCACCACCTGCACGGACAGGGTGGCCACAGCATGTCCTGCTGGGAGGTCACTCTCACCCTGACTGAGCAGTGACCATGGCATGGCTAGGTTCCCCCATAGGGCTATATAGCTTTTCTTTCATGTGATGTTTATGGGTTTTCTTGTGGGGCCCAATCACTGATTTATCTGCTTGGTGTGTATGCTGACATCCCAGTACATGCATTTCCTCCAGGAACATGCACTAGTTAGCAGTCTGTCTGCAGTTATTATGTTTCTGGCTGTAACACTTTGCGGGGTGCAGTGGCTGGAGGCTTGCTGCTGGAGAATGTCAGATAGTGGTGGGAGGCAGCTGAGCATTTCCAGGCCTACTGTCTGTCTGCCTTGCCTTATGGATGTGTACAGATTGGCATTGACTGCCCTGTAGGGTGTCTGTTCTCCAGCAGGACTGGGGTTGATGGTCCCCTCTACTACCACCATTGCAGGGAGGTAGAATGTGGATCTGTTGGTGGGAGTCAAATTTTTTAAATCTATTATATGAAGAGATTTCCTTGGTGTTCTTTGTTGGAGAGGTGTCTAGTTTAGAAATGAAATGTATGAGGTAGTGATGTAACCATGGGACTGGTTGAATATTTATAATGGATATATTTCCGTTCTGAGACCAGGATTTAGGGTAGAAGATAAGGTCAAGAATGTTGTCCTTTGAGTGTGTTGCAGTTTGGATTTTTTGTTCATATCCAATGTCTTCCATTGCTTGAAGGAAGGATGTGCATTGTACATTATTTAGAGATACAAGGTTGAAGTCACCTAAGTTCTTTGCCTGGTGCGGCCATAAAGCATGCGGTTTCGATTATGTTGTCTAGTGCACTGGGTTCAGCAGAAAGTGGTCTGTATATGAGGGTTATTGTAAGATTTCTTGTGCTGATGATTAACATGTCTGAGGCCTTGTTACTTAAGGAGGATATTTGTTAGGCTCCGAGTGCTGTTTTGAATAAGATTACTACTCCTCCGCCCTTTTTGTTAAGTCTTGCACAGTGGTATATATTGTATTCTGGGGCTTTCAGTTGGTTGAAGATTACCGTGTCCGTGTTGTAGAGCCATGTTTCGGTTAGGCATATGAAGTCTGCTTTAGAGTCCTTCAGAAGGTCTTGTATGATGGTGATTTTCTTCTTTAGTGATCTTGCATTTATTAGAAACCGTTTTAATGGTTCAGGGTGTTCTTTCCGGTGTGGTTTGGGGGTTGCATCGGGATGGTTGTGTTTTTATTGGTATGAGTCGAGGTGGACTTCGGTATTGGAAGTAGAGAGAGGGGTATATTGTACCAATCTCTCTTTGTTTGAATTGATAGGGTATTATTGGTATGGGTCGAGGTGGTCTTGGGTATTGGAAGTAGAGAGAGGGGTATATTGTACCAATCTCTCTTTGTTTGAATTGATAGGGTATTATTGGTATAGGTCGAGGTGGTCTTGGGTAATGGAAGTAGAGAGAGGGGTATATTGTACCAATCTCTCTTTGTTTGAATTGATAGGGTATTATTGGTATGAGTCGAGGTGGTCTTGGGTATTGGAAGTAGAGAGAGGGGTATATTGTACCAATCTCTCTTTGTTTGAATTGATAGGGTATTATTGGTATGAGTCGAGGTGGTCTTGGGTATTGGAAGTAGAGAGAGGGGTATATTGTACCAATCTCTCTTTGTTTGAATTGATAGGGTATTATTGGTATGGGTCGAGGTGGTCTTGGGTAATGGAAGTAGAGAGAGGGGTATATTGTACCAATCTCTCTTTGTTTGAATTGATAGGGTATTATTGGTATGAGTCGAGGTGGTCTTGGGTATTGGAAGTAGAGAGAGGGGTATATTGTACCAATCTCTCTTTGTTTGAATTGATAGGGTATTATTGGTATGGGTCGAGGTGGTCTTGGGTATTGGAAGTAGAGAGAGGGGTATATTGTACCAATCTCTCTTTGTTTGAATTGATAGGGTATTATTGGTATGAGTCAAGGTGGTCTTGGGTATTGGAAGTAGAGAGAGGGGTATATTGTACCAATCTCTCTTTGTTTGAATTGATAGGGTATTATTGGTATAGGTTGTTGAGGCTGGTAATATGATAGGGAATTGGTTTGCTTGAATGAGTTGCAGATCAGAAGGCTGCTGAGATTGCCAACATTATTACAGTTGTAGCAGATCAGAAGGCTGCTGAGATTGCCAACATTATTACAGTTGTAGCAGATCAGAAGGCTGCTGAGATTGCCAACATTATTACAGTTGTAGCAGATCAGAAGACTGCAGAGATTGCCGACATTATTACAGTTGTAGCTGTTACAATTTGTTTTAGAGGGATGCAATGATTTACAGTGTGTCCTAGTGGAACAGTAGTTTCAAGGTAGTCCAATGTAAAAGCAGTTTTAGAGATACAATATGATGCAGAGTGATGCAATGTGGTCAGTAGTGATAATAGGTCAGTGCAGCAATAAGTAAGCATTGACCGAGTTGAGTTTTGGTATGAGTGTTGGACTATGCAGTAGTAAGTGTGTTGCAGTAAACAGCTTAAATACAGAACTGCGTGCGAACTTACATGAGTTTCATGACAAGCTTTGCAGGGCAACTGGTGGGCCTGCGCCCCAGGCGTGGGCGCACCTTCATGCCCTTACTTTTGAATGAGTGATCAGCGCCTGATAGGTCCTGACGGTGGGGAGTGGGGAGGAGCTCACCTGCCGCCTCCCTTCTGCTGTGGCCGATCGGTTGCTGTGGGCAGCTGGAGCAATTCTTTCTTCATGCCCTTACTTTTGAATGAGAGATCGGTGCCTGATAGGTCCTGACGGTGGGGTGTGGGGAGGAGCTCACCTGCTGCCTCCCTTCTGCTGCGGTTGATCGGGTGCTGTGGGCAGCTGGAGCAGTTCTTTCTTTGTACCCTTACTTCGGCACCTGATAGGTCCCGGTGGTGGGGAGTGGGGAGGAGCTCACCTGCCCGCTCCCTTCTGCTATGGCCAATTGGGTGCTGTGTGCAGCTGGAGCAGTTCTTTCTTTGCGCCCTTACTTTTGAATCAGCAATTGGTGCCTGATAGGTTCCGGCGGTGGGGAGCAGGGAGGAACTCACCTGCCCTCTCCCTTCTGCTGCGGCCAATCAGGTGCTGTGGGCAGTTGGAGCAGTTCTTTCTTCACGCCATGAACGATCGGCTCCTGATAGGTCCCGGCGGTGGGAAGCAGGGAGGAGCTCACTTGCCTGCTCCCTTCTGCTATGGCCGATCGGGTGCTGTGTGCTGGACTGGCCAGGATGGGTCTGCTTTGGAGGTAGAGTGAATGGCTGAGACATTGTAGTGCCCTGCCCGTCTGCTACGTGCATGGCCTGGGAGGCCACAGCATGTCATAGAAACATAGAAAAATGATGACAGAAAAAACCACATGGACTATCTAGTCTGGCCTTCCATATCAGCAATTACAAGAGTCCCCTTTTTCCTTTAGAGATCCTCTGTGTTTGTCCCATACTTTTTTGAATGCAGATACTGTCCTCATCTCTATCACCTCCATTGGAAGACTATTTCATTGACCCACTACTCTTTCCATAAAGAAATATTTCTAGTCTTGAAGGACTAGAAAGGGGGACTGTTACTTCTGGAGAGAAATCTGCAACTGAGAGTATATACTTCTGGTAATTTTCTAAAAAGAATTCTTTGTATTAAAGCTACTTAATCTGTGAACCCACTGTTTTTTGTTGGATCAGTTAGGGCCTAGTAGCAGCAATTAAAGTTTGAATTTAAAACACAGAGGAGAGCTTTCTGGTTACATTTCATACCCAGCAGAGAGCTTGTAGTTTAAATTTAATAGTCACTCAGGGCCAAGTAACAGCAAAGTACTTTTAGTTTAGATTTAACACACAGAAGAGAGCTTTCTGGTTAAATTTAGTACCCAGCATAGAGCTTGTAGTTTAAATTTCATAAGAAGTTAGAGCCTAGCAGCAGCTAAGAGCTATAATTTAAATCAAATCCGAATTTAGCTTACCTCAGCAGCACAAGACAGGGTACTGTGTAGCAGCCCTCTTTTAATAAGTGTTATTTCCATCCCTCCCTCCCCACACCCACCCTCCCCTGGGATAATCATACCTTTATAGTTACTTACACATCTTAAAAGACAGGAGGTGCTTTCAGGTGAGGCTCATTACCCAAATCAGTCATACACTAAGGACCTGAGATTAATTAAGCTTCAGGTGAACAAGGTATATTAAACGTATTAGGTACAGTTTTATTGGTATAAATACCCATAGCAACCCCTAGTAAGTAAGAACTTAAAGATCTAGACACAAACTTAAAACTAAGATGCAGACAGCAGTCCAGCAGCGGGATGGGGGCTTTCCAGACTTTTGCATTGAGTGTCACATGTATGATTTTCTCCCAGTTGGTGAGAAGTCTTACGTGTGCACTAGGTGCAAGGAGCTCTTTTCTCTCAGGGAACAAGTCCGTTCTCTAGAGGCTAAAGTAGCAGACTTGGAAAACATAAGACAGACAGAGAGGTACATAGACGAGACCAACAGGGACATAGTCCTGAAGTCCCACCTCCAGTCTGGCAGCACCCCTGTTGCCATGGAGGAGAGAGGTCACGTGACAGGACAGCATCACCCTGGTGTGGCAGGAAGTGATCCTGTAACTAGGACCTGTCCTCCAGGTGATGTAAAACCCTCTTGCACCGAGGAAGTTTCTCCAGGGCCATGTGCCCATGAGGGAAGGGTTAGGACAGCCGTTATAGTTGGTGATTCGATCATTAGGCATGTAGATAGCTGGGTGGCTGGTGGACGTGAGGATCGCCTGGTAATATGCCTGCCTGGTGCAAAGGTAGCGGACCTCACGCGCCACCTAGATAAGTTCTTAAATAGTGCTGGGGAGGAGTCTGCTGTCTTGGTACATGTCGATACCAATGACATAGGAAAATGTGGTAGGGAGGTTCTGGAGGCAAAATTTAGGCTTTTAGGTAGGAAGTTGAAATCCAGAACTTCCAGGGTAGCATTCTCCGAAATGCTTCCTGTTCCACGCGCAGGACCCAAAAGGCAGGCAGAGCTCCGGAGTCTCAATGCATGGATGAGACAATGATGCAGAGATGAGGGTTTTGGATTTGTTGGGAACTGGGGAACATTCTGGGGAAAGGAGGGGCTCTTCCGAAGGGATGGGCTTCACCTTAACCGGGATGGAACCAGGCTGCTGGCATTAACCTTTAAAAAGGAGATAGAGCAGCTTTTAAACTAGATATTAGGGGAAAGCCGACAGTCGCCCAAGAGCGGATGGTTCAGAAGAATGTATCCTTGAAGGATACTACCAAAAGCAGAGAGGTTCCACAAAAGAGTAAAGTAGCCCAAATGCCCTCAAGTATGGAGCAGACAGAGCTTAAAGATCCCAATTTACCCATGTCTAACAATAGCCAAATTAACATGAATAAAATACATTCTCTAAAATGCTTGTATGCAAATGCTAGAAGTCTAAAGAATAAGATGGGAGAGTTAGAATATATAGCGGTAAATGAAAGGTTAGATATGATTGGAATATCAGAGACATGGTGGAAGGAGGACAACCAGTGGGACACTCTGATACCTGGGTACAAACTATATCGTAATGATAGAGCTGATCAAATTGGTGGAGGGGTTGCGCTCTATGTTAGAGAGGGCATTGACTCAGAAAGGATTAAAGTTTTGCAGGAAACAAAATCTGCTGTAGAATCTATATGGATTGAAATTCCATGTAAAAGGGGGAAGGCAATGGCAGTGGGGGTGTACTATCGAGCACCTGGCCAGAATGACCAAATAGATGATGAAATGCGCAAAGAAATCAAGGAAGCTAACAAAAGTTACAGCACAGTAATAATAATGGGTGATTTCAATTACCCCGGTATCGACTGGGTCAGTGTCACGTCAGGACATGCTAGAGAGATAAAGTTCCTAGATGAAATAAATGACTGCTTCTTGGAACAGCTGGTTCATGAACCGACCGGAGGGGAAGCCATATGCTCATAAACCATTCCTATCCATAGATTGCTCATAAACCATTCCTCAAAGAATCCTGTTACATATGTAAATAGTTGTTTTGCATGTCTCCCTAAGTTATCCAAGTTGTATTTCCCTGTTCTATGTAAAAACCAATATGTAAAAACTAAGTTATCCAAGTTGTATTTCCCTGTTCCATGTAAAAACCAATACTTGTTATTTATGGTTCTTTGTTCCATGTAAACCGCGCTGATGCTAAAGAGTGCGGTATATAAGAAAATTAAAATAAATAAAATAAAATAAATAAATAAAATAGACCTGGTCCTTAGTGGAACACCAGATCTAGTGCAAGAGATAAGGGTGTTGGGGCCACTTGGCAATAGTGATCATAGCATGATCGCCTTTGATTTAATTAGTGGAGGAGGGATAGTAAGGAAATCCACAGTACTACCTTTTAACTTTCGAAAGGGAGACTATGATAAAATGAGGAAAACAGTTAAGAAAAAACTAAAAGGAGCAGTTGCGAAGGTTAAAGACATACATCAAGCTTGGGTGTTGTTGAAAAATACTATCATGGAAGCCCAGACCAGCTGTATTCCACGCTTTAAGAAAAGTGGAAGGAAGTCCAAAAAACTGCCAGCATGGTTTAAAGGTGAGGTCAGAGAGGCTGTTGTTGCCAAAAAAGCATCTTTCAGGAAATGGAAAAAAGAGCCAAACGACGAAACCTGGAAACAGCACAAGCACTGGCAAGTCAAATGCAAGGCATTGATAAGGCAGGCAAAGAGAGAATTTGAGAAGAAGCTTGCTGCGGAAGCAAAAATGCGAAATAAAGACCTTTTCAAGTACATTCGTAGCAAAAAACCTGTGAGAGAGTCAGTTGGTCCATTAGATGATAAAGGGGTTAAAGGAGCACTAAGAGGCGACAAGGCGATAGCGGAGAGACTGAATGAATTCTTTGCTTCGGTCTTTACTGAGGAAGATGTAGGGATGTTACCCATGACTGAAGTGGTATTTAAAGATGCGGAAGAATTGAAGGAAATATTGATATATCGGGAAGATGTCTTACAACTATTAGATAAACTGAAGAGTAGCAAATCACCTGGGCCGGATGGTATACATCCAAGGGTGTTGAAAGAACTGAAATATGAGATTGCAGAACTGCTATCAGTAATCTGTGAACTATCATTAAAATCATCTCTAATACCTGAAGATTGGAGGATCGCCAATGTAACACCAATTTTTAAAAAGGGTTCCAGGGGTGATCCGGGGAACTACAGACCGGTGAGCCTGACGTCAGTACCGGGAAAAATGGTAGAAACCATCATAAAGAATAAAATTACTCAGCATGTAGATAGTCACAACCTAATGGGAGACAGCCAACATGGCTTTGGACAAGGAAGATCTTGTCTTACTAATCTGTTATGTTTTTTTGAAGGAGTGAATAAACAGGTGGACAAAGGTGAGTCGGTTGATATTGTGTATCTGAACTTTCAGAAAGCCTTTGACAAGGTCCCTCATCAGAGACTTTTGGCAAAACTAAAGAGTCATGGGATAGGAGGCAGTGTACTATTGTGGATCAGGAACTGGTTAAAAGATAGAAAGCAGAGGGTAGGGCTAAATGGCCAATTTTCCCAATGGAGAAAGGTGAATAGTGGTGTACCCCAGGGATCTGTGCTGGGTCCGCTGCTTTTTGACATATTCATAAATGACCTGGGAAGTGGAATAACGAGTGAGGTTATCAAATTTGCAGATGACACAAAACTATTTAAAGTTGTTAAAACCCAAGAGGATTGTGAAAAATTGCAAGAGGATCTTGATAAATTGGAAGACTGGGCATCAAAATGGCTGATGAAATTTAATGTGGACAAGTGCAAGGTTATGCACCTAGGGAAGAACAACCCAAACTATGGTTACACGATGCAAGGTTCCACATTAGGAACCACCACCCAGGAAAAAGATTTAGGCGTCATTGTGGATACCATGTTAAAACCCTCGGCCCAGTGTGCAGCAGCGGCCAAGAGAGCAAATAGAATGCTAGGTATGATAAGGAAAGGAATGGAAAATAAAACAAAAGATATTATAATGCCTCTATATCGTTCCATGGTGAGACCGCACCTTGAATATTGTGTGCAGTTCTGGTCGCCGTATCTTAAAAAGGATATAGCGATTTTAGAAAAGGTACAGAGAAGAGCCACCAAAATGGTAAAGGGGATGGAAGGATACTCCTATGAAGAAAGGCTAAAAAGGTTAGGGCTCTTTAACCTGGAAAAGAGACGGCTGAGGGGAGATATGATAGAAGTCTATAAATTAATGGCATTGTGGAACTTGTGTCTCTTGGGGAAACTGCTAGGTACATATGACCTAGATTGGCCACTGTTGGAAACAGAATACTGGGCTTGATGGACCTTGGTCTGACCCAGTATGGCATATCTTATGTTCTTATATTCTTATGCATGGAAATGCCCCAGCCAGCTGTCTTCAATGGGCACTGTGGGGAATTGAACCCATGATCTCTGCACAAGTGTCTTAACCATTGTGCTATGGCTCCGTTCCTGTTATTTGCACATCAGCGCGCCACTTATCCCTCCCACTATTGGATTGCCCCCTCACACATCAGCGCGCCGCCTTCTGCCCACCGGCTCGCCGCCTTCTGTTGCCCACATTTATCAGCGCACTGCCTTCTGCCGCCAAAACTTAACAATGCGCCGCCATCTGCCGCCCACACTAAACAGTGCGCCGCCTCATGCCGTAATAAAAATAACAGTGCGCCACCTTCTGCCGCCCAGAATTAATATGCCTCCTAAACCACTGTTGCCCATAAATGTTGATGCCTCAGCTGGTCTTTTTTGTTGAGCGCAATGGGGGTTTGAACCTCTGGCCCCTGCACCATTGGTCAGTGTCTTCACCGTTGTACTACGACTCTATTGTTTGGTTTTGCAGCAGCGCACCACTTAGCCTTCCCACGCGCTAATGTGGGCCCCGCACATTAGCGCGACGCACACACGTACGGTCCGGTTTTTTGCTTTTTTCTGCCTGGCCCGCCCACTCCTTATATGGCACCAGCACACTGACTGCATTGTATTTCATTACAGTTCTTGCAAGTTTCTTCTTTATTATAAATGCAACACCATTTCTTCTTTCTTTCTGTTTCAAATAATGCTCACATCATAGAACATTTCATAACTTGCCAATATTTAGGAAAAAACCTCTTAATGTTCTATAATGTGAGCATTATTCAAAGCACAGATACACAATGGTGTTCCCATTGTTTCTAATGACATGGTGAAAACGGGGTCTATAGGAATGTGCTAGCCCAGCACTCTTGTTCTCTTGGGACATGTACCCACAAATGGAATCAATTTAGAAAAAGATGGGTACTAAGCAGAAACCCTTTTGAACACTGACAGAACAGAACTTATTTGTGGAATGTGTTCATCCTTCTCTTTAGTGAACCAAGTCAAAACCTAACTCTATTATATGAAAAGATAAAATTCAAAATGAATACAAAGAACTAACTGTATTGTTAGCAAGAAATTGCCAATATATAAATCATGAGCAGGCAATACAAGCGGAAAATTACAAATGTGTGATCGTACATAAGTGGTCATTTGTGTGCGGGATGTCAGGAAATTGAATTAAGTTCAAAACTTTACAAACAAAAAAACTTTTTTATGTGTTCTATCTTACCACTATGCTTCAAAATGCCGAAAAAGGTAATGCCAGAGCTTCCAATGTAACATAATCTTAAAAAGCGATAGCAGAAAGGAGGAGGGAGAGAGGGAGGAGGAGGAAGCGTTTTACTTTAACTTGTCCTCTCACAGGGGAAGCAACCAAAAAGAGACAAAGAAGGGAATAAAACTGGAACAATTGTATCACTTGTGTGAGGCTAATAGCTTGCAAGTCATGTTGCAAGGTATATGACCAGAATATTAAAAGCTAGGGGGAGGAACAATCTGATGTATACACAGTAAAGCAAAGTGAACCAGCAGACCACCCGCCAAACTAAGATGCCCAAATGACACATCATACACCAAATTTGAGAACAAGTATCACTGGCATTGATCAAGCCAAAAAATAACTGTCCCCTTATCTATGATCAGTGTGAAAGGTATTTCAAAGAAAGACATAACTTGCCAAAGGTGGAGCCAGGGGCGGCTCAAGGCAGTCTGCTGCCTGAGGTGAAGAATGAGAAGGCGCCCCCCCCCATCACCTTAGAGGGGGCGGGGCTTTTTCAGAAATCCAATCAGTGACTGAACCAAATCAAAAAGCCGATTAGATTATATGGAGGAAATTCAAGATGTTTGCACACAAGGCCATATCGAACTGTAATTGTGCCTTATGCGACTTGCAACTCGGGCGCACACCCCCCTCTTCCCCCATACCTCCATCCAGCGCCGCCTGCTCTTTCCCTGCTGCTGCCTCCCTCTGTTTTTCACGGCGGCGCTAGCAGCAGGGAAAGAGCAGGCAGCACTGGAGGGAGGTATGGGGAGGAGGAGGGGGGCATGCACCCAATCTGAAAGGCGCCGGCACTCTAAGCAGATCTGTCCCTCCCTGCTCTGACATCGTGTCAGAGGAGGGAGGGAACAGACCTGCTTAAAGTGCTGCAAAAAGGCTTTGGGAGCGCATTTCGGCTGCCTGCTATTGTCCTGCCAGCATCCAGCAGGGCAACAGCAGAGAGCCAAAATGCGCCCCCCCAAGCCTTTGTGCCCTGTGCGGCTGCACCGCTTGCGCAGGGCTAGGTACGGTCCTGTTTGCACACTAAGGAACTAAAAGACAGCAAGAACCAACAGCACAGTTTATAAAACTAAATTATAACCCATTTTTTTTGTTATAAACTGCGCTATGGTTCTCCCTTTTTCTTTTTCAACATATAAATTTGCATCCACAGTAGGTGCAGAGCAGAACCAGGACATTCACCCACAGAACTAAATATTAAAAAAATAAAATCTGATTCTGATCATCTCACTAACAACAACAACAACAACCACTATTCTCCAGTACCAGGCATATTGTGAACTAATAAAAAACCTTACAACAAAAATCAAACTTACCATACCATATTAGCACAAACTTCCAAAAGTCACATAAGGAGCCCATCCAAAATAAGCATCACTGTCAATACTACAGTGGGTCCTGGAACATCCATACACCTATTTGAAAAGCTGAACAAGTCAAATTACTAGTATAGTATAGATCTTTATATACAAACTGCATGTTAACAGAACACCTGACCTCAGTCACACACGCACAACATCGACCTTCACCAAGTACAGAATAAGTAACCACAATCTAAAGTAAAAATAAAAATATGTAGACAAAATTTAAACTGAAACCCCAAGAAGCCAGAGTCCACATGCAGTGCAACATCAGATAAATAAGAGATGCAGTTCCCCAATACTGTGTAAAATATAAAAATAGCATAAAGTCCAATCACCAAAATTAAATAAAATTATTTTTTCTACCTTTGTTGTCTGAGCATTTTATTCTCTGATCATGCTGGTCCCAATCTGAGGCTTCTGCTTTCCTGTCTTCTCTTAGCTCTCTTTCTGTGGTCTATGGTCCATGGTCCATCTGCCATTTCTTATCTCTTCTTTTGTTTTCTTCACTTCCTTCCATCAGCCTATTTCCAGTTTCAGTAACCCTCCCCAGTATCAGTCCCCTTTCCAGTCCTCCCCTCCCAGTACCTTCCAATGTCAACCACCTTGCATTCCCATGACTGCCACTTGTGTCCATTCCCTTCCAGTCCCCCTCCTTTCCCACTATCCAGTCCCTTCTAGTCCAAATACCATCCCAGGTATCAGCTCAGGTTCACTCTCAGTGCCACCCCCAGTCAGCTCCCTTCCAGCCACCCTACCCTCTGTCCATCTCTCTTCCGGTGCCATTCACATGTCAGCTCCCTTCCAGCCTCCTCCCTATTACCCAGCTACCTACCACTCCCATCCCCAAGTGTCAGCTCCCTTCCAGTCCCCCTTCGGTACATTCCAGGTGTCAGCTCCTTCCCAGCCCCCTCCTTCCCCTCCTTCCCTTCCTGCCCCATCCTTCCCCTGGCAGACCCTCTCAGTATCCACTCCAGTCGTATTCTACCATCCCCCCCCCCACATCAGCCCATTTGTAGCCCTAGCCCCTAGTTTTCTTCCAGAGCCAGCAGCACTCTCCTCCCATCCCCTATTAGCCCATTTCTTGTCCCAGCCCATTTCTTGTTAAGAACATAAGATATGCCATACTGGGTCAGACCAAGGTCCATCAAGCCCAGTATTCTGTTTCCAACAGTGGCCAATCTAGGTCATATGTACCTAGCAGTTTCCCCAAGAGACACAAGTTCTGCAATGCTTGTACTGAGTCAAGCATTGATATCTTCGGTCACTTCTTAATAATGGTTTATGGACTTTTCCTCCAGGAACTTGTCCAAACCTTTTTTAAACCCAGCTACACTAACAGCCTTTACTACATCCTCCGGTAACAAATTCCAGAGTTTGATTACACATTGAGTGAAAAAATATTTTCTTTTATTAGTCTTAAATAGTTTACCCTGTAGCTTCATTGCATGTCCCCTAGTCTTTCTATATTCTGATAAGGTAAACAATCGATCTACGTTTACCCGTTCCACTCCGTTCATTAATTTATAGACTTCTATCATATCTCCCCTCAGCCGTCTCTTTTCCAGGTTAAAGAGCCCTAACCTTTTTAGCCTTTCTTCATAGGAGTATCCTTCCATCCCCTTTACCTTGGTGGCTCTTCTCTGTACCTTTTCTAAAATCGCTATATCCTTTTTAAGATACGGCGACCAGAACTGCATTGTTCTATCCCCTTTATCAGCCCACCCCAGTCCTAGCCCCCCAATCAGTCCATTACCAGTCGTAACCCTCCAATAAGTCAATTTTCAGTCCTAGCACCCTAATCAGCCCATTTCCTGTCCTAGTCTCCCCCATAGCCCATTACCAGTCCTAACCCCCCCCATCAGCCCATTTCCAGTTCTAAACTCCATCAGTCCATTTCCAGTCCTAGCCCTCCCCTGATAGCCCATTACCAGTCCTAGCCCCCTCCGATCAGCCCATTTCCAGTCCTAAGCTCCCATCAGCCCATTTCCAGTTCTAACCCCCCCCCGATAGCCCATTATCAGTCCTAACCTCCCTCCTGATAAGTCCATTTCCAGTTCTAAACCCCCATCAGTCGATTTCCAGTCCTAACCCCCCCATCAGCCCATCTACAGTTCTAACCCCCCATAGGCCATTAACAGTCCTAGCCCCCCTCCCAATCAGTCCATTTCCAGTACTAACCCCCCCATCAGCCCATTTCCAGTTCTAAACCCCATCAGTCCATTTCCAGTCCTAGCCCTCCCCGATAGCCCATTCCCAGTCCTAGCCCTCCCCTGATAGCCCATTACCAGTCCTAAGGCCCCATCAGCCCATTTCCAGTTCTACCCCCCCCGATAGTCCATTATCAGTCCTATCCCCCTCCTGATCAGTCCATTTCCAGTTCTAAACCTCCATCAGTCGATTTCCAGTCCTAACCCCCCCATCAGCCCATTTCCAGTTCTAACCCCCCAGCCCATTAACAGTCCTAGCCCCCTCCCAATCAGCCCATTTCCAGTACTAACCCTCCATCAGCCCATTTCCAGTTCTAAACCCCATCAGTCCATTTACAGTCCTAGCCCTCCCCCGATAGCCCATTACCAGTCCTAGCCCCCTCCGATCAGCCCATTTCCAATCCTAAGCCCCCATCAACCCATTTCCAGTTCTCCCACCCCAATAGCCCATTATCAGTCCTAACCCCCCTCCTGATCAGTCCATTTCCAGTTCTAAACCCCCATCAGTCGATTTCCAGTCCTAACCCCCATCAGCCCATTTACAGTTCTAACCCACCCTAGCCCATTAACAGTCCTAGCCCCCCTCCTGATCAGCCAATTTCCAGTACTAACCCTCCATAGACCATTACCAGTGCTAACCCCCCATCAGCCCATTTCCAGTTCTAACACCCCACGATAGCCCATTACCAGTCCTAGCCCCCTCCTGATCAGTCCATTTCCAGTTCTAAACCCCCATCAGTCGATTTCTAGTCCTAACCCCCCCATCAGCCCATTTCCAATTCTAACCCCCCATAGACCATTACCAGTCCTAGCCCCCCTCCCAATCAGCCCATTTCCAGTACTAACCCCCATCAGCCTATTTACAGTTCTAACCCCCCCATAGCCCATTACCATTCCTAACCCGCCCATCAGCCCATTTCCAGTTCTAAACCTCCCAATCAGTCCAGTTCCTGTCCTACCCCCCCCCCCCATCAGCCCAGTTACAGTCCTAGACCCCTCCCCCCAACCCAGGAAAATTGAAAAAAAAACCCTCTGGCATAAGAAGCAGCTGCTGCTGCTGCTCTAGTGGCGGCAGCGGCAGAATGAGGAGCCCTGCGGCCGCCCGCCTGCCCCCCCCAGAGAGCCTGCTCATTTCCCCGGCTCCACTTTTCAGAGCCACGGCGAAGGGACAGTGTTTCCCTTAACTGCGGCTCTGTTAAAGCTGAGCCCATGGCACTGATGGGAAACAGGAAATTCTGTTTCCCATTAGCACCTAGGGCTCAGCTTTAACAGAGCCGCGGTTAAGGGAAACACTGTCCCTTCGCTGCGGCTCTGCAAAGTGGAGCCGGGGAAACCAGCAGGCTCTCAGGGGGGGGCACAGTGCTCCTCATTCTGCCACTGCCGCCGCTGGAGCAGCAACGGCAGCTGCTTCTTGCACCAGAGTTTTGTTTTTTTCTTTTATTTTGAAGGCTGAGTGAGGCGGTGAAGGCGGTCTTTTTGGGGGCAATTTTGCTGCCCCCAAAAAGCCCAAAAAGCTGCCGCCTGAGGCCACCGCCTCACTTGGCCTCATTATAGAGCCTCCTATGGGTGGAGCTCACATGAACATTCGTGAAACATGCAATGTTTTTGAAACATGACTGTTATTTAAAAGGTGCATATTGACACCAAACTGAGTTTTAAGGAGGAACTTACAAGTTAGTAGCGAGCAAGTGGGACCCAAAATTGTGTTTAAAACAGGGACTCAAGGTGCCTCACATTAAAAATAGAAAGGAAGGAAGCTAAGGATAAAATAAAGATAAAATGAACAAAGCAAACAAAAATTGTAAAACAAAAATGCGCCTAATAGGAATCTAACTACAGGGAATGCCTTGAGGGGAAACAACCTTGAAAAAGGAAAAGATGTATTGATGTTTTACCATGTTTCACAGGTAAAACATAAGAAAGTGTGAAAAGGGGGTAAAAAAAATCATTTGGATGGTGATGCTAAAACGATATCTTAAAAAATGAATTAAAAAACTGGATAAAAAGATAAATATTATACTCTAAAAACGCCAAAGTTTGAATACTAATAAATAACTACTACTACTATTATTCATTTATAAAATGCTACAAGGCATACGCAGCGCTGTACAGACCACATAAAAAAGACAATCCCTGCTCATCAGAGCTTACTATCTAATCAAGACAGACAGCACAATAGAATATTAAGGGTAGAATAGGGAAGAGTGAGGAAACAAAAGGAGAACAAGGGATCAGCACCCAAAAGCAGCCTGAAAGAGGCGAGCCTTTAGCATGGAATTGAAAAGGAGGAGAGATGAAGCCTGACATACAGACTGGGGTAGTTTGTTCCAGGCATAAGGAGCAGGAAGGTGAAAGGATTGGGATCTGAAGCTATACGTGGAAGGGCAGAAAGAGGAGCAAGCCAAGAGAGGTGATCCATCCTCTGCAAAATGCCCCTTCTAGTTCTGTTGAGGCTTCACGCTCTGTCAGAGCTGGGTTCTAGGGCATTGTCTGAGGCTTCTCGCTCTGTCAGAGCTGGGTTCTAGGGCATTGTCTGAGGCTTCTCTCTCTGTCAGAGCTGGGTTCTAGGGCATTGTCTGAGGCTTCTCGCTCTGTCAGAGCTGGGTTCTAGGGTATGTCTGAGGCTTCTCGCTCTGTCAGAGCTGGATTCTATGACATTGTCTGAGGCTTCTCGCTCTGTCAGAGCTGGGTTCTAGGGCATTATCTGAGGCTTCTCGCTCTGTCAGAGCTGGGTTCTAGGGCATTGTCTGAGGCTTCTCGCTCTGTCAGAGCTGGGTTCTAGGGCATTGTCTGAGGCTTCTCGCTCTGTCAGAGCTGGGTTCTAGGGCATTATCTGAGGCTTCTCGCTCTGTCAGAGCTCGGTTCTAGGGTATGTCTGAGGCTTCTCGCTCTGTCAGAGCTGGATTCTATGACATTGTCTGAGGCTTCTCACTCTGTCAGAGCTGGGTTCTAGGGCATTATCTGAGGCTTCTCGCTCTGTCAGAGCTGGGTTCTAGGGTATGTCTGAGGCTTCTCGCTCTGTCAGAGCTGGATTCTATGACATTGTCTGAGGCTTCTCGCTCTGTCAGAGCTGGGTTCTAGGGCATTATCTGAGGCTTCTCGCTCTGTCAGAGCTGGGTTCTAGGGCATTGTTTGAGGCTTCTCGCTCTGTCAGAGCTGGGTTCTAGGGTATGTCTGAAGCTTCTCGCTCTGTCAGAGCTGGGTTCTAGGGTATGTCTGAAGCTTCTCGCTCTGTCAGAGCTGGGTTTTAGGGCATTGTCTGAGGCTTCTCTCTCTGTCAGAGCTGGGTTCTAGGGCATTATCTGAAACTTCTCGCTCTGTCAGAGCTGGGTTCTAGGGCATTGTCTGAGGCTTCTCTCTCTGTCAGAGCTGGGTTCTAGGGCATTATCTGAGGCTTCTCGCTCTGTCAGAGCTGGGTTCTAGGGCATTGTCTGAGGCTTCTCTCTCTGTCAGAGCTGGGTTCTAGGGCATTGTCTGAGGCTTCTCGCTCTGTCAGGGCTGGGTTATAGGGCATTATCTGAGGCATCTCGCTCTGTCAGATCTGGGTTCTAGGGTATGTCTGAGGCTTCTCGCTCTGTCAGAGCTGGATTCTATGACATTGTCTGAGGCTTCTCGCTCTGTCAGAGCTGGATTCTATGACATTGTCTGAGGCTTCTCGCGCTGTCAGAGCTGGGTTCTAGGGCATTATCTGAGGCTTCTCGCTCTGTCAGAGCTGGGTTCTAGGGTATGTCTGAAGCTTCTCGCTCTGTCAGAGCTGGGTTCTAGGGCATTGTCTGAGGCTTCTCGCTCTGTCAGAGCTGGGTTCTAGGGCATTGTCTGAGGCTTCTCGCTCTGTCAGAGCTCGGTTCTAGGGCATTATCTGAGGCTTCTCGCTCTGTCAGAGCTCGGTTCTAGGGTATGTCTGAGGCTTCTCGCTCTGTCAGAGCTGGATTCTATGACATTGTCTGAGGCTTCTCACTCTGTCAGAGCTGGGTTCTAGGGCATTATCTGAGGCTTCTCGCTCTGTCAGAGCTGGGTTCTAGGGTATGTCTGAGGCTTCTCGCTCTGTCAGAGCTGGATTCTATGACATTGTCTGAGGCTTCTCGCTCTGTCAGAGCTGGGTTCTAGGGCATTATCTGAGGCTTCTCGCTCTGTCAGAGCTGGGTTCTAGGGCATTGTTTGAGGCTTCTCGCTCTGTCAGAGCTGGGTTCTAGGGTATGTCTGAAGCTTCTCGCTCTGTCAGAGCTGGGTTCTAGGGTATGTCTGAAGCTTCTCGCTCTGTCAGAGCTGGGTTTTAGGGCATTGTCTGAGGCTTCTCTCTCTGTCAGAGCTGGGTTCTAGGGCATTATCTGAAACTTCTCGCTCTGTCAGAGCTGGGTTCTAGGGCATTGTCTGAGGCTTCTCTCTCTGTCAGAGCTGGGTTCTAGGGCATTATCTGAGGCTTCTCGCTCTGTCAGAGCTGGGTTCTAGGGCATTGTCTGAGGCTTCTCTCTCTGTCAGAGCTGGGTTCTAGGGCATTGTCTGAGGCTTCTCGCTCTGTCAGGGCTGGGTTATAGGGCATTATCTGAGGCATCTCGCTCTGTCAGATCTGGGTTCTAGGGTATGTCTGAGGCTTCTCGCTCTGTCAGAGCTGGATTCTATGACATTGTCTGAGGCTTCTCGCTCTGTCAGAGCTGGATTCTATGACATTGTCTGAGGCTTCTCGCGCTGTCAGAGCTGGGTTCTAGGGCATTATCTGAGGCTTCTCGCTCTGTCAGAGCTGGGTTCTAGGGTATGTCTGAAGCTTCTCGCTCTGTCAGAGCTGGGTTCTAGGGCATTATCTGAGGCTTCTAGCTCTGTCAGAGCTGGGTTCTAGGGCATTGTCTGAGGCTTCTTGCTCTGTCAGAGATGGGTTCTAGGGTATGTCTGAAGCTTCTCTCTCTGTCAGAGCTGGGTTCTAGGGTATGTCTGAAGCTTCTCGCTCTGTCAGAGCTGGGTTTTAGGGCATTGTCTGAGGCTTCTCGCTCTGTCAGAGCTGGGATCTAGGGCATGTCTGAGGCTTCTCGCTCTGTCAGCGCTGGGTTCTAGGGCATGTCTGAGGCTTCTCGCTCTGTCAGAGCTGGGTTCTAGGGCATTGTCTGAGGCTTCTCGCTCTGTTAGAGCTGGGTTCTAGGGCATTGTCTGAGGCTTCTCGCACTGTCAGAGCTGGGTTCTAGGGCATTGTCTGAGGCTTCTCGTTCTGTCAGAGCTGGGTTCTAGGGCATTGTCTTAGGCTTCTCGCTCTGTCAGAGCTGGATTCTAGGACATGTATGAGGCTTCTTGCTCTGTCAGACCTGGGTTCTAGGTCATTGTCTGAGGCTTCTTGCTCTGTCAGTGCTGGGTTCTAGGGTATGTCTGAGGCTTCTCGCTCTGTTAGAGCTGGGTTCTAGGGTATGTCTGAGGCTTCTCGCTCTGTCAGAGCTGGGTTCTAGGGCATTGTCTGAGGCTTCTCGTTCTGTCAGAGCTGGGTTCTAGGGCATTGTCTGAGACTTCTCGCTCTGTTAGAGCTGGATTCTAGGACATGTCTGAGGCATCTCGCTCTGTCAGAGCTGGATTCAAGGGCATGTCTGAGGCTTCTTGCTCTGTCAGAGCTGGGTTCTAGGTCATTGTCTGAGGCTTCTCGCTCTGTCAGAGCTGGGTTCGAGGGCATTGTCTGAGGCTTCTCGCTTTGTCAGCGCTGGGTTCTAGGGCATTGTCTGAGGCTTCTTGCTCTGTCATAGCTGGGTTCTAGGGCATTGTCTGAGGCTTCTTGCTCTGTCAGAGCTGGGTTCTAGGGCATGTCTGAGGCTTCTCGCTCTGTCATAGCTGGGTTCTAGGGCATTGTCTGAGTCTTCTCGCTCTGTCAGAGTTGGGTTCTAGGGCATGTCTGAGGCTTCTCACTCTGTCAGAGCTGGGTTCTAGGGCATTGTCTAAGGCTTCTCGCTCTGTCAGAGCTGAGTTCTGTGGCATTGTCTGAGGCTTCTCGCTCTGTCAGAGCTGGGTTCTAGGGCATTATCTGAGGCTTCTCGCTCTGTCAGCGCTGGGTTCTAGGTCATTGTCTGAGGCTTCCCACTCTGTCAGCGCTGGGTTCTAGGGCATTGGCTGAGGCTTCTTGCTCTGTCAGAGCTGGGTTCTAGGTCATTGAGGCTTCTTGCTCTGTCAGAGCTGGGTTCTTGGGCATTGTCTGAGGCTTCTTGCTCTGTCAGAGCTGGGTTCTAGGGCATTGTCTGAGGCTTCTTACTCTGTCAGATCTGGGTTCTAGGGCATGTCTGATGCTTCTCGCTCTGTCAGAGCTGGGTTCTAGGGCATTGTCTGAGTCTTCTCGTTCTGTCAGAGCTGGGTTCTAGGGCATGTCTGAGGCTTCTCGCTCTGTCAGAGCTGGGTTCTAGGGCATTCTCTGAGGCTTCTCGCTCTGTCAGAGCTGGGTTCGAGGGCATTGTCTGAGGCTTCTCGCTTTGTCAGCGCTGGGTTCTAGGGCATTGTCTGAGGCTTCTTGCTCTGTCAGAGCTGGGTTCTAGGGCATTGTCTGAGGCTTCTTGCTCTGTCAGAGCTGGGTACTAGGGCATGTCTGAGGCTTCTCGCTCTGTCATAGCTGGGTTCTAGGGCATTGTCTGAGTCTTCTTGCTCTGTCAGAGTTGGGTTCTAGGGCATGTCTGAGGCTTCTCGCTCTGTCAGAGCTGGGTTCTAGGGCATTGTCTAAGGCTTCTCGCTCTGTCAGAGCTGAGTTCTGTGGCATTGTCTGAGGCTTCTCGCTCTGTCAGAGCTGGGTTCTAGGGCATTATCTGAGGCTTCTCGCTCTGTCAGCGCTGGGTTCTAGGTCATTGTCTGAGGCTTCTCGCTCTGTCAGCGCTGGGTTCTAGGGCATGTCTGAGGCTTCTCGCTCTGTCAGAGCTGGGTTCTAGGGCATTCTCTGAGGCTTCTCGCTCTGTCAGAGCTGGGTTCGAGGGCATTGTCTGAGGCTTCTCGCTTTGTCAGAGCTGGGTTCTTGGGCATTGTCTGAGGCATCTTGCTCTGTCAGAGCTGGGTTCTAGGGCATTGTCTGAGGCTTCTTACTCTGTCAGATCTGGGTTCAAGGGCATGTCTGAGGCTTCTCGCTCTGTCAGAGCTAGGTTCTAGGGCATTGTCTGAGTCTTCTCGTTCTGTCAGAGCTGGGTTCTAGGCATGTCTGAGGCTTCTCGCTCTGTCAGAGCTGGGTTCTAGGGCATTGTCTGAGGCTTCTCGCTCTGTCAGATCTGGGTTCTAGGGCATTGTCTGAGTCTTCTCGTTCTGTCAGAGCTGGGTTCTAGGGCATGTCTGAGGCTTCTCGCTCTGTCAGAGCTGGGTTCTAGGGCATTGTCTGAGGCTTCTCGCTCTGTCAGAGCTGAGTTCTATGGCATTGTCTGAGGCTTCTCGCTCTGTCAGAGCTGGGTTCTAGGGTATGTCTGAGGCTTCTCGCTCTGTCAGAGATGGGTTCTAGGGCATGTCTGAGGCTTCTCGCTCTGTCAGAGCTGGGTTCTAGGGCATGTCTGAGGCTTCTCGCTCTGTCAGAGCTGGGTTCTAGGGCATGTCTGAGGCTTCTCGCTCTGTCAGAGCTGGGTTCTAGGGCATGTCTGAGGCTTCTAGCTCTGTCAGAGCTGGGTTCTAGGGTATGTCTGAGGCTTCTCGCTCTGTCAGAGCTGGGTTCTAGGGCATGTCTGAGGCTTCTCGCTCTGTCAGAGCTGGGTTCTAGGGCATGTCTGAGGCTTCTCGCACTGTCAGAGCTGGGTTCTAGGGCATGTCTGAGGCTTCTCGCTCTGTTAGAGCTGGGTTCTAGGGTATGTCTGAGGCTTCTCGCTCTGTCAGAGCTGGGTTCTAGGGCATGTCTGAAGCTTCTCGCTCTGTCAGAGCTGGGTTCTAGGGCATGTCTGAGGCTTCTCTCTCTGTTAGAGCTGGGTTCTAGGGCATTGTCTGAGGCTTCTTGCTCTGTCAGAGCTGGGTTCTAGGTCATTGTCTGAGGCTTCTCGCTCTGTCAGCGCTGGGTTCTAGGGCATTGGCTGAGGCTTCTTGCTCTGTCAGAGCTGGGTTCTAGGTCATTGTCTGAGGCTTCTTGCTCTGTCAGAGCTGGGTTCTTGGGCATTGTCTGAGGCTTCTTGCTCTGTCAGAGCTGGGTTCTAGAGCATTGTCTGAGGCTTCTTACTCTGTCAGATCTGGGTTCTAGGGCATGTCTGAGGCTTCTCGCTCTGTCAGAGCTGGGTTCTAGGGCATTGTCGGAGTCTTCTCGTTCTGTCAGAGCTGGGTTCTAGGGCATGTCTGAGGCTTCTCGCTCTGTCAGAGCTGGGTTCTAGGGCATTGTCTGAGGCTTCTCGCTCTGTCAGAGCTGGGTTCTAGGGCATTGTCTGAGTCTTCTCGTTCTGTCAGAGCTGGGTTCTAGGGCATGTCTGAGGCTTCTCGCTCTGTCAGAGCTGGGTTCTAGGGCATTGTCTGAGGCTTCTCGCTCTGTCAGAGCTGGGTTCTAGGGCATTGTCTGAGGCTTCTCGCTCTGTCAGAGCTGGGTTCTAGGGCATTGTCTGAGGCTTCTTGCTCTGTCAGAGCTGGGTTCTAGGGCATGTCTGAGGCTTCTCGCTCTGTCATAGCTGGGTTCTAGGGCATTGTCTGAGTCTTCTCGCTCTGTCAGAGTTGGGTTCTAGGGCATGTCTGAGGCTTCTCGCTCTGTCAGAGATGGGTTCTAGGGCATTGTCTAAGGCTTCTCACTCTGTCAGAGCTGAGTTCTGTGGCATTGTCTGAGGCTTCTCTCTCTGTCAGAGCTGGGTTCTAGGGCATATCTTAGGCTTCTCGCTCTGTCATAGCTGGGTTCTAGGGTATGTCTGAGGCTTCTCGCTCTGTCAGAGCTGGGTTCTAGGGCATGTCTGAGGCTTCTCGCTCTGTCAGAGCTGGGTTCTAGGGCATGTCTGAGGCTTCTCGCTCTGTCAGAGCTGGGTTCTAGGGCATGTCTGAGGCTTCTCGCTCTGTCAGAGCTGGGTTCTAGGGCATATCTGAGGCTTCTCGCTCTGTCAGAGCTGGGTTCTAGGGTATGTCTGAGGCTTCTCGCTCTGTCAGAGCTGGGTTCTAGGGCATGTCTGAGGCTTCTCGCTCTGTCAGAGCTGGGTTCTAGGGCATGTCTGAGGCTTCTCGCTCTGTCAGAACTGGGTTCTAGGGCATGTCTGAGGCTTCTCGCTCTGTCAGAGCTGGGTTCTAGGGCATGTCTGAGGCTTCTCGCTCTGTCAGAGCTGGGTTCTAGGGCATGTCTGAGGTTTCTAGCTCTGTCAGAGCTGGATTCTAGGGCATTGTCTGAGGCTTCTCGCTCTGTCAGAGCTGGGTTCTAGGGCATGTCTGAGGCTTCTCACTCTGTCAGAGCTGGGTTCTAGGGCATGTCTGAGGCTTCTCGCTCTGTCAGAGATGGGTTCTAGGGCATGTCTGAGGCTTCTTGCTCTGTCAGAGCTGGATTCTATGACATTGTCTGAGGCTTCTCGCTCTGTCAGAGCTGGGTTCTAGGGCATTGTCTGAGGCTTCTCGCTCTGTCAGAGCTGAGTTCTGTGGCATTGTCTGAGGCTTCTCGCTCTGTCAGAGCTGGGTTCTAGGGCATGTCTTAGGCTTCTCGCTCTGTCAGAGCTGGGTTCTAGGGTATGTCTGAGGCTTCTCGCTCTGTCAGAGCTGGGTTCTAGGGCATGTCTGAGGCTTCTCGCTCTGTCAGAGCTGGGTTCTAGGGCATGTCTGAGGCTTCTCGCTCTGTCAGAGCTGGGTTCTAGGGCATGTCTGAGGCTTCTCGCTCTGTCAGAGCTGGGTTCTAGGGCATGTCTGAGGCTTCTCGCTCTGTCAGAGCTGGGTTCTAGGGTATGTCTGAGGCTTCTCGCTCTGTCAGAGCTGGGTTCTAGGGCATGTCTGAGGCTTCTCGCTCTGTCAGAGCTGGGTTCTAGGGCATGTCTGAGGCTTCTCGCTCTGTCAGAGCTGGGTTCTAGGGCATGTCTGAGGCTTCTCTCTCTGTTAGAGCTGGGTTCTAGGGTATGTCTGAGGCTTCTCGCTCTGTCAGAGCTGGGTTCTAGGATATGTCTGAAGCTTCTCGCTCTATCAGAGCTGGGTTCTAGGGTATGTCTGAGGCTTCTCGCTCTGTCAGAGCTGGGTTCTAGGGTATGTCTGAGGCTTCTCGCTCTGTCAGAGCTGGATTCTAGGGCATTGTAGGAAGTTCCAGAAGAGTCCTTTCAATAAATAAATATGCTTTGGGGTTTTAAGTAAGAACATAAGAACATAAGAAATGCCATACTGGGTCAGACCGAGGTCCATCAAGCCCAGTATCCTGTTTCCAACAGTGGTCAATCTAGGTCATACGTACCTAGCAGTTTCCCCAAAAGACACAGGTTCTGCAGTGCTTGTACTAGGTCAAGCATTGATATCCTGGGTCCCTTTTTAATAGCGGTTTATGGACCTTTCCTCCAGGAACTTGTCCAAACCTTTTTTAAACCCAGCTATACTAACAGCCCTTACTACATCCTCCGGTAACAGATTCCAGAGTTTGATTACACGTTGAGTGAAGAAATATTTTCTCTTATTTAATTTAATTTAATTTAATTTAATTAACAGATTATTTATATACCGCTCCTTCCATTGATCAGGTGCGGTTTCCATATAACAACAATAAACAGTGTGGTCTGTTTTTACATATAACATTTGTAGCTAGGTAAATACAGTTAACAATTAATAATTAACAATTAACAATTAGTAAACTATGTACAGTTGAACATAATTAAACTATATACATTGTTTTGTTTTTCATTTACTTATTCGCTTTGTTTTAGGGTGTATCACTTCATTCTTTTGATGAGTTGTGTATTACTCGGGGTGGGATTATCCTTTATCCAGTTGGGGGGTGTGTGGTGTGCTGGTCAGAGATCCATAATGCTTTGTGAATAAGTGTGTTTTGAGTTTTTTTCTGAACTCCATTATGTCGGGTAATTGTCTTAGTTCTATTGGGATTGTGTTCCACAAGATAGGTGCTGCATGGGAGAAGGCTTTTTTGTTAGTGGATTTATTGGCCCTAATGAATTCTTTTGGAGTGGTTCTGTGATTAAGCTGGTCTCTCCTTTGTAGATTGTGTGTAGGTTCTATTTTGATAAGGTTATTTATGGGCAGGGGTGCTGTTTTTGTTATGGCTTTGTAGGTGGTTAATATAGTTTTATATTCTATGCGGCTTTGAATCGGGAGCCAGTGTAGATATTCTAAGATTGGGGTTATATGTTGGAAAGGTGGGGCTTTCGTTATGGTCCTTGCTGCTGCGTTTTGTGCTAATTGAAGTTTTTTTATGGCTTCCTTGCTTACGCCAAGTAAGGTTAGGTTTGCGAAGTCGAAATGTGGGGTTATGATTGCTTGTATGACGCGTTGGAAGTCCTGTAAGTGCATTAGTGGGCGGAGTTGCTTTAATATTTTTAGTTTAAAGTAAACTTTTTTTGCTATGTTTCTTACATGTGTGTCCATGCTGAGATGTTTATCCAGTATCACACCTAAGTAGCGTATTTGTCTTAAATAGTTTACCCCGTAGCTTCATTACATGTCCCCTAGTCCTTCTATATTCTGATAGCGTAAACAATTGATCCACGTTTATCCGTTCCACTCCATTCATTAATTTATAGACCTCTATCATATCTCCCCTCAGACGTCTCTTTTCCAGGTTAAAGAGCCCTAACCTTTTTAGCCTCTCTTCATAGGAGTAGCCTTCCATCCCCTTCACCAATTTGGTGGCTCTTCTCTGTACTTTTTCTAATAACTCTATGTCCTTTTTAAGATACGGTGACCAGAATTGCACACAATATTCAAGGTGCGGTCGTACCATGGAGCGATACAGAGGCATTATAATATCCTTTGTTTTATTCTCCATCCCTTTCCTTATGATACCTAGCATTCTATTTGCTTTCTTGGCCGCCGCTGCACACTGGGCGGAGGGTTTTAACATGTTATCCACGATGACTCCTAAATCTTTTTCCTGGGTGGTGGTTTCTAATGTGGAGCCTTGCATCGTGTAACTATAGTGTGGGTTGTTCTTTCCTAGGTGCATAACTTTGCACTTGTCCACATTAAATTTCATCTGCCATTTGGATGCCCAGTCTTCCAATTTATCCAGATCCTCCTGCAGTTTTCCACAATCCTCTTGGGTTTTAACAACTTTAAACAGTTTTGTGTCATCTGCAAATTTGATAACCTCACTAGTTATTCCCTTTTCCAGGTCCTTCATGAATATGTCAAAAAGTAGCGGACCCAGTACAGATCCCTGGGGTACTCCACTATTCACCTTTTTCCATTGGGAATATTGGCCATTTAGCCCTACCCTCTGCTTTCTATCTTTTAACCAGTTCCCGATCCACAATAGTACACTGCCTCCTATCCCATGACTTTTTAGCTTTGCCAAAAGTCTCTGATGGGGGACCTTGTCAAAAGCTTTCTGAAAGTCCAGATACACTATATCAACCGACTCACCTTTGTCTACCTGTTTATGCACACCTTCAAAAAAACAGATCAGATTAGTAAGACAAGATCTTCCTTGTCTAAAGCCATGTTGGCTGTCTCCCATTAGGCCATGACTATCTACATGCTGTGTAATTTTGTTCTTTATGATGGTTTCTACCATTTTCCCTGGTACTGACGTCAGGCTCACCGGTCTGTAATTTCCCGGGTCACCCCTGGAACCCTTTTTAAAAATTGGTGTTACGTTGGCGACCCTCCAATCTTCAGGTATTACAGATGATTTTAATGAAAGTTCACAGATTACCAATAGCAGGTCTGCAATCTCATATTTCAGTTCTTTCAACACTCTGGGATGTATACCATCCGGTCCAGGTGATTTGCTACTATTCAGTTTATCAAATAGTTGTAATATATCTTCCCGGTGTAGCGATATTTCTCTTAATTCCTCTGCAGTATCACCTTTAAATACCACTTCAGTCTTGGGTAACATCCCTACATCTTCCTCAGTAAAGACCGAAGCAAAGAATTCATTCAGTCTCTCTGCTATAGCCTTGTCTCCTCTTACTGCCCCTTTTACCCCTCTATCATCTAATGGTCCAATTGACTCTCTCACAGGCCTTTTGCTATGAATGTACTTGAAAAAGTCTTTATTTCGTGTTTTTGCTTCCATAGCAAGTTTCTTCTCAAATTCCCGCTTTGCCTGCCTTATCAATGCTTTGCATTTAACTTGCCAGTGCTTGTGCTGTTTCCAGTTTTCATCATTTGGCTCTTTTTTCCATTTCCTGAAGGTTGCTCTTTTGGCAGCAACAGCCTCTCTGACCTCACCTTTAAACCATGCTGGCAGTTTTTTGGACTTTCTGCCACTTTTCTTAATGCGTGGAATACAGCTGGTCTGGGCTTCGAGGATAGTATTTTTAAATAACACCCAAGCTTGCTGTAAGTCTTTAACCTTTGGAACCGCTCCTTTTAGTTTTTTCCGAACTATATTCCTCATTCTATAATAGTCTCCCTTTTGAAAGTTAAAAGGTAGTACTGTGGATTCCTTTACTATCTGTCCTCCACTGATTAAATCAAACATGATCATACTATGATCACTATTGCCAAGTGGTCCCAACACCCTTATTTCTTGCACCAGATCTGGCGTTCCACTAAGGACTAGGTCCAGTATGGCTTCCCCTCTGGTTGGTTCATGAATCAGCTGCTCCAAGAAGCAGTCATTTATTTCATCTAGAAACTTTATCTCTTTAGCTTGTCCTGCTGTGAGACTGTCCCAGTCGATACCGGGGTAATTGAAATCACCCATTATTACTACTCTGTTGTGGCTTTTGTTAGCTTCCTTGATTTCTTTGAGCATTTCATCATCCATTTGTTCATTCTGGCCAGGCGGTCGATAGTATACTCCCACTGCCATCACCTTCCCCTTCATAAATGGAATTTCAATCCATAGAGATTCTACAGCAAATTTTGTTCCCTGCAAAACTTTAATCCTTTCTGACTCAATGCCCTCTCTAACATAGAGCGCAACCCCTCCACCAATTTGTTCAGCTCTATCATTACGATATAGTTTGTATCCAGGTATCACAGTGTCCCACTGGTTATCCTCCTTCCACCATGTCTCTGAGAGTGCAATCATATCTAACCTCTCATTTAGTGCTATATATTCTAATTCTCCCATCTTATTGTTTAGATTTCTAGCATTGGCATACAAGCATTTTAGAGACTGTATTTTATTAATATTAATCTGGCTATTGGTAGGCATGGGTAATTGGGAATCTTTATGCTCTGTCTGCTCCTTACTCAAGGGCATTTGGGCTACTATACTCCCTTTTGGAACCTCACTGCTTTTGGTAGTATCCTTCAAGGATACCTTTGTCCGAACCATGCGCTCTTGGGTGACTGTCGGCTTTCCCCTATTTTCTAGTTTAAAAGCTTCTCTATCTCTTTTTTAAAGGTTAATGCCAGCAGTCTGGTCCCATCCTGATTAAGGTGAAGTCCATCCCTTCGGAAGAGCCCCCCCTTTCCCCAGAATGTTCCCCAGTTCCTAACAAATCCAAAACCCTCATCCTTGCACCATTGTCTCATCCACGCATTGAGACTCCGGAGCTCTGCCTGTCTTTTGGGTCCTGCACATGGAACAGGAAGCATTTCGGAGAACGCTATCCTGGAAGTTCTGGATTTCAACTTCCTACCTAAAAGCTTAAATTTAGCCTCCAGAACTTCCCTACCACATTTTCCTATGTCATTGGTACCAACATGTACCAAGACAGCAGACTCCCCCCCAGCACTATCTATGATCCTATCTAGGCGGTGCGTGAGATCTGCTACCTTCGCACCAGGCAGGCATGTTACCAGGCGATCCTCACGTCCACCAGCCACCCAGCTATCTACATTCCTAATGATTGAATCACCAACTATAACAGCTGTCCTGACCCTCCCCTCATGGGGACATGGCCCTGGAGAAACGTCCTCGGTGCGAGAGGGTTTTACATCACCTGGAGGACAGGTCCTAGTTACAGGATCACTTCCTGCCACACCAGGGTGATGCTCTCCTGTCACGTGACCTCTCTCCTCCATGGCAACAGGGATGCTGCCAGACTGGAGGTGGGACTTCAGGACTATATCCCTGTAGGTCTCGTCCATGTACTTCTCTGTCTTTCTTATGTCTTCCAGGTCTGCTACTCTAGCCTCTAGAGAACGGACTCGTTCCCTGAGAGCAAAGAGCTCCCTGCACTTAGTGCATATGTAGGACCTCTCACCAACTGGGAGAAAATCATACATGTGACACTCAATGCAAAAGACCGGAGAACCCCCATCTCGTTGCTGGACCTCTGTCTGCATCTTAGTTTAAAGCTTGTGTTTAGGTCTTTTAAATTCGGTATATAATAAGGATTGGTGTAGATGCTTATACTAATAAAAGTGTATCTAATACCCCTAATACACCCTGTGTACCTGAAGCTTAATTAATCTCAGGTCCTCTGTGTATGACTGATTTGGATTAAGAGCTGCACCTGAGAGCAGCCCCTTTCCTCTAAGATGTGCAAGTACCTATAAAACTACAATTACCCCAGGGGTGGGTGGGTGCTGGGGAGGGAGGGAGGGAGATAAGTCCTATTAAAGAGGGCAGTTACAAGGTACCCTGTCCTGAACCCTCAGCAGGGGGATGGGGGTACCACACAAGGCCCAGTTAGTTGAGAGAGGCAAGGTAAGTACAGCTGAGAAGGCTGAACTAGCACACCACTAAGACA
This sequence comes from Ichthyophis bannanicus, assembly GCA_033557465.1. Classification (NCBI taxonomy): domain Eukaryota; kingdom Metazoa; phylum Chordata; class Amphibia; order Gymnophiona; family Ichthyophiidae; genus Ichthyophis; species Ichthyophis bannanicus. Next base: position 54,603,395 of record CM066032.1, read on the forward strand.
AACAATAAATAATTAAACAAACAGTTAGACAAACAGTAAATAATTAAATAAACAGCTAGAACTCACAGTAAGATGTCCCAGGAGGCAAATATCCACTCACTAGCAGAGCTCTGTAAAAGTACAGCCCTTCTCTGATCAGAGAAAAGCAAACTAAAACAGACTATGCACACGTGGAGAAAACAGGAAGAAGGCTACACAATACCTCAGGGGGAGGGGGGGAGGGGCAGGATTCACTCAGGCAGGCAAGGACAGGAAAAAAGTTTAACAAACAGCAGGTTCTTGGGAGAGAGATTTAATTCAAAATGGCTACCACACAAAGCCCAGTTAGTTGAGAGAGGCAAGGTAAGTACAGCTGAGAAGGCTGAACTAGCACACCACTAAGACAAACAATAAATAATTAAACAAACAGTTAGACAAACAGTAAATAATTAAATAAACAGCTAGAACTCACAGTAAGATGTCCCAGGAGGCAAATATCCACTCACTAGCAGAGCTCTGTAAAAGTACAGCCCTTCTCTGATCAGAGAAAAGCAAACTGAAAAGCAAAGTAGGGCTGCAAGTTTTTAGGCAAGCTCAGGTTTGAAGTTATGATGGGGTTTATAGAATCCCATAGAAATCTGATCTTTGATAAGTAACAATTCTGAGATGTTGACAAAATCTTATCCACAGAGAAGACACTTCTGTTCTCATGTTATATTTAAAAGAAATTAAATAGATTCTCTCCTACCTGACTAGAATATGACAGGGCCTCATCAGAAGGTAAAAGCCAGTTGAAGAGGAATTTAAGTAAAAAATCAATTCTAAGGGATATGTTTACTAAACGGCGGTAAAGGAGCAGTATTTATTGTGCATTAATGGCAGGGATAAGGGGTTACTGTGCGGTAAGTGTTCTGGGTGTGTTAGAGGCATTCCGGCGTTAAGGGTGCTAATGGACACTTAGCAGGTGGTAATAGCACATACTGTGTTAAGGGGCGGTAGTGGACACAGCGGGCGGTGATAGGATATCAAGGGGTGGTAGTAGATACTTACTGTGTGGTAATAGCACATGTTGCAGGAAGGTGTCTGCCTTGTACCTTAATGCAGAAAAGTCACTGAAATGCTGAAAGGGGGGGCAGGGAAGCCATTGGAGAAGGTATGGATGCAAGCACAATTGGTAGCTCATAAGATCATAAGATATGCCATACTGGGTCAGACCAAGATCCATCAAGCCCAGTATTCTGTTTCCAACAGTGGCCAATCTAGGTCATATGTACCTACCAGTTTCCCCAAGAGACACAAGTTCCACAATGCTTGTAATGGGTCAAGCATTGATATCATCGGTCATTTCTTAATAATGGTTTATGGATCTTTCCTCCAGGAACTTGTCCAAACCTTTTTTAAACCCAGCTACACTAACAGCCTTTACTACATCCTCCGGTAACAAATTCCAGAGTTTGATTACACGTTGAGTGAAAAAATATTTTCTTTTATTAGTCTTAAATAGTTTACCCTGTAGCTTCATTGCATGTCCCCTAGTCTTTCTATATTCTGATAACGTAAACAATCGATCTACGTTTACCCGTTCCACTCCGTTCATTAATTTATAGACTTCTATCATATCTCCCCTCAGCCGTCTCTTTTCCAGGTTAAAGAGCCCTAACCTTTTTAGCCTTTCTTCATAGGAGTATCCTTCCATCCCCTTTACCATTTTGGTGGCTCTTCTCTGAACCTTTTCTAAAATCGCTATATCCTTTTTAAGATACGGCGACCAGAATTGCACACAATATTCAAGGTGCGGTCTCACCATGGAACGATATAGAGGCATTATAATATCTTTTGTTTTATTTTCCATTCCTTTCCTTATCATACCTAGCATTCTATTTGCTCTCTTGGCTGCCGCTGCATACTGGGCCGAGGGTTTTAACATGGTATCCACAATGATGCCTAAATCTTTTTCCTGGGTGGTGGTTCCTAATGTGGAACCTTGCATCGTGTAACCATAGTTTGGGTTGTTCTTCCCTAGGTGCATAACCTTGCACTTGTCCACATTAAATTTCATCTGCCATTTTGATGCCCAGTCTTCCAATTTATCAAGATCCTCTTGCAATTTTTCACAATCCTCTTGGGTTTTAACAACTTTAAATAGTTTTGTGTCATCTGCAAATTTGATAACCTCACTCGTTATTCCACTTTCCAGGTCATTTATGAATATGTCAAAAAGCAGCGGACCCAGCACAGATCCCTGGGGTACACCACTATTCACCTTTCTCCATTGGGAAAATTGGCCATTTAGCCCTACCCTCTGCTTTCTATCTTTTTTTTCTTTTTTTTAAATTCTTTATTTCAGATTTTAAGCAAAACAAACAGCAACCAATACAATTACAGTACAAAGCAACCAACAAAGCAAAAAAAAAGAAAACTAGAAATAAAAAAACTAACGTACATCACACATGAAATGAGTCCCCCCCCCCCCCACCCTCCCACCCACCCACCTGGCCCTCTGGGAAACTAAAGGCTTCTCTACCGACTCCCACTAACCAAATCCTACATAACCACGGGGAGAAAGTTACAAAGGACTATCAAGAAGGACCCCAGTTCCCACCTGAGAGTGGGCGACATATTGATCCAGCAAGGGCCATCTCTTAAAATTCAACTCCCTGCTCTCAGGTCGATGGAGTTTGCTGTAAGTTTTTTCTAACTTAGAGTAATAGCATAATAAATGCCACCACTTTCCTGAACTCAGATTCTGAAAGTTTTTCCAGTGCTCCAGAATCGTCTTTAGAGCAATGGCAAACATGTAATTGAGCAGGAAGCATTCTTCCTTAGACTTATCCTATCAGGAAAAAATCTATACGAGAAGAGGACTTATGTATTGGAGAGAAAAAAGAGAACTCTTTCTCCCTGGGATGGAGCAATCTCCAAATATCCACTAAACCACAGGAGTCCATGAGAGCAGTGAGCGCTACATTTGCTCAAAGGGGACGCTCTACCCTCCCAGGGTTCCTGTCGATCAGGGGGTCCCTTACCAGGTTAAAGTCGCCCCCCATAATTATGTGAGCCCCACTCTCCTTCTGGATAACCCCGCTCAAATCACGGAAAAAATCGGGATCGTCCTTATTAGGGCCATAGATATTCAACAGGGATAAATGTACCTTACCCATCTTTAGCTGAGAGTAGGCCCACCTCCCATTGGAATCATGCCTCACATTTATACACTGAAAGGCCAGCGAGGAACTCATCAACGTAGCGACCCCGTTTTTCCTAGTTAGCGCTGGGGAAGATCCCACTAACTTATAGCGGTTATCCTCTAACTTAATCGTTTCTTGTGGAGAGAGATGCGTTTCCTGCAAAAAAATAACATCGGCATGCTGCCGTTTACAGTAAGCTAAAATATTTTTGCGCTTAATCGGAGACTTGATTCCCTTCACATTTAATGATATAATCCTCAGCCCATTAGCCACCCCCCCCCCGATTAATTATGATACCATGAAAGTCAGTAAGAAGAAAACAGTAACCCAGGCTACAAAAGTCCCCAGAGAGCCAGTCCCCACCCCCCACCCAACAAAATTTAAACCAAAATATAAACCAAATAATTGGGTCAGACAGCTGGACCACTATTACAGCATAGGGCAGCCCAGGCCCCTACTAACCAACCTCCCATCCCCATCCTAACAGGTAGGCTAGTTGCTAACACAAATACCTACTAGCTCCATCATTCTTACCATCCATAATGGCATCTCTCAAGGCCCTTTCCAGAAGCACTTCTGCCGGACCAACCTCCACAAAGGAACAAACAGGTAAATGAATAGGTTCTTAACAAACAAAGATAATTAACAACTTAGAAGCGTCCCGTAAGAGAGTCTAGAAGAGGTTGCAGTAATTGGAACTCCCGCATCACCTTAGAGAGCAAGAACATAGTAGTAGAAGTACCATATAAAGTTCAACAAGCAACCCGGGGTACAGATCACCGATGAGCCAGGATACACGCCAGGCGTAAGGATTCCCCACACTCTGCAAACTGGTGGTAGGCCTTCAGGGTACACAGCCCCACTGCGTCCCCTTCTCAGTAGGCAGATGAACCAAAGCTGACTTAATTCCGTGCCATGGAAGAAGGAGAAAGGGAAGGGACCCTGTCACTGAAAAACCAAGACAATCTCCCCATTCACAGTGAGCTTCACCTCAGGTACTAGCCCGAGAAACAATTAAGTTTGTTGCATCAGCATAGCCTCCTGCTCCTCAACGAAGTGTTGTAAGGCCCCGGGGTCGTCAAACGACTTAGTAGCGTTATTCAAAGTGACCTTAAACCTCGCCGGGTTATATAAGCCGTACCTCGCTTGAAGACGCTGTAATCTAGGCCGCATCGCCAGGAATTGCTTCCGTTTCTCCACCGTGCGTTTACAAAAGTCAGCATAAAAGAAAACGCGTTGCCCCTCATGCTGCAAAGGCTGCCGCGCTTTGGCCGCAGCGAATATCTGAGACACTTGCTGGTGCCGCAGCAAACAGAAGATGAAAGGCCGCGGAGTCTTGCCATGCAAGTTGGGGGAGGTCGGAATACGATGCGCCCTCTCAACTTCCAGCGGGCGAGCAAATTCAATGTTTAACAGCTTAGGGATGAAATCTTCCAGAAATTGAATCGGATCGCTACCTTCTGCACCTTCCTTTAGGCCAACAATTCGTATGTTGTTGCGCCTGGCCCTGTTGCCCATATCCTCCAGGTTCTCCTCAAGCCAACGGATCTTACGCAAGGCAGGGGAAAATCTTTGGAGTTGGTCCTGGTGGCCGGCCACTGCCGACTCTACCTTGTCCACTCTGAGAGTGAGAGATTGCAATTGTGTGCTCAGTTCCTTCAGATCCGCTTGAAGTTCCAGTAGCGAGTCCCCATTAGCATCTACACGACTGTGTATGGCTCTGACCTCCTTCAGTAGTTCTTGCATCCCCTCCGAGGCTGTCTGTTGCGACGCCATTTTATTCGGCGAGAGCGGGTCCGTTTTGGATCTTTTAGACCCCGTCGTCGCAGGGGGATTGAAATCTAGGCGAGTCTGTTTACTCCCAGCCATCTCCCAACACTCCTACGGCACAGAATCACCCCTCAACGGTGAACGATAGTCGGGGAAAAGCAGGATTAAGTGTCGGGGGCCCGGGAGAGCAAGTCTTACACCTCCATGCTGGGTCCGAGCTGGCTCCGCCTCCTGATTTCTATCTTTTAACCAGTTCCTGATCCACAATAGTACACTGCCTCCTATCCCATGACTCTTTAGTTTTGCCAAAAGTCTCTCATGAGGGACCTTGTCAAAGGCTTTCTGAAAGTCCAGATACACAATATCAACCAACTCACCTTTGTCCACCTGTTTATTCACTCCTTCAAAAAAACATAACAGATTAGTAAGACAAGATCTTCCTTGTCTAAAGCCATGTTGGCTGTCTCCCATTAGGTCGTGACTATCTACATGCTGAGTAATTTTATTCTTTATGATGGTTTCTACCATTTTTCCCTGGTACTGATGTCAGGCTCACCGGTCTATAGTTTCCTGGATCACCCCTGGAACCCTTTTTAAAAATTGGTGTTACATTGGCGATCCTCCAATCTTCAGGTATTAGAGATGATTTTAATGATAGTTCACAGATTACTAATAGCAGGTCTGCAATCTCATATTTCAGTTCTTTCAACACCCTTGGATGTATACCATCTGGCCCAGGTGATTTGCTACTCTTCAGTTTATCTAATAGTTGTAAGACATCTTCCCGATGTATCGATATTTCCTTCAATTCTTCCGCACCTTTAAATACCACTTCAGTCATGGGCAATGTTCCCTCTAATTTTCTGTAGGCTGTGTGCGCATAAAATATCAGCTGTGCAGCTTTTGAAGGAAGGTTAAATTTTTGTGCACCACATAACGACACTCGGAGTTATATACTTTAAAATTTGACTACACATCAGAATACAGTATGTACACCACATTGATTGCACTAGAAAATATTGTAGAACTTGTGAAAACCATAAATACACAACAACTTTTAAATTTTAAGACGTCTGTGTTGTTTTCTATCAGAATCAGAACCGTAATGTTGGTGCGCTCTGTTGTAAAGTATGTGCGCTCACTCAGCGAGGTGTGTGCGTGCGCACATGCGCACAGCTTAGAGGGAACAGTGGTCATGGGTAACATCCCTACATCTTCCTCAGTAAAGACTGAAGCAAAGAATTCATTCAGTCTCTCTGCTATCGCCTTGTCGCCTCTTAGTGCTCCTTTAACCCCTTTATCATCTAATGGACCAACTGACTCTCTCACAGGTTTTTTGTTACGAATGTACTTGAAAAGGTCTTTATTTCGTGTTTTTGCTTCCACAGCAAGCTTCTTCTCAAATTCTCTCTTTGCCTGCCTTATCAATGCCTTGCATTTGACTTGCCAGTGCTTGTGCTGTTTCCAGGTTTCATCATTTGGCTCTTTTTTCCATTTCCTGAAAGATGCTTTTTTGGCAACAACAGCCTCTCTGACCTCACCTTTAAACCATGCTGGCAATTTTTTGGACTTCCTTCCACTTTTCTTAAAGCGTGGAATACAGCTGGTCTGGGCTTCCAAGATAGTATTTTTCAACAACATCCAAGCTTGATGTACGTCTTTAACCTTTGCAACTGCTCCTTTTAGTTTTTTCTTAACTGTTTTCCTCATTTTATCATAGTCTCCCTTTCGAAAGTTAAAGGGTAGCTGATGAAGTTGACTCACTTGATGCCTGGCAATTTGGCAGTATGTGTGATGAGCATGTTTGACCGTACAGCAGGCCTATGCTGTTGACTAGGCGAAATAGGCGACTGCCTAGTGATGAAGATCAGTGTGGGTGTTAGCTGTGTCATGGGTGGGTGGTGGCAGCAGTGGAGTCAGCAGCAGGGGGCACTGTGACAGGTGTGCAGTCCTAGATGCACCTGAAAGCATACACTCTGCCGTAAGCTATATTATAGTGTCTCTGAGAACATAAGAACATAAGATATGCCATACTGGGTCAGACCAAGGTCCATGAGGTGTGGACATGTATCCAGATATACTGTCAGTGTGTGGCATGCTGTATGCCAGGACAGTGTCTGAGTGGAGGCACCATGTGCCTAATGTGGGCATCAAAGGGAGGATTGTCCATGAATGCGCATGTGGAGCAGTCACAGGAGAGATGTGCATGATATGGCTAACTGCTGCAAATGACCCCTGATGGCCATGGTGGGGCAGTTTACTGCCAGTAAGCTGCTCCATCGTGAATCTCCCTGATGGTAAAATGGTGGGTGCAGAGCTGTGACATGGATTTTCCAAGCAGAGAATTTGCATTGTGTGTGGTGGGTGAATGTATGGGATCATACGGGCCAAAAGCATTTGGTGTGTATGAACCAAAAGTAGCAATGTCATGGGGTACATGAAACACCATTTGTGCTGGTGGGACTGGTGCTTCAGCCTGTGCAACTGCAAGACAATACACCTGACAGAGTGGCATGATAGAAAGGGACAAGTTGAATCCATTTGCCCCTTGTGGGGCAAGTAATGATGGCAGAACAATGCAGAGGATGGCTATGCAACGAGTGTTAGGTGCCTGAATGTACAAGATATATCCTCTTTACATAAAGCTGGGAGGTCACAATGATGGCAAAACAGAAAACGCATCCATACCAGCTGACCCAGACATCTGCTGCATATACATCACTGACCCACTGTAATGTGTCGCGGCAGAGCCACTAAAGCCATGATCACAGATGTCCATGATGAGGAAGGCCATGTTGGGCTACCCAACGTGTGGCCATAATGCATAGAAATGTAGAATGATCTTCTGCAGGTCACAGCAGAGCCAGGACTTTGCAAGTGCACCCAGGCACAAAATGAACAAGTGGGAATCAAAACCTGAACTTGTGACCATGGAGACATTGCCCCAACCAGTAGATTACACCTCCACACAGATGGGTAGAGCCTGCAGATCTCTGATCAAACTGTTTGCTGTCTGTGCTAGTATAGGTTGGACCCTCCACTACCCATGAGACACTGCACATGCAAAACAGTGGTCTGCAGCTGAAGAACCAATGGAGAATGCACTGATCCAGCATATCAGCTCAGTAAGACACAATGGCTGCATGTGCTACATGCACATATCAACAGCAAGCTGTACTGCAGAGCAGTTTCAGATGTCACCCTGAGGGTGAGGAGGGGTGCCCAGCAACTAGCCCACTGAACCTGCACTGTTAGAGATGGTCTCTGCTGCAGGTCCATATCACTACTAGTGTTTAGCAGGTGTTTGTGGTATGTTATGCTTTGTTTTCTTGTTTTTCTGCATGCTGAGGGTGACAGTTACAACTTGGCCTTGTGTTCTGCTCCTGGGACACTAATCCTCCAATAACAATGTAGGTTAGTGGCCAGTATCACTATGCTGCCACCATGGACAGCCACTCCAGTGGGGGTGTATAGACTGGCATGGGGGCTATTGCTACAGTTCTGTCAAGACCCCAGTGAGTAGTCCAAGGATGACTGCTGTCTCAGCCATTGAGAACTAACACTGGACTACAGCATGGTCAGAAAGTCTGCCCTGCTGCCCTTTACTGGGCTGTGTCAGCCAAGCACAAACCAACTACAGTAGGTCTGCTGGTCAGCATGCACAGCACGTGTGTAGCGTGACCACAAGTACTCTGCTTTGGGATACTCAGTATTGGCACCCAACCACTTATGCAGCGATTAGCATCCTAAAATAGAGAATGCATCCACATCACTAGAGCCAGACATTATGATAGTTCTATGTGGATACATAGCCATGACAGGGTCACTTTTTGGTCACAGTGAGAGTGCCATCTCATCATGACATACAGTGGCCACCCAGGCAATGCACATAGCAGATAGGCACAATGGCATCTCAGCCAGTGACCCTACCATTGTGGCAGACACATCCAGACCAATCTGTGCTGTTTCAGGCGAAACCCACAATCCTCTGTCTCGCCTTATTCACTTTTTCCAAACAGGGTCGGAAAAACTAGGTCAATGTGAGTCAAAGTGCAGTGCAGAAAGCCAAGGACAAAGGGAAGCCATACACACATGAAAACAGTCTCATTGGTGCACTGAACAAAAGTGGAGATGGTTGGCATTCCTGCTTTACACTTCTTTCTCGATGTCAGCTCAAGAACTGATAACGTGTGCTGTTTACACTGCTATATTACCTGTGCTATTAGCTTCCAACCAGCAGTGGATAGTGGAGCCTATCAATACTGCCGGTGGGTGTTTCCACCCTTGCAGGCCATTTCCTTGGTAGCTGCACATGCTCGAGCTGTACTTGCACTGTCAGCTAAACCTTGTCTACAGGAAGATGAAATACAGACACCCCAGCAGGAACCTGAACCTGTGACCCTCCGCACATTCACACACTAACTGTGTGCTGCATCAGTGTGTTGCTTTATGGAGATAACAACTCCTGTTGCTGACATGCTTCCCTTCAGCTGACCTTTGGCACATGCTGCAATGCACATGGTACACACGACCAGGACAAGGCTTCTGTCTACTGCAGACTGTTGCCACTTCCCATGCCACCACCGACACCCCACCATGCAAACATGCCCATGCTTTCTTAGATCTATAATAGATCTAAGAAAGCTGCCCACGTCTAAAGTTGAATCTCTTCACTTTAACTTCCTTCACAAGCAGTTAGCATCACCAATGCAAAAAGACGCCGCATTGGTGATGCTAACTGCTTGTGAAGGAAGTTAAAGTGAAGAGATTCAACTTTAGATGTGGGCAGCTTTCTTAGATCTATTATAGATCCCCTGAAGAACCCTAATAGGTGAAACGCTACGAAGGCGCTGGGGGGAAGCGTCGGGATCTTTTTATGATGATTCAAGAAAATTGCCGTGAGGATTAGCATTGAGGAAGTTGATCATTTGTATTAATTTTTGAGTTACACCATAGGATCACTCTTGCTAGCCTTACGAGCTACAGTTTGCTACCGTGGAGGTCGTTGATGTGTTTTAGCATACCTCTTCCATTAATGACGGTCTCGTCTTAGGAATTGGTGCTAATCTGAGACCTCCAGGTAGCTCTTAATGATATGAGATATTTACTTGTTGAACACAAAAGAAGAGAGGAGTAGTAATTTAAGGGATTATTTTCCCATATGTTATACTGAACGTACGAGTACTATTTTTGACAAGAGGTCCAATGTTCAAGAATTGACCAACATTGAAATATTTTTTAAGTCAATGCATAATCAAACCCTGCAATCTATTACCAGAGGATGTGGTAAAAGCTCTCAGTGTAGCTGGGTTTAAAAAGGTTTGGATGGGTTCCTGGGTAACGGTCCATAAACCATTGTTAAACAGGATCCGAACTATGCACTGCTTGCCTCGTTACATTTATTGGGGATCCTGTGTGTCTTTTGGGGAAACTGCTAGGTACTTGTGACCTAGATTGTGCACTGTTGGACACAGGATATTGGGCATGATGGACCTTGGTCTGACACTGTTTGGCATATTTTGTAGTCTTATGTTCATATCTGCCATATAGGCAGCTGCCTGGTCCCCCCTGTGCACCAGCAGCCCCCACTGCATGACCCATGTGCCACCTCCTTTGCCCCCATTTGCACCTTTCCTACTTGGGCACTATGCTGTTGCTGCTAATGAAGCACTACTATCACTCTTTGAGCTCTCCTCTCTGTGCATCACATTGCAGACGTAAAATAGGCTCTCTCTCCTCAAAAAACACCCTTTCTGCCAGGTTTTGAATTGTGTTAGGGTTCCTGCTGTTAAGGTGCCTGCGTTAAGGGAGCAAGCCTTGTTCCACTCACTTCCCACCCATTGACCCCCACTCTCTACCCCATGCACACCTTCTCTCCACCCACAGTGCGCTTTACGCTGCTGGTGCCGTTAGTGCCTGCTAAAGTGACTTTTTTGCACGCGCTAAGTGTGCACCTGCACAGATAGCACCCGCTAATGGCACACTTGCTTCTTTACCGCCATTTAGTAAACATACCCCTAAGACTAAACAACCCATAAAGCTAATATTCAAACAATTTGTGCACCTAACTTTGGTAGTTATGCTCCAAAATGGGCCTCTTTGAAAATTTACTAGGGCTGTTAATAAATTTATACTCAAAATTTCACTGAACTCCAAAATTTAGCAGCATAAAAAGTGGGTTGCAAAGAGGGTGGATTTAGGTTGTGGAAAAAATTTAGGAGCTTAGCACTGCTTTTCAGCACTAGGCTCATAAATTAGGCCCCAGAAAGATGGCAGGATGGAGGGCCCACCAAGTGCGCTTCCAGTTCTTGCACCGGACTCATCTGTTTATTTATTTATTTATTTAACGCTTTTATATACCGTGCTCTTTAAAATCAGTACGGTTTACAGATAACAGTCGTGTACATAGCAGGGAAGGCCTGCTGTGCACTTACATTGAACAGGTAATACAACTTGGATTTCACACTGGGGTAACTATATACAATCTAAGCATGATGTCGCTGCAGGGTTGAGCTGTTCTCCAGGGGAGTCCTGAAGTACTCAGGGTTTCTCAGTTTTAGGTCTCCAACTCTTGACTTTGACTGCAAATACTTGCTTAAAAATGAGAATCACTGTATGATGCTCAAACCTAGAATTATTGATGTCTTTTTATGTCAACCACTTGGTATTCCCTTTTCCAAAAGGAAAGCAGTATACAAACCTAAAAGTGCAAGATCGCAATTCGAACAAACACTTCTGATTTACCTTCGTTGTGGGCTCACTGACCTTTGTTCCTCTTTTTCCCACACAGATCCCCGTGATTCTTCTTCAAACACTGGAGGTCTCCTCTCCTAGCAATGGGGAACTATATGAGGATAAAGAACGAGACGCCCTACACTGTCTCCTACTGCTACTACTATGATGTCAGCTCAGGTACCCTACAGGTGAGGACCTTACTGGAAGGGCTACGCTCCCAGTGACACCCTGGTCTACTGTAGCATTGTATCTTTCTGACTCCTTGCCATGGAGAGGAATAGAGAACCAGCAGATATCTGCTGCAGTAAGGATTCAAGAAGACGCTGTGCTGTGTAAACATTCGGGATGTGCACGGGTCAAAACGGTTGGGTTCATTTGGCCTTTCCGGACATTGCTTTGGTTCATTTCACATATTCATTTTGACAAATTTAATATGCATTAACATTTTTAACATACACTAATCAACTTAGCTTGTGTTCATTTGTAAGTTAATGTTGTTAAATTCATTGAGGCATATTAGTGAAGTGAATGCACATTGCTAATAAATATTTCAGACGTGATCTTCTTTTTAGCCCTTTTAGTGTGTATAGGTGGCTGTGGATTTCCCTATAGGCATGAAGGGTTGGTCAGAAGGGAGGAGTGGCTCAGTGGTTGGGACAGGTTACCTCAGCTGGAAGGCTGAGGGTTCAATTCCCACATGGGGACAAGCAACCTCAGGCTGGAGGGACTGGGGTCTCTAGTCCCCTGGCCACTATTGGGGCCTTGGGCAAGCCACTTAACCCTCCATTGCCTCAGGTACACTTAGATTGTGAGCCCTTCGGAGACAAGAGAATAAAAAGTACCTGTTAGTATATGTGTAAACTGCACTGATTCTAAAGAGCATGGTATAAATAAAAAAAAAAAAAAGATTCCCCCGGGGTGAGGATGCGTTGGGCGAGTCAGGGACATTGCACAGCAGGAAATGTAAATGAGATTTGCATTCAGCTCACATCATTCCTCCTAGGACAAGCAGGATGAGTCAGCAACATCTGCTGATGTCATCCAATGGTGCCATGGATGGAAGTAGCTCTCCCAGAGCTCTGAAAGGCAAGCCTTTCTGAGCATGTGCATAGTAGCCCTTCCTCCCAGGCCCACCCCTACCTTGCCAGCAAGAACGGACTGTCATTTCTCTAATCCTACATCTAATTCTAGAAGAGAAAATACCCAGAAAGAAGCAAGAAACAATTCCAGACAAGAACCAACAATGAGCTTCAAGCCAGGCTTTAATAAAGCCCCAAATGCAGCAGAGAAAATGAATACAGAAGACACCCATGACTGCAGCTTGCATTGCTTAGGAGTAGGCCACCACGTGGAAAGCTGCCTGCACTGTGCCCACATGTCTCCGCCACAGCAAGGAGACGATGCCAAAGCTATGCCATCTGTGATTTCGCCAAAGCTCTTAGCTTCATGAATCCCAGCATCGCTCAGCCCCCGCTGATCCCAGCAGTCCGGCCCCCGGTGTCCTCATTCCCCACGGATGCCTCCACCTCCACTGCTGCCAGTATCTTCACCCCCCCAAGATGATGTCTCCAGCATTCTCATTGGCCACACCACAGCAAGGAGAAACCCTGGGCCGCGCATCATCATTTCGAAGGACATCACCATGCTAGGGAAGAAAGCCCTCATACATGCCAGGGACACCCCTCCGAGGCACCCTGCGCTGAAAATAAGAGACAGAGATCCACAGCATACATGGAGCCAGCTTCCCATTGCACCAGAAGCGATCCAGCCAGCCCTCATCGGGAGCCCTTGCAGGCTGTAGAGAACTGCAGGCTGCAATAAAAAAGGAGCAAGAAGAAGCACAAGGAGAGACGCTGGAGCAGAATCAGCAGCACCAGCACACCCAGACATTCCAGGAAGGGCAGATAGCACAGCCCAGAGGTACCCAGGAACTACAGATCCCTGGTGAGCCCCATCAGCTTTGACTCCCTGACAGGTAGGATCAAGAGGCACAGCACTCACCATAAGATGTGCTGGACCTTCTGGCATGCTTTTTATTTATTTTATATACCACCTTTCATGATATCAAGGTGGTTTACATTGAACAAACTGAAATTACATTGAACAGGGCATTATTACTTGGAGATAACTATTTTACAGGGAACATGGGCAATGGAGGGTTAAGTGGCTTGCCTAAGACCACAAGGAGCACCTGTGGGACTAGAAACCCCAGTCCTTCTGGCCCAAGGTTGCTGTCCTCTAGTGGGATTTGAACCCCCAACCTCCCAGCCTGAGATAACTTGCCCCAAGCACTAGGCCACTCCACTCCATGTACAAAAGCTATGCCGGCAACAGCCTTTGACAAGGTGCAAACGCACATCCCAGTGCCACCCAGAGAGGATTGCACACCCTCGTCTGTGCCGTCATGCTTCTCCCCAGAACCCATGACTTTCAGACTCAGAAGGGGAAGAGGCCGCCACCCAAGGATGCACACAAGAGGACAGGGAATCCCTGGGGACACTGGGCACGCGGTTAGAGCCATCATCACCTCCACTTCAATTGCTATCCCCACTGGAGGATCTGACATATCCTAAGTTCCTCCAACAACTCACCTCCCAGCTGTCCCTCACCCAGGCAGATGCTCCAGATCCCAGGAATGAGGTCCTTGGGTTCCTCAAGTATCTGGAAGCACCAAGAACATTAGTATCACTACCAGTCCACAAACTCCTCCAGGATAACCTTCTGAAGACCTGGAAGACCTTACTAACAGCCCCTACCACCTCTAGAAGACTGGAAGCAAAATACCAAGTACATGCTGTCCCAGCAGTTAATAGTGGTGAAGTCGGCATTGAAATGTGCCAAAAAATCACGCACACACTCCAATGTGCCACCAGGCAAAGAATACAAGTTCCTGAATGAGGTGGGCAAGAAAACCTTCCAGGACACCATATTGAATGGGAAGATCACAACCCACCAATTTCAACACACCCTGTTCCACATTGCCCTCCTGAACAAGCTGAAGGATGCCCTAAGCTCACTCCCAGCAGAATCCATGGCTGTGGTCTCACTGATCATTGCTGACCTAGCGGAGCATGGGAAGCAACTTGTGTGCTCCACATTCGATGTTTTCAATACTGCAGCCAGGCGCATGGCATGGCTCAGAGCATCAGGGCTGAGAAAGGACACACATGATTGCTTCGCAGATGCACCCTGTGGGGGGGACAACCTCTTTGGCAATAAGGTCAAAGTCACTGTTAATGATCTTAAAGACCACTGCACCACCCTCTAGACCCTTACAGCGGATGCCTTGACTACAGTTCCAGCAGGAAAACAGTGACTCACTCCAAAAAGCCCTACAATGCTACTTGGTGATATAACCCCTACAACTCCTACCACTGATGGCAGCATACTCAATTTAAGCAACAACCATACCACTCCTCCTTCCAACACAAGCCTTTCCAGAGGGACCGCAAACAGCAAAAGCTGTCCTCCTAAACCACCAAGAGTTTTCCCTCTTTTTGACACATTGTTACATCTCGACCTCCCAGTGGGGGGCCTCCTGTCGGCATTCCTGGGGGCCTAGCAAAGGATTACAATGGACAGATGGGTCCTGGACATTGTCACCAATGGATATTGGATGAACTTCTTCTCGACACTCCAACAACGCACTGGACCCCACAGTATGATAGCCCATGATCTGGTGCCGACCATGACTGCAGAAATCCTTGCATTCCTAGCATCGAGGACCATAGAGCCAGTCCCACCAGTGGAAGTCAACCATGGGTTCTACTTCAGGTACTTCCTCATTCCCAAGAAATCTGGCAGCATCCACCCCATCCTCGACCTTTGCAAGTTGAACAAGTTCATCTGCAGAGAAAAATTCAGAATGTACTTGCTGGGTTCCATCCTCCCACTCATACAGCCCTTTGACTGGATGGCCTCACTGGACTTACAGGATGCCTACACTCACATCCTCATACATCCAACCCACAAGAAATATTTCTGTTTCTATGTGCTTGGGAAGCACTACCAGTACAAGTGCTCCCCATTGGACTCTCGCCTGCTCCGTGAGTCTTCACAAAGTGCATAGAAGTGGCAGCAGCACATCACTGGAAACAAGGGGTCTGCATTTTTCCCTACTTGGATGACTGACTCCTGATGGCCCCCTCACTACAAAAGGTCAAGGACTCCATCAGCCAGGCAACAACATTGCTGACCACGCTTGGCTCCCTGATAAACTTCCAGAAGTCGTACCTCCAACCCACACAGAACTCTGAGTTCATCGGAGTGGAGATCCGGAATATGCTATCCAAGATGTTCCTCCCAGCACATTGCCTAAAGGCTATCACCTCCCTAGCCCGAGAAGTCTCCTCGACCGACTGGCCACTACTACTGCTACTACTACTACTACTACTACTGAGCGTTTGTATAGCGCTACAAGTCATAAGCAGCGCTGCACAGACATGTAAGAGACAGTCCCTGCTCATCAGAGCTTACAATCTAGTCAAGACAGACAACACAGAAGGTATAGGCAGGGATAAAACAAGGGGGAAAGAAAAAGAGAAAGGAGATCAGGTGAGCCAAGATCCAAAAGCAGCAGCGAAGAGGTGAGTTTTCAGCCAGGATTTGAAGAGGGTTAGAGAAGGTGCCTGGCATACAGACACAGGTAGTTTGTTCCAAGTGTAAGGTGCAGCAAGGTGAAAGGAGTGAAGTCTGGAGTTAGCAATAGAAGAGAAGGGCACAGATAGAAGCAGTTTGTTAGAAGAGTGGAGTTCTCGAGGGGGGTTGTAAGGAGAGATAAGAGAAGAAAGGTAGTGAGGAGCCGCAGAGTGAATGAATTTATAGATCAGCAGGAGAAGTTTGAACTGGATGCGGAAATGGATAGGGAGCCAATGAAGTGACTTGAAAAGAGGAGTAATATGCGCATGACGAGGCTGGCAGAAGATTAGCTGCACAGCAGAGTGTTGAACACATTGAAGGGGAGAGAAATGATTCAAACGGAGACCAGCAAGGAGTAGGTTATAGTAGTCAAGACGGGAGGTGATTGAGGAGTGGATAAGCATCTTTAGTAGTGTGTTCAGAAAGGAAAGGGTGGATTTTGATGATGTTATTGAGAAAGAAATGGCAGGTCTTAGCTATCATAAGAACATAAGATATGCCATACTGGGTCAGACCAAGGTCCATCAAGCCCAATATCCTGTTTCCAACAGTGGCCAATCTAGGTCATACGTACCTAGCAGTTTCCCCAAAAGACACAGGTTCCACAGTGCTTGTACTGGGTCAAGCACTTATATCCTGGGTCCCTTCTTAATAATGGTTTATGGACCTTTCCTCCAACAACTTTTCCAAACCTTTTTTAAACCCATCAGATGGATGTGTGTGGAGAAAGAGAGAGAGGAGTCAAAGACAACCCCAAGATTGCGGACCGAAGAAACAGGAAGGAGTACAGAATTATCCACAGAGATTGAGAAAGGAGGAAGAGGAGGGGACATTTTGGGGGGAAAGATAAGAAGTTCAGTCTTGGCCATGTTCAATTTCAAGCGGCGGTGAGACATTCAGGCAGCAATGTCAGAAAGGCAGGCAGAGATCCGGGTCTGGATTGCTGGAGAGATTCCAGGCGTAGAGAGGTAGATCTGGGAGTCATCAGCATACAGATGGTACTGAAAGCCATGGGAAGAGATAAGTGCACCAAGAGACTGGGTATAGAGAGAGAAAAGGAGCGGACCCAAGACAGATCCTTGGGGTACACCAACTCGGAGCGGGATAGCAGAGGAGGAGGAGCCACCAGAACACACACTGAAAGAGCAATGGGAGAGATAGGAAGTGAACCAGGATAGTACAGAGTCCTTAAAACCAAGCGAGGACAGGGTATCGAGGAGAAGATTGTGGTCAACAGTGTAAAAAGCAGCAGAGAGGTCAAGAAGGATGAGGACAGAGTAAAGGCCCTTGGATTTTGCCAGGAACAAGTCACTGGAGACTTTGGCAAGAGCCGTTTCAGTAGAGTGGAAAGGACGAAAGCCAGACTGTAAAGGATCCAGGAGGGCATGAGAGGAGAGGAAGTCAAGGCAGTAGCAGTGAACCGCTTGTTCAAGTAGTTTAGAAATGAAGGGAAGGAGGGAGATAGGTTGATAATTAGAAGGACAGGTGGGATCAAGTGAGGGTCATGACCGACGCATCCAAAACAAGCTGGGGCACCCACATACTACGCTTCTTCACCAGGGGCGCCTGGACCCCATGGGAACGCAGTCGCCAGATTAACCTCCTGGAACTCTGAGCAATGAGATACGCCTTATTTTATTTATTTTTATTTTATTTCTTAGCATTTATATACTGCTTTTTCCAAAAGATCAAATGTGGTTTACATTGAACAAATGCGGTTTACGTTAAACAATACAGAGTTCTTAAAATTCTTAAGACATATTTTAAGAAGAAAGCAGTTAAATTTTGTGGGGACCGTGTTTCCATCTTTCCAGATGTATCTCGTTCAACTCAATTGCGTAGGAAAACATTTCTTGCATTTAAGTCCAGAGTTCTTGCTCTTCGGGCTACTTTCTTTCTAAAGTATCCATGCAAATGTTGTGTTACTTTGGGTTATGATAAATTTGTCTTTATGGTATCTTTAGATTTAGAGAGGTGGATTCTTGGGAGGGAAAAGATACAATGATCCTGTAATATATAGTCCTTTAATTTGTTTGTTTCTAGAGGGGGTCATGAGGAGCAGGTGCGGGGCCATGTGCGGAGACTTGGTGCGGGGCCTCATTTGCATAAGTGGTCTTATTTGCATAAGTATTTGCATAATGTTACCATTCACTAACTTTTAGTAAACATGTCTCTTAATGAGTGTATGGATAAAGAAAGACTAAAAGATTTCTACATTACTATAATCCAGTGCCAACCGCCAGGCACATTAGGAACTACTACAAACGCTGCCCATTTAGAACCCATAGCAAACCCGCCATATCCCGACAGCATTACCAGGACTCACAAAGCACCATACCCTACCTATCAAAAGGCAACACTGCAAATATTAAACCAATACATTTCAGAGAATACTGGGGAAAGAGAACAAGTGGCAACGTCAAATAGGAATTACATAAACAGAATACCTCAGCTCAGTTACACATGCAGAACATAGACCATCACCAAACAAGGAATCACAATTTAGAAACAGGAAGGCAATAATTAAACTGGGAACCCCAAAAGCCAAACTTGGAATGTACAACAACACTGTAGAAATAAAACTATAAATTAATTTCCTCTTGTACCAAACAAAACGCAGATGTTAATGATGCACATTTCCCAGAGCTGACATATTCCAGTTAATAAATTCAAAATAAAGAGATATATTTCTACCTTTTGTGCATTTTTTTTTCAGTTGCAATTGGACCAATTTTTTTCAGTTGCAATTGGACCAGCCACTTTCTTCTGGTTTCTTCATGTTTTCTGCTAACTCTCCATCGTCTGCTGTCCATTTGTTCTTTCTTCTCTCTTCTAGTTTTTTTTCCATTCTCTCTCTCTCTCTACACATCTGCTTTAACATACTAATCTTTCTCCTTTTGCTCTTTCCTCATTCCTATTTCATCCACACAAATTTTACCCCTCCATCCTCAATCCCCAATTACTCTCCCAATACCTGGCCAATTGTAGATTTTTCATCCCTCCTACACAAAATATTTTCCCCTCTCCATTTTAATCTCCCAGCCCCATCCCATTCTAATCCTCCCCCAACATCAGCTCCCTTCTAGTTCCAGTCTCACCCAGCATCCATTCCCTTCTAGTCCCTGCATCAGCCCATTTCCAGTCCTAGCCCCCCATCAGCCCATTTCCAGTCCTAGCTCCCCCATCCATTTCCAGTCCAAGTCCCTTTATCAGCTCATTTCCAATCCTAGCCCCCCCATCAGCCCATTTCTAGTCATTTCCTAGCCCCACCATCAGCCCATATCAAATCATAGCTCCCCTCCACTCAGCCCAATTCCAGTCCAAGCCCCCCCATAAGCCTACTTCCAGTTCTAGCCCCTCCATGAGTCCATTTCAATTCAAGCCCCCACCACAGCCCATTTCCAATCTTAGCTCCCAACAGCCCATTTCCAGTCCTAGCTCCCTTCCCTCACAGCCCATTTCCATTCCAAGCCCCCTCCCCATCAGCTATTTGCAGTTCAAGCCTCCCCTTCCACTCAGCCCATTTCCATTCCTAGCAACCCCCCAACCCATTACCAGTCCTAGCCCCCCGTCAATCAACTTCCAGTCCTAACCCCCATCACCCCATTTTCAGTTTAAGCCCCCCCTATAACCCATTACCAGTCCTAACCCCCCATCAGCCCATTTCCAGTCATCCCCCCATAGCCCATTGCCAGTCCTAACCCCCCCATCAGCCCACAGCCCATTACCAGTCCTAACCACATCAGCCCACCTCAAGTCCTAACCCCTCCCCATCAGCCCATTTCCTGTCCTAGCCCCCCCATAACCCATTATCAATCCTACCCCCCATCAGCCCACTACCAGTCTTAACCCCCCCATAGCCCATTACCAGTCCTAACACCCCCCATCGCCCATTACCAGTCCTAACCCCCCCATCAGCCCACTACCAGTCTTAACCCCCCCATAGCCCATTGCCAGCCCTCATCAGCCCACAGACCATTGCCAGTCTTAACCCCCCCATAGCCCACTGCCAGTCTTAACCCCCCATAGCCCACTGCCAGTCTTAACCCCCCCTCCCTAGCCCATTGCCAGTCTTAACACCCCCTCCCTAGCCCATTGCCAGTCTTAACCTCCCTCCCTCCCTAGCCCATTGCCAGTCTTTACCCCCCCTCCCTAGCCCATTGCAAGTCTTAACACCCCCTCCCTAGCCCATTGCCAGTCTTAAACCCCCTCCCTCCCTAGCCCATTGCCAGTCTTAACACCCCCCTCCCTAGCCCATTGCGTCTTAACCCCCCTCCCTCCCTAGCCCATTGCCAGTCTTAACCCCCCTCCCTCCCTCCCTCCCTAGCCCATTGCCAGTCTTAACCCCCCTCCCTCCCTCCCTACCCATTGCCAGTCTTAACCCCCTCCCTCCCTCCCTAGCCCATTGCCAGTCTTAACCCCCTCCCTCCCTCCCTAGCCCATTGCCAGTCTTAACCCCCCTCCCTCCCTCCCTACCCATTGCCAGTCTTAACCCCCCTCACTCCCTCCCTCCCTAGCCCATTGCCAGTCTTAACACCCCCCCTCCCTCCCTAGCCCATTGCCAGTCTTAACCCCCTTCCCTAGCCCATTGCCAGTCTTAACCCCCCTCTCTCCCTAGCCCATTACCAGTCTTAACCCCCCCTCCCTAGCCCATTGCGTCTTAACCCCCCTCCCTCCCTAGCCCATTGCCAGTCTTAACCCCCCTCCCTCCCTCCCTCCCTAGCCCATTGCCAGTCTTAACCCCCCTCCCTCCCTCCCTAGCCCATTGCCAGTCTTAACCCCCCCCTAGCCCATTGCCAGTCTTAACCCCCCCTCCCTAGCCCATTGCCAGTCTTAACCCCCTCCCTCCCTCCCTAGCCCATTGCCAGTCTTAACACCCCCCTCCCTAGCCCATTGCCAGTCTTAACCCCCCTCCCTCCCTAGCCCATTGCCAGTCTTAACCCCCCCTCCCTCCCTCCCTAGCCCATTGCCAGTCTTAACCCCCCTCCCTCCCTAGCCCACTACCAGTCTTAACCCCCTCCCTCCCTCCCTAGCCCATTGCCAGTCTTAACCCCCCTCCCTCCCTCCCTAGCCCATTGCCAGTTTTAACCCCCCTCCCTCCCTAGCCCATTGCCAGTCTTAACCCCCCTCCCTCCCTCCCTAGCCCATTGACAGTCCAACCCACCCCCCCCTCGGCTCATGGCAATTTAAAAAAAAAAAAAAAAGCTGGCCTCTGCCGCCGCATGGATTGTCCCGCGGGTCTCCCTCTGCCCGGCGGAACTCTCCCGGCGCGGCTGAGCCCCTCTCTGCCGGCTTGCAGTTACGCGAAGGGGTAGAGTCTCCCTCGCATTTCTGTTAAGCCTGCAGGGGCAGATGGGAAATTTCCCATCAGCCCCTGCTTCCCATCAGCCCCTGCGGGCTTAACAGAGACGCGAGGGAGACTCTCTCCCTTCGCGTATCTGCAAGCCGGCAGAGAGGGGCTCAGCCGCGCCGGGAGAGTTCCGCCGGGCAGAGGGAGCCCCGCGGGACACTCCATGCCGCCGCGGCGCCAGCGGCCAGCTTTTTTTTTTTTTTTTTAATTCAATTAAGAAAAAGCAGAATGTTCTTTGCGCGGGGCCCCCTGAAACGCGGGGCCCTGTGCAAAAAACATTCTTGCTCAATGGACGGGCCGGCCCTGATGAGGAGCAACTCTCAGGCAGCATAGTTGGCCAGGGTTATTTTTCTCTGGCTTTGTTTTCTTTGAGTTTGGTTTCTTTTGTTTTTTTTGTAACTGACTGTTTCCCTGAGATGTGGGCTGTAAATTTATTGATTTCTTGATGGTATTTGCTTTAGTTATTATTTTTCTGTATTTTCTTTATACTGTAAAGATATTTGTATAAAGTGAAAATTTCATAAATAAATAATTTAAAAAAAATAATAAAACAATACAGAGTTGAATACATGGAACAGATGAACTACATACATAAAGCATCAACATGACTTAGGCTAGAGCTAGAATAAAGGCTATGTTTACTAAGGTGTGGTAATGTTACCGGCTTTAAGTGCAGCGGTAATGTTACCATCGCCATATAAGGAAGTGGGCAGGCAGAGGGCGTTCCAGCGTAAAAGGAGCAATGGGCCCTTAACGTGCAGTAAAGGGCGCCTTGGCCAGTTATCGCACGTTAACGGGACATTGCACGTTAAGGCTGACAAACAAGGAACGTTAAGGCTGTCAAGGCGCCTTAAGGGTTTTAAGGCGCTTTATAAGGCGCCGTAGTTTAACGCGCCTTATAAGGCGCCTAAACCTTGGACACCTTATAAGGTGCCTTAACGTAAGGTGCCTTATAAGGTGCCTCAACCTAAGCTGCCCTATAAAGTGCCCTAGGTTAAGGTGCCCTAAGGATGTTACGGTGACCTAAGATATGGTGCCCTAAGGGCAGTAGGGTGCCTCAAATTGACAAGCATGAAATATAAGGCCTAAAAACAGAAGTAACCCTAACACTGGATAGAGCACCAAGGAAAGGCAATGGACAAGTGATGGAAGGAAGGAGAGGTGGGAGCTGATGGACCTGCCAAATCTGCGGGCAGCCTATATGGCAGCCTGTAAAGTGGACAAACATATCGGAGGCAGCTGTATCGATGCACAGGGTGTTGGCAATGTAAAGTGCTACAATGACAGTGGGTGGAAGAGGATGGGAATACATGTCCCCCAGTGGAGGTAGAGGTGGCAAGATATTTGCAATGATAGGAGGACAGAGGAGTATGGTGCCATGCAGATCAGGCACAGAAGAAACAAGCACGAAGAGCCACAATGCAGAAAAGGGTACCAGTGCAGGACATGGGGTTGCAGCCTGCACAAGAAGACAGGACCTTACACAGCTGACAGAGGCAGATAGATGAGTTGACAGATGGTTGGCAACTGAGGTGAGGATGTTATGGTCTGGCAGCACAGATCTGCAGAGATCTGACAGTGACAGGCATGAAAATGATTTGAGTAGGACATGCAGAAACAGATGAGAACAAAGTGGAATTGAACCCATGGCTCTTGTCTAAGGAGCCAATGTATTAACCAGTAAGCTACACTTCCATAGCGTTTTGCACAGCAATGGCTGGAAACAGAAAGACTGCAGGTCACCGCACAAAATGTCTGCTGTGTGTGCCAGGACAGGGTAAACCATACCAGTACCCATGATGCAATGCACATGCAGAACAGCAGTCTACCGCTGATCACCAAATGGAGAATGCACCTCTCCAGCACCTCAGCTTGGTATGAAGAACTGACAGTGTGTTCTACTGGCACAGAGCAGCTACAGACCATGCCACTGTGCAGGTGCCGTGTTCACCCTTAGGGTGAGAATAGGCGCACAGCATCAGGTCCACAGTACCTGTGGCGCTAGAGGTAGACTCAGCTACAGATCCCCATTGCTGACTGTGGCAAGTGTTCACTGCAGTGGAACCTAGAGGCACCCTGTGTCCATCTGTATGCCCCCAGTTATATCCAGCTCTGGTGGACTGTTATCCACCCAGAATAGTGCATACCCACTGTTGCAATGTGGCTGCTGTAGCCACCTATATCCAGCACCCAGCTCGGGTTGAGGCTCACAAAATCCTGCTACCACCCCTTCACATCAAACTAGGTTTGATGAAAAACTTTGTGAAAGCCATGGACTGCACTTCTCCAGCTTTCCGATACCTGCATGAAAAATTCCCTCAACTCAGCGAAGCAAAGATTAAAGAGGGAGTTTTTGTGGTCCTCAGATTTGAGAGCTCTTCAAAAATGACCGGTTAAACAACTTGCTGCAGGGTGATGCGAAACAAGCATGGAATGCTTTTCGCCTAGTGTCAACAAACTTTCTCGGGAATGTTAGGGCAGAAAACTACAAGGAACTAGTAGAAGACATGCTGATGCAGTATCAGAAACTTGGCTGCAATATGTCTCTAAAGATCCATTTCCTTGATTCCCATCTCAATTTCTTTCCTGACAACTGTGGTATGGTTAGTGATGAACACGGCAAACATTTTCACCAGGATATTGCAATGATGGAGCAAAGATACCAGGGAAAATGGTCCACTACAATGCTGGCTGACTACTGCAGGACACTCCCCAGAGAAGCTCCCGAACAGCTGTACAAGAGACAGGCGAAAAAATCTAAGAAGTAGTCTATGACTTGTTTTTTTTACAGGTATTAACTGAAGGCCTATTATATTTACTATTGACATGCATTTCGTGATGTAAACATTAATTCTTGTAGATTACAAAAAAACTAGAGCCAACTTTGCAATTTCACTGTCATATTCGTGTTCAACATATAAAAATTGATAAGAAACGACTATTTTTATTTCAGTAACATGACTTTTGCAAAACTTTGTTGACCAGTGATATTCTTCTCTCCAACTGTTACATTTTGTCTGCGATTCCATTCCTTCCGCAAGTAGTGCCAATCCCTTGCTCAGCTATCCCACTAACATAAGAAACACATGTATTTTATATATCCCTGCTGCAGTCCCATTAAAAGGGCAACTACCTTCAAGTCACCACAGAGGTGCCAGCTGTACTTGTTATAGTTAATGGAATTCAGTAGATGCTTTAAGTTATCGTATGTCTATTTCATGTGGACGGCATGCGTTACTGGAATAGATGGAAGACGGTTTCCATTGTTCAAAAGCACAGCCTTCAGACTCAGTTTTGAAGAGTCTATATAGTCTCCAGTCTTGTGGGTCATGAGTGATTTTTAAGGTATTCATGAGGCTTTCAATATCGGAACAGAATACCAGATTACTTTCCTTTCTGAAAAAAGATTCCAACTGCTGGCGGCGCTTTTGATATGAAGATATGTTGACATTTTTTTCTAGAAGATTCCACTGTTGGAGTCTTGATCCTAGCAATTCTGCCTTGTTCGTGGATAAGTCCAAATCACGAACCAGGTCATTTAGTTCTTCCTGTGCCATTTTTTGTGGAGTTGATAATGCATCCCAGTGAAAATCTGGGTCACTGCATGCTGACGGACCAGGAGAAGAACAGATCGGCTCACCCTTGTCCTCATCAGATGAATCAAGAGAATATTCTGATGGAGGTTCTGGAATAGGAAGTCCCTCACCATGTGGAACTGGTCTCAATGCAGACGGAATGTTTGGGTAGACTATGCTCGACTTCTTTTGCTTCCGCTGGAAAGGGGAGGAACCAAGCAGAAGTAACAGTCATTTATATGGTTGCTTGGCTCTCTCCACACCATGGGGACTGCAAACGGCATTGATGGTCTTTTGCAATTCAACCACTGTGAAAGCTGTGTTGTACATGTAGTGCAGCATATATGCAGGGCCCAAGGCTTGTCTTGGTCACCAATCTTGCATCCGAAGTAAAGATGATATGCCTTCTTCAGTTGAGAAGTGATACTTTTCTTCTGGTTGGCAAATGTCACTTCCCACAAATGTAGCAGAAATTGTCAACAGTATTAACAGTATTGGAGTGGAGGAGTGGCCTAGTGTTTGGGGCAAGGTACTTCAGGCTGGAAGGTCAGGGGTTCAAATCCCACTAGAGGACAGCAACCTTGGGCCGGAAGGACTGGGGTTTCTAGTCCCACAGGTGCTCCTTGTGGTCTTAGGCAAGCCACTTAACCCTCCATAGCCCATGTTCCCTATAAAATAGTTATCTCCAAGTTATAATGCCCTGTTCAATGTAATTTCAGTTTGTTCAATGTAAACTGCACTGATGCAGAATAGCACAGTATATAAGAGAATGTAAATAAATAAATAAATAACACACTTTCATGGCATTACTGTTCTGTATTATACCTAAATGGCTAAAATTATATGATTAATAAAAGTTACATGTAACAGTAGCTTAAACTGTCTCGCACACAGTCTGAAATATTTTAAATGCTCAACCTTTCCGACTGCGTATAGTACACTGCTGATGTCAGATGGCTTCAGCAGCCGTCTAGCAGTAGTATTGCATTGCATCAGAAAATGATGCAATCAACTCTGGATGATGTGTGCATGCTGGTATTATGCAGTGTGATGCAATATTACATCATTCAAGGCTTATTTGGGATGTTGCTGATGTCCTACTGGATAAATTTACAAGGTGAAACGTCAAAAATGAACTACATGCAATATCTTCAAAACGAGAGCCAATAAAATGTTTTTTATTTTTATTTACATTCTCTTATATACCGCACTATTCAGCATCAGCGCGGTTTACATGGAACAAAATGCTCAGTACAAAGAACATGTATGAGTTTACAGATAACAGGGAACAAAACTTGGATAACAGGGGTAACTATTTACAAACTTATTACATGGAATCATGATCAAAAAGGATGCATAGAAAACACAATCACGTCATGGGTTTGAGTATCAACTTGGTGTGTTGTTGGTATGCTATTGGTTTGTCTGGGAATGTGGATGGCATGGGGGGGGGGGGTCTTGGAGCTCTAGGGGCTGCAGTTGGGCTCGATAAGGTACTTGTTGAAGAGGTGGCCTTTGAGGGCTTTCCTAAACTGTGGTAGATTCTTAATAGCCCAGATATCATGGGGTAATTCGTGTTCAGCTCACCAAGATACTACAGATTAGGGCCTTTTAAAGTCAGTAACGATTTCAATGTTGACCAGTGTTATCAGGGCAGAGGGGTGCTTAGACTTGCATGGTGTTCATATAGCAATGCCTATTATACCACTCTCTTAGGGTCAAAGTGGTTTGCAATATCTGCTCCTTGCCCACATAAACATATTTGTAATTGAGGCAGTAGAAGGATCAGCAACCACAGCCCAGAGGCTGTTGGGGGAGGGGCTAGGAAGAGAGAGAGTAGGGGCTAGACCAGATTTGTGCTTGCTACTAAGGCACTAGCAGCACAGCAGTAGGGCTGGGGAA
The DNA here is from genome assembly GCA_033557465.1 of Ichthyophis bannanicus. Classification (NCBI taxonomy): domain Eukaryota; kingdom Metazoa; phylum Chordata; class Amphibia; order Gymnophiona; family Ichthyophiidae; genus Ichthyophis; species Ichthyophis bannanicus. The sequence continues at coordinate 54,630,532 of CM066032.1, forward strand.
CCTGAGCTACCCCACCAAGGTCTGACATTCACCAGCAGAGGGCACAGTCAGACTGTACCTGCTGCAGCCTACCAGCTGTTGCAGTCTGCTAGCCAGTCCATATCACATGTTCACAGAGGAACTATGTGCACCCAGATATAGGATAGACAGTACAGCCACCCAGCAGGTGTCTTAGTGATTGGGTCCCAGAACAGGGAGCACACATATATCACTAGAGACAAATAATATAAAGCACTATGTGGGAACATAGCCATGCCATTGTCACTGCTCGGTCAGAGTGAGAGTGTCCTCCCAGCATGACATGCTGTGGCCACCCTGTCCATGCAGGTGGTGGCCGGGCACTATGTTATCCCAGCCATTGCCCTACTCCTGATACAGATGCATCCTGCCCAATCTGCCCTGTCCGTGCCATACCCACAATACCTTGCTCCTCAATATGTGTATTTGCAGGCTAATACTGGAAACAGTGTAATCACTGTGGGCCCAGTGAGGAGTAGGAAGCCACAAAACAATGGATAGACATACACACACACTCCTATTACAGCAATGTGCAGAGATAGGGGTGGTTGGCAGCCCTGCTCGTCACACTGGTCCCGATCATAGTGCAGGCATTGCTAAAGTGTGCTGGAGCTAGTAGTAGTGCTCTGATGATAACTGCTGCTGGGTGCTAGGGCCAACAGCCTGACTCTCCGTGAAGCTTTGGATAGTGGAGTCTGTGTGGGGGTGTTTGTACACCCATGTTGATGTTATCTATCTGCAATGTTGGGTAAAATATGGGACGTGCTCTGCAGTATCCACAACTTGGACCTTAACCTGTGATTTGCTGCTCCAGGACACACAGGCTGTGTGCACTGCGCACCCTTGGGCTACCTTTACTTTTCATCAGACAGACCTTTTCTGTTGCACTGCACACCACATACTGGAACAGGGCATGGCCTAGGTCCACTGCAGGCAGGTGCCACTGCCCCTCCAGCACCAGCACACACACCCCTGCTATGGCGACATGCCCATATGCTGTCAGTGCTGGTGGTGCGCAGTCCCAGGCCATCCACTGTGCAGGTAGGCAGGTGCCTAGGGTGCTGGGTCTGGGGTGGGGAGGCATACATGGACATCCACACAACCCTACATCACTGCCTACCAATGTTATGTCCCTTCCACATGGGGGAGAGATGGCTGGGGGGATGTCAGGTTGGTGCTCTAGCATCTATTGGCTAGGGTGGACCAGGTAGATGTAGGTAGATTGCATTGTGATAGCAGACTGTGGACAGGCTAGGGTATGCAACCCAGGTACGGTGTATCCAGCTTGCACTACTGGGTGTATATATATTTCAGACAACGTGTGGTCACACCCCGAAATGCCTTACTAGGGTACCTGCTGGGTAATGTCCCCTGGATGGGACACTGTGGAACACAGACTACTGGACATGTTTGGCCTTGGTCAGCTGCTGTCTTGCTGAATTCATGGTTCTGTGTTCCTATGTGGCACCTAGGCATCTGCCTAGTCCACCCTGTGCCCCAGATGCCCCCACTGCATGTCCCGCCTGCAGCCCCTTATGCCCCATTTGCACCATTACCATAGTGCCCTTTCATACTTGGGCACTATGCTGTTGCTGCAAATGGAGCACTACTATCACTTTTTCCTGGGTTCCCTGCCTGTGCTGTACATTGCTGACACTGAAATGGTTTCTCTCTCCTGCAAATGTGCATCTACCAACAGGTTTTCATTGGCGTTAATATTTGAAGGGATAATTGGCTGATGCAGGGATAATGGTTTAGCTCTGTTTTATATGGCTGCATCTTTGCTTGCTGGAACTGCACACAGCATATGGATGGCACAGAAGACAAGCATGTGGGCTACAAGAGAGTATATGCAGCCTTCTATGAAAGAGTCTGGGTAACCATACTTTGTGCAGTAGTGTGCAGAGTTTTTGGGACTAGTAAGAGAAGATACAGGCTATGCTGGAAACAAAGACCTTTATTTATTTATATCCCGCTTTTCACCAGGTCAAAGCGGTCAATTGGGGGATACATTTAACACGAGGGGATATGAAACACATATGCTAATACTTACAGGGAACATGGGCAATGGAGGGTTAAGTGGCTTGCCCAAGACCACAAGGAGTGCCTATAGGACTAGAAATCCCAGTCCCTCCAGCCTGAGATTGCTGTCCCCAAGTGGGACTTGAACCCCCATCCCTCCAGCCTGAAGTACCTTGTCCTAACCACTAGACCACTCCTCCTCCCCTTTAACATACATACTCTCAGCCTTGAAGATTACGAATTGTGCCAAGACATGGAAAACATGTACAGAGCACAGGAAGGAGGCAGTGTGCTGCGGAAGGCAGCAAAAGATAAGCAGACCTTGAAAAACAGCAGCTGTGAGACATGAGAAACATGGGGAGGGGTCCTAGAGGGAGAACTTTGGAGAAAGCTGCATATGACATAATAATTTATGCAGAACTTTCTGGAACTTTGGGACAGAAGGGGTATATAAGAAAGCCCCTGTAGAGCTTCGGGGGCAATCTGCTTTCTAACTCCGGTACAGAGAGGAGGTTGCCTGCCATCTTTCAGACAGACGCTTGCTATCTGCATTTGCAATTTGTTTTGCTTTGGTATACCGAATAAAGAGCTTTTGTAGCTGAGCAATTGTTGTCTGAGCAATTTATTGGTAATTGGTAATAATTGGGGAACTTTTGTGGGGTACCAGGCCCACAAATTTGTGCTGAAAGCCGGGATCCTGGGGATCTCTGGACCCCTAAATTGAGTGTAGACACTCCTAAATTCAGTTAAATTGCCCAAGGATTCCTCTGACTGCGTTTTTGGCTGCGTTTTGTCGGAGAGGATACCTCCTGTTTTAAAAGACAAAACAGGAGATGAGGATACCATCTCACTAGGAGATAAGGATACCTTCTGCTGGTCCAGAAGAAGAGGATACCTCCTGCCGGTCCAGGAGATGAGGATACCATCCTAAAGGATGAAGAGAGAAAAAGGATACCTTCCTGAGTGACGACGAGATATTTGGATACCCTAGGAAGACTCCAGTGGTGAGTACTGTGTTTCCTGTCTGCCCCTGAAGGACAGAAGACTTACCCGGTTTGACTGGTGGGTGAGTACCAAATTTATCCAGTGTTAATGTTGCAGTGTTAGTGTAGCAGGGGCCTCCTCCCATCCACTTCCCGCCCACTGACCCCTTCTCTCCGCCTTCTCTCTGCCCTCTGGGACAGTTACCGCTGCCGGTAATGTTAAAGCGCGTTAACATTACATCTGGTAACGTTAACGCACGTGAACGTTACAGATGCTACATTACCATGCCTTAGTAAACATACCCCTAAGTTGGGAACTATGTACAAAAGGGACGGCAGAACATGAACTAAAACAGTTACAACTCATCCAAAACACTGCTGCCAAATTGTTATTCCATGCCTCCCATTCCGACCATGTCGCACCCCTTTATTAATCTGTCTACACTTTCTCCCTATCCATTACCATGTTCAATTCAAGATACTCACCCTGTTCTCCACTCCAGCACTCCACAATATCTCTCCACACTTTTTCCTCTATGCATATGAACCGACTTCACCTCCCATCCCCCTCACAGGCTCATTTAGAATCAACCCACTACTCTGCATTTTATTTTCTCAGTCCTTCCATATAGAATAACCTCCCCCCTGAAACTTCAGCTAGAATCTTCATTTTCCAAATTCAAGTCACAGCTCAAGACCCATCTGTTCTGTACAACCTTCTACCTCCCACCTTGACCACCCCTAGTTCCCCCTTCCTGTCTTTACTTCTCCCTACTCCCCTGCTTCAGCTCTTCTTTTCCTCATTGTCCGTGTGTCCTATTTTACTTTCCTATATTTTATTGGAGTACCTTCACTCTTTTCTAAATGTTATATTTTATTTCATCTTATTGTATTGTAAACCACTCTGATGTTCCCTCAAAAGGCGGTATATCAAATTTAAATTAATGAAATAAAATGAAAATGAAATGACAATCTGGTAGTGATGTTCTACATCAACAAGCAAGGGGCCACAGGATCTCTGTCCTCTGTAGGGAAGTGCTCAAGCTCTGGTCCTTTGCTCTGTCCAAGAAATGCCTTCTGCAGGCCTCCTACCTGCCGGGTAAAGACAACCTTCTAGCAGATTACCTCAGCCGTCAACCCGACCCCCACGAGTGGTACCTCCACTCGCGAGTGGCAGGGAAACTCTTCCACATATGGGGACATCCATTCGTCAACCTCTTCACCAGCAAAGAGAATGCAAAGTGGGCCAGCTTATGCTCCAAGTGCCCATCCTCCCGCAGCCTGGCGGTGGATGCGTTCAACCTATCCTGGGGGAGTCAGCCTCTCCTTTACGCATTTCCTCTCATGCCGCTTATCTCCAAAACAATCCAAAAGATCATTCAACACAAGGCGCAAGTCATCCTTGTGACCCCATTCTGGCCCAAGCAGATGTGGTTTCCCTTCCTAAAGCATCTGGCACGGGAGCCACCCATCAGACTGCAACCAGCTCCAGACCTCATCACTCAAGATGAGGGCATGATCCTACACCCCCAACCTATTCACTCTGGCACTGACAGCCTGGATTTATTTATCCACTTTTATATACCACCTTCTCCTTCAATCAAAGTGGTTTATTTATTTAGTTATCCAGTTTTACCTGGATATTGAGAGGCTGATCTTGGCGTATACCTCACCACGGAGGTACAACAGGTCATCCTAGCCACAAAACACCCCACTACAAGGAAGTCATATGCACTGAAATAGCAATGGTTCATGGCATGGTGTGCCTCTGAGGAGTTCGACTTCTACTCATGCCCTATCGCTGCCACCTAGCCGCCATCACAGACTTCCATGACCACCCCAGCAATGCATCCATCGCCACCCAACCGCTCATCTCGCGATTCATGCGAGGCCTGGCTAACCTCCAGCCTGACATCAGACAGCCGACACCGACCTGGGAACTTAACATGGTAATGCACAAATTTAGGCTTTTAGGTAGGAAGTTGAAATCCAGAACTTCCAGGGTAGCATTCTCCGAAATGCTTCCTGTTCCACGCGCAGGACCCAAAAGGCAGGCAGAGCTCCGGAGTCATGGATGAGACAATGGTGCAGAGATGAGGGTTTTGGATTTGTTAGGAACTGGGGAACATTCTGGGGAAAGGAGGGGCTCTTCCGAAGGGATGGGCTTCACCTTAACCGGGATGGAACCAGGCTGCTGGCATTAACCTTTAAAAAGGAGATAGAGCAGCTTTTAAACTAGATATTTGGGGAAAGCCGACAGTCGCCCAAGAGCGGATGGTTCGGAAGAATGTATCTTGGAAGGATACTACCAAAAGCAGAGAGGTTCCACAAAAGAGTAAAGTAGCCCAAATGCCCTCAAGTATGGAGCAGACAGAGCTTAAAGATCCTAAATTACCCATGTCTAACAATAGCCAAATTAATATGAATAAAATACATTCTCTAAAATGCTTGTATGCAAATGCTAGAAGTCTGAAAAATAAGATGGGAGAGTTAGAATATATAGCACTAAATGAAAGGTTAGATATGATTGGAATATCAGAGACATGGTGGAAGGAGGACAACCAGTGGGACACTGTGATACCTGGGTACAAACTATATCGTAATGATAGAGCTGATCAAATTGGTGGAGGGGTTGCTCTCTATGTTAGAGAGGGCATTGAGTCAGAAAGGATTAAAGTTTTGCAGGAAACAAAATCTGCTGTAGAATCTATATGGATTGAAATTCCATGTAAAAGGGGGAAGGCAATGGCAGTGGGGGTGTACTATCGAGCGCCTGGACAGAATGACCGAATGGATGATGAAATGCTCAAAGAAATCCAGGAAGCTAACAAAAGTTACAGCACAGTAATAATAATGGGTGATTTCAACTACCCTGGTATCGACTGGGTCAGTGTCACGTCAGGACATGCTAGGGAGATAAAGTTCCTAGATGAAATAAATGACTGCTTCTTGGAGCAGCTGGTTCATGAACCGACCAGAGGGGAAGCCATATTAGACCTAATCCTTAGTGGAACACCAGATCTAGTGCAAGAGATAAGGTTGTTGGGGCCACTTGGCAATAGTGATCATAGCATGATCGCCTTTGATTTAATTAGTGGAGGAGGGATAGTAAGGAAATCCACAGTACTACCTTTTAACTTTCGAAAGAAGGACTATGATAAAATGAGGAAAACAGTTAAGAAAAAACTAAAAGGAGCAGTTGCAAAGGTTAAAGATGTACATCAGGCTTGGCTGTTGTTGAAAAATACTATCTTGGAAGCCCAGACCGGCTGTATTCCATGCTTTAAGAAAAGTGGAAGGAAGTCCAAAAAATTGCCAGCATGGTTTAAAGGTGAGGTCAGAGAGGCTGTTGTTGCCAAAAAAGCATCTTTCAGGAAATGGAAAAAAGAGCCAAACGACGCAACCTGGAAACAGCACAAGCACTGGCAAGTCAAATGCAAGGCATTGATAAGGCAGGCAAAGGGAGAATTTGAGAAGAAGCTTGCTGCGGAAGCAAAAACGCGAAGTAAAGACCTTTTCAAGTACATTCGTAGCAAAAAACCTGTGAGAGAGTCAGTTGGTCCATTAGATGATAAAGGGGTTAAAGGAGCACTAAGAGGCGACAAGGCGATAGTGGAGAGACTGAATGAATTCTTTGCTTCAGTCTTTACTGAGGAAGATGTAGGAATGTTACCCATGACTGAAGTGGTATTTAAAGGTCCGGAAGAATTGAAGGAAATATCGATACATTGGGAAGATGTATTACAACTATTAGATAAACTGAAGAATAGAAAATCACTTGGGCCGGATGGTATACATCCAAGGGTGTTGAAAGAACTGAAATACGAGATTGCAGACCTGCTATTAGTAATCTGTGAACTATCATTAAAATCATCTCTAATACCTGAAGACTGGAGGATCGCCAATGTAACACCAATTTTTAAAAAGGGTTCCAGGGGTGATCCGGGAAACTACAGACCGGTGAGCCTGACATCAGTACCGGGAAAAATGGTAGAAACCATCATAAAGAATAAAATTATTCAGCATGTAGATAGTCATGACCTAAAGGGAGACAGCCAACATGGCTTTAGATAAGGAAGATCTTGTCTTACTAATCTGTTATGTTTTTTTGAAGGAGTGAATAATCAGGTGGATAAAGGTGAGTCGGTTGATATTGTGTATCTGGACTTTCAGAAAGCCTTTGACAAGGTCCCTCATGAGAGACTTTTGGCAAAACTAAGGAGTTATGGGATAGGAGGCAGTGTACTATTGTGGATCAGGAACTGGTTAAAAGATAGAAAGCAGAGGGTAGGGCTAAATGGCCAATTTTCCCAATGGAGAAAGGTGAATAGTGGTGTACCCCAGGGATCTGTGCTGGGTCCGCTGCTTTTTGACATATTCATAAATGACCTGGAAAGTGGAATAACGAGTGAGGTTATCAAATTTGCAGATGACACAAAACTATTTAAAGTTGTTAAAACCCAAGAGCATTGTGGAAAATTGCAAGAGGATCTTGATAAATTGGAAGACTGGGCATCAAAATGGCAGATGAAATTTAATGTGGACAAGTGCAAGGTTATGCACCTAGGGAAGAACAACCCAAACTATGTTTACATGATGCAAGGTTCCACATTAGGAACCACCACTCAGAAAAAAGATTTAGGCGTCTTTGTGGATACCATGTTAAAACCCTCGGCCCAGTGTGCAGCAGCGGCCAAGAGAGCAAATAGAATGCTAGGTATGATAAGGAAAGGAATGGAAAATAAAACAAAAGATATTTTAATGCCTCTATATCGTTCCATGGTGAGACCGCACCTTGAATATTGTGTGCAATTCTGGTCACCGTATCTTAAAAAGGATATACCGATTTTAGAAAAGGTACAGAGAAGAGCCACCAAAATGGTAAAGGGGATGGAAGGATACTCCTATGAAGAAAGGCTAAAAAGGATAGGGCTCTTTAACCTGGAAAAGAGACGGCTGAGGGGAGATATGACAGAAGTCTATAAATTAATGAACGGAGTGGAACGGGTAAACGTAGATCGATTGTTTACCTTATCAGAATATAGAAAGACTAGGGGACATGCAATGAAGCTACAGGTTAAACTATTTAAGACTAATAAAAGAAAATATTTTTTCACTCAACGTGTAATCAAACTCTGGAATTTGTTACCAGAGGATGTAGTAAAGGCTGTTAGTGTAGCTGGGTTTAAAAAACGTTTGGACAAGTTCCTGGAGGAAAGGTCCATAAATCATTATTAAGAAGGGACCCAGGATATCAATGCTTGAACCAATACAAGCATTCTGGAACCTGTGTCTTTTGGGGAAACTGCTAGGTACATATGACCTAGATTGACCACTGTTGGAAACAGAATACTGGGCTTGATGGACCTTGGTCTGACCCAGTATGGCATATCTTATGTTCTTATGTTATGTTCATATGTTCACCACCTCACACAACCCCCATTTGAGCTGATGCTCTCCATTCCCATCAAGTATGTTACCTGGAAGACAATATTCCTCATCATCATCACCTCCACCAGGTGTATCAGTGAACTCCAAGCTCTGGTGGCATACCCTGGACAGCCCTACCTTTAGGATCCACACCAAATTTCTGCCTAAGGTGCTCCTACTTTCACATCAATCAGACAATTGACTTACCCACATTCCACCTGGAGCCCTGCTCACCGGAGGAACAAAGGCCCCACACACTCGACTGCATCCACCCCTGCCGACCTACATCCACAGAATGGAACCATAACATAAAGGGGCACAAGCCTTTGTCTCCTTCGACCCCCAACAAGTCGGGTCACCCTGTCACCAAATGGACTATATCACTATGAATATTGGACTGCATATCTTTCTGCTATGCTGAGGTGGGCAATGTGCATGCCCACCAATTCAGAGGCATGGCAGCCACTAAAGCCAACCTACATGCTGTCCGTGAGTGAGATATCTGCCAAGCAGCCACCTGGTCATCTGTGCACATCTTCCAGAGACATTATTGCTCAGGCCAAGATGCACTGGCAGACAGCTCCTTCAGCAAGACAATACTGACCTCAACATCATGGCCCATATTGGACTCTTAGGATGCTCTGCTCTACCTGATACTGATTGTGTTACTATTGTTCTAAAGGTTCTGATGTTCTGAAAACTATTCTAAAAGCCATGTTGTTCTGAAAGCTATGTACAGTCCTAATCGCCCACTCTTGTTGTATCAGGAGCAGTGACCGGGGCTTTTGGTTGTTCTCCCATTGCCAGGGCCGGATTTACCTTGAGTGAGGCCCTACGCCAACAAAAATTGTGGGCCCCCAGCAGGGGCGGCCCAAGGGGGGTGCGGGGCCTCATTTGCATAAGGGCCCTCATTTGCATAATGGGCCTCATTTGCATAAATATTTGCATAATGTTACCATATACTAACTTTTAGTAAACGTGCCTCTTAATGAGTGTATGGATAAAGAAAGACTAAAAGATTTCTACATTACTATAATCCAGTGCCAACTGCCAGACACATTAGGAACTACTACAAACACTGCCCATTTAGAACCCATAGTAAACCCGCCGTATCCTAACAGCACTACCAGGACTCACAAAGCACCATACCCTAACTATCAAAAGGCAACACTGCAAATATTAAACCAATACATTTCAGAGAACAACAATACATGACCTACTGGGGAAAGAGAACAAGTGGCAATGTCAAATAGGAATTATATAAACAGAACACCTCAGCTCAGTTACACATGCAGAACATAGACCATCACCAAACAAGGAATCACAATTTAGAAACAGGAAGACAATAATTAAACTGGGAATCCCAAAAGCCAAACTTGGAATGTACAACACTGTAGAAATAAAACTATACATTAATTTGCTCTTGTACTAAACAAAGCGCAGACGTTAATGATGCACATTTACCAGAGCTGACATATTCCAATTAATAAATTCAAAATAAAGAGATATTTTTCTACCTTTTGTGCATTTTTTTCAGCTGCAATTGCTCCAGCCACTTTCTTCTGGTTTCTTCGTGTCTTCTGCTAACTCTCCATCGTCTGCTGTCCATTTGTCCTTTCTTCTCTCTGCTAGATTTTTTTCCATTCTCTCTCTACATCTGCTTTAACATACTAATCTTTCTCCTTTTGCTCTTTCCTCATTCCTATTTCATCCACTCAAATTTTACCCCTCCATCCTCAATCCCCACTTACTCTCCCAATACCCGGCCAATTGTAGATTTTTTATCCCTCCCACACAAAATATTTTTCCCTTCTCCATTTTACTCTTCCAGCCCCATCCCATTCTAATCCTCCCCCAACATCAGCTCCCTTCTAGTTCCAGCCTCACCCAGCATCCATTCCCTTCTAGTCCCTGCATCAGCCCATTTCCAGTCCTAGCCACCCATCAGCCCATTTCCAGTCCTAGCAACCCCCCAACCCAATACCAGTCCTAGCCCCCCCATCAACCCACTTACAGTCCTAACCCCCCATCACCCCATTTTCAGTTTAAGCCCCCCCATAACCCATTACCAGTCCTAACCCCCCATCAGCCCACTTCCAGTCCTAACCCCATCAACCCATTTCCAGTCAGCCCCCCATAGCCCATTGCCAGTCCTAACCCCACCATCAGCCCACAGCCCATTACCCCATCAGCCCACCTCCAGTTTTAACCCCCCCAGCCCATTTCCAGTCCTAGCCCCCCCATAGCCCATTACCAGACAGCCCCCATCAGCCCACAGCCCATTACCAGTCTTAACCCCCCCAAGCCCATTACCAGTCTTAACCCCCCCCAAAGCCCATTACCAGTTCTAAACCCCCCAACAGCCCATTACCAGTCCTAACCCCATCAGCCCACCTCCAGTCTTAACCCCCCCAGCCCCTTTCCAGTCCTAGGCCCCCTTAGCCCATTACCAGACAGCCCCCATCAGCCCACAGTCCATTCCCAGTCTTAACCACCCCCCAAAGCCCATTGCCAGTTCTAAGCCCCCCCCCAACAGCCCACAGTCCATTACCAGTCCTAACCCCATCAACCCACCTCTAGCCTTAACCCCCCCAGCCCATTTCCAGTCCCAGCCCCCCCAATAGCCCATTACCAGTCCACCCCCCCCCCCCCCACCCCCGTCGGCCTAAAGTAAAATTTAATTTAAAAAAAAAAAACCTGCTGGCTGCCGCCGCGGGGCCCCCTCTGCTGCCGCGGCAGCACGGACTGACCCGCGGGGGCCCCCTCTGCAAGCTGACTCCGTCGGTCCATCGATCCCTCTCTCCCTCCATGCACGCTGTGAGAGGCGCGAAGGTAGAGTGTCTCCCTCGCGTCTCTGTTAAGCCCGCAGGGGCTGATGGGAAATTTCCCATCAGCCCCTGCGGGCTTAACAGAGACGCGAAGAGACACTTTCGCGTCTCTCACAGCCTGCACCCTGCACGGAGGGAGGGAGGGAGGGAGGAAGGAACAGACGGAGTCAGCTTGTAGAGGGGGCCCCCGCGGGTCAGTCGGTGCTGCCGCGGCAGCAGAGGGGGCCCCGCGGCGGCAGCCAGCAGGTTTTATTTTTAATTTTATTTTAAAAAAAAATTAACTTTTTCTTTTTTTGTGGGCCCCTGCCAGCTGTGGGCCCTACGCCATGGCGTACATGGCGTATAGGTAAATCCGGCCCTGCCCATTGCCATTATTACCATTATGACCCTGTCATTCTTTTTGGGTCACCAACCCGGGTTTCCATTAAAGTTATAACCTTACTAGATTGTCTGCCTGGTTCATCTACCACAGCACTGGGGTGGCCCCTGGCCGCAGCTGCAGCTACCAGGTGTGGCTGACTCATCCTGCTTGTCCTAGAGGAAAGCAGGGTTACTTACCAGTAACAGGGGTTCTCTGTGGTCAGCAGGATAAGTCAGCCACATATTCCTGCCTGCTTCCTGTGGATGAGGATAACCCGAGGCCATGGCCCGGCCTACCTAGCCTACAAAACAATGCTTGGGAACTGGGCAAAGTAGGGGCAGGGCTGGGAGGTAGGGCTACTGTGCATGTGCTCAGAAAGGCTTGGCTTTCTGAGCTCTGGGAGAGCTACTTCCATCCATGATGTCTTCGGATGATGGCACCAGGTATGGCTGACATCCTGCTGCCCACGGAGAACCCCTGTTGCAGGTAAGTAACTCCGCTTTCTCAGACATTCAAGGCACATTTTTTGACGTCACCTTGTGCTTGGGGGTGAAGTTTTTCCTTTTAAAAGTACACCATGGTCATGTCTTTTCATGCCATGAAAAGCTCTTTAATGGCTTGCTATGGAAGTTGATTGCCAGCAGGCTCTGATTTGAAGCCCTTTTCTGCTTGATCAACTCAGATGAGTGTTATTTTTGAATATCCATACCCTGATGCAGAATAAGTCATTGCTGTTCAAAACATGACGGTCGCAGCTGGTTTCTTTTGGGATGCTTTCTTAAATTTTTATCAAAAAAGACTTCCAAAAAACAAACTGAACAGGTGTATATCAAAATCAATCATTCAAAAACAAAAAATTAAAAATGTCAGAGAAACAAAAAAGGGGGATGAAAAATCGCCCTCTCACAAAAGGTATCTCCTTTTAATTAATTTTATTAAAGTACTTGTGCTCATGTACTTATCTTAAAGAAGCACTTGAAGATCAAAGGTGATAAAGAATCTCCATGACGTGCCACGTTTTGGACCCAATTTCCATGGTCCTGCATCAGGTACTGCAGATTCCTAGGTCCAAAAACAAGCAAACTAGTGCTTTTAAAGACCACTACCCATTCACTATTTTAAAAAGACAGTGTCCGACATAAGAATGACGCAGAAAATGATGTGAAAAATAACAGGAGAGCACAAAATGAACCAATCCAAAACTAAGGGAAAATCCATGGAAAGGGAATTCCCTCTATGATTGGGGAAGGTGGTTTTAACAGCTCTGGGTCTTCTTGGCAAGGTATGACCAGAAGTAAACTCCCAGGCTGTTTCTTCTGAGGCAATGGAGGGTAAAGTGCCTTGGTCAAGACCACAAGGAGTGCTAGTGGGAATTGAACACAGATCTATTTGTATACTAGGCTGCTGCTCTAATTACTTGCACTATCACGCACCTTCTAGATCCAATGGCAGTCACTTCCCATGTTGTAGCTTTAGCCAGGTTACACCTGTGGGAAGTAAGTGGCAACTCAAGCTACACTAGGAACACATCATCAATCCATCTTCAAGAAAATTGACCTCCTGATCAATGTAAAATATACCTTCTGGTGGTGACTCAATCCGTTCAACCTTTCCAGAGGTGCTTGTTCCAGGACCCCACCATCAGGTTACTCTTACCATAGACACCCCCTCCCCCATAGCTGGGTTACATACCTCCTTCATCTGCACACCCAAAACTCTTGGAACCAAGGAGAATGTACTCTTTGCATCAATTTGATGGAGTTCAGAGTTATTTTCTACACCCTGTGTGCTTTTGAGCCCTGGCTATAAGAACATTCCAGAAGGATACTTGGATGCATAGGAAGAGTAATGATCAGCAGGAAAAAGGGGGTGATAGTGCCTCTGTATAAGTCTCTTTGCTTCTCTACACAGGCAAAGCCAACTTGACCTGCCTGTTTGTTGATTGTGACTTGATTGCCCTTGTGAATAAAGGCCTTGCTGAAATCCAGGCATGCCACATCTATGCTTTCCTCCCAGTCCACTTCTCTAATCATTTGACTTTTTAGAAAACATGAAGACTTCTTTTTCTTTTGGCCAGCAAATCCTGATAATGAGGAGGGTTGTTCGGTTGCTCATTGGTATATTGTTACAGAGTTTATCTGTTCATATAGTGATTGTCTTGGATACTTTCTTGCTATTTTATGTTTTGTACTGATTGGTATTACTTGAAAACTGTATTGGATCTATTTACAGGAATGCAGCATAGAAAATGTTTTATATAGATAGAAAGAAATACAATAAAAATTGAGAATGCCTCCTAAATTCCAAACTTTAAATTTGTGTGGCAGTTGAACTCTATCCAAGATCATCTGAAAGGCAGCAAAAGAATGGATGGTTTCTGATCCAGATGATGCCAGACTTAGCTTTTAATTTAGTCTTTGCTAATCACTTTGGAACTAGATCCATAGAATTTAGGAGAGGAGGCCCCAGTTCACAAAAGAACTGTTCCATTTACAGAGGTGGCAAAGCCATGAGGCCAGATGGGATACCACCAAGTACATTAAGGGAGCTCAGAGAGGTTCTGGCAGGTCTGCTGAAGGACCACAGTGCTGTATACACCTTGTAATAGTAACTGTTCAATGATCTGTGGAGACAGAAGTTGTTCCCCAGGATTTGAGAAGTACACGCTATCCCTTTTCTTAAGAGAAATAACAAAGGATGGTTGCTATTGATCATTTGTATAGTGTTACTAGGCATATGCAACTCTATACATGTACACGCAAGAGACTGTCCCTACTCCATAAAGCTTATAATCTAATCAAGACAGGCAAACAAATCAAAGGACTGGGGCAGATCATTAAGGGAATGGTTAAAACACGCATGGGTGTTAAGCAGGAAATAAGGGGGTCCTGGATGCAAAGGCAGTCTCAAAGAGGTAAAATTAAAGGACATTATACCAAAGTAAAGAAAGTGAAGTATCTAGAACACAGTGGGCACAGGGTCAGAGCCAGATCGGGGTTGGATGATACCCTGGAAGGGGGGTGCCGCCACTCGACAGAGGAAGCGGTTGAGCCAGTTGGAGGTTGTGAGCCATTCCAGGTTTGTGTGTGCTCAGGACTGAGGGGCTGTGTTGGGTCAACAGGGGGCAGGTAGCATTCCTGGCGGTACCCTTTCTGCTTAGATTAACCTATACTGTTCAGTATCTTCATGCATGCTTCTGCAGAGTTTTTGTAGGAGAAGTTTCTTTCAAAGATCACACTAAGGGGTATGTTTACTAAACTGGACTAACAGTTAACCCGGGCTATCTGCAACTAGACCCCATGTTATTCAATGGGATCTACAGTAGCTGCAGATAGCCCGGGTTAACCATCAGCCCAGTTTAGCAAACATACCCCTAAGATTTACAACAGACTAGAAGGGAACAGCCATAATGAGAAAAGATCTAAGAAAGTGTTCAAACACCTGGCAGCTAAGTTTCAAAGCAAAACACTAGTTATGCATTTGGGATGCAGAAATCCAGGGAGAGATACTGAATTCCATCACGCAGGGGAGAGATCTCAGAATGATCACATCTGATCTGAAAGGGAAAATGATAAGCAGAAGGGAAAAGGAGCCCGAAATGCCTCTTTGCAGGACGTTGGGGAGACTGCCATTCTGGAGGCTGTACCTCTGACAATATATAGACTTTAATTGAAGGATAAGGTACTATACAAACCTGATTAAATAAATAAATAGACAGAACAGAGGTGGTATGAGAGCAGATGACTCAAGTTGTACTGAGCCCTGGGAGTGGGGGAATAGCTGGTGTATAGCATAACGTCTTGAATTTCATGATTTTTTTTGTTTGCTCTGCAGGGCGGTGATGTACTTGGACCTGGAAAAGTGAGGGACAACACCCAGCTAGTATTTCCAAGCACAGTGCATGTGAAGTATGGATCACACAAGTCTGATGCTTGCCGCCGGGACAGTCACTTGACTACCACGTACAATCCGTTGTACAATCCAAAGCTTTTTGTTCGTGTGGCGGGTGCCACAGCACAGAATCTGCAACTATTGTACGAAGGAACCCGAAGTGTAACCTGCCCTAACCCTGGTAAGTTATCTGAATCATTAGCCCTTATAGTTTTTTCTGAAAGTTTTCAAAAGAAAGCCACATTTAAGTAACATACCTCATCATCCCTCCAGACATGGGTTTATGCTCTCCCACCAGCAGATGGAGACAGAGAACAACTGGTTTAAAAAGATGGAGAGGAATGATTATTCTATACAACTATTTTATTTGCCCTGCCATGATTAGGCTCGATGGAAATGAAATAAAAATTGTTACAGAAACTAGATATTTTAGGATTATGTTGGGTTCTCAGTATTAATTTAGACCTCAGATTCAGAAATTAATTCAGAGAGCTTTCTTAAATCAAGGATACTATGGATGCTGAAATTTGTTTTAGACTGGTGGGGCAGGGATATTCAGCAGCAGTGGCCAATACTGTTAAAGTGTCTGGCCATGGCTGCATTAATTTAAGAACTGAATATTTAGTGCTGGGCCATATCCATCAATCAGTATTGAATATACGGTTTGCCCGGATAGCACTTTTGCTATCTGGTCAGTGGTAATATGCAGCTGCTGGTTGGATTACAAAAGCACCTAAAGTTAGGACAACCTTGCATCTGTCCTAACTTATGCACCTTAGTTCGCTGGGTAATGGCTCAATATCACCACTGACTGGCTACTGGTGATGCCACCACTCGGAACACCCTGTCATTAACCAGGCTTAGGAAGGGATATTTAGGGGTATGTTTACTAAACTGCGGTAACTTAGCAGCGGCTACATTAATGCGCATTAAGTAACGTTAATGCACATTGTTACATAACGCGTGTTAACGTCACCGGCCGCGGTAAGTCCCGCAGAGGGTGGAGAGAGGGCGGAGAGAAGGGGTCAATGGGCAGGGTGTGGGAGGGGAGAGTCTCCTGCTACACTAACACGGGGAAATGAAGGGCCGAACATTACCGGGAGTGAAAACCTGTCGTTAGATGCACATTTGCAGGAGAGTGAAACTATTTAAGTGTCAGCAATGTACAGCATAGACAGGGAGCCCAAGAAAAGTGATAGCGGTGCTCCATTTGCAGCAACAGCATAGTGCCCAAGTATGAAAGGCCACAATGGTGATGGTGCAAATGGGGCATAGGGGGCTGCAGGCGGGACATGCAGTGGAGGCATCTGGGGCACAGGGTGGACTAGGTTGTCACCTAGGTGGCGCATAGGAACACAGAAACTGGACATCAGCAAGACAGCATCTGACCAAGGTCAAACATGACCAGTAGTCTGTGTTCCACAGTATCCCATCCAGGGGACATTACGCAGCAGGTACTCCAAAGGCCACACAGATACCACTATGCCTGTAATAGGGCAATCAGTGCACATCTGGGACCACTCTAACAAGGGTCCACAGACCTTCCCCAGGATGTGTCCCAAACAGTTCGTAAACCCAGCTAAACGAACATCCTTTACTGCAGCCCCTAGTAAGGTATTGCAGAGTGGGACCACACGTTGTCTGAAACATATATACACCCAGTAGTCCAAACTGGGTACACCGTACCTGAGTTGCATGTCCTAGCCTGTCCACAGTCTGCTGTCATAACACAATCTACCTACATCTACCTGGTCCACCCTAGCCAAAAGTTGCTAGAGCACCAACCTGACATCCCCCCAGCCATCTCTCCCCCATGTGGAAGGGACATAACAATGGTAGACGGTGATGGGGGGGATGTGTGGATGTCCATACATGCCTCACCACCCCAGTCCCCGCACCCTAGGCACCTGCCTACCTGCACATTGGATGGCCTGGGACTGCACACTATCAGCACCGACAGCATATGGGCATGTCAGCATGGCAGGGGGGGGGGGGGGGTTGGTGCTGGAGGGGGCAGTGGCACCTGCCTGCAGTGGACCTAGGCCAATGCCTGCTCCAGTATGTGGTGTGCAGTGCAATAGAAAAGGTCTGTCTGATGAAAAGTAAAGGTAGCCCCAGGGAGTGCTGTGCTCCTGTAGCAACAGTGTGGTGCAGTACACATAGCCAGTGTGTCCTGGAGCAGAGGGTCACAGGTGTAGCACTTGCAGAGCATGTCCCTATGTTTTATCCTACAATGCAGATAAAACATCAAAATGTGCAATCCCCAAAGCAGCGGCCAACAGATGTACAAACACCCATACACAGAGGCTCCACTATCCAAAGCTTCATGGAGAGTCAGGCTGTTGGCTCCAGCACGGAGCTGCAGTTATCACCAGAACACTACTACTAGCTCCTGCACACTTTAGCAATGCCAGAACTGTGATCAGGACTAGTGTGGTGGGCAGGGTTGCCAACCACCCCTATCACTGCACATTGCTGCAATAGGGGTGTGTGTGTGTGTGTGTGTGTGTGTGTGTGTGTGTGTGTGTGTGTGTGTGTGTGTGTATGTATGTCTATCCATTTTTTTGTGGCTGTCTACCCCTCACTGGGCCCACAATGCTCACACTGTTTCCAGCATTAGCCTGCAAATGTGCATAATGAGGAACAAGGTATTGTGGGTATGGCACAGACAGGGAAGATTGGGCAGGATGCGTCTGTAATGGGAGTAGGGCAATGGCTGGGACAATATATGCCTGACCACCACCTGCATGGGCAGGATGGCCACAGCATGTCATGCTTGGGGGGGGGGGGGGACACTCACTCTGACTGAGCAGTGACCATGCCGTGGCTATGTTCCCACATAGTGCTTAGTAGTATTTGTGCCTAGTGAGCTTTGTGTGTTCCTTGTTCTGGGATCCAATCACTGAGGCACTTGCTGGGTGTGCATAGTTTTTCTGTGAGCATGTGATATAGATTGGCTAGCAAACTGTCTGTGTTTACTATGTGTTGGCTGCAGCACCTGGTGGGCTGCAGCAGGTGCAGTCTGACTGTGCCCTCTACTGCTGAATGTCAGGTTTTGGTGGGGGCAGCTCCGGTTCCTCAGTGCTACTGCTGGGCTGCCAGTGCCTTAGTAACAAGCACAAATCTGAACAAACCCCCCACTTCCCCCTTTGGGCTGTGGTTGCTGGTCTCTCCACTGCCTCAATTACAAATAAGTTTACTGTGGGTGAGGGACATATGTTGTAAACCACTTTGACCCTAAGAAGGTTGTATAGGCATTGCTATCTGAACTCTCATGTGAGTCTAGGCACACCTCTGCCCTGATAATAGTTGGCTAAGGCAACCGCATCGTAACAGTGGGTATGCATTATTCTGGGTGGATAACAGTCCACAAGGGCTGGATGTAACTAGAGCATACAGACAGACACAGAATGACTCTAGATTCCACTGCAAGCAATATCTGCCACACACTGATAGCAACGGGGATCTGCGGCAGAGTCTACCTCTAGCACCACAGGTACTGCGGACCTGATGCTGTGCACCCATCCTCACCCTAAGGGTGAGCACAGAACCTGTGCAGTGGCATGGTCTATAGCTGTTCTCTGCCAGTAGAATGCACTGTCAGTTCTTCAGACCAAGCTGAGGTGCTGGAAAGGTGCATTCTCCATTCGGTGATCAGTGGTAGACTGCTGGTCTGCATGTGCATTGCATCATGGGTACTGGTGTGGGTTACCCTATCCTGGCACACACAGCAGACATTTTGTGCAGTCACCTGCAGTCTTTCTGTTTCCAGCCATTGCTGTACAACAAGCCATGGAGGTGTAGCCTACTGATTAGTACATTGACTCCTTAAACAAGGGTCATGGGTTCAACTCCACTTCATTCTCATTTTTTTCTGCATGTCCTACTCAAATCATTTTCATGCGTGTCACTGTCACATCTCTGCAGATCTGTGCTGCCAGACCATAACGTCCTCACCTCAGTTGCCAATCATCTGTCAACTCATCTATCTGCCTCTGTCAGCTGTGTAGGGTCCTGTCTTCTTGTGCAGGCTACAACCCCATGTCCTACACTGGTACCCTTTTCTGCATTGTGGCTCTTCATGCTTACCTCTCCTGTGCCTGCTCTGCATAGCACTACTATCCTCTGTCCTCCTATCATTGCAAATATCTTGCCACCTCTGCCTCCACTAGGGGACATGTATTCACATCATCTGCCACCCACTGTCATTGTAGCACCTTATATTGCCAACATCCTGTGCATTGGTACAGCTGCCTCCGATATGTTTGTCCACTTTAGCAGCTGCCACATAGGCTGCCCGCAGATCTGGCAGATCCATCAGCTCCCACTTCTCCTTCCTTCCATCACTTGTACATTGCCTTTCCTTGGTGCTCTATCCAGTGTTAGGGTTACATCTGTTTTTAGGCCTTACATTTCATGCTTGCCAACTTGAGGCACCTTACTGCCCTTAGGGCACCATATCCTAGGTCACCGTAACATCCTTAGGGCACCTTAAGCTAGGGCACCTTATACGGCACCTTAGGTTGAGGCACTTTATAAGGCACCTTAAGTTAAGGCACCTTATAAGGTGCCTTATAGGATGCTTTAACCTAAGGCGCCTTATAAGTAGCCTTATAGGGTGCCTTAACCTAGACACCTTATAAGGTGTCTTATAGGGTGCCTTAACCTAGGCGCCTAGGTTAAGGCGCCTTATAAGGCACATTAAACTAGGGTGCCTTATAAGGCACCTTAGAGCCCTTAAGGCGCCTTGTCAGCCTTAACGAGCAATGTCCCGTTAATGTGCGATAACTGGCCAAGGCGCCCTTTACCGCGCATTAGACAGCCATTGCTACCTTAACGCCGGTACACCCACTTCCTTATATGGCATTGGTAACGTTACCGCACCTTCCTAAACATACCCCTTAGTGTTAGTGGAACTGGATACCCCGCTGATTGCATTTTACCCAGTTAACAGTCTACTAACCAGCTAAAATGGTTAGTAGACCATGTGACTCCAATTCTCAAACAACTTCACTGGCTACCTATCCATGGGAGGATCACCTTCAAAACCCTACTCTTAGCATTCAAGGCAATCAAAGGTATCTCATCCTCCTCACTCACACATCTTATTCACATTGTACCCCCCAACAGATCCAGAAGAGCAACAGCCGTAAACTTGCTAGTAACCCCAAAGGCATCGACAAAGTGCAACAAGACAACCACAAACAGGGCATTCAGTTTCTATGTCCCCAAATGCTGGAATGCTCTACCCCCTGACATTAGGGCCATCGCCAACCTGTATCAGTTCAGGAAGGCACTCAAATCCCACCTTTTCCTCCAATACTACCCAACCAGCAATTGAACCTAGATATCCCTCTCAAGAAATGACCCACTCTAGAAAGGCTCTTACATTCAGTATCTGATTTTACCTATCCTTGCAGTGTAAATAGCTTATGTATATAGTTAACCCTGTTGTCCAAGTTTGTACTCCTGTTCGATGTAAAACCAGACAGCTTGTTGTTATGGTCGTTGTGTTGTGATGTAAACCGCGCTGATACCAATAGCGCGGTATATAAGAAACTATAATAAATAAAATAAAAATAAATAAATAAAAATATGTGCCTTTGAGTACTTTAGAATTGTACAAGTGATTATGTCACATGCTTTTGTGTGCTCATGCTCCATCACTTGCAGGTCCGAGTGTGTGAAATGCATTACTAGAGAGTCTGTGCTTAGAGAAAGACCATTTCATTTCTCACAAGAAATAAAATAAAATAATATTAAAGCTATAGAATCACGGGGCTTAAAAGGGACAGAGGAGGCACTGTGGGTTAAACTAGAAAGAGGAAAAGAGAAATCCATGTGCATTAGCGTGATATACAGACCCCACTCATAGGGAGAAGAAGTGGATGGAGATTAAATAGAAGACATACGTAGCATTGCTAGGAAAGGGGAAGTGCTACTTCAATATTCTGGATGATGATTGGCATATCCCTGCTGTGGTGTCATCTAGAATTAAAGAGATTCTCTACAGGGAGAACTATTCAGCCAACTGGTAACAGAACATGCAAGCTTGCCTGAGATGGACGTCCCTGAGCCAAGCATCTCTATGTGGCCGCCCGAGTACATGTTCATGTTTGGCCAATTTATGTTCCTCATCTTGATTAGATTATAGGCTGTAGTAAACAGGGACTACGTTTGCCATGAAGTGCTGTAATCAAAGTCCAAAGGCTCCATTTCAGGAGTAATTAACATTTGAAATATATTGCCACAGATACTGATTTCATGACAAACTCATTTGAAAACACCTAACTTAGCATCATTGGTATGTCATTAACCTTCCCAAAATCATTTAAAAAGACTAAGGGGTATGTTTACTAAACAGCGCTAATGTCGCAGCAGTGATGTTATCGCATGATAAGTGACATTATTGCGTGATAATGGCGCATTACCGTGCGATAACGTCACATATCACGCGATAACGTCTCAGGTGGCGTTATGGTGAGGAGAGGGTGGAGTAAGGCTCCCCAGAGGGCAGAGATAAAGGGTCAATGGGCGGAGAGTGGGCGGGGAGAGGCTCCAGGCACACTAACGCCGTGAAATGAAGGTCTGAAAATTAACGCCAGTGAAAACCTCGCGCTAGAGGCACATTTGCAGGGGAGAGAGAACATTTCAGTCAGCAATGTGCAGCAAAGGCAGGAAAAACCAAGAAAAGTGATAGCAGTGATAGCAGTGATACATGTGCATCAAAATCATAGTACCCAAGTACGAGAGGGCACTACGGTGAGGCTGCAAATGGGGTACAGGGGGCTGCAGGTGGGATATGCAGTGGGGCAGCTGGGGCACAGGGTGGACTAGGCAGATGCCTAGGTGACACATAGGAATGTAGAAGCAGAAAACCAGCAAGACAGCAACTGACCAAGGGCAAACATGTCCACGAGTGTGTGTCGCAGTGTCCCAGGGGACAGTACCCAGCAAGTACCCCAAAGGGTACATAACATTGACAGGCGGTGCCGGGGGGTTGAAGCGTGGATGTCTATGCAGGCACCCCTACCCCATATCATGCACCATAGGCAGCCGCCTACCGGCATACTGGATGGCCTGGGACTGCGCACCACCAGCACCACCAGCATAAGGGCATGTCAGCATGGTGGCGGAGGGGTGATGGTGGTGGAGGGGGCAGTGGCATCGGCTCACAGGAGACCACGGCCAAGCCCCATTTAGGTGGGTGCTGTGCACTGCAACAGACAAGGTCTGTCTGACAAACAGTCATGATATCCCCAGGGAATGATCTTCTTCTGTGACAGCAGTTTGGTGCAGTACACACAGCCAGTGTGTTCAGGGCCAGAAGGTCACAGGTTCAAGTCCCAGCTGTGGCTTCTGCAAACCATGTCCCTATATTTTACCCAGTACTAAACCATGGTAATAAAGATGGAACCTTTATTGCAGATAAAATAAACATGCAATAAACGCCTATATTTTACCCTAGAGCACAGACACCATAAACATGTGCAATCCCTAGAAAAGAGTTTCCCATCTGCAGTCCTGGAGGGCCAAACACCATTCAGATTTCATGCTGTCCCTAATAAATATGCCTGTGCTGCATTTGTATGCACCGCCTCCATTGTATGCAAATGCATCTCATGCATATTCATTAGGGACAGCATGAAAACCTGAACCGTGTTTGGCCCACCAGGACCGGAGTTGGGAACCTCTGCCCTAGAGCAGCGGCCAACAGGGGCATAAACACCCACACCCACAGGCTCCACTATCCAAAGCCTCATGGAGAGTCAGGCTGTTGGGCCCTGCGTGGAGCAGCATCTCCCAATACAGACACCTGCATACCTTAGCAATGCCGTCCTAAACTTGGAAACACGTTCCACATATATCAAAAGGTTGCTATGATTAATGTCAGATAATAAATCCTAAGTTAAACACAATTTGTTGACAGAGATTCATCATAGCAACCTTTCTGATATCTGTGGAGTGTGTTTCAATTTTTGTTTCTGACAGTGTTTACCACCCCTGGGAGTGACCCCAAAAGTATTGCGTACCATAGCAATGCCTGCACTGTGCCCAGGACTGGTGTGGCGGCCAGGGTTGCCGCAAACCTCTATATTTGCACAATGCTGGCATAGGTGTGGGAGTGTGTGTCTGTCTATCCAGTGTTTTGTGGCTGCCTACACCTTACTGAGCCCACACTGCTTGCACTGCTTCCATGTTAGCCTGCCAATGTGCATAATGAGGAGCAAGGTACTGTGGGTATGGCCCGGACAGGGTGGCCTGGGCAGGATGCATCTGCACAGGGCATAGGGCAATGGCTGGGACATTGTAGTGCCTGACCACCACCTGCATGAACAGGATTGGCCACAGCATGTCATGCTGGGGGGGGGGGGGGCACTCTTACCCTGACTGAGCAGTGACCATGGCATGGCTAGGTTTCCCCATAGTGCCATGCACCAATTTTCTCAAGTGATACCTATGAGTTCCCTTTTCTGGGACCTAATTACTGACGTACCTGCTGGGTGGGTGTGTTCATATCCCACTTTTGGGTGCACACAGTTCCTCCTGGAACTTGCACTATGTAGTAGCTAGCAGATTGTCTGCAGTTAGCATGTGTATGGTTGGAACAGCATGCAGCAGGTGGAGACTGACTGTGCCCTCTGCTGGTGAATGTCAGATAGGGGTGGGGGCAGCTGAGCTTTTCCAGGCCTACTGCCTGTCTGCCAGTGCCCTATATGATGCGTACAGATCTGCATTGACTGCCCTGTAGGGTGCCTATTCCCCAGCAGGACTGGGGTTGACGGTCCCTTCTACTGCCACCATTGCAGAGATGTAGAATGTGGATCTGTTGGTGGGAGATCCTGTCCCCCACCCTGATCCACAGAGGGCGGGTTGGGTGGTGCTACATAATCCACTTTTGGGTCTGACCACCACCCTTCTCTTATAACGTGACCATGGCAACCACACAGGATTTGCACTATTCTGGGTGTATCATAATCCACAAGGACTAGACGTGACTGAAAATACAGATAAACACAGGTGTATCATAGGGGTGTCTGCAAGGACTACTTAGAACACACTGGCACTGATGGGGACCTACAACACAGCTTATCTCAACCAAGCCAGGTGCTGTGGACCTGGTGCTGGGCGCCCAACCTCACCCTCAGGGTGAGCACAAGAACCGCACAATGTCACGGTCTGTGCTTATAAACATAGAAACATAGAAATATGATGACAGAAAAAGACCACATGACCTATCTAGTCTATCCTTCCATATCAACAACTACAACAGTCCCCCTTTTACCTTTAGAGATCCTCTGTGTTTGTCCCATGCTTTTTTGAATTCAGTTACTGTCCTCATCTCTACCACCTCCACTGGGAGACTATTCCATGGATCCACTACTCTTGCCAGCAGAAACACCCTCACAGTGCTGTAACCTAAGGTGCCTCATAAGGCACCCTATAAGGCACTCCATAGGGCACATTATAAAGTGCCCTGTCCGCCAAGGCACCTTATAATGCGTCCTATAGGGCGCCTTATGAGGCACCTTAGGTTATGGCACTGTGAGGGTGTTTCTGCTGGCAGCACTGATTTAAATTAAAAGGAAAAGTGTCAGACAACCTTATTAAACTACACCACTGTGGGACCAAGCCCATGACCTCTTCCTTCACAGTCATTGAAGTAACCAGTAGGCTACATCTCTAGAACATCTAACACACCACTGGCTGGCTACAGAAAGACTGCAGGTCACCGCACAAACTGTCTGCTGTGGTTACCAGGATAGGGTAAACCCACCCGTACCCATGATGCACTGCACATGCAGATCAGCAGTCTACATCTGATCACAAGATGGGGTATGCGCCTCTACAGCACCCTGGCCTGGTAGGGGGAACTGACCGTGTGTGTTACTGGCATAGAGTAGCTACAGACCATGACATTGTGCAGTTCCTGTGCTCACCCTGAGGATGAGATAGGGCTCCCAGCACCAGGTCCACAGCACCTAGCTTGGCTAAGATAAGCTGTGCTGCAGGTCCCCAATAGTGCAAGTATATGACAAGTAGTCCTTGCAGACACACCTGCATTTCCCAGTCACGTCTAGCCCTTGTGGACTATAATGCACTTAGAATAGTGCATAATCTGTGTGGTTACCATGGTCACATGTTATCAGAGAAGGGTGGTGTTTGGATGCAAAAGCGGATTATGGAGCACCACCCAACCCTCTCTCTGGGTCTGGGTGTGGGGACAGGAGCTCTCACCATCAGATCCACACTCTACATCGGAAGCAGTAGAGAGAATTACCACCCCAGTCCTGCTGGGGAATAGGCACTCTCCAGGGCAATCAATGCAGATCTGTACGTATCACATAAAGCACTGGCAGTAGACCTGGAAAATTTCAGCTGCCCCTCACCACCATCTGAAATTCAACAACCGAGAGCACAGTCTTCTCCCGCTGTACCCTGCAAAGTGTTCCAACTATACATATGCAAACTGCAGACGATCTGCTAGCTAATACGTAGTGCATGCTCCAAGAAAAACTGTGTGCACCCAAAAGTGGAATGTAAGCACACAGCAAACAAGTACATCAGAGATTGAGCTCCAGAAAAGGAAACTCACAGATATCACATGAGAAAAACACTATGTGGGAGCCTAGCCATGCCATGGTCACTGCTCAGTCAGGTTGAGAGTGACCTCCCAGCATGACATGCTGTGGTCACCCTGTCCGTGCAGGTGGTGGTCGGGCACAACAATGCCCCAGCCATTTCCCTATGCCCTGTGCAGAGGCATCCTGCCCAGACCGCCGTGTCCGGGCCAGAAAGGGGGACTGTTACTTCTGGAGAGAAATCTGCAACTGTGAGTATATACTTCTGGTAATTTTCTAAAAAGAATTCTTTGTATTAAAGCTACTTAATCTGTGAACCCACTGTTTTTTGTTGGATCAGTTAGGGCCTAGTAGCAGCAATTAAAGTTTGAATTTAAAACACAGAGGAGAGCTTTCTGGTTACATTTCATACCCAGCAGAGAGCTTGTAGTTTATTTATTTTATTTATTTATTTATTTATTATACATTTGTATACCGCTACTTCCAGCGATCAGCAGCGGTTTTTGATTACAGATTGGAAATTGTCAAATCATGACAGGAAATTTTTGAGGTATAAACACATTGATTAGACAGGAAAGCACAGCACACAGAGAACTATTTTACAGGGAAAATGGGCTATGGAGGGTTAAGTGGCTTAATAGTCACTCAGGGCCAAGTAACAGCAAAGTACTTTTAGTTTAAATTTAACACACAGAAGAGAGCTTTCTGGTTAAATTTAGTACCCAGCATAGAGCTTGTAGTTTAAATTTCATAAGAAGTTAGAGCCTAGCAGCAGCTAAGAGCTATAATTTAAATCAAATCAGAATTTAGCTTACCTCAGCAGCACAAGACAGGGTACTGTGTAGCAGCCCTCTTTTAATAAGTGTTATTTCCCTCCCTTCCCACACCCACCCTCCCCTGGGATAATCATAGCTTTATAGGTACTTACACATCTTAAAAGACAGGAGGTGCTTTCAGGTGAAGCTCATTACCCAAATCAGTCATACAATAAGGACCTGAGATTAATTAAGCTTCAGGTGAACAAGGTATATTAAACGTATTAGGTACAGTTTTATTGGTATAAATACCCATAGCAACCCTTAGTAAGTAAGAACTTAAAGATCTAGACACAAACTTAAAACTAAGATGCAGACAGCAGTCCAGCAGCAGGATGGAGGCTTTCCAGTCTTTTGCATTGAGTGTCACATGTATGATTTTCTCCCAGTTGGTGAGAGGTCTTACGTGTGCACTAGGTGCAAGGAGCTCTTTTCTCTCAGGGAACAAGTCCGTTCTCTAGAGGCTAAAGTAGCAGACTTGTAAAGCATAAGACAGACAGAGAGGTACATAGACGAGACCTACAGGGATATATTCCTGAAGTCCCACCTCCAGTCTGGCAGCACCCCTGTTGCCATGGAGGAGAGAGGTCACGTGACAGGAGAGCATCACCCTGGTGTGGCAGGAAGTGATCTTGTAACTAGGAGCTGTCCTCCAGGTGATGTAAAACCCTCTCGCACCGAGGAAGTTTCTCCAGGGCCATGTGCCAATGAGGGAAGGGTTAGGACAGCCGTTATCATTGGTGATTCGATCATTAGGCATGTAGATAGCTGGGTGGCTGGTGGACGTGAGGATCGCCTGGTAACATGCCTGCCTGGTGCGAAGGTAGTGGACCTCAAGCGCCACCTAGATAAGGTCTTAGATAGTGCTGGGTAGGAGTCTGCTGTCTTGGTACATGTCGGTACCAATGATATAGGAAAATGTGGTAGGGAGGTTCTGGAGGCAAAATTTAGGCTTTTAGGTAGGAAGTTGAAATCCAGAACTTCCAGGGTAGCATTCTCCGAAATGCTTCCTGTTCCACGCGCAGGACCCAAAAGGCAGGCAGAGCTCCGGAGTCTCAATGAGTGGATGAGACAATGGTGCAGAGATGAGGGTTTTGGATTTGTTAGGAACTGGGGAACATTCTGGGGAAAGGAGGGGCTCTTCCGAAGGGATGGGCTTCACCTTAACCGGGATGGAACCAGGCTGCTAGCATTAACCTTTAAAAAGGAGATAGAGCAGCTTTTAAACTAGATATTAGGGGAAAGCCGACAGTCGCCCAAGAGCGGATGGTTCTGAAGAATGTATCCTTGAAGGATACTACCAAAAGCAGAGAGGTTCCACAAAAGAGTAAAGTAGCCCAAATGCCCTCAAGTATGGAGCAGACAGAGCTTAAAGATCCCAATTTACCCATGTCTAACAATAGCCAAATTAACATGAATAAAATACAAATGCTAGAAGTCTAAAGAATAAGAAGGGAGAGTTAGAATATATAGCACTAAATGAAAGGTTAGATATGATTGGAATATCAGAGACATGGTGGAAGGAGGACAACCAGTGGGACACTGTGATACCTGGGTACAAACTATATCGTAATGATAGAGCTGATCAAATTGGTGGAGGGGTTGCGCTCTATGTTAGAGAGGGCATTGACTCAGAAAGGATTAAAGTTTTGCAGGAAACAAAATCTGCTGTAGAATCTATATGGATTGAAATTCCATATAAAAGGGGGAAGGCGATGGCAGTGGGGGTGTACTATCGAGCACCTGGCCAGAATGACCAAATGGATGATGAAATGCTCAAAGAAATCAAGGAAGCTAACAAAAGTTACAGCGCAGTAATAATAATGGGTGATTTCAATTACCCCGGTATCGACTGGGTCAGTGTCACGTCAGGACATGCTAGGGAGATAAAGTTCCTAGATGAAATAAATGACTGCTTCTTGGAGCAGCTGGTTCATGAACCGACCAGAGGGGAAGCCATATTAGACCTAGTCCTTACTGGAACACCAGATCTAGTGCAAGAGATAAGGGTGTTGGGGCCACTTGGCAATAGTGATCATAGCATGATCACCTTTGATTTAATTAGTGGAGGAGGGATAGTAAAGAAATCCACAGTACTACCTTTTAACTTTCGAAAGGGAGACTATGATAAAATGAGGAAAACAGTTAAGAAAAAACTAAAAGGAGCAGTTGCGAAGGTTAAAGACGTACATCAAGCTTGGGTGTTGTTGAAAAATACTATCTTGGAAGCCCAGACCAGCTGTATTCCACGCTTTAAGAAAAGTGGAAGGAAGTCCAAAAAACTGCCAGCATGGTTTAAAGGTGAGGTCAGAGAGGCTGTTGTTGCCAACAAAGCATCTTTCAGGAAATGGAAAAAAGCGCCAAACGATGAAACCTGGAAACAGCACAAGCACTGACAAGTCAAATGCAAGGCATTGATAAGGCAGGCAAAGAGAGAATTTGAGAAGAAGCTTGCTGCGGAAGCAAAAACGCGAAATAAAGACCTTTTCAAGTACATTCGTAGCAAAAAACCTGTGAGAGAGTCAGTTGGTCCATTAGATGATAAAGGGGTTAAAGGAGCACTAAGAGGCGACAAGGCAATAGCGGAGAGACTGACTGAATTCTTTGCTTCAGTCTTTACTGAGGAAGATGTAGGGATGTTACCCATGACTGAAGTGGTATTTAAAGGTGCGGAAGAATTGAAGGAAATATCGATACATCAGGAAGATGTCTTACAACTATTAGATAAACTGAAGAGTAGCAAATCACCTGGGCCGTATGGTATACATCCAAGGGTGTTGAAAGAACTGAAATATGAGATTGCAGACCTGCTATCAGTAATCTGTGAACTATCATTAAAATCATCTCTAATACCTGAAGATTGGAGGATCGGCAATGTAACACCAATTTTTAAAAAGGGTTCCAGGGGTGATCCGGGAAACTACAGACCGGTGAGCCTGACGTCAGTACCGGGAAAAATGATAGAAACCATCATAAAGAATAAAATTACTCAGCATGTAGATAGTCACAACCTAATGGGAGACAGCCAACATGGCTTTAGACAAGGAAGATCTTGTCTTACTAATCTGTTATGTTTTTTTGAAGGAGTGAATAAACAAGTGGACAAAGGTGAGTCGGTTGATATTGTGTGTCTGGACTTTCAGAAAGCCTTTGACAAGGTCCCTCATCAGAGACTTTTGGCAAAACTAAAGAGTCATGGGATAGGAGGCAGTGTACTATTGTGGATCAGGAACTGGTTAAAAGATAGAAAGCAGAGGGTAGGGCTAAATGGCCAATTTTCCCAATGGAGAAAGGTGAATAGTGGTGTACCCCAGGGATCTGTGCTGGGTCCGCTGCTTTTTGCATATTCATAAATGACCTGGAAAATGGAATAACGAGTGAGGTTATCAAATTTGCAGATGACACAAAACTATTTAAAGTTGTTAAAACCCAAGAGGATTGTGAAAAATTGCAAGAGGATCTTGATAAATTGGAAGACTGGGCATCAAAATGGCAGATGAAATTTAATGTGGACAAGTGCAAGGTTATGCACCTAGGGAAGAACAACCCAAACTATGGTTACACGATGGAAGGTTCCACATTAGGAACCACAACCCAGGAAAAAGATTTAGGCGTCATTGTGGATACCATGTTAAAACCCTCGGCCCAGTGTGCAGCGGCGGCCAAGAGAGCAAATAGAATGCTAGGTATGATAAGGAAAGGAATGGAAAATAAAACAAAAGATATTTTAATGCCTCTATATCGTTCCATGGTGAGACCGCACCTTGAATATTGTGTGCAATTCTGGTCACCGTATCTTAAAAAGGATATACCGATTTTAGAAAAGGTACAGAGAAGAGCCACCAAAATGGTAAAGGGGATGGAAGGATACTCCTATGAAGAAAGGCTAAAAAGGTTAGGGCTTTTTAACCTGGAAAAGAGACGGCCGAGGGGAGATATGATAGAAGTCTATAAATTAATGAACGGAGTGGAACGGGTAAACGTAGATCGATTGTTTACCTTATCAGAATATAGAAAGACTAGGGGACATGCAATGAAGCTACAGGGTAAACTATTTAAGACTAATAAAAGAAAATATTTTTTCACTCAACGTTTAATCAAACTCTGGAATTTGTTACCGGAGGATGTAGTAAAGGCTGTTAGTGTAGCTGGGTTTAAAAAAGGTTTGGACAAGTTCCTGGAGGAAAGGTCCATAAACCATTATTAAGAAGTGACCGAAGATATCAATGCTTGACCCAGTACAATCATTGTGGAACTTGTGTCCCTTGAGGAAACTGCTAGGTACATATGACCTAGATTGGCCACTGTTGGAAACAGAATACTGGGCTTGATGGACCTTGATCAAGAAGCAACAGTTCGAACGGAACAAGGAGAAACAGAATGGTTTAAAATAAGCAAAGGTGTAAGACAAGGCTGCATACTTTCCCCCTACCTGTTTAATTTATATGCAGAACAAATCATCAGAGAAGCAGGATTGTATGAAGACAACAGAGGTGTGAAGATTGGTGGAAGACTTATCAACAACCTTCGCTATGCTGATGATACCACATTACTGGCGGAAAGTGAAGATGATCTGAAACATTTGCTTCTCACAATCAAAGAACATAGTCTCAAAATGGGCCTGCACCTTAATGTAAAGAAGACAAAGATCATGACAACTGTCATAATCAACAGGTTCATCGTCGAAGGAGAAGAAATTGAAATCGTGAATAACTTTAACCTACTTGGATCAACTATCAATAAAGAAGCAACATGCAGTCAAGAAATCAGACGATGCATTGCTCTTGGCAGAATGGCTATGAAAGACCTAGATAAGATTCTCAAGAGCAGAGATGTCTCTCTCCATACAAAGATTCGACTTGTTCAAGCTATGGTATTTTCAATAACATCATATGGATGTGAAAGCTGGACAGTGAAAAAGATAGACAGGAAGAAAATTGATGCCTTTGAATTATGGTGCTGGCGGCGAATACTGTGTATACCATGGACTGCCCGAAGAACAAACCAGTCTGTACTAGAGGAGATCAAACCTAAGCTTTCTTTAGAAGCTCAGATGACAAGACTTCGACTTTCATACTTTGGACACATCATGCGGAGAGAGAGATCATTAGAGAAGACATCATGCTTGGCAAGATAGAAGGTCAACGCAAAAGAGGAAGGCCAACAATGAGATGGATCGATACAATAACAGCAGCTAAGGGTACCAGTCTGTCAACAATGAGCCGCCTGATTGAAGATCGAACACAATTTAGGATAGCTATCCAGAGGGTCGCCATGAGTCGACTCCGACTCGACGGCACTTAACAACAACAAAGGACACTGCATAACAAGAGGAAGAGGTGGACAGAGAGTTAATTGAAGACATACGCAGCATTGCTAGGAAAGGGCAAGTGCTACTGCTGGGAGATTTCAATATGCCAGATGTTGATTGGCACATTCCTGCTGCAGTATCATCTAGAAGTAAGGAGATCTTGGATTCTCTACAGGGAGAACTATTCAGGC
Organism: Ichthyophis bannanicus; assembly: GCA_033557465.1. Classification (NCBI taxonomy): domain Eukaryota; kingdom Metazoa; phylum Chordata; class Amphibia; order Gymnophiona; family Ichthyophiidae; genus Ichthyophis; species Ichthyophis bannanicus. Next base: position 54,662,965 of record CM066032.1, read on the forward strand.
AATTGGTAACAGACCCCACACGTGAAGGGGCCATACTGGACTTGGTGCTTACCAATGGTGAAAGTGTTTCTGATGTTGTAGTGGGAGATCATTTTGCATCCAGTGATCACCAGATGGTGTGGTTCAGTATTAGGACTAGGGCTGTTAGAATCCATTCCAAGGTGAAGATCTTAGACTTTAGGAAGACTAACTTTGCGAAGATGGGCCAATACCTCAGGGAGTCGTTAGTGGGATGGGAACAGCTGGGGGATGTAGAAAAACAGTGGGCAAAACTGAAAGGGGGTATTTTAAAGGCAACCAACCTTTTTGTTAAAATGGTAAATAAAGGCAAAAGGAACAGGAGACCGCTATGGTTTTCAAAGGAAGTAGCTGAAAAAGTGAAGAAAAAGAGGGAGGCCTTCATGAAATACAAGAGATCACAGAGAGAGGAAGACAGGCATCTGTATTTGGAAAAACTTAGAGAAGCTAGCAAAGTAGTCAAGAAGGCAAAGATTCAAAAGGAGGAGGAAATAGCCAATGCAATAAAATGCAATAAAATGGGGGGATAAGACATTTTTCAGATATAATAGTGAGAAGAGGAAGGGCAAAAGTGGTATTGTCAGACTCAAGGGTGCAGGGGGGGAATATGTAGAAGCTGATAAGGATAAAGCAGAATTGCTTAAAAAATATTTTTGTTCTGTGTTCACAGATGAAGAACCAGGAGCAGGACCTCAGAAAACACCCACAAATAGGAACAGAAGCGAGGGACATCTTGAACAATTTTCAAAAGACTATGTTTGTGAGAAACTAGCTCAACTTAAAGTAGACAAAGCGATGGGACCGGATGGGATACACCCTAGAATACTGAGGGAACTTGGGGACGTTCTAGCAACTCCACTGACTGACCTTTTCAATGCCTCGTTGGAGTCAGGAGTGGTGCCAAAGGACGGGAGAGAGGCTCATGTGGTACCTTTACACAAAAGCGGAAGTAAGGATGTGGTTGAAAACTACAGGCCGGTTAGTTTAACTTCGGTGGTGAGTAAATAATTGGAAACACTGCTGAAAGAGAAAATAGTGAGGTTTCTGGAGTCCGGCGGATTACAGGATCCAAGGCAGCATGGATTCACCAGAGGCAGGTCTTGTCAGACAAATCTGATTGATTTCTTTGACTGGGTGACCAGGGAGTTGGACAGAGGGAGAGCTCTAGATGTGGTGTATTTAGATTTCAGTAAAGCCTTTGACACTGTTCCTCACAGGCGACTTATAAACAAACTGAGCACCCTAGGGATGGACCCTAAAGTTACTGCTTGGGTTAGAAATTGGTTGGGTGGGAGGCGACAAAGAGTACAAGTAAATGGAGCTCACTCTGAGGAGAAGGATGTTACCAGTGGTGTGCCCCAGGGATCTGTCCTTGGTCCGATTCTTTTTAACATCTTTGTTAGTGATATAGCGGAAGGGCTGTCGGGTAAGGTTTGCCTCTTTGTGGATGATACCAAAATCTGCAATAGAGTAGACACCCAGGAAGGTGTAGATAACATGAGGAGGGATCTAGCTAAGCTTGAAGAATGGTCTAGAATTTGGCAGCTGAGATTTAATGTTAAAAAATGTAAGGTCATGCATTTGGGCTGCAGCAATCCAAGGGAGCAATATAGTATAGGGGTGAAGTACTTTTGTCCACTAAAGAAGAGTGGGACCTTGGCATGATTGTGTCTGGTGATCTTAAAGTAGCTAAACAGGTAGAAAAGACGACGGCAAAAGCTAGAAGGATGCTTGGGTGCATACGGAGAGGAATGGCTAGCAGAAAAAAGGAGGTGATAATGCCTCTGTATAAGTCTTTGGTGCGACCCCATTTGGAGTATAGTGTGCAATTCTGGAGACCGCACCTTCAAAAGGATATAAACAGGCTGGAGTTGGTATAGAGGGAGGCTACTAAAATGGTTAGATGTCTTCATTATAAAGCATATGAGGACAGACTGAAGGATCTTAATATGTACACCTTAGAGGAAAGGCGGGATAGAGGTGATATGATTAAGATGTTTAAATACCTCCATGGCATAAATGCACAGGAAGAGAGCCTCTTTCAATTGAAAGCAAACTCTGCTACGAGGGGACATAGGATAAGGGTCAAAGGGGGTAGATTCAGGAATGATATGCGGAAATATTTTTTTACGGAAAGAGTGGTGGATCCGTGGAATAGTCTCCCAGTGGAGGTTGTAGAGATGAGGACAGTAACTGAATTCAAAAAAGCATGGGACAAACACAGAGGATCTCTAAAGGTAAAAAGGGACTGTTGTAGTGGTTGATATGGAAGGACAGACTAGATAGGCCATGTGGTCTTTTTCTGTGGTCATGTTTCTATGTTTCTATTTATTTTTGTGGTTTGTTTCCTGCTACAGCGGGTCCATGGAAACGTCTACTGTGGCATTTATGTATGGCAGGGATGTTATCTACATCTTAAGTGTTTGCAGTATTGCCCTAGTGCGTAAGCTACGGATGGCACCTTTTTATCCTGGGCATCATCTGACCAGTATGTATTTTTCTCTTTATTTCCTGCCATAGTTCAATTGTAATGTCCCCTTGCTAAGATTTAGCATAAATGTTATACAACGGGGTCACCAAGAGAAGGTACTCAGCAAGATGTGAGGAGGGAACTTTATTCTCTCCCCCTAAAAGATGCACAGCAATTCACCAACCACTGCTAGTGAATTTTATGTTGTGTTCCCTTTGAGCCCCAGTCTTGGATTTGTGAGGCATATTTTAATTTATCTAGGGACTTTAAGTATATCTCTTGGTTTCTCACCCAAAATATTTTGTCATGGAAATTTGAATTAAAGGAAAATGATTGTATCATCCCGGGCAAGCAATTATTATTATTATTATTATTATGAATAAACATGTATATAGCGCTACCAAGCGTACGCAGCACTGTACAGACACAGAAGAAGACAGTCCCTGCTCAAAGAGCTTACAATCTAGAAGACAAACATACAGGACAAAATAATACAATGGTAATAAGGGCAGAAAGGGCAATAGGAATTGAAACACAAGGGGAGGATTAAGGGAGATGTTTACTAAATCGTTCTAATGTTACCGGTGCTAGTGGCAGTGTTAACGTGAAGAATTCCATATAAGGAAGTGGGCATTCCAGCATCAAGGCAACAATAGCTGGTTATTGCGTGATAGAGAGCGCCTTGCCGTCAACGTGTGATAGTGTGCACGCAGCGGCTTGTTAGCGCACGGTAACCTTAATTACGTAGCAGCGACACAAAAATAGCTAAAGAGGTGTAGCCTACTGGTTATTGCAATGACTGTGGGGGCAGAGGTCATGAGTTCAGACCTGCAGTGGTGTTCTTTAATAAGGCTGTCTGAGGGATTTCCTTTTAATTTAAATCAGTGCTGCCAGCAAAAACACCCTCACAGTGCCGTAACCTAAGGTGCCTCAAAAGGTGCCCTATAGGGCTCCCTATAAGGCGCCCCATAGGGCACATTATAAAGTGCCCTGTCCGCCAAGGCACCTTATAATGTGCTTTATAGGGCGCCTTTTGAGGCACCTTAGGTTACGGCACTGTGAGGGTGTTTTTGCTGGCAGCACTGATTTAAATTAAAAGGAAATCCCTCAGACAGCCTTATTATAGAACACCACTGCAAGACTGAACTCATGACCTCTGCCTCCACAGTCATTGTAATAACCAGTGGGCTACAGCTCTATAGCTTCTAGCACAGCGCTGGCTAGCTGCAGAAAGACTGCAGGTCACCGCACAAACTGAATGCTGTGGTTACCAGGATAGGCTAAACTCACCCGTACCCATGATGCACTGCACATGCAGATCAGCAGTCTACATCTGATCACCAGATGGGGTATGCGCCTCCATAGCACCTCGGCCTGGTAGGGGGAACTGACCGTGTGTGTTACTGGCACAGAGTAGCCACAGACCGTGACATTGTGCGGTTCCTGTGTGCACCCTGAGGGTGAGATGGGGTGCCCAATACCAGGTCCGCAGCACCTGGCTTGGCTGAGATAGGCTGTACTGCAGTTCCCAATCAGTGCCAGTGTGTGACAGGTAGTCCCTGAAGATACACCTGTGTCCATCTATATTTCCCAGTCACGTCTAGCCCTTGTGGACTATGATGCACCCGAGATAGGTCATATCCTGTGTGGTTGCCATGGTCAGATGTTATAAGAGAAGGGTGGTGTTTGGACCCAAAAGCGGATTATGTAGCACAACCCAACCCACCCTCTCTGGGTCAGGGTGGGGGACAGGATCTCCCACCAACAGATCCACATTCTACAATGGAGGCAGTAGAGGGGACCATCAACCCCAGTCCTGCTGGGGAATAGGCACTCTCCAGGGCAGTCAATGCAGATCTGTATGTATCACATAGGGCACTGGCAGACAGATAGTAGGCCTAAGAAAAGCTCAGCTGCCCCCCACCACAATCTGACATTCACCAGCAAAGGGCACAGTCAGTTTCCACCCACTGCACCCTGCAAGGTGTTCCAGCCATACACATGCTAACTGCAGACAGTCTGCTAGCTAGTACATAGTGCATGTTCCTGGAAGAACTGTGTGCACCCAAAAGTGGGATGTAAACACATACCCCAAGCAAGTATGTCAGTGATTGGGCCCCAGAAAAAGGAACTCATAGATATCACTTGAGAGAAACCCCGTATAGCACTATGTGGGAACCTAGTCATGCCACAGTCACTGCTCAGTCAGAGTGAGAGTGACCTCCCAGCATGACATGCTGTGGCCACCCTGTCAGTGCACTACAATGTTCCAGCCATTGCCCTATGCCCTGTGCAGATGCATCCTGCCCAGACCGCTGTGTCCGGGCCATACCTACAATACCTTGCTCCTCATTATGCACATTGGCAGGCTAACACTGGAAACAGTGCAAGCATTGGGGGCTCAGTAAGGTGTAGGCAGCCACCAAATACTGGATAGACATACACATACTCCCACACCTATTTCAGCATTGTGCAATGAAAGAGGTGGGTGGCATTGCTAAGGTATGCTGGTACTAGTATTGGTAGCTGCTGCTCCGTGCAGGGCCCACCAGCCTGACTCTCCATGAGGCTTTGAATAGTGGAGCCTCTGGGTGTGGGTGTTTGTGCCCATGTTGGCCGATGCTCTAGGGCAGAGTTTCCCAACTCCGTTCCTGGTGGGCCAAACACGATTCAGGTTTTCAGGCTGTCCCTAATGAATATGCATGAGATACATTTGCATACAATGGGGGCACTGCATAACAATGCATCTCATGCATATTTATTAGGGACAGCATGAAATCCTGAATGGTGTTTGGACCCCCAGGATTGCGGTTGGGAGCCTCTGCTCTAGGGACTGAACATGTTTATGGTGTCTGTGCTGTAGGGTAAAATATAGGGACATAATCTGCAGGTGCCACAGCTGGGACTTAAACCTGTGACCGTCTGCCCCTGAACACACTGGTTGTGTGTACTGCACCAAACTGTTGTCACAGAGGTAGGTCATTCCCTGGTGATACCATTACTGTTCATCAGACAGACCTTGTCTGTTGCACTGCATGCCACCCACCTGGACAGGGCTTGGCCTTGGTGTGCTGTGAGCAGATGCCACTGCTCCCTTCACTACCAGCACCCCTCCGCCACCATGCTGACATGCCCTTATGCCGGTGGTGCTGGTGGTTCGCAGTCCCAGGCCATCCAGTATGCCGGTAGGCGGCACACTGGATGGTGTAGGATCTTGGGTAGCGGTGCCTACATAGACATCCGTGCTTCCCCCTGGCACTGTCTGTCAATGTTATGTGCCCTTTGGGGTACCTTCTGGGTGATGTCCCCTGGGACACTCTGGGACACACACTCGTGGGCATGTTTGTCCTTGGTCAGTTGCTGGCTTGCTGATTTGCAGTTTCTGTGTTCCTATGTGCCACCTAGGCATCTGCCTAGTCCACCCTGTGCCTCAGATGCCCCACTGCATGTCCCACCTGCATCCCCCTGTACCCCATTTGCAGCCTCATCATAGTGCCCTCTTGTACTTGGGCACTATGCTGTTGCTGCACATGTATCACTACTATCACTTTTCTTGGTTTCCCTGTCTTTGCTATACATTGCTGACTGAAATGATTTCTTTCTCCTGAAAATGTGCCTCTGATGCGAGGTTTTCACTGGCGTTAGTTTTCAGAACTTCATTTCACAGCATTAGTGTACCTGGAGCCTCTCCCTGGCCACCCCTTGCCCATTGACCCCTTCTCTCTGCCCTCTGGGGAGCCTTACTCCACCCTCTGTGTGCCTTAACGCCGCCGGAGCCGTTATCGCCCGAAACCTCATGCTATCGCGCGATAGTGTTACGAATCACGCGATAACATTACGTATAGCGAGCTAACTGTGCCACTGCGACAACGCTGTTTAGTAAACATCCCCCTTAGAACATATTCCGGTAATGAATTCGAGAGTTTGATTATGCGTTGAGTAAAAAAATATTTTCTTTTATTAGTCTTAAATGGGCTACATTGTAGCTTTATTGTGTGTCCTCTAGCCTTTACTTTTGATGGTGTAAACAACTGATCTACATATACCCGTTCCACTCCATTCATTAATTTATAATCTCCTATCATATCTTCCTTTAACCATCTCTTTTCTAAGTTAAAGAGGTCTAATCTTTTAAGTCTTTCCTCATAGGGGTATCCTTCCATCCCCTTTACCATTTTGGTGGCTCTTCTCTGTACCTTTTCTAATAATGCTATTTCCTTTTTAAAATACAGTGACCAGAATTGCACACAATATTCAAGGTGTAGTCACTCCATGGAACGATACAGAGGCATTATAATATCCTTTGTTTTATTCTCCATTCCTTTCCTTATGATTTTTATTTATTTATTTATTAACAATTCTTATATACCGCACTATTAGACATCAGCGCGGTTTACATTGAACAGAAAACATCCGACAGTTTACACATGTCTGGTCGTTACATTTAACAGGAAGTATAACTTGGCGAAATAGGGGAAACTAAATACAATGCAGGGTTATCTGATAAAGGATATCCTGGTTAACTATATACAACAGTGGTACAATAGTATATGGAACAACTTGTTATTTACATTGTGAAGTTGGTCTGTTGCGGGGTCTATCTGTTTGACCACTTCTGCTATTCACCTGGGGGTTATGTTCGGAGCTGTCATTGAGATATTTAAGGAAGAGGAAATGCTTTAAAGCCTTTGTGAACTGACTTAGATTAGGTATTGCTCTGATTTGTGCTGGTAAGGTGTTCCATAGAGATGGGGCGCAGAATTGGAAGGCTCTGTTGGCTGTTGATCTAGTGCATCTTGTGGTGTCATTTGGGATAACTAGTGTGTTTAATTCTGCTGTTCTTCGTGGCCTGTTTGGTGCAAGTGGTTGTATGAGGTTTGAGAGAGAGGAAGAGGTGAGCCCCTTAGCCGCTTTGAATGTTAGCAGTAAGGTCTTGAAACTGATCCTTGCTTGAATGGGGAGCCAGTGTAGCTGTTTTAGAAGGGGTGTTACGTGATCTCTCCTGGATGCCCCGAGGAGTACCCTCGCTGCACTATTCATGGCTAATTGCAGGGGGTTCAGGGTGGACCGGGGGAGTCCTTGTAGTATGGAGTTTGAGAAGTAAAAATGGGGGAGTATAAGGGCTTGATAAATGGTACGGAAATCATCCGGTTCGAGTAGCATGCGTAGGTGTCTGAGGGATCTGATTTTAAAGTAGATTGCCTTGACTGTGTTGGCTATGTGGTTCTTCATATCAAGGTTTTGGTCCAGCGTTACTCCCAGGTAGCGTATTGCCGGTTTAACTTGGAGTTGGGCATCCTTTATGTTAATACAACTAGGAGGGGTGAAGTTGGTGTTCCTCGAGACGAACAGGACTTCCGTCTTTTTGTGTTGTATTCTCAGGTTTTGTGATAGGAGCCACTCTGATATGGTGTCAAAGCAGTTGGTCAGCGGGGTAAGGTCTAGGCAGTCCAATGATATTGGCATATATAGTAGCACATCGTCTGCATATATCATGTAACTGACATTAAAGGATCTGATGATGTCACAGATGGGTTGGATGTATATATTAAACATCAATGCAGATAAAGAGGATCCTTGGGGTACACCTTGACTTTGTTGGAAAGGTTCAGATGTATCCCCGTCGACTCTGACATGCTGCCATCTGTCGGACAGGTAAGATTTGCACCATTCGAGTGCTGTTCCACAGATGCCTTTTTCCCTTAGTCGGCAGATGAGAATTTCGTGGCATACCGAGTCCAAAGCCGCTGCTATATCTAGGAAGACAAGAGCGAAGCCCTGGCGTATGTTATCCACACCTGAGGTTATATTGTTGAGGAGTGTTGTGAGTAGTGTTTCTACTCCATGTGACTCTCTGAAACCATGTTGAGCTGGATCCAGTGGGGCTGATGTGTCTATATGATCCTGTAATTGCCTGTGCACTATTTTCTCGATGATTTTTGCTAGCATAGGTATGCTAGATATGGGCCTATAAGATTCTACTTTTTGAGGATCAAGTTTGGTGTTCTTTAGCAGCGGTCTTACAGAGGTCTGCTTGAGCGTAGATGGGAAAGAGCCAGTGGTGAAGGAATAGTTTAAGATTTTTGCTATAGTTGAGGATATGTCACATCGCAGGTCCTTTATCCAGTGCGCAGGGCAAGGGTCTGTGTGTGCAGTGGTTGTGTTTAGAGCTAGGATGGTGTCTTCAATAGTTTTCTTCGAGGGAGTAAAGAAGGATGCCAGTGATACTGGGTAGTCTTGTTCATCAGGAGGGTCTGGTATTAATATTTTGTTGGTCTTGCACATTTTAGATTGCATGTAAATTGCATAGTCCTGTGGGCGGATCCTGCTGTGGTGCTCAGGGGTTGGCTCTTTGGCAAGTGTTTTAACTAAGTTAAACAAGTCGTGAGGTTTATTCAGTGACCGTTTCAGAGTATCTGTGTGGTGTTGTCTGATTTTATCTGAGATGGCTTTACGATGCTCTGCCAGGTGTTGGATGTAAGCTGATTGGTCACTGCTGGTATGTGACTTTCTCCATCGTTTTTCTAGCCTTCTTAAAATGGTTAGTGAGGTTTTTAAATCGGCTGTGAACCATGGGGCGGTAGATCTCTTCTTTGGGTTCTTGTTCGTTGGAGGGCGGATAGCGATTGCGCTGAGTTTTTTGTTCCAGGAGGAGATCAACTCTTCTAGGCTTAGTGAGGTGTCATCAAAGAGTGTGCTCATTTCAGTGAGGATGCGTTCTCTGTTAAATGGGTGGAATCTTCTGGTAGCTGAGTTAGCGGGCCTGCTTTCATCCGTTTTCGTCTTGTGTGAACAGATAGTGGTAGGCATCTGAAAGGTGATGAGTTTGTGGTCAGTCCATGGGACTGCAGATATCGATAATACGATGTTTTGTGGTTGGTCCAAAATTAGCTGCGGTGCGAATATTAGGTCGAGGATATTGCCTTTCTCATGAGTAGGTTCTTGCACCATTTGTGTGTATCCTAGGCTATCTAGGGCATCTAGGAATGCTGTTGCTTGAGTGTCCTGTAATGATGGTAGGTTGATATCTCCTATGATCCAATTAGGTTTATTTGGACCCTGGGTGAAGGATGCCAGATTTATTATGGTTGCTAGGTCGTCTGGATCCCCTGACGGTGATCTATAGACCAAGTTTATGGAGCATGTGTTGTTTGAGACTGATACTGTTTCTAGATGGTTGTTACTGTTGGATTCATCCATTTTAAACTGGAGGTCAGCTTTGGTGATGATAAGTACTCCTCCGCCTTTCTTGTTTTGTCTGTGTCCAGTGAAGGCTGTAAAGTTAGGTGGGAGAAGCTGGTTGAGGATGATATTGTCTTCGGTTGAGAGCCATGTTTCAGTGACCATGAGAATGTCTAGCTGGTGGGACATTATTGCATCCGTGATCACTGGCCACTTGTTTCAAAGTGAGCGGGCATTTATAAGTGCACACTTCAGTCTACTAGGGTAGACGTTTTTAGTTTGTCTAGTTTTCATGTTGTATTGTAGTGGGACATGCAATAGGAGGTTGCGGTGCGGGATGTTGGCCCCATGTGGGTTGTGATAAGAGTCTCCTGACCATTTTCTCTCACTAGATAGTACAATAGGAATGTAATTTTGTGTGGTGGTGAGGGCCAGCATATTAGATGGTAGTGTTATAATAAGTAGGAAGAGGCACAATAACCTTATGATCATGTCTTCCATTTTAACCCTGTGAAGTATGAGGCTTATTCGAGAGGCGAATAGAGGGGGTTTTGGCACGCTGGGTGAGTTACTGACAACAGTAATATATATAAGGTGAAACACAGATAGTAGTTATATTTCAAATTGAGTTACTGATAACAGTAATAAATCTAGGGTGAGTCACAAAGTGGTAGGAATATCTAAGATGAGTTACAGACGACTGTAATATAACTGAAACTTACTACTGACAACAGTACTAAATCTGAGATGAGAAGTAGCAGGTGAGACTTGCAAGTGAGAAGGAGATAAATATTTTTGCAGTTTTAGCTGAAATTGATACGTTTGTATCAAGTAATACAATTGCAGGCATTAACAGTGTTAAAGTATCAATGAGTTATAGTGGATACTTTGTAGCAAATAGAACAATTGCAGGGAATAAACAATGACTACATACCTACGTGTAGAAACATGTGTGCAATTATGTAACAAACTGCAATTTCAGAGTAAAGGACAGCTTTAAGTGAAAGAATAGCGTCCATAATAGGCTGTAGTTGAATACTTGCAGCATGTAGGCAGGTAGTGGACAGTTAGAGAGTTTGAATCTCTAGGCACAGATGCAGCTTTCTTCAGGATCAGAGCATAGAATGGTGGAAGTTCCTGACTCTTGTTTGTCGAATATTGGGTACTTCAGGGGTTGTATGGAGTAGTAAATACCTTTGTCGAAGGCCACTGCCTAAGGGCCACGCCCAAGGGCCCTCTGGCGAGGCCCTCAGGCGCGGGCCCGACAGGTGCGGGCCTGCCGGAGGCAGGCTGCTGTTTAAAAGATACCTAGCATTCTATTTTCTCACTTGGCCGCTGCTGCACACTGGGTGGAGGGTTTCAACATGTTATCCACAATGACACCTAAATCATTTTCCTGGGTGGTGGTTCCTAATGTGGAACCTTGCATCCTGTAACCATGGTTTGGGTTGTTCTTTCCTAGGTGCATAACTTTGCACTTGTCCACATTAAATTTCACCTGCCATTTGGATAACCAGTCTTACAATTTATCAAGATCCTCTTACAATTTTTCACAATCCACCTTGAAGTCATAGGGGGATGTTTACTAAACTGCGGTAACGTTACATAACGCGCGTTATGTAACGTTAACGATCGTTAAGTAACGTTAACGCGCGTTATGAGACGTTAATGATTGTTAACGTATCATAACGTGTGTTATCGTTACTTAACAATCGTTGACATTCCGCGGCGTGGTTAACACCGCAGAAGGTGGAGAGAGGGTGAAGAGAAGGGGTCAATGGGCGGAGTGTGGGTGGGGAGAGGCTCCATTCACACTAACGCGCTGATCTGAAGAGCTGAATCCTAACGCGATTGAAAACCTGCCGTTAGATGCACATATGCAGGAGAGAGAAACAATTTATGTGTCAGCAATGTACAGCCCAGGCAGCGAGCCCAAAATCTGTGATAGTAGTGTTCCATGTACAGCAATACCATAGTGCCAAAGTATGAATGACCACTATGGCGATGGGGTAAATGGGGCATAGGGGGCCACAGGCGGGACATATAGCATGGGCAGCTGGGGCACAGGGTGGACCAGGCGGACGCCTAGGTGGCACATAGGAACATAGACACAGGAGATCAGCAAGACAGCAGTTAACCAAGGCCAAACACAATCCACCAATATCTACCTGGTCCACCCTAGCCAATAGTCGCTAGGGCACAGACTTAACATCCCCCCAGTCATCCCGCTCCCATGTGGAGGGGACATAATAGTGGTAGGCAGTGATGGGGGGATGTGAGGATGTCCATATATGTCCCCCCACCCCGGAACCTGCTCCCTAGGTGGGCGCCTACCTACACAGTGGATGGCCTGGGAATGCGCACTACCAGCACTGACAGCAAATGTCCACATCAGCTTGGCAGGGGGGCGTGTGCCCGTACTGGAGGGGGCAGTGCCACCTCCCTGCAGTGGACCCAGGCCATGCTTTGCATCAGTACGTGGTATGCAGTGCAACATAAAAGGTCTGGCTGAGGAAAAGTGCAGGTAGCCCCAGGGACTACCATGCATCCGTGGCAACAGTGTGGTGCAGTACACCCAGCCAGTGTGTCCAGGAGCAGAGGGTCACAGGTGCAAGTCCCAGTTGTGGTTCCTGCAGAGCATGTCCCTATATTTTACCCTACAATGCTGATACAACAGCAACATGTGCAAAGCCTAAAGCAGCGGCGAACAGGGGTGCAAACACCCACTCACACAGGCTCCACAATCCAATGATGCATGGAGCGGTAGGCTGTTGGCCCCAGTATTGGGATGATGTTATCACCAAAGCACTACTACTACCCCCTGCACAGTTTAGCAATGTCGGCACTGTGCTTAGGACTAGTGTGGCGGGCAGGGCTGCCAACCACTTCTATCTTTGTATAATGCTGCAAAAGGAGTGAGTGTGTTTGTATGTCTATCCATTGTTCTGTGGCTGCCCACACTTCACCGGGCCCAAAATGTCCCACTGTTACCAGCGTTAGCCTGATTAGATGCATAATGAGGAGCAAGGTATTCTGGGTATAGCCCGGCAGGGCAGATTGGCCAGGATGCATCTTTACAGGGTGTGGGGCAATGGCTAGGACACTGTAATGCCTGACCACCACCTGCATGGACAGGGTGGCCACAGCATGGCATGCTGGGAGGGCATTTACTCTGAACGAGCAGTGACCATGGCAGGTCTAGGTTCCCACATAGCACTCTACACTATTTGTTTTTAGTGATATATTTGTGTTTTCCAGTGCTGGGGTCCCAATCACTGAGATGCCTACTTACTGCACATTGTTTCTGGTGGACTGTCTGCAGTTAGACTGTGTATGGTCGGAATACCTTTAAGGTACAGTCTGACTGTGCTGTTTGCTGGTGACTGGCAGTCAGTGGTGGAAGGCAACTGGGGTTTCCAGCTCTAACCCCAGCATTACTGCTGGTCTGCTGCTGGCCTAGTCATAGGTATGGCTCTGGCCCACCAACCCTGGAGGCCTGTCTTGTACAAACATGATGGAGGTTGTTTCCCTGGGGCGGGGGCACTGTTCTTTAACTACAAACAGGTGATGTGGGCTCTTTGGGGTACGGAGTGTATACAACTGCAGCCTATACAGACACTGCTACACACATCTCAGGCAATTCTAGGAACCCCTCTGCCCTGATAACAGCTGCCCATGTCAGCCCGATCCTCACACAGGGTACACACTAATTTGGTTGGTGTCTGGTCCCACAGGGCCACATGTGACTGCAGGATACAGATGGACACCAAATTACCTTCGGCTGCACTGCACGGAACACCTGTCACGCACGATATGTGGGCAGTACTACCCGGCCGATCAAGATTCGCCTAGCTGAGCATGCCAGTCGCCTTCGACAAGCGGTCCTTACAGCCCCGATGGTTCCACATTGTTCACAACTTCAACATGATTTTCAACAATTACGGTGGACGGTGATTGATCATGTCTCCGCTGACCCTAGAGGGGGAGATCGCATTTTTAAGTTACGGAGGCTTGAACAACGTTGGATATTTCTTTTGCAAGCAGTAACTCCTATGGGACTGAATTGTGAGATCGACTGGCTGGGGGCGATGTGAGGTCATCCTCTCACGTTAGGGGGTTCCCTGATTTGTGGGGATTCCTCTCTGTGATTGGTTGGTTGTTTTGAATGGCATGTTTTGCTAGCCAATCTTAAGCTGGTATCCTCAATTTGAATGGCCAACTGTTCGGCGTTTTTTGCCAGTTTCATGGCGGATCAAGTTCCTCTACGAGTTAAGTTTTGAGCGCTTGATGCAGGGGTCTTGTTCCCCGAAACGTGCACGTCGCGCATGTTTATAAGATAAGTGCAGTGTTTTCTTATTGCTGAAATGCTTTGGCATATTTAAAGTTTGGACTAATTAAACCTATGTGGTTGAATAAAAGGGATATGTATCGTGTTTGGGGGTTGGTTCACAGTACCTCCTCCTCGCGATTTATGTTGGACAAAAAATATATTGAAAGAATTTTTGGGGGATTATAACGGCATCTTATTTTTGTGTGTAGACAGCTATTCAGCATGTGCATTGCATCATGGGTACTGCTGTGACATACACCATGGAGGTATAGCCTACTGGTTGATACATTGCCATTCTTGGCAGTGTTCATGGGTTCAGTTCCTCATTGTTCCCTCCTCTCATGCCTGTCCTACTCAAATAGTGTGCATGCCTGTAGAGGTCATATTTTTGCAGATCTACGCTTCCAGCCCATAATACCCTCGCCAGTTGCCAACATTCCCTCGGTCCGTCTATCTGCGTCTGTCAGCTGTGTAGAGTCCTGTCTGCCTGTGCAGGCTGCCAGCCCATGTCCTGCACTGCGCCTCTTCATGCTTGCCTCGCCTGTGCCTGATCTGCATGGCACCACCACTCCTCTGTCCACCCATCATTGTAACTATCCTGCCACCTCCGCCTCCACTGGGGGACACGTATTCCCATCATCTGCCACCAACTGTTTTTCCGGTACTTTACATTGCCAACACCCTGTGCTGTGGTAGAGCTGCCCCTTAATCTATGGTTCCATAGCCCAGGGTGCCTTCTGCGGTGACTTGTCCAAGGGTGCCTAATATGGCACTTAGCCTATGAGACCCTATAGGGTGCCTTCTGAGGCACCTTACTAGGCACCTTACATGGCACCTTATAAGGCACCTTACAAGGCGTCTTATAAGGCGCCTTGCAAGGCGCTTTACAAGGCGCCTTGTAACGCTCGTTATTCTAAGGCACCTTGTAACGTGCGTTCTCTGTCAGCTTGCTGTAACGATGCACCGCCCATGCCTTTATATGGGCATCTCTATCTTTACCGCGGAACCTACCGTGAATGACATTACCGCAGTTTAGTAAACATTCCCCATAATCACAATAGAATAATTCATACAGACTGAATTATGTTAAAAACACAGTACTCTTAAGGCCTTAACGGGAGGGAGCCCACAGTCCTGCAAACTTGAGTGGTACGTGTAAATCCCCCCCCCCTACCTCCAGCTAGGCCAGAGCACCACCTTTATTGATAGAAAACTGCATTGTCAGCACCACTTTTGCTACGTCATGTTATAGGACAAAGTACGCACAGACATATTGGGGTATGTTTACTAAACTCCGTTGCTGTGCGGGTCCCCGTTAGTGTGCGTGTGCCATATAAGGAGTGGGCGGTTCAGGCAGAAAAAAGAAAAAAACCCGACCGTACGTGTGTGCGTCGCGCTAATGTGCGGGGCCCACATTAGCGCGTGGGAAGGCTAAGTGGGGCGATGCTGCATAACCAAACAACAGAGCTGTAGTACAACGGTGAAGACACTGACCTATGGTGCAGGGGCCATGGGTTCAAACCCCCATTGCGCTCAACGAAAAAGACCAGCTGAGGCGTCAACTTTTATGGGCAAAAGTGGTGTAGGAGGCATAATGATTATGGGTGGCAGAAGGCGGCGCACTCTTTTTTTATACGGCATGAGGTGGCGCACTGTTCATTGTGGGCGGCAGATGGCAGCACGCTGTTAATTTTGTGCGCCACAAGACAGCGCGCCGATGGCTACAAGGCTGCGTGCTGCTGCACAAACACAGAGCCAGAGCCACAGCACAATGGTGAAGACACCAAGCAATGATGCAGGGACCAGGGGTTCAATCCCTCACAATGGCCAGTGAAAAAGGCTAGCTGAGGCAGTATGTTATATGTTGTGGAGTGCTGTAGGAGGCTTTTCAATTTTATTTTGTGATAACTACTAGCAAACGCACTCTCACAGCATATTAATATAAGGCGGCCCATAAGGCACATGTTACAGTGCACCGTCCGCCAAGGCACCCTAGAATGTCCCCTATAGGGCAGCATGTATGTTGCGACACAGGATAATGTATAGTGCACCCTATATGGCTGGCAACCGTAACGTGCCCTATAGGGCGCCCCATAAAGCACCCTCAGAGGCACCTTATGGGTACAGTACGCTGAGGGTGTTATTGCTGGCAGCAACATATGTACAGTAAATTAAAATAACTCTTTGAACACCCCTATCACAGAACCCCACTGTAGGTTTGAACCCATGACATCTGGCTGCACAGGCAGTGACATAACCATTGGGCTACAGCTCTATAGCTGTAAGCAGCCCCTGGCTGGCTGCAGATAGCCTGTACGTCACCTCACTGACAGTCTGCTGTTGTGAACCACCCGTACCCATGATGCACTGCACATGCAAATCAGCTGTCCACGATTGAACACAGGATGGGAAATGCACCCCTAAAGCTCCCCGGCCTGGTAGGGGGAAGTGTCCGTGTGCACCCACACAGCACCTCGGCCTGATAGGGTGTCCTGAGTGGGTGGACAAACGGCAAAGAGTAGCTAAACACCATCACATTGTGCGGTTACAGTGCTCACCCTGAGTGTGAGATGTTGCGCCCAGGACCAGGTCAACACCAGCCATGGCTGAATGTGGCCATGACAGAGCTCCAAAGCAGCAATAACCTGTGGAATAGGTAGGCGCTGCATAAACATTTTGGAGATCTCTGTCTGGCTCAGCCAGTGTGGGCTCTCCCCCCCCATGGACAAAACAGGGCCTCCCCCCAACAGATCCCCACCCCAATGGCAATACAGCAGACCATCAACCCCAGTCCTGCTAGGGAACAGACACCCTACAGGGCAGTCCAAGCAGCTCCACACACATCCATTAACACAATATCAAACAGACATTAGGCCTGGATATTCACAGATGCACCCCCACCACTATATGATATTCACCTGCAGCAAGCCATCAGCCACTGCACCCTGCAAGGCACTCCATCACAACACATACCAGCTGTGAACAGTCTGCTGGCTGGTCCTGATGGACATGCATGCACCCACAACTGGGGTGGCAGCACACACAGGCAGATAAGTCCATGAAGAGGCCCCCACAGGATACCCATACATATCACATGGGAGAATCACAATATAGCACTATGGGGGTGCCTAGCCATGCTGCCGTCACTGCACACTCAGGGTGAGAGTGATCTCCCAGCAGCACATACAGAGGTCACCCTGTCTGTGTAGGTGGTGGCCAGGCACTACCATGCCCCTGCCAGTGCCCTGTGCAGCTGCATCCTGGTCAGTCCACTCTGTCTGAGATATACTCATGGTCCCTTGCTACTCATTATGCACATTGGCAGGCCAATACTGGCAACAGTGTTGGCAGTGTGGGCTGTGGAAGGGGCTTGCAGCCAACACCCACTGTATAGACCAGGGGTGGGCACCTCCGGTCCTGGAGGGCCGCAGACCAGTCAGGTTTTCGGGATATCCCTAATGAACATGCATGAGATATATATGCATTAGAGATATCCTGCCAACCTGACTGGTTTGTGGCCCTCCAGGGCTGGATTTGGAGACCCCTGCCTTACACCTCTGTCATTTAAGATCGTGAGTGGGCAAGGTACAGATGTCCTAGACATCGAAAGGGTATATAGAATGTGTCACATTCCTCCTCGATTCTCACCACCACCAAAAAGTTGTCTAATAGACAATTTTTTGGTGGTGGTGAGAAGTGAGGAGGACTGTGACAAATTCTATCTAACCTTTTTGATGTCTTGGACATCTGCACCTTGTCCACTCACAATCTTAAATGACAGAGGTGTAAGGCAGGGGTCTCCAGATCCAGCCCTGGAGGGCCACAAACCAGTCAGGTTGGCAGGATATCTCTAATGCATATATATCTCATGCATATTCATTAGAGATATCCCGAAAACCTGACTGGTCTGCGGCCCTCCAGGACCAGGTTTGCCCACCCCTGGTATAGACAGACACACAATTCCACACCTATGCCATCATGGTGCTACTATTGAGGAGGTAATTAGCCTTGCCCACCAAACCGGTGCTGGGCACGGCAAGGCATGGATATGCTACGCAGTACTGCTGGGGGTCACTCCCCAGGGTGGTAAACATCGTCAGAGGCAAGGGCTGCAGCACGCACCGCAAACACCGAACAGATTGTTCGGATGGGGTCAACTAGCAGTATGTGCGTAACGTATGGATATCTATCTGCCAGTACTCCTAGCAAGCGTCTCAGAGCTGTGTACCGTATACCTCAGGTGTAGGGTGACAATGCTAAGGTATGCAGGTGCTAGTATTGGGAGATGCACGCAGGGTCTAATGTTCTGCCTCTCCAGAAGACATTGGCCAATGGGGCCTGTGGGTGTGTGTGTGGGTGTGTCTGGCCCTGTTGGCTGCTGCTTTACGGCAGAGATTCCCAACTCCAGTCCAGGTTTCCATCACACTGTTCGGGTTTTCCTGCTGTTCCTCATGAATATGCATGAGCTACATCTACATGCCATGGGGGTGGTGCATAGATATACAGCACAGGCATTTGTATGAGTGGCAGCATGGATCCTGACTGGTGTGTGGCCCACCAGGACTGCATTTGGGAGATTGTGCTCTAGGTACTGCCCCTGTACATGGTGTCTGTGCTCAGTGGGGTAAAAGATAGACGTAGTACCATTGCATATGTCCTCGCCACGAAAGGTTTGTCCTTACTATCACTGTGTAGTTGTGGGAAAAAATATGTGGGCAGGATTGGCGGTAGCCCCAGCTGGGCTTTGAACCTGTGACCTTCTGTTCTTGCATGCCCTGTCTGTGTGCACTGCACCACCATGTAGCCGCAGATTGGCTGGATTCCCTGGAATGTCCATGCCTGTGGATCCGGAAGGGCTTGTCTGTTGCAGTGGACTGTGCCAGCCTGCACATGGCTAGGCCTCTGTCTTCTGTGGCTAGCAGCCACTGCCCCCTGCATGAGCTTCTCTCAGAAAAAGAAGATGACCTGATTGCAATGTGGCAGTACGGGACTGCATTTGGGGGACTTGGCTGTAGGTAATGCCCATTGTTGTGGTGTGTGTGCGGTGTTGGGTAAAATATGGGTGTTTCCCCCATGCTTATGTTCCCTGCAATACAGGGGTGTCTGCGCTATCTTTGTTTAGTGGTGGGTAAAATATAGGGACTGGGCTGGCAAGTGCCCCAGCTGGGATTTGAACCTCTGGCCCTCTAGTCCTAGAGGTAATGGCTCTGTCTGCTGCACCACACTATGGCCACAGAGACAGTGCAGCCCCTGGAGGTAGTAAACCTGGCAGGATGTGGTCACAAACCCTGCTGTACGCATTTTTACTGTGGGCACATGCACCCTGTCTGGTGACAAACGTGCACATAAACCCCGGAAATGACCACGGCAAATGGGGGACACAATATCACCACGCTTGGAAACAGTGATATTAATGGGCAACCATAGAAGACACTCCCAGGAAAGCTCCAACAAAAAGGAAATGTTTTTGGAAGAGTCTCCGCTCCGTACACCTTTCCAAAAACATTTCTTTTTGCTGGAGCTTTCCTGGGTGTGTTTGTTGGTTTTGCCCATTACTATAACTGTTTCCCCAGCTGACTTCCTATTTTTACAATTTTTGTTGTGGTCCTTTTCTATTTTTATTTCCACTTTTGGGCTGTGCACATGTATCACACTGCTCACGTTTTGCAGGTTTCCCCGGTTTTGCTGTACATTGCTGACGGAAATGGTTTCTCTTCCCTTTAAATGCATTCTACCGCGAGTGATTCACTCGCGCTATTTTTTTTGGAAATTCAGCACCGATAATGTGCAGGGTGCCTCTCCCCTCCCCTTTCCCGCCCATTAACCCCTTCTCTCCGCCCCTCCGGGGCCTTCCTCCGCCCTCCGTTAGCCTTTCCACGCCTCTATCGGACATTTGCGGGCCCGTACTTGTGCGGCACCCGTTACTGTGACGCGCAAGTGTGCGGGGCTTCATCGCACATTTGCGGGGCGTTTAAGAGCACTTAAGTGCTGCTTTTAGTGCGCTATTTTGCGGCACGCAAATTAGCGCTTTTTAGTAAACATGCCCCATTGTTTAGCTGAATTAGGAGAAGCAAAGACATTTTGTTGTATTCTGTTAAACATGACCTTGGTTTTGGGTTGGTAGTGAATTCTAAGTCATTCTCCATATTAACGCTTTTAAAGGTCTCTGGTACCCCAGTTTAACTCCCTCTCAACAGTTATGTTAATGAGACCCACTGCACAACTGCTGAGAGAAGCTATAAGACAGGACTGGTTATGGGCTCAGTCTGCTAAACGGTGAGAGTCAGGACATGGAGAAGGGATTTATCACTGTGATCCTTCTAGCTTTGAAGCAGGAGGGAAGCTTTATGATTAATTATACTTTTTTCTTTATGTTTTCAAAGGAAAGCTTGAACAAAAGGTGACCAGAGAAATAAATGAACTGAAATTCATAGAGGCAGAAAAGGAAAGGAAACAGAGGGAGGAGGCCAGGAGAAGAGAAGAGGAGTTGGAAAGAGAAAGAGCGATCCAAAACAAAATGAAGAAAGAGAACAAAGCTCTGGAGGAAATGCTTTCCCAGACCTCGGAGCAGCTGAAGTTTCAGCAGACTGGAGTTCAGAAACATTATCCGGACTCAGAGGTGCTGCAGTTTTTTCTGCAAGAAGATATTCTCAGCACGGACACGGACGAGGAGGTACTGTACCTGATTAAAGAGACCCTTCCACTGTTGCTAAATGCATTTGCCGCAGGCTGTGATCCTCTTATTCGATCTAAAGATGCTATATATGGCCACAAAGGTCTCTTCTAGAAAGATTACCATCACAGGTCCAAACAAAGGTTCACATACCTCAAAAAATGTTGCAACCTGCCTTGAACTAAACTTGTTAAGATGGTCTAGAAATATAAATACCAAACGATCACGCTTGCTTCAAGGACAAGCAGGATATCAAGTCCTCACAGATGGGGAGACGTGATCTGAAGGAGCTTAGACTACTTCTAGAAGCATTTAAGAGGCAGCACCGCACATGTGTGCAATTTCCTGCTCACCACTGTTGCGACTCTTCTACACAGATGATTAGTTAAACACATAAATAGAAATAGTGGAATCTGAGGGTCAGGATAGGTGGGTTCTCAGATGCTACTGGACAGTGTGAATCCCCCATCTTCATGTGGTACTTAGGCAGGTTCCTACACGTTCTCATTCCGTGCTTCTGTATAGAAACATGGAAACATGATGGCAGAAAAAGACCACATGGCCTATCTAGTCTGTCCTTCCATATCAACCAGTACAACAGTCCCCTTTTTTCCTTTAGAGATCTTCTGTGTTTATCCCATGCTTTTTTAAATTCAGATAGTGTCATCTCTACCACTTCCACTGGGAGACTATTCCATGGATCCACCACTCTTTCCGTAAAAAAATATTTCCGCATATTACGCCTGAGTCTATCCCCTTTCACCCTATGTCCCCTCAAAGCAGAGCTTGCTTTCAGTCAAAAGAAGCTCTCAAGACTCCTGTGCATTTATGCCATGGAGGTATTTAAATGTCCCTATCATAACTCCTCTATCTCGCCTTTCCTCTAAAGTATACATATTAAGGGGTATGTTTACTGAACTGTCCTAATGTTACTGGCGCTAGTTGCAGTGATAATGGGAAGAATGCCATATAAGGAGTGGGCGTTCCAGTCCTAAGGTAGCAAGAATATGTATTGCGCGATAGTGTGCACCGTGGCACGTTAACAAGCGTTAACCCTAAGTTCATGCCAGCGCAGTGTTAGAAGGTGCCCTGTCTGCCAAGGCACCCTATAATGTGTCCTATAGGGCACTGTATAGGGCACCTTATAGGGCGCCTATGAGGCACCTTAGGCTACAGCACTGTGAGGGTGTTTCTGCTGGCAGCACTGATTTAAATTAAAAGAAAATGCCTCAGACAGCCTTCTTACAGAACACCACTACAGGATCAAACCCATGACCTCTGCCTCCACAGTCACTGATGTGACCAGTAGGCTACATCTCTATAGCTGCTACCACACTGCTAGCTGGCTACAGAAAGACTGCAGGTCACCACACAAAGGGGTATGTTTACTAAGCAGTCTTAGGGGTATGTTTACTAAACTGCGGTACACGTACATAACGCGCGTTATGTAACGTTAACGATTGTTAGCGCATCATAACGCACGTTATGATGTGCTAATGATCGTTAACATTACATAACGCGCGTTATGATGCGCTAACGATCGTAATGCTCTGCAGCACGGTAAAACACCGCAGAAGGTGGAGAGAGGGCGGAGAGAAGGGGTCAGTGGGGGAAAGTGGGTGGGGAGAGGCTCCCCTCACACTAACGTGCTGATTTTCAGAGCTGAATTCCAACGCGAATGAAAACCTGCCGTTGAATGCACATTACAGGGGAGAGAAACCATTTCAGTGTCAGCAATGTACAGCCCAGACAGGGAAACCAAAAAAAAGTGATAAGTGTGATACCTGTGCACAGAACAAAAGGGCACAGAAACACTGAAAATGACCCCAGCAAACTGGAAAAAAACAATAACCAAGCTGGCCAATAGTGGTATCAATGAGAAACATCAACCCCTCCCCCCCCCGAGTAAGCTCCATAGAACAGATATAAATCGTGGAAGGGTCTATACTCCGTCCCCATACAAGGTGAATGAGCCCACAGTGAAGTAGCGCTGCTCAGGGTTTTCCCCACCATCGGATAGGGTTCCTATGGCGTGCACATGTCCCGCAACATCAGGGCAGGCATGTCAAAACGGCAACTGGACAGATGCTGGAGAATGGGATACAGAGGGCCGCAGGCGGCACATGCTGTGGTGGAGCTGGGCCACAGTGCAGACTAGGGCAATGCCTAGGTGGCCCATACGAATGTTGAAACAGCAGAGCAGCCAGACCAACTGCTGAAGGCCCAACATGGGCACGAGTGTGTTTCCCAAAGTGTCACAGGGGATAGTACCCAACAGCTACCCCCAAGGGCACGGAACATTGGCAGGCGGGGCTGGGGGGGAGCGTGGACGTCTATGCAGGCACCCCTACCCCAGAACCCGCACCATAGGCAGCCGCCTACCTGCACACTGGATGGCCTGAGACTGCACACCACCAGCTCCACCAGCAGAAGGGCATGTCAGCATGGTGGCTGAGGGATACTGGTGGTGGAGGCGCAGTGGCAGCTGGCCAGAGAAGACCATGGCCTAGCCCTGTATAGATGGGTGCCATGCACTGCAACAGACAGGCCCTGTCTGACCAACAGTCATGGTATCACAAGGGACTGCACCATCTCTGTGGTGACATGGTGGTGCAGTGCACAAAACCAGTGTATTCAGAAGCAGAAAGTCACAGGTTCAAGTCCCAGCTGTGGTTTCTGCCAACCCAGTCCTCATATTTTACCCACTACTATAACGTGCTAATACAGACAGAACCTTTCTTGCAGATGACGTAAACATGCCCAAAACACCTGCATTTTACCCTACAGAGCACAGACACCATAAACATGCACATTACCTAGAGCAGAGCTTCCCAAATGCAGTCCTGGAGGGCCAAACACCATTCCGGTTCCATGCTGCCTCTGATAAAGATGCCTGTGCTGCATTTCTATGCGCCACCCCCATGGTATGCAGAGGTATCTCATGCATATTCATGAGGGACAGCATGAAAACCCGAACAGTGTTTGGCACCGCAGGACTGGAGTTGGGAACCTCTGCCGTAAAGCAGCAGCCAACAGGGACAGACACACCCGCACCCACAGGCCCCATTATCCAAAGCCTCCTGGAGAGGCAGGACTTTGGGATCTGCGTGCATCTCCCAATACTAGCACTTGCATACCTTAGTAATGCCACCCTAAACCTGGGAATATGGTACACATCTATCAAAAGGTTGCTATGATTACTGGCAGATAGCAATTGCTAGGTTAAGTACAATTTTTGGAGTGAGCTGCAGTATAGCAACCTTTCTGATGTCTGTGGAGTGTGCTACAGGTCTTGTGTCTGACAGTGTTTACCAACCTGGGGAGTGACTCCTACAGTATTGCGTACCATAGCCATACCTGCACTGTGCCCAGGACTGGTGTGGTGGCCTGGGCTGCCCAACACCTCTATAGTTGCACAATGCTGGCATAGGTGTGGGGAGTGTGTGTCTGTCTATCCAGTGTGTGGTGGCTGCCAACACCCTCCACAGCCCACACTGCTTGCACTGTTGCCAGTATTGGCCTGCCAATGTGCATAATGAGGAGCAAGCTATCGGGGGAATAGCCTGGATAGGGTGGCCTGGCCTGGCCGCATCTGCACAGGGCATAGGGTAATGGCTCGGACATTGTAGTGCCCGGTACCACCTGCACGGACAGGGTGGCCATAGCATGTCCTGCTGTGAGGTCACTCTCACCCTGACTGAGCAGTGACCATGGCATGGCTAGGTTCCCCCATAGTGCTATATAGCACTTTTCTCATGTGATATTTATGGGTTTTCTTTTGGGGCCCAATCACTGACTTGTCTGCTTGGTGTGTATGCTGATATCCCCATTCTGGGTACATGCATTTTCTCCAGGACCATGCACTATGGACTAGCTGGCAGACTGTCTGCAGCTAGTATGTGCCTTGCTGGAACACCCTGCAGGGTGCAGCGGCTGGAGACTTGCTGCTGGGGAATGTCAGATAATGGTGGGGGGCAGCTGAGCATTTCTAGGCCTGCCATCTGTCTGCTATTGTGTTACGGATGTGTACCGCTCTGTCTGTTCCCCAGCAGGACTGGGGTTGATGGTCCCCTTTGCTGCTACCATTACAGGGAGGTAGGAAGTGGATCTGTTGGCAGGAGAGCCTGTCCCTCACCCTGAGCCCCAGAGGGTGCGTTGGGTGGTGGTATGTAATCTCCCTGTGGGTCCCAGCACCCCCATTCACTTACATCATGTGACCATGACACCCACACAGGGTATGCACTTTTCTGGGTGCATCATAGTCCACAAGGGCTAGATATGACATACAGATGAACACAGGCATATCCTAGGGGTGTTTGCAAGGACTACCTATCACACATTGGCACTGATGGGGACCTGCAGCATAGTCTATCTCAGCAAAGCCAGGTGCTGTGAGACTGGTGCTGGGCACCATACCTCTCCCTCAGGGTGAGCACAGGACCCACACACTGACGGTCTGTAGCTACTCTGTGCCACTAACACACACCGTTGGCACCCACTACCAGGCTGAGGTGCTGTGGGGTGCATACCCCATCTTATGATCATCTGTAGACTGCTGATTTACATGTGCTGTGCATCCTGGATACGGATGGGTTGACCCTATCCTGGTAACCACAGCAGAATGTGGGTGTGGTGCCGTGCAGTCCTCCTGTAGCCAGCCAGGTGTTTGTTAGCAGCTCTAGTCCACTGGTTACTTCACTGCCCGTGGAGCCAGAGGTCATGGGTTTAAAACCCACAGTGGGGTTCATCAATAGGGCTGTCTTAGGCATTGTCTATTTTTATTGTATATTAGTGCTGCCAGCAGAACCACCCTCAGGGTACTGTCACCTTAGGGTGGCTCATAAGGCACCCTATAGGGCGCCTTATACGGTGCCCTATAAAGTGCCTTATAAGGTGCCTTATAAGGTGTCCTATAGGGGACATTATAGGGTGCCTTGGCAGACAGCACACTTTATAATGTGCCCTATGGAGTGCCTTCTAGGGTGCCTTATGTGGCACCTTAGGTTACGCCACTGTGAGGGTGTGTTTGCTGGCAGCACTATTAAAGTACAACTAAACTTCCTCACAGCCCAATACTTAACCGTTTCCAGGCCAAGCCCAAAACCTTCGGGATCCAAACTTCTGCCTAAATATTCCTATCAAATGGCATATAATACATGACCATGGCAGAGGGAACGTCACTATTGGAACATATTGAATAAGATGGGTACAATT
The DNA here is from genome assembly GCA_033557465.1 of Ichthyophis bannanicus. Classification (NCBI taxonomy): domain Eukaryota; kingdom Metazoa; phylum Chordata; class Amphibia; order Gymnophiona; family Ichthyophiidae; genus Ichthyophis; species Ichthyophis bannanicus. The sequence continues at coordinate 54,688,852 of CM066032.1, forward strand.
TTCCTGACATATGCAAACATTAACCCGGCTGCAGAATGTGGATTAAAATATTATAGTAGGCTTTCAAAGGGTTACACATGATGCCTCAGCCAGCCTTATTCATTAGGCACACTGGGGAATCCAACCCATGACCCTTGTACCATCAGTCTGTGTAGTAACCATTGTGCTACAGCTCTGTTTCTGTATTTGGGTGTCTGCGCGCCTTCTTAAGCTTCACGTGCAGTAACGCGCCCTGTAACGATCGTTGCTGCACGGCGCCTTATAATGCATGTTATCGGTAACGATGTACTGCCCATGTCCTTTTTTGGCATTTCTTCCACTAACGCGGCTCCTAACGCGAATCACACTAACGCAGTTTAGTAAACATACCCCTTAATGTGCAGCCGGCATTAGTGTGCAGGATGCCATATAAGGAGTGGCTGTGTCAGTCTTAACGTAGCATTTCTGGTTACCATGCGATAAAGGGAGCCGTTGCACGTCAATGCACGTTAGCCTGAAGTAGGCGTGCTGACCAACAAACACAACAAGAGAGGGGTAGCACAATGGTTAATACATTGACTGCCGAACCAGGGGTCATGAGTTTGATCCCCCAGTAGGGTTAATGAGTACGTCTGTCTGAGGCATTACCCTTTACTATAAAGCAGTGCTGCTAGAGGCATTTTCCTTTTTACTTTAAAGCAGTGCTGCCAGCAAAAACACCCTCACAGTGCTGTAATCTTCATGTGCAGTGCATCATGGGTACGAGTGGATTAACCCTATCCTGGTAACCACAGCAGACAGTTTGTTTGGTGATCTGCAGTCCTTCTGTAGCCAGCCAGGGTTTGTTCAGAGCTGTAGCCCACTGGTTACTTCACTGCCTGTAGAACCAAAGGTTGTGGGTTTGATCCCACAGTGGGCTTATTTATTGGAGCTGTCTGGGGCAGTTTCTTTTTTTAATTTAAATTAGTACTGCCAGCAAAAACACCCTCACAGTGCTGTAATCCTCAGGTCCCCCATAAGGCGCCTTATAAGGCACCTTAAGGTTATAGCACTGTGAGGGTGTTTTTGCTGGCAGTACTAATTTAAGTTAAAAAAAGAAACATCAACCCCCCCCCCCCCCACTCCGACATTCACCAGCAGAAAGCACAGCCAGTCTGTACCCTGCAAGGTTTTCCAACCATACACATATTAACTGCAGACAGTCTGCTAGCTAGTACAAAGTGCATGTTCCTGGAGGAACTGTGTGCACCTAAAAATAGGATGTGAGCACACACACCAAGCAGGTAAGTCAGTGATTGAGCCCCAGAAAAGAAAACCCATAAATATCACTTGAGAAACATAGTGCATAGCACTATGGGGGAACCTAGCCATGCTGTGGTCACTGCTCAGTCAGGGTGAGAGTGACCTCCCAGCATGACATGCTGTGGCCACCCTGTACATGCAGTTGGTGGTCAGGCACTACAATGTCCAAGCCATTGCCCTATATCCTGTGCAGATGCATCCTGCCCAGGCCACCTGTCTGGCCCATACCCACAGTACCTTACTCCTCATTATGCACATTAGCAGGCTCACACTGGCAACAGTGCAAGCAGTGTGGGCTCAGTAAGGTGTAGGCAGCCACAACACACTGGATAGACAGACACACACTCCCACACCTATGTCAGCATTGTGCAAATATAGAGGTTTGTGGCAACCCTTGCCGCCACACCAGTCTTGGGCACAGTGCAGGCATTGTTATGGTAGCAAAACTGTTGGGGTCACTCCCCGGAGTGCTAAACACTGTTAGAATCAATAACTGAAACACACTCCACAGATATCAGAAAGGGTGCTATGATGAATCTCTATCAACAAATCATGTTTAACTTAGGATTTGTTAGCTGACATGAATCATAGCAACCTTTTGATATATGTGGAACGTGTTCCCAAGTTTAGGACGGCATTGCTAAGGTATGCAGGTGTCAGTATTGGGAGATGCTGCTCTGCGCAGGGCCCAACAGCCTGACTCTCCATGAGGCATTGGATAGTGGAGCCTGTGGGTGTGGGTGTTTGTACCCCTGTTGGCCGCTGTTCTAGGGCTGAGTTTCCCAACTCCAGTCCTGGTGGGCCAAACACTGTTCAGGTTTTCATGCTGTCCCTAATGAATATGCATGAGATACATTTGCATACAATGGCGGCGGCGCATACAAATGCAGCACAGGCATATTTATTAGGGACAGCATGACACCTGAATGGTCTTTGGTCCTCCAGGACTGCAGTTGGGAAACCCTGCTCTAGGGATTGCTCATGTTTATGGTGTCTATGCCCTGTAGGGTAAAATATAGGCGTTTATGGCTTGTTTATTTAATCTGCAATAACAGTTCCATCTTTATTACCACAGTTTAGTACTGGGTAAAATATAGGGACATGGTTTGCAGGAGCCGCCGCTGGGGCTTGAATCTGTGATGTTCTGCCCCTGAACACACTGGCTGTGTGTAGTGCACCAAACTGTTGCCACAGAGGCATATCATTCCCTGGGGTTACCATTAGTGTTCGTTAGACAGACTTTGTCTGTTGCACCACACGACACCCACCTAAACAGGGTTTGGCCTTGATCTGCTGTAGGCAGATGCCACTGCTCCCTCCACCACCAGCAACCCTCCGCCACCATGCTGACATGCCCTTATGCCAGTGGTGCTGGTGGTGCGCAGTCCCAGGCCATCCAGTGTGCCGGTAGGCAGCTGCCTATGGTGTTGGTTCTCGGGTAGGGGTGCCTATATGGACATGCGCACTTCCCCCCCTGCACCACCTGCCAATGTTATGTGCTCTTGGGGGTACCTGCTGAGTAATATCCTCTGTGACACTGTGGGACACACACTCGTGCCCATGTTGGACCCTCATCAGTTGCTGTCTTGCTGCTTTACAGTTTCGGCATTCCTATGTGCCACCTAGGCATCTGCCTAGTCCGCACTGTGCCGCAGCTGGACCACAGCATAACAAACCTGACCAATATAAAGGAGAAAATCCTGCTCACCGCTATTTCACTGCGGAATTATTCACTTTGTAGGGGGACAGAGCATAGCCCCTTCCAAACATGATATCTTCCTTTTTACGCTTTGTCAGTAGTGTTGCTTTATGTTTATCATTAGTAGCACTATTGGCCAGCTTGGTTATGGGGATTTGAAATGTGGTTCTGGTCATTTAATATGTTTATTTGCCTTTTTGGTTCCTGCACATGTATCACTACTATCACTTTTCTGGGTTTCCCTGGCTTTGCTATACATTGCTGACTGAAATGGTTTCTCTCTCCTGCAAATGTGCCTCTAGCATGAGGTTTTCACTGGCGCTAATTTTCAGACCTTCATTTCACGGCGTTAGTGTGCATGGGTCCTCTCCCCGCCCACTCTCCGCCCATTGACCCATCTCCGCCCCAGGGGAGCCTTACTCCGCCTTCTGGGGAGCCTTACTCCACCCTCTGCTCACCTTAACACCGCCGCAGACATTATCGCATGATACGTGACGTTCTCGCATGGTAAAGCACCATTATCATGCGTTAACATCACGTATCATGCGATAACGTTGCAGCTGCGATGTTAGCGCCGTATAGTAAACATACCCCTAAGATTCTTAAATTTGTCCTCATATGCTTTATAACAAAGACCACTAATCATTTTATTAGCCACCCTCTGCACCAACTCCAACCTGTTTACATCCTTTTGAAGGTGCAGTCTCCAGAATTGCACACAATACTCCAAATTAGGTCACACCAGAGACTTAGGGGTATGTTTACTAAAGGGCGCTATTTGCGCTGCTGTCACGTTAATGCATGATAAGGCACCTTATCATGCAATAATGGCGCTTTACCGGGCGATAAGGCGCCTTATCACGTATTAACGCGTGGAGCAGTACAAACGAGCTCTGAAGGCGGAGAAAGGCTCCCGGAGGGCGGAGGAAGGCTCCCCAGGGGCGGAGAGAGAGGGTCAATGGGTGGAGAGTGGGAGGGGAGAGGCTCCCTGCACACTAACACTGTGGATTCCGGGGCTGAAAGCTAACGCGAGTGAAACCCTCGCGTTAGAGCAGATTTAAAGGGAAGAGAAACCATTTCTGTCAGCAATGTACAGCAAAGCCAAGGAAACCCACAAAAAGTGATAAGTGTGATACATGTGCACGGAACAAAAGGGCAAATAAACATTGAAAATGACCTGAAAAAAATGGAAAAAAAAACATAATCAGGCTGGGCAATAGTGATATTAATGGGAAACATCAAAAAACACTATTGGGAAAGCACCAAAAAAAGGATATCAATTTTGGAAGGGGCTATGCTCTGTCCCCATACACGGTGAATGATCCCACAGTGAAATAGTGCTGATCAGGGTTTGACCTTTCTTTTTTTTTTAAACTTTTATTTTCATTTTGCAACAAACAAAAGAAACAACACACCAAAGGAGACAAAACAAGTATACAATAAGGAAAAGTAAACCCAATTACCCCCCACCCCGATGCTTCTTCTCTACCCGATTAGATCAGCATGTGGGCGCTTCCAATTAACAGTGATTATACATCAAACGATCAAAAGAGCATCTACGATACAGCATGATCATGGGACAGAGATATATACAAAGTTAGACAGTCAGATGAGAGCATTTAGCAAAATGTACATAGTCATTGAGCATCTTCCATTGAGACCAATGAGAAGGAGTCTGAACAGGGGAAGCGAACAGACGAGGTATTTGTGCATATTTACTGTAAAGACAGGCATGATTCCACCATTCATTGGGGCTCAGATGGGAGCTAAATTTCCAGTATTACTTAATTAGGGAAATAGCAATGCCAAGCATAAAGTTCGAAAGGAGATAAGCCATTTTTGGGAGAGAGGGGATCCCCGCAACTGGGCGAAGTCCCACTATCCTCCAAGAAAGGGGCTCCTGAGAGTGCGAGATAGACTAAATACGACCCCAGACCCGACGCCAGTAATACTGTAGTGCGGGATATTCATGCATAACATGAGGCAATGAACCAATGGCCGCAGGACATGTCCAGCAACCATTGCCCTGAGTAGTGTTCCATTTGTCTAATCTGTGAGGAGTGTAAAAACACCGGTGGGCTAGAAAGAAGAGGGTCTGAGTGAGTGAGGCGGATCGGGAACCCGTGTCCCTCTACTCCAGATAAGGCTCCATTGCTCCGAGGTCAAAGTCACATGTAATTCTCTCTCCCATACTTTCTGCGCTATAGGGGTATCTCTAGTTATAGCATTACATAAGGTTTAGTAAAAATTGGATGCTACACCCGGTGAACTACCGATAGATCGGAAAGTCTCCAATCAACCTTATGTAGAGAATGCCGATGGCGGGAGTACCCTAGTACTCCGAAGGCGATGCTGAAGTTGCACTGACCAGAGTCGGGAGTCTAAAGATTGCATAAGAGTATTAAAGGCACCTAAAGTGTCTAAAAGCATTGGTGGATAGTGGGAGTCTGATGGGAGAGTCATACCAGGGAGAAAAGTAAGAGGAATCGGTTTGCAAAGGCCCGCTTCTATATCTAGCCACACAGGTCTACTCGGTACTGGATCTTCCAGCCAACGAGCGCCTCATTTGAGAAGAAAAGATTGAGGGAACACTGGAGTAAATCGCCACCAAGTATTAATGGAGCATTGACAGAGGCCAATGCCAACTGCGCAATACTTGCATAGTAAGCAGGGTCGTCCACATTCGGGGCATAACGCAAATACACGTGAATTCACCATCTCCAACCTCAAGGTGTACACGGGCCCATCTACCCTCTTTGTCAACGCCAATATCAAGTACAGTAGCGTGCAAAGACCTCTCAACCAGAATGGCTACCCCGCACCACCTGGAAACGGTGGGAGAATAGGCAGCCACCATGCAAGGCCCAGCATTGAGCCTCAGTGTTTCAGCAAAGTTTAAATGCGTTTCCTGAGGAAACACTAAATCAACATGCTCATGGCTAAGATAGCTAAGGATTTTCTTTCCTTTGAGTGGACCATTAATGCCTTTTACGGTGATTGATAAGATTTTACATAAGGCCATTCAGAAAAGTTAAAATTCTGAGCATTATAGCACACATAATTTCACTATGTCCCTCAAACTGACTGTATCTGGCTGTACACATGACATAAGAAAAATAAGCTAATATAATACAATGAAGCGCCCCACATTAACAAAGAAAACCGCAATAAGGTAGAGGAGAAGCAAAACCCCAAAATTACTGGCGACCATGTGTCTGCGGGGAGAAACCCCAGAGAAGGCCGAAATTGAAAAAACACATAACCTGTAGGACTGTGCGTGCTCCGAATCCGACCGGGGCACACATCATGAAGGGATAGGAGACCAAAAAACAGAAGTCATATAGAGAGAAAAAAAAAAAAGAAAGTCCAGGCAATCTCTGTGCTTGGCTATGACCGCCGCATCGGGCCCTTCAAAATGGCGGACAGAGCCGACAGATAAGAGTCCAAGATTTGGGATTAGCGCATCTGCTCTGCTTCTTTGGAGTCTAAAAATGTTGATAGTAGATCAGGATCTTCGAACGTCCTGGTTTGGTTGTGGAGAGTCACTCGGAGCTTCGCTGGATACAACAGGCCAAAGCGAGCCTGTAGCTGTTGAAGTCGAGGGCGAAGAGCAAGGAGTTTCTTCCGACGGTCAACGGTAGGCTTTGCCAAATCAGGAAAGAAGGAGACTTTACGACCTTCAAATTCCAAATGATGATTCGCTCGGGCAGCATTTAAAATTTGTTCCACTTGTTGATATCGTAGCAAGCTAAAGATAATAGGCCGGGGGGTCGTGCGGTTGGGCGCCATGTGGGCAGGAACACGGTGTGCTCGATCGATTTCCAGTTCTCTATGAAAAGTGATCTTCAGCAAGGAGGGAAGAGTTTTGAGCAAGAATTCTCTTATATCTCCTGCTTCCACCCCTCCGGCATTCCGAGGAGCCTCACATTGTTGCGACGGGCTCGATTATTGCTATCTTCTAACTCCTTTTGAAGATTCTGTATCTGGCGCTCAGCCTTGTCCAGTTTGCCCAAGCGCACCGCGTGCGAGTCGAGGACCCCCGCCATGTTGTCCTGCCATAATGAAAGACTTTCAAGTCGGTCCTGGAGCACTCCAAAGTCTTCTCGCATGGCTCGAAGCGCTTCTCCATTGGACTGCACCAATTCCTTCACGCCGCGTATTTCCTCCAAAATCTCCAGGTGCATTTCGGGGTTTTCACGAAGTGGAACCATCTTCTGTGGGGAGGACACCTCTGTTTTGGAGCGTTTTCCGTGAGAAGAAGAAGAAGGAGACCCGAAGTCCAAGCGCGCTGGTTTATGGGCCGCCATCCCCCCCGAGGTACCCCGGTCAGCTCGGAGCAAAATAGTAAGTTTGTATAGGTATTAAGTCAGGATTCTAAGTAGGCCTCTCGGGAGCTTCAACGCAAAGCGTCCTACCCGCTGGACATCAGGCTCCGCCCCTAGGGTTTGACCTTTCTATTGGACAGGTTTCCTATGGTGTGCACATGTACCACAACAGCAGGGTGGGCATGTCAGAATGGGCAACTGGACAGATGCTGGAAAAGGGGATACAGAGGGCTGCAGGTGGCACATGCTGTGGTGCAGCTGAGCCACAGTGCGGACTAGGGTGATGCCTAGGTGGCCCATAGGAATGCTGAAACAGTAGAGCCACCAGACAGCAAATGATGATGGCCCAACATGGGCATGAGTGTGTTTCCCACAGTGTCACAGGGTATAGTACCCAGCAGGTACCCCCAAGGGCACAGAACATTGGCAGGAGGTGCTGGGGGGGAAGCACCCCTACCCCAGAATCCACACCATAGGCAGCAACCTACCAGCACACTGGATGACCTGAGACAGCGCACCACCAGCACCAACAGCAGAAGGGCATGTCAGCATGGCGACAGAGGGGTCCTGGTGGTGGAGGGGGCAGTGGCAGCTGCCCACTGCAGACCATGGCCTAGCCCTGTTTAGGTGGGTGCCATGCACTGCAACAGACAGGCCCTGTCTGACGAAGAGTCATGGTATCCCCAGGAAATGAGCTGCCCCTGTGCCAACAGGGTGGTGCAGTACACACAGCCAGAGTGTTCAGGAGCAGAAGGTCACAGGTTCAAGTCCCAGCTGTGGCTCCCACCAACCCAGTTCTCATATTTTACCCAGTACTAAACTGTGGTAATAAAGAGGGAACCTTTATTGCAGATAACATATACATGCCTGAAATGCCTATATTTTACCCTACAGAGCATAGACATGTGCAATACCTAGAGCAGAGTTTCCCAAATGCAGTCCTGGATGGGCAAACTCCATTCAGGCGTTATGCTGTCCCTAATAAAGATGCCTGTGCTGCATTTCTATGTGCCGCCCCCATGGTAAGCAGATGTATCCATGCATATTCATTAGGGACAGCATGAAAACCTGAACAGTGTTTGGCCCAACAAGACTGGAGTTGGGAACCTCTGCCCTAGAGCAGCGGCCAACAGGAGCAGAAACACCCGCACCCACAGGCGCCATTATCCAAAGCCTCCTGGAGAGGCAGGATGTTGGGCCCTGCGTGCAGCACCATCTCCCAATACTAGCACTTGCATACCATAGCACTGCCACCCTAAACCTGGGAATACGGTACACATATATCAAAAGGTTGCTATGTTTACTGGCAGATAGCAATCCCTAGGTTAAGCAAAATCTGCTCATTGAGCTGTATCATAGCAACCTCTCTGATGTCTGTGGAGTGTGTTTCAGGTCTGGTGTCTGACAGTGTTTACCACCCTGGGGAGTGACCCCACCAGTATTGCATACCATAGCCATGCCTGTACTGTGCCCAGGACTGGTGCGGTGGCCAGGGCTGCCAAAAGCCTCTATAGTTGCACAATGCTGGCATAGGTGTGGGAGTGTGTGTCTGTGTACCCAGTGTGTGGTGGCTGCCAACACCTTCCTCAGCCCGCACTGCTTGTACTGTTGCCAGTGTCAGCCTGCCAATGTGCATAATGAGGAGCAAGGTACCATGGGTATAGCCCGGACAGGGTGGCCTGGCCAGGACGCGTCTGCACAGAGTATAGGGTAATGGCTCAGACATTGTAGTGCCCAGCCACCATCTGCATGGACGGGGTGGCCACAGCATGTCCTGCTGGGAGGTCACTCTCACCCTGACTGAGCAGTGACCACGGCATGGCTAGGTTCCCCCATAGTGCTATGTGGTATTTTTCTCATGTGATATTTATGGGTTCTCTTTTGGGGCCTGATCACTGACTTATCTGCTTGGTGTGTATGCTGACATCCCAGTTCTGGGTGCAAGCATCTCCTCTAGGAACATGCACTATGGAGGAGGAGGGAAGAGGGAGGGAGGAGTAGCCTAGTGGTTGGGGGTTCAAATCCCACTAGGGGACAACAACCTTGGGCCGGAAGGACTGGGGTTTCTAGTCCCACAGATGCTTCTTGTGGTTTTGGCAAGCCACTTAACCCTCCATAGCTCATGTTCTCTGTAAGTATTAGTGTATGTGTCTCATATCCCCGCATGTTAAATGTATCCCCCAATTGTGTTGTGACCGCTTTGATTGAATGATAAGGCGGTATACAAAAAAAACTGTCTAAATGGACTAGCTAGCAGACTGTCTGCAGCTAGTATGTGTCTTGCTGGAACACCTTGCAGGGTGCAGTGGCTGGAGGCTTGCTGCTGGAGAATGTCAGATAGTGGTGGGGGGGCAGTTGAGCATTTCCAGGCTTACTGTCTGTCTGCTATTGCTTTTTGGATGTGTACAGATCTGCATTGACTGTGCTGTAGGGTGTCTATTCCCCAGGAAGGACTGGGGTTGATGGTCCCCTGCCCCCATTACAGGGAGGTAGAATGTGGATCTGTTGGTGGGAGATCCTGTTTCCCACCCTGAGCCATGGAGGATGGGGTGGGTGGTGGTATATAATCTGCCTATGGGTCCAAACACCCTCTCCCCTCATCATGTGACCAACACAGGATATGCACTATTCTGGGTGCATCATAGCCAACTATCCCTGTGTCTGCAGGAACTATCCCCTACACACACAAAAACACCCTCACAGTGCTGTAGCCTTAAGGTGCCTCATAAGGCGCCCTCTAAAGCGCTCTCTAAGGCACCCTATAAAGTGCCTTATAAGGTGCCTTATAAGGCGCCCTATAGGGAACATTATAAGGTGCCTTGGCGGACAGTACACTTTATAATGTGCCCTCTGGAGTGCCTTATAGGGCGCCTTATGTGGCGCCTTAGGTTATGGCACTGTGAGGGTGTGTTTGCTGGCAGCACTAATTTAAATTTAAAAAGAAAATGCCTCAGACAGCACTGATTTACAGTAAAGGGTAATGCCTCAGACCCAGTCCAAAACGTGATTATGTGGAAAAGACAGAGTTTATTTAATAAGACTATTACTAACCCAACACAGGCCGTGTTTCGCTACCCTTCGTCAGGGGTTGATCAAGTGAGTAAACTCTGTACTGATTCATCTGAAGACAGGCATAGAAGGCACCGATTCATGGAGATTTTTGCACAAGAATAACCTTTACACAAAGGTCATTCAGAGATGTGTCCCCAGTCCTTCTGGCTCTAGCTGGATTCAAATCCCTGGCCCTCCAACCTGAGGTAATTTTCCCCAACCACTAGGCCTCTCCTCCCTCTGAGTTGGCTGTCTCTATTCGATTGTAAGCTCACATGAGCAGGGACCATCTTTTACATGTGTCTGTGCAGCGCTGCATAAGCCTTGTAGTGCTATATAAATGTTCAGTAGTAGTAGAGTAGTAGAAAAAGGGAGAGAAGCCCGACTCCAGGTTGTGAGCCGAAGAAATAGGGAGGATTATAGAGCTATCCACAGAAAGAGAGAAAGGAGGAAGGTGGAGGTGAGTTTAGGGAAAAAGATAAGGAACTCCATCTTGGTCATGTTCAGTTTCAAACAGTGGTGGGACTTCCAGGCAGCAATGTCAGACAATCAGGCTGAGATACAGTCCTGGATTCCTGGAGAGATTTCTGGTGTAGAAAGGTAACTCTGAGAGTCATCAGTGTAAAGATGGCACTGAGAACCACAGAAGGAAATCAGTACACCAATTGATTGAGTAGAGAGAGAAAAAAGAAGAGGTCCAAAGACAGAGCCCTGAAAGCAGGATGGCAGTAGAGGAGGAACCCTCAGAACATACACTAAGGGGTATGTTTACTAAACTGCGGTAATGTCATTCGCGGTAGGTTCCGCGGTAAAGGTAGAGCTGCCCATATAAAGGCATGGGCGGTGCATCGTTACAGCAAGCTGACAGAGAACGCGCGTTACAAGGCACCTTAGAATAACGAGCGTTACAAGGTGCCTTGTAAAGTGCCTTGCAAGGCACCTTGTAAGGTGCCTTGTAAGGTGTCATGTAAGGTGCCCAGTAAGATGCCTTGCAATGTGCCCTGTAAGGTGCCATGTAAGGTGCCTTGTAAGGTGCCTTATAAGGTGCCATGTAAGGTGCCTCAGAAGGCGCCCTATAGGGCTTCCTAGGCTAAGCGCCATATTAGGCACCCTTGGACAAGTCACCGCAGAAGGCACCCTGGGCTATGGAACCATAGGTTAAGGTGGCCTAACAAGGTGATGGTGTCCTAGATTAGTGTGCCCTAGGGACTGCAAGGTGCCTCAGGATGACATGCATGACTTGTACGGAACAGAGACAGATGTAGCCCTAACACTAGATAGAGCACTCAGGAAAGGCAATGAACAGGTGAGTTAAGGAGGGAGAAGTGGGATCCACTGGACCTGCCACATCTGCGGGCATCCCATGTGCCTGCCAGTACCGATGACAAACATGGTGGGGCAGCTGTACCACAGCACAGGGTGTTGGCAATGTAAAGTACTGGAAAAACAGTTGGTGGCAGACGATGGGAATACATGTCCCCCAGTGGAGGCGGAGGTGGCAGGATAGTTACAATGATGGGTGGACAGAGGAGTGGTGGTGTCATGCAGATCAGGCACAGGCAAGGCAAGCATGAAGAAGCGCAATGCAGGAAAGGGTAGCAGTGCATGACATGGGGTGGCAGCTTGCACTGGCAGACAGGACTCTACACAGCTGACAGACACAGATAGACGGACCGAGGGAATGTTGGCAATTGTGGCGAGGGTATTATGGGCTGGAAGCACAGATCTGCAAAAATATGACCTCTACAGGCATGCACACTATTTGAGTAGGACAGGCATGAGAGGAGGGAACAATGAGGAACTGAACCCATGAACACTGCTGAGGACGGTACTGTATTAACCAGTAAGCTATACCTCCATGGTGTATGTCACAGCAATGTCTGGGTACGGAAGGACTGCAGGTCACCGCACAAACTGTGTGCTCTGAGTGCCAGAATAGGGTAACCCCACCAGTACCCATAATGCAGTGCACATGCTGAATAGCAGTCTACAGCTGATCACCAAATGGGGTCTGCACCTCTCCATTACCTCAGCTTGGAAAGACGAACTGACAGTGCAAGATACTGGCACAGAATAGCTACAGACCATGCCATTGTGCAGGTTCTGTGTTCACCCTGAGGGATAGGATGGGTGCCCAGCACTAGGTCCGCAGTACATGTGGTGCTAGGGATAGGTCCTGCTGTACATCCCCATCACTACCAGTGTGTGACAGGTGTTCCTTGCAGTGCAGCTGAAGGTAATTTGGGGTCCATCTGTATCCTGCAGTCACCTGTGAGACCAGACACCAGCCAGATTGGTGTGTACCCTGTGTTAAGGTCTGGCTGACATAGGCAGCTGTTATCAGGGCAGAGGGTTCCTAGAATTGCATGAGGTATGTGTAACAGTGCCTTTATAGGCTGCAGTTGTATACACTACATACCCCAAAGGGCCCACATCACCCTTTTGTAGGTAAAGAACAGTGCCCCCGCCCCAGGGAAGCAGCCTCCATCCTGTTGGTTGGTGGGCCAGAGCCATACCTATGACTGGGACAGTGGCAGACCAGCAACAATGCTGGGGTTAGAGCTGGAAATCCCAATTGCCTCCCACCACTGTCTGCCAGTCACCAGCAGACAGCACATTCAGACTGTACCTTAAAGGTGTTCCAACCATGCACAGTCTAATTGCAGACAGTCCACCAGGAACTATGTGTAGCAAGCAGGCATCTCAGTGATTGGCCCCCAGCACTGGGGAACACAAATATATCGCTAAAGACAAATAGTGTAGAGCGTTATGTGGGAACCTAGACCTGCCATGGTCACTGCTCATTCAGAGTGAGTGCCCTCCCAGCATGCCATGCTGTGGCCACCCTGTCCATGGAGGTGGTGGTCAGGCACTACAGTGTCCTAGCCATTGCCCCACACCCTGTGAAGATGCATCCTGGCCAATCTGCCCTGTCCGGGCCATACCCAGAATACCTTGCTCCTCATTATGCATCTAATCAGGCTAACGCTGGTAACAGTGGGACATTTTGGGCCCAGTGAAGTGTGGGCAGCCACAGAACACGCTCACTCCTTTTGCAGCATTATGCAAAGATAGGGGTGGTTGGCAGCCCTGCCCGCCACACTAGTCCTGAGCACAGTGCCGACATTGCTTAACTGTGCAGGGGGTGGTTGTAGTGCTCTGGTGATAACATCATCCCAATGCTGGGGCCAACAGCCTGCCGCTCCATGCATCATTGGATTGTGGAGCCTGTGTGAGTGGGTGTTTGCACCCCTGTTCGCCGCTGCTTTGGGCTTTGCACATGTTGCTGTTGTATCTGCATTGTAGGGTAAAATATAGGGACATGCTCTGCAGGAACCACAGCTGGGACTTGCACCTGTGACCCTCTGCTCCTGGACACACTGGCTGGGTGTACTGCACCACACTGTTGCCACGGATGCATGGTAGTCCCTGGGGCTACCTGCACTTTTCCTCAGCCAGACCTTTTATGTTGCACTGCATACAACGTACTGATGCAAAGCATGGCCTAGGTCCACTGCAGGGAGGTGGCACTGCCCCCTCCAGTACGGGCACACGCCCCCCTGCCAAGCTGATGTGGCCATCTGCTTTCGGTGCTGGTAGTGCCCAGTCCCAGGCCATCCACTGTGTAGGTAGGCGCCTGCCTAGGGAGTGGGTTCTGGGGTGGGGGGGCATACATGGACATCCTCACATCCCCCCATCACTGCCTACCACTATTATGTCCCCTCCACATGGGGGCGGGATGGCTGGGGGGATGTCAGGTTTGTGCCATAGCGACTTTTGGCTAGGGTGGACCAGGTAGATATTGGTGTATTGTGTTTGGCCTTGGCCTTGGTTAACTGCTGTCTTGTTGATCTCCGGTGTCTATGTTCCTATGTGCCACCTAGGCGCCTCCCTGGTCCACCCTGTGCCCCAGCTGCCCATGCTACATGTCCCACCTGTGGCCCCCTATGCCCCATTTGCACCATCGCCATAGTGGCCATTCATACTTTGGCACTATGGTATTGCTGTACATGGAGCACTACTATCACAGATTTTGGGCTCCCTGCCTGGGCTGTACATTGCTGACATGTAAATGGTTTCTCTCTCCTACATATGTGCAGCTAATGGCAGAATTTCAATCGTGTTAGGATTCAGCTCTTCAGATCAGCGCGTTAGTGTGAATGGAGCCTCTCCCCACCCACACTCCGCCCATTGACCCCTTCTCTCCGCCCTCTCTCCACCTTCTGCGGTGTTTACCGCGCCGCAGAACGTCAATGATCATTAACGTCACATAACGCGCGTTATGTAACGTTACCACAGTTTAGTAAACATACCCCTAAACGTGCGATGGGAGAGATAAGATGAAATCCAGGATAGAACAAAGCTCCTAAATTCAAGCGAGGACAGGGTATCAAGAAGGTAATGATCAACAGTGTCAAAAGCAGCAGATAGGTCCAGCAGGACGAGTAGTGAGAAAAGACCCTTGCATTTTGCTAGGAACAGGTCACTGGAGACCTTGGCAAGGGCCATTTCTGTAGAATGTAGAGAACGATTAGTTAGTGATTTGTGTATCTCCAGGAATAAGCAGGAATGCAGTCTTCACATATGGATGACATTGGCACTGATGAAGCCCGTGCGGGAACGCTCCCCATCATTCAATAGGAAAGCCTTTGGGAACACTCCACTGCACCTGCGTGCCTGCCTTCCCACCTTCCTAACTCCTCAGTTCTTCATTTTCCACAGAATCAGCAGGACATGTCATCCTGTCACTGCTGAAAATCTTCCCTTTTTGGTGTGGAACATCATGCTTCTGCCTTCCCGTTGATGCTGCTTCACTGACTCTAACACTGGTCCCGATAATTCTTTTTTATTTTGCATTTTAAATTTTTCTATTTCTTTTTTCTTTAATGCAGTTTTCACTGCTAAACTAGGGAGTATGTTTACTAAACCGTCTTAATGTTCCCGGCACTAGTTGCAGTGATAATGTGAAGGATGCCATAGACGTTATCTTCCCTGTTATCTGTAAACCTAGATCAGTCATGGATTGACAGGTATGTTGATGTTCAATGTAAATCGCACTGATGATGAATAGTGCGGTATATAAAAAATGTTAAATAAAAATAAATAAATAAATAAGGAGTGGGCATTCCGGTCTTAAGGTAGCATTCGTGGGTTATCGCGCGATAAAGTGCACTGTGTCCATTATTGCGCGATAGAGGGAGCTGTGCACGTTACCGCACATTAACCTTAACTTCGCGTGCTGACATGCAATTCCAGCATCAGAGGTGTAGCACACTGGTTAATACAATGACTGCTAAAACAAGGGTCATGAGTTCAATCCCCCAGTGGCTTAATGAATACGGGTAGCCAAGGCAATTCCTTTTCCTGCTTGAAACAGTCCAACAATCTGTGTTGCCAGCTAAAAATACCCGCACCCCAGGTCCATAAACTAATGCACCTTTTAGGGTGCACCAGAAGGCACATCCTAAACCACCACATCAGCCAAGGCGGGTTATAATGTGCCCCAGAGGGCATGTCGAAAGGTTGTCACCTCCCAAGGCACCATAGTAGGTGCCCCATAAGCTGGCTGATTCTAAGGTGTGGCTAAAGATGCCCCAAGGATGACTCAAAAAATGTTGGCCAAGGGCAGTAAAGTCCCCCAAGTTGAAAAGCAAGAAAGGTATGGGCCAAACACAGATGTAACCCTAACACTGCACAGAGCACCAAGGAAAATCAATGCACAAGTAATGGAATGAAGTAGATCTGAGCTGATGGACCAGACAAATCTGCATCCAGCCCATGTAGCAGTTGGGAAAATGGACAAACATATCGGGGGCAGCTGTAGCGATGCACAGGGTGATGGTAATGTATCTTGCAACAATGACAGTGTGTGGCAGAGGGTGGGAAGACGTGTCCAGCAGAGGAGGTAGAGGTGGCAGGATAGGTGTAATAACAGGAGGACAGAGGAGTAGCAGTGCCATGTAGAGCACACACAGGAGAGGCAACCAGGAAGAGCTGCAATGCAGAAACGTGTACCAGTGCAGGACATGGGGTAGCAGCTTGCACATCAGGGCAGGACAGCACACAGCTGGCAGACACACATAGATGGACAGAAGGATGGTTGACAACTGTGATAAGGGTACAATGAACTAATAGCACAGATCTGCACAGATATGACTGTCACAGGAATGAAAAGTAGCTGTGCAGGACAGGCATACAAATGAAAGAGAACAGAGAAGAATCAAACCTATGACCATCAGCACAAATGTCAATGCACAAACCAGTAGGCCACACCACCAACGTGAGCTCATTAGCAAGGGCTGCATACAAGAATACTGCAGGGCATCACACAAGAAGCCTGCTGGCTGCCAGGATAGGCAAACCTCCAACAGTAACCGTGATGAAATGCACATGCAGATCTGGTGTGTACAGCTCAGATCACAGTCTGTAATTGGGACCAGAGCCACATATAACTACATGCACACACAGAATGAAATGTTATGCAGTGGATACAGCATGCAAAAGAGGAAAGAACCTAAACCCAAAGGGCAGCAGGGTATGCTCTGTGGAGCAGGGCAAAATATGGAACAGAACAGGAGCATGTGAGAATTGAACCTGCAAACAGGTGTGCCACAGTGTCCTTACACATATATCACAGTACATGGAATGCACAAATGAAGAAAGAAAATGGACACTCACACTGCCACACTCCAAATATAACGGGGCAATGTGAGTGCCGGAACCTCAGGGGATAAATAGCACTGTGCAGACATGCAATGCTAGGTTTGTAAATCAATGTACAGCGTCACATTGGTACAGTAAACAAACACAATAACCTGTATATAGAGATGGAAATAAAGGTCAAACATAAGAACATAAGATATGCCATACTGGGTCAGACCAAGGTCCATCAAGCCCAGTATCCTGTTTCCAACAGTGGCCAATCTAGGTCATACGTACCTAGCAGTTTCCCCAAGAGACACAAGTTCCACAATGCTTGTACTGGGTCAAGCATTGATATCTTCGGTCACTTCTTAATAATGGTTTATGGACCTTTCCTCCAGGAACTTGTCCAAACCTTTTTAAAACCCAGCTACACTAACAGCCTTTACTACATCCTCCGGTAACAAATTCCAGAGTATGATTACACGTTGAGTGAAAAAAATATTTTCTTTTATTAGTCTTAAATAGTTTACACAGTAGCTTCAATTCATGTACCCAAGTCTTTATATATACTGATAAGGTAAAAAATTGATCTACGTTTACCCGTTCCACTCCGTTCATTAATTTATAGACTTCTATCATATCTCCCTTCAGCCATCTCTTTTCCAGGTTAAAGAGCCCTAACCTTTTTAGCCTTTCTTCATAGGAGTATCCTTCCATCCCCTTTACCATTTTGGTGGCTCTTCTCTGTACCTTTTCTAAAATTGCTATATCCTTTTTAAGATACGGCGACCAGAATTGCACACAATATTGAAGGTGCAGTCTCACCATGGAACGATATAGAGGCATTATAATATCTTTTGTTTTATTTTCCATTCCTTTCCTTATCATACCTAGCATTCTATTTGCTCTCTTGGCCGCCGCTGCACACTGGGCCGAGGGTTTTAACATGGTATCCACAATGACGCCTAAATCTTTTTCCTGGGTGGTGGTTCCTAATGTGGAACCTTGCATCGTGTAACCATAGTTTGGGTTGTTCTTCCCTAGGTGCATAACCTTGCACTTGTCCACATTAAATTTCATCTGCCATTTTGATGCCCAGTCTTCCAATTTATCAAGATCCTCTTGCAATTTTTCACAATCCTCTTGGGTTTTAACAACTTTAAATAGTTTTGTGTCATCTGCAAATTTGATAACCTCACTCGTTATTCCACTTTCCAGGTCATTTATGAATATGTCAAAGAGTAGCGGACCCAGCACAGATCCCTGGGGTACACCACTATTCATCTTTCTCCATTGGGAAAATTGGCCATTTAGCCCTACCCTCTGCTTTCTATCTTTTAACCAGTTTCTGATCCACAATAGTACATTGCCTCCTATCCCATGACTCTTTAGTTTTGCCAAAGGTCTCTGATGAAGGACCTTGTCAAAGGCTTTCTGAAAGTCCAGATACACAATATCAACCGACTCACCTTTGTCCACCTGTTTATTCACTCCTTCAAAAAAACATAACAGATTAGTAAGACAAGATCTTCCTTGTCTAAAGCCATGTTGGCTGTCTCCCATTAGGTTGTGACTATCTACATGCTGAGTAATTTTATTCTTTATGATGGTTTCTACCATTTTTCCTGGTACTGACGTCAGGCTCACCGGTCTGTAGTTTCCCGGATCACCCCTGGAACCCTTTTTAAAAATTGGTGTTACATTGGCGATCCTCCAATCTTCAGGTATTAGAGATGATTTTAATGATAGTTGACAGATTACTGATAGCAGGTCTGCAATCTCATATTTCAGTTCTTTCTACACCCTTGGATGTATACCATCCGGCCCAGGTGATTTGCTACTCTTCAGTTTATCTAATAGTTGTAAGACATCATCCCGATGTATCGATATTTCCTTCAATTCTTCCGCACCTTTAAATACCACTTCAGTCATGGGTAACATCCCTACATCTTCCTCAGAAAAGACCGAAGCAAAGAATTCATTCAGTCTCTCCGCTATCGCCTTGTCGCCTCTTAGTGCTTTTTTAACCCCTTTATCATCTAATGGACCAACTGACTCTCTCACAGATTTTTTGCTATGAATGTACTTGAAAAGGTCTTTATTTCGCGTTTTTGCTTCCGCAGCAAGCTTCTTCTCAAATTCTCTCTTTGCCTGCCTTATCAATGCCTTGCATTTGACTTGCCAGTGCTTGTGCTGTTTCCAGGTTTGGTCGTTTGGCTCTTTTTTCCATTTCCTGAAAGATGCTTTTTTGGCAACAATAGCCTCTCTGACCTCACCTTTAAACCATGCTGGCAGTTTTTTGGACTTCCTTCCACTTTTCTTAAAGCGTGGAATACAGCTGGTCTGGGCTTCCAAGATAGTATTTTTCAACAACACCCAAGCTTGATGTACGTCTTTAACCTTCGCAACTGCTCCTTTTAGTTTTTTTCTTAACTGTTTTCCTCATTTTAACATAGTCTCCCTTTCGAAAGTTAAAAGGTAGTACTGTGGATTTCCTTACTATCCCTCCTCCACTAATTAAATCAAAGGCGATCATGCAATGATCACTATTGCCAAGTGGCCCCAACACCCTTATCTCTTGCACTAGATCTGGTGTTCCACTAAGGACTAGGTCTAATATGGCTTCCCCTCTGGTCAGTTCATGAACCAGCTGCTCCAAGAAACAGTCATTTATTTCATCTAGGAACTTTATCTCCCTAGCATGTCCTGACGTGACACTGACCCAGTCGATACCGGGGTAAATGAAATCACCCATTATTATTACTGCGCTGTAACTTTTGTTAGCTTCCTTGATTTCTTTGAGCATTTCATCATCCATTTGGTCTGCTCGATAGTACACCCCCACTGCCATCGCCTTGGCATGTTACCAGGCGATCCTCACGTCCACCAGCCACCCAGCTATCTACATGCCTAATGATCGAATCACCAACTATAACGGCTGTCCTAACCCTTCCCTCATGGGCACATGGCCCTGGAGAAACTTCCTCGGTGCAAGAGGGTTTTACATCACCTGGAGGACAGGTCCTAGTTACAGGATCACTTCCTGCCACACAGGTGATGCTCTCCTGTCACATGACCTCTCTCCTCCATGGCAACAGGGGTGCTGCCAGACTGGAGGTGGGACTTCAGGACTATATCCCTGTAGGTCTCGTCTATGTACCTCTCTGTCTGTCTTATGTTTTCCAAGTCTGCTACTTTAGCCTCTAGAGAACAGACTTGTTCCCTTAGAGAAAAGAGCTCCTTGCACCTAGTGCACACATAAGACCTCTCACCAACTGGGAGAAAATCATACATGTGACACTCAATGCAAAAGGCTGGAAAGCCCCCATCCTGCTGCTGGACTGCTGTCTGCATCTTAGTTTTAAGTTTGTGTCTAGATCTTTAAGGGTACATGTTACAGTAACCCACTCAGAAGCCATATTGCCACATGCTGTGTTGCACCAACATAGTCAGTCATATGCACATGCACCGTGTATGTTGAAACATGATACAATGATGCCACACATACACTGTAACACCCTTGGTGAGTGCAAACATTAATCCAAGATGTAGGTGTGCAGTAAAGTGGTGTCGTGGCAAATACTGTGTCATGTCCAAGTGGAGGGTAGGTGGACATGGACAAGAGGACCTTGCCATTGCTCTCCCTGTGCCACACGCATGGCTGTATGCTCGTGTTGAACCAAACAGATGAGCGTATCCTGTGTTCCATGTCACACACATGGGCAATACACAACACAATGTCAGAAGGATGTAAAACATACAACGACATTGTCAGTCCTTGCTGCACACGTGGGGACCAGTACACAGTGTCCAAAGGGCAAAGGGTGTCTGCAATCCAACAAGTCATGTTACCACTGTCCTTGAAACCCTGGGCATGCATAGTCAAGTGTGACATCCCAATATGCCACAGTACTGGAAAGGTCATGTGTGTCTCCTGCGATGAACACGACACCCAGCCAGAGCACGGCAGCAATGGTGTGTTGGACAGGCCTGTCATGCCCAAAGTAGCAGTCAAACAATAATACTGTCCATCCTAGGCATGTGTCCCACTCGCAGAGGTCAAACATCCTATGGCACCATTTCCCAGGGATAGTTCCATGGTGTTGTTGTGTCCTCCAACAGGTGGGTGATGGTGACGCCGGACGCACTGTAGTAGATGTGCTTTATGTGTTATCTGCCCTGTGTCAGAAGAGGATAAACAATGTATTGGTATGCTGCTTGCAACATCAGCCCAAATTGCAGAGAGTGTGGCAAGGAGGCCTATCCAGAGTCCAGTGGAGGACAAAGAGACAGGGAATTCACCCTAGTAAATGGCCCCCTTTTACCAAGACAGGGTAGGAAAGCCATAAACACTTCCAGGGATCAGAAAACTTCCACGTGGACCACATTTCATGCTCCCCCTAGTGGAATGAAGGGGAGAGGATACAAGGCTCAGAACCCTTTAGGCAATGAATGCTTCAAGCACTCAGGTGCCCGGAGTCAGGCTGATTGCCATCACCTGAGTAGGGTGGGGTTGGAGCTAGAGCCCTGGAAGTATAAACCCAGAGCAGAGTATGGTTTAGTAGAAAGGAGGAGAGGAGAAGTAGGAACCCAGGCTGAGCAGAGCAGAGGAACGGACCTTCCAGCTGGAGAGAGTGCTATTTGGCATGTAGCACGGCTGCAGGAGAGTTTGGAGCCAGTAACAAGAGAGACTCCAAGATCCCCCGGAAGGCTGTTAGCTGAGCATGCTGAGCAGGACGGGGAGACAGAGCCTATGCAGCTTGGAGAGCCCGAGGTGAAGCTGATTGAGGAGGACACTCCTATGGATTGTTCTTTGTGCCAAGCTATAAACCTGGGGAACGTAGAGAAGGCAAGCCAGTCCTGAAAGGACGTTATCCAGGATAAAGGTACCCTTATATCACAAGCAGGGTGGCTGTGTTTTCCTTGTGTTTATAAAGGGGACGTTTACCACAGACTTCAAATGTGCTTTTTGTTTGGTGCTTTAGCCAGCAAAGCTAAGAAGGGAATATAATTAGGCTTGCTGGTAAAGACTGTGTATCCTGCAATAGAGAGAACCTTTAAAACTGCATTTTCTGGTTGGATATGTTTTGGACAATTTTTGCTTCAAAGATTCCTGAACCAACAATCCTATGAGTGGTATGATCGAACCATTGTGTATATAAAAATAATAAATTTCAGTCATTTGCCTTACCTACTTGAGCCTGACTACAGCTTTCTGCATGGTGCACTTATACAGCTGAATAAGGACTACATTTCCCAGAGGACATTGCAGGGAAATAGTTTTAAAAAAAGCTGAAAAAGCATACAGCAGAAAGTTCCTTCAATAATCCACGCCCCTCTAACCTAGAGGTGAGTGGTGGTGGCATGACAGTGGCGTAGTTGTGAGGATTTTCTACCATCCAGGATTTTCTACCATCCAGGATATACACTTACAAGAGTGATAGCACAGAAAGTTGGCGGAAAAGACAAAGTTTTTTTTTTCTTCAAGAGTCAACACATAAGCAAGGTATCGCCGGAGATGGATCCAAAAGAGCTGGTACAATGGATGGCCACTGAATTTCAACACCAGCAGGAGTTGGCCCAGCTAGCGCAGGAGAATGCGGCGGCGGCTATGAGGGAGCAGCAAAAGCCTGTCCTAGACTTAGTGGAAGCCCTTATTACTTCCCAGAGGAAAGGAAGTAGAGGAACACTAACCCCGGAGGGACCAGCGATGCCGCGAATGGACAATCTAGCAGGCTCACACACCAGCAGGGCATTTAATTTTGGAAAACTTTCTCCTGATGATGACATAGATGACTTCTTGGAGTCATTTGAGAGAGTGGCTCAAGCTGTGGGTTGGCCAGCTAGCCAGTGGGCAGTGCGATTGGCAACCTCCTTAACAGGAGAAGCACTACCCGCTTATAGGGCTATGCCAGCTGCCCAGGCTATGGACTATGATGCAGTGAAAAATGCAATTAGAGACCGATTAGGGTTAACAAAAATGTTGTATCACTGTATGTTTAGAGCCACGGTCTTAAAGGTCGGAGAGACACCTAAGGCCTTAAGCCAGAGAATTTGAGGTTTAGCTTTAAAGTGGATAGCCCCGGAAGGGAAAACTATGGATACGGTGGTGGATATGGTGATATTGGAGCAATTTATGGCTGCAATACCAAAAAGGGTACAATCTTTTCTGATTCAGCAGAACTGCCAGAGCACAGGAGAGGCAACCCTTTTGGCAGAGCGCTACATGGAAGCTGAATGGGCGTTTCCCCCAAAGGTGGGCCCTCCAAAAGTAGGGGCAGAGGCCAGTTTTGACTTATCAGAAAAGAAACAGGGAAATAATGCAAAATGTTTGAAAACTTGTGTATCTGCTCATGAGGATAAGTGGGCTGAAAAAATATGCTATCGTTGTGGGGAGATGGGACACCTGCAGAGGGGATGCAAAGCCCGCATTGGATTAACTGGTACCAATGTGAAACATCTAGGAGAGGGATTTCTCTTAAATGTTAACATACAGGGGGTCACTACCCATGCTCTGCTTGACTCTGGGGCCGACATGTGCGCGTCCTTGTGCACGTTGCGCATGCGCAGTGGAACAAGCGTGGGGGTTCACGTATTGCACATGTGCAGGGAATATGCGGAAGGTGCATGCATGGGGACGCCATGTTGCGCATGCGCTATGCGTGTGTGTGTGAGCGTGAGACGTGCGCATGTGCTGCATGTTGTTACGCGATTGCGGCCAGCCTTACGTCACATGTGTGGACTGGCACTCATCACATGGGTCCCAGGCACACACCTTCTGCATCCCCCCTGCATGTGTGCAATGCTCTCAGCCTCCACGCTCACGCTGCTGCACATGCGCAATGCGCGCAAGGACGCACATGTAAAAAAACACATAAATACACATGCACACGTGGTACACGCTGAGGGATTTGTGTAGGCGACGGAGAAATAAGGTGCGTTGTAGAGCAGGTGAGTGTGAGATCAGAATTATAGCAGGTGAGGAGAGGTGTGTTGTGGAGCAGGCGAGAGAGAGTGAGTGGAGGGGAGGTTAGGAGCAGGAGAGAGAGACAGGAGGTGATCTGAGGAGCAGACGCAAGGGAGAGGAGGGGAGGTGAGGTGAGGTGAAGGCGTGAGGTGGAGCACAGCAGCCAAGGGGCAGGGGAGGGGGGAGTAGGCGAAGAACAGGAGGGGTGAAGATGTGTGACAGGGAGGGAGAGGGCACAGAGGGCAGTGAGATGGAGCGGCAGGACATGGCGTGGGGGAGGAGGGTGAGACACATGTTCAGTGGGACCCAGAGCCACCAGGAAGAGATGGGCCTGTGGTGGTACGGCTGCAGGCCCATCATGTGTGTCGCAGCCCATCCAGGGGCCACCCAGCGCCAAAGGTAGGCGTATACCGGTGCCAGCCGAAGAACGGAGGAGGGCTGTTAGATTCAGCCAGCAGGAAAACAACATCCTGCTGGCCAGTGTTTTGGAGCGGTATGAGGTGCTCTACGGTCGGCTGAGCACAAGCACCACTGTGGGCACATGGATACACATGTGGGAGGAGATCCAGGAGGCCATAGCCCAGGCAGGGGGGCCATCCAGGGACCTAGATAGCTTTAGGAAAAGGTTTAATGATATTAAGCGTGGTGTCTGTGCACACATGGTGGCAGAGAGGCGACATGCCATGGGCACCGGAGGGAGTGGTCCCTTTGCCCCAACCATGACACCCCTGGAGCAGGAACTCGCAGACCGTCTTGGCCTCATCTATCTGCATGGACTGCCTGAAGCGCTGGACACCGCCCATCCACAGGCAGGTAGGTCAGAGATATACTGCACATGCACAACTCATGGCCCAGTACATGCCAGCCATGGACGGGAAGGTGGGGGCCTATGTCCTGAGAACATGTGTGCCCTAACACAGGCAACTGGGATCCACATATCCAGCAAAACATGGCTGTGTAGGTACAGGGTGGGTGACAGGTACCTGGAGCTGCTTGCATGACAGCCACAGTCCTGGACATCGTAGAGCACTGCACAGGTGTACAGAACTGGGGGGGGGCAGTCCCCCAGCCAGATGGAGTGACAGCCCCCTTGACTGCGCATTAGTGGGGTGGATTACCGTACATACATGGGTGCACAACACCCTCCACCCTATAAACCCGGCACATGCAGCAGCTATTCGTACATGCAATATAGGTCACACAGAACAGCATATATCTACAGCCAGGCACACACCACTATATGACAGGGGGACACAGACAGGAGGGACATACAACTAGGCCAAAAAACATTGACCTGGGGGGATCCACACACACCACCTATAACAGCTATGACGTGTGTATGAGATTACCTGTCCAGGGACATATCCCAGACCAGTGACGGAGGAAGTCCTATCACACTGTGATGGCGAGGTAGACGCAAACAAACCCCAACGACCACATCACACAGATGTCCAACACATCACACTCTGTCATTGTCCAACATACAGTGTGGATCCCCCACCCACCCTCACAAGACATTGGGGTGAACATTGCCACAGCTGTACCAACTGCACCTAGCCAAGACCCCATACCACCTGGGGCCATCATCTATACAGGCACTGCAGTGCCACAGACACATTCCCATGACCCCCACCCACGGTGCAACCACATGCCCAGCATCACTCCACCCATCCCCTGAAATAACCCACCACACTCACCGAGTATGTGATAGCTGTCCACACACACTGCACAGTGGCTACCAAAGCGGCAGTCCACACACACACGTCTGGCTGACCTGGACGAATGCTGCAACACCTGCCATCCATACCACTCAGGCCAATGCATACACATCGCTCACACACACTATGACAGGCCACAATCCCACTCAGGGCTCACACACGCACCCTGGCCACATGTAACGCTGAGCCCGCATCCAAGGTCACATGCACACTGCATACCTAGTGCTGCATATTGTGGGGCTGCCAGTCTCAACCCCATCCCCCCAACATAACAGCAAATGTGACACAGCTCTACCAGTGTGAGAGGCTGCCCCTCTCCCCCTGTCAGGTACAGCAAACTGTATGCACATGTGCTGTCCCCATTGTAGGTGCAGTAACAGCAGGTACAGGTGGACACCACATTGCTGTTGGCGGGGATGTACTACACAGGTGTAGATATGTGATCTGTGCTAACTCATCCTTGCTGTGTACCCTGTTCTACCCCCCAGGTGACATCCAGGCTATGGAAGCATATACGGAGGGGGATGTGCCAGCGCCAGAGGATGCCAAGGGGCCAGAGGCCGGTGAGTCCGGGGATGCAGACAGCATTGGCAGGGAGACCCCAGGAAATGTTGTGCTGCCCGAGGCAGAGGACAGGGCAGCAGATGCCAACGCACAAGTGGGAGCCAGTAGCAGCAGCACACGGGCTGTGGAGGATGCAGAGTCGGAGGGGAGTCACCACACAATGCAGGTGCCGGGGACATCACGCACCCAACACACCAGCATGGATATCATCCTTGCGGAGCTGCAGGCTCATACTGCCTCAGCAAAGCACGATGCGGAAGGTGGGTAACAGAATACACAACAAGCCCCCTGGGGGTTGACGTAACATCCACAATGAAATTCCATGTGCCCCCTAATATTATGACACCATAGCACAAAGTTCTGTATGTGTAGTGGGGGTGTGTGCCATGTGCACTCCCCCCCCCCTTGTAGCATGTGCCATCTGGTGTCATCATGCTAATAAGCTCATACATCCGCCTACTATTCACCACAAAATAACCCATGGAGATATACAGTAGTACACACCTATCCCAGATCACCTATACAGTTTACTCGCCGGAACCCTCTCCCTGGGTAGTGGTACGTCGTAGTATAGATAGTCAGGGTACTCAGTACTGTGTGTCAGGTTTAGAGTGAACAGCACTCCCAAGATATCTATCTGTGTGCCATGAATCCCCACATTATCCAACCTATCCCATACGACCAGTGTGCAGATACAGCAGTGACACACTGAACTGCAACACAGTACCATGTGTCATATCTGTGATTTCCACGACCCCTCAGCAGGATCATTTCCTGGCCTGTGGATGGATCATGGGACACACAGATGTAAACATGGTACTGCGTTGCTAGCCATCGCATACATGATTAGTCTTCAGACTGGTCTGTTGGGATACACCAGGCATGTGCATGAGTCATGGTGGGGGGGTGCAACACATGTCTCACACATCACCTTGTGTCTCACCCACAGCCACTCGTCAGGTTCTGATGGGCATTCAGGAGGAGATGAGCCAGATGCGTGCCACAGCTGAAGTGATGGTAGCAGCGCTACTGCGGATTGCAGATGCCCAAGAGGCGTTCCCAGCAGCCAGCCCTAGCCCCAGAGGCAGCACCAGCGGAACCAGAACAACGGCATGGCTTGGGCCATGGTCACTGTGGACGTGGGTGGCCACACAGGTCTTGATTGCGGGGAATAGGTCACTGTGCCAATAAAGATGACTAAACCTGATTATACCTATGTGCACGTTTCCGGTGTTTGCCACTGTACTCCCCTGAGTACCCTGTCCCCCATATTGTCACCCTGGTCACATGTGCCTCCCCATTTCCCTTAGGGGTGTAGTGTATGCACTACCACCAATCAACGCACAGACGTTATATCATGCCCTGTGTGCCATGAACCATGCCATGTGTTCACCCTTCTACCTATGTGTGGGGGTATACCCTACCTCTCCAGTCAAGCAGTAATATGTTTATGGTGGTACACGTATGTTTTACAGATTGGTCACTCTCACACACCCCATATCCTCTCCATTGCTCCACCCACATGTGTGCCATTCCCTCTGACCCACACCAGGGCCTACGTGGCTGTTTAGCTGCAGATGATTGTGGAAGACACAGGCAGACATAGGTAACTAGCTACAGTCAGTTGTTCACTCTCCCCTTGCACCTGTAGTGAGCCGCAGCTCCCCCTCCAGACTAACATCCACCTGTCTTGGCCTCACCAGCTATCCCCCTGGGCAGCTCCTGGGTACAGCAGTTCATCTTATCCTTCCTGCCACATATGTGATGCTGGCCATCCCCCCCCCATTCCCCTATGAGCATGGTGCATCAGATATGCTGCCTACACATGACAGGCAGCAAGCATGTGTCCATAGCTGGTGGTACACACAGCAGTGCGGTATATCACAGGGGCACCAGGGGGCACTGATGGCTACGCACATGGTCAGACCCCACACATGAGTGTGGAGACGGTCCATGTATGTTACCTATGTCTAATACACATACATATAGGGATGAACACACATGTCTCATGCTCACTTCAATAGTCTGTCTATAAGGAAAACACGTGACCAGTGTGATGTATAACTAAACCTGTGTATTTACATATATGGCTAATATTTACAGGTAGACCCATGCTGTGGCCCAAGTGACACGGCACCACAGGACACGTGTGTGGGTGCCACTCTGCCCCTCAGACACTCTGGGGACGCCCATCAGGGGATGGCTGATGAGATGCACCCCCCATACCAGCTGCATGCTGCATGTGTATCTCGGCAGCCAGCCACTAAATGGCACCTGCCAGCCACCACATGGTGCGGTCCTGGGCCCGCTGGCATTGCAGCACACCAAACACTGCCACAGACAGATCCCGGACACACCTGCCACCACATCCACCCCAGGTGCCCGGAGTCTGTGTGGTGGCATTGTGTGGGTCCTGTCTGTGGCACGTGGTGGTGTCACTGCACCCACAGGGCCACCCTCTCCCCCTCCACCCCCCCGTCACCTCCCATGCACCCTCGCCCTCCCCCCTCCACGCTCTCCTCCTCCTCCACATCATCCTCCCACCCACCCACCCACCGGTGCACTGGAGCAACCCTCACCTTCCCTTCCCTCCCGCCCCACACCACCCTCCACCCACTCCATTTCCGCAGAGTCATCCTCCGGCTCTGCCCCCTCCTCCTCCTCCATCGGCTGGGCTGGAGTTGCGGGCCCTGTGGTGTGTGTCCCGGATGTGGATGCCTGTTCCCCAGCAGCAGCGGCCTCTGTTGGGGAAGACAGTCATTAGGACACCATCATACCATTCCCACACTGCATAAACATTGTGTGGCCACACACAGGCTGTTGGCCCACTGTGACATGTTGTACATCCCTGCAGTGGCCGCAACACTCACCGTCATGTGTCTTCCTTTGTAGGCATTCAAGGACATCCGGGCAGTGCAGCCGCAACTCCCGTCCCTTCTTCCAAAAGTCCTCCACCTGGGGGGGAATGCAATGGGTGGGAACATCAGGAGGAGGATATCTCTGGTGGGTGACCATCGCATATCACACATCACTGCAGGCAGCTGAGTGTTGCTGCTTCTCTGGCTAGTGGGTCCTCTACTACCTGTTGGCAGCGCCGCATGCATGTGTGGCTGTGGGTCTGCCCATGTGTGGGGTGCCAGCTACGTGTACTGTGTGCTACCCCCTGGCCCCCTTACCCTATTCCCACACCCTCCTTGCATGACATGGGTGCACCATGCCATGTGTGTAGTGGTCACGTTGGTCTCCAAAAGTGGGATTTCCAAACTCCCTGTATGCTGCAGCAGACACCTATGTATTTGGCTCACCCACATCAGCCGACACACCCACCGTGGCACCATGAGCTCTCTAAGGAACATGTGTGATGTGTTCTGACCTCGCCCGGTGATTGGGTGAGCCAAGCACATCAGCAGGGGCCACTAATATGACATCAGACCTACAACTCTACCTCTGTAGTCAGGACTTAGGCCTCCTATGAATAGGGCAGTTGTGGCCGAATGCAACTGGAGCATGCACAAACCCACCTAGCTGAGCTATAGACCTATGTTATCCGGTCTAGGCCCTCCCGGGGGTCGGGCAGAGCAGTAACACCCCAACAGCTGCAGGTACGCTGACACCAGCAGCTTTAACAGACCTCTGTGATCAGGTATGGGTCTCCTGGTGTTTGGGCTCAGCAGTGCAACAACAACAGATGCAGTTACCCTGGCACCAGGATTTCAAACAGACCACAGTAATCAAGTCTGGCTCTCCTGGGGGTAGGGTGGATGTAAACACATGAACTGTAGCACCTACCGTAACAACAGGATGTATAGCTGACCTCTGTAGTCAGGTCATGGCCTCCTAGGGGTAGGGTGTATGTAAACACATGAACAGCAGCAACTTCCATACCTTCAGGATTTATGCCTGACCTCTGTGAGCAGATCATGGCCTCCTAGGGATAAGGCATACTTGCACACAGCAGCATCCACACCTACTTTCTTTCTTTTTTTTTTAATTTAAAATTTTTGAATTTACAAAAACAAATCAAGAATGCATCTTGAACGGAAATAAAGCACAGTTACTTACCTGTAACAGGTGATCTCTGGGAACAGCAGGAATAAGTCTTCACATATGGGTATCGTCGGTACCGACGGAGCCTGAGCGGGAACGCTCCCCAGCGTCCAAAAGGAAAGCTTTTGGAAGCATCCCACAGCGCCTGCGCGCTGCCTTCCCGCCTTTCCCAATCGCCTCTCTCCAGTTCGAATTTTAAGCTGAGACAAAGAGAGAGAGAGAAAGGAAAGGAAAGATAGATAGAGAGATACAACTCCTAGGGGAGGTGGGTGGGTTGTGAAGACTTATTCTTGCTGTTCCCAGAGATCACCTGTTACAGGTAAGTAACTGTGCTATCTCCAGGAACAAGCAGGAATGAGTCTTCACATATGGGGACTCCCCAGCTAGAGATGCCAGGGAGATCCCAAAGGTTGTGAGTCCCTGATAAGGGCTCCACCTCACCCCCATGGATCTCGGGCATCCAACCAGGGATGGGGGATAGGAGTTGATTAGGTATGGAACAGGTGTTTGAGAACAGCCTGACCAAACAAGGCATCCCGGCGGGAGTCCTTGTCCAAGCAGTAATGGGCTGTAAAGGTATGAACCGAGACCCAGGTGGCCGCTCGACAGATTTGGTCGATGGACACAGAGTTTAGATGAGTCATAGAGTCTGCCATGGCCCTCACATTGTGAGCTGTGACATGGCCTTCCAGAGAAAGGTTCTTACTTTGGTAGGCGAAGGAAATACACTGAGCAATCCAATTGGACAGAGTTCTCTTAGAGACTGGAAGTCCTAAATGAGAGGGATCAAAAGCAACAAATAGTTGAGAGGACTTTCTATGTTGCTGTGTCCTTTGTAAGTAAAAAGCAAGTGCTCTCTTACAATCCAGGGTATGAAGATTCCTCTCTGCACTTGGTGCATGAGGTCCTGGAAAAAAGACAGGTAAATACACCTCCTGGTTCAGATGAAAAGGTGAGACCACTTTAGGCATAAAGTGTGGATTAGTCCTGAGGACTACCTTGTCATGATGGAACCTTGTATAAGGAGGATTAGCCACCAAGGCTTGCAGCTCACTGATACGGCGAGCTGAGGTGACTGCAATGAGAAAAATAACCTTCCAGGAAAGGAATTTCAAGGAGGTAGTGGCTAAGGGTTCAAAGGGTGGCTTTATAAGCTGGCCAAGAACCAAATTCAAATTCCATGCCACTGGAGGTGGTCTAATGGGAGGTTTAGTTAAAGAAGGCCTCTCATGAATCTTGCAATAAGAGGATGAGAGGAAATAGACTGTCCATTGAGAGGCTTAAGGGATGCTGCAATAGCACTCAAATGGACTCTTACTGAATTCGTTTTAAGGCCTGCATGGGATAAATGCAGCAAATACTTTAGTAAAGAATTCAGAGGTATTGCAAGAGGGTTAAGACCCTTCTCTGCACACCAAATGGTAAATCTTTTCCATTTAAAAGCATAGGAACGTCTAGTGGAAGGCTTTCTGGAAGCATGAAGGATATCCTTCACTTGCTGAGAAAGATGCAAATCTTGAAGGTCTAGGCCTTCAGCAACCAGGCTCTGAGGTGAAGAGACTGGGGATTTGGATGCCACAACGTTCCCTCCTCCTGGGACAGGAGGTCTGGAGCAGATCCCAAGTCCAGGGAGGGAGCTTGAGAGAGATGCAGAAGTAGAGGGTACCACACTTGGCATGGCCAATGTGGTGCTATGAGGATCATAGACCCCTTGTCTCTCTGAAGTTTGAAGAGTGTCTTGGGAATTAGGGGAATGGGTGGAAAGGCATAGAGGAAGTCTTGCCCCCAATGAAGGAGGAAGGCATCCCTGGCCTGAACTCCCTGACACGGAATCCTGGAACAGAACCGGGGAAGTTTGGCATTCCACGGACTTGCAAAGAGGTCTATGTCCGGGGTTCCCCAAATTCGGAAGATCCTGGCTATCTGGTCCCCATGGAGGGACCATTCGTGTGGAAGCAGAACTCGACTGAGTCTGTCTGCCCAAGAGTTTTGAACCCCTGGAAGATACACTGCCATGAGATGAATTTGATGCTCTCTGGCGAAGGCCCACAATCTCAGAGCTTCGTTGAAAAGCGACAGAGAGCCAGTCCCGCCCTGCTTGTTCACGTAGAACATGGCTACTTGGTTGTCCGTGTGGATGAGGACTGTCTTGTAGCTGAGCAGGGTGTGGAAGACTCTGAGAGCTAGAAAAATTGCTCTGAGCTCTAAGAGGTTGATATGTAGAGATGTCTCCTGTAAAGACCAGATGCCTTGAGTAGAGAGATCTTGAAGATGAGCTCCCCAACCTCTTGAAGAGGCATCTGTTGTAAGGGTTGCTTGGGGTAACACCTGTTGAAAGGGGGACCCCAGCAACAGATTTTGAGTGGACTTCCACCACTGGAGGGACCAAAAGAGGCGACTGGAGGTTGCTATTTTGTCTGACAGGCAACCTGATGCCTGGGTCCATTGGGTGGACAGAGTCCATTGAGCTGCCCTCATGTGAAGGCGATCGTAAGGAACCACATGCACAGTGGATGCCATGTGGCCTAACAGTTGTAACATCTCTCGAGCAGTTAAATGGGATTTTAACTGAATTTGTGAGGCTAACTGCACCAAGCGTAGGCAACGGGCCTGGGGAAGATAGGCCCTTGCAGTTGTGGTATCCAGCAAGGCCCCTATGAACTCTAGAGATTGAGTAGGGGTGAGATGGGATTTTGAAAAGTTTATTACAAGTCCCAGATACTGAAGGATACACCTTGTGCAGGTTAGAGAAGTCTGGGCCTCTGACTGGGATGGAGCTCGGATGAGCCAGTCATCCAGATATGGGAATACGAATATCCCTAGAGTGCGTAGAAATGCAGCTACTACTGCCATGCATTTTGTGAACACCCTTGGTGCAGAGGCCAGACCGAAAGGAAGCACTCTGTATTGGTAGTGCTTCCCTTGATAAAGGAACCGAAGGAACCTTCTGTGTGTTGGATGGATGAGGACATGAGTGTACGCATCCTTGAGGTCTAGAGAGCAAAGCCAATCCTGACTCTGAAGATATGGAAGGAGAGTACCGAGAGAAATCATCTTGAATTTCTCCTTGCATAGAAACTTGTTCAATTCTCTGAGATCTAATATGGGTCTGTAGCCCCCTGTTTTCTTTGGGATAAGAAAGTAGGGGGAGTAGAACCCTGATCCCTGTTGAAGAAGGGGTACTTCTTCTATTGCCCCTTGGGCAAGAAGGGTAGCAATCTCCTGACCCAGAAGGTCGAGGAGAGATGTCTGAGAATTGAACTGTCTCACCATGGTGTGAGGAGGAAGGTTTAAGAAATGAAGCTTGTACCCCTCCCTTATGATGGAGAGGGTCCATTGCTCTGCTGTGATTTGTTCCCACCTGGGAGCAAAGTAAGCCAACCTTCCTGGAATGGTGAGAGGCTCTGGATGTCCTAGAGCCAGAAAGGCTAAGCTCTCTAGTTGTAAGTCAAAGGCCCTGAGGAGGCTGAGGCTGTTGGGCGGTAGCAGTCCTAGCAGCCTTAGGCTTGGCCTGTTTCGGTTGTTGCTGTCTCTTTGTAGCAAAACGACCTGCAGAAGATGACTGCTGACCATAAGCAGAATAATATTTCCCTTTTTTGGGAAAAAAAACCCCTTTTTGAACAACCTTTTCTTAAAAGGAGCTGAAGTAGACTTTGAAAGTCTATCTAAAGCAGAATTTTCAGCATCCATTTGGGTGGCCTTTGCTTGCCAATCTTTGCCAAAAAGGTTTTCACCTGTACAAGGAAGGTTTCCTAGTCCATCTTGAGCCCAGGGTTCCAAATCAGAAGCTTGTAACCAAGCAACTCTGCGTGCACCTATGGCAATGGCCGAGGCTCTGCTGGCACCTTCAAAAGAGTCAAAGGCTGCACGGTTGGAAAACTTGGAAATATCCTGGGCATGTTTGAGCCAGGTGAGGAACTCTTCCCTTTTATCTTCTGAAATAAAAGGAGATAAAGTTTGCAGGTGATCTGTAACTTCTTTTAGAAACATCCCCATATAGAGACTATAGGAGTTGATTCTGGCAACAAGCTTACTGGCCTGGAAAATTCTCCTGCCAAAGGCATCTAAGGTTCTGCATTCTCTTCCTGGAGGAGCAGAAGAGTGCCTTTTTGTACTCTTTATCTTCTTCATAGCAGACTCCACCACAATGGAGTGGTGAGGAAGCTGAGTCTTATGGAAGCCAGGACAAGGAGGAACACGATACATGGTGTCCAACCTGCGAGAATGAGGGGAAGTGGTGAGAGGAGTCTCCCATATGCCCAACATGTGATCATAAAGAATCTCATGTATTGGTAAAGTGGCTGCCTCTTTAGGAGCCTTAGGATATTGTAAAATATCTAATTTTTTGGCTCTAGGCTCTGTCTCAGGGGCCACTGAGATGGAAAGGCCCCTGGCCACTTACCTAATGAAGTCTTGAAAAGACAAGTCTTCTGG
The DNA here is from genome assembly GCA_033557465.1 of Ichthyophis bannanicus. Classification (NCBI taxonomy): domain Eukaryota; kingdom Metazoa; phylum Chordata; class Amphibia; order Gymnophiona; family Ichthyophiidae; genus Ichthyophis; species Ichthyophis bannanicus. The sequence goes on from CM066032.1 coordinate 54,723,583, forward strand.
AGGAGACATTCTCCTTTTTGGAGAAGAGGGCTCCTGAGGATGGATCACCGATGCTTCGACAGAGACCTTTGATTCATCAGAGTCTTCAGAGGACTCGAAGTATCGCCTGTCTGGATGCTCCTGCAGAGCCCGATACGCGTACCGGGTGGTATCGACATCGGGAGTGATCAGTACCGATTCGGTACCGATGGGCATCACAGAACAGTGTACCGCTGCAGTCGACACCGAAGCGGATGTCGATGCAAGCGGTACCGGCACCGGAACCGATGTCGGTACCGGTGCCGGAGTCGGTACCGGCAATGGAGTTTGTTGCGGTACCGAAGGCATCGCAGCTTGTATGAATGCCGTGATGGCACGCTGCATGGTCAGGATATTCTGATCCATCGACGCAACCAATGTCTGGATGTCGGTACCAGTGGGAACCACCGGTACCCCAGAACATGGCAACAGGTGATCGGTCGAGGCCGAGCCATCGAAGTCAACCTGTGACCCCATAGATAAAGCTTTGGAAGCTGGAGCCTCCCACCGGGGTAATTTTGCCGGTGTGGATTCCTCGAGGGCAAGCCCGGAGGCATCTCGATACTTAGAGGGAGATTTACCCTTCGAGGACCGACTGGATTTAAGTTTGGTTACCTGAGATTCATGTGAGGACGAAGAAGCCCTGGAAGACGTCGATGCAACCGAAGCTGCATCCAAGGGAAACAGGGTACTGAGCTTAGCTGCTCAATTCTGTAGACCTCTTTTAGACATCATGGAGCAGGACTCACAATCCGCAATGGAGTGGTCAGGACCTAAACATTTTAGACACCATTCATGGGTGTCGGTGACAGAAATAGTGCCGCTGCACTTCGTGCATTTTTTAAACCCAGAGGAGGGCTTTTCCATGAGGAGAAATTTCCTAGGCCTAAGGCCAAAGAAGAAAATGCACTGAAGTGAGAAAAACAGTAGTTTTTTGTTTTTGTTTTTTTTTAGAATAAAGAAAGAAAAGACCGGCGGTACCGGTCCAGCGTCGAGAAGGCAGACGCGCAACCAAAAAAATAAAATAAAATAAAGAAATTCTTCATCGGTGACAGGAACACGACCTGCTGGCTCCGCGGAAAAGAAGAACTGGAGAGAGGCGGTTGGGAAAGGCGGGAAGGCAGCGCGCAGGCACTGTGGGATGCTCCCAAAAGCTTTCCTTTTGGACGCTGGGGCGCGTTCCCGCGCAAGCTCCGTCGGTACCGACGATACCCATATGTGAATATTCATTCCTGCTTGTTCCTGGAGATAGACGGATACCACGAAAACACTCAATACATCAATAAAGAAACAATATAAGAACATAAGAACATAAGATATGCCATACTGGGTCAGACCAAGGTCCATCAAGCCCAGTATTCTGTTTCCAACAGTGGCCAATCTAGGTCATACGTACCTAGCAGGTACCTAGCAATCTAGGTCATATGTACAACTTAATACAATTGTCCCCAAAAAGAAAATAATACTGATGATCCACCTCCCTCTAGCCCTCAAAATAAGGGGATACAATCATTTGATAATAAACAATCCATTATACTGAGAAGAAATAGGACGAGCTAAACAGAGAGATATATAATTCACTCCACACCTACTTTCAGCACTGCTTGCACTACAGAATGTTGCCTCTCCCATGTTGTACATGTAAGATGTGCATTGATTGCTGGTTATTGTGTTGCACACCTTGCATCGTGTGACCTGACTCCATTCACTTACCTCACATGGGTGGTCAGCAATCCGATTAAAGCGCCTAGTGATGTGGCGCCATGCCCTCCTGACGCGGTGGAGGTCTTGCCTTCTGGATGATCCAGGAAATAACCTGGTCTGCTTTGTGCAGATCAGGTTTGCGAGAAGTTTTAGATCACGTCTGGTGAAGCCTGGCTGACGTGAGCGCCTCTCCATAATCACGGAAGTGACTGGGTTGCTGATGCATGCATACACACTGCGCTGTGCATGCATGGTGGCGTGCTAATGTGCATTAACCCTAAGTTCATGCCAGCGCAGTGTTAGAAGGAAGGCAAAGGTCATGGGTTCGATTCCCCAGTGGTGTTATGTAATAAGGCTGCCTGAGGCATTACCCTTTAATTTAAATCAGTGCTGTCTGAGGAATTGCCTTTTTTAATTTTAATTAGTGCTGCCAGCAAAAACACCCACAGTGCCGTAACCTAAGTTGCTGCATAAGGCGCCCTATAAGGCACTCCATAGGGCACATTCTAAAGTGCACTGTCCACCAAGGCACCTTATGATGTGCCCTATACAGCATTTTATAGGGCACATTATATAACACCCCCCCCTGGCTGGCTACAGAAAGACTGCAGGTGACCACACAAACTCTCTGCTGTGGTTACCAGGATAGGGTAAACCCACCCATACCCATGATGCACTGCACATGCAGATCAGCAGTCTACAGTTGATCACAAGATGGGGTATGCACCCCCACAGCACCTCGGCCTGGTAGGGGGAACTGACCATGTGTGTTACTGGCACAGAGTAGCTACAGACCGTGACATTGTGTGGGTCCTGTGCTCACCCTGAGGGTAAGGTGGGGCGCCCAGCACCAGGTCCGCAGCACCTCGTTTGGCTGAGGTAGGCTATGCTGTAGGTCACCATCAGTGCCAGTGTGTGATAGGTAGTCTTTGCAGACACACCTAAGATGTACCTGTGTCCATCTCTATTTCCCAGTCACGTCTCGCCCTTGTGAACTATAATGCACCCAGAATAGTGCATATTCTGTGTGGGTGCCATGGTCACGTGATTTAAGTGAAGGGGGATGTTTGGACCCAAAAGCGGATTATGTAGCACCTGCCAACCAGCCCTCTGTGGCTCAGGGTGGGGGAACAGGATCTCCCGCCAACAGATCCACATTCTACATCTCTGCAATGGTGGCAGTAGAGGGGACCATCAACCCCAGTCCTGCTGGGGAACGGGCACCCTACAGGGCAGTCAAAGCAGATCTGTATGCATCAATAAGGCAGTGGCAGACAGACAGAATGAATGCTGGAAAAGCTCAGCTGTCCACCACCACTATCTGACATTCACCAGCTGAGGGCACAGTCAGTCTCCATCCAGGGCACCCTGCAAGATGTTCCAGACATACACATACTAACCACAGACAGTCTGCTAGCTAGTACAATGTTCCTGGAGAAACTGTATGCACCCAAAAATGGGATGTGAGTACACACACCAAGCAAGTATGTAAGTGATTGGGCCCCAAAAAAGAAAATCCATAAATATCACCTGAGAAAAATAGTGTAGAGCACTATGGGGGAACCTAGCCATGCCATGGTCACTGTTCAGTCAGGGTGAGAGTGACCTCCCAGCATGACATGCTGTGGCCACCCTGTCCATGCAGGTGGTGGTCGGGCACTACAATGTCCCAGCCATTGCCCTATGCCCTGTGCAGATGCAACCTGCCCTGGCCACCCTGTCCGGGCCATACCCACAGTATCTTGCTCCTCATTATGCACATTGGCAGGCTAACACTGGAAACAGTGCAAGCAGTGTGGGCTCAGTAAGGTGTAGGCAGCCACAACACACTGGATAGACAGACAGACACACACTCCCACACCTATGCCAGCATTGTGCAAATATAGAGGTTTTTGGCAGCCCAGGCCACCACAACAGTCCTGGGCACAGTGCAGGCATGGCTATGGTACGCAATACTGTTGGGGTCACTCCCCAGGGTGGTAAACACTGTCAGAAACCAAAACTGAAACACACTCAACAGATATCAGAAAGGTTGCTATGATGCAGCTCTGTCAACAAATTGTGTCTAACTTAGGATTTGTTATCTGCCATTAATCATAGCAACCTTTTGATATATGTGTAACGTGTTCCCAAGTTAAGGGCGGCATTGCTAAGGTATGCAAGTGGGAATGCATTGGGAGATGCTGCTCCTCAGGGCCCAACAGCCTGACTCTCCATGAGGCTTTGGATAGTGGATCATGTGGGTGTGGGTGTTTATGCCCCTGTTGGCTGCTGCTCTAGGGCCCAGTTTCCCAACTCCGGTCCTGGTGGGCCAAACACGGTTCAGGTTTTCATGCTGTCCCTAATGAATAATAATGATACCAAAAAATCACCAAAGTAACCCTCGTGGAAATTTACAAAATAATTATTTTTGTCGGATGTTACAGGAAAGGAACATGTAAGAATACTATGTCCACCACTCAGTTACATCCATTTTAATCAGTTTTTATAAAACCATGAAAACTCCACTACTTAGCTGGATAAGAAGAAACGAAACTCAAACTACTCAGGCACGATGGGCACGTTTCGGGTCTGTAGCCCTGTTTCAAGTGCTGCCATACTTCAATTCAACCGCCATCAAACGCTGAAATCAGCTGCTTCCTCAAAAGGGTCAAAGACTTCAAAGAATGGCTGTACTTCGCTGTCAATCACTTCTGACAACCAATGAAACTCCAGAGACGCCCCACCAAACAGGGGAAGCCCTGTGATCATCAGATGACATCAGTGAATACTGAGCCAATCGATCTCTTTGTTAAGACCATCAGGATGCACCGTCCGCAATTGAAAAATCCAACGCTGTTCACAGCTCTGTAGTTTATTAGTGCGTTTGATGGCGGTTGAATTGAAGTATGGCAGTACTTGAAACAGGGCTACAGACCCGAAACGTGCACCTTGTGCCTGAGTAGTTTGAGTTTCGTTTCTTCTTATCCAGCTAAATAGTGGAGTTTTCATGGTTTTATAAAAACTGATTAAAATGGATGTAACTGAGTGGTGGACATAGTATTCTTACATGTTCCTTTCCTGTAACATCCGACAAAAAGTATGTTCCCAGTAATTACACTTGTATTGTTCTATGTAAAGTATACACAAGTATACAAGTTTCTGTTCACTGTTCAATGTAAACCGCCCCTGATCTCTGGAAGGGGCGGTATAGAAGAAACTGTTAAATAAATAAAATAAATAAATAAAAATAATTATTTTGTAAATTTCCACGGGGGTTACTTTGGTGATTTTTTGGTATCATTGAGATTTGTCACTGAATTGGGGATTGGTTTTTGCATATTGTATTTAGGTCCCTAATGAATATGCATGAGATACATTTGCATACAATGGGGGATGTTGCATACAATTGCAGCACAGGCATATTTATTAGGGACAGCATGACACCTGAATGGTGTTTGGCCTTCCAGGACTGCAATTGGGAAACTCTGCTCTAGGGATTGCACATGGGTATAGTGTCTGTGCCCTGTAGGGTAAAATATAGGCATTTATGGCTTGTTTATTTAATTTGCAATAACAGTTCCATCTTTACTACCACGGTTTAGTACTGGGTAAAATATAGGGACATGGTTTGCAGGAGCCACAGCTGGGGCTTGAACCTGTGACCTTCTGACCCTAAACATACTGGCTGTGTGTACTGCACCAAACTGCTGTCACAGAGGCATGTCCTTCCCTGGGGCTACCATTAGTGTTCGTTAGACAGACCCTGTCTGTTGCACAACATGGCACCCACCTAAACAGGGCTTGGCCTTGGTCTGCTGTGGGCAGATGCCACTGCCCCCTCCACCACCAGCAACCCTCCGCTATTGTGCTGATATGCCCTTATACCAGTGGTGCTGGTGGTGCGTAGTCCCAGGCCATCCAGTGTGCCGGTAGGCAGCTGCCTATAGTGTGGGTTCTCATGTAGGGGTGCCTACATTGACATGCGTGCTTCCCCCCGGCACCACCTGCCAATGTTCTATGCCCTTGGGGGTACCTGCTGAGTAATATCCCCTGTGACACTGTGGGACACACACTCGTGCCCATGTTGGACCCTTGTCAGTTGCTGTCTTGCTGCTTTACAGTTTCGGCATTCCTATGTGCCACCTAGGCATCTGCCTAGTCCGCACTGTGCCGCAGCTGGACCACAGCATAACAAACCTGCCAAATACAAAGGAAAACACCCTGGTCACCGCTATTTCACTGTGGGATCATTCACTTTGTAGGGGGAAAGAGCATAGCCCCTTCCAAACATGACATCTTCCTTTTTACGCTTTGTCAGTATTGTTGCTTTATGTTTATGATTAGTAGCACTATTGGCCAGCTTGGCTATGGGGATTTGAAATGTGGGTCTGGTCATTTAATATGTTTATTTGCCTTTTTGGTTCCTGCACATGTATCACTACTATCACTTTTCTGGGTTTCCCTGGCTTTGCTGTACATTGCTGACTGAAATGGTTTCTCTCTCCTGCAAATGTGCCTCTAGCGCGAGGTTTTCACTGGCGCTAATTTCCAGCAAGACCTTGAGAATATACTACTGGAATTTAAAGACTGCCTGCAAAATCGATTTGCTGCTTTAGATACAAATGATAGAGTTCCAGAAGAGTTATGGAATGAAATCAAGAAGGTTGTGTTGGAAGAAAGCGAGAAGTCTCTACAAAAGGTAAAAAAGAAAAAACGGCCAAAATGGATGACGGAAGAAACTCTGAAAATTGCCCAGAAATGCAGAGAAGCTAAAGCCACAGGAGAAAGAAAGACAATCACAGAACTCAACAGAGATTTCCAACGTGCAGCAAGACAGGACAAGGAAAAGTACTACAATGACGCATGCAAGGAAATAGAAGCAGAAACTATTAGAGGAAGAACAAGATCAGCTTTCCTAAAGCTACGAGAGTTAAAGAAAAAGTTCCAGCCTCGAATTGGAATGTTACAAGATGCTCAAGGTTCTATGTTGAATGATGCTGAGAAGATCAAGAAAAGATGGAAGGAATATACAGAGTTTTTATATGCTAAAGATCAAGTGGACCAACAGCCGTTTCAACCTGTACCTTGTGATATGGAACCATTGGTGATGAAAGAAGAAGTTGAAGCAGCATTTAAAGCCTTATCAAAGAACAAAGCACCAGGTATTGATTGCATTCCCATAGAAGTATTACAGCAATCTGATGCAGCTGTTACCGTACTTACAAGGCTCTGCCAAGAAATATGGAAGACAGCATCATGGCCAACTGACTGGAAAAGATCTGTGTTTATACCAATACTAAAGAAAGGTGATCCAACTGACTGTGGAAATTATCGCACAATCGCTCTGATCCCACATGCCAGCAAAATTCTACTGAAGATTATTCAAAAGAGACTACAATCATACCTGGAACGAGAACTACCTGAAGTGCAAGCAGGGTTCAGAAAAGGGCGAGGAACGAGAGACATCATTGCGGATGTGAGATGGATCCTTGAAAAGACTAAAGAATACCAAAAGGATATCTATTTGTGCTTTATTGACTATAGCAAAGCTTTTGACTGTGTAAACCATGAGAAACTCTGGGCCACATTAAGAAGCATGGGTATACCAGAACACCTGATCGTTCTTTTGCACAATCTGTACATTGATCAAGAAGCAACAGTTCGAACGGAACAAGGAGAAACAGAATGGTTTAAAATAAGCAAAGGTGTAAGACAAGGCTGCATACTTTCCCCCTACCTATTTAATTTATATGCAGAACAAATCATCAGAGAAGCAGGATTGTATGAAGACAACAGAGGTGTGAAGATTGGTGGAAGACTCATCAACAACCTTCGCTATGCTGATGATACCACATTACTGGCGGAAAGTGAAGATGATCTGAAACATTTGCTTCTCACAATCAAAGAACATAGTCTCAAAATGGGCCTGCACCTTAATGTAAAGAAGACAAAGATCATGACAACTGGCATAATCAACAGGTTCATCGTCGAAGGAGAAGAAATTGAAATCGTGAATAACTTTAACCTACTTGGATCAACTATCAATAAAGAAGCAACAAGCAGTCAAGAAATCAGACGACGCATTGCTCTTGGCAGAATGGCTATGAAAGACCTAGATAAGATTCTCAAGAGCAGAGATGTCTCTCTCCATACAAAGATTCGACTTGTTCAGGCCATGGTATTTTCAATAACATCATATGGATGTGAAAGCTGGACAGTGAAAAAGATAGACAGGAAGAAAATTGATGCCTTTGAATTATGGTGCTGGCGGCGAATACTGTGTATACCATGGACTGCCCGTAGAACAAATCAGTCTGTACTAGAGGAGATCAAACCTAAGCTTTCTTTAGAAGCTCAGATGACAAGACTTCGACTTTCATACTTTGGACACATCATGCGGAGAGAGAGATCATTAGAGAAAGACATCATGCTTGGCAAGATAGAAGGTCAACGCAAAAGAGGAAGGCCAGCAATGAGATGGATCGATACAATAACAGCAGCTACGGGTACCAGTCTGTCAACAATGAGCTGCCTGACTGAAGATCGAACACAATTTAGGATAGCTATCCAGAGGGTCGCCATGAGTCGACTCCGACTCGACGGCACTTAACAACAACAACAACATTACAGCAATCGGATGAAGCTGTTACCATACTTTCAAGTCTCTGCCAGGAAATTTGGAAGACAGATTCATGGCCAACTGACTGGAAAAGGTCTGTGTTTATACCAATACTGAATGCATCTGTGCATTTCCAGGCCTACTGTCTGTCCGCCTTTGCTTTATGGATGTGTACTGCTCTGCATTGCCTGCCCTGTAGGGTGCCTGTTCCCCATCAGGACTATTGCCACCATTGCAGGGGTAGAATGTGGATCTGTTGGTGGGAGATCCTGTCCCCCACACTGAGCCCCAGAGGGTGGGTTGGGTGGTGGTATATAATCTGCCTGTGGGTACAAACACCCCCCCTTCACTTAAATCATGCGACCATGGCACCCACACAGGGTATCCACTTTTCTGGGTGCATCATAGTCCACAAGGGCTAGATGTGAAATACAGAAGAACACAGGCATATCCTAGGGGTGTTTGCAAGGACTACCTATCACATATTGGCACTGATGGGGACCTGCAGCATAGCCTATCTCAGCAAAGCCAGGTGCTGCGAAAATGGTGCTGGGCACCCCACCTCACCCTCAGGGTGAGCACAGGACCCGCACACTGTGACGGTCTGTAGCTACTCTGTGCCACTAACACACACCGTCGGCACCCCCTACCAGGCTGCAGTGCTGTGGGGTGCATACCCCATCTTGTCATCATCTGTAGACTGCTGATTTGCATGTGCTGTGCATCCTGGGTATGGGTGGGTTGACCCTATCCTGGTAACCACAGCAGAATGTTTGTGTGGTGCCGTGCATTCCTCCTGTAGCCAGCCAGGGTTTGTTAGCAGCTATAGAGCTGTAGCCCACTGGTTACTTCACTGCTTGTGCAGCCAGAGGTCATGGGTTCAAGCCCATGGTGGGGTTATTTGGTAGGGCTGTTTGAGGCATTGTCTATTTTTAATGTACATTAGTGCTGCCAGCAAAAACACCCTCAGAGTACTGTAACCTTAAGGTGCCTCATAAGGCGCCCCATATGGCACCTTATAGGGCGCCCTATAAGGCACCCTATCAAGCGCCTTATAAGGTGTCCTATAGGGGACATTATAGGGTGCCTTGGTGGACAGTGCACTTTATAATGTGCCCTATGGAGTGCGTTATGGGGTGCCTTATGCGGCACCTTAGGTTTCGCCACCGTGAGGGTGTGTTTGCTGGCAGCACTAATTAAAATAAACGTAAAATGCCTCAACAGTCACTACTTAAACATAAAGGGCAATGCCTCAACCAGCCTTATGAATACTGGGGAATCAAACCCATGACCCTTGTACCAGCAGTCAGTGTAGTAACCATTGTGCTACAGCTCTGTTTCTGTGTTTGCCTGTCTGCGTGCCTTCTTAAGATTAACGCACCATGTAATGCTCGTTAATGTAGGGCACCTTATAAAACGCGTTATCGATAACGATGTACCACCCATGTCCTTATTTGGGATTTCTGACTCTACCGCGGATCCTAACGCGAATCACATTACGGCAGTTTAGTAAACATGCCCCTTAGACTGCCAGCGAGCGCTGGCTTACTACTTGGATAGAACTAAGGATCACAGAAAATCCTCTCAATCATTCATTTCCTTTGATCCTAGTCACCTAGGCCTACTGGTGATGAAATGTTTTCTATCCAAATGGATAGCAGTTTTCATTTCTTTTGCTTATGCACAGGCAGGACTCTCTTTAGAGAGTCATGTCACTGCTGATAATGTGTGGGTTATGGCAACCACCATAGCTAATCTCCATTCAATATCCAGTTATGAGATTTGTTGGACAGCTACCTGGTCCCCCATTCATACTTTTGCTGCACACTATTATCTGGACAGAGATTCCCATCCAGTATGCTGTCTTTGGCTAAGCTGTACTCCAGCACCTCTTTTGGACAAATTCAACTCCTACCCTACATCCAGACTTCTACAAGAGACCAGACTATTACTGGGGGAGTATCGCCTCCTAGAATTGAGTCCAATGGTCTACAGCTCTTCCAGACTCTTCGGCTACAATCCTTTGACCTCAGGGATCACTGCTGTCCCCCCATGCCAGTCTGGTACCTGGCTGCTAGTGAGTCCCATATGTAAAGGCTGCATTCCTGCTTGTTCCTGGAGATAGCATAGTTACTCACCTGTAACAGGTGATCTTCAGAAACAGCAGGAATCAATCATAAAAACCCACTCTCCTCCCCTAGGCCTTGTAGGGTTCATTTATTTTTTCTCTTCCTCTCAGCTACAAACTCAACTGAGGAGAGAAGTTGGGAAGATGGGAAGCCAGGCACGTGGGTGCAGTGGAGTGCTCCCAAAGGCTTTCCTACTGGGCACTGGGGAGCGTTCCTGCACGGGCTCCATTGGTGCCAACATCACCCATATATGAAGACTGATTCCTGCTGTTCCTGGAGATCACCTGTTACAGGTGAGTAAATACACTATCATCAATAACCAGATAATGGCGAAGACCACCCTTTCTCTGTCCACAGACTACCCTGCCATGATCCAGATACTGCTGGGGCAGTCAGGAAATATTAATTGGTACTACTGAATATCTTGATGGCTGGCATTTATCCAGATAACAGATTGTTTTTAATATCAGCCCTGGGATAATTTACAAAGACTTGATGCCATCAGTCACCTTAAGGGGCTTGTATACTAAGGCCCTCATTCACGAACGCGGGTTGTGGGGCTTTATGTCCTGCCGGGACATGCATCCCCACAATCCACCTAAACCCTATTCCCCCACCGGCTCTCCCTATGCATCCTGTACTTCAAGATGGGATAGCTGGTGGGGGTTAGAAGGGGTGGGATCGGGGGTGGGCCGTCCAGCAGCATGTATAGGGCCGATTCAGGTAATGGTCCTGTATGTGCTGCCGAGCCTGCTGGGCCATACTGCTCATATCATCTCAGAGCTGGTATAAGCGGTATTTTTCACAGGATTAGGGTATGGCAGCCACTCACGGGGCCAGGGCTGGGTGTGGCAGGTTCCCTGCCGCCTAATCCAGGCTGCAGGAAGCCAGCCATGGATCGGATGGTGGAGATATTGGGGGCTGGAGCTGCAGTTGTCTGGGATACCTGTGGGGAGGATGTCCCCACAGGCAGAGGGGGCATGCCAGCCATCCTCAGGCCCAATTCTGGCTCCTGCAGGAACATTTTGTTCCCACGGACCAGAATTTGGTTATAGTGGCCCTGCCTTCAGCAAGGACATCCAGATGGCCCAGACATCCCACTTCAAGAATCAGGCTCCATGAGGGCTAGTTAAGAAGATGTGCTAACACTAGTGTCCATTAATTCACTGTTAACGTGTTATTTTACTGCTGGCCCCATGTTATCTAGTGGGAACTAGTTACTAATAATGCACATAGACAGTGAGTTAATGCACATTATGGTTAGCATACATAAGTAACTAGCCCCCTAAGTGTATTAGATATTCAATACATGACTTAAAGTGCATGCTAACACTGAAATTCATTTTAGGGAATGTAGAATGGGCAGGAGGAGTCAACAAGTTAAAATGTGCTATTTGTACAGATGGTATAGCTTCATGGCCTTACACCAGGGGTTCTCAAAGCAGTCTTTGGAACACACCTAGCCCGTCTGGTTTTCGGATAACCACAATGAATATGCATGAGAGATCTGCATACAATGGAGGCAGTGCATGCAACTCCTTTTCAGGCATACTCATTTGGATTATCCTAAAAATCCGACTGGCTAAGTTTATTCTGAGGACTGGGTTGAGAAGTCCTGCCCTACAGGCTAGTACATATGAGCAATTTAAGAAAGCTTGGTCTTACTTCCTGAAGTGGCCTAAGATGTAAACTGTAAGAGATGGGTTTTTGGACTCGAGGAAGAAGTTAAAAGCCCATATTTCAGAAGGTTATTGTAAGACATCTGCTGTAAGTGTTTGGAGCTGTGAAAGATGCAGAGTTAATAGGAGGAAAATAACAAAAATTAAAAAAAATGGGACATTGTTCTTATGGCTGTTCAGATGCTGGTTTCTTGTGATCGCTAACCTCAATAAAGAAAAGTTCTAAGTTACAAAAAAGAAAAGAATGGGTGGGGACTGAGCCTTGCAGTTAAGGCGGAGGTCGTTACTGTACGTTAATGTCTAATGCGGCAGATAACTTGGTGCAGTTAGCTGGACTTCCAGAAGCAGAATTAGCTCCATTCTGTGCTGTCAGTGCAAGGTGGCAACCACCATTAGCGGTGTGACTGCCCTCCCCAAAGTGCTGGAAATGTTCCCAATAGTTCATGCAGAGGTTTTGTAGTTACTGTAGGTTAACTTTCCTGTTAATGTGCACTAACTGCACAACCTTAGTGCATCTCAGCAACAAACCCCCAAGCGCTTTATGATGTATCCTCCTATCTCAGATTGTAATAACATTCACTGCTAAGATACTTTACATTTCACTTTTCTTGTTTTTCTATTTAAGGTTAAAGAAGTTGGAGAGAAATTTAAACAGCTCCTAAATGCGAATAGTATTCAGGAAGACTCAAGCATGGCCTCCTGTGACATTAGGAAACGCATGCAAACCCTTCAACGCCAATTTCTCATGCAGTATTTCAGGGAGAAGAATTTGCCTGTTTGGAGTCTCAGGAGTCTGGACAAAGCACTCTCTTGCCAGAGATTCTCCCTGACAGAGACCCTCAGTTTCCTCCAGGCTGTGATCCAAGTAACAGTAAGGCAGGAAGCTTTGGATATCAAGAAAACATTGTCATACATAAAAACACTTGATGATAAATCCAGATGTATTATCCTTATCCTGGATGTTCTCTACAGAGCAAACAAGACCTTAGCATGGAAACTCTCACGAGCTATCTTCTCCGAGCTCTCCAGCACGAGCCAGGAGTACCTCTGTCAGATATTATTCAATGGAATATGGAACATAATGCAAGCCGTCCTCTTCAGTCTTCAGGCTCTTGAAGCCGCCAGGTCACAGGAAAATGTGGATTGCATTCTTCAGAAGGTTTTGACGTACCAGTTACATGATATAATAGCCAAACATCTTCTTACCCTAGACAAGCCCCTGGATTTCGTTCAGGCATATATTAAAAAAGAAAAGGACAAAATTGCACCTATGATTTTGAATGAGATGAAAACAAATAAATTTCCAACAAACATCATGTCTGTGCTTGAACCAGTCCTACTTAAGATGGGGCGCCGACTTCCTGAGTACTGGTCTAATATAAAACAGATAAATCTTACTAATGATCTGAAGAATGAAGGAATAAATATAGTTAAATCTCTGGACTTCAAAAACCCAGATGAGGAAAAATTGGTTAAAGTTCTTACCGGCTTGTCAATTGCTGTTCAGGACGTTACGACTATTGTAACGAATGCTGGGGAAACTCTAGAAGGCTATTTCCCAAGACTTACTCAGCTGGCGGCTTTATTGATTCTTCTTTTTTCTAAAACAGAAGAAAGCAATGGCTGCCTCCTGGAGATTGCAACTGGTGAAGGAAAATCTACTGTTGTGGCTATGCTTGCCCTAATCCATGCCCTCCGGGGAAAGAAAGTCGATATTATAACAAGTAACCCAGTACTCGCTCGTCGTGACAAAGAAGATTGGAATGGACTGTATAAAATGTTTGGTCTGACTTGCAGTGTGATACCACCACCAGGATTAGAGGAATGCACTAGTTCCCCACAAAGAGAAAAAGCCATTAAAGAAGCATATAAGGCTGATATTATCTATGGGACAGTCAGTAACTTCACTGCTGACATCCTCCGCCAGGAGTTTGAGAAGATGTCAACTCGAGGAGATCGACCATTTGATATCGCCATTGTTGATGAAGTTGACTACATGACCTTAGACAGCGGTGTGCAAGTTACATACCTCTCACATGCGACTACTGGGATGAGACATTTAGAACAAGTGCTGGCTGCTATTTGGGCAAAGGTCTGCATGTGCCAAAAGATAGAAAATGCTCAAACTGGAGAACATATCTGGATTACAGGAGCCCAGTATTTTCACAAAGCTGCTGCAACAGCTGTGATGGGTCCTGAGACATCTGCAAATTTCAGCCCACAGGACATTCTGATGCCTGGGCTGCAGCTCGGGTTTTTCACTGAGAAGGATATAGAGAAGCTTGCCTCTAAAGTAAATGAACCAACAAGTAAAGACTCAAAAGGTGATGATTCAAAAATTAAAGACATTATGAATAAACTTGAGCCCTCTCAACAGCGAGATCTTTTGACTGTATTCCAAAATGTTTTGGGCAATACTGTACTCTTTGAATGCTACAAGGTAGAAAATGGTAGAGCTGTCAGCTGTGATGCAAACTCCACAGTGAAACATGATAACAAGATCCGTATGCTCCTTCTGGAACACGGCCTGGCCTGCACAATGATAAGTGAAGAAGACTTGATAAAGGCAACAGTTGATCAAATAAAATCCCAACTCAAATTCTCCCGTGACTATAAACCCCCTGAGAAGGAAGAGAAAACTGATAAGAACTTCCTTGTGCTACCGGGATATCTGGAGGAATACACAAATAACAGACTAAAAGTCTTTGTGGATAATGCTTTGAAAGCCACCTTAATGATGCAGGACCGAGAGTACATGATAGAGTCAGCTGTAGATCGAGGGAAAGATAAAACTGAGACCAGAGAGTATGATGCAATTATTCCAGTTGACTTCAGAGCTACGGGCATTCTTGAGAAGAACAAACGCTGGGGAGATGGCCTGCAACAGTGTCTGGAGATGAAGCATCAGCTGGCAATAACACCTTTAACAAATGTAACTAATTTTATGTCAAATTTTCATTTCTTTCAGCGATATACTAAAGGCACTGGTCTATTTGGGGTCTCTGGGACTTTAGGAGATGAGGCAGAAATTGAATTTCTTAAAAAACATTTCAAAACATCTTGTTTTACTATCCCAACGCACCGTTACACAAACAGAGTTCAGCTACCACCTATTCAAGTGGAAGGAAAAAGGGATGTCTGGATCAGAGCAGTTTGTGATTGTGTCAAGGACAGAACTAGAGAAAAGCAGTGGGTCAAAGGTCAAGCTGTGTTAATAGTGTGTGAGGATGTCAGAACTGCTGATGAACTTCAGAAGAAATTGTTAGAATATAAGGCTGTCCCCAGTCCAGACAAAATAACATTGTATACCAGAAGTGATAAGCACAATGTGGAAGGAAAAACATTTAATCCTGGCGATGTGATTATTGCAACTAATCTTGGCGGAAGAGGCACAGACTTTAAGGTTCATAAGGATGTGAATGAGAGTGGTGGCCTGTGTGTGATTCTTACTCATTTTCCTAAAAACAGGAGGACTGAAAAGCAAATATTTGGACGTACAGCACGGAAAGGAAACCCAGGGATGGTGCAGATGGTATTAAACTATGAAGACCTGGAGCTAAGCTATCAAGGTCAACCAGTAGAGATCATGAGACAGTTGAGAGCAGATTACGAGAAGAAATGCATAGCTGACATGGAGAAAGAAGAGCTGCAGGAGGCTGGCATGCGGGAGGAATTATTTAAAGTGTTTTGCCAATTTCTTACGGAGTTTGATAAAAATTATGATAAACTTGAAAAGATGGATATTTTCACCAGTACAGATAAAAATCTTCTAGCCACTAATTTTGGGTGTT
This sequence comes from Ichthyophis bannanicus, assembly GCA_033557465.1. Lineage (NCBI taxonomy): Eukaryota > Metazoa > Chordata > Amphibia > Gymnophiona > Ichthyophiidae > Ichthyophis > Ichthyophis bannanicus. The sequence goes on from CM066032.1 coordinate 54,739,505, forward strand.
ACAAGGATAAAATGGATTATCAAACAGCTCTGAATGCATTAAAGGAGACCTGGGCCTTGTGGCTAACACTCCATGAGAAAGACATTGATAACCATTCAAATTTAGATGAACTAAAGAAAAATCTCTGCAAAGTTCTCATGACAAAGAAGGACGAGCTCCTGACAGGGAAATCCAATAACTTCTATGACTTTATTAAGTTGGCAATGGACCGTATGTACTTACACACTGGAGACAAAGGCAAAGATTATGGAGCATTAAGGTACTGGGAGAAAGCAGAGAGCACCGATCCAGTGTATCGTGCCATCTCACTCTACAATCGTGCATATATTACAGTTAACCTGCGAAAGACAGGATACATACAGAAAGCTATTGATTTATTGAATGACACCCAGAAAACCCTAAATATCTTCATTTCTGAACAGACCAACACAACAGTAGCTTGTCAGATCTCCAGCATTGCACAATTTAAACCACACAGTAAAAAGGAACCCAACTTCTCAAAGCAAATGCAAACTCGAATGAGCCTGTTCAAGACCTTGATTGATTATATGAAGAAAACTGTCGGAAAATTATCAGAATTTCAGGAGGCAGGAAATGAGGTAATCACTAAAGATATGGCTGTTTTCTCACTGTCTGATCGCCATGACTACATAACAACAGAGGAACTCACCACACTGTATGAGATGGGCCTGTCCTTTGTCTTTGAGGTAGAGAAGAAGCCGCAGTTCTGCATTGATGCTCTTGTCTGTGCTATCCTTGGGGCACTGCAAATTCTAGCTGGTGTCCTAGTGTGTGCCTTTTCTTTTGGGACAGCCACTCAGTTAGGCATGGCAGTGATAATGGAAGGTGTTGCTGACTTGATCAATGGGGTAGTTGGTATGGCAACAGGATCCTTTGATTGGGCAGAATGGGCCTGTGCTAAATCCCTCAGCATTGGATTGTCTATAGCGACTGCAGGCTTTAGTACGGTTGCAAGCATTAGTAAGACCGTATACCAGACAACAAGAAGTCTTCTGACAGGAGCCAAAACCTTTGCATCTCTGGCAGATGATGTCATTAAACAGGGAAAGGTCATCTTCACATCCGTCAAAGGTAGTGTCCAATCAGCCATCTCTTCAACTACCAAAGAGTCCCTGTCCCGATCCCTCAAGGCACTCACAGCGAGCACTACTGTAAAGACAAACCTCATACAGGCTGCTAAGTTTGCAGGTCAGGAAACGGTCAAACTGGCAGCAACAACAGCCTTAGCATTTGCAGTGGACGAGGGGCTACAAGTCGCATTCAAGTATATATTTTCAAGTAGACTGAATGCAATAATAGAAAATGCAGTCAAAGCAAATGCCACAATAAAGACATCCATAACGAAGTTTATCATCATCCATTCAGTGCCCGAAAATGTCTTGTCAAATATCAAACTGAAAGGATTTACAATTGTGTCTACTAACAAAGAAAACATGAAGAGCCTAATTGAAGAGGTCTGCAGATCAGCTGTTGCTGAAGTCACAAATGATTTTGAAAACTTCAGTCAGTTAATGTCTACACTGGAACCTGTTGCAGAAGCAGCACTGTCAGTAATGAAGGAAGCAAACCTTAGTGGAACAAAACTAAAACGTATTGAGTTTGCTAGACAACTTGTTAGCAATTTAGATAACTTAATGCAGATTGTGAATGCCATACCTACTAAAGACATCATTGACAACAGAGTGGTGCCTTTCTTTGTTAAACAAATTGATGCATTTCCCAATGCAGGTGCCTATAAGGAGGATGAGCGCTGCAAGCTTGAAGAAGTAGTAAAGATACACAAGGAATTGCTCCAAGCAATCAGTGATGAATTCTCAAAGGAATTCTCAGCAGTACTAGCAAGTCGTTTGACAGCACAAGTTGGTATACTAGTCAACAGAGAGCTGGGAGAGTATGTCACGAACAAAGTAGGCGCAATTATGGGAAGCAACAAAACAGCACAATTCTTTGCTGATCAAACACACAAGCAAGAAATGAAAAAGTTAAAACCTGGGGAAGGAAAGCAGACGCTAACAGAAGCCGAACAGAAGGACTTTAATGAATACGTGAAGAAGCTACAAGATGAGAAGCGTCCAGCAACAGAACTGGATCTGAATATTCTCACCAAGAGTGATGTGCTGAAGGGGAAGACAATCAGGATCCATGTGGTCGATGAAAATGGAAAAAAACTCTCCACTGAAACATATCCCGGAAAAGACAGCTCTGCGGGGACCATCACACTGCAGCTTACTAAAGTGAAAGAGCAAACAGGAAGGTAAGACCCAGAGACAGGTCAGTAGGGACCATCACATTGCAGCTCACCAGAATGAGAGAGAGAGCAAATAGGAAGAGACAGCTCAGTGGGGACCATCACAATGCAGCTTACCAAAGACAGAGAGCAAACAGGAAGGTGAGACCCAGAGACAGCTCAACAGGGACCATCATTTGGCAGTTCAGCAAAGTCTGTCTCTGAACAAGGCCAAAGAAAGATCAGCCCGTATCGCATAATGGGATCTACTGTATATACCCACTACTCCACATGGATATCTGCAGATATCCATGTGATGAAAGGTGCAGACACCATCACCCAATGAAGACCAGATAGTCCAGAGAGGTTGTGGCCCCATCCACTGTACTACCACCCTGACCCAACCACACCCCCACACCTCTCACAGCCACACACAAAGCAGCAAAATGCATGGACACCCATCACAACCCACCATGGCCCAGACCCCACCATACCTGCACCCCCCCCCCCCACCTCTCCCACAACACAGAATGTAGCTCCCCTCCCAATGGAAGAAATTGGCACATCCAAACCCAGGGTTACATGACCCTTCCACGGCCTTTGCCCCTTATCTATCCCCTGACTCTCCCCCTCTCAGAGGGTACATGCACCTGGGCCTGTGTCACCACAGTCACAGGGGTGGATGGTGGTGTGTCACTGGAGTGAGAGGATTCATCACTGTGGTAACTGGTCTCCCCCATCCCCTCATGGAAAGAGAGGAATGTCATCCCAGGCCCCATGCCTGGAGGAAAAGGCCCAAGAACACATGAGACCTGTGCAGTGGTAGTGCCCCTGGCTGGACATCCCCTTGTAGAGGCACAGGTTGTGACACCAGTGGAGTTGGGGCCAGATGTCGCAGCAGCACTTGCAGCAGAGGTGCTTGCTGTTGTGGTGGCACTGCTCCCAAAGACAGGGCCTGTCCCCATAGACTGCACATCACAACTGACTTGTGCTGAATCATGGAGTGGTCATCTTGGTACCCTACACAGCGCCTGCAGGACCTCCACACTGGATGTTTTCAGCCAGTCTACGGAGGTGTTCAGCGGCTCTGTAGCCACAACCTGCCTCTCCTGCAGCACCATGCTTTGCTGGAGCAACTCATAAGAACATAAGAACATAAGATATGCCATACTGGGTCAGACCAAGGTCCATCGAGCCCAGTATCCTGTTTCCAACAGTGGCCAATCTAGGTCATACGTACCTAGCAGTATCCCCAAGAGACACAGGTTCCACAATGCTTGTACTGGGTCAAGTATTGATATCCTGGGTCCCTTCTTAATAATGGTTTATGGACCTTGTCAGACGGCTGCCTGGGTGATAATCTTCACAGTCTTGGCAAGTGCATATCTCTATATGATTTGCAAGGGATTGTGGGCAATGTAGTTCATTCACACCAGACACAGCTGCTGACAATAATTTAGTTGTGCTCTTGGGTAAAGCCAATAAGATATTTATTTATGGGGTTATTTCTCCCAACACAGATATGCTTGGTAGCACATAAATCAGGTTACATGCTTTCAGTGTTAATTTGGAAAAACAAAGTCAAAATCAGGAAAACAAGAAATGAAAAGCCACAAAGCAAGAAACAAACTGTTCTTTTCAGGTTAACTTCTGATTACTTCCCACATAGATTCAGAAGTGATTCTCTCCTAGCTCACAAGCAATTAGGTAAGGCTTAATTGCTAGCAGTCACCAGCTGAAACCCCTTAGCTAGCTTGCTTTCTACTGTGTGGGTCAAATCCTGCTTCAGGAGCTTTTCTGAGTAGATTAAAGAACAAGTTTATATTTCTTTGTGATGGTTGCTGTACTTTGTAACAGAAAGTTACCAACGGAGTTTAGATAGAGAGCAGTCCATATAAATAGGATCTTCATCTGCTATTATTCCCCCTTGTTCAACAAGCATGGGTTCAATATCATGGATTGGCACAGATGAATCTCTCAATGGAGCACTTTCAGGAGAATACTTGTTTCCCTGCTGTCTTTCAAGGTTATAGCTAGGGCATAGATCAGTGTTCATACCTGAGCTTCCATTGCTGTTAGAGTTCCTCTCTATATAGCCTGGCCAGTATGTAGTCCAGTTCTTATGTCCAGCCTTCCAATCCAGATCCCTGGACACTGGACCTCTCTTCACATACCTTCTGGCATAGGTCTTAGGGTCCCTTCCACGTGCAGCCATCTCCCTCACAGGTAGCGTCTGGAGATTCCTAGCTCTGCAGCACCATTCCTCTGGCTTTCCCCAGTCCAATGGTGTATGCTGGCCCATGGGATACCTCCCAGTATACGTACTGCTTTGGACTCTTCTAGACCTCTCAAAGGCTTTTCTCCTCTTTCTTCCAGAAGGTTTCTTTTTCTCTCTGTCCGTCCGGTTTGGCTTCTGCCTCTGATGATCCTTCAGATGAAACTGATGATCCTTCTCTGGATATCCAAGGTGATCATGAAGATGGTCATCTGTAGAATAAACTCTACTCTTATTCTGCCTTGATGAGTGCTCCACCTTAGCACAGCGCAGCTGTGCTGAATCAGGCCTTGCCCTTTGAGATGAGTGTTCCATCCTAGCACAGCACAGCTGTGCTGAATCAAGCCCTGCCCTTTGCAATGAGTGCTTGGGGATTACCTCATAGCCCTTTTGATTGAACACACGTTTTCTCACTTCAGCTCCTCTCATGGCTGTTGGAAACCTGGTGCATTCTGGGACTGGTAGTCTTTTATGGCAAAATTCTGTTTTCTCATTTCTACCAGCACTGACAGGTTGCTTGTTCAGAGACACTTCACCTTTTCTATAGCCCCTTCCTGAGCTATGATAAGCTTCCTTATCACATACCCCCCTGCTTAAGTTATTACGAACTGGTTTAACTGGTGAAACCTCTTTCCTACAGTCCGTAATACCTACGAGAGTGTTATCATTTTGAAGCTCACTTACTTCCTGACTGGCTTCAGGGACATTATTATTTACAGGCCTCTCCTTCCAAGACTTAAGTACATTAATATGGTAGGTCTGCCTACGCCCTCTTGCATTTTCTACCACATAAGATACTGGGCTCACTTGTTTAACAACCTTCCATGGCCCTTTCCACTGTACTTCAAATTTTGGAGCTGTACCTGCTACTTGAACCAAAACCTTTTCACCAATGCTTAATTGGCGGCTTTTGGCCTTCCTATCATACCACCCTTTCGGGCGCACTTGACTGTCCTTGGCATGGGAATCAATGGCACCACCGGTGGGTGAGCCGCTGTAACTCGCTGACACGCTGGACACGCAGCACAAAACTGGGCAGTTTCTTTGAAAATACCTGGTCAGTAAAAATGCTTAAGTATTTGATCCAGTGTTCCTTGCATCCCTTTATGACCTCCCACTGGATGATCATGTGCTAGCCTAAGTACTAGCCCTTTGAAAGTTGTGGGTACCACCAATTGTTTACGTATGGTCCCATTTCTGGGGTCCTGACTCTCTCTATATAATATTTCATTATCTAGTCTGAATCTGGGCAATTCCTCCCTGACCTCCTGAGCATACTTAAAAGCTCGGGTGAGAGCTTGATCAGCTCGCTGCTCTTGTGGAAAGTTAGGAAACTTTGCCACTAACTCAGCTGGCACCCAGGGTAAACTTTGACCAGCTAACATCTCAGCCCTACCCTGTGCTCTGCAAAGTCTCTCACGCCGCTTTTGTGCTTTCAACTTTCTTACTTTACCAGATGATGGGGTTATTAAATCATCATGAGAGGGTAAGTCTCCTAATAACTCTGCCTGCTCCCCCTCCTCCTTCTGCTGGCTCTCTATCTTAGCCTGTGAGCGGGTGGATACAAGGCCCCTCTTATTACCCATAGTTTGGCCTTCTGGAAGCTGAACCATCTTTTTAGCTAGGGACTGAGGACTTCCAAAGAAAGGCCCGGGAGCTATTTCCATTATTAAACCTTCTCCCTCCTTCTTTCCTAGCCCTTCCACTAGACCCTGCTTAAATCTTGGCCAGTCCTTTCCTAGAACCAAATCAAAGGGTAGCCTAGGCACCACTGCTACCAGGACTTCCTCTTGTTCCCCCAGGCACTTAACCTTTAGCCTATAGGTGGGATGTGATGTTGCAGCACCATGAATGCATCCGATGTGAACTTGGCTTTCAGGGGTTCTAGGCACAAATCCTTCTTGGGCCTCTATCCTCTTCCAAAGCCTTTTTGACATCATACTCTGGTCTGCCCCAGAGTCTAACAGAGCATTTGTGGTAATTCCTTGCACATCAACCATCAAAAGAAATCCTTCTTTGGGCTGTTTTAAATCCACACCCACTAAGCTAGTGTGTGTCTGGCATCTCTTTTCTAAATGTCCCCATTTTCCACACTTGAAACATTTCTTTCTATTCCACTGTGTCATTGGGTTTGATACAGTACATTCATTTTCAGAAACATTTTTAATTATTCTCTTTTCTGATACAACACATCTAGCCTCAGCACCAATCTTCAGAGGGCCACCCATTCTATGGCAAGCCTGCGTGGCTTCCAAGAATCTCTCTGCTAGCATGGTTGCCTCTCCAAGATTTTGGCAATTTTGCTGTATAAGGAAAGTGTGCAAATCTTTAGGCACCCCAGACATAAATTGTTCAAGTATTATAATATCTAATAACATTTCTACCGTCTTTTGCTCAGGCTCCAACCATTTTACAGCTAAACCTCTGATTCTCTGACTCAGAGCCCTGGGTGTTTCACCCACTCTCAATGTAGTAGCTCTAAACATTCGCCTATACTCTGAAATAGACAACCCTAGGCGATCTCTAATAGCAGCCTTTACATCCTTATAATTCAAAGCCTGGGCTGCTGGCATTGCTCTATAAGCTGCAAGCGCCTCTCCAGTTAATGAGGCTGCCAGCCTTACTGCCCACTGGGTCTCTGGCCATGCTAATGCCTGTGCCACTCTTTCAAAAGACTCTAGAAAATCATCAACATTATCATCTGGAGTTAGCTTCCCAAAACTAAATGCCCCAATCCCTTGATTGAGTCCCACACTGTCCACATGTGGTGTACCAGTATTTATTGCTGGTCTTGCATCTGTTCCACTTTGGTTCTGCAGCTGAACTAGGGCTTGCACCAGATCAAGCACTGGCTTCTGCTGTTCCATTAAGGCTTTCATAGCAGTGTCCTGAGCCTGCTGTGCTAGCTCCTGTTGCCTGCTAAACTGGGCTGCCATCCAGCTAGCCATCTCCCTCGGATCCATCTTGATCCCTGCAAGAAACAAAAAAAAAAAACCAAAGTGCACCACCTTCCAAACAGGTGTGGTTTTTTTCTACTTTTTTTTTTTTCAATTACCCCTGTGCTTACTCCCATCCACCACTAGACATGCCCAGGTACTTATTACCTTGTGCTAGTGATGAATCCAGCTCTGCACAGGGTCTTTTCTTCCTGGGACAGCTTCCTGGAACAACCACTTCTCCTCCAAAGTGCAGTTGAGGGAAAATCTTTTTTTCCAGCTTTAAACTTGAACTTTAGTTGTAATCCTCAGCAAGTAAATCCCCTTTGTGCAAAAGCAATCCGAAAAACTACGCCATTTGTCAGACGGTTGCCTGGGTGATAATCTTCACAGTCTTGGCAAGTGCATATCTCTATATGATTTGCAAGGGATTGTGGGCAATGTAGTTCATTCATACCAGACACAGCTGCTGACAATAATTTAGTTGTGCTCTTCGGTAAAGCCAATAAGATATTTATTTATGGGGTTATTTCTCCCAACACAGATATGCTTGGTAGCACATAAATCAGGTTACTTGCTTTCAGTGTTAACTTGGAAAAACATTCCTCTGGCTTTCCCCAGTCCAATGGTGTATGCTGGCCCTTGGGATACCTCCCAGTATACGTACTGCTTTGGACTCTTCTAGCCCTCTCAAAGGCTTTTCTCCTCTTTCTTCCAGAGGGTTTCTTTTTCTCTCTGTCCGTCCGGTTTGGCTTCTGCCTCTGATGATCCTTCAGATGAAACTGATGATCCTTCTCTGGATATCCAAGGTGATCATGAAGATGGTCATCTGTAGAATAAACTCTACTCTTATTCTGCCTTGATGAGTGCTCCACCTTAGCACAGCGCAGCTGTGCTGAATCAGGCCTTGCCCTTTGAGATGAGTGTTCCATCCTAGCACAGCACAGCTGTGCTGAATCAAGCCCTGCCCTTTGCAATGAGTGCTTGGGGATTACCTCATAGCCCTTTTGATTGAACACACGTTTTCTCACTTCAGCTCCTCTCATGGCTGTTGGAAACCTGGTGCATTCTGGGACTGGTAGTCTTTTATGGCAAAATTCTGTTTTCTCATTTCTACCAGCACTGACAGGTTGCTTGTTCAGAGACACTTCACCTTTTCTATAGCCCCTTCCTGAGCTATGATAAGCTTCCTTATCACAACCTTTCCTCCAGGAACTTATCCAAACTTTTTTAAACCCAGCTACACTAACAGCCTTTACTACATCCTCCGGTAACAAATTCCAGAGTTTGATTACACGTTGAGTGAAAAAATATTTTCTTTTTCTTTTATTAGTCTTAAATAGTTTACCCTGTAGCTTCATTGCATGTCCCCTAGTCTTTCTATATTCTGATAATGTAAACAATCGATCTACATTTACCCATTCTACTCCGTTCATTAATTTATAGACTTCTATCATATCTCCCCTCAGCCGTCTCTTTTCCAGGTTAAAGAGCCCTAATCTTTTTAGCCTTTCTTCATAGGAGTATCCTTCCATCCCCTTTACCATTTTGGTGGCTCTTCTCTGTACCTTTTCTAATAACGCTATATCCTTTTTAAGATACGGCGACCAGAATTGCACACAATATTCAAGGTGCGGTCTCACCATGGAACGATATAGAGGCATATCTTTTGTTTTATTTTTCATTCCTTTCCTTATGATACCTAGCATTCTATTTGCTCTCTTGGCCACCGCTGCACACTGGGCCGAGGGTTTTAACATGTTATCCACAATGACGCCTAAATCTTTTTCCTGGGTGGTGGTCCCTAATGTGGAACCTTCCATCGTGTAACCATAGTCTGGATTGTTCTTCCCTAATGCATAACTTTGCATTTGTCCACATTAAATTTCATCTGCCATTTTGATGCCCAGTCTTCCAATTTATCAAGATCCTCTTGCAATTTTCCACAATCCTCTTGGCTTTTAACAACTTTAAATAGTTTTGTGTCATCTGCAAATTTGATAACCTCACTCGTTATTCCCTTTTCCAGGTCATTTATAAATATGTCAAAAAGCAGCGGACCCAGCACAGATCCCTGGGGTACACCACTATTCACCTTTCTCCATTGCGAAAATTGGCCATTTAGCCCTACCCTCTGCTTTCTATCTTTTAACCAGTCCCTGATCCACAGTAGTACAATGCCTCCTATCCCATGACTCTTTAGTTTTGCCGAAAATCTCTGATGAGGGACCTTGTCAAAGGCTTTCTGAAAGTCCAGATACACTAAATCAACCGACTCACCTTTGTCCACCTGTTTATTCATACCTTCAAAAAAACATAACAGATTAGTAAGACAAGATCTTCCTTGTCTAAAGCCATGTTGGCTGTCTCCCATTAGGACATGACTATCTACATGCTGAGTAATTTTATTCTTTATGATGGTTTCTACCATTTTCCCCGGTACTGACGTGAGGCTCACCGGTCTGTAGTTTCACGGATCACCCCTGGAACCCTTTTTAAAAATTGTTGTTACATTGGCGATCCTCCAATCTTCAGGTATTACAGATGATTTTAATGATAGTTCACAGATTACTAATAGCAGGTCTGCAATCTCATATTTCAGTTCTTTCAACACCCTTGGATGTATACCATCCAGCCCAGGTGATTTGCTACTCTTCAGTTTATCTAATAGTTGTAATACATCTTCCCGATGTATCGATATTTCCTTCAATTCTTCCGCACCTTTAAATACCACTTCAGTCATGGGTAACATCCCTTCATCTTCCTTAGTAAAGACCGAAGCAAAGAATTCATTCAGTCTCTCTGCTATCGCCTTGTCGCCTCTTAGTGCCCCTTTAACCCCTTTATCATCTAATGGACCAACTGACTCTCTCACAGGTTTTTTGCTATGAATGTACTTGAAAAAGTCTTTAGTTTGTGTTTTTGCTTCCGCAGCAAGTTTCTTCTCAAATTCTCCCTTTGCCTGCCTTATCAATGCCTTGCATTTGATTTGCCAGTGCTTGTGCTGTTTCCAGGTTTTGTCGTTTGGCTCTTTTTTCCATTTCCTGAAAGATGCTTTTTTGGCAACAACAGCCTCTCTGACCTCACCTTTAAACCATGCTGGCAGGTTTTTTTTTTTGGACTTCCTTCCACTTTTCTTAAATGGTTTATGGACCTTTCCTCCAGTAACTTATCCAAACCTTTTTTAAACCCAGCTATACTAAAAGCTTTTACTACATCCTCTGCTAACAAATTCCAGAGTTTGATTACACGTTGAGTGAAAAAAAATTATCTTATTAGTCTTAAATAGTTTACCCTGTAGCTTGTCAGACGGCTGCCTGGGTGAGAATCTTCACAGTCTTGTCAAGTGCATATATCTATATGATTTGCAAGGTATTGTGGGAAATGTAGTTCATTCACACCAGACACAGCTGCTGACAATAATTTAGTTGTGCTCTTGGGTAAAGCCAATAAGATATTTATTTATGGGGTTATTTCTCCCAACACAGATATGCTGTTCTTTTCAGGTTAACTTCTGATTACTTCCCACATAGATACAGAAGTGATTCTCTCCTAGCTCACAAGCAATTAGGTAAGGCTTAATTGCTAGCAGTTATCCAGCTGAAACCCCTTAGCTGGCTTGCTTTCTACTGTGTGGGTCAAATCCTGCTTCAGGAGCTTTTCTGGGTAGATTAAAGAACAAATTTGTATTTCTTTGTGATGGTTGCTGTACTTTATAACAGAAAGTTACCAACGGAGTTTAGATAGAGAGCAGTCCATATAAACAGGATCCTCATCTGCTATTATTCCTCCTTGTTCAACAAGCATGGGTTCAGCCGTCTCCCTCATAGGTAGCCTCTGGTGATTCCTAGCTCTGCAGCACCATTCCTCTGGCTTTCCCCAGTCCAATGGTGTATGCTGGCCCTTGGAATACCTCCCAGTATACGTACTGCTTTGGACTCTTCTAGACCTCTCAAAGGCTTTTCTCTTCCTTCTTCCAAAGGGTCTCTTTCCCTCTCTGTCCATCCGGTTTGGCTTCTGCTTCTGATGATCCTTCAGATGAAACTGATGATCAAACTCAAGCTGATTCTCAGGATACTGAGGACAATTCTCTGGATATCCAAGGTGATCATGAAGATGGTCATCTGTAGAATAAACTCTACTCTTATTCTGCCTTGATGAGTGCTCCTCCCTAACACAGCCCAGCTGTGCTGAATCAGGCCCTGCCCTTTGAGATGAGTGCTTAGGGATTACCTCATAGCCCTCCTGATTGAACACACGTTTTTCCACTTCAGCTCCTCTAATGGCTGTTGGAAACCTGGTGCATTCTGGGACTGGTAGTCTTTTATGGCAAAATTCTGTTTTCTCATTTCTACCAGAACTGACAGGTTGCTTGTTCAGAGTCAATTCACCTTTTCTATAGCTCCTTCCTGAGCTATGATAAGCTTCCTTATCACAAGCTTCATTGCATGTCCCCTAGTCTTCCTATATTCTGATAACGTAAACAATCGATCTATGTTTACCTGTTCCACTTCCTTCATTAATTTATAGACTTCTATCATATCTTCCCTCAGCCGTCTCTTTTCCAGATTAAAGAGCCCTAACCTTTTCAGCCTTTCTTCATAGGGGTATCCTTCCATCCCCTTTACCATTTTGGTGGCTCTTCTCTGAACCTTTTCTAATAATGCTATATCCTTTTTAAGATACGGCAACCAGAATAGCACACAATATTCAAGGTGCATTCGTACCATGGACCGCTAAAGAGGCATTATAATATCCTTTGTTTTATATTCCATTCCTTTCCTTATGATACCTAGGGGCATGTTTACTAAAGGATCTTAACGTGCACCCGGCGATAGCATGCAGGATGCCATAAAAGGAGTGGGCATTCCGGTCTAAACGTAGCAATCCAGGATTATCACGCGATAATGTGCACTGCGCACATTAGCACACGATAGAGGAAACCGTGCACGTTAACGCGCATTAATCTTAAGTAGGCGCACTGACTTTCAAGCAGAGCAGCAGAGGTGTAGCGCAGTGGTTAATACGCTGATGGTGCAAGGGTCATGAGCTCAATCCCCTAGTGCACCTAATGAATACAGCTGCTTGAGGCATTACCCTTTACTTTTAAGCAGTGCTGTTTGAGGAATTTTATTTTCTATTTTAAATTAGTGCTGCCAGCAAACACACCCTCACAATGCCGTAACCTAAGGTGCCGCATAAGGCGCCCTATAAGGCACTCCGGAGGGCACATTATAAATTGCACTGTCCGCCAAGGCACCCTATAATGTCCCCTATAGGGCACCTTATAAGGCGCTTTATGGGGCGCCTTATGAGGCACCTTAAGGTTACAGCACTGTGAGTGTGTTTTTGCTGGCAGCACTAATTTAAATTTAAAAAAGAAAATGCCTCAAACAGCCTTATCAAATAACCCCACTGTAGGATCAAACCCATAACCTTTGCTTCCATAGGCACTGAAATAACCAGTGGGCTACAGCAGCTAACAAACCCCTAGGTGGCTACAGAAGGACTTCAGGTCACCACACAAACTGTCTGCTGTGGTTACCAGGATAGGGTTATCCCACCCATACCCATGATACACTGCACATGCAAATCAGCAGTCTACAGATGATCACAGGATGGGGAATGCACCCCCACAGCACCTCGGCCTGGTAGGGGGTACTGACCCTGTGTGTTACTGGCACAGAGTAGCTAGAGACCGTCACATTGTGCGGGTACTGTGCTCACCCTGAAGGTGAGGTGGGGTGCCCAGCACCAGGTCTGCAGCACCTCTCATGGCTGAGATAGGTCATGCTGTAGGTTCCCATCAGTACCAGGGCATGTGATGGGTAGTTTCTGCAGACACACCTAAGCTAAATCTGTGTCCACCTGCATTTTTCACTCACATGTAGTCCTTATGGGCTATGATGCACCCAGAATAGTGTATATTCTGTGTTGGTGCCATGGTCACATGATGTAAGTGAAGGGAGGTGTTTGGACCCATAGGCAGAGTATGTACCACCACCCAACCTGCTCTCTGTGACCCAAGTTGGGAAAAAGGATTTCCTACCAAAAAAACAAAACAAAACACCCACATTCTACATCCCTGCAATGGTGGCAATAGAGGGGACCATCAACCCTAGTCCTGCTGGGGAACAGACACCCTACAGTGCAGTCAATGCAGACCTGTACCTATCCATACAGCAATGGCAGACAGACAGTAGGCCTGGAAATGCTCACCGCACCCACTCCCGCTCTCTCTCACTCTCTCCTCCCCTCCAACATTCTCCAGCCACTGCAACCTGCAAGCTATTCCAGCATACACATACTAACTGCAGACAGTCTGCTAGCTAGTCCATAGTGTATGTTCCTGAAGGAGATGTGAGCACACCCACCAAGCAGATAAGTCAGTGATTGGGCCCCAGAAAAGGAAACCCATAAATAACACTTGAGAGAAATGCAATCTAACACTATGGGGGAACCTAGCCAGGCCATGGTCACTGCTCAGTCAGGGTGAGAGTGACCTCCCAGCAGGACATGTTGTGGCCACCCTGTCCATGCAGGGGGTGGCCGGGCACTACAATGTCACAGCCATTGCCCTATGCCCTGTGCAGATGCATCCTGCCCATGCCACCCTGTCCAGGCTATACCCACAGTACCTTGCTCCTCATTATGCACATTGGCAGGCTAACACTGGAAACAGTGCAAGCAGAGTGGGCTGAGTAAGGTATTGGCAGCTACCACACACTGGCTAGACAGACACACACTTCCACACCTATGCCAGCATTGTGCAAATATAAAGGCTTTTGGCAGCCCTGGCCACTGCACCAGTCCTGGGCACAGTGCAGGTATGGCTATGGTACGCAATATCATTGGGGTCACTCTTTTCCCTTGCTTTTAACGCTCCTCCCTCCTAGCCTTAACCTCTTCCCTGCGCTGACTGTCCTTTTCTCGCTCTCTTCTCTCTATCCTTTATTGAACTGTAATTTCCTTTTCCTTTTCCGGCCTTGTACCATGCTGTAGTGAAGATTTTATTGTAAACCGCTCTGCTTATTACTGAAGGGCGGTCAAGCAAATAAATAAACATAAACATAAACACTGTCAGAAACCAGAACTGAAACACACTCCACAGACATCAGAAAGGTTGCTATGATGCAGCTCAATCAGTAGATTGTGCTTAAGTTAGGAATTGCTATCTGCCATTAATCATAGCAACCTTTTGATATATGTGTAACGTATTCCCAGGTTTAGGGCGGCATTGCTAAGGTAGGCAAGTGCTAGTATTGGGAGATGCTGCTGCACGCAGGGCCCAACATCCTGCCTCTCCATGAGGCTTTGGATAATGGAGCCTGTGGGTGCGGGTGTTTCTGCCCCTGTTGGCCGCTGCTCTAGGGCAGAGGTTTCCAACTCCAGTCCTGGTGGGCCAAACACTGTTCGGGTTTTCATGCTGTCCCTAATGAATATGCATGAGATACATTTGCATACCATGGGGTGGCGCATAGAGATGCAGCACAGGCATCTTTATTAGAGACAGCATGAGACCTGAATGGTTTTTGGCCCTACAGGACTGTATGTGTGAAACTCTGCTCTAGATATTGCAAATGTCTATGGTGTCTGTGCTCTGTAGGGTAAAAAATAGGCGTTACAGGCATTAATTCCCATTGCAGTGACAAAATCAAAACAAATAACCACCAACACTGCTTTTTCATATTATGCTCCCAGCCAATGGAATAAACTGCCACTAAACCTCAGAGAGATTAAAGATCTTACAACTTTCAGGAAGGAACTTAAAACCTACCTATTTAGTCAACACTATAGCAACATACAACCTGAAATCAAATTTACTACACAAAAACATGCAACAAACCAAACACATGTCTACCCCACCTAATTCCATTTTCATATCCACCCAAGTTAGTCTACTCCCAACACTGTACTTATGATCACAAATAACTATTATAATCTCTTGCTAACCATGTAAAGCTACTTTTTGGTTCTTTGTAACATAGTTTTATGTTTCCTTTTATGTTAATAACCCACACATTGTTTTCCATGTAACCTAGTTCTTATGTAATCTAGTTTTATGTTCACCTAATGTTTAATGTAATGCAATATTGCACTGTTTTGCTATATTGTTGTTTTAAAGTTCCTTGTAAAC
This sequence comes from Ichthyophis bannanicus, assembly GCA_033557465.1. Classification (NCBI taxonomy): domain Eukaryota; kingdom Metazoa; phylum Chordata; class Amphibia; order Gymnophiona; family Ichthyophiidae; genus Ichthyophis; species Ichthyophis bannanicus. The sequence goes on from CM066032.1 coordinate 54,755,101, forward strand.
CGCCCCTGATCTCTGGAAGGGGCGGTATAGAAAAGCACACAAATAAATAAATAAAAATCTGCAATAAAGGTTCCATCGTTATTACCATGGCTTAGTACTGGGTAAAATATGGGAACTGGGTTGGTGGGAGCCACAGCTGGGACTTGAACCTGTGACCTTCTGCTCCTGAAGACACTGGCTGTCTTACTACACCACACTGTCATTACCTGGGGTTACCATGACTGTTTGTCAGACAGAGCCTGTCTGTTGCAGTGCACGGCACCCACTTAAACAGGGCTAGGCCATGGTCTGCTGTGGGCAGCTGCCACTGCCCCCTCCAACACCAGTACCCCTCCGCCACCATTCTGACATGCCCATATGCTGGTGGTGCTGGTGGTGCGCAGTCTCAGGCCATCCAGTGTGTCAGTAGGCGGCTGAATATGGTGCGGGATCTGGGGTAGGGATGCCTGCATAGACATCCGCGCTTCCCCCTCACCATCGCCTGCCAATGCTCTGTGCCCTTGGGGGTACCTGCTGGGTACTATCCCCTGTGACACTGTGAGAAACACACTCGTGCCCATGTTGGGCCCTCATCAGTTGCTGTCTGGCTGCTGTACAGTTTCAGCATTCCTATGTGCCAACTAGGCATCTGCCTAGTCCGCACTGTGCCCCAGCTGCACCACAGTATGTGCCGCCTGCAGCCCTCTGTATCCCATTTTCCAGCATCTGTACAGTTGCCCTTTCCGACATTCCCACCCTGCTGTTGTGGCACATGTGCACGCCATAAGAAACCTGTCCAATAAAAAGGGGAAACCCTGATCAGCGCTATTTCAATGTGGGATCATTCACCTTGTAGGGGGGACAGAGCATAGACCCTTCCAAAATTAGTATCTGTTTTTTGGAGCTTTCTCAGGAGTGTTTTTTAATCGTTACCATTAATATCACTATTTGCCAGCTTGGTTATGGTGATTTTAAATTTTGTTCAGGTCATTTTCAATGTTTATTTGCCTTTTTGTTCCATGCACATGTATCACAACTATCACTTTTTTTTAGGTTTCCCTTGCTGTGCTGTACATTGCTGACAGAAATGGTTTCTCTTTCCTGCAAATGTGCCTTAACGTGAGGGTTTTACTGGCGTTAGTGTTCAGACCCAGATTCCACAGCATTAGTGTGCCTGAAGCCTCTCCCCTCCCACTCTCCTCCCATTGACCCCTTCTCTCCGCCCTCTGGGAAGCCTTCCTCCGCCCTTCAGCGCCGGATTTCACAGTGTTACGGTACCTTAACGCCGCACGCGCATTATCGCGCGATAACGCACCATAATCGCCCGATAACGTACCTTATCACATGATAATACCGCCGCTGCTATATTATGACTGCTTAGTAAACATACCCCCTAGCATTCTATTTGCTCTCTTGGCCGCTGCTGCACACTGGGCAGAGGGTTTTAACATGTTATCCACAATGACGCCTAAATCTTTTTCCTGGGTGGTTCCTAATGTGGAAACTTGCATCGTGTAAACATAGTTTGGGTTTTCTTCCCTAGGTGCATAACTTTGCACTTGTCCACATTAAATTTCATCTGCCATTTCGATGTCTAGTCTTCCAATTTATCAAGATTCTCTTGCAAATTTCCACAATCCTCATGGGTTTTAACAACTTGAAATAGTTATGTGTCATATGCAAATTTGATAACCTCACTCGTTATTCCCTTTTCCAGGTCATTTATGAATATGTCAAAAAGCAGCGGACCCAACACAGATCCTTGGGGTACACCACTATTCACCTTTCTCCATTGTGAAAACTGGCCATTTAGCCCTACCCTCTGCTTTCTATCTTTTAACCAGCTCCTGATCCACAATAGTACACTGCCTCCTATCCCATGACTCTTTAGTTTTGCCAAAGGTCTCTGATGAGGGACTTTGTCAAAGGCTTTCTGAAAGTCCAAATACACTGTATCAACCAACTCACCTTTGTCTACCTGTTTATTGACACCTTCAAAAAAACATAACAAATTAGAAAGACAAGATCTTCCTTGTCTAAAGCCATGTTGGCTCTCTCCCGTTAGGCCATGACTATCTACATGCTGAATAATTTTGTCCTTTATGATGGTTTCTACCATTTTTACCGGTACTGATGTCAGGCTCACCAGTCTGTAGTTTCCCGGATCACCCCTAGAACCCTTTTAAAAAATTGGCGTTACATTGGCGATCCTCCAATCTTCAGGTATTACAGATAATTTTAATGATAGTTCACAGATTACACAGGTACACTACCAAAAAACTGCCTCCAGTTTTGCAACTGATTCCTATAGATTTTGGGGTGCTGAATCCAGGAAAAATAGCCAAAATGTTCCATCACGTCACGTTTTCTTGCAAAATTAGATTTCTTACCCATATAAGGAATGTTCACATAATTTCTTTTTAGCCGACTGCAGTTTATTTTCTTGGCCCAAAATAGAGGTTGTAATGGTTAACTAACTAGAAACACTCCCTGATGATATTTTAGAGTGTTTTATATTCATTTTATACATTAACAGGACAATTGGGTGGCGGGGGGCTAAATCCAGTACTCGCGCTGGCGCATGTTCTTTCCTGTTCGCCTCGCCTCGTTCGCTCGCTCAAACACGGTGGTTGCGACATGAACGTTCCTGTCAAATTTCAGTTTCTTGCAAGTTCATTATTACCTTTTGTTTGCTCAGTCGTAATCCAGCTTTATTCCGAAGTGGTTCACTACAGTTGTAGTTTGCAGTGCTGTGTATTTGTGATGGCTCACAGAGCCAGAGGTTGCGTCAACTCTCCGGACAGTTTTTGTTTTATTTGTGGGGAATATACCGTGAAAAAGCGGCAGAGGAACATTTCTGCATTTATTAAAAAAGTATATTTCGCCTATTTCGGTTTGAAGTTAGGCGATCAAGACAAACCGTGGGCTCCTCACAAAGTGTGCAAGACATGTGAGGAAGATCTACGCTTATGGATGAAAGGTAAAAAACAAGCATTTCATTTTGGAATACCTATGATGTGTCGTGAACAAAGAGACCACAGCAGTGACTGCTATTTTTGCTCTTGCATTGTGAAGGGATACAACTTAAAAAATAAGAACGTAATAAGTTACCCCAACCTTCCCTCAGCAATTAGGCCTATGCCTCATAGCAACGAAGTACCTGTGCCTGAACCACCAAAATCTTTGGATCATATTTGTGTGGACGGTTCTGATCATGATGAGACTCATCAGATGGCTTTTCCCGATGAGTCCAGTACTTCCGAGTTTGAAACTGAACCAGATCCGAAACCTGAACTTTTCTCTCAAGCTGAATTGAATGATTTAGCACGGGATTTAGGACTCCCAAAAGATGCTGCCCAACTGCTAGGTTCTCGGCTTAAACAGAAAAATCTATTGTCACCAGGAACAACTTTTTATTGGTACCGCAACCGCGAGACACAATTTTTGAAGTATTTCAGCAAAGAGGAAGATTTGATATTTTGCAACGATATATACGGAGTGATGGAAAAGTTTAAACTCAAGTATGATCCTGCTGAATGGCGGCTGTTCATTGATTCGTCAAAAGACAGCATAAAAGGTGTTCTTCTTCATAATGGCAACACATTCGCTTCAGTTCCTATTGCTCACTCTGTTATTCTCCAAGAAAAATACGAGAATTTGGCCCTGATTCTTCAGAAGATTCGTTATGATGAGCATAAGTGGATGATTTGTGGAGACTTTAAAATTCTATCCATGCTATTAGGGCAGCAATCCGGTTTCACCAAATATCCCTGCTTCCTTTGCTTGTGGGATAGCCGGGCCCGCGACCTACACTGGGGGAAAAAAGACTGGCCAATTCGGGAGTATTTGAGACCCGGTGAGAAAAATGTTCTTCATGAGAGCTTGGTACCTCGTGATAAAATTCTATTACCACCTCTCCACATTAAGTTGGGTCTCATTAAGCAATTCATCAAGTCCCTTCCAAAAGATGGTGAGTGCTTTCGGTACCTTTGCTCAAAGTTCCCCCGACTTTCTGAAGCAAAGCTAAAGGAAGGAGTGTTTGTTGGCCCTGATATAAGGAAACTCATTTCAGATGGAGCATTCGCTGAAACGATGTCTGAGAAGGAAAAAGAAGCCTGGGATTCCTTCAAGGATGTTGTTCTCAAATTCTTGGGGAACAGGCGGGATGAGAACTATAAGGATATTGTTGCCAGGATGCTCAATGCCTTCAAAGAACAAGGCTGTAACATGAGCCTGAAAGTCCATTTCTTGCACTCCCATGTGAACTACTTTCCCGAAAACGTGGGGGCGTACAGTGAAGAACAAGGTGAAAGGTTTCAAAAGGACATCAAGGACGCAGAGAGAAGTTACCAAGGAAGATGGAACACCACTATGATGGCTGATTTCTGCTGGTTGCTGCTGCGAGAAACCCCAGATGAAAAATACGCCAAGCAGCGCACCAAGAGAAGCATTCGGGGGAAGAAGAAACGGGCCCACCAGGAGATTGATTGACCCAAGAATGACTTTAAAATCTAAACTGTGTTGACAAATATCGTGTTTTTACTAAACTTTGAAATAAAAATTTGCTAGTTATTACCACAGTGTCGGATCTCATTTATTAGAATTTTATTTTCACACCATCGGGTTTTTGTCTTCATGTATTGCAATGGTGCGGTTTGCGTTTTCTATTCTTACATACATACCTGTACAACATTTTTTGCACATTTCTTTGCTTTGCTTTGTGTCTAACCTCGCTCTTATATGCTCAATGTTTGTGGACATGTATGTGGCTGTTTTAAGTGCAGACAATTTTGCTACCATCACAGTGTGTTTTGTTGACATTACTCTATTCTTATGTGCTGCCTTGTTACAATTTTCTTTATTCTTATTTGAATAACTACTAAACAATTAGTATAAAGAATTCATCCAAGAAACGTTTATCTCGATCGCACTCAATCTCAAACGTTCACCTCAAACTGCTAACCCAATGTAGCAAAAAATCTGTACGTAATGGAGCAAATTGGTTACCAGATTTGGATTCAGCGCACCAAAAAACGTAAAAATCAATCGAAACATTAGAGGCAGTTTAAGTTTTTTTAGTGTACCTGTGTTACTAATAGCAGGTCTGCAATCTCATATTTCAGTTCTTTCAACACCCTTGAATTTATACCATCCAGCCCAGGTCATTTGCTACTCTTCAGTTTATCAAATAGTTGAAATACATCTTCCCGGTATAGTGATATTTCTTTCAATTCTTCTGCAGTATCACCTTTAAATACCACTTCAGACATAGGTAACATCCCTACATCTTCCTCAGTAAAGACCGAAGCAAAGAATTCATTCAGTCTCTCCACTCTAGCCTTGTCCCCTCTTAGTGCCCCTTTTACCCCTCTATCATCTAATGGACCAACTAACTCTCTCACTGGTATTTTGCTACAAATGTTGTGCACCAGTAGCAGCACCTGTGAGGAACCAGACAAAATAGTCAATTATGTCACCAGTTACCACTATTCCCTGTGGCAGTCATGCAGGTGGCCCAGTTGGCCTGATAGGAAAAGAAGGACAATCTCTGATGATGACAACAATCCCAATGTCCAAGGCAGATCACATATGTACAAGTGGCCTAGAGCACATTTCCCCACATAGGTGTGTGATGTCGCCAGCCTTGTAACCAACAGCCTGTGAGCAAGTGGCTTTGTATGTCGACAACAGAATATCAACAGACCAGATACACTCACATGGTGGGTGCCATGCAGTCATACCACTGTAGAGTATAAGAAAAATAACGCTCCAATTCTCAACTTAAATATAAAATCTGTTAACTGTTCCCGGTCGATTAAATTGTAACCACACTGAATTCTTAAATCTAATATAGATATTATTTTTGAGCAACAGGTCTCAGACTTCAATGGAGCCAGTAGAGCCAACTAAGAACCCATGCCCCTCTTTGCATCAACGACCTTATATGTTGCTTCAATTTGAATTCATTGGTTTAGAACATTATTAGAAAACTACTCTTGTCATGATTCTCAGTATATTATTGAAAAACGATGCTTATCTTAATTTTGTTTTTCCCAACGCCAAACTTCAGCGCTGTGCGTTTCACTCCAGGCGTTTCATCAGGGGATTATATATGCCTCGAACAGCATGTACCTTCAGTTTTTACACCAGTACTTCATGCTGCACCCTTCTTCCAGCGATTCTCTTGCTTGCTTGATGTGCGGCGTTATTTCAAGCAAGAGAATCGCTGGAAGAAGGATGCAGCATGAAGAACTGGTGTAAAAACTGAAGGTACACGCTGTTTGAGGCATATATAATCCCCTGATGAAACGCCTGGAGTGAAACGCACAGCGCTGAAGTTTGGCATTGGGAAAAACAAAATTAAGATAAGCATCGTTTTTCAATAATATACTGAGAATCATGACAAGAGTAGTTTTCTAATAATGTTCTAAACCAATGAATTCAAATTGAAGCAACATATAAGGTCGTTGATGCAAAGAGGGGCATGGGTTCTTAGTTGGCTCTACTGGCTACACTGAAGTCTGAGACCTGTTGCTCAAAAATAATATCTATATTAGATTTAAGAATTCAGTGTGGTTAGAATTTAATTGACTGGGAACGGTTAACAGATTTTATATTTAAGTTAAGAATTGGAGCGTTATTTTTCTTATACTCAATAGTTGTTCCGCTCTACTGAAGGACCACTGTGTTTATTTGTCATTCATACCACTGTATGCCATAGAAAAAGTAAAATAAAAAGCTCCACTACCTAACCACAAAGTAGTTTATACAACTTCAGCAATTAAAGGATCAGGGTTTAGACCTCAGTACACCTACAAGAACCTACAACCATAAAAATGGCAATAACGGTTCGAACAAGGCGTGATCGCATCACCGGTCTAATCAACCCCCTCCATCCTCATACACAAATAACATAAGAGCATGGCGTGGAACAAATGTCTTCAAAATACAACAATCGCATCATATTCACCACATTAATAATATTTTGATGAACATTAATGATATTTTAAGAACCTTCTCACATCAAACAGACTTCCCTAATGTATCAGTGACCAAATTGAACTTTTCTCCCAACCTACGCCAAACTCATAAACAAAATTTTCCAGCTTCAACAGAACCCCGACACCTCCATAGACGTCCTAGAGCGTTTTGCAGATGCTGCTTCAGGGGAATATGCTATAAAAAGAAAAAGAAAAACACAAACATTAAAACTTGCTACAACATCAAGCTACATCAACAAATACACCCCTCTCTCCCTTCGGACATAGAATCAAATTGTCTTACCACTCAACCACAAGCTTAACCACAAACATGGACTATCAGTCTTGTTACCCTTAGCATCCACTCCCTAACCTTGAGGGTTTAAGGAGGGATGGGCCTTTGAAGTTGTGGGGCCAAATGATAGGCGGGCACAAGAATATTTATTTTTATAAGGATTTATTTACCCCACTCCGTGGTGGAATGGAACAGGCGTGAGGATTAAACCAAAACAGGAACAAAAGAAAATCAAGGCTTTTCAATGCTGTGCTTGAAATGTCCTTTCATACTGGGATTCACATTACGTCATGTGTCCTCTTACTTTGCAATCACAATAAACAAGGGAAAACAATATTGTTCATGAGTTGTATCTAAATTATTCTTTAGCTTATTTTCACTGCTTCATAAGCTCTTCATCCAGGTACTTAAACAACATACATTTTTCATAAGCTCTTCATCCAGGTACTTAAACAACATACATTTTTCATAAGCTCTTCATCCAGGTATTTAAACAACATACCTTTCAGGATATGCTAGAAAATGACCATTCAAGCTTTGCTTTAGTTAGTTCTGCCAATCAGACCAATTGAGCAGTCCATTGGCTGATTGACTTCAATCATGGGCAACGGAGAAGCTAATGGTATTTCTGCCTCAGGATTCTTTCCTGCTTGCACTAACTTTTGTTCAGCAATAGCTCTTTTATCTAAGAATTGTTTAAACTCTTTAAGGAGAAATTCAGCCTGCTTTCTAGCTGGGCTAGACTGAGGATTTGCTCCTTCCTTGGGTGAGTAATTGTTTACAGAGTTTACTTCTGGAAAGCAAGCAATGCCGTCTCTGTTCAAACATTCATTCACTGCAGTGGAGTTACCCCTCCCCCACTTATCTCTGTATGCAGGTGTTGGGTTAACAAGTTCCTTTGTATGAGGAGTGTTTCTAAGGAGTGATTCAAAGGTAGGACCTCCTAAAACATCCTGGCTTAATTCTCTCCTGAACAATTCAGCTGGATTCCTTATATCAGCCTGCTTGCTAAATGCTTCAGCTGTCTGGTGAGAAAAGCTGGGTTTGTTTAAAGGAACTTCAGGCTGCAGCCAACTGCTTTCACAAGGCCTGAGGCTGTCCTGAGTTTTAAAGTCAGCATTCACTCTTTCTGGGTTCTCATAAAACTTGTCATAGGAATTAAATACACCAGGTACCTTATAATGAGGCTTGTCTGAGAATGCCTTGCCACGCTGCCTTCCTCTCCAAGGGTCAGCTGTTTCTTCCAGAAACCTAGGCTTTATCCCTGGGTCTCTCAGGGCTTCTAACCTCTGTTGCTCCCAGAAGGTTCTTTCAGGCACTGAGTATCCCCGGTACCTACTTCCTGGTTCTGAATCCCTTTTCCTTGTATTACAGCTGGGCAGTGTTTCTCTTGCTAGGTCAAAGGTTTCTGTATCAAAGAGAGCTTCTTGCCTTATTTCATCTTCACTCTCCTTTCCTTGTTGCTTTTCCAACGTCCTTTGCCTTCTCATTCGTTTTCCCCTTCTGATACTCATTCCAATTCCACTCCTTCCACTACTGTCTTCCTTCTCTCTGTTTAACAAGGTGCCCCTGCTCTGGGGAGCCCGCCTCCTGATAGGGCGTGCCCAATCAGCAACTCTGCTTCTCTCCTCCCCTGAGGTGAACTGTGTTAGCTGATTAGCTCTGTGCATCTTGTGCTGAGAAGGGAAAACCTTGCATTTACCTGCAGTACCTGAACCTTCCAGCGGGTCAGTATCAGTTTCCATGGCTTCCAGCCCTGCCACTGCGTCACAGTCTCCAACCAGCTGGATCTTTCAGCACAATCCAATATGCACATTTAAAAAGACCCGGCGTCTGACGTCATAACCACTCCCCACACAACTCCATACCCGGTATTTAAAGTTAAACACACGCTTTCCAATCAATACTGAAATTCAACCCACCAGGAATGACCGTGCCAAGCAAAAATATCCAACGCTGCTCTCTATACACTAAATATTGTTCCCGAGTCATATCCTGAAAACCTCCACTGACCCATTCAATGCCAAAACACTGTAACTCAGCAAACCAATGTCCATACTGTATTTATTTATTTATTTTATTCTCTTATATACCATGCTATTCTGCATCAGTGTGGTTTACATTGAACAAACTGAAATTACATTGAACAGGGCATTATAACTTGGAGATAACTATTTTACAGGGAACATGGGCTATGGAGGGTTAAGTGGCTTGCCCAAGACCACAAGGAGCACCTGTGGGACTAGAAACCCCAGTCCTTCCGGCCCAAGGTTGCTGTCCTCTAGTGGGATTTGAACCCCCGACCTTCTGGCCTGAAGTACCTTGCCCCCCAACCACTAGGCCACTCCTCCACTCCAAAACTGTAATATAATGTAATACTGTAAACAATGACTCACCAAAGGGGCCTCACGTTTTTTACAGCGCAACCTACTTTTGTGCTTGCCCAAACAAATACACAGAGACCGAATAGTCTTACCTACATAAAGTAATGAACAAGGGAAAAAAATCCCATAAACAACAAAATCTGATGTGCACAAAGTGCTGGATTTTAACAGATATTCTTTCCCCCCGTAAAAAAACCAATCAGATTCAAAATATACATCACAAAAAGCGCATTGCCCACTTTTCACATGCCCCACGTTCTGCACAAATACATCATCAACCTGCCGCAACCGAGAGGGACTCATACTCTTTCAAATTTCGGTTTCTTTGCCAAACACATCGTAAACCCCTATCTTCAAGAACAGGGACCATCCTAATCACATTACTGTGCTTCTCAATAATCTTCTGGATCTTCACACTAAACGGAGAATATTGAGAGACAAAATTCACATGCCCATCATCCTTGACCGAACGTTCCCGCGGAGATAACAACCAGGCCCTATCATTAAAAAGGGCTCGCTTATATGCACGTTCCACCACCCTAACGGGATAGCCCCTTTTCAAAAAATCTTCCTTCAACAAAACTGCCTGAGCCTTAAAATCACTCACTGTAGAGCAATTCCTCCGATACCGGATAAACTGTGAAAACGGTAAACCCCTAATCAAACTCTTCGGGTGGGCACTCATATAGTGCAAAAAGGTGTTCTTATCAGTTAATTTTTACGCACGGTTGAAAATGGCGGGAAAGAAAAAAAGGAAAAGACGTCATTTATTCAGATTGACAGATGTGTATGTTTTGCACCCCATTGTACAGCCATTCAAAACCCACATGCTGCAAATCTTGAATAATGAATAAAAAAGCGTGAGTATATACAAAAATAATTGTGCTATGGTGCTGGAAAATGAGACCCCCAGGTCGGAAGGCACTCAACTAGCTACTGGGGAAGAGCTGAAGACTTTTCAGAGTAAAGCCAGCATTTATGATGTGGTTGGATCAAAGCCCTCGGGAAGTCTGACTGCTGATGTAGCTGCGCAAGAAATGAGAGTCAGAATCTGTAAAGATGTGTTACACATTGGAACATGGAACATACGAAGCATGAACCAAGGGAAGTTGGAGGTGGTCAAGAATGAAATGGAACGTGTACAACTTGATCTGTTGGGTGTCAGCGAACTGAAATGGACTGGCATGGGACACTTTGCATCAGATGATTACATGGTCTACTATGCTGGAAATGAAAGACAAAGAAGAAATGGTGTTGCATTTATAATAAAGAAGAAACTTGCAAGAACTGTAATGAAATACAATGCAATCAGCGAACGCTTAATCTCTATTCGTCTACGAGGATTGCCTATCAACACAACTATAATTCAAGTATATGCCCCAACAACAGCTGCAGAAGAGAATGAAATTGAAGAGTTCTATGAACAAGTACAAGCTGAAATTGACAGTACATGCAAACAGGATATCCTGATAGTCATGGGTGACTGGAACGCAAAAGTTGGCAACAAAGAAGAAGGCAAAGTAGTTGGAAAATATGGACTTGGCAACAGAAATGAAGCTGGAGAAAGACTGATAGAATTCTGCAAGACCAATGATCTATTCATCTCAAACACCTTCTTCCAGCAACACAAGCGGCGACTGTACACATGGACTTCACCCAATGGATTGTATAAAAATCAAATTGACTACATCTGTGGAAGTCAACGATGGAAAAGCTCTGCAACATCAACAAAGACAAAACCTAGAGCTGACTGTGGTACAGATCATCAACTACTAGTATGCAAACTCAAGCTAAAGTTGAAAAAGAGCAAACCACTCATGAATGTAGCAAAATATGACATTGAGAATATACCACTGGAATTTAAAGACTGCCTGCAAAATCGATTTGCTGCTTTAGATACAAAAGCGGCAGGAGGAGCAACAGCACAGCGCTGCCCAATCGGGGCAGAGGCCTGCATTTGAAAAGCTTCGCGCCATCGGGCGCCCTTCCTCTTGCCTCCCACCACCATCTGCAGCTCTCCCCAGCCCGGGGATCGAGCCTCCAGCGGCAGGAGGAGCAACAGCACAGCACTGCCCAATCGGGGCAGAGGCCTGCATTTGAAAAGCTTCGCGCCATTGGGCGCCCTTCCTCTTGCCTCCCACCACCATCCGCAGCTCTCCCCAGCCCGGGGATCGAGCCTCCGGCGGCAGGAGGAGCAACAGCACAGCACTGCCCAATCGGGGCAGAGGCCTGCATTTGAAAAGCTTCGCGCCATCGGGCGCCCTTCCTCTTGCCTCCCACCACCATCCGCAGCTCTCCCCAGCCCGGAGAGCGAGCCTCCGGCGGCAGGAGGAGCAACAGCACAGCGCTGCCCAATCGGGGCAGAGGCCTGCATTTGAAAAGCTTCGCGCCATCGGGCGCCCTTCCTCTTGCCTCCCACCACCATCCGCAGCTCTCCCCAGCCCGGGGATCGAGCCTCCGGCGGCAGGAGGAGCAACAGCACAGCGCTGCCCAATCGGGGCAGAGGCCTGCATTTGAAAAGCTTCGCGCCATCGGGCGCCCTTCCTCTTGCCTCCCACCACCATCCGCAGCTCTCCCCAGCCCGTGGATCGAGCCTCTGGCTGCAGGAGGAGCAACAGCACAGCGCTGCCCAATCAGGGCAGAGGCCTGCATTTGAAAAGCTTCGCGCCATCGGGCGTGCCCGCGCCTGGCGGGCCCGCGCCTGAGGGCCTCGCCAGAGGGCCCTTTGGCGTGGCCCTTAGGCGGGGACAGAGAGGAAGAACACCAGAAAACCGCCGAACTCTGCATTCCACCAAGCCCTGGACGGCACTCTTGAACAGTAAGCCCATTTCAGCTACAAACAGCAACCCTTCTCCAGCTGCTCTCCCTATCCGGGGATTGAGCCTCCATCGCAGGCGGAAACAGCGTGGACCTTGAAGATAAGATCGGGAAGTTGAAACCACCATCCAGCATCCTTGAGCTCAGATACCACTATCAACCTAAGACCAGGTACCTTTTACCGTACGCTATAATAGCCCCTACCCAGGGTCGCTATCTAGTCAGCGTCGCTTGCATACAGATGAACATGTCTAAGCAGTGCAGTACCAAATATATGTACTAGATCAGAACACCTGAAACTATTGACAACCAATATAGCAATTAATTCAAGCACTCCCAGTGCAAACAAAAAACAAAAACCGCACCAGATCAAACTGGACAGTAAAGCCTCACTCTCAGACATGCTATGTAAGGTAATTTAATGTAATGCTATGTAATGTAATTTAATACTGCAGCAGTGCAAAACAGATATCTGTACCAGAATAGACCAGCCAGAGAAGTTCTTTTCTTTTCCTGTTCAGCATTATGCCGTGTAGGTATACATCTATTTCATGCCTAAGAGAGGAATGTTCCAGCAAATTTACTGTATGACACACAGAGCCTGCTTGCCTGTTGCACAATATACTAGCTAAGATCCAGCCAGCCCCAGCCTGCTAAGAACCCCTCTGATTCACCTCCTGAAATAAGCTTCCTACGGCAGAGAGTTAGAATGGATGACACAATCATCAGGTTAATGAGCCTTTACCTCCTTCTCATAATCTTGCCACCCAAACTACTAGCCCTCACTACGTCACACAATCACATTCCTATTGTACCAACTAGTGAGAGAAAATGGTCAGGAGACTCCTATTACAACCCACGCGGGGCTAACCTTCCGCACCACCACCTCCTACTACATGTCCCACTACAACACAACACGAAAGCCAGACAAACTAAAAATCTCTACCCTAGTAGCCTGAAGTGTGCACTTATAAATGCCCGCTCACATCGAAATAAGTGGCCACTGATCACGGACATAATAATATCCCACAACCTAGACATCCTCATGGTCACTGAAACATGGCTTTCAGCGGAAGACAATATCATCCTCAACCAGCTACTCCCACCAAATTTTACTGCCTTCACCGGACATAGACAGAACAAAAGAGGGGGAGGAGTACTCATCATCACTAGAGCTGACCTCCAGTTTAAATTGGATGAATCCAACAGTAACAACCACCTAGAAACGGTATCAATTTCCAACAACGTATGCTCCATAAACCTGGTCTATAGATCACCATCAGCAGATTCAGATGACCTGGCAACCATAATAAACCTGGCATCCTTTACCCAGGGTCCAAATAAACCTATTTGGATCTTAGGGGATATCAACTTACCATCATTACAGGACGCTCAAGCAACCGCATTCATAGAAGCCCTAGATATCCTTGGATACACACAAATGGTGCAAGAACCCACTCACGAGAAAGGCAACATTCTTGACCTCATATTCGCCCCGAAGCTAATTCTGGATCAATCACAAGACATCGTGTTATCAATAACCGCAGTCCCATGGACTGACCACAAACTCATCACCTTTCAGATGCCTACCCTCAACTGCGCACATAAACCAAAAACGGTTACAAGCAAGACTCCTAACCCAGCTGCCAGAAGTTTCTACCCAGTTAACAGAGAACGCATCATCGCCGAAACAAGCACACTCATTGATGAGACCGCCTTGAGCCTAGACGAGTTGATCATTACCTGGAACAACAAACTCAGCACAATTGCTATCCACCCTCCAACGAACAAGAACCCAAAGAAGAGATCATCAGCCCCATGGTTCACAGCCGACTTAAAAGCTTCTCTAACCATTCTAAGACGGCTGGAAAAGCGATGGAGAAAGTCACGCACCAGCAGTGACCAGGTAGCCTACATCCAACACCTGGCAGCTCACCGTAAAGCCATCACAGACAAGATCAGGCAATACCACACAGATACCCTGAAACAGTCTCTGAATAAACCGCATGACTTGTTTAACCTAGTTAAAACGCTTGCCAAAGAACCAACCCTTGAGCACCACAACGGTATCCACCCACAGGACTATATGATTTACATGCAATCTAAAATGTGCAAGACCAACCAAATAATAATACCGGACCCTCCTGACGAACAAGACTACCCAGCACCACTGACAACCTTCTCCACTCCTTCGAAGAAAATTATTGAAGATACCATCCTAGCCCTAAACACAACCACTGCGCACACGGACCCTTGTCCTGCACATTGGATAAAGGACTTGCGATGTGACCTATCCCCAATTATAGCCAAAATCTTAAACCAATCCTTTACCATTGGCTCTTTCCCACCCACTCTCAAGCAGACCTCTGTAAGACCTCTTTTAAAGAATACCAAACTCGATCCTCAAAAGGTAGAATCTTACAGGCCCATATCTAGCATACCGATGCTTGCAAAAATCATCAAGAAAATAGTGCACGGGCAATTACAGGATCATATAGACACCTCAGCCCCACTAGATCCGGCCCAACATGGATTCAGAGAGTCACATGGAGTGGAAACACTACTCACAACCCTCTTCAACAATATAATCTCAGGTGTGGATAACATACGACATGGCTTCGCTCTTGTCTTCCTAGACATTGCAGCGGTCTTGACTCGGTATGCCACGAAATTCTCATCTGCTGGCTAAGGGAAAAAGGTATCTGCGGAACAGCGCTCGAATGGTGCAAATCTTACCTATCCGGAAGATGGCAGCATGTCCGAGCCAACGGGGCTACATCAGAACCATTCCAACAAAGTCAAAGTGTACCGCAAGGATCTTCCCTATCTGCATTGATGTTTAATATATACATCCAACCCATCTGCGACATCATTAGATCCTTCAATGTCAGTTACATGATATATGCAGACGATGTACTATTATATATGCCAATATCACTGGATACTGATCCAAAATGAAAAATAAGCCCTCCACTTATACTCAGAAGAATACTTATGGTTATCACACAATGTTACTTTTGCATCGCCTAACTCTATCACCTGTGTGCAGATTAACCAGTGACAAGAGGTCTCAGACTTTCAGCGGCAATGCTCCAGTTATTCTTTAGAGCAATATGCCTGATTGCATCAACGACCTCAATATATCTCTGGATTTTTTCTTTTATACTTAAAAGTTCATTTTAAACGTTGTCTATTTATTATCTATTGAAATGATCACGGCACGATTTCAATTCCCCCTGAAGAAGACTAACAAAACGCAAAGTGCGGTACCCAGTGGATGGCGTCGGGGATATGATCAGCGATGACCAGATAAGCAAAATTAAATGCTATATTTAGTAAATAAATATGCACGCACGAACAAGCAGAAACTCATATTGATTTAGCTGTGAAGCACAATCTCACGTATGGCATTAAAAGATTGAGACGTGATAGTTTAAAAGCTTCAGAAGATTCTGAGACATGGGATAAAATTTGCACTATTCAAGCATCGCAAGTTATCTGGAGATAATAAATAGACAGTGTTTAAAATGAACTTTTAAGTATAAAAGAAAAAATCCAGAGATATATTGAGGTCGTTGATGCAATCAGGCATATTGCTCTAAAGAATAACTGGAGCATTGCCGCTGAAAGTCTGAGACCTCTTGTCACTGGTTAATCTGCACACAGGTGATAGAGTTAGGCGATGCAAAAGTAACATTGTGTGATAACCATAAGTATTCTTCTGAGTATAAGTGGAGGGCTTATTTTTCATTTTGGATCAGTATATATACCCTCTGGAATTAGACCTAGTAACTAGTGTGAATATCACTGGATAGCCTAGACCTCACCCCTCTGACTAACTGCTTCGACACCATATCAGAGTGGCTCCTGTCACAAAACCTACGAATACAAAATAAAAAGACGGAAGTCCTTTTCGTCTCGAGGAATACCAACTTCACCCCACCCAGCTGTGTTAAGGTAAAGGATGCCCAACTACAAGTGAAGCCTGCGATACGTTACCTTGGAGTAATGTTAGACCAAAACCTTGACATGAAGAACCACATAGCCAATACTGTCAAGGCAATCTACTTTAAAATCAGATCCCTCAGACACCTACGCACGCTACTCGAACCGGATGATTTCCGCACCATTTATCAAGCCCTTATAATTCCCCATTTCGACTTCTCAAACTCCATACTGCAAGGACTCCCACGGTCCACCCTGAACCCCCTACAACTGGCTATGAACAGTGCAGCGCGGGTACTCTTTGGGGCATCCAGGAGAGACCACGTGACTCCCCTCCTAAGACAGTTACACTGGCTCCCCATTCAAGCAAGGATCAGTTTCAAGACTTTACTACTAACGTTCAAAGCTGCTAAGGGGCTTACCTCATCCTCTCTGTCTAACCTCATCCAACCACTTGCACCAAACAGGCCACGAAGAACCGCAGAGTTGAACATGCTAGTCATCCCAAATGAAACCACAAGATGCACCAGATCAACAGCCAACAGAGCCTTCCAACTATGCGCCCCAACTCTATGGAACGCTTTACCAGCACAAATCAGAGCAATCCCCAACTTGAGCCAGTTCAGAAAAGCGTTAAAACATTTCCTCTTCCTTAAATATCTCAATGACAGCTCCGAACATAACTCCCAAGCGAGTAGCAGAAGTAGTCAAACAGGAAGACTCACGCAACAGGCTTACCCCACAATGTAAATAACAAGCAGTTTCCTGTATTGTTGTACCACCTATGTATATAGTTGACCTTGTCCATTATCAGGTGAACCACCAATGTATATAGTTAACCCATTTATCCAAGTTCTACTTCCTGTTAAATGTAATGACCAGACATATGTAAATTGTCGGATGTTTCTGTTCAATGTAAACCGCGCTGATGGCTAATAGTGCGGTATATAAGAACTGTTAATAAATAAATAAATAAAATAAATAAATGACAGAGCTCCGGAAGAGTTATGGAAGGACATCAAGAAGGTTGTGTTGGAAGAAAGCGAGAAGTCTCTACAAAAGGTGAAAAAGCAAAAACGGCCAAAATGGATGACGGAAGAAACTCTGAAAATTGCCCAGAAACGCAGAGAAGCTAAAGCCAGAGGAGAAAGAAAGACAATCGCAGAACTCAACAGAGATTTCCAACGTGCAGCAAGACAGGACAAGGAAAAGTACTACAATGACACTTGCAAGGAAATAGAAGCAGAAACTATTAGAGGAAGAACAAGATCAGCTTTCCTAAAGCTACGAGAGTTAAAGAAAAAGTTCCAGCCTCAAAATGGAATGTTACAAGATGCTCAAGGTTCTATGTTGAATGATGCTGAGAAGATCAAGAAAAGGTGGAAGGAATATACAGAGTTTTTATATGATAAAGATCAAGTGGACCAACAGCCGTTTCAACCTGTACCTTATGATTGGGAACCATTGGTGATGAAAGAAGAAGTTGAAGCACTATTGAAAGCCTTATCAAAGAACAAAGCACCAGGTATTGATAGCATTCTCATAGAAGTCTTGCAGCAATCTGATGCAGCTGTTACCGTACGCACAAGGCTCTGCCAAGAAATATGGAAGACAACATCATGGCCAACTGACTGGAAAAGATCTGTGTTTATACCAATACTAAAGAAAGGTGATCCAACTGACTGTGGAAATTATCGCACAATCGCTCTGACCCCACATGCCAGCAAGATTCTACTGAAGATTATTCAGAAGAGACTACAACCATACCTGGAACAAGAACTACTTGAAGTGCAAGCAGGGTTCAGGAAAGGGCGAGGAACGAGAGACATCATTGCAGATTTGAGATGGATCCTTGAAAAGACTAAAGAATACCAAAAGGATATCTATTTGTGCTTTATCGACTATAGTAAGGCTTTTGACTGTGTAAACCATGAGAAACTCTGGGCCACATTAAGAAGTATGGGTATACCAGAACACCTAATCGTTCTCTTGCGCAATCTGTACATTGATCAAGAAGCAACAGTTTGAACGGAACAAGGAGAAACAGAATGGTTTAAAATAAGCAAAGGTGTAAGACAAGGCTGCATACTTTCCCCCTACCTGTTTAATTTATATGCAAAACAAATCATCAGAGAAGCAGGATTGTATGAAGACAATAGAGGTGTGAAGATTGATGGAAGACTCATCAATAACCTTCGCTATGCTGATGATACCACATTACTGGCTGAAAGTGAAGATTATCTGAAACATTTGCTTCTCATAATTAAAGAACATAGTCTCAAAATGGGCCTGCACCTTAATGTAAAGAAGACAAAGATCATGACAACTGGCATAATCAACAGGTTCATCGTTGAAGGAGAAGAAATTGAAATTGTGAACAACTTTAACCTACTTGGATCAATTATCAATAAAGAAGCAACAAGCAGTCAAGAAATCAGACGACGCATTGCTCTTGGCAGAATGGCTATGAAAGACCTAGATAAGATTCTCAAGAGCAGAGATGTCTCTCTCCATACAAAGATTCAACTTGTTCAAGCCATGGTATTTTCAATAACATCATATGGATGTGAAAGCTGGACAGTGAAAAAGACAGATAGGAAGAAAATTGATGCCTTTGAATTATGGTGCTGGCGGCGAATACTGTGTATACCATGGACTGCCCGAAAAACAAACCAGTCGGTACTAGAGGAGATCAAACCTAAGCTTTCTTTAGAAACTCAGATGACAAGACTTAGGGGTATGTTTACTAAATCGCGTTAGTGCAGTTCGCGTTAGGAGCCGCGGTAGTGAAAGAAACCCCAAATAAGGACATGGGCGGTACATCGTTACCACTACCGCGCGTTAGAAAAATTAACGAGCGTTACCGGGCGCCATGCCGCGTTACTGCGCGTTAATCGTAAGAAGACATACAGACACAAAGTACTGAAACAGAGCTGTAGCACAATGGTTACGGTAATGACCTCTGTTACAGGCAGCATGGGTTCGAGCCCCCAGTGTGCCTAACGCAAAAGGCTGTCTCAGGCATCATCCTGTACATTACAGAAGGAAAGAGGAGGCATGTTTTTCGTTACGCTGAGTATTGGTGTCAGAAAAACACCCTCGGAGTGTGCCTAGACACGTACGTTGGTGCGTGCATTGGTAGTGCGTAGCCGCGCGCGTACATTCGTGCGTGGGTACGTGTTTGTTTACGTGCGTGGGTACGTGTGTTTTTACCAGTGTGGGCATCTTATATTACAGACTTTGTAGGGTGTCCTGCACCTATGCATTATGCTAACAGATGTACGTGTGATGGCCTATGGTTTAGCAGAGCCTGTGAGCAGGTGCTGGTGTTTCACAGGGTTGGATTGGGCCAGTCACACCCATGATGCACTGCACATGCAAATCAGCTGTCCACACATACACACCATGGAGAATACACCCCCACAGCACCTCGGCCTGATAGGGGGTACCGACCGTGTGTTGTACTGGCACAGAGTAGCTACACACCGTCACATTGTGCGGGTACTGTGCTCACCCTGAGGGTGCAGTGAGGCACCCAGCACTAGGTCCACAGCACCGGCCATGGCTGAAAGAGGCCATGGTGCAGGTCCACAGTAGTGCTATAGTGTGAGAGGTAGTTTCTGCAGAAACACCTTGGACATTTCTGTCTGTATCAGTCAGGTGTAGCCCCCATGGACCCCCAGGAGGGCCCATGCACCACCAACCCCCTCCCCCAGGGCAGCAAACAGGGTCTCCTATCAAAAGATACAACATCTACCTCCCTGCAAGGTGGACGTAGAGGGGAACATCAACCCCAGTCCTGCTGAGGGACACACACCCCACAGAGCAGTCAATGCAGCTCTGTACACATCCAGAACACAAT
Organism: Ichthyophis bannanicus; assembly: GCA_033557465.1. NCBI lineage: Eukaryota > Metazoa > Chordata > Amphibia > Gymnophiona > Ichthyophiidae > Ichthyophis > Ichthyophis bannanicus. Next base: position 54,775,363 of record CM066032.1, read on the forward strand.
AGCAGACAGACATTAGGCCTAGATATGGCATGCTGCACCCCACCACTATCTGATATTCCCCTGGTGCAAGCCATCAGCCACTGCACCCTGCAAGCCACTCCATCACAACACATACCAGCTGCAAATAGTCTGCTAGTGCCCAGTGGAGATGCCTGCACCCAGAACTGGGATGTCAGCATACACAGTTAAATCAGTGACAGGGCCCCAAAAGGCAACCCATATATCACATGAGAGAAATACTAGATAGCACTATGGGGGTGCCTAGCCATGCTGTGGTCACTGCACAGTCAGGGTGAGAGTGATCTCTCAGCAGCACATACTGAGGTCACCCTGTCTGTGTAGGTGGTGGCCGGCCACTATAATGTGCCTGTCACTGCCCTATGCCCTGTGCAGATGCACCCTGGCCAGGCCACCCTGTCCGGCCTATACCCATGGTACCTTGCTCCTCATTATGCACATTGGCAGCCCAATACTGGCAACATTGCTGGCAGTGTGGACTGTGGAAGGTGTTTGCAGCCACCACACACTGGATAGACAGACAGCCACCCCCACACCTATGCCAGCATTGTGCTACTATAGAGGTGGTTAGCAGCCATACCCACCACACCAGTCATGGGCATAGTACCGGCATGGATATGGTACACAAGGCTGTTGGGGGGTCACTCCCCAGGGTGGTGAACACTGTCAGAGACCAGACCTGCAGCACACACCGCAGACATCAGAATGATTGTTATGGTGGAGCTCAATGAGCACAATGTGCTTAACGTAGGAATTGATATCTGCCAGTTATCATAGGAAACATTTGATAGCTCTGTACCATATACCCAGGTGTAGGGTGGCATTGCTAAGGTATGCAACTGCTAGTATTGGGAGATACAGGCAGGGCCCAATGTCTTGCCTCTCCAGGAGGCATTGGCCAATGGGGCCTGTGGGTGGGTGTGCGGCCCTGTTGGCTGCTGCTTTACGGCAGAGTTCCCCAACTCCAGTCCTGGTGTTCCAAACACTGTTCGGGTTTTCATGCTGTCCCTCATAAATATGCATGAGCTACATCTGCATACCATGGGGGTGGTGCATAGCTATGCAGCACAGGCATCTTTATTAGAGGCAGCATGAAGCCGGAATGGTGTGGGGCCCTCCAGGACTGCATTTGCGGGACTCTGCTTTAGGTAATGTGCCTGTTTCTGGTGTCTGTGTTTGGTGTGGTAAAATATAGGCCATGCGTATGTTCTCTGCAATAAAGGAGTATCTTTACTATCACTGTTTAGTGGTGGGTAAAGCTATGGGGACTGGGTTGGCAGGAGCCCCAGCTGGGATTTGAACTTGTGACCCTCTGGTCTTACAGGCACTGGCTGTGTCTGTTGCACCACACTGTGGCCACAGAGACAGTGCAGTCCCTGGAGTTAGTTAAACCGGCCTGACGAGTCAGAAACCCTGCTCTGCAACAGGTTTACTGTGGCCTCATTTACCTTATATGCAGACAAAGGTGCACATAAACCTCAGAAAAGACCTCACAAAAGGGGCACACACCCATAACCAAGCTGGGCAACAATGATATCATTGGGAAACATTACACAACACTCCCAGGACAATCCATTACAATGAAATGATATTTAAAAGGGTCTGTGAAGCGTAGACCCTTCCACACATCATTTCTTTTTTATTTGGTGCTTTCCAGGCAGTGTTGTTCCTTGTTGCCCATTGCTATCACTGTTGCCCAGCTGTATTATGCTTTTTAAAATGTTTCCTGTGGTCATTTTTAACGTTTTATGTGCTATTTTGTTCAGTGCACATGTATCACACTGCTCACGTTTTGTGTGTTTCCCCGGTTTTTCTGTACATTGCTGACGGAAATGGTTTCTCTTCCCTTTAATTGCCTTTAACGGCAGGTTTTCTTTCGCGTTGGAATTGAGCTCAGAATTGCAGCGCGTTAGTGAGGGGGAGCCTCTCCACGCCCTCTCTCCGCCCATTGACCCCTTCTCTCCGCCCACTCTCCACCTTCTGCGCTGTTTTAACGCGCCGCGGGGCTTTACGATCGTTAAGCGCGGTTACCGCGCGTAGTACGACGTTACCGGTCGTTGGCGCGTGTTTACGCGCGTTACACTGCACTTACGGTCGTTAACGTCATACTACGCGCGTTATTCACGTTTAGTAAACATACCCCTTAGACTTTCATACTTTGGACACATCATGCGAAGAGAGAGATCATTAGAGGAAGACATTATGCTTGGCAAGATAGAAGGTCAATGCAAAAGAGGAAGGCCAGCAATGAGATGGATCGATACAATAACAGCAGCTACGGGTACCAGTCTGTCAACAATGAGCTGCCTGACTGAAGACCGAACACAATTTAGGATAGCTATCAAGAAGGTCGCCATGAGTCGACTCCGACTCGACGGCACTTAACAACAACATAGTGAAGAACTGAAGAGGACATCGTATATTCTGTCCTAATCCACAAAATTAAAAAAACTAAAAAATTATGTTAAGAGGTTGTTTAAATAAAAGGTTGTGTAAACAATAGTCCAACTTTGAGAAATAAAAACCAAAGGATAAAAAAAGTAAAAACGAAGGGGTATGTTTACTAAGTAGCGGTAATGTCACCAGCGGTAAGTGCAGCGCTAATGTTACTGATGCCATATAAGGCAGTGGGAAGGTAGTGGCCGTTCTGGCATAAAGGGAACAATGGGCCGTTTAACATGTGTTAAAGGGTGCCTTGACCGTTTAATGCACGTTAACGGGACATTGCATGTTAAGCTGACAAACAGGGCACATTAAGGCTGACAAGGTGCCCTAAGGGCTTTAAGGCACCTAACTTAAGACCTGAAAATCTCTGTCCTGGATCTCTGCCTGTCTTTCTGACATTGCTGCTTGGATGTCTCACCGCTGCTTGAAATTGAACATAGCCAAAACTGAGCTGCTTATTTTTCCCCCTAAACCCACCTTTCCTCTTCATCCTTTCTCTGTCTCTTTGGATAACTCTTTACTTCTCCCTGTCTCCTCAGCTCGCAACCTTGGGGGTCGTCTTTGGCTCCTCTTTCTCCTTCTCTAGACGCATCCAACTGATAGCTAAAATCTGCTGTTTCTTTCTCTGTATCAACAAAATCCACCCATTCCTTTCTGAACACACTACTGAGATACTTATCCACTCTTTAGTCACCTCCCATCTAGACTATTGTAACCTATTCCTTGCTGGTCTTCCTCTGAATCATCTCTCTCCCCTTCAATCTGTTCAACACTCTGCTGTGCGGCTAATCTTCAACCAGACTCGTCATGCTCATATTACCCCTCTTCTCAAGTCACTTCATTGAGATCCTGCATTTTAAACAACAATGTATGTGAACCCCTATGGCTTTAATTTTGTTATATGTTAGTAATGTTTTGGATTATTTATTGGTTCCTTGCAAAGTTATATGGGTTTCTTATATGTGGTTCAATGTTCTTTGTAATATTATCATGTTCCATATAAAGTTATGTTCTGTTATATGTAAACCGTATTAAACACTGGAAATACGATAAATAAACTTCTCAAATATTGATGGGCCTGATTTTGATCTGGGCTATGCGCCACATCGACGCATAGCCCAACCCCCCTCCCGCCTAATTTCAATGCAAATGGTTAGCCCTGGCATCTCACAGATGGGCGAGGGTTTCTTTAAGGCGCAGAGCACACATGGGTAGCCATAGCCGGCCTCCGCTCCACCCTGGAACGCGCTGACATGCTCCAGTGCTAACTACATAGCACTGGGGTGCGTAAGGGACAAACCAGGGAATTTTCAAAGGCACTACTCGTCTAAATGCCTTTGAAAATCGGGCCCAATATGTTTTTTTCTTTCTTTATTTGTAGTAATTTTTTAATATCCCCCTTTTAGGATGTCTGGTTTGCTTTTTAGATCACTTGTATGTTACATGATTTCTGATTTAATTGGTATATATGTTTTCCTTTTATATAATTCATTGTTTTTAACTACATGATTTAATATGATTTTTATGGTACTTAGAATTTATCAATTATGGTATTATAGATTTACAGTTTTTGTTGTTTAGGATGCTCATCCTGTACAATCCATTCTTGATGTATCTTTCTCTGTAACTTTATAGAAACATAGAAAAATGATGACAGAAAAAGACTACATGGCCTATCTAGTCTGTCCTTCCATATCAACAACTACAACAGTCCCCTTTTTACCTTTAGAGATCCTCTGTGTTTGTTCCATGCTTTTTTGAATGTAGATACTATCCTCATCTCTACCACCTCCACTTCATTTTATGTTTTTAACCTTTTATTGTTCTTAACAATTACTAATGTTAACATTTATTGTTTATTATATTTTTAAATTATTTATATTTATAGAGGTCCATGCCCCTTAAAAAGGCAGTGGCGAAACACAGCCGTGCCAGGTCCTGAGGCTCATAAGTGGTTGTCCTCAATAAATTTGGCTGAGACAATGGAGGGTTAAGTGACTTGCCCAAGGCCACAAGGAGTGCTAGTAGGAACCAAACCTGGTCTCTGGGTTCCCAAGCCAGTGTTCTTCATATTTGGAGCTTTATCAGTAGATTGCGCATTGACTGTCTCATTTAAGGGTCCTTTAGTTTCCATGGATTGGGCATCCTCATTAACCAAAGCAGAGAAGGCATTATGCAGGGGTGTCTCTGCGTTACAGGTCACTATCTACCAGAACCCACTGTGATCCATTTGTTCCTGGGATGTTTGATTCTTTGTAGGAGTGGTGGTGGACTTTGTTCAGTTTGTATCCTAGAAGAAGTGTGTTTCATTGAAGCTAGTGCTTCCCTTAGTAGAGTCAATTCTTTATGCAAGGGAGCTAACGTGAGGCATATAGGACAAGCTCTTAGGTTCCAAATGATTCTTCTCAGAATGAAAGCACCACAGTTATTGCAATAAATACACAACATGTTGAATAAGCGGTCCTAGAAGGAGAAGATTAAAAGGTGGGTTCAACACCTAATTAAAAGGATAGATGTCAACGTATGTGACCACTATATAGGCAATGCAGCCCTGGGATGGGTGGGGTGAGGGATAGGGTGGGCGGGAATCTAAGTGTCTCTGGCCAGTAGGCCTTATATGAACTGAGGGCATACTCAGATATCTGACTTAAAGGCTACACAAGGAATGTAGGCAATCAGAACATTCCCAAAAATGAATGTATATCCAACAGTTAAATTCTATATTAGCAAATGAAACAGGCAATAGATAGAAGGCTAAAGGCTTAGCTGTGTGGAGTCCCTGGAAGCTGTGAAGACTAGAGTTGATCAGGTACTTGTGGACAGGCTGTAGGGTAATTTAATTAGCCCCGCCCTGTGAGCAGGCTTGCAACAGACAATTCCAATAATAGAAGCAGAAATAGTCAAACTGAACCTTTTACTTCTATGTATCTGTCTACTGTGCAAAGGTCCCTGTAACTTTAAATGATACCTTTGCTACTAAAGTAAGTGGGGTCTCAGGTATGACCAGGCCCCTGCAGATCAAAGTATTCTGATGATTTTTCAGATTTTAACTATTATTGTCAATTTTCAAGATAAGATTTAAAGCATCCCAAAGTGGCATCTCTTAGGCAGAGTAGATGTACACGCTGAATGAGTAAATCATGAGGAACAGAGTCAAAAGCTGCTTTAATGTCCAAAAAGATTAGGACAAACCCTGTAAGGGCAGCTAGCAATGTTACAACTCTGTGCTGCGGTCTAAAGCCAAATTGCTGAATGTTAAGCGGAAAATGGGTGTTAATGTAGTCCTGAAGTTGAATTAAAACAACCTTCTCTATAATTTTTGCTAGAAAGGGTAAACTAGCAATAGGGCAGTATGAGCTAGGTTGTGATGAGTCCAGTGCTGTGCCCTTTTTAACTGGGTGAATAGATGCCATTTTTAGATCAGTGGGCATGTACCCAAGCGATACAGGGAGATTTGTAATTTTGGGTAGTGCCCCTATTAAATCCTTAAAGGCTGATTTAATCCAGCTGACTAGGCAGGGATCAAAAGGGGAATTGGTGGTATTAATTCCTACGATAATTCTCTCAAGGTGTTCTATAGAAGCAGATGAAAAGGATTTCCAAGTTGCCTGAGAGTTGACAATTTAAAAATTTTGTTGAGGAGCAGAAAGCTGTGATCATTGACCTTGTGTAGAGGTTAAGGACTGAAAGTGGTCAGCTAATATTTGTGCAGTTGAAGGTGAAAGGGGATAGACTCAGGAGTAATATGCGGAAATATTTCTTTATGGAGACAGTAGTAGATGTGTGGAATAGTCTCCCAGTGGAGGTGGTAGAGACAAGGATTATATCTGAATTCAAGAAAGCATGGAGCAAATACAGGAGAAAGGTAAAAACGGGAGTGTAAAGCTTAATAGTTGGTATGAAAGGGCAGACTGGAAAGGCCATATGTGCCGTCATGTTTCTGTGTTAAATTAGGCTATTAATAGATGATGCTCAGTGAAATCAAATACAGCACTTAGATCAAGCTATACTAATAGGGCCTTTATGTAGGCATCTAATGCACACTTGTTCTCGGAAGTTAACAAAGCAGAAGGGTTTTTGTGCTATGTCTATGGTGAAGTCGATTAGATTATCAAGAAACCCACAGAGCTGAACTTGCAAACCTTCTCAGCCACTTTATCTATTTAATCATTTTTATATACCACTCTCACTTAGCAGTATTTATTTATTTATATTCTCTTATATACTGTGCTATTCTGCATCAGTGCGGTTTACATTGAACAAACTGAAATTACATTGAACAGGGCTTTATAACTTGGAGATAACTATTTTACAGGGAACATGGGCTATGGAGGGTTAAGTGGCTTGCCCAAGACCACAAGGAGCACCTGTGAGACTAGAAACCCCAGTCCTTCTGGCCCAAGGTTGCTGTCCTCTAGTGGGATTTGAACCCCCGACCTTCTGGCCTGAAGTACCTTGCCCCAACCACTAGGCCACTCTTCCACTCCATGTTTACTAAGCAGTCTTAACGTGTGCCCGGTGATAGTGTGCAGGATGCCATAAAAGGAGTGGGCGTTCCAGTCTAAACGTAGCAAACCGGGATTATCGCGCGATAACAAGCACTGCATACATTATTGGGCGAAAGATTGAGCTATGCACGTTAACGTGCGTTAATCTTAAGTAGGCGCGCTGACATACAAAGCAGCAGAGGTGTAGCACAATGGTTAATACACTGACTGATGGTACAGGGGTCATAGGTTCAATCCCCCAGTGCACTTAATGAATAAGGCTGGCTGAGGCATTACCCTTTATGTTTAAGCAGTGCTTTGTGAGACATTTTACTTTTATTTTAATTAGTGCTGCCAGAAAACACACCCTCACAGTGCCGTAACCTAAGGTGCCAGATAAGGCGCCCTATGAGGCACTCCAGAGGGCACATTATAAAGTGCACTGTCTGCCAAGGAACCCTATAATGTCCCCTATAGGACGCCTTATAAGGCGCCTTATAATGTGCTTTATAGGGCGCCTTATAAGGCACTTTATGGGGTGCCTTATGAGGCACCTTAAGGTTACAGCACTGTGAGGGTGTGTTTGCTGGCAGCATTAATTTATATTAAAAATAGACAATGCCTTAGACAGCCCAATCAAATAACCCCACTGTGGGATCAAACCAGTGACCTCTGGCTCCACAGGCAGTGAAGTAACCAGTGGGCTACTAACACACCCCTGGCTGGCTACAGAGGGACTGCAGGCCACCACACAAACTGTCTGCTGTGGTTACCAGGATAGGGTAAACCCACCCTTACCCATGATGCACTGCACATGCAGATCAGCAGTCTACAGCTGATCACATAATGGGGTATGCACCCCCACAGCACCTCGGCCTGGTAGGGGGAACTGACCTTGTGTGTTACTGGCACAGAGTAGCTACAGACCGTGACATTGTGCGGGTACTGTGCTCACCCTGAGGGTGAGGTGGGGCATCCAGCACCATGTCCACAGCACCTAGGTTAGCTGAACTAGCTATGCTGCAGGTCATCATCAGTGCTAGCGTGTGATAGGTAGTCCTTGCAGACATGGATACACCTGTGTCCATCTGTATTTCCAAGTCATGTCTAGCCCTTATAGACTATGATGTACCCAGAATAGTGCATATCCTGTGGGGGTGCCATGGTGTCATGATTTAAGTGACCGGGGGGGTGTTTGGACCCATAGGCAGATTATGTAGTACCACCCAACCTGCCCTCTGGGGCTCAGGGTGGGGGACAGGATCTCCCATCAACAGATCCACATTCTACATCCCTGCAATAGTGGCAGTAGAGGGGACCATCAACCCCAGTCCTGCTGGGGAACAGACACCCTACAAGGCAGTCAATGCAGATCTGTACGCATCCATAAAGCAATAGCAGACAGACAGTAGGCCTGGAAAATGCTCAGCTGCCCCCCACCACTATCTGATATTCTCCAGCAGCAAGCACAGTGAGTCTCCAGCCGCTGCACCCTGCAAGGTGTTCCAGCCATACACATACTAACTGCAGACAATCTGCTAGCTAGTCCATAGTGCATGTTCCTGGAGGAAATGTGTGCACACCCAACAAGCAGATAAGTCAGTGATTAGGCCCCAGAGAAAAAAACCCCCATATACATCACTTTAGAGAAATACAAAATAGCACTATGGGGGAACCTAGCCATGCCGTGGTCACTGCTCAGTCAGGGTGAGAGTGACCTCCCAGCAGGACATGCTGTGGCCACCCTGTCTGTGCAGGTGGTAGCTGGGCACTACAATGGCCCAGCCATTGCCCTATGCCCTGTGCAGATGCATCCTGCCCAGGCCGTCCTGTCCGGGCCATACCCACATTACCTTGCTCCTCATTATGCACATTGGCAGGCTAACACTGGAAACAGTGCAAGCAGTGTGGGCTGAGTAAGGTGTTGGCAGCCACCACACACTGGATGGACAGACACACACTCCCACACCTATGCCAGCATTGTGCAACTATAGAGACTTTTGGCAGCCCTTGCCACCACACCAGTCCTGGGCACAGTGCAGGCATGGCTATGGCATGCATTACGGTTGGGGTCACTCCCCAAGGTGGTGAACAGTCAGACACAAGACCTGAAACACACTCCACAGACATCAGAGAGGTTGCTATGATACAGCTTAACTTAGGAATTGCTATCTGCCAGTAATCATAGCAACCTTTTCATATATGTGTACCGTATTCCCAGGTTTAGGGTGGCATTGCTAAGGTATGCAAGTGCTAGTATTGGGAGATGTACACAGGGCCCAATATTCTGCCTCTCCAGGTGGCTTTGGATAATGGAGCCTGTGGGTGCGGGTGTGTCTGCCCCTGTTGGCCGCTGCTCTAGGGCAGAGGTTCCCAACTCCAGTCCTGGTGGGCCAAACACTGTTCGGGTTTTCATGTTGTCCCTAATGAATATGCATGAGATATATCTGCATACCATGGGGGCGGCGCATAGAAATGCAGCACAGGCATCTTTTTTTTTTTAATTCTTTATTTTCGTTTTATAACAACAAAGGAAAGGAAGACATACAGCTAAAAGACAGATACATACATAGAATAAGATACATACACCAAAGTAAACCCCTACCACCCCCCTCCCCCCTGCTTCTTCTCTAGAAAACTAATCATTCCCGAAACGGGCGTGCACTGACATTATTGTGTTACAAAACCAAACGGTGATCTGAAACATGATGAGTATACATTAAACAGACATGTCGGAGCAGTGAGCAGATTGTACATAATCATTGAGCATCTGCCATTTAGACAAGCGAGAGTGAGTTTGGGTATGGGGAATAGCTCTCCGAGATATCTGCTCATATTTACTATATAGGCAGACAAGGTTCCACCATTCATTGACAGTAAGTCGAGAGCTATCCTTCCAATTCCTCGTGATTAAACATATAGCTATACCCAGCATGAAATCAAGGAGAAAACGACCCTTCTTAGGAAGAGAGGGGACCTCCGCCACTGAGCGGAGTCCCACAATCTGCCAAGAGAGAGGCTCATGGAGGTGTAAGATAAGTTGAATACGACCCCAGACCCGCCCCCAGTAGACCTGTAGTTGAGGACATTCATAAATAACATGAGCGAGGGTTCCCACAGCAGTATGACAAGACCAACACTGGTCCCTAGCAGTTGTGTTCCATTTGGCTATTTTTTCTGGAGTATAAAAGCATCTATGTGCAAAAAAGAAGAGAGTTTGGGTAACTGAGGCAGATCGGGAAACCCGCACTACTTTGCTCCAGAAAACGCTCCATTGCACAGGGGTTAAAGTGGTTTGCAGTTCGCGCTCCCAGGCTTGTTGAGCTCTACAAGTAGCAGTATCTGTACCCTGACATAATAGTTTATAAAAGTTAGAGGCTACCCCATGTGTACTACTAATGGAGTGAATTAGGTCTGATAGCCCGTCCTCAATAGAGACAGAGGGTGGCAGGATTCGAGCACTTTTGAGGCAGTGTTGAAGCTGCATCAATTGAAAGTAATGTTTCGCTGGTAACGCAAATTCCTTTTGTAAGTCAGAAAAGGTCTTCCAACGAGCTGCAGAGAAGAGCTGTTGGGGTGTCCAGATCCCCCTAGAGTACCAGGGTTTCCATGCTATCGTTCTATTTAGGACTTGAATTCTGGGGTTATTCCACAGCGGGAGTCCGTCCTGAGGACATACGGTTGGGCCCAGTGATAGAATGAGAGTATTAAAGGCCGCAAGAGTGTCAACAATCATTGGGGGATGGCGGGTGTCTACTTGATGGGACATACCGGGGAGATGGATCAACGGAATTGGGTTACTAAGCTCCTCTTCTATGTCAAGCCAAACTGGTCTGCTGTCTGTCGAGGCATCTAGCCATCGGGCACCTTGTTTTAGTAAGAAGGCTTGATGATATTTGAGAAAATCAGGAAAGCGAGTACCCCCTAGTTCCTTCGCAGACTGTAGTTTTTGCTTAGCTATCCTTGGTGATTTGCCCTGCCAGAGATAGCGGACGAGAAGGCCCTCAATATCTTTGTAGGTGTGTAGCGGGAGTAAGCATGGCAGCATTTCTAAAATATAGTTCACCTTGGGGACTATCATCATTTTCACAGTTTCTAGGCGGCCCCACCATGTAAGGGATAAGGGAGACCAACGATTTGTGAGCTCACGGACTTTGGAGACTACCTCTTTGGCATTAAAACTAATAGTGTCTTCTAAAGGAGAACAGTAATGGACCCCAAGATATTTCACCATGCGGGATTGCCAAAGGAAAGGAAAAGCCTGCATGTCAGCCTCATGTACCCAGCGGTTCAGTGGGAATGCTACGGATTTGGTCCAGTTTATTTTATAGCCCGATAGTTGCGAGTATCCATCAATCAGATCCAAGACAGCTGGAACCGAATCAAGGGATACGAAGAGCATAAGGTCATCTGCATATGCAGAGAGTTTAATCTCTCTGTGACTGAAGGGGACACCACGAATACGTGCAGACTGTCTAATGAGGAGGGCGAGGGGTTCAAGAGCAAGATCAAAGAGCATTGGTGATAGGGGGCAACCTTGACGCGTGCCTCTTTGAAGATTAAAAGGCTGAGACTTAATAGCATTTACACAAATACTGGCAACGGGTTGAGTGTACATGACTTGGAGGTATCGGAGGAAGCCTTCCCCAAAGCCATACCATCGGAGAACTGCAAATAAAAAGGGCCATTCTAGGCGATCAAAGGCTTTTTCAGCATCTAGGGAAAGACCCACCCAGGGGTGGTCCAAGTTGGCAGCACTGGATAGTATATGGCACAAGGTCCGAGCATTGTCAGCGGTGGATCGGCCGGGTATGAAACCGCATTGGTCGGGATGGATTAAGATGGCCATCCTGTCAGATAGCCGGGAGGCCAAGATCGTTGCGAAGATCTTATAATCGGCATTAAGTAGGGAGATTGGACGATAGTTGGCGGTTAGCAGCGGGTCTCTGCCTTCTTTCTCAAATACTACCACATTAGCTGCAGAAAAGGATCCCAAAGAGGATGTATCTACCGCAAGGGCAGTAAAATAGAGTTTTAAGTAGGGTACTAAATCTGCACTGAACGTTTTGTAGAATTCGGTCGGGAGACCATCAGGCCCGGCGGCTCGACCCGAGGCTGTGCGTTTTAGGGCAGATTGGATCTCTGAAGTAGAGAAAGGTTCATCTAGCGCATCCCTATCAGCTTCAGAAAGGGTCGGCCGCTGAATATCAGAGAACAATCGCTCGAAGGTCTCTGATGAGAAATCACATTCAGATTGATAGAGACGGGTATAGAAATCCCGAAAGAGTTCTACGATATCGGAGTCTGTGGTCAGTATACCCCCTCCCTGTGGGGCTCGAAGGGCCGCTACGCGTTTGGCTTCTTTTTGACCTTTCAAGGCGTTGGCTAAAAGTCGGCCGGCTCGGTTGCTTTCACGGTAATATGTCCCTCGTTGAAGCTCAATACTCTTAGAAGCTGCGGTTGAGAGGATTGCATTATATTGAAAACGGAGACGCTGTAAGCGAACTAAGACGCATGGATCAGTACGGGAAGTTAGAACTCGTTCGCCTGCTTTGATTTGTTGGTCTAGTATAAGTAGCTGCTGTTTGCGTTGTTTCCGCAGGCGAATTTGATAACTAGTGATCGTTGCACGAATGGCCGCTTTGAAACCCTCCCACCAAGCCCAATTTGCAGTATCCTGGGGTAAATTAAAGTGGAAGTAATCCTGTATGGCTGCTCGAATTTCTAACTGGAACTCTGGCTGAGTTAATAGGGCTCTATCAAAGAACCAGGCCCCCGAATTCCCTTGGGGTGCAGTAGTGTGTAATTGAAAAGAAATAGCAGCATGATCTGAAATATGTTGGGAGTGAATCTTTGCAGTGTCCACCTGAGGGACTAACAGTTTTGATATGAGAAAGAAATCTATACGAGACTGGGATTTATGAGGGGAAGAAAAGAAAGTAAATTCAAGCTCATTGGGGTGTAGTAACCTCCATAGATCGACTAAAGCAAGATCTTTGATCACAGAGGTAAGCGTGGTATGACTCTTGGGGGGACCACTTGTCCTAGGCGGCTGTTTGTCAATCAGGGGATCAAGAACTAAATTGAAATCCCCCCCTATTATCAATGAAGTATTAGCAGAGGCCTGCGCAACCTGAGCAATGGTAGCAAAAAAGGCAGGGTCATCCACATTAGGAGCATAAAGGCATATACATGTAACTTCAAGGTTACCTATCTTGAGGTGAGCTCTGGACCATCTACCTGCTGTATCTGAGCTAGTCGCAATAATAGTAGCATGTAGAGATTTCCTAACCAGTATGGCAACCCCGCATTTCTTAGAAATGGCTGGAGAATAGGCGGCCACCATGTAAGGTTTAACATTGAGTTTAAGGGTTTCCTTCGAATTTAAATGCGTTTCTTGGAGGAAAATCAGATCCGCAGCTTCATGACTTAGATAGCTTAGGATTTTCTTCCGTTTTATCGGATTATTGATTCCTTTTACGTTCAATGATAAAATCTTACATGGTGCCATCGATCAGTAATAGACATTTTAGATAAAGGCGCTGGAAAACATACAACATAATCAGAAACTGTACAAAAATGATAGAATCACCGAGTCTGCTGACTAATACACCCCATATTGAAAAGTATGTACCGAAGTAACTTAGAGAAGAAGCAAAACCCCCAATGAAAATGGCGACCATATGTCTGCGGGAGGAGGCCCTAGAGAGGAGAATAGAGACATAAAAAAAGAAAAACAACACCAGAGTCCATAATTAACACTGTCTCTGATACTCATCGAGGCTACGATGGGTAGATGGAATCGGGTCACAGATATCATCCAGATAAGGCAACAAACCACCCTCGGCAGACTCTTGCTGAGTCGCGGCAAATCCAATGTGGCAGGCACAGCGGATATGAGAATACTGGCAGGAATATTCGGGAAGTCAACGCATCAAGTCGGCTTCTTTAGCATCCAAAAACTCCGCTAGTAGATCAGGGTCCTCAAATGTTCTTGTCTGATTGTGAAGCGTGACTCGGAGCTTGGCCGGGTACATCAGGCCATAGCGTGCTTGTAGTTGTTGAAGCCTCGGCCGGAATTCCAGAAAGCGCTTTCGGCGGTCGACCGTGGGTTTAGCCAAGTCAGGGTAGAAGGAGATCTTATGGCTCTCAAACTCCATATGGCCCTTTGCCCGAGAGGCACTGAGAATTTGCTCCACATGTTGATATCTCAAAAGTCGAAAGATGATAGGCCGCGGGGTCTTCCTGTTGAGCGTTATGTTTGTGGGTACACGATGAGCGCGATCGATCTCCAATTCTTTGGTAAAGGTGATTTGGAGCAAGGAAGGGAGGATTTTATATAAAAACTCCTTCATGTCTCCCGATTCCGCTCCCTCCGGTATGCCCACGAGCCGTAGGTTGTTGCGGCGCGCTCTATTATTGCCATCTTCCACTTCTTTCTGCAAGGCCCGCACCTGCCGTTCAACTGTGTCGAGTTTGGACAACCGGACCGCGTGGGAGTCTAATACGCTCTCCATTTTGTCCTGACGCGAAGAAAGCCCCTCTAGTCTGCCTTGTAACACACCAAGATCTTCCCGCAGCGCTCGGAGTGCTTCACCGTTTGACTGCACGAGGTCCTTAACCCCTCTGATCTCTGCGAGGATTTCCTGCTGCATTTCGGGGCCCTCGCGCAAAGCCAGCCCCTTCTGCGGGGACGGGGGTTCAGTTTTGGAGCGTTTACCGTGAGAAGCCGCTGGAGATCCAAATTCCAGGCGCGTAGGTTTGGTCCCCGCCATCTCACCAATGTGCCCCGGCAAGATCAGAGCAGAAATTCAGGTATGTCCGGTGTTAATTCAGGATTCTAAGTAGGCCTCTCGGGAGCCTCAGCGTTATGCGACCATCCCGCTGGACATCGGGCTCCGCCCCCCGCAGCACAGGCATCTTTATTAGAGATGGCATGGCACTTGAATGGTGCTTGGCCCTCCAGGACTGCATTTGGGAGACTCTGATCTAGGTAATGTGCATGTTTATGGTGTCTGTGCTCTGTAGGGTAAAATATAGGGGTTTGAAGCATGTTTATTTTATCTGCAATAAAGGTTCCGTCTTTATTACCACGGTTTAGTAGTGGGTAAAATATGTGGACTGGGTTGGCAGGAACCACAGCTGGGACTTGAGCCTGTGACCTTCTGCTCCTGAACACACTGGCTGTGTGTACTGCACCACACTGACAGTTCTTTCCCTGGAGATACCATGACTGTTTGTCAGACAGAGCCTGTCTGTTGCAGTGCACGGCACCCACCTAAACAGGGCTAGGCCACGGTCTGCTGTGGGCAGCAGCCACTGCCCCCTCCACCACCAGTACCCCTCTGCCACCATGCTGACATGCCCTTCTGCTGGTGGTGCTGGTGGTGCGCAGTCTCGGGCCATCCAGTGTGCCGGTAGGTGGCTGCCTATGGTGTGGGATCTGGGGTAGGGGTGCCTACATAGCTGTCCACGCATCCCCAAGCACCACCTGCCAATGTTCTGTGCCCTTGGGGGTACCTGCTGGGTACTATCCCCTGTGACACTGTGGGAAACACACTTGTGCCCATGTTGGGCCCTCATCAGTTGCTGTCTGGTGGCTCTACTGTTTCAGCATTCCTATGGGCCACCTAGGCATCACCCTAGTCCGTGCTGTGGCCCAGCTGCACCACAGCATTTGCCGCCTGCAGCCCTCTGTGTCCCCTTTTCCAGCATTTGTCCAGTTGCCCGTTCTGACATTCCCGCCCTGCTGTTGTGGAACATGTGTACACCATAGGAAACCTGTCCAATGGAGAGGGAAACCCTGATCAGTGCTATTTCACTGTGGGATCATTCACCTCGTATGGGGACAGAGCATAGTCCCTTCCAAAATTAATATCTTTTTTTGTGGAGCTTTCTCGGTAGTGGTTTTTTTGCTGTTTCCCATTAATATCACTATTGACCAGCTTGGTTATGGGTTTTTTTTACATTTTGTTGAGGTCATTTTCCGCTTTGACCCGGTGAAAAGCGGGATATAAATACAGTTAAATAAATAAAAATAAATAAATAAATTTTCAATGTTTATTTGCCCGTTTGTTTCATGCACATGTATCACACTTCTCACTTTTTGTGGGTTTCCCTGGCTTTGCTGTACATTGCTGATGTAAATGGTTTCTCTTCCCTTTAATTCTGTTCTAACACCAGGGTTTCACTGGCGTTAGTTGTCAGACCCAGAATCCACAGCGTTAGTGTGCAGGGAGCCTCTCCCCTCCCACTCTCCACCCATTGACCCTCTCTCTCCGCCCCTGGGGAGCCTTCCTCCGCTCATGGTGAGCCTTCCTCCGCTCTTCAGCGCTCATTTGCACCGCTGCACGCGTTATCGCGCGATAAGGTACCTTATCGCCCGATAGTGTCACAGCAGCGCAAATAGCGCCCTTTAGTAAACATACCACTTAAGGTCAGAGATTTTTACAGATGACATTAATTCTTATACGGTTGCATAGAACAAACTAGAACATGTGCGATTCAACCCGGGAGTGGGAGGCTTATTAATAGCAGAGACTTCCAGGATAGCAGGGGAAGGAAGGAAGTAGCTTGTTAACATGGTACCAATATGGACTGTGCTAGTAGTTGTGTTGCTAGAACGCTGACTTGTAAGCTCTGAGTGGTGCTATGTTATGTTTCCAAAGTGTTGCTGGAATAGCTATTAGTAACACAGGTACACTAAAAAAAATTTTTTTTAAACTGCCTCTAATGTTTCGATTGATTTTTACGTTTTTTGGTGCGCTGAATCCAAATCTGGTAACCAATTTGCTCCATCACGTATAGATTGTTTGCTACATTGGGTTAGCAGTTTGAGGTGAACGTTTCAGATTGAGTGTGATCGAGATAAAAGTTTCTTGGATGAATTCTTTATACTAATTGTTTAGTAGTTATTCAAATAAGAATAAAGAAAATTGTAACAAGGCAGCACATAAGAATAGAGTAATGTCAACAAAACACACTGTGATGGTAGCAAAATTGTCTGCACTTAAAACAGCCACATACATGTGCACAAACATTGAGCATATAAGAGCGAGGTTAGACACAAAGCAAAGCAAAGAAATGTGCAAAAAATGTTGTACAGGTATGTATGTAAGAATAGAAAACGCAAACCGCACCATTGCAATACATGAAGACAAAAACCCGATGGTGTGAAAATAAAATTCTAATAAATGAGATCCGACACTGTGGTAATAACTAGCAAATTTTTATTTCAAAGTTTAGTAAAAACACGATATTTGTCAACACAGTTTAGATTTTAAAGTCATTCTTGGGTCAATCAATCTCCTGGTGGGCCCGTTTCTTCTTCCCCCGAATGCTTCTCTTGGTGCGCTGCTTGGCGTATTTTTCATCTGGGGTTTCCCGCAGCAGCAACCAGCAGAAATCAGCCATCATAGTGGTGTTCCATCTTCCTTGGTACCTTCTCTCTGCGTCCTTGATGTCCTGGTGAAACCTTTCACCTTGTTCTTCACTGTACGCCCCCAAGTTTTCGGGAAAGTAGTTCACATGGGAGTGCAAGAAATGGACTTTCAGGCTCATGTTACAGCCTTGTTCTTTGAAGGCATTGAGCATCCTGGCAACAATATCCTTATAGTTCTCATCCCGCCTGTTCCCCAAGAATTTGAGAACAACATCCTTGAAGGAATCCCAGGCTTCTTTTTCCTTCTCAGACATCGTTTCAGCGAATGCTCCATCTGAAATGAGTTTCCTTATATCAGGGCCAACAAACACTCCTTCCTTTAGCTTTGCTTCAGAAAGTCGGGGGAACTTTGAGCAAAGGTACCGAAAGCACTCACCATCTTTTGGAAGGGACTTGATGAATTGCTTAATGAGACCCAACTTAATGTGGAGAGGTGGTAATAGAATTTTATCACGAGGTACCAAGCTCTCATGAAGAACATTTTTCTCACCGGGTCTCAAATACTCCCGAATTGGCCAGTCTTTTTTCCCCCAGTGTAGGTCGCGGGCCCGGCTATCCCACAAGCAAAGGAAGCAGGGATATTTGGTGAAACCGGATTGCTGCCCTAATAGCATGGATAGAATTTTAAAGTCTCCACAAATCATCCACTTATGCTCATCATAACGAATCTTCTGAAGAATCAGGGCCAAATTCTCATATTTTTCTTGGAGAATAACAGAGTGAGCAATAGGAACTGAAGCGAATGTGTTGCCATTATGAAGAACACCTTTTATGCTGTCTTTTGACGAATCAATGAACAGCCGCCATTCAGCAGGATCATACTTGAGTTTAAACTTTTCCATCACTCCGTATATATCGTTGCAAAATATCAAATCTTCCTCTTTGCTGAAATACTTCAAAAATTGTGTCTCGCGGTT
Organism: Ichthyophis bannanicus; assembly: GCA_033557465.1. Lineage (NCBI taxonomy): Eukaryota > Metazoa > Chordata > Amphibia > Gymnophiona > Ichthyophiidae > Ichthyophis > Ichthyophis bannanicus. The sequence goes on from CM066032.1 coordinate 54,793,671, forward strand.
GCGGTACCAATAAAAAGTTGTTCCTGGTGACAATAGATTTTTCTGTTTAAGCCGAGAACCTAGCAGTTGGGCAGCATCTTTTGGGAGTCCTAAATCCCGTGCTAAATCATTCAATTCAGCTTGAGAGAAAAGTTCAGGTTTCGGATCTGGTTCAGTTTCAAACTCGGAAGTACTGGACTCATCGGGAAAAGCCATCTGATGAGTCTCATCATGATCAGAACCGTCCACACAAATATGATCCAAAGATTTTGGTGGTTCAGGCACAGGTACTTCGTTGCTATGAAGCATAGGCCTAATTGCTGAGGGAAGGTTGGGGTAACTTATTACGTTCTTATTTTTTAAGTTGTATCCCTTCACAATGCAAGAGCAAAAATAGCAGTCACTGCTGTGGTCTCTTTGTTCACGCCACATCATAGGTATTCCGAAACGAAATGCTTGTTTTTTACCTTTCATCCATAAGTGTAGATCTTCCTCACATGTCTTGCACACTTTGTGAGGAGCCCACGGTTTGTCTTGTTCGCCTAACTTCAAACTGAAATAGGCAAAATATACTTTTTTAATAAATGCAGAAATGTTCCTCTGCCGCTTTTTCACGGTATATTCCCCACAAATAAAACAAAAACTGTCCGGAGAGTTGACGCAACCTCTGGCTCTGTGAGCCATCACAAATACACAGCACTGCAAACTACAACTGTAGTGAACCACTTCAGAATAAAGCTGGATTACGACTGAGCAAACAAAAGGTAATAATGAACTTGCAAGAAACTGAAATTTGACAGGAACGTTCATGTCGCAACCACCGTGTTTGAGCGAGCGAACGAGGCGAGGCGAACAGGAAAGAACATGCGCCAGCGCGAGTACTGGATTTAGCCCCCCGCCTCCCAATTGTCCTGTTAATGTATAAAATGAATACAAAACACTCTAAAATATCATGAGGGAGTGTTTCTAGTTAGTTAACCATTACAACCTCTATTTTGGGCCAAGAAAATAAACTGCAGTCGGCTAAAAAGAAATTATGTGAACATTCCTTATATGGGTAAGAAATCTAATTTTGCAAGAAAACGTGACGTGATGGAACATTTTGGCTATTTTTCCTGGATTCAGCACCCCAAAATCTATAGGAATCAGTTGCAAAACTGGAGGCAGTTTTTTGGTAGTGTACCTGTGTAATTAATTAGACATAGGACATAAGTTGGAAAGGTCTACCTGATTAACCTGGGGTTTCTTGGAAATGGATCCATGGCATGTTTCGAAGAAGCTGGAAAAATATGTGATGCAAGGCTCTTTTTGATGCTGGTTATAAATGGCAAAATCACAAGTAGAGGATTGTGAACTAAGTGGGAGAGCAGTGGATCAAGGGGGGAAGTAGTGCTGCGAGCCGTAGTAAGAACTTTAGACAGAGGAGAATCAAGACGGGATTAAACATAGTCAATCACAATAAATACATCAAATCCAAGTGCCACAAATGCAAAACCATTCTTACATATAATGGGACATAATGGAATGTATAACTTCTATAAATCAACACTTGATTAATCTAAAGTATTAATCTACAGTGTAACATAAACGTCCATGCCTATAAATGGATGTTTATGCTACACTTTAGATTAATCATATATACCCAAGGATCGATGATGGCTGTGACCAGGTGGTGTGGTAACAGTATTATTTGAACCAGTAAACTCCACGTGATGAGCAGGGAAGGGCATTTTCTGTGTTAGAGGGGAGTGTGTGGGTATGGAGGAGCGTGAGGATGTATTTAGATTGTGTTCCTGGGTCAAGGGCATTTTACAACGTCCCCAGCTCTCTTGCATACTCTCCACCCCCTCTTTCTGTTCTTGTTTTTCTCTTCATCCACCCTGTGTCTCCACTTGCTCTTCCCACCTCTTCCCACGCCCTATCCCAGACTCTTCCTCCCTCCTAGCTCTCCACTGCCACCTATAGGATAGACAGCACAGTCAGCAACAGCAGAAGAGGCATCGGGACAGGTGACAACCACAGTGGAGGGCAGTAGGTTTACAGCAACTGCCCTCCTTCAGGTCTAGGACTGGTAGGGTTTGGGGATTCCTGCTGATCACAAGTGGGGTTGCACTAGTTGCACTACTCCAGTACTTGCCATTCTGCTTTGTCTATCAGCCCCCCACAACTCCCCATCTGTGACCTCATTACCATAAACAGAGAGGCAGATGGACGAAGCAAACTCTATTGTATCAAATGTGCTAAAAATGTATAAAAGTGAAAATACTAGTAAGATAAGATTATAGCGTAACGAGTGTATTGCCATTTCTTGCATGATAAATAATCCAACAATCTACACTCCAAATATATCTCCGGTCTTGTTTAAGAAATTTATCTTCCACTTCGAGTTAGTGCTGCAGCATGTGTCTATACACTCTTATACCAAATATACAGGTCTCAGCTCAAAGGGAAACATGGCCAAAAAATGACCGATAGTATTCCCATAATAACATCAATGACCTGATTCATACATTTAAAGTGACTCAGTGCATAGATCCCATTTCTTTTGCCCACACGAAGCTACTTCTCCAACTTCACTTGATCCTCTTTTCTCTTAATACTTTTAAAAATCTTAATGTCCAAAAATTTATAGTTAAATCGGTGTGGTTAAATCAGAGTGGCTAAAGCTCTAATATAATACAAGTTTGCAACTCTTTCAAACGACAATTTCCAATTTTATATGGTGCAAACTTGTTGATCACCCAACGCAGTTCATAGACACTGTCGCGGCGTTTTTCACCAGTTATGTTTGATTGTGAAGTAAGAGTGGAAATATCGGATAGTGAACGTGGGCAGCATTTTGATGTTTCAGACAAGAGAAGTTAACGTGGGAGTTTGGCTAGTGAAATATTACCCCTGAAGAACCGAGAGGAGAAACGCGATGACAGTGTCTATGAACTGCGTTGGGTGATCAACAAGTTTGCACCATATAAAATTGGAAATTGTCGTTTGAAAGAGTTGCAAACTTGTATTATATTAGAGCTTTAGCCACTCTGATTTAACCACACCGATTTAACTATAAATTTTGGACATTAAGATTTTTAAAAGTATTAAGAGAAAAGAGGATCAAGTGAAGTTGGAGAAGTAGCTTCGTGTGGGCAAAAGAAATGGGATCTATGCACTGAGTCACTTTAAATGTATGAATCAGGTCATTGATGTTATTATGGGAATACTATCGGTCATTTTTTGGCCATGTTTCCCTTTGAGCTGAGACCTGTATATTTGGTATAAGAGTGTATAGACACATGCTGCAGCACTAACTCGAAGTGGAAGATAAATTTCTTAAACAAGACCGGAGATATATTTGGAGTGTAGATTGTTGGATTATTTATTTTACACACTCTAGGATATAATACCCCTGTTATTAGTGTAATTTCTTGCATGATGGCAGGTTCTCACACAATCTGCTGCTTCTTTCTTGGGATTATACAGTGCTCCACTCTCTTTCTTTCACACGCCATCTCTATTTCCAGAGTTGTCAATGCTCCCTTATCTCTCATACAAACATGATATCTCTTGGTTATTATCTTTCAGTACGTCTATTATTGGGAAACTCCAAGGGGAGCAAAGTGCTTACAGTGGCAAATTCAGCCTGGTACAGTCAGATGGGACCATCATCTCCATAAAGTCTGATGATCCAACTTCCCTCTACAACAATCTGGCAGCAGCCACAGGGGCCACAACGGATAAAGATATAAAGAAACAGGCGCAGCAGCTGAAAAGCCTGGTTAACACGGAGGTAGCGATCTTCCAATTCTTACACACTTCTTCCTGTTCACAGCCCTTTACAAGCTTCCTAGAAACTTCTCTCTCCAAACTGCTTATATGGCCACCCACCTCTGTCCTTTCTAGGAAGGGGGCTGTCTCTCTATTTGGGGGAGGGGGTCTTTCTCAGCAGGGGCAAGATAACTTCAAGTCCCTACAGGTATCTCTGTTAAGAACACAGGTAATCTGTATCTATATACCACACTCCACACAAAGCTAATGATGTGGGGAAGCTTTGTTCAAAAGTAAAATTACTAAGTAGAAATAATCTCACATACTGTACATCTATTTGTTATACACCGCAGCTACAAGATGATTTATTCATTTTAAGTTCTTCCACATGTGATAAGGAAGCTTATCAAAGCTCAGGGAGTAATGACAAAAGAGGAGAATTTACTCTGATTAAGGGACCTGTGCTGGCAGGTTATAGAAATAAGACATCTTGTTTCCCTAAAAGACTACATGTTTCAGAATGCACCAGTATGCAGAAAGTCCCTAGGGGAGCTAGAGTGGAAAAGCATGAGTCTAATCAGAGAAAGCATTATGTCATCCCTAATCAAACAGCCCCTAGGACAGTGATGGCTAACCTTTTTGAGCCCGAGTGCCCAAACTGCCGCACAAAACCAAAGAATTTCCTCAAAGTGCCAGCACGTCAATTTGCATAAATATTTGCATAATGCTAACATACACTAACTTTTAGTAAACATGTCTCTTAATGAGTGTATGGATAAAGACAGACTAAAAGATTTCTACATTACTATAATCCAGTGCCAACCGCCAGGCACATTAGGAACTACTACAAACACTGCCCATTTAGAACCAATAGCAAACCCGCCGTATCCTAACAGCACTACCAGGACTCACAAAGCACCACACCATACCTATCAAAAGGCAACACTGCAAATATTAAACCAATACATTTCAGACAATAACAATACATGACCTACTGGGGAAAGAGAACAAGTGGCAATGTCAAAAAGGAATTACATAAACAGAATACCTCAGCTCAGTTACACAGTTGCAATTGCTCCAGCCACTTTCTTCTGGTTTCTTCATGTTTTCTGCTAACTCTCCATCATCTGCTGTCCATTTGTCCTTTCTTCTCTCTTCTAGTTTTTTTCCATTCTCTCTCTCTACATCCGCTTTAACATACTAATCTTTCTCCTTTTGCTCTTTCCTCATTCCTATTTCATCCACTCAAATTTTACCCCTCCATCCTCAATCCCCACTTACTCTCCCAATACCCGGCCAATTGTAGATTTTTTATCCCTCCCACACAAAATATTTTTCCCCTCTCCATTTTACTCTCCCAGCCCCATCCCATTCTAATCCTCCCCCAACATCAGCTCCCTTCTAGTTCCAGCCTCACCCAGCATCCATTCCCTTCTAGTCCCTGCATCAGCCCATTTCCAGTCCTAGCCCCCCATCAGCCCATTTCCAGTCCTAGCAAACCCCAACCCAATACCAGTCCTAGCCCCCCCCATCAACCCACTTCCAGTCCTAAACCCCCATCACCCCATTTTCAGTTTAAGCCCCCCCTATAACCCATTACCAGTCCTAACCCCCATCACCCCATTTCCAGACAGCCCCCATCAGCCCACAGCCCATTAGCAGTCCTACCCCCCCAGCCCATTAGCAGTCCTACCCCCCCCCGCCCGCCCGCCCGCCCATTAGCAGTCCTAACCCCCCAGCCCATTAGCAGTCCTACCCCGCCCGCCCGCCCGCCCATTAGCAGTCCTAACCCCCCCCCTGCCCCTTTGCATTCCTACCCCCCTTGCCCGCCCACCCGCCCATTTGATTTCCTAACCCCCCCCCTCCTGCCCATTAGCAGTCCTAACCCCCCCCCGCCCATTAGAAGTCCTAACCCCCCCCCCCCCTCTGGCAAATTTTTTAAAAAAAAAAGCAGGCTCTGGCTGCTGCCGCGGCAGATTGCAATGTCCCGCGGGGCCCCCCTCCGCCCGCTAAGCCCCTCTGCAAGGGCTTTCAGATTCGCGAGGGAGAGCATCTCCCTCGCGTCTCTGTTAAGCCCGCAGGGGCTAATGGGAAATTTCCCATCAGTCCCTCGCGTCTAAAGGGGCTGATGGGAAATTTCCCATTAGCCCCTGCGGGCTTAACAGAGACGCGAGGGAGACGCTCTCCCTCGCGAATCTGAAAGCTCTTGCGGAGGGGCTTAGCGGGCGGAGGGGGCCCCGCGGGACGCTGCATTCTGCCCTTGCCGCGTCCGCGGCAGCAGTCAGAGCCAGCTTTTTCATTTTTTTGCGGACCTTCCCGCGTGCCAGCTGCAAGGCCTTCGCGTGCCACAGCTGGCACGCGTGCCATAGGTTCGCCATCGCTGCCCTAGGAGAATGCTTAATCCAAAACACCTGAAGAGTGCAAGGGAGGAGTTGCAATCTAAACCCTTTAAAGCTAGAGGGGAATCTTCAGGAAGACAGACGGAGAAGGAGACAGAGACGGAAAATCAGAAGGAGAACAGAAGGAAGAACAATCGGAGTCTCAAGGAGCAAGGACAAGGAAGCAGACGGTCCAAGAGAGGAGCTCAGAGAAGTACCGTTGCCTGGAGAGATACCTGAGGGAAAGAACCTTCAGAAGACTGGAGAAAGCCAGAGGTCTGTAGATCCACAGCCAGGGACCCTCAAGCAACCCCTAGGAAGAGGTCTGTTGCAGCTAAGGAGGAAAGGAGCCCAATTACCTCTTGGAGGGCGTCTGGACAAAAGATCCTGAGGTCCATAGATACCAACTGGAGGACAGGACACAAAAGCTCTATTGCATACTGGCCAGAATACCAGAAGCAGCCTGATGCTTGCCTGGATTCAGGTGGGAACTGTGAACGTTTCTCTAGCTTTGAGCAGTACGAACAACAGGGAAACAGTTTCTCTCTGTGTAGAGGTCAGTTCCTAAAGCCCTCTGAGCCAGACGGAGAAACTGAATCTATGCAATTTCAAGAGCAAGGTTTAATATCTGATGCAGGGGATAATTATATGGACTGTTCTTTGAGTAGGTTGTTATTTTAGGAAAATCCTAACTATAAGAGAAAACATCAAAAGGAAACATTCTAAATATTGTCTTCCCATAAAGTTTTGTTGAAAAGAAAAAGCTTTGTTGGAAAGTTTTGCACGTGTGCTGTAATCAAGCTACTGATTGCAGTTAATTGTCACCTGTTGGTGGAGGAGAGCCCAGCACAAGCCGCACACACGTGGGGTTTACAAGTTCTTTTCTGTATGGAGAAAGTGAGCTATGTTTTTGTGTAAAGAGGTTTTCCTCTTTGATTTATTTCTACCTCAGCCCTGCTAAGGAGTTTATTAGCAGTGGCTGAAAGAAGCCTTTCTGCTCCATAAAGGACTTTGATACTTATTTGCATAAGTTTTTCAGTTGCCTTATTTTGTGTTGAATAAACCCTGGAGAAGTTATCTGGATGGTGTTACCAAGCATATCTGTGTGTGGAATAATCACTCCATAAATAAACTCTAATTTTGCCTTACACTCGTCCAACTACAAGTCTTTACTTATTTTAAAAGGCAAGCTTTGTTTAAATGGACTTCAATAACCACAATCCTTTGCAAGACAGTTAATTTACATACTTGCCAAGAGGGTGGTACCTTCATAACAAGCACCCCCTTTTACACACGTTAGCATAAATGATACCGTAGGTATCCCTCTGAGTGTATCATGAATGACTTTTTAAGCAGATCTCCTCAAACTTCTTTGTTGAGGGTAAAGGTCAAAGCAGAGAAGCTCACATCATGCTTCTGCGGATGGTGTCATGGATAGTGTTTTGGTTTCCTGGACCTTGGGATGATTTTCCAAGGGCTGCTGAACAGAAATGGTGTCCACCTATCCAAGACGAATCAGTGTCTGCAGCAGCAGACTCCTTAACCTGGCTAACTTACTGCTTTAAACTAGATTCATTGTGGATGGGTTAAGAAGGACTCCAGATAAGTAAAAGCCATATGTAAGGAAAACATTAAATACCTCTACAGAAATGGGGTAAAGGGGCAATATCTGGAAGGTAGTCGGGGTTATTCTATCCCACGAATAGCGGGGGTGGACGTCCATCCCCACTATTTGTGGGCCTCCCCGCCGGTGTCTAACTTCCCGCTGGTTGTACAGGGAAGTTAGACAGGGGCGGGGAGGGAGCTGATCAGGGGCGTAGTTAGAGCGGGTGGTGGGTGGTCGCCGGCCCTGGACATACAGGGCCGATTCTAATGTCAGCCCTGTATGTCCAGGGCTGGCGACTTGTACGGGAAGTTATTCCACCTCCAAGGTGGAATAACTTCCCTGTATGTATTGGATCGGTGGGCCAGTTGTGCAGATGGGGCAGGGGAGGCCAAGGACATTTCCTGCTGCCTGACCCTGGCCATAGGTGACCAGATCGGGGGTCAGGCTGTGGGTAATTAGCTTCAGGAGCCAGCGGCCAGGATCACAGCTTTTAAATGGAGCCGCAGCGCCATGGCATCGAGGTTCCATTTAAAGCCCTGACTGAGCTAGTGCATGCCAGGCTGAATCGCAGTCCCGGCCTGCATGTATAGGCCTGATCGTGATTCTGATCCTGTGGAACTAGAATTGCCCCACGGGATCAGAATCATGATGCCCTCTGTATGTCTGGTTCAGACCGGATGTAGAGACGGTTCTACGTCTGAGACATAATTGGGCTGAGTGTCTATTAATGCCTATGGTATGATAAATACGATTATGGACCTTCAGGCTTTAATGGAAGAGACTAACTTGGATTTAATGGTACTCACAGAGACATAGTTCACAGAGAACCACAACTGGGATGTAATTATACTGGACTATAATTTATTCAGGAAAGGCAGGATAGGAATAAAGGGAGGAGGAGTTGCACTGTATGTAAAAGATAATATTAAATCTACAGAACTGCAGCGCTTATGAGGGTAGAAGGAGGCCCCTGTGGGCCAAACTGAAAAGAGGGAATGGAGAATTCATTTGCACTGGTATGACATACAGGCTTCCTTCACTGGCAGAGGGAATGGAAAGAAATGGAATTGAAGCCATTCACAGTATTGCTATGAAAGTAGAAGTGCTACTCAAAGGTAATTTCAAATTGCCCCTGGAGAACTTTTTCCATCAACTAGTAACAGCAACCAAATGGGAAATGGCCAAATGGGAAGAGTGGTTCTTATGTTATACTGGGGGATCATTTTGCATCCAGTGATCACTGGATGCTGTGGTTCAGAATTATGACAAATTCATTCAAAAACAAGGGTCTTGGACTTTAGGAAAACTAACTTTGTCAAGATGGGACAATACCTAAAGGGCTTGTTAGCAGGATGGAAACAGCTGGGTGATAGACATAACTGAAAGGGGATATTTTAACAAACCTTTTTGTTAGGAAAGTAAATAAATGTACAAGGAAAAGGAAGTCACTATGTTTCTTGAAAAAAGTAGCTGAAAAGGTGAAGAAAAAGAGAGAGGCCCTCATAAAATACAAGAGATCACAGAAAGAGAAAGACAAGCATCAATAGCTGGAAAAGTTAAGAGAAGCTAGCAAAGAAGTCAGAAAAGCAAAGATACAAGAAGAAATAGCCAATGCAATACAATGGGGGGGATAAGTCATTTTTCAGATATGGTTGTTCAAGGAGGAAGTGCAAAAATAGTATTGTCAGATGTAAATGTGAAGGGGAGGAATATGTAAAACCTAATGAACATAGAATAGAAGTGAAATATTTTTGTTCTATGTTCACAGATGAAGTGCTGGGAGCAGGACCTCAGAAAACACCCACAAATAGGAAGAGAAGTGAGGTGGATCTTGAATGATTTTCAGAAGACTGTATTTGCAAGGAGCTAGCTAAACTAAAAGTAGACAATGCGATGGGGCCAGATTGGATACATCCGAGAGTATTACAGGAACTTTGGGAAGTTCTAGCGGCTCCATTGACTGACCTTTTCATAGCTTCATTAGAGTCAGAAATGATCCCAGAGGACTGGAGAAGGATGCATGTGGCCCCTTTATACAAAAGCGGAAGTAAGGATGAGGTTGAAAACTACAGGCTGGTTAGTCTGACCTCTGTAACGAGTAAATTAATGGAAACTCTGCTAAAACAGAGGATAGTGAGGTTTCTGGAATCAGTGGATTGCAGGATCTGAAGCAGCATGGGTTTACAGAGGCAGGTCTTGTCAGACAAATCTGTTTAATTTCTTTGACTGAGTGACCTGAGAGTTGGACTGAGGGAGAGCAGTTGAATGCTTTTTTCTTCGGGGAGGGTCCAAGCTCCGCACTAGGTCCGCCCCTAGGCTAGCCTACCTGCATGAGGCCGTGATCTCCGGCCTTTCCGTCCTGTTCTGCCTGAGGGGATCTGATCTCCCGTGGGCAGACAGGAAGGGTCTTTGCCATGATCAACACTGCACATTTTTGGCGGGTCAAGGGCCCATGTGGCCCACCTCTTTCTGACAACTATAATATTAGATGTGGTTACTTAGATTTCAGTAAAGTGTTTTACACTGTTCCACACAAGTGACTTATAACTAAATTGAGTGCCCTAGGGATGGACACTAAAGTGACTGATTGGGTTAGAAACAGGTTGAGTTGGAGACAAAAAAGGGTGCAGGTAAATGGAGCTCACTCTGAGGAGAAGGATGTTACCAGTGCTGCGTCGCAGGGATCTGTCCTTGGTCCGATTCTTTTTAACGTTTTTGTTATTGTTATTGCAAAAGGGTTGTCGGATAAGGTTGGCCTCTTTGTAGATGATACCAAAACCTGCAGTAGGGTAAATGCCCAGGAAGATATAGCTAACATGAGAAGAGAACTAGTGAAGCTTGATGAATGATCAAAAATTTGGCAGCTGAGATTTAATGCTAAAAAATGCAGGGTCATGCAACTGGTCTGCAAAAATCCAAAGGAGCAGTACAGTGTAGGGGGAAAAGTACTTCTGTCCACAAAAGAAGAGCAGGACCTGGGCGAGATTATTTCTGATAATTTTAAAGTGGCTAAACGGGTAGAAAAGGCAATGGCAAAAGCTAGAAGGATGCTTGCGTGCATAGGGAGAGGAATGGCCAGCAGAAGAAAGGAGGTAATAGTGCCCCTGCATAAATTTTTGGTGTGACCTCATTTGCAGTATTGTGTACAATTCTGGAGACCGCACCTTCAAAAGGATATAAACAGGATGGACTAGGTGCAGAGGGTGACTACCAGATTGTCAGTGATCTTTGTCATAATGCACATGAGGACTGACGTAAAGATCTCAATATGTATACTTCGGAAGAAGGACGGGAGAGGGGAGATATGACAGATGTTTAAATGCCTCCATGGCATAAGTGCACAGGAGGAGATCCTCTTTCAAGTGAAAGCAAGCTCTGCAACGAGGGGGCATAGGATGAAGGTGAAAGGGGATGGACTCAGGAGTATTCTGAGGAGATATTTACGGAAAGAGTGGTAGATGCGTGGACTAGTCTCACAGTGGAGGTGGTAGAGAAGAGGACACTATCTGAATTCAAGAAAGCATGGGACCAACACAGAGGATCTTTAGTGGTTGGGGTGGAAGGGCCACAGGACAGGGTGTATGGTTTTTATGTGCTGTCATTTGTATGTGTTTCTAGGGAGTAAGCATGGCATAGACACAGAGTTCATGAAGATATGCTATCAAGATGCAGGAACGCAGCTCCGCATCTCTCTGCAATCTTCTGTCTCAGCCAGAAGGATTTCTTCTTTTTTCTTTCCTCTCACTATGTCAGCCAGTCTCTGTTTAGTGCTAAATGAACACTGCCTCGTGCATGCACAGAAGGAAAACAGACTTCCCCTGGAGATGATTTGGTCAAGGTCACCCAGCACAGAGAGGGCCCTTGACCAAATAGATTCTGATGCTGTGGCCCCTCCACCCCCCCCCCCCACCTTCTTACCAGACCAGTAAAACTTAACTGGTGTTAGGATGTCCAGAGGCATCCTCTTCCTCCTGTCACCATACTTGAAAATCGGGAAGCCTGAGCCCTGCCTCGGGTCAGTCTGTTAAATAAAGGAATCTCTCTCTTATTTGGTACACTAATTCCTAGTGGTGCATTCTGATGTACCGCTAGGGGTCAGGTGCTGAGATTTTTCAAGATAGCGATGCCAAGGATAGGAGCAAGTGAATGACCTCCTGATCTGAAGCGAATGGGGGGGGGGGGGGTTAGGGAGAGCAGTGGGTGGTATCAAAGAGTTCTTGGAAGGGGGAGGGGGCATCCAGGGCCTGTTGACCCACCAGGAGTCTCTGCCATAAAGGGTCATCTCACCTCAGATGACATATTGCTCGTGCTCTAAGCTGGAATCAAGATTCAGGAAACAAACTTAGCACATTTCTTTTTTACGTCAGGGGCAATTAAGGATTTAACTCTGCCCTGTGAGGTGGTTTTACTGCTCTCTTCTTATATGCTACAAACCTTTACTACATTAATAATAACAATACTATAGGAAAATTCAACGTAAACTACTTATTACATTGATCCCATAGACCGTCTCTGATTCTAGCTTTCTCTGGGTCAGTTGTAAGCCCTCTCTCTTTGAGATACACGTGCCGGTTCTTTTTCTCTGAGAAACACAAGCATACACTGTTTGTGATTGTTGGAGGACTCTCTCTCTCACTTTCCTTAAGAAACACACAGACATAGGGCATGTTTATAAGCAGTGTTACCTGTCAATGCGGCAGACAGTGCAGGCTATCTGGGTGTGTTAATAGATGTTGTTGTTAAGTGCCGTCGAGTCGGAGTGACTCATGGCGACCCTCTGGATAGCTATCCTAAATTGTGTTCGGTCTTCAGTCAGGCGGCTCATTGTTGACAGACTGGTACCCGTAGCTGCTGTTATTGTATCGATCCATCTCATTGCTGGTCTTCCTCTTTTGCATAGAGGAAGCATGATGTCTTTCTCTAATGATCTCTTTCTTCACATGATGTGTCCAAAGTATGGAAGTCGAAGTTTTGGGACATGTTTACTAAACTGCAGTAACGTAGCAGCGGCTACGTTAAGGCGCATTATGTAACTTTAATACGCGTTAACATAACGTTAATGCACCTAGTGTTTCTCAGAGAAAAAGAAAGTGCACGTGTATCTCAAAAAGAGAGGGTTTATATATGACCCAGAGAAAGCTAGAATCAGAGACAGTCTATGGGATCAATGTAATAAGCAGTTTACGTTGAATTTTCCTATAGTATTGTTATTATTATACCTTAATGTTCCCAGCCGCGGTGAGTCCTGCAGAGGGCGGAGAGAAGGGATCAATGGGCGGGGAGTGGGCAGGGAGAGGCCCCTTCCACACTAACGCAGGGAAATGAAGGGCTGAATCCTAACGCAACTGAAAATCTGGCGTTAGCACACATTTGCAAGAGAGAGAAACCATTTAAGTATCAGCAATGTACAGCATAGGCAGGGAGCCCAAGAAAGGTGATAGTAGTGCTCCATTTGTAGCAACAGCATAGTGCCCAGGTATGAAAGGCCACTATGGTGATGGCGCAAATGGGGCATAGGGGCTGCAGGGGGGACGTGCAGTAGGGGCTACTGTGGCACAGGGTGGACTAGGCGGTTGCCGAGCTGGCACATAGGAACGCAGAAAATGGAAACCAGCAAGACAGTAACGGACCAGGGTCAGACATTCCCATGAGTCTGTGTCCCAGTGTCCCATCCAGGAGACATTACCCAGCAGGTACCCCAAGGGGCAAATAACATTGATAGGCGGTGCCAGGGGAAGTGTGGACACCTATGTAGGCACCCCTACCCCAGAACCCACACCTTGGCAGCCGCCTACCTGCCCGCTGGATGGCCTGGGATGGCGCACCACCAGCACCGATAGCATAAGGTCATGGTGGCATGGCAGAGGGGGTGGGTGATTGTGCTGGAGGGAGCAGTGGCACTCGCCTGCAGTGGACGTAGGCCATGCTCTGTACCAGTACATTGTGCAGTGCAATAGAAGAGGTCTGGCCGAGGAACATAAGGGTAGCCCCAGGGACCACTATGCTGCTGTGGCAACAGTGTGGTGCAGCAGACTCAGCCAGCATGTCCAAGAGCAGAGTGTCAAAGGTTCAGGTCCCATCTGTGGATCCTGCAGAGCATCTCTCCATAGTTTTAGCCTACAATGCAGCCATAACAACAACATGGGCATACCCCAACGCAGCGGTACACAGGGGTACGGACACCGACTCACTATCCACAGCTTCATGGAGTGTCAGGCTGTTGGCCCCAGCACAGAGCTGCAGTTATCACCAGAGCACTACTACTACCCCCTGCACAGATCAGCAATGTCGGCACTGTGATCAGGACCAGTGCGGCGGGTAGGGTAACATAGAAATATCATGACAGAAAAAGAGCCTATCAAGTCTGTCCTTCCATATCAACAACTACAACAGTCTCCTTTTTACCTTTAGAGATCCTCTGTGTTTGTCCCATGCTTTTTTGAATTCAGATACTGTCCTCATCTCTACAACCTCCACTGGGAGACTATTCCACAGATCCACTGCTCTTTCTGTAAAGAAATATTTCCGCATATCACTCCTGAATCTATACCCCTATGTCCCCTCATAGCAGAACTTGCTTTCAATTGAAAGAGGCTCTCCCCCTGTACATTTACGCCATGGAGGTATTTAAACATCTCAATCATATCACCTCTATCCCGCCTTTCCTCTAAGGTATACATATTAAGATCCTTCAGTCTGTCCTCATATGCTTTATAATGAAGACCACTAATCATTTTAGTAGCCACCCTCTGCACCGACTCCATCCTGTTCACATCCTTTTGAAGGTGCGGTCTCCAGAATTGCACACTATACTCCAAATGAGGTTGCACCAAAGACTTATACAGAGGCACTATCACCTCTTTTTTTCTGCTAGCCATTCCTCTCCGTGTGCACCCTAGCATCCTTCTAGCTTTTCCCGTTGCCTTTTCTACCTGTTTAGCTACCTTGAGATCATCAGACACAACCACGCCTATGTCCTTCTCTTCTTTGGTGGACAAAAGTACTTCACTCCCTATACTATATTGCTCTCTTGGATTGCTGCAGAACAAATGCATAACCTTACATTTTTTAACATTAAATCCCAGCTGCCAGATTCTAGACCATTCTTCAAGCTCAGCTATATCCCTCCTCATGTTATCTACACCTTCCTGGGTGTCTACTCTATTGCAGATTTTGGTATCATCCGCAAAGAGGCAAACCTAACCCGACAGCTCTTCCGCTATATCACTAACAAAGATGTTAAAAAGAATCGGACCAAGGACAGATCCCTGGGGCACACCACTGGTAATATACTTCTCCTCAGAATCAGCTCCATTTACTTGTACTCTTTGTCGCCTCCCACCCAACCAATTTCTAACCCAAGCAGTAACTTTAGGGTACATCCCTAGGGTGCTCAGTTTGTTTATAAGTCGCCTGTGAGGAACGGTGTCAAAGGCTTTACTGAAATCTGAATACACCACATCTAGGGCTCTCCCTCGGTCCAACTCTCTGGTCACCCAGTCAAAGAAATCAATCAGATTTGTCTGACAAGACCTGCCTCTGGTGAATCCATGCTGTCTCAGATCCTGTAATCCGATGGACTCCAGAAACCTCACTATTTTCTCATTCAGCAGAGTTTCCAATAATTTATTTGCCACCGAAGTTAAACTAACCGGCCTGTAGTTTTCAACCTCGTCCTTACTTCCGCTTTTGTGTAAAGGCACCATATGAGCCTCTCTCCAGTCCTTTGGCACCACTCCTGACTCCAACGAGGCATTGAAAAGGTCAGTCAGTGGAGCTGCTAGAACGTCCCCAAGTTCCCTCAGTATTCTAGGGTGTATCCCATCCAGTCCCATTGCTTTGTCTACTTTAAGTTGAGCTAGTGTCTCATGAACACAGTCTTCTGAAAATTGTTCAAGATGTCCCTCGATTCTGTTCCTGTTTGTGGGTGTTTTCTGAGGTCCTGCACCTGGTTCTTCATCTGTGAACACAGAACAGAAATATTTGTTAAGCAATTCCGCTTTATCCTTATCAGCGTCTACATATTCCTCCCCTGCACCCTTGAGTCTGACAATACCACTTTTGCCCTTCCTCTTCTTACTAATATATCTGAAAAATGTCTTATACCCCCATTTTATTGCATTGGCTATTTCCTCCTCCTTTTGAATCTTTGCCTTCCTGACTACTTTGCTAGCTTCTCTAAGTTTTTCCAAATACAGATGCCTGTCTTCCTCTGTCTGTGATCTCTTGTATTTCATGAAGGCCTCCCTCTTTTTCTTCACTTTTTCAGCTACTTCTTTCGAAAACCATAGTGGTCTCCTTTTTCTTTTACCTTTATTTATCATTTTGACAAAAAGGTTGGTTGCCCTTAAAATATCCCCTTTCAGTTTTGCCCACTGTTTTTCTACATCCCCCAGCTGTTCCCATCCCACTAACAACTCCCTGAGGTATTGGCCCATCTTGGCAAAGTTAGTCTTCCTAAAGTCTAAGATCCTCACCTTTTAATGGATTCTAACAGCCCTAGTACTAATACTGAACCGCACCTTCTGGTGATCACTGGATGCAAAATGATCTCCCACTACAACATCAGAAACACTTTCAGCATTGGTAAGCACCAAGTCCAGTATGGCCCCTTCATGTGTGGGGTCTGTTACCAGTTGCCTGAATAGTTCTCCCTGTAGAGAATCCAGGATCTCCTTACTTCTAGATGATACTGCAGCAGGAATGTGCCAATCAACATCTGGCATATTGAAATCTCCTATGAGTAGCACTTCCCCTTTCATAGCAATGCTGCGTTGTCAACCACCTCCATCTCTGCACAATGCTGAGATAGGTGTGGGAGTGTGTGTATGTCTCTCCATTGTTTTGTGTCTGCCAACACCTCACTGAGCCCACATTGCTCACACTCCTTCCAGCGTTAGCCTGCAAATGTGCATAATGAGGAGCAAGGTATCCTGGGTATGGCCCAGACAGGGCGGATTGGACAGGATGCATCTGCACAGGGTGGAGGGCAATGGCTGGGACACTGTAGTGTTTGACCACCATCTGCATGGACAGGGTGGCCACAGCATGTCACGCTGGGGGGGTCACTCTCACTCTGACCGAGCAGTGACCATGGCATGTCTATGTTCCCACATAGTGCCACACATTATTTGTTTTCAGTGATATCTGTGTGTTCCCGGTTCTGGGGCTCAATTGTAGAGATAGATGCTTGGTGTCTGTGCTTTGCAGCCCACCTCTGGGTGCTTTGAGTTCTTCTGTGAGCATGCACTTTGGACTGGTTAGTGGGTTGTCTGCAGTTTGCCTGTGCATGGTGGGAACACCTTGTAGGATGCTGCAGGTGCAGTCTGACTATGCTGTCTGTTGATGAATAGAAGACCGTGGTGTGGGGCAGTTGAGCCTACCCCAAGCATCACTGCTGGTCTGCAATGGTCACAGGTATGGCACTGGCACAGCAGGGCTGTCATCCACCAGCAGGATTGTGGTTGCTTGTACTATAGCCATTCTGCAGGGTGCAAGCACCTGTCCCACCACATCCTCATCTACGAAAGGGGTGATTGAGGCCCCTTGGGGTATATAGTGCATACCACTTAGACCCATAGTGGCAGTGCTACATAACCCTCATGTGAGTCTACACACCCCACTGCCCTGATAACAGGTACCCATGGCACCCAGATCTTAACACCGGGTACGCACTAATCTAGGTGGTGTCCAGTCCCACAGGGCCACATGTGACTGCAGAACACAGCTGGAACAGATGTACCTTTAGTTGCACTGCTGGGAACACCTGTCACACACTGGTAGTGATGGGGATGTGCAGCAGGACCTATCTCTAGCACCACATGTAGTGTGGATCTAGTGCTGGGCGCCCATCCTATTCCTCAGGGTGCACACAGAACCTGCATATTGGCATGGTCTGTAGCTACTCTGTGCCAGGATCACGCACTGTCAGTCCGTCTTACCACACTGCAGTACCAGAGAGGCGCAGACCCCATTTGGTGGTCAGCTGTGGGCCACTGTTCTGCATGTGCAATGCATCATGGTTGCTGGTGGGGTTGCTCTATCCTGGTGCGCAGGGCGGGCGGTTTGTGCGGTGACCTGCAGTCCTTCTGTACCCGGCCATTGCTATGCAGCAAGCCATAGAGGTATAACCTACTGGTTAGTACACTGACATTCTAGGCAGAGGTCATGGGTTAGATTCCTTGTTGTTCCCTCCTGTCCAAGGCACGTTAAGGCACGTGCCTTCTACTGTGCCTAATAAGGTGCCTTGTACCGTGCCTTATAACGTACGTTACCTGACATGGCTTGCCATAATGATGCCCCGCCCACTCCCTTATATGGGCATCTGTACCTTTACCGCGGAACCTAACGCGAGTGACATTACCACACTTTAGTAAACATACCCCTTTGTCATCTGAGCTTCTAAAGAAAGCTTAGGTTTGATCTCCTCTAGTACTGACTGGTTTGTTCTTCGGGCAGTCCATGGTATACGCAGTATTCGCCGCCAGCACCATAATTCAAAGGCATCAATTTTCTTCCTCTCTATTTTTTTCACTGTCCAGCTTTCTCATCCATATGATGTTATTGAAAATACCATGGCTTGAACAAGTCAAATCTTTGTATGGAGAGAGACATCTCTCCTCTTGAGAATCTTGTCTAGGTCTTTCTGCCAAGAGCAATGCGTCGTCTGATTTCTTGACTGCTTGTTGCTTCTTTATTGATAGTTGATCCAAGTAGGTTAAAGTTGTCCATGATTTCAATTTCTTCTCCTTCAACGATGAACCTGTTGGTTATGCCAGTTGTCATGATCTTTGTCTTCTTTACATTAAGGTGCAGGCCCAATTTGAGACTATGTTCTTTGATCGTGAGAAGCAAATGTTTCAAATCATCTTCACTTTCAACCAGTAATGTGGTATCATCAGCATAGCGAAGGTTGTTGATGAGTCTTCCACCAATCTTCACACCTCTGTTGTCTTCATACAATCCTGCTTCTCTGATGATTTGTTCTGCATATAAACTAAACAGGTAGGGGGAAGGTATGCAGCCTTGTCTTACACCTTTGCTTATTTTAAACCATTCTGTTTCTCCTTGTTCCATTCGAACTGTTGCTTCTTGATCAATGTACAGATTGTGCAAGAGAACGATCAGATGTTCTGGTATACCCATGCTTCTTAATGTGGCCCAGAGTTTCTCATGGTTTACAAAGTCAAAAGCCTTGCTATAGTCGATAAAGCACAAATAAATATCCTTTTGGTATTCTTTAGTGTTTTCAAGGATCCATTTCACATCCGTGATGATGTCTCTCGTTCCTCGCCTTTTCCTGAACCCTGCTTGCACTTCAGGTAACATAAGAACATAAGAGCATAAGATATGCTGGGTCAGACCAAGGTCCATCAAGCCCAGTATCCTGTTTCCAACAGTGGCCAATCTAGGTCATAAGTACCTAGCAGTTTCCCCAAAAGACACAGGTTCCTCAATACTTGTATTGGGTCAAGCAGTGATATCCCGGGTCCCTTTTAATAATGGCTTATCGACCTTTTCTCCAGGAACTTGTCCAAACCTTTTTTAAACCCAGCTACACTAAAAGGTCTTACTACATCCTCCGGTAACAAATTCCAGAGTTTGATTACACATTGAGTGAAAAAATATCTTTTCTTATTTGTCTTGAATAGTTTACCCTGTAGCTTCATTGCATGCCCCCTAGTCTTTTTTATATTCTTATGATGTAAACAATCAATCTACGTTTACCCGTTACACTCCATTCATTAATTTATAGACTTCTATCATATCTCCCCTCAGCCGTCTCTTTTCCAGGTTGAAGAGCCCTAACCTTTTTAGCCTCTCTTCATAGGAGTAGCTTTCCATCCCCTTTACCATTTTGGTGGCTCTTCTCTGTACCTTTTCTAATAACGCTATATCCTTTTTAAGATACGGCGACCAGAGTTGCACACAATATTCAAGGTGCGGTCTCACCATGGAACAATACAGAGGCATTATAATATCCTTTGTTTTAATTTCCACTCCTTTCCTTATGATACCTAGCATTCTATTTGCTCTCTTGGCCGCCGCTGCACACTGGGTGGAGGGTTTTAACATGTTATCCACAATAACTCCTAAATATTTTTCCTGGGTGGTGGTTCTCAATGTGGAACCTTGCATCATGTAACCATAGTTTGGGTTGTTCTTTCCTAGGTGCATAACTTTGCACTTGTCCACGTTAAATTTCATCTGCCATTTAGATGCCCAGTCTTCCAATTTATCAAGATCCTCTTGCAATTTTCCACAATCCTCTTGGGTTTTAACAATATTAAATAGTTTTGTGTCATCTGCAAATTTGATAACCTCACTCATTATTCCCTTTTCGAGGTTATTTATGAATATGTCAATAAGCAGCGGATCCAGCACAGATCACTGGGGTACTCCACTATTCACCTTTCTCCGTTGGGAAAATTGGCCATTTAGCCCTACCCTCTGCTTTCTATCTCTTAACCAGTTCCTGATCCACAATAGTACACTGCCTCCTATCCCATGACTTTTTAGTTTTGCCAAAAGTCTCTGATGAGGGACCTTGTCAAAGGCTTTCTGAAAATCCAGATACACTATATCAACCGACTCACCTTTGTCCACCTGTTTATTCACACCTTCAAAAAAACATAACAGATTAGTAATAGAAGATCTTCCTTGTCTAAAGCCATGCTGGCTGTCTCCCATTAAGCCATGACTATCTACATGTTCAGCAATTTTGTTCTTTATGATGGTTTCTACCATTTTTCCCGTTACTGAGATCAGGCTCACGGGACTGTGTAGTTTCCTGCATCACCCCTGGAACCCTTATTAAAAAAAGGGTGTTACATTTGCAATCCTCCAATTTTCAGGTATTACAGATGATTTTAATGATAGTTCACAGATTACTAATAGCAGGTCTGCAATCTCATGTTATATTTATTTAACATTTCTTACATATTGCCTTTTATGATATCAAGGTGGTTTGTATTGAACAAACTGAAATTATATTCAACAGGGCATTATAACTTGGAAACAACTATTTTACAGGGTACATGGGCAATGGAGGGGTAAGTGTCTTGGCCAATACCACAAGGAGCACCTGTGGGACTAGAAACCCCAGCTCTTCCAGCCCAAGGCTGCTGTCCTCCAGTGGGATTTGAACCCCCAACCTTTTGGCCTGAGGTACCTTGCCCCAACCACTAAGCCACTACTCCACTCAAAGCTTGTTTAACAGCCTTGGATGTATACCATCCAGTCCATGTGATATGCTACTCTTCAGTTTATCAAATAGCTGTAATACGTCTTCCCGGTGTATCGCTATTTTTTTCAATTCTTCCACAGTATCATCTTTTAATACCACTTCAGTCATGGGTAACATCCCTACATCTTCCTCAGTAAAGACCAAAGCAAAGTATTCATTCAGTCTCTCCACTATAACGTTGTCCCCTCTTACTGCCCCTTTTACCCCTCTATCATCTAATGGCCCACAGGTTTTTTGTTACAAAGTCTTTATTATATGTTTTTGCTTCCACAGCAAGTTTCTTCTCAAATTCTCTCTTTGCCTGCCTTATCAATGCCTTGCATCTAACTTGCCAGTGCTTGTGCTGTTTCCAGTTTTTGTCATTTGGTTCTTTTTTCCATTTCCTGAAAGATGCTTTTTTGGCAACATATATTATTCTTCAAATATCTGCATAATAACTGATGAATCTTGTTGACTCTGTCTCTTCCACTTTTGACTAGATTTCTCCATGAAGAAGGAGCTTATCATAGCGTATTGCAACCTGTGTCAGCATCTGTCCGATGTGAAGCATGTCAGCCCCAGGGAGTGTTGTATCCATTTGGCAGCACTGTGGCTCAATGTACACAGTTGGTGTGTATATGAGCAGAGGGTCACATGCAGGTACAACACCAACATGTGCAACCCACAATGATTCTGCCAGCAAGGTTACAAACACCCATCAGCCACACAGACAGGCTTCAGTATCCATAGCTGGATGGAGAGTCAGGCTGATAGCAGTGGCACACTGAGCGGGCGTTAACATCAGAGCAGACAACTAGCTCCTGCACAAGGAGCACACATTAACAATGCTTGAGCTGATATCGGGACCAAGGTGGCAGGCAGGAGTGCCAACCATCCCCATTTTTGCACAGTGCATAGATATAAGTGCGTGTCTAACCATTGTTCTGTGGCTTTCTACATCTCATTGAGCCTCACAGTGCCTAAGCTGTTTCCAGCGTTAGTCTGGAAATGTGCATGATGAGGAGCAAAGTATTGTGGGTATGATCTGAAACAGGGCAGATTGGCCAGGATGTATCTGCATTGGAGGTAGGGTCGATGGCTGAGAAGTTGTAGTGGCCGTCTGCCACATGCATGGACTAGGTGGCCACAGCATATCATGCTGGAAGGGCACTCTAACTCTGACTGAGCAGTGGCCATGGCATGGTATGTATCCACATAGTGCTATACGCTGTCTGGTTCCAGTGATATGGGTGCACAGGACTGTCTGCAGTTGATATGGCTGGAAAACCCAGTAGTGGGCAGCAGGTGCAGTCTGACTGTGTTTCTTGTGGGTGAATGTTAGACACAGGTGCTTGGGATGTGAGGTGTTCCAGGCCTACTTTATGTGGTAAAGATAGGACCAGCAGGAATCTTGTAATAGCCCCATGCAAGTCTAGATATTACCCCCCCCCCCCATGGTATCAGCAGTTTAACACTGGTTATTGACATGCACTGTTCTAGGAGAACGCCTAGCCAACAGAAGCAGATCACATGACCAAATGTGACTGGTGCATATAGCATATCACACTGCAGACAAAACTAGCCACACACTGGTGGAGATGAGAATCAGCAGCAGAGATCATTTCTAGCTCTGCAAGTTCTCGGGACCAGGTGCTGGGCGCCCATCCTCACCCTCAGGGTGATAGCAGAAACTGCTCAGTAGCACCGTTTGTAGCTGCTCTCTGCTTGTATCACATACTGTCAGTGCATCTTACTGAGCTGAGATAATGGATAAGTGCATTCTCCTTTTGGTGATCAGCTGCAGAGTGCTGTTCTGCATGTGCATTGCATCATAGGAACTGCTGGGGCTATTCTATGCCTGCTCACACAGCACACATTTTAGGCAGTGACCTGCAGTCTCTTAGTATCCAACCATCGCTGTATAGAGCTGTGCAGAGGTGTAGGCTACTAGTTAGTACAATGTCTCTATAAGCAGGGGATAGGGGTTTGATTCCTACTTGTCCTTTCTGTGACTGTGCTACTCAGATCATTTTCATGCCTGTAACAGTCAGGGCTCTGCACATTGGTGCTGCCAACCCATCCCACCCTCTCCTCAGTCACCATCTGTCCTTCAGCCCATCTATCTGCCTCTGTTGGCTGTGTACAGTCCTGTCTTCTTGTGCAAGCTGCTACACCGCGACCTACACTGGTCTTTTCTGTATTTTGACTCTTTGCACTCACTTCTCCTGTGCCTGATCTGCACGTCACCGCTCCTACTCTGTCCTCCTGTCGCTGCAAGCATCCTGCTGCATCTGGCTCGGCTCGGGAACACGTCTTCCCCATCCTATGCCACACAGTGACATTGCAGCACTTCGTATTGGCACCACCCTGTGCAGCGGTACAGCTTTTATCTTTATCTTTATTCGGGCCGGGGCGTCAGGGCGGTGTACAATACAAAAAGGATAGAGGCTACTGAAAATAAAGTCAGAAAGGAACGCCATCAATAGACAGGACAGGGAGAGACAGCCAAAAAGATAGAGAACAGAAAGAAGTCCAGAGAGAGAACAAGGTAATGGGGGACGGGGAAGGAACAGGGGCCTCCCACATGCTCATCCACTTTACTGGCTGCCACATAGGGTGCCCACTGGCTGCCACATAGGGTGCCCACTGATATGTTAACTTGTTATATGTAAACCGCCCTTGATCTCTGGAAGGGGCGGTATAAAAGAAATAGTTAAATAAATTAAAATTAAATAAATTAAATGGCAGGTCTATCAGCTCTTACCTGCCCTTCCTTCCATCCCCGTTACATTGACTTTCCTTGGTACTCTATCCGGTGTTAGGGTTACAACCATTTTCGTGCCTGAAGGTGCATGCTTGTCACCTTAAAGCACCTTAAAGCCCTTAAAGTACCTTAAAGCACATTTTGTCACCTTAGAGCACCTTAAAGCATGTTTGTCACCTTAATGTGTGATGTCCTGTTAACATGCGCTAAATGGCCAAGGTGTCCTGTTAACGTGTATTAAACATCCCACAGGGCACTTTACACCGGAATGCCCCTACCCGCCCAACACTTTTTATGGATTACTGCCCTTTATCGCTGCCTTTAACACCTGTTACTTTAGCACGCTTTAGTAAACATACCCCTTAGATTAGAGGCATACAAATATTGCACATGAATATTCATTATAGACATTCCAGAAGCTGGACCTGTTTTTCTGCAATCTCAGGGACCAGATTTAGGAATTTTTACAAATCAGGATTCAGAACTCTTGCCTCTTCTTTCAGATATCCAGTAAAACTGACCACTACCAGGAGTTCATAAAGATGCAGATGGATTATGAGAAACTCTATGAGAAAGGAGGAAAATACACCATCCAAGGGTCAGGCACAACAGCAACCGTTAGCCAGGATCAGAGCTCAGGAGGACAAGTTGCACCTCGATCCAGCAGAAGCCGCCGAGACGTAAGTCTCCAGACTACCTCCATTCCAATCGAAAGTAAAATCACAGAATGTTTGGAGAAAGTGAGCCCAATGGAGCTGGATATGGTACTGGCAAGTGGTCTTGGCACGGTCAGTACGGCCTCCAGGTAAGTGCTGTGCAGTTAAATTAATCATTCTCCTTCCTGATCAAACAACAGGAGAGTCATGAGTCAGCATTACAATGGAGTTATGAGTCAGTAGTGCAGGAAAATCAGCTTGTGTCAGTGGAAATATCTTTGATTCTTCGTGGCTTTTGTGTGCCAGTACCTTTTTATTATCTTTATTGTAATTCTGTATCTTCCTTCTCCTCCTGCTGTTCAAGAAGTCATCTGGTGCAACAGGACCATGTCCTTTATAGATACCATAGATGGTACAGGCAGTGCCTTAGGCCCAACCATCAATATTCTTGTTGTATTTTGTGTTCACAGATTACAGTGAGAGGTCCCAGAGGTCAAGCAGAATAGCACAAAAGGGCTTTTGGTGTAGATGGGTTCAGTCCATCAACATAGTTCCTCTTAGTTTTGGTGTAGATGGGTTCAGTCCAAAACATATATCACAAAACCTTCGGATTAACCATAGCAAAACTGACGTTCTTTTCGTCACGAGGAACCGTAAGTTCATACCTCCCCCATCACTACTCGTCAACAACGTAGAGTTGAAATCAAAAGCTACAATCCGTTATCTCGGCATCACATTGGACCAGCACCTGGATTTGACAACACATGTGAAGAATGTCACAAAGACTATATATCATAAGATCAAAACGTTACGTCACCTCCGCCCCCTACTAGATCCCACCGACTTCCGAACAACCTTCCAGGCATTAGTCCTCCCACACCTGGATTTTGCCAACATCATCCTCCATGGTCTCCCTCAATCAACTTTAAATCCGCTCCGCCTAGCTATGAATACAGCTGCTAGAGTCCTCTCCGGCTCGTCAAGATACGACCATATAACACCCATCATGAAAGATCTGCATTGGTTACCTTTACATGCCAGAATCCAGTATAAGTCTTTATTCCTTACTTTCAAGGCCCTAAATAACCACCCCCCTACGCCAATCAGCAAGCTTATTCACGCCACCCTGGAAAATAGAAAAAGGAGATCCACTTCAATGAACACCTTAATAGTCCCTAAAATGATAACGAAGTGCACTAAGGCCACCTCCAACAGGGCCTTCTCCTTATTTGCTCCTTTAAACTGGAATGCGCTTCCCCACGAAATCCGTGCTATCAAAAGCCTAATCCTATTCAGAAAAGCATTGAAATACCATTTGTTCACAAAATGCTACCCAGAAGACAACCTAGACATTAGCAAAACCAGCACCTCAATACAACCAGAAAAGGGCTAGTTAGTCAACCTTCTCTCTAGTCCTATGGCGAACCACCCGAAAAGCACATGCAATATCCAAACGAGTTTATAATATTGTATATAGCATTAATTTAACCTGTACATAGTTCTCCCGGTTGTCCCTTGTTGAATTTCCCTGTTCATTGTAAACTCAATGTTACTTGTATGCATTGTAGTATGTTCTTGTTTAATGTACACCGCACTGATTGTAATAGCGCGGTATAAAAGAAATGTTAAATAAATAAATAAATAAATAAACATAGGCAGTATTCAGTCCCCATGACCCAAGAAGCTAGAGCAGATGCTGGAGGTTGTCATGAAGAAGTCCCTTCAGAGCCTATGGAGGTAGGGCAAGATGAGGATTTGCTTTCAGAAACTGACAGGCAGTCTGAGCACATGGCTCAGTGTTTACAAAGAAGAAGTAAACAAGGAGAGTCACGAACTGGAAAGACACGCCCCTGCTGTGACGTATTCCCTAGCTCGGAAGGTAATGAGTTTCACCTGTTTCAGGGCAGGGCACAGTTAAGCCCTGAGAGTTACAATGATAAGAAGTGGTCATTAGCTTGGACCAAGGCAGCAGCAGAGAGCCAGAGGGAGGAGAACCAGAGAGGAAGCCAGCACAAGAGCACGCTGACTAAAAGGAGTCAAGGAGGAGTGAGAACCAAGGGAGCCATATTCCTGAGGCCAGAAGGAAGCAACCCAGGACAGGTGTTGTCTGGTAAAGGCAGGAGAGAGAAGAATCTTCCTGAGAGGCAGGCTTGGCAAAGCTCTTACGCTCCGAGGAGAGAAACAGGCTGGCTGCAGAATACTGGTATATCTGAGGGGAAAGTTAATAGGCTGAGAGGCAAGCAAACACCAGCTGTGTTTGAGAACCAGTCTAACCCTGCAGAGTGGAGAGTTCCTTCCCTTTCAAAGCCAGAAGGTAGGCTTAATAATTCATATAAGTTTGAACCTAACTATAAAGCAGTTCCCTATAGTTACCAGAAAGCAACAAACTCCCTGAATAAGAACTACAGCATGTATGGTAGTTTACAACCCTGCTCCGGAGAGTGTTATAGAGAGAACCCACGTGAGGTCAGAGAAACCGTTTGCTTCAGGGATCAGGATAGCAGCTTACTGACACACCCTGCTATTCCTGTTGATGAAGAAATGCAGATAGACTCTGACCCTATTGAAATAGTGGATGATAGGATGGACTGTACATTATCTTTGGCTGACCATGTGAATTCCCTATGCTGAACAGTATCTGTGAGAGACGGTAAAAGCAGGAGAAGAAAAGGGAACGTTTTCTTTGCTAATTGAAGCAGCTGTGTTTTGTTTTGTATCAAGCACTGCACGTTTTAAGCCGGAAGCTGACAAGGCTAACTTACCTGAGTTCATGTATAATTTCCTCAAGCCAATTGTATGGCATATGTTTTGTCCTGAGTTATTCACTTGCATTTAATCCACCGGGAAGGGGAAAATAAATTCTTGTCATTGCCTGAAACTACTCGACTGCAACTCATCTGTGCTCAAAGGGTGAAGGGACTCACATTCCCAGAAGGCCTTGCAAAGTGAATTTTGTGATAATCTCAGATTCTGGAAGGCAGAAAAAAATCACTAAATCTTCTGTGAAAGAGGGGTTGTCATGCTTTGTTTATGTTAAGTCCTTAAGACCACCCCCAACCTGGAGCTCTCAAATATCAGCACAGGCAGTCAAAGGTTCAACTGAAAGAGCTAACAATGGTTAGAGGGGCAGACTTGTCGGGATCTCCAACCAAGCTCAAAAACTATGAACAGGATCCATTCATTTCCACACTTGCTCTGAACTTAAAGTACATCACTCTCACCCAGTGGCAGCACGAGGCAGACCCTCCATGCTGCCCCTTCCCCCCTGTGCTGAAGCACTGCGTTGGGCCTTAAAAAGCCCAGGCACATGCGTGTTCATGGCCTGCCTCTCTTGCTCCCCCCTCCCCCTCCAATGCAACTTTCTCAGACGGCAGGCAGGAGCAGCAGAAAGGAACTGCATACACTTGCACGGGTGTTTTAAAGCTTTCCATGGGGCTGAAGCAGCAGTTCAGCTATCGCTTCCAGGGGATTGGGGTAGTAATGCCACCCACCAGGGTCAACAACCCTAAGCAACCACCTAGGTTCACCTAGCAGACAGGCCGGCTCTGCTCTCACTCATCCTAGGAAAGCCTCTTCAAAGTCCATCTTCTCCAGGTTGCACAGCATGAAAGACTAGTTCATCTGGTCAAAAGCTTTTTTCACATCTACAGACAACAGGTCAGGATCAGCTCTCTTCCCAGCCACACATATCAAATTCAGTATTTTGCAAATATTGTCACCTGCCTTCCTCCCAGGCATAAACCCAGCTTAGGCCCCATGCATCGGGGTCAAGATTACCATAAGAACATAAGAGATGCCATACTGGGCCAGACCAAGGTCCATCAAGCCCAGTATCCTGTTTCCAACAGTGGCCAATCTAGGTAGATAAGTAACTAGCAGTTTCCCCAAAAGACACAGGTTCCACATTGCTTGTATTGTGGTTAATAGTGGTTTATGGACCTTTCCTTAAGGAACTTGTCCAAACCTTTTTTAAACCCAGCTACACCAACAGCTTTTACTACATCCTCTGATAACAAATTGAATGGAGTGGAACAGGTAAACGTAGATCAATTGTTTACACCATCAAAATATAGAAAAACTAGGGGACATTCAATGAAGCTACAGTGTTACCTTTTTAACACTAATAAGATATTTTTTTTTCACATAATATGTTTATGTATTTATTTATTTAACAGCTTTTGTATACCGTCTTTATCCAAGACGGTTTACATCAAAGAGCATAACAATTACAAAGGAATTGCTTTACATTAAACAGGGACGTGTAACTTGGAGGTAAATGGGGGAGTGAATTATTTACATGTAGAAATAACTTCTTTTTTGTATAGTGATGGTTGATTTATCTTTTCTGGTCTTCTGTGTGGCATGTTAGCGCTTGGTTTATGCTTTGTCATCAAGTCCATAGTATTCCCTGAATAGATACATTTTTACTTGTTTGTTTTTACAAACTGTGAATTAATTTATAGACCTCTATCATATCTCCCCTCAGCCGTCTCTTTTCCAGGTTGAAGAGCCCTAACCTTTTTAGCCTTTCTTCATAGGAGTATCCTTCCATCCCCTTTACCATTTTGGTGGTGCTTCTCTGTACCTTTTCTAATAATGCTATATCATAAGAACATAAGATATGCCATACTGGGTCAGACCAAAGTCCATCAAGCCCAGTATTCTGTTTCCAACAGTGGCCAATCTAGGTCATATGTACCTAGCAGTTTCCCCAAAAGACACAGGTTCCACAATGCTTGTACTGGGTCAAGCATTGATATCCTGGGTCCGTTATTAATAATGGTTTATTGACATTTCCTCCAGGAACTTGTCCAAACCTTTTTTAAACCCAGCTACGCTAACAGCCTTTACTATATCCTCCAGTAACAAATTCCAGAGTTTGATAACCGAGGTATCCGGATGCCCAACCCGGCCTGGGCCCAACCCCCCCCCCCCCGCCACCAACCCAGCAGAACCCTCCCCCCGCCACCTCCCCCCCTCCCCCACTGACAAAGCACACAGACATCAGGTATTGGTGAAAAAATCGCTTGGTCGCAGCTTTTATTAACGGTAAGAACACCGGCCCAACATGGGCCAACTCAGCAATCAGAACAATAACTGAATACCCTACCCGTCATCCGGATGGTGCCCCCCACCAGCCATTTGTAGCAAAGTGGAGCACCATCCAACCCCCCCCCCCCCCCCCGTTACCCCCTCGCGCCCGCCTAGCCGTTATAGCAAAGGCCGGCTGAAGGGGTTGCCTATTTTCCGGGTAGAGACCCCAGCCGGGACGTCTCCCCTAACCTAAAGAGCCGTGCCGTTCACATGGAAAGCGGCATCAAGCTGAACTGAGCCGCTGGGTCAACGAGCACCAGCTCGCCACCCCGCTCGCCCGACCCAGACAGCGCCACCCCCCCCCCCCCCACCAGCTGCAACAAACTCCATCTCTCCCCCCCCCCGGCCGAAACAAGGGAGGGAAACCTTTTCTCAGCGCGAGCAAGGAGGAAGAGAGAGATCGCTGGCCAGCGATCCCTCCTTGCTTGCGCTGCCCGCCCCCGTGACCGCCTACGCGGACCAATCGCCGGGCTCCACGAGGACAGCGTGGAGCCCGGCGCGCGTACATGCCTGTCATCACCCCCCCCCCCCCCAGCGGTAAGAGGCCTGCCTCGAGGTCGGGCCCCGGGAACCCGGTTACCAGGCCGGCCGCGGGACCGGGGCCCGGCGGCACAGCCGGTCATAACCGAGGTATCCGGATGCCCAACCCGGCCTGGGCCCACCCCCCCCCCCCCCGCCACCAACCCAGCAGAACCCTTCCCCCGCCACCTCCCCCCCCCCTCCCCCACTGACAAAGCACACAGACATCAGGTATTGGTGCAAAAATCGCTTGGTCGCAGCTTTTATTAACGGTAAGAACACCGGCCCAACATGGGCCAACTCAGCAAGCAGAACAATAACTGAATACTCCACCCGTCATCCGGATGGTGCCCCCCACCAGCCATTTGTAGCAAAGTGGAGCACCATCCAACCCACCCCCCCCCCCCGTTACCCCCTCACGCCCGCCTAGCCGTTATAGCAAAGACCGGCTGAAGGGGTTGCCTATTTTCCGGGTAGAGACCCCAGCCGGGACGTCTCCCCCAACCTAAAGAGCCATGCCGTTCACATGGAAAGCGGCATCAAGCTGAACTGAGCCGCCGGGTCAACGAGCACCAGCTCGCCACCCCGCCACCGGTGCTAGGTAGCTCGCTATCCTAGCACCGCCCCCACCACCGAAAGCTGCGACCAGCACCAAGACTCCAATGCCCCCTGCCAGTCATTCAAGAGTAAGTCCTGCCCCACCGGGGCAAGGTGAACCCCATCCAGCCGGTACAGACCAGCGCAAGCGACGTCTGCCCAAGGGTGCCGAACTTGGAGCCCACCCGTCTGCTGCACCCAGCGCCCAATCTGACGGTTGAGCTTGCACAAACCCCTCGACCAACGCCGCCGGGTCCAGCAAGCAGGGTGAGGAATAATGTCCGACCAGATAATGGCCACCCCAGGGAGGACCTCCCGCAACCGGGCAATGTCGCTCTGAACAGTCATGATGAGTTGCCGGCAAGCCCAGCCGGCAACATCATTGCCCCCCAGGTGGAGCAGCAGCCCGACTGGCCGCTGCCGCCGTCCAAGTTCCGCATGAACATGATCCAGGAGCTGTCCCCAGTGCATGCCGCGGTGGCCCATCCAACACAGCCGCACTCCCGCCATGGCGAGACCAAGGTGAGCACCCAACGGCCGAACTGCCGCGCGACGCTCCGCCCAGTAGACGAAGGAGTGCCCGATGATCCACCAGTCCCCGGCGGACACACCACCTGAAAGCAGAAAAGAGCGGACTGCCACCAGCAAGCAATTCTGCAACAGGAAGAAAATTATTAGTACCCCCAGGCCCCCCCCTGCACCGCACCGTAGGCAGACCGCCACCCAGGCACCGCACGGCACTATGCCGCAACACCAGAAGCTTATGGGCGAACATACCCAGCATAAGCCACCGAACGCCATCTGCCAATGCGCTGAATAACCCGCGTGTCCAGGCCCGCTGCCGCCGCACTAGTAGCCACCCCAATCTGGAACGAGTGCGAAGCGTAACTCCGCTCGGCGCAACCCAAGGCACGCAAAACCAAGCGTAGCACAGCCGTAAACTGAAACTGAGTCACCGGCTTGCCGTCCGCGTGAATGAAGAATTGGCCACGTGCCCCCGGTCGCTGCTGCACGTACGCACACAGAGCCCGAACGGGACAGGACAACAAGGGGGAAATGGCACATAGCAGGACCCAGCCCCCCTTTCCGGACTGATCCGTCTTGGACCGCAGTAAGAAAATCTGGACACGCTCGGGATCCACCCGGACGTGCCCAACTTCAAGCCCACCAAAAGCCCCTCGTCTCGCAGACCGAGGGACAAGCTCGGACACCCAAAAGGTGCCGAAAAAAGCCGTAGTAAACAGCGCATGAAACAACACTGCCTCGAAACCAGAGGCCGCCACCCGCGGTAAAACCTCACAAATCTGCAACAAAAGCTCGTGAGATATCGGGAGCCGCCAATCCCGCGACCCCGGCTGCACGCGAGCCCAGCCAGCGAGCAATCGCCCAACTAAAAAGGAGACACGCGGGTTCCCCCAACCCACAGCCTTACAAAAGAAAGAGAATCCCGCCAACGCTCCAGTGACCGCCGACTGAGCCCAGCCCTCCTTCCTCGCCCATAACACGAAACGGCCGACCAGGCCGTCAGGCACCGCCCCCCCAGACCAACCCTGCGCGCTCAAAAAAACACTCACCTGAAAGTAGCCCCGCCGATACGTCGCCCAGGTACTACGAGCCACCGATGCTGCCAGCAGAACCATTAAGTCGGGGTCCCAATCTTCCAGAGATGCTCCGGAACCCGTGAGGGCAGCTCGTCCGCCCGAGGAGCCAGCCGCCGGAACTGCGCCCACTGAAAACAGGATAAAGCATCAGCAATGGAATTCTGGGAGCCCGGCACATGCCGTGCTCAAGCGGTGACGTTCAGGCGCAAGCAGGCCAACACAAACACCCTCATCAAGGAAGCTACCCTGGGGCACTGGGGCGCGTGACGGTTAATGATCTCAACAACTGCAGCATTATCGCACCAGAAGACAACCCGCCGATCCCGCAACCGGTCCGGCCACACCCACAAAGTAACCACGATTGGGAAAAGCTCCAAGAAGGTGATATTCCGGGTCAAGCCGGTGCGCACCCAATCCGCAGGCCAAGGCTCCACACACCAGGCACCGTGGCAAAAGGCCCCAAAACCAGAACCGCCCGCCGCGTCGGTAAACAACTGCAGGTCAAGATTCGAGAGCTCAGGCAAATGAAGGACGGAGCACCCATCGAAGCTAGCCAGAAACGCGTCACATACCCGCAGATCCGCCCGCATCCCCGCGGACACCCTGATCCGATGGTGGGGCAGCCGCAGCCCCGCCATTGCCAAGGATAAACGCCGCGTAAAGGGGCGCCCCATGGGAAGGACACGGCAAGCAAAGTTGAGATGCCCGACCAACGACTGAAGGACACGGAGGGAAGTCTTAGAAGTGGAACCAACTGAGGCCACCAGCTCCCGGAGGCGACGGATCTTTTGCGCCGGCAAGCGCACGACCATAGCAACCGTGTCAATCTCAATGCCGAGAAAGGTGAGACAAGTAACCGGCCCGACCGTTTTATCAGCCGCAACGGGAATGCCGAAGGCAGCAGCCACGCGCAGAAAAGTGCTCAAGAGAGTGGGACAGGTGGGGGTCCGCTCCGGCCCGACAAACAGAAAATCATCAAGATAGTGCACTAGGGATGCGACCCCCGACTGCCGTTCCACAACCCAATGCAAGAATGTACTGAAGGCCTCGAAATAAGCACAAGAGATTGCACAGCCCATGGGCATGCACATATCGAAATAGTACCGTGCCTCGAAGCGAAAACCAAGCAACGGGAAAGCCGAGGGATGTACCGGCAACAGACGGAAAGCCGATTCGATGTCTACTTTGGCGAGAAGGGCACCAGGCCCGCATTGACGGACCAGGGAGACGGCGGCATCGAAAGAGGAGTAATGGACCATGCAGAGCTCGCGGGGTATGTGGTCATTGACCGAATCGCCCGGAGGGCAAGAGAGGTTGTGTATCAACCGGAACTTGCCCGGCTCCTTCTTGGGAACCACCCCCAACGGCGAGACCATAAACAGGGAAAAGGGGGGTACCAGGAAGGGGCCCGCGACACGGCCCAGTGCACACTCCTCCTGGTTTTGCTTTGTCATTAAGACATTTGAAACAGGAGGACAATCCTGACGATTTTATTGAGGCATTTGAACGCATAGCTGGAAACCTTAAATGGCCTGCAGAGCAATGGGCAATGAGATTTGCCATGACCTTAAGTGGTGAAGCTCTGTCTGCTTTCAAGGCCATGCCCACTAGCCTTGCTAATGATTACCAGGAAATCAAGAAAGCTGTGAAGGATCGGCTTGGTCTTACACCAAGACACTATAAGAGATTATTCAGGGGAGCACAAATGCTGGAAAATGAAACGCCGAGAGCATTATGCCAAAGACTTAAAAGTCTGGCGTATAAGTGGTTAGACCCAGATGGTAGAACATTAGAATCCCTCATAGATGAGATTATTCTAGAGCAATTCCTGATAGCGATACCCCCAGAAATGAAAACCTTTCTAGCACTACAAAATTGCTCTAACACTGAGGAGGCAGCTAAACTGGCCGAAGTATTTAGGGAAGCCAAACAAGCAGATACCTCCAAAATAAGCCTCTTAAAAGTGGCAGGTGTGAAAGAGATGGATGAGTGTAAGAAGGATGAAAGAGTCAAAGCATATAGGTATAACTCTGGAAAAGATGTGCTGGCTAGGAACACAAGGAAGTGTTATAAATGTGGAAAACCCGGACACCTTATGAAAGAATGTGGAGTGAGGACAGTCCTGGTAATAGGGGCAGAAAAACAGATCCCTAAGGGTATATTCTTACAGGTCCAAGTAGATGGAATAGACACCCTAGCTCTACTTGATTCCGGAGCAGAACAAAGCTTGATTGCCCAAGAATTTTGGGAAACCATGAGACAGTCTCGCCCTGTAGCTCCAAAACAAGTACAAGTAAAATGTGTACATGGTACGCAGCTTCCCTACCCCCTACACCAAGTTTGTGTTAAAGGACTAGGGATAGAGAGAAAAATACAGGTGGCAGTAGTTCCCGGGCTACCGCAAAACCTAATCTTAGGACGTGACTGGCCTTCTTTTCAAGGTGGATTAAGACAGGGGATATGTATGAAGACAGGGTTGGTCTCTACCCGATCCCAAGCTACTGCAGCTGAAACCCGAGAATCCCCAATAGGAGAGGTAGAAAAACCGGAGGAAGAGGGTGTTAAGGAGGTTCCTGAAGAGAAGATAGAGGCAGAAGAGGCAGATACACTTCCCAACCATGACGATTTGGTTCAAAGCCCGGTTGAGGGAGGGAAGAAAGCCAAATCTAAAAAACGCCATGAGAGGAATAAGAGAACCCAGGGAAGAAGGGAACTAGAAGCGGGGGAGGGGTTGCCATGGGTACCCGCCGCCCTAGTCCAAAAATTCCCATCTTTCCCGATGGAGCAGAAAGCGGATGCAGCACTCAAAAGAGCTTTTGAGTGGGCCCAGAAAGATAGAAATGTGTTACCCCGATTCTTCTTAGATGAAGATATTCTTTACAGAGAGAGCCTGGATCCCTATACAGGGGCTGTAAGAAAACAACTGGTGGTACCAGTAGCTTTTAAAGCAGTGGTTTTACGTTTAGCGCATGACCATCCAGTGGGTGGACACAAAGGCGTTCAGGGAACGCTGGACCAGATTTTAGCGCGCTTTTATTGGCCGGGGGTGTACCAGGAAACAAAGCGCTATTGTGATTCCTGCCCCGCATGTCAGAGGGTTTCCATAGCAAAACCCAAGGCCGTGCCTATGGTACCATTGCCAACCATAGCGACACCTATCAGACGCATGGGAATGGACATTGTAGGCCCATTGATAAAAACACCTAGGGGTTTCCAATACCTTTTGGTTATTGTAGACCATGCGACCCGGTTCCCATGGGCCATTCCCCTCAGAAATATTTCGGCCAAGATTATAGCGCAGGAACTGGTAAAATTGTTTTGCGAGGTGGGGTTTCCCCAGGAAATCTTGACGGATCAAGGTAGTAACTTTGTTTCAAGATATCTCGCGAGGGTTTGGGAGGCGTTTTGTATACGCCACATAAAAACGTCGGCATACCATCCCCAAACCAATGGGTTGGTGGAGCGCACCAACCAATCAATTAAGCACTTATTACGAAGGGGATTAAGGAGTGGGGAAATGGTGGAATGGGACACACTGCTCCCATTTGTAATGTATGCTTGCCGGGAACGTGTTCAAACCTCCTTAGGAGTATCTCCGTTCGAGCTTTTATTTGGTAGGACCCCAAGGGGAATACTTGATATTCTACAGGATGAATGGGTGGAACCTAAGGTACCAGAGATAGGGATTCCACAGTTTTTAAAAGAGCTGAGGACGCGCCTGAGAAAAACATCCCAGGCCTCAGTAAAAAATTTGAGTCGTAGTAAACAACGACAAAAGCAGTATTATGATAGGGGCACACAGGCCAGAGAGCTGGCAGTGGGAGACAAAGTCCTTATACAAGTGGCGGATCCAGGGCCAAAATTTGAATCTCGCTGGAAAGGACCAGGCATAGTAGTAAAGAAAGTGGGATTTGTGTCATACCTTGTTAAGAATGAGAAAGGACGTAGGCAGGTATACCACGTCAATGTGTTGAAGCCATGGAAGGAAAGGGTGGCCACAGCTAATCTGGCCTACCATGAGCAGCATTATAGAACCCCGCAAGGGATTACATGCTGTCCGCCAGAAATTGCGGCAGCAAGTAATATTTTAAGGGGGGGAATGTGTCACAAGGTGGACCTAATGGAGCCTGAGAAAATGCAGATCAGCAGTGATGATCAGGGAAGAGATGACAGTGTAAACAGAAAACTGTCAGATGGTTGCTATAGACAACCAAGGCACACGTGGATAAGGGCTGGGAAGACACACCCAGAGAGCAAGCAAAGGGAGTTTGCATTGCCTGATAGGAATCAGCTGGGTGGAGGTGGAGCCCAAAGACACGGTGATAAAACACGCTCACAAATAGTTAGAGGGGGAGAGGAGGTGAGCCAACAAGGGTCACAGCAAGAGAGACAGCGGCAAGCGCAGCAGAAGCTGTGGAAAGAATGGGACTGGAATGAAAGAGAGAGAGAAAGAGAGTCTGAACTACTGGATCAGCAGGAGAGCCCATAAGAAGGTCTGAGTGAGTCCCGAGACCTGTGTGAAACATTTGGAAGGCAGAAGCCAGATACTGTGTGCATGCGTGGAGAGCATGAGAGACGTAGGAAGTCTTACATACAAGGTAACAGAGCAAGAAGTACTAATAGTGGCTGTTTCCTACCTGAGTGGGTAAAACCCCGAAGCAATAGGAAAAGCCAGTCACAAACAAGCTTTAAAGAAACAGAGAATAACTTTTTCCCTTGTAGTAGAAACCCCAAGAGAAGAGAAGCTCTCTTACCTGAAAAAGCTGGTGATTCTACTAGCAACTTTAAACTCCCCACGTTGGATAAGCTTCCGTCTAGAGCAGTGCAATCTAGGGCAGCTGTATTGCAAAGGCTAGACCCGAGCACGCTCAGAGCCTGCCGTAATTATTCTAGTAACAGAGCCAGGGAAGTTGTTGAATATCCTTGTGGTTACCAGCAGGGGCTGAGCTCCTATGAGCTTCATTCAAAACCCTACGGTAGTTCCCAGAGAAGCATTGATTCAGAGGGACAGAACAACTTCCTGCTTGACGAGGCAAGCCAGCCTTATCCTTATGAGACAGCTGATCTCAGAAACGTGAGTTCAAATGAACCTAAATTAATGGAATATGAGAATGCAGATATACCAGCAGTTCCGGAGCCAATGGAATGTTCACTGTCTGTAATTGACCGTGAGTTTTCTTTAAGGTAAATGCTTGAAGATAACCAGTGCTTAAGAGTCACAAGCTGTGTGCTAACAAAACGTGTCTCTCAGAAAAACCATTATAAGTGAGCTGTGCTGTGGCAGCAAAAAGAAAAGGCTGTTAGGAACAGTGAGGATGTTTAATTCTTTTCTTTTTGTTTGCATTTAAAAGCTGAAGTAAGCTATTTTTGTTCTACCTTTAATTTCTGTTACATGCCCGAAGTGGTCTATTGTTTTGTTTGCCAAAGAGAAAGAAAAACCTCGTGGACGGGGAATAAAGCCCTGAGTTTGGAACTCAAGTGTGTTATGTGCTTTATATAAAGAAGGTACGACTACCACCCTCAGAGGGTCAGGCAAGGCTGCCTGCGATACGTACGGAGCCAGGAGGAGGAATCATCAGGCAATACCTGCCCCCACCGATAGGGCCCCTGGGGGTGCGACAGCCCCCAGACGCTCGCTAAGCGCAAGAAGGCGCGGGTCCAGTTAAGGGTGTTGTGAGAAACCTTACGCATCCTGCCCGCCTTTTCGTCCTCCTTGCGCTTTTTCCTGCTCTCACTGGAGCGCTTCCAACCGTCAAGCAGACGGAAGATGTCGATATATTTTCGACGCTTAATCCGCCGACGCAACTTCCGCGGAACGGACTCCCACAGCTCAGAGCAAGCTATGATGGATGTCCCACCACTCACACCGCCAGCCGCAGACACCTGCACCGAACCATGCGAGGAGGCCGAGGATGACGACGAGGAAGAAGAGGAAGAGGACGCTCGCCTGCAGCGACGAGCCCGCTTGCGCTTACCAGTAGCTTTCCCCACCCCCACGGAGCCCGGAACGGATTCAAGGGCCACCCCCCGCAGCGCCACCAGTATACTCACCACTCCCCCCGGAGGAGGCGACTGGAGCCCCTCCGGTGGACATGCAAGGCGCCGGAGCCACTAGCCCAGTCGTGGAACCCGAAGGGGCCGCACCAGACAGCCTGTCGGAAGAAGCCATGGAGGTTGAAGGCGTCAAATTCCTCGGGACCTGCGAAGAAAAGGAAGAAAAACAAGCAGCCGGGGCCCCAGGGGTACTGGGCGCTGCAGGCGGCCCGGCCCCCCAAACACGAGCCGAAGGCCCCAACCCCATGGCCTCCCACGCCGCAGCACCCCCGGCCGCCCCACGCCCATCACCGAACCAAACCCCCCAGCCACCCCCCCAAGGCCCTAAACCCCCCCACGGGACCGCCCCGAACGCCCAAGGGCCCGATGGACCGAGAAAACCGGGAGGAGGAGGGGAAACCAGGGGGGAGGGGGAAGGGCACCCCTCGCCCAGAGGAGGGGGCGAGACCGGGGGCCAGCCCTCTCCTGTCTCAGGACGCGGGCTGGGCACCAGGGCCCGCGGGGGCCCAGGCCCATCGACGACCGAGCAGCCCGGCACATCACCACCCCCGAGCGCCTCCGGCGTGGAGACCCCACCCGAGACCCCCGCAGGAGGGGCCTGCTCACCCCGGGAGGCGCACGCATCCGCACGCACGGGCACAGGAAGCCCTCCATTGGTCCCCCATCCCCGGGCCCCTCTAGCCCTGCTGCGCCCACGGCTCTGCCGGGAACCGGGCAGGCCACAGGGAGCCAGGGACGCAGCGAGGCCTGCCCTGCCACGGCCCCTGAGCATGGCCCCATGCTGCACAGCTCCCCGCCCTCGAGCAGCGCCCCTCGGCCCCTTGGCCGCACCCCGCACCGAGTCCCGCCGAGCCATCAGGAAAGGAGAGCACAGCCCAGCCAAAACAGCATCCAAAGATTGAAAGTGCTGCTCCGATCCTGGTGCGGGTTATTTTTCTTTTCTTTTTTTTTTTTTTTTTTTAGGTGAAGAAGGGGGGACGCCGAAAAGCACAAGCCTCCCGGCCTGCAAGAATGGCTCGCCCCCCCAAAGCAACAGCCTCAGTAGAGCCGGCCCGGCAAACCCCCACGTGCCCGGCAGCAAACGCGCACGCGGTGCGCTGCCGGACTGTAATTAATTAATTAAATGTTGGTTTTGTCTAGGACCGAGGAGTGTGTACCACAGACCGCCCGGAGGCGAAGCGACAAGGCCGCAGCCCACCGAAGCGCGGCCCAACCCACCCGCACGCGACGAGCAGCTCCCCCACCAACCTTTTCTCAGCGCGAGGAAGGAGGAAGAGAGAGATCGCCGGCCAGCGATCCCTCCTTGCTTGCGCTGCCCGCCCCGGTGACCGCCTACGCGGACCAATCACCGGGCTCCACGAGGACAGCGTGGAGCCCGGCGCGCATACAAGCCTGCCATCACCCCCCCCCCCCCAGCAGTAAGAGGCCTGCCTCGAGGTCGGGCCACGGGAACCCGGTTACCAGGCCGGCCGCGGGACCGGGGCCCGGCGGCACAGCCGGTCATTACATGTTGAGTGAAAAAATATTTTCTTTTATTAGTCTTAAATAGTTTACCCTGCAGCTTCATTGCATGTCCCCTAGTCTTTCTATATTCTGATAACGTAAACAATTGATCTACGTTTACCTGTTCCACTCCATTCATTAATTTATAGACTTCTATCATATCTCCCCTCAGCCGTCTCTTTTCCAGGTTAAAGAGTCCTAACCTTTTTAGCCTTTCTTCATAGGAGTATCCTTCCATCCCCTTTACCATTTTGGTGGCTCTTCTCTGAACCTTTTCTAATAACGCTATATCCTTTTTAAGATACGGTGACCAGAATTGCACACAATATTCAAGGTGCGGTCTCACCATGGAACGATATAGAGGCATTATAATATCTTTTGTTTTATTTTCCATTCCTTTCCTTATGATACCTAGCATTCTATTTGCTCTCTTGGCTGCCGCTGCACACTGGGCCTAGGGTTTTAACATGTTATCCACAATGACGCCTAAATCTTTTTCCTGGGTGGTGGTTCCTAAAGTGGAACCTTGCATCGTGTAACCATAGTTTGGGTTGTTCTTCCCTAGGGGCATAACTTTGCACTTGTCCACATTAAATTTCATCTGCCATTTTGATGCCCAGTCTTCCAATTTATTAAGATACTCTTGTAATTTTCCACAATCCTCTTGAGTTTTAACAACTTTAAATAGTTTTGTGTCATCTGCAAATTTGATAACCTCACTCGTTATTCCACTTTCCAGGTCATTTATGAATATGTCAAAGAGCAGAGGACCCAGCACAGATCCCTGGGGTACACCACTATTCACCTTTCTCCATTGGGAAAATTGGCCATTTAGCCCAACCCTCTGCTTTCTATCTTTTAACCAGTTCCTGATCCACAGTAGTACACTGCCTCCTATCCCATGACTCTTTAGTTTTGCCAAAAGTCTCTCATGAGGGACCTTGTCAAAGGCTTTCTGAAAGACCAGATACACTATATCAACCGACTCACCTTTGTCCACCTGTTTATTCACATCTTCAAAAAAACATAAAAGACTAGTAAGACAAGATCTTCCTTGTCTAAAGCCATGTTGGCTGTCTCCCATTAGGCCATGACTATCTAAATGCTGAGCAATTTTATTCTTTATGATGGTTTCTACCATTTTTCCCGGTACTGGCGTCAGGCTCACCGGTCTGTAGTTTCCCGGATCACCCCTGGAACCCTTTTTAGAAATTGGTGTTACATTGGCGATCCTCCAATCTTCAGGTATTATAGATGATTTTAATGATAGTTCACAGAATACTAATAGCAGGTCTGAAATCTCATATTTCAGTTCTTTCAACACCCTTGGATGTATACCATCTGGCCCAGGTGATTTGCTACTCTTCAGTTTATCTAATAATTGTAATACATCTTCCCGATGTATCGATATTTCCTTCAATTCTTCCGCACCTTTAAATACCACTTCAGTCATGGGTAACATCCCTATATCTTCCTCAGTAAAGACCGAAGCAAAGAATTCATTCAGTCTCTCCGCTATCGCCTTGTCGCCTCTTAGTGCCCCTTTAACCCCTCTATCATCTAATGGACCAACTGACTCTCACAGGTTTTTTGCTGCGAATGTACTTGAAAAAATCTTTATTTTGCGTTTTTGCTTCTTCTGCAAGTTTCTTCTCAAATTCTCCCTTTGCCTGCTATAATAATGCCTTGCATTTGACTTGCCAGTTCTTGTGCTGTCTCCAGGTTTCGTCATTTGGCTCTTTTTCCATTTCCTGAAAGATACTTTTTTGGCAACAACAGCCTCTCTGACCTCACCTTTAAACCATGCTGGCAGTTTTTTTGACTTCCTTCCACTTTTCTTAAAGCGTGGAATAAAGCTGGCTTGGGCTTCCAAGATAGTATTTTTAAACAACACCCAAGCTTGATGTAAGTCTTTAACCTTTGCAACTGCTCCTTTTAGTTTTTTCTTAACTGATTTCCTCTTTTTATCATAGTCTCCCTTTCGAAAGTTAAAAGGTAGTACTGTGGATTTCCTTACTATCCCTCCTCCACTAATTAAATCAAAGGCAATCATGCTATGATCACTATTGCCAAGTGGCCCCAACACCCTTATCTCTTGCACTACATCTGGTGTTCCACTAAGGACTAGGTCTAATATTGCTTCCCCTCTGGTCGGTTCATGAACCAGCTGCTCCAAGAAGCAGTCATTTATTTCATCTAGGAACTTTATCTCCCTAGCATGTCCTGCCATGACACTGACCCAGTCGATACCGGGGTAATTGAAATCACCCATTATTATTACTGCGCTGTAACGTTTGTTAGCTTCCTTGATTTCTTTGAGCATTTCATCATCCATTTGTTCATTCTGGCCAGGCGGTCGATAGTACACCCCCATTGCCATCACCTTCCCCTTTTTACATGGAATTTCTATCCATAGAGATTCTACAGTAAATTTTGTTTCCTGCAAAACTTTAATCCTTTCTGACTCAATGCCCTCTCTAACATAGAGAGCAACCCCTCCACCAATTTGATCAGCTCTATCATTACGATATAGTTTGTACCCAGGTATCACAGTGTCCCACTGGTTGTCCTCCTTCCACCATGTCTCTGATATTCCAATCATATCTAACCTCTCATTTAGTGCTATATATTCTTACTCTCCCATCTTGTTTTTTAGACTTCTAGCATTTGCATACAAGCATTTTAGAGACTGTATTTTATTTATATTAATTTGGCTATTGGTAGACATGGGTAATTTGGGAACTTTAAGCTCTGTCTGCTCCATACTTGAGGGCATTTGGGCTACTTTACTCTTTCTTGGAAGATCTCTGCTTTTGGTAGTATCCTTCAAGGATACATTCTTCCGAACCATGCGCTCTTGGGCGACTGTCGGCTTTCCCCTATTATCTAGTTTAAAAGCTGCTCTATCTCCTTTTTAAAGGTTAATGCCAGCAGCCTGGTTCCATCCCGGTTAAGGTGAAGCCCATCCCTTCGGAAGAGCCCCTCCTTTCCCCAGAATGTTCCCCAGTTCCTAACAAATCCAAAACCCTAATCTCTGCACCATCGTCTCATATTCTTTTTAAGATACAGCGACCAGAATTGCACACAATATTCAATGTGCGGTCGCACCATGGAACGATATAGAGGCATTATAATATCCTTTATTTTATTTTCCATTCCTTTCCTTCTGATACCTAGCATTCTATTTGCTTTCTTGGCCGCCGCTGCACACTGGGCGGAGGGTTTCAACATGTTATCCATGATGACGCCTAAATCGTTTTCCTGGGTGGTGGTTCCTAATGTGGAACCTTGCATCATGTAACCATAGTTTGGGTTGTTCTTTCCTAGGTGCATAACTTTGCACTTGTCTACATTAAATTTCATCTGCCATTTGGCTAGCCAGTCTTCTAATTTAGCAAGGTCCTCTTGCAATATTTCACATTTTTCTTGGGTTTTAATAACTTTAAATAGTTTTGTGTCATCTGCAAATTTGATAACCTCACTCGTTATTCCCTTTTGCATATCATTTATGAAAATGTCAAAAAGCAGCGGACCCAGCACAGATCCCTGGGGTACACCACTATTCACCTTTCTCCATTGGGAAAATTGGCCATTTAGCCCTACCCTCTGCTTTCTATCTTTTAACCAGTTCCTGATCCACAATAGTACACTGCCTCCTATCCAATGACTCTGATGAGGGACCTTGTCAAAGCTTTCTGAAAGTCCAAATACACTATATCAACCGCCTCACCTTTGTCTACCTGTTTATTCACACCTTCAAAAAAACATAACAGATTAGTAAGACAAGATCTTCCTTGTCTAAAGCCATGTTGGATCTCTCCCATTAAACCAGAAGGTTACTGGGTTGCATACAAAGAGGAATTATCAGCAGAAAGAAGGAAGTACAAGTCGCTGGTGAGGCCTCACTTGGAGTATTGTGTTCGGTTTTGGAGATCATATCTCACAAAGAATATAAAAAAATGAAATGGTTCAGAGGAAGACGACCAAAATTATTTGGAGCCTGTGCCAGAAGACATGTGGAAAGAGACTTGAAGGCCTAAATATGCAAACGCTAAAGGAGAGGAGGGACAGAGGAGATATGAAAAACAGTGGGCAAAACTGAAAGGGGGTATTTTAAGGGCAACCAACCTTTTTGTTAAAATGGTAAATAAAGGCAAAAGGAAAAGGAGACCGCTATGGTTTTCGAAGGAAGTAGCTGAAAAAGTGAAGAAAAAGAGGGAGGACTTCATGAAATACAAGCGATCACAGAAAGAGGAAGACAGGCATCTGTAT
Source organism: Ichthyophis bannanicus (assembly GCA_033557465.1). Classification (NCBI taxonomy): domain Eukaryota; kingdom Metazoa; phylum Chordata; class Amphibia; order Gymnophiona; family Ichthyophiidae; genus Ichthyophis; species Ichthyophis bannanicus. The sequence goes on from CM066032.1 coordinate 54,837,675, forward strand.
TTGGCAAAACTTAGAGAAGCTAGCAAAGTAGTCAAGAAGGCAAAGATTCAAAAGGAGGAGGAAATAGGCAATGCAATAAAATGGAGGGATAAGACATTTTTCAGATATATTAGTGAGAAGAGGAAGGGCAAAAGTGGTATTGTCAGACTCAAGGGTGCAGGGGGGGGAATATGTAGAAGCTGATAAGGATAAAGCGGAATTGCTTAACAAATATTTTTGTTCTGTGTTCACAGATGAAGAACCAGGAGCAGGACCTCAGAAAACACCCACAAATAAGAACAGAAGCGAGGGCCATCTTGAACAATTTTCAGAAGACTGTGTTCGTGAGAAACTAGCTCAACTTAAAGTAGACAAAGCGATGGAACCGGATGGGATACACCCTAGAATACTGAGGGAAGTTGGGGACGTTCTAGCAACTCCACTGACTGACCTTTTCAATGCCTCGTTGGAGTCGGGAGTGGTGCCAAAGGACTGGAGAGAGGCTCATGTGGTGCCTTTACACAAAAGCGGAAGTAAGGATGTGGTTGAAAACTACAGGCCGGTTAGTTTAACTTCGGTGGTGAGTAAATTATTGGAAACGCTGCTGAAAGAGAAAATAGTGAGGTTTCTGGAGTCCAGCGGATTACAGGATCCGAGGCAGCATGGATTCACCAGAGGCAGGTCTTGTCAGACAAATCTGATTGATTTCTTTGACTGGGTGACCAGGGAGTTGGACCAAGGGAGAGCTCTAGATGTGGTGTATTTAGATTTCAGTAAAGCCTTTGACACTGTTCCTCACAGGCGACTTATAAACAAACTGAGCACCCTAGGGATGGACCCTAGAGTTACTGCTTGGGTTAGAAATTGGTTGGGTGGGAGGCGACAGAGAGTACAAGTAAATGGAGCTCACTCTGAGGAGAAGGATATTACCAGTGGTGTTCCCCAGGGATCTGTCCTTGGTCCGATTCTTTTCAACATCTTTGTTAGTGATATAGCGGAAGGGCTGTCGGGTAAGGTTTGCCTCTTTGCAGATGATACCAAAATCTGCAATAGAGTAGACACCCAGGAAGGTGTAGATAACATGAGGAAGGATCTAGCTAAGCTTGAAGAATGGTCTAGAATTTGGCAGCTAGGATTTAATGTTAAAAAATGTAAGGTCATGCATTTGGGCTGCAGCAATCCAAGGGAGCAATACAGTATAGGAGGTGAAGTACTTTGTCCACTAAAGAAGAGCGGGACCTAGGCGTGGTTGTGTCTGATGATCTTAAAGTAGCTAAACAGGTAGAAAAGGCGACAGAAAAAGCTAGAAGAATGCTTGGGTGCATACGGAGAGGAATGGCTAGCAGAAAAAAGGAGGTGATAATGCCTCTGTATAAGTCTTTGGTGCGACCTCATTTGGAGTATGGCGTGCAATTCTGGAGACCGCACCTTCAAAAGGATGTGAACAGGATGGAGTCGGTGCAGAGGGTGGCTACTAAAATGATTAATGGGCTTCATTATAAAGCATATGAGGACAGACTTAAGGATCTTAATATGTACACCTTAGAGGAAAGGCGGGATAGAGGTGTTATGATTAAGATGTTTAAATACCTCCGTGGCATAAATGTTCAGGGAGAGAGCCTCTTTCAATTGAAAGCAAGTTCTGCTATGAGGGGACATGGGATGAGGGTGAAGGGAGATAGATTCAGGAGTGATATGTGGAAATATTTCTTTACGGAAAGAGTAGTGGATCCATGGAATAGTCTCCCAGTGGAGGTGGTAGAGATGAGGACAGTAACTGAATTCAAAAAAGCATGGGACCAACACAGAGGATCTCTAAAGGTAAAAAGTGGACTGTTGTAGTTGTTGTTATGGAAGGACAGACTAGATAGGCCATGTGGTCTTTTTCTGTCATCATGTTTCTATTGTCATGATGTAGATCAGTCAGAGGCTATGGAGATAGGTAAATCTGAGGAAAACACATCTGACACTGACAGCTCAGAGCAGCACATGGCCCAGAGTTGCTATAGGCAACGTACACAGATGGCATCACAAGGTGTGAGAGCACGCCCGAATAGCAAGCTAGCTCACAGCTCATTAGATAATGAGGGGCAGCTGGGAGGGGGCGGAGCCCAAGCAAACACCAAGACACACGCAGATAAAATTCACTTACCGGAGGTTAGTGAGGAGAGACCACCAGGGAATTACAGAACAGCTGGTAACTGGAGGACGGGAGGAACTTGGAAACCTGGTAGAACCAGAGCAGCTGAAAGAACCACAAGGAACTGCTTCAGAGAGCAGTGCACAGCTAAACAGGAGCCCAGTGAACTTTGCCACGAAGGGGGCAGAGGAGATGTTCCTGGAACCACGCTTAGGAAAGCCAACCTACCCAGTAACAGGTACAAGGAGGGAGAGAGCTGCTACCCTGAAGGTAGTTTTATGCCCAAAGGGAAGCTGAGAGAGAAAGGCAGTGAAACGCTTTCGTCTTGGCCAGGCTCTGCTGTACCGAGAAACTCCGAGCAGAGAGATTGTGAAGGTAGGCTTATTGCTTCTAATAGAAGAGAAACAGAATATAAAGATTTTTCCTGCACTTACCAAGAGTTATGTGGCTCTCAAAAGAGAAACTCCAGAGAATGTGGTAACTTCCCATTCTACTCTAGCAGTGAGGAGGAGGGGAACTCTCTTAGCCGTAGAGAGAGACTGTTTAAGAATAACGTGAGTTACAATCCAAAAGGAATTTATTCAGAAGAGGAATGTGAAGAAATGTAATGTGATTTATATGAGGAACCTGCTTCTGATAATTGTATGGATTGTACATTTACTGTGTCTGATGAAATCACTTCTTTATGCTGAAGAGGTTTCTGGAAGTTTTTGCTAAAGAAACGAGAGTGAAGAAACTTACTTTGTGTGAAAAGGACTGAATACCTTTTTTGTTCCACTGTAAAGCTGAAGATAAGCAGTATTTTTGTTCCGGTTTTTCCTTTTATTTTGTACCAGACATATGGTCCTTTTGTCCTTTGTTTCCATTGCTTTGAAAATCCGCCCGGGAAGGGGAATAAAAAGTCCTGTCTTAAGCCTTACTACTCGACTACAACTCAATTCTTTCGTTGGCTTGTGGGACCACAACTCCCAGAGGGCACTGCAACGCCTTTTGTACCACTCCCCTTGCTACTTAAGAAGACGCCCCAGTGAAATACCCACGCTTTTAGCCTCTGGGGACCTTCACGGGTGACACTATGCTTCTATGATAGAGACCTTTAAATACTTAAAGGGTATTAATGAACAAACAAACCTTTTCAAAGACTGAGATGTTGTAAAACTAGAGAGCATAACAAGAAGCTGCAAGGGGGTAAACTGAAAGGCAACGTCAGGAAATACTTCTTCACTGAAAGGGTGGTGGATACTTGGCATGCCCTCCCAATGGAAGAGGTGGGGGCAAATACAGTGATAGAATTCAAAATGACATGGGACAGACACTGGGGATCCCTTTATAGCAACAGGATAAAATCAAAATAAATTTAACTCAATTTATCTAGTGGTTAGAGCAACTGCCTCATACCCAAATGATCAAGAGTTTGATTCCCACTGGTACTCCTTGTGACCTTGGGCAGGTCACTTTACGCTCCATTGCCTTGGAAGAAAAGGCTGGCAATCTACTTCCAGCAATACATTGCCAAGAAAACCCAGAGGTATTTGGGTCACTATGAGTTCAACACTGATTTGATGACACACAAATAAAAATCTCAACAAATAGGGGTGACCTGCACAGAGCAGTGGGTACACCCCTAAACAAGGGGAGGGGTGAGCAGCAGGTGTACGTTCAGGGCAGACTAGATGGACCATGCTAGTCTTTATCTGCCATCTTATACTATGTTAGATGATTTTTGGATGGTAGTGCTTTTGTTAGTTTTACCCTGCATAGACTATTGTAATATAGTATCTCCAGGAACAAGCAGGAATGCAGTCTTCACATATGAGTGACCATCACTCATGGAGCCCACACTAGCTTACTACTTGGATAGAACTAAGGATCACAGAAGATCCTCGAAATTATTCAACTTCTTTGATCCTAGTCACCTAGGTCTATCAGTGACAAAATGTACTCTATCTGGGTGATAGCAGATTGCATTTCTTTCGCTTATGCGCAGGCGGGGTTCTCTTTGGAGGGTCACGCAACTGCTCATAATATGTGGGCTATGGCCACCTCCATAATCAATCTACGTTCAGTATCCATTGAGATTGGTCAGGCAGCTACCTCGTCCTCCATTCATACCTTTGCTGCACACTACTGTCTGGACAGAGACTCCCGTCGGGATACTGTCTTTGGCCAAGCTGTATTCCAGCACCTCTTTGGGACTTAAACTCAACTCCTACCCTCTGTCCCGGACATCTACAAGGTACCAAACTATCAGTGAGGGAGTATCAACTCCTGGCATTGAGTCCAACTCATCCAGGGATCACACTGCTCACACACACACACCCTTCCCCCATACCAGTCTATTACCAGGGAGTTAGTAAGTCCCATGAATGAAGACTGCACTTCTACCTGTTCCTGGAGATAGCATAGTTACTCACCTGTAACAGGTGATCTCCAGGAACAGCTGGAATCAGTCTTCACAACCCGCCCTCCTCCCCTAGGAGTTGTAGGGTTATTTTATTTTACTCTTCTTCTCAGCTACAAACTCAGCTGAGAAGAGGAGTTGGGAAGGTGGGAAGGGAGGCACAGTGGAGTGCTCCCAAAGGCTTTCCTATTGGATGCTGGGGAGCATTTCCAAATAGGCTCCATCAGTAACGTTCACCCATATGTGAAGACTGATTCCTTCTGTTCCTGAAGATCATCTTTTACAGGTGAGTAACTACGCCTTATCTTGGTTGGCCCAATACTTTGTTTAAATGTATTTAAAATTATTCAGAATGCTGCTGAACTAGAAATTACAGGCGCTCCTCTGTCTTCCATTTAAAGCTTGTGTTCAGTTCAAATGTTTGCACTTGATTCATAAAATCTTATACAATTAAAGTGGAATTTGAGAAGGGATATCTCGGAAGAATCTAGGAGGGTCCAAGTCACCATGTCCAAAATATCAATTACTTTCTGATCACACCGTCTCTGCCCAAAATGTTTCACGTCTCAACAATCAGTCCTGGAAGTGGGCCTAGCATATAACAAGGCCGGGTACATGCACATTTGCAGGCCGGTTTAGAAATGTGGGCGTCCTCAACATGCACAATTGCAGAAAGGGGTACCTAGATATGCCGACTGAAGCTTTTCAGAATGGGAGCATTCAAACTATGATACATGCATGTCCCAGCAGGCCACTTCAGATTTGTAGATGTGCAGCAGCAGGATAGGACAATGAATGGACTGTGAAGTAACATGCAGGGGTTTTTTGACCCGGCAAAATTTACTGTGGCAATGACAGAACATTTTGCTCTTCTCACTGGAATTGCTGCTGGCATAAAATGAGCCCTTTTTGGCAACTTACTCATGGTCAGGCGCAGATATATTTCACTAAAAAAATATAACCTCACAATGAGCTAGCTGTGCATAAGCATACAATGATGTTAAACCAGCTCCTTTCAAAAATACCAAATAAAGCTGAGAGTAATCTAACAACCAAATTATCTAGTATACCAAATAAATGGAAAAAGGTGGAAAAAGATTTCAGTGATATACAGGAGCCATCATTGAAAGTAGCTTCAATGTAAAATTAAAGCCATAGGCAGGCTTAATCATTACCCCATCATCGTCCATAAAAAAACCTCCTTTTTATTCATATAAACCTGTCCAACAAAATCTTCAATTGACGGTATGTGATATGTATACTAAATAGCTATATCAACAGGGCAAATGCACTATACTTAGCTTGGGTTTTTGAATTCTCTATATTGTTACTTGCTTAGATTCCTTCTCCATTGACGGGTTAGCGGTTCAAACCTATTTCTTTCGTTTGCAATAGCAGGGTGTGGAGAATGTTTTGCATTCGTTTTTCCTGTAAGTTTATGTAGGATGCAGAGAGAGTCCACAGGCTGGCAAGTGTTCATTGATGTCTACTCCCTGATGAAGCGAATAGCGAAACACTGGGGGTTGGAGTGGAGACAGTTGTGTGTATTATCTGCCTTTTGCCCTGTTGATACAGCTATTTACGATACATATCACACACCATGAACTGAATTGAAGATTTGTTGAACAGATTTACATTCAGAAAAAGGAAGTTTTTTATGACCAATGATGTGGTAATGATTAAGTCTGCATATGGCTTTAGTTTTACATTGAAGCCACTTTCAATGATGGTTCCTGTATATCTCTGAGGTCTTCTTCCTCCTTTTTCCATTATTTGGTGTACTACAGTGGTTCTCAAACCCAGTCCTGGGGGTCCACCAGCCAGTCAGGTTTTCAGGATATCCACAATGAATATGCAAATCCCTCTCATGCCTATTCATTGTGGATATCCGGAAAACCCGACTGGCTGGTGGGCCCCCAGGACTGGGTTTAAGAACCACTATGATACCTTGGTTGTTAAACTACTCTCAGCTTTATTTGGTATTTTTGAAAGGAGCTGGTTTAACATCATTTTATGAGCAGCAGATGGGCTTGGGCTGTTCTGAAATCACACCATCCTCACCATACGTCCATCACACCCCCTGGCTACATGGATGTGATCATGATGGCGGCGTCTATAGACTTGCCGTTCTAAAATGGCTGCAGGGATGTCTTTGTGATTTGCACATCTGAATGCCCATTTTTAGGCAGCCAAATCATGACTAGAGCTTCTAAAATGACCCCGAGCCCGATATTCAGTTGGGCAGGTTATGCACTGCTATGGCGCATAGCCATGCCCACCGACCCTTAACTCCAGATATTCAATGCCGGGGTGATATGAGGTCCTGGCATTGAACATCTGGGGATCGCCGCACAAGCAGAAAGTCGCAGTAGCTCACCGGGCAGCAGCGATATTGCATGCTGCCCAATTAGCTCCTGCACCTAAAAGATAGGCAAAGCTTTTCTCGTCTATCTTTTAGGTGCAGGTCGCTAATCAGACAACATGCAATATTGCTGCTGCCCAGTTATCGATCATCTCTGCCTCCTCTCCTCCCCAGAATGCCCCCAACACGCCCCAATGCTAAAAGATTCCAAAGCAGCTATCATCTGGGTGCGTAAGGACCATAAACGGGCATATTCAGTGGCACTAACCATGGTACTGATGTTCAATATCATCTCAGCAGCAGTAAAACGGTTTACAGGGCTGTAAACTGTGAACTGCCCTTCGAATATTTATTTATTTATTTAACAATTCTTTTATACCGCGCTATTAAAATCAGTGCGGTGTACATAGAACAAGAACATACTACAATGCATACAAGTAACATTGAGTTTTACATTGAACAGGGAACTTCAACAATAGGACAATCGGGGGAACTATGTACAGATTAACTTAATGGTATATACAGTAATATAAAAACTCGCCCCTATCTTTTATATGTAGCTGTACAATGCTGTGTAACCTTGTAGTGCTATATAAATGATCAATAGCGCTACAAGGGAGGAGTGGCCTAGTGTTTGGGGCAAGTTACTTCAAGCCAGAAGACCAATGGTTCAAATCCCACTAGAGGACAGCAATCTTGGGCCAGAAGGACTGCGGTTTCTAATCCCACAGGTGCTACTTAGGCCAGCCATTTAACCCTCTGTTGCCTCAGGTACAAAAACAGAGATTGTGAGCCCTTCAGGGACAATGGAAAAAAAAATATATATATACAGTACCTGAATGTACACTGGTTTAACTGGTAGAAAAGTGGTATATAAGCCTAGTTAAATAAATAAATAAATAAATAGTAGTCCCCCATAGTGTAACACTACATTTTCTGCATGTATGGACAGAAACGAACCAATACATCCCCTCTATATGGTCTCAAAGACTTCTTAGTAGTTCCTCCAGTTTCTCTGCTGAGAGAGGTGCATACAGGGACATAAGGATTTTCAGTTAAAGAGAAATGCTCTCATCACATAGATGATCAGAGAAAGATTTCTTACTATTCAGGAACAAATTGAAACATTGTTTTTGTTTTTGTTTAAATGGAAATACTTGAATCATTTTAGTATTTCAATATTTTGTTTTTAGGTTGATGGTTTAAGTTATTAATTTGTTTACACTATTATCAATTTGTCATTGGTATGTTATATTGCTATTAGGTAAGTTTATGTGGCCTGTTTAGTAGTTTTCAATTTTCAAGAAATAAACAGAACAAATGAAATGAAAATTATTGCAGAAAAATAAAGTTCACAAAATCTGCAGGAATTAGTATTTATATTTTTCAAAAAAGTACTTCTATTTAATTATTATTAAATTGATACAGTTGCTCTCATGGTCAGCTGCTCACAAAATATGAAATATGAAAAACGTTTTTTAGCAGGAGCGCAAATGTGTGACACAAAAACTTTCATATGCCAAATAGAACCATTCTCCGGGAACAAGCAGGAAGTCAGTCCTCTCATATGGATGACATCAGAGTTGATGAAGCCCACATGGAAGCATCTCCCCAGCTTTCAAAGAGAGCCTTTGAGAGAAGCACCATGTATGCGTGGTCCCCTTCCCACCCAAGGGTGCCATCTTGCCTCAGTATCCTTTTTTCCATGGAGCCCTTTGGACATTGTCCACTTTTCCCTGGAAAAAGCGTGATTTAGTTAAGATTTTTGTCTGGTTGCATACCAGTTCCTTTCCACCCCCAAGCCAGCTCGCCTTGGCATCACTCCTCGGGTTCGTTCACTCATTTTCTCATTTTTCATCGAGGTGTCCCTTGAACCGGTGTTTGTGCCCTTTCCTAGCCTGAGGCCTCGGACCCCAGCAGGGTGGCGGGGATCCCCCTTTTTCCAATGGTCTCCAGTGGCTTCAAGAAGTGAGACTGGTATGGCAAAATGATGTCTCTCATCGACCTGCACGACTGCTGCCTCCGGTGCCTCAGCCTGCAGCATAACGACTCTGACTGTGAACGCTTCAGAATGATGACCTCAAAGACCCTAAAGAGCTGCCATCAGCAAAAGGAAAAATTTTTCCAGAATTCTGACTCTATGCCAGAGTCTCTGGTGACACCACATTCCAGGACCCTCTCCAATACCTCGGTGCCCTGCGAAGCCCAAGCCTCTTCAGAGTCCTGCGGCCACGGTTCCTCCGAGCGCAAAATCCCCAGAGGTGGAGCGCAAGAAGAAGAAACCCTTGAAGACCATATCTGGGAAGAAGGTGAAATCCCTCCCCAGGTCCCACATATGAGTCTGAGCAGGAGCAGCCATTCAAGCTGCCCTGTAAAGGAGTTGTTGGCACCTGCTGACCAGCCTCAGATCTCCAAGGCCTTCCTCATCAAGAACTCTCCCTTGACAATACCAACACTGTGCCTGAAGCCCTCAGTGCCCACATTGAAGGCTACACAGCCAACTGGTATTCTTTTAACTAGGCTTATATACTGCTTTTCTACCAGTCAAAGCCATGTACATTCAGGCATTGCATGTATTTTTCCCTTGTCCCAAAAGGGCTCACAATCTATGTTTTTGTATCTGTGGCAACAGAGGGTTAAGTGGCTTGCCCAAGGAGCACCTGTGGGACTAGAAACCCCAGTCCTTCTGGCCCAAGGTTGCTGTCCTCTAGTGGGATTTGAACCCCTGCCCTCCAGCCCAAGGTAACTTGCACCAACCCCTAGACCACTCCTCCCTATGGAGGCCAGGATGGTGGTCTTGGAGAGCAGCATATCTATCTGGCCTTGTGACCATGCAGCAGGCGTTTATGTCCAGCTCGTCCGGTTCATCCATCCCGACAATGGGACCTCTTCATCGAGGGCTTTCTAGGATTTTGAGCTGATCCTCAAGTGCTACCAGCCTCAAGAGAGCGCCTGGCTCTGGGTGAGGTCCCGGTCCTATTTCTTAGGACACCGGTCCTCACCAGCGAGCACCCATGGCTCGGACTGCAGATTCTCCGGAGGTCATGGACTGCCCAGAGCGGACCTCGACCGAGATGATCACACGGCAACAGACTCATACTCTGACTTATCCAAATGGGAGACAAAGGTCGAAGACTCCCCAGACATGAGGTGATACCAAGATGTGCCCTTGGACCCATCTCCCCCAATGCCATTCCCCACCTGAGGACATCGCCTTCCTCGATTTCATGCAGGACATTGTCATGGCTCTCACTATCGATACCTAGGCCGAGAAGGACCCAAGCACCGAGGAATTGGAGATACTACAATACAAGGCACCCCCTAAAGAGACCCTTATGGTACCAGTGCCCACGATTTTCAATCACCTACTCCTCTGGATGTGGGAAACATTGGCATCGGTACCAATTGTCAGTAGGCACCTCGACGCCATGTACCGGGTTCGCCGATGGTCATGGAGTCGGCCATGCATTGGCTCAAAAGCAAAAAAACTCATTGATCGGTGTCACCCGGCAGGGAAGCCTGAATAGTCGGTGCCTTTGGCTGGTAGGCCTTTCATGGCTCGATGCTAACTTGCCGGATCCAGTCCTACCAGCTCTATATTGGCATGTACCTGAAAGAACTGTCGAAGGAACTCAGGGGATTTTCAGCCGGCCTCGATGGGGAACCCCTACAGAGATTTAAGACCCTGACCTCAGTGGTAAAGGAATGTCTCAAGCAGCCTACGATGGCTTCAAGTCTTCGGCTAGGGTGGCCATCGCAGGCATCGGGGCATGACACCAAGCATAGTTCCATGGAGTAGTGGGTGCAGGACAAACTGACAGATCTCTGCATAGGTGAGAAACTATTTCGGAAACCCATGGCAGACAAGGCTGCTGAGATAAAAACTGAGTTCCTGATAAGAACCAGACTCTCAAAGAAGACCTTGGTGCAACCCCTGAAGAAAACCCTGGGAAAAAAACCTTCTTCCCAAGGAAGAAGGGGAACTTTGGTGGTATAATGCATTTCCAGGTCTTTTCGGCCCCTCAACAAGGACAGCAACAAAAGGGCCAGGGACCTGGTCCCCGAAAGCAAAAGGCCCCAAAGTCCCAGGCGCTGGCCCTATCCCAGCCTGGGGGGAGCTTTTGACTGCCAGGACATTACCTCCCCACCCCAGAGAGTCTTCTGCAGTACACAGGGGGCACCTAGCCCTATTTGCCCACAGGTGGACAGCCATTACCACCGATACCTGGCTGCTTCAAGTGGTCAGAGAGGACTACCTCCTCCACTTACAGTAGGTGCCACCCTCGTACTTCCCAGGAGAGCCCCCAGACCTCTCTTCCACCAGACCCTGCTTCTCACCGAGCTAGCAGGCCTAATCCACAACAAGGCAGTCGAGCCAGTACCCAAACATCTCTGGGGCACAGGCTTCTTCTCGAAGTATATCCTCGTCCCCAAGAGCACAGGGGGCCTCAGGCCCATCCTGGACCTGCAAGAGCTCAACAGGTCAGGGAAAAGTTCAAGATGCTTTCCATGGGACACTGCTGCCAGCAGAGAGACTGGTTATGCTCTTTAGACTTAAAGGATGCCTACATGCAAATCTTTATTCATTCCACCCGTAGAAAATACCTCTTGTTCGTGGTGGGGGGGGGGGGACAGCACTAGCAATACGGGGTGCTGCCCTTTGGTCTGGCCTCATCACCAAGGGTCTTCACGAAGTGCTTCGTGGTGGTCGCAGCCCATCTCTGGATTCAAGGGGCCTTCTTCATCTGGACGATTGGCTCATGAAGGGGCCACAGCTACATAAGCACAATGCACCACTGGGCGCACCATAAACACCCTGCAGTACCTGGGATTCATCATAAACTACCTCAAGTCCCACCTCACCATAGCCCAGCGCCTAGAGTTCATGGGGCGCAACTAGATACCCTCCCTCATCAAAGGTCAGAACACCTCAGGTAGTTAGCCGCATGGGTGCACTGATGCTAGATGCTACCTGCCCGGTTCCTACTCTGCCTGTTAGGACACATGGCCTCCACAGTTCACGTGACCCCATATGCTCACCTGCACATGAAGGCAGCCCACTGATGCCTCCACTTTCAATGAACACAAGCCTCATGGATAGAGTGAAAGTGACCTGCCAGCTGGCGGACTTCCTTGGATGGTGACAGGATGCCCTTCCGGGTGCCCACCTCCCAGATGGTCCTCACCACGGATACCTCCCTACTGGGCTAAGAAGCATACTGTGAGGGTCTCCAGATGCAGGACTGCCAATCGCGGGAGGAATCCTGATTGCAAATCAATCTGCTATAGCTCCAGTGATATTCCTGGCTCTTTAAGCTTTCCGCCACCAGCTGCAGCACCACCTAGTGCTGATTCAGACTGACAGCCAGGTCATAATGTTCTACATGAAAAAACAAGAGGACACAGGATCATACCTCCCTCTGCGTCTTTGTGACACACAGGGGGATGCTCCTGATGATGGTTTACCTCCCGAGCCAGGACAATACCCTGGCGGACAAACTGAGCAGAGTAGTAGTATAATGCCTCTGTAGTAGTAGTAGCCTCCTGACTATTTTGTCTCTGAGGCTTCCCAGAACCTTGCATCGTATAACAATAGTTTGGGTTGTTCTTCCCTAGGTGCATAACTTTGCACTTGTCCACATTAAATTTCATCTGCCATTTGGATGCCCATTCTTCCAATTTATCAAGATCCTCTTGCAATTTATCACAATCTTCTTGGGTTTTGACAACTTTAAATAGTTTTGTGTCATCTGCAAATTTGATAACCTCACTCGTTATTCCCTTTTCCAGGTCATTTATGAATATATCAAAAATCAGCGGACCCAGCACAAATCCCTCGGGTACACCACCATTCACCTTTCTCCATTGGGAAAATTGGCCATTTAGCCCTACCCTCTGCTTTCTTTCTTTTATTAACCAGTTCCTGATCCACAATATTACACTGTCATGACTCTAGTTTTTCCAAACGTCTCTGATGAGGGACCTTGTCAAAGGCTTTCTGAAAGTCCAGATATACCATATCAACCAACTCACCTTTGTCTACCTGTTTATTCACACCTTCAAAAAAACATAACAAATTAGTAAAACAAGATCTTACTTGTCTAAAGCCATGTTGGCTGTCTCCCATTAAGCCATGACTATCTACATGCTGAGTAATTTTGTTCTTTATGATGGTTTCTACCATTTTTTCCGGTACTGACATCAGGCTCACTGGTCTGTAGTTTCCCGGATCACCCCTGGAACCCTTTTTAAAAATTGGCGTTACATTGGCGATCCTCCAATCTTCAGGTATTACAGATGATTTTAATGAAAATTCACAGATTACTAATAGCAGGTCTGCAATCTCATATTTCAGTTCTTTCAACACCCTTGGATGTATACCATCTGGCCCAGATGATTTGCTACTCTTCAGTTTATCTAATAGTTGCAATACATCTTCCCGATGTATCGATATTTCCTTCAATTCTTCCACACCTTTAAATACTACTTCAGTCATGGGTAACATCCCTACATCTTCCTAAGTAAAGACCAAAGCAAAGAATTCATTCAGTCTCTCCGCTATCGTCTTGTCACCTCTTAGTGCCCCTTTAACCTCTCTATCATCTAATGGACCAACTGGCTCTCTCACAGGTTTTTTGCTACAAATGTACTTGAAAAAGTCTTTATTTCGCGTTTTTGCTTCTTCAGCAAGCTTCTTCTCAAATTCTCCCTTTGCCTGCCTTATCAATGCCTTGCATTTGACTTGCCAGTGCTGGTGCTGTTTCCAGGTTTCGTCGTTTGGCTTTTTTTCCCATTTCCTGAAAGGTGCTTTTTTGGCAACTACAGCCTCTCTGACCTCACCTTTAAACCATGCTGGCAGTTTTTTGGACTTCCTTCCACTTTTCTTAAAGCGTGGAATACAGCTGGTCTGGGCTTCCAAGATAGTATTTTTCAACAACACCCAAGCTTGATGTAAGTCTTTAACCTTTGCAACTGCTCCTTTTAGCTTTTTCTTAACTATTTTCCTCATTTTATCATTTCGAAAGTTAAAAGCTAGTACTGTGGATTTCCTTACTATCCCTCCTCCACTAATTAAATCAAACACGATCATGCTATGATTACTATTGCCAAGTGGCCCCAACACCCTTATCTCTTGCACAAGATCTGGTGTTCCACTAAGGACTAGGTCTAATATGGCTTCCCCTCTGGTCGGTTCATGAACCAGCTGCTCCAAGAAGTAGTCATTTATTTCATCTAGGAACTTTATCTCCCTAGCATGCCCTGCCGTGACACTGACCCAATCGATACCGGGGTAATTGAAATCTCCCATTATTATTACTGCGCTGTAACGTTTGTTAGCTTCCTTGATTTCTTTAAGCATTTCATCATCCATTTGTTCATTCTGGCCAGGCGGTCGATAGTATACCCCCACTGCCATTGCCTTCCCCTTTTTACATGGAATTTCAATCCATAGAGCTTCTACAGCAAATTTTGTTTCCTGCAAAACTTGAATCCTTTCTGACTCAATGCCCTCTTTAACATAGAGCGCAACCCCTCCACCAATTTGATCAGCTCTATCATTATGATATAGTTTGTACCCAGATATCACAGTGTCCCACTGGTTGTCCTCCTTCCACCATGTCTCTGATATTCCAATCATATCTAACCTCTCATTTAGTTCTATATATTCTAACTCTCCCATCTTATTTTTTAGACTTCTAGCATTTACATACAAGCATTTTAGAGACTGTATTTTATTCATATTAATCTGGCTATTGTTAGACATGGGTAATCTGGGATCTTTAAGCTGTGTCTGCTCCATACTTGAGGGCATTTGGGCTACTTTACTCTTTTTTGGAATCTCTCTGCTTTTGGTAGTATCCTTCAAGGATAGATCCTTCCGAACCATGTGGTCTTGGGCGACTTTCGGCTTTCCCCTATTATCTAGTTTAAAAGCTGCTCTATCTCCTTTTTAAAGGTTAATGCCAGCAGCCTAGTTCCATCCCAGTTAAGGTGAAGCCCATCCCTTCGGAAGAGCCCCTCCTTTCCCCAGAATGTTCCCCAGTTCCTAACAAATCCAAAACCCTCATCTCTGCACCATTGTCTCATCCACGCATTGAGACTCCGGAGTTCTGCCTGCCTTTTGGGTCCTGCGCGTGGAACGGGAAGCATTTCGGAGAATGCTACCCTGGAAGTTCTGGATTTCAACTTCCTACCTAAAAGCCGAAATTTAGCCTCCAGAACCTCCCTACCACATTTTCCTATGTCATTGGTACTGACATGTACCAAGACAGCAGACTCCTCCCCAGCACTATTTAAGACCTTATCTAGGTGGCGCGTGAGGTCCACTACCTTCGCACTAGGCAGGCATGTTACCAGGCGATCCTCATGTCCACCAGCCACCCAGCTATCTACATGCCTAATGATCAAATCACCAACTATAATGGCTGTCCTAACCCTTCCCTCATGGGCACATGACCCTGGAGAAACTTCTTCGGTGCAAGAGGGTTTTACATCACCTGGAGGACAAGTCCTAGTTACAGGATCACTTCCTGCCACACCAGGGTGATGCTCTCCTGTCACGTGACCTCTTTCCTCCATGGCAACAGGGATGCTGCCAGACTGGAGGTGGGACTTCAGGACTATATCCCTGTAGGTCTCATCTATATACCTCTCTGTCTTTCTTCTGTTTTCCAATTCTGCTACTCTAGCCTCTAGAGAATGAACACGTTCCCTGGGAGCAGTCTAAATGTGGTGCTCTCACAGCTCACTAAGCCCCCATTGAACCCCTGGCCACCTGCCACCTGCGGTACCTCTCCTGGAAGGTTATATTCCTTGTAGCACTCACCTCAGCTCACAGAGTCAGCGAGCTCCAGGCTCTGATGGCAGAACTGCCCTACATGAGATTCTACAGGAACGGGGTGATGCTCTGCACACATCTCAAGTTTCTGCCAAGATGGTGTCCCCATTCCACCTCAATCAGTAGTTAGTGTTATCCACCTTCTTCCCAAGGCCTCGTGCCAGCAAGGCAGAGACCGTTCTCCATACTCTGGATTGTAAAAGGGCCCTGTCGTTCTAACTGCAATGGACTCAGGGCCATTTCAAAGCACCTCATGGTTTTGTATCCTATGACCCCAGCCATCTAGGGCTTCCAGTGACTAAGCTAACTCTATCTAGTTGGGTGGCAGACTGCTTTACCCTTGCCTACAAGCAGGCAGGGATTTCACTGGATCAGAAGGTCACGGCACACTGTGTCAGGGCCATGGCTATTTCTGTGACAAATCTGCGTTCCGTCCCTGTGACGGAAATCTGACGGGCCGCCACTTGGTCTTTGATCCATACCTTTTCTGCTCATTACTGCCTGGAGAGAGAGTCCCGACTGGACAGCGCCATCGACCAGGCCACACTCCGTAATCTATTTGGGGTGTAGGCAACTCCTGCCCTCCTACCTTTCTGTATTCAGGCTACCAGAGTGCTGGTTCTCTGCCAGACACTTGGGTCTTGTGAGTGTCTCTCAGTAGAGACTCAACTGCTGCTGATCATGGCTCGCCCTTTGCAGTCGCCATGGCATTTTTTACAGGTAGCCTGTAGCTAGGGAGTCCAATATGTGAGGACTGATTTCCTGCTTGTTCCCAGAGAAAGCATAGTTACTCACCTATAACAGATGTTCTCCAGGGACAGCAGGAATCAGTCTCACAACCCTCCCTCCTCCCCTTGGAGTTGCTTCTTTACCATATCTTATTTTTTCCTTGACTGTCTTAGCTCTCATTCGACGGAGGCAAGATGGCATCCTTGGGTGGAAAGGGGACCACGCATGTGTGGTGCATCTCCCAAAGGCTTTCTTTGAAAGCTGGGGAGATGCTTCTGCGTGGGCTCCATCAGCACCAACGTCACCCATATGAGTACTGATTCCTGCTGTCCCCGGAGAACACCTGTTACAGGTGAGTAACTATGCTTTTCATCATCGCTCCCACTACTATGTTTTATTAATGTATTTTTTCAAAAAGATTTTCAACTCTATTTCAGTCTTTCATAGTCTCCAAAAATCCATTTCAATGTAATTGCCAAAACCTATCTTAAAGTTGATGAATATACAGTCAATAATCAATGTCCATTTCCACTCTCATGTTCCAAAAATTCCTCTTCTATTCTCCGACCATAGCCAATGATTTTTCACCATCGTTCAGGTGTCCTCAGGAATTTCTACCATTCAAAAACAGGAGTTGCCATTGAGCAGCACTATGGACTGGGCATTCCCTGAAACGCTATACCCGCCATGTTACCATCAACAAAACATGGCCGACTCCAACAAAATATGCCATGCATGTGGCAATTATATAATTAAATAAAGAACCTTTATGATATAAAAACAGAAAGATAAATTTAATTCCTGCAGTTTTTATGAACGTCATAGTTATTTTTTGCAGGAGTAAAGCATGCCAGTATTTCACAAAGTAAGGCAGTAATAACAAAGTCTTAAGAAAGGTCAAAGATCTATGTTATGTAAAACTAATGAAGTCCTAATAAAAGCTAATAACCAAAAATATCACATGGGTTGGCTCACACGTAACAATTACAAAAGTAAATCTCTTGATCTGACCAAAGGCCAAAAAAGAATTACAGCCATACAATCTCTTGGGCTGAAGATGCAAAGGCAGGCTCCATGGTCAGAAAGGAATTGTGCCGCATGGGTAGAGCAGTTTATAAAGTGGCCTTTTTCCTGAATGCTGAATACACATTAAGTGTTATTGGGAGTTCTTAATGCATGTTAACTTCATCAACACTCATTAAAACCTTTAGTAAAAGGGCCCCAAAGTGGTATTAAAGTAAAGTTATTCTGGCAGGCTCCAGCATCTGCTGTAATGTGAGTCACCATCAGTCAACATGTCAGACTCAAGAGGCTTACAAGGGGGGAGACTGGTATAAGGCTTGTTTGTTCAGACAATGCCTGCAATAAAGAATAATGGCAAAAGAACAGTCAGGCACAGGTCTGAGCACAAGGGAAAAGTAAAACACCAAAAGCCCCTTCTTTCCTTCTGGTTCAAATATCTTAGAAGGGTCTCTCTGTTCTTATTAGTTCCTCAAGTGGGCAAGACTTTGCCATTCCAATTGGCTGGCCCAGAGCCTACCGTCACCTGCGGATGAATCAGAAATCTGCCAGCCTAGTGCAGGTTGCCACTGGCGATAAGAGACAGGAGGTACCGAGGGTGATGTCTTGTTTTCCAGCACTGGTTCCAGGCTGGTTTGCATTCTGAGGGTCCTCAGAGCGGGTCCCATGACAGAAAATGTTGGAGATCCTACTTCTCTGCAAGTAGACAGCAGGAAAACAATGAACAAAGCCTCTATCAGTAATGCACATACAATCAGCTGATAATTTCTGCAGAGTCAAGTCCATAGTCCTCGGTGCGGAGTCCATTCAGTTTGTTTCATGTGGCCCCAGACAGGATGTATAGGCTGTGATCTTACATAGTGCAACATGCTCCAGGTTGATATTTTTCTTGATTTTTCTGTTTATCAAGGAATTTCTGATGTCACATTTTTCGTCTTCTCTCTCCACATGCTCCATGAAGCCTTCCAAGTGAAAGTTATCACTTTAATGTGGTTCAGAATCCAGTTCCTCCCATGTCCGTCTTAGAACTGGCATTACAGCGGGCAACCTCACAGTATGGCACTACACTGAAGGAGCTAATGAAGAAGGGTCTGTCTATGACTGTACTGTCTGATCACTACTGGTCGGCTCTGAGCAATGGATGGGAGAGCAGCTCCTCCACAATCAGGTGACTGTTGTCCCCCTCCCTCTCTTTCTGGTCCTCCATCCCTCTTCTCTCAAACCTTCATTCATTGTTCACCCATTCAGCTCTCTCCATCTTGAATTCTTGACTCCATTCACTCCTCTCTCTCTCCTTCCATCTCCCCCATTCCTCCATCCATGCACTCATACCTTCACCTGCTCCTCATTCCCCAGACATTCACTTTCAATCAGTCCACTTACTGTTCCCCATTTCTATGATCATGGGTAAAGCTTGGCCAGCTTTTGCCGCAGGTGGCTAATCGGGTTGCGGTGCCCAGTTAGCGACTGTCAGCAGCCCCAGAATGCCCACAACATGCCCGAAGCTAAGTGATTAGCATAGAGGCATGTAGGGGCATTAGTCGGGGATATTCAGTGCCACTAACCGTGTCTATAAACCATGCAAATGGCTTTCAGTATCGGGCCCTCCCTGTTTAATGAGCAATAGGGTTGGTACTGACCGGGTCTCATTTCTTTTTCTAGATCATATATCGCTGATCAGATTGTGAAACAAAACTGGGAAAAAGCCCTGAAGCTCTCTCTGATCAGCACTCATCCAAAGGCCTCAGAAAACCTCAGAGAAGATGCAGGTACAGTGCCCTACACACTTACATAGTAACACAGTAGATGACGGCAGTGGCCACTGACAACTAGGTCAGCAGTAATACCGCAAGAATACACGAAGGGTCAGAGCTGCCATTTTACATCCTTGCAGCAACGGGGCAGGACCAAGTGGAGATCGCTTTTGCCCCCTGCATTAGGCACCAGGGATTATTCCAGGGGAAGTTCATGAGGGGTTGGCTTCTGCTGTGCCTTGGAGGGTGGGGGTTTGATCCAGGAGGTGGGAGTTTCTGGTGGCCAGCCTTTTATGCAATTTATGCAATTTATTACATCGGAAGGGTGATGGGGAGACTATCAGGTGAAGGATCTGAGGTGAGACTTCTACTGAAGGGGGGGTGGGATCAGGCGGTTAAGAAGGCGGTTCACTGGATACTTGCACAGAGGAGAAAGGGCTAAGAACTGTCAGTAGTATTTGCCATTGATGCTAGTGTTGGGCCACTGGGCCCTGCATTATTCTCTGCCACTGCATATAAAGCAGGGCTCATGCGGTCAGTTTCTGGCACACCCCCTGCATTTATGAGGACAGACTGAAGGATCTTAATATATACACCTTAGAGGAAAGGCGGGATAGAGGTGATATGATTGAGATGTTTAAATACCTCCGTGGCATAAATGTTCAGGGAGAGAGCCTCTTTCAATTGAAAGCAAGTTCTGCTATGAGGGGACATGGGATGAGGGTGAAGGGAGATAGATTCAGGAGTGATATGCGGAAATATTTCTTTACGGAAAGAGTGGTGGATCCGTGGAATAGTCTCCCAGTGGAGGTGGTAGAGATGAGGATAGTAACTGAATTCAAAAAAGCATGGGACAAACACAGAGGATCTCTAAAGGTAAAAAGTGGACTGTTGTAGTTGTTGATATGGAAGGACAGACTAGATAGGCCATGTGGTCTTTTTCTGTCATCATGTTTCTATGTTACTATTACTACTTATCATTTCTACGTAGTGCTGTACATACACATGCAAGACAGTCACATTTCTGTATGCTTACCGCCTTTTCCAAGTGTGCCAAGCAGCACCTGCTCAGTAGCTTACACTCTTCCCAAGAACAAGACAAAGAGGGCACTAGGGTAGAACTAAAGGACATGGTGTTAAACAGTTGAAAACGGGAGTCAGGATCCAAAATTGACTTTGAAGAGCTGGGTTTTTAGGCTAGATTTGAATAGGACTAGAGATGGAACCTGACTTACTACACAGGCTTTGTAAGTGCAAACACTTTACAGCACTTCAGTAAAAAGATCCCCCCAGTGTGATACAGTCTGCGTAGTACGAAGATCCCCCAGTGTGATACAGTCTGCATAGTACGAAGATCCCCCAGTGTGATACAGTCTGCATAGTACGAAGATCCCCCCAGTGTGATACAGTCTGCGTAGTACGAAGATCCCCCCAGTGTGATACAGTCTGCGTAGTACGAAGATCCCCCAGTGTGATACAGTCTGCATAGTACGAAGATCCCCCCAGTGTGATACAGTCTGCGTAGTACAAAGATCCCCCCAGTGTGATACAGTCTGCGTAGTACAAAGATCCCTCGGTGTGATACAGTCTGCGTAGTACAAAGATCCCCCAGTGTGATACAGTCTGCGTAGTACAAAGATCCCCCCAGTGTGATACAGTCTGTGTAGTACAAAGATACCCCAGTGTGATACAGTCTGCGTAGTACGAAGATCCCCCAGTGTGATACAGTCTGCGTAGTACAAAGATCCCCCAGTACGATACAGTCTGCGTAGTACGAAGATCCCCCAGTGTGATACAGTCTGCATAGTACGAAGATCCCCCCAGTGTGATACAGTCTGCGTAGTACAAAGATCCTCCAGTGTGATACAGTCTGCGTAGTACGAAGATCCTCCAGTGTGATACAGTCTGCGTAGTACGAAGATCCCCCCAGTGTAATATAGTCTGCGTCACTAATCCTAATCTCTTTTCCACCTCCCAGGGCTGGAATCTGTTGCCTCATGGCGCTGGGACCCAGAAGCCATGTCTGAGCAAGGGATGAATGCTTATTACCAGATGGGATTCTATTACATGGTGACCAAATATCGTGAGCTGAACATCATGGATGCAGAACAGATCTTCACACTATTCTTGTGGATTCAGGGCGAACAGTACCTGAAAAAAGATACTTCAGAGTACCAGGAGATCCTGAAGATCATAAAGACTGCAAAGGGATAGGACAGAGAGCTCCATGACCACAGAAGAAGACGCAGCACACTGAGACCATGTTTCACTCCAACTCTCCTCATTGGAATAATGCAGTATAGTAACGCTTCTGTTCTAGATACTAATGGAATGATTCAAGATGATGTTATACTGATATGGGAACCCACACGGGCTGTTCTGACTGTTAGACATGTATGATTAATCTGCCTCTTAAGTAATTATGATGGACAATCTATAGCTAGCATGGCAGTGACATACACGTGTGTCGGAAGCGTACACGTAGTATGATCGCAACATTACAGTGTTTGGGAATCCCAAGCTTGGACATGTCTCGCCATGAGACACCCATGGAAATGAGCTTTAGGAAAGCTGCCTGCTCTTGGTGTAAGTTTATAAAGGGCATGAACAGACACAACATTGGTTTATGCATTCAAGGGGGTTCTTACACAATTGCCCCTGCAGTGTATGCATGTACAAACTAGACACATGGGGGTCATTTTATAGCAGGGTGCCTGTTAAAATGTTCAAAACTGGGGCTATTTTATAAAGGCTCCAAGAACTATCCTAGTAGCTCAACAACTGCTCTCACAGAGTCACACCTCAGGGCAGTTATGCGCATGTGCTCGATGTGAGTACACAAAAGGTTTATAAAGTATGTGTGTACCTTGTAGCTCTGCCCTTGCTCAACCCCAACTAGTCCTGAAAGCCTATTGGCAGACTGTATATTCACACATGTGTTTGTCAGCATGCATATGTACACTTAGGCAATTATATAATGTTGATTTTCTGCAAATTATCCCCACAGCACTTACTTCTACGTAATACAGGGGCAATTTTACAAAAGGGTACCTGTGTGAAAAATCCAAAAATGTACCTATATTAAAGGCACCAGCAATATCCAAAATTATGGAGAGAATATATTTAAACATCAACTCCAACAAATAGTTAGTAAGGAGCATCAAAACTCTCACAACATTAGTGGAAGGTCCAAACATAGAAGGTAATTCTGCAAGGGGCGGCAGCTAGATTGTGTGTGAGTTTTCAGGTCATTAGGTGTAAAGTCTCGTTGGGTGCTATTTAGAAAGTATGCCCATTAACGCATATACATACGCACGTAAATCTAGGCGCTACTTATAGAATTTACCTCCTTAAAGTCTGAAAAGATCCCATCACTGGTTCATTGTTTTCTTTTATTAGAACTCAATAAATAGTCCATTTTAATATCACTTCATCATCTCCAAATATGTTTTTCTTCTTCAATTATGATTTAGTAAACCAGCAATCCTCCTGTAAAATATATAGAGAACTTCACTTACCTTAAATAGTAAAAAGCTTCCAGATAGCATCCAGAAACGTCATGTGACAGGGAAGTGCTCTCAATACATTATATATTTTTATTTGGTCCATTTCTTTCAAACAGCTCTTTTTCTAATGGACTGCACTCTACATACAGTAGTAGCTCTACTTCATCACTGAGACTGCAAGATCTATTTCTATAACAGAAAAATGTGGCATCAGCATCTTAAAGATGTCACATGATCCGCCCAACCACTCAGTATTCAAACAGTGACTGCCATTCGACTTCCAGATTAAGTCTGTGCGGAGTAATTGTTTTAAAATGGAAAATCCACCAGAGTTCCCTATAGTTCAGAGTCCATCTTTATCTCCCCCACGCCAGTCATACTTAACATAATCTATAACTTCCCATCAGAAATCTTCAATTGTGGGTCCAAATTTAAGTCAATGTTCTAGCAAGGGAGCTCATTCAGTACTAATTACATTTGGCTTTTAAGTTCATCCAATCTCAATCTATCTTCCTCCTAAATGAATTGACAAGGTCACATGGTAATGTATGTAACAACCATAGAATTACAGTCTGGAGTTGCATATTAAACACCCTCCTATCATTTGGATGAGTCCATTCGGGACCTTCCATGATTGCTTGTCTTTAAAGTAGCCCAGTTCTCCAAATGGATTAATATGTTTAAATTTCACCTGTGTTACTTCACTTATGTTTCTTCCTCTTCGATATGCCAACACCTGCTCCTCTGATCCTACCCCCACCCGTCTCCTAAGCCCCATCTCTTCCACCATTGTCCCTTCCATCTCTTATATTCTCAACCTATCACTCTCTACTGCAACAGTCCCTGCAGACTTCAAGCATGCTGTGGTCACACCTCTCTTCAAGAAACCCTCACTTGATCCCACCTGTCCTTCTCGACCCATCTCCCTCCTTCCCTTCATTTCTAAACTACTTGAACGTGCGGTTCACCATCGCTGCCTCGACTTCCTCTCCTCTCATGCCCTCCTGGATCCTTTACAATCTGGCTTTCGTCCTTTACACTCTACTGAAACAGCTCTTGCCACTTGCCAAAGTCTCCAGTGACTTGTTCCTGGCAAAATCCAAGGGCTTTTACTCTGTCCTCATCCTTCTTGACCTCTCTGCTGCTTTTTACACTGTTGACCACAATCTTCTCCTCGATACAGTGTCTTCGCTTGGTTTTAAAGACTCTGTACTATCCTGGTTCACCTCCTATCTCTCCCATCGCTCTTTCAGTGTGCGTTCTGTTGGCTCCTCCTCCTCTGCTATCCCGCTCCCAGTTGGTGTACCCCAAAGATCTGTCTTGGGTCCGCTCTTTTTCTCTCTATATACACAGTCCCTTGGTGCGTTTATCTCTTCCCATGGCTTTCAGTACCATCTGTATGCTGATGACTCCCAGATCTACCTCTCTACGCCTGAAATCTCTCCGGCAATCCAGACCCGGATCTCTGCCTGCCTTTCTGACATTGCTGCCTGGATGTCTCACCCGCCGCTTGAAATTGAACATGGCCAAGACTGAACTTCTTATCTTCCCCACCAAAACCTCCCCCCCCCCTTCCTCCTTTCTCAGTCTCTGTGGATAACTCTGTACTCCTTCCTGTTTCCTCGGCCCGCAATCTTGTGGTTGTCTTTGACTCCTCTCTCTCTTTCTCCACATACATCCATCTAATAGCTAAGACCTGCCATTTCTTTCTCTATAATATCAGCAAAATCCACCTTTCCTTTCTGAACACACTACTAAGACGGCTTATCCACTCCTTGATCACCTCCCGTCTTGAATTGTAACCTACTCCTTGCTGGTTTTCCTTTGAATCATCTCTCTCCCCTTCAATCTGTTCAACACTCTGCTGCGCAGCTAATCTTCCGCCAGCCTGGTCATGCCCATATTACTCCTCTTCTCAAGTCACTTCATTGGCTCCCTATCTGTTTCCGCATCTAGTTCAAATGTCTCCTGCTGCTCCTTTCTTCTCTTATCTCTCCTTACAACCCCCCTCGGGAACTCCGCTCTTCTAGCAAACTGCTTCTATCTTTGCCCTTCTCTCGAACTGCTAACTCCAGATTTGCTCCTTTCAGCTTGCTGCACCTTACGCCTGGAACAAACTGCCTGTGTCTATACGTCAGGCACCTTCTCTAACCCTCTTCAAATCCAGGCTGAAAACTCACCTCTTCGCTGCTGCTTTTGGATCTTGACTCACCTAATCTCCTTTTTCTTTCTGTCCCCCTTGTTTATCCCTGCCTACACCTTCTGTGTTTGTCTTGACTAGATTGTAAGCTCTGATGAGCAGGGAGTGTCTCTTACATGTCTGTGTAGAGCTGCGTATGACTTGTAGTGCTATACAAATGCTCAGTAGTAGTAGTAACACCGGGGATTCCATAAACACACGGGGGCAGGTTTACTAAAGGTTCATGCGCATAAAGTAAAGTTAATGTGCCTTAAGTGTTGTAGTGGCCACAGAAATGGAGGGCAGTCACAGCACTTAAGGCGTGTTAACTTTACTTTACATGCGTTAACGTTTAGTAAACATGCCCCATTATGTAATGTTAATATGTGCCAATGACGATAAATAATCTTAGCTGTTTGATTAAACAAAATAGCGTACAGCTGTATACCTTATAATCTTTTGTGCAAAAGTTGCTGTTATGTAAGCCTTCCGCACAATATCCTTAGGATAACCTCTCTGTGCAAATCTGTCTTTTAATAATCTGGCTTCATTTTTATAATCTGTCATCAAGGAACAAATCCTTTGCGTCCTTAAGAACAGGCTAGCCTTCAGTTTATGATGGTGATAACTCTGTGTTATAGTACAGTGCAATTAAATTCTCCAACTATATTAGAACCTTAGAACTGCACTTAGGATCACAGGGTTTCTCATGGTGGGAACATCTTGGTGGCTACATCTGAGAGGAAAGTCTTAGGTACACGAAGATCTCTCTGTGTAACACACAGTGAAATGTGGTTAGTTCTAGTCTGAGTCCTGATTTTTCCTTGGTGAATTGGTGACTGCTCAGACCTTCATATCTCCTGGGATTTGGAGTCATATTCGCATCTTTTCTCAGCTTGTTACAGATTTCTTCAGCCTTTGTAATGATCTGTGTGTGATGAGATTTTCCCTGTATTCCTGAATTGTTGGTGGCTGGAAATGTTACTGTCTCACAATCTGTAGATGTTTAATAAAGGTGAATCATTTCCTGCATGTGTGTTGTGTGTTACTGTTTGGGGTATGTTTACTAAACCACAGTAAAGTCACAGGCATTAATGGCAGCGTTAAGGTGCCTGAAGCCATATAAGGCATTGGGCGAGTAGGGGGCGTCCCAGCATTAGGGCGCCTTGGGCCATTTAATGTGTGCTAACAGGACAATGTGTGGTAAGGTGACAAGCATGCACTTTAAAGCACGAAAACGCTGTAACCCAAACTCTGGATAGAGCACCAAGGAATGTCAATGTAAAGGTGATGGAAAGAAGGATAGGTGGGAGCTGATGGACCTGCCATATCAGTGGGCACCCTACATGGCAACCAGTAAAGTGGACAGACATGTGGGATGCACAGGGTGGTGTCAATGTAAAGTACTACAATGTCAGTGTGTGGCATAGGATGGAGAAGACGTGTCCCCCAGTGGAGCCAGAAGCGGCAGGAGGTTTGCAGCTACAGGAGGACAGAGTAGTAGTGGTGACGTGCAGATCAGGCACAGGAGAGGCGAGCGCAAAGAGCCAAAATGCGGATAAGAGTACCAGTGTAGGTCATGGAGTAGCAGCCTGCATAGGAAGACATGACTGTATACAGAGGCAGATAAATGGGCCGTAGGATGGATGGTGACTGAGGAGAGGGTGGTATGGGCTGGCAGGGGCGGCCCAAGGGGGGTGCGGGGCCATGTGCAGAGACTCGGTGCGGGGCCTCATTTGCATAAGTGGCCTTATTTGCATAATGTTACCATACACTAACTTTTAGTAAACATGTCTCTTAATGAGTGTATGGATAAAGAAAGACTAAAAGATTTCTACATTACTATAATCCAGTGCCAACCGCCGGGCACATTAGGAACTACTACAAACGCTGCCCATTTAGAACCCATAGCAAACCCGCTGTATCCTGACAGCATTACCAGGACTCACAAAGCACCATACCCTAACTATCAAAAGGCAACACTGCAAATATTAAACCAATACATTTCAGAGAATACAGGGGAAAGAGAACAAGTGGCAATGTCAAATAGGAATTACATAAACAGAATACCTCAGCTCAGTTACACATGCAGAACATAGACCATCACCAAACAAAGAATCACAATTTAGAAACAGGAAGGCAATAATGAAACTGGGAACCCCAAAAGCCAAACTTGGAATGTACAACAACACTGTAGAAATAAAACTATAAATTAATTTCCTCTTGTACAAACTATATCGTAATGATAGAGCTGATCAAATTGGTGGAGGGGTTGTGCTCTATGTTAGAGAGGGCATTGACTCAGAAAGGATTAAAGTTTTGCAGGAAACAAAATCTGCTGTAGAATCTGTATGGATTGAAATTCCATATAAAAGGGGGAAGGCAATGGCAGTAGGGGTGTACTATCGATCACCTGGCCAGAATGACCAAATGGATGATGAAATGCTCAAAGAAATCAAGGAAGCTAACAAAAGTTACAGTGCCGTAATAATAATGGGTGATTTCAATTACCCCGGTATCGACTGGGTCAGTGTCACGTCAGGACATGCTAGGGAGATAAAGTTCCTAGATGAAATAAATGACTGCTTCTTGGAACAGCTGGTTCATGAACCGACCAGAGGGGAAGTCATATTAGACCTAGTCCTTAGTGGAACACCAGATCTAGTGCAAGAGATAAGAGTGTTGGGGCCACTTGGCAATAGTGATCATAGCATGATCGCCCTTGATTTAATTAGTGGAGGAGGGATAGTAAGGAAATCCACAGTACTACCCTTTAACTTTCGAAAGGGAGACTATGATAAAATGAGGAAAACAGTTAAGAAAAAACTAAAAGGAGCAGTTGCAAAGGTTAAAGACGTACATCAAGCTTGGGTGTTGTTTAAAAATACTATCTTGGAAGCCCAAACTAGCTGTATTCCACGCTTTAAGAAAAGTGGAAGGAAGTCCAAAAAACTGCCAGCATGGTTTAAAGGTGAGGTCAGAGAGGCTGTTGTTGCCAAAAAAGCATCTTTCAGGAAATGGAAAAAAGAGCCAAACGATGAAACCTGGAAACAGCACAAGCACTGGCAAGTCAAATGCAAGGCATTGATAAGGCAGGCAAAGAGAGAATTTGAGAAGAAGCTTGCTGCGGAAGCAAAAACGCGAAATAAAGACCTTTTCAAGTACATTCGTAGCAAAAAACCTGTGAGAGAGTCAGTTGGTCCATTAGATGATAAAGGGGTTAAAGGAGCACTAAGAGGCGACAAGGCAATAGCGGAGAGACTGAATGAATTCTTTGCTTCGGTCTTTACTGAGGAAGATGTAGGGATGTTACCCATGACTGAAGTGGTATTTAAAGGTGCGGAAGAATTGAAGGAAATATCGATACATCGGGAAGATGTCTTACAACTATTAGATAAACTGAAGAATAGCAAATCACCTGGGCCGGATAGTATACATCCAAGGGTGTTGAAAGAACTGAAATTTGAGATTGCAGACCTGCTATCAGTAATCTGTGAACTATCATTAAAATCATCTCTAATACCTGAGGATTGGAGGATCGCCAATGTAACACCAATTTTTAAAAAGGGTTCGAGGGGTGATCTGGGAAACTACAGACCGGTGAGCCTGACGTCAGTACCGAGAAAAATGGTAGAAACCATCATAAAGAATAAAATTACTCAGCATGTAGATAGTCACGACCTAATGGGAGACAGCCAACATGGCTTTAGACAAGGAAGATCTTGTCTTACTAATCTGTTATGTTTTTTTGAAGGAGTGAACAAACAGGTGGACAAAGGTGAGTCAGTTGATATTGTGTATCTGGACTTTCAGAAAGCCTTTGACAAGGTCCCTCATGAGAGACTTTTGGAAAAACTAAAGAGTCATGGGATAGGAGGCAGTGTACTATTGTGGATCAGGAACTGGTTAAACGATAGAAAGCAGAGGGTAGGGCTAAATGGCCAATTTTCCCAATGGAGAAAGGTGAATAGTGGTGTACCCCAGGGATCTGTGCTGGGTCCGCTGCTTTTTGACATATTCATAAATGACCTGGAAAGTGGAATAACGAGTGAGGTTATCAAATTTGCAGATGACACAAAACTATTTAAAGTTGTTAAAACCCAGGAGGATTGTGGAAAATTGCAAGAGGATTTTGATAAATTGGAAGACTGGGCATCATAATGGCAGATGAAATTTAATGTGGAGAAGTGCAAGGTTATGCACCTAGGGAAGAACAACCCAAACTATGGTTACACGATGCAAGGTTCCACATTAGGAACCACCACCCAGGAAAAAGATTTAGGCGTCATTGTGGATACCATGTTAAAACCCTCGGCCCAGTGTGCAGCGGCGGCCAAGAGAGCAAATAGAATGCTAGGTATGATAAGGAAAGGAATGGAAAATAAAACAAAAGATATTATAATGCCTCTATATCGTTCCATGGTGAGACCGCACCTTGAATATTGTGTGCAATTCTGGTCGCCGTATCTTAAAAAGGATATAGCGATTTTAGAAAAGGTTCAGAGAAGAGCCACCAAAATGGTAAAGGGGATGGAAGGATACTCCTATGAAGAAAGGCTAAAAAGGTTGGGGCTCTTTAACCTGGAAAAGAGACGGCTGAGGGGAGATATGATAGAAGTCTATAAATTAATGAACGGAGTGAAACGGGTAAACGTAGATCGATTGTTTACCTTATCAGAATATAGAAAGACTAGGGGACACGCAATGAAGCTACAGGGTAAACTATTTAAGACTAATAAAAAGAAAATATTTTTTCACTCAACGTGTAATCAAACTCTGGAATTTGTTACCAGAGGATGTAGTAAAGGCTGTTAGTGTAGCTGGGTTTAAAAAAGGTTTGGACAAGTTCCTGGAGGAAAGGTCCATAAACCATTATTAAGAAGGGACCCAGGATATCAATGCTTGAACCAATACAAGCATTGTGGAACCTGTGTCCCTTGGGGAAACTGCTAGGTACGTATGACCTAGATTGGCCACTGTTGGAAACAGAATACTGGGCTTGATGGACCTTGGTCTGACCCAGTATGGCATATCTTATGTTCTTATGTTGTACTAAACAAAGCGCAGACGTTAATGATGCACATTTCCCAGAGCTTTCATATTCCAGATAATAAATTCAAAATAAAGAGATATCTTTCTACCTTTTGTGCATTTTTTTTCAGTTGCAATTGCTCCAGCCACTTTCTTCTGGTTTCTTCATGTTTTCTGCTAACTCTCCATCGTCTGCTGTCCATTTGTCCTTTCTTCTCTCTTCTAGTTTTTTTTCCATTCTCTCTCTCTCTACATCTGCTTTAACATACTAATTTTCTCCTTTTGCTCTTTCCTCATTCCTATTTCATCCACTCAAATTTTACCCCTCCATCCTCAATCCCCACTTACTCTCCCAATACCCGGCCAATTGTAGATTTTTCATCCCTCCCACACAAAATATTTTTCCCCTCTCCATTTTACTCTCGCAGCCCCATCCCATTCTAATCCTCCCCCAACATCAGCTCCCTTCTAGTTCCAGCCTCACCCAGCATCCATTCCCTTCTAGTCCCTGCATCAGCCCATTTCCAGTCCTAGCCCCCCATCAGCCCATTTCCAGTCCTAGCTTCCCCATCCATTTCCAGTCCGAGTCCCTTCATCAGCTCATTTCCAATCCTAGCCCCCCATCAGCCCATTTCTAGTCATTTCCTAGCCCCACCATCAGCCCATGTCAAATCCTAGCTCCCCTCCACTCAGTCCAATTCCAGTCCAAGCCCCCCATGAGTCCATTTCAATCCAAGCCCCCACCACAGCCCATTTCCAATCTTAACTCCCCCCAACAGCCCATTTCCAGTCCTATCCTAGCTGCTCCATCAGCCCATTTCCAGTCCTAGCTCCCTTCCCTCACAGCCCATTTCCATTCCAAGTCCCCTCCCCATCAGCTATTTGCAGTTCAAGCCCCCCCTTCCACTCAGCCCATTTCCATTCCAAGTCCCCATCCCCATCAGCTATTTGCAGTTCAAGCCTCCCCCTCCACTCAGCCCATTTCCAGTCCTAGCAACCCCCCAACCCATTACCAGTCCTAGCCCCCCATCAATCCACTTCCAGTCCTAACCCCACATCACCCCATTTTCAGTTTAAGCCCCCCATAACCCATTACCAGTCCTAACCCCCCATCAGCCCACTTCCAGTCCTAAACCCATCAGCTCATTTCCAGTCAGCCCCCCAAAGCCCATTGCCAGTCCTACCCCCCCATCAGCCCATGACCAGTCCTAACCCCATCAGCCCACCTCAAGTCCTAACCCCTCCACATCAGCCCATTTCTTGTCCTAGCCCCCACCATAGCCCATTACCAGTCCTAGCCCCCATCAACCCACTTCCAGTCCTAACCCCACATCACCCCATTTTCAGTTTAAGCCCCCCTATAACCCATTACCAGTCCTAACCCCCCATCAGCCCACTTCCAGTCCTAAACCCATCAGCCCATTTCCAGTCAGCCCCCCATAGCCCATTGCCAGTCCTAACCCCCCCCCCATCAGCCCACAGCCCATTACTAGTCCTAACCCCATCAGCCCACCTCAAGTCCTAACCCCTCCCCATCAACCAATTTCCTGTCCTAGCCCCCCCCCATAGCCCATTACCAGTCCTAACCCCCCCATAGCCATTTACCACTCCTAACCCCCCCAAACGCCCACAGCCCATTACCAGTCCTAACCCCATCAGCCCACCTCAAGTCCTAACCCCTCCCCATCAGCCCATTTCCTGTCCTAGCCCCCCCCCCATAGCCCATTACCAGTCCTAACCCCCCATCACCCCATTTCCAGGCAGGCCCCATCAGCCCACAGCCCATTACCAGTCTTAACCCCCCCCCCATAGCCCTTTACCAGTCCTAAACCCCCCCCAACAGCCCGCAGACCATTACCAGTCCTAACCCCATCAGCCCACCTCAAGTCCTAACCCCTCCACATCAGCCTATTTCCTATCCTAGCCCCCCCATAGCCCATTACCAGTCCTAACCCCCCATCAGCCCACAGCCCATTACCCGTCTTTACCCCCCATAGCCCATTACCAGTCCTAACCCCCCAACAGCCCACCTCATCCTAACCCTTCCCCATCAGCCCATTTCTTGTCCTAGCCCCCCCCATAGCCCATTACCAGTCCTAACCCCCCCCCCAATCAACCCACAGCCCACCTCAAGTCAGGTCCTAACCCCCTCCATAGCCCATTACCAGTCCTAACCCCCCCCCACATCGGCTCAGGAATTTTTTTTTAAAAAAAGCTGATTGCTGCCACTGCCGCCGCGGCAGCGGCAGAATGGAGTGTCCCGCGGTGCCCCCTCTGCCCGGCTGAGCCCCTCTGCCCGGCTTTCAGATTCGCGAAGGGAGAGTGTCTCCCTCGCGTCTCTGTTAAGCCTACAGGGACAGATGGGAAATTTCCCATCAGCCCCGAAATTTCCCATCTGCCCCTGCAGGCTTAACAGAGACGCGAGGGAGACACTCTCCCTTCGCGAATTTGAAAGCCGGGCAGAGGGGCTCAGCCGGGCAGAGGGGGCCCCGCGGGACACTCCATTCTGCTGCTGCCGCGGCGGCAGCAGCCAGCTTTTTTTTTTTTATAAATTTAATTTTTTAAAAAGCAGTATGTTCTTTGCGCGGGGCCCCCTGAAACGCGGGGCCCTGTGCAAAAAACATTCTTGCTCTATGGACGGGCCGGCCCTGTGGGCTGGCAGCACCAATGTGCAGAG
The DNA here is from genome assembly GCA_033557465.1 of Ichthyophis bannanicus. Classification (NCBI taxonomy): domain Eukaryota; kingdom Metazoa; phylum Chordata; class Amphibia; order Gymnophiona; family Ichthyophiidae; genus Ichthyophis; species Ichthyophis bannanicus. The sequence continues at coordinate 54,870,292 of CM066032.1, forward strand.
CCCTGACTGTTACAGGCATGGAAATTATCTGAGTAGCACAGTCACAAAAAGAACAAGTAGGAATTGAACCTCTGTCCCCTGCTTATGACAACATTGCATTGACCAGTAGGCTACACCTCCACACCCCTCTACACAGCAATGGATACAAAGACTGCAGGTCACTGCATACAATGTCTGCTGTGTGTGCCGGTATAGGGTAGCCCCACCAGTACCCATGATGCAGTGCAGTGTGTAAATCGGCCCAAACCACAAAGAAACCAACAAAGGAACACAAACTAACATATAAAGCTGTATCATTAGGAAACCAATTAGCTTTGAATTATTAATGCCATACTCTTATTTTGTCTGTGCCTAACAATATCTACCTGCACATGCAATACAAACCCGACTAACCAATTTACCTACACTTGGCAACCCATATATCCTTACACACTATTCATGATGTCAGCATACGTGGTATACAACATACATTACCCCACCCACAGTAGCACTGTGCCGCAACCAAACCGAGTATTAGCCATCAAACACCGTAACAAGCCACGCAATCACCTTAATCCAAAACCTAAGGAAACGCACCAGCGACTAACCATATCAAAAACACACACAAACCCACTACCCAACAATAGTCCCCAAACCCCATATACTTGTATACTAATAAATGCCAGATCAGTAAGAAACAAAATTCACGTTATGCATAATCTCATCACTGATGAAAAACCAGACATCCTTTGCATCACAGAAACATGGCTCACAGACACAGACCCCATCCTACTCAACCAATTAAGCAAACCAGGCTATAAGATATTCAATTGTCCATGAGCCAGTGGAAGGGGAGGTGGAGTTCTAATTGTTGCTAAGGACTCGCTACACCTAACCAACACATCACAAAACACAGTCGATGGAATAGAGATACTCAAGCTAGAAAGCAAAACACTAATAATTTGCCTCATCTACAGACCCCCCACTTCACACCATGAAACCCTGGCTGCTGCACTAGAGACAATTTCTACATCAACAATCAAAAAATACCAAATCATACTAGGGGACCTCAATCTAACATCAGCACCACCAATGCATGCAAGTACATTCCTGGAAGCTATGGACCAACTAGGATTCAAACAAATAATACAAGATGCCACACATAACAAAGGAAACATTCTAGACATGGTATTTATACCCTTTTTTTTTTTTTTTTTTTTTTTAAAGTCTTTATTTAGGTTTAAGCAAACAGAACATGAGAGAAAAATTGCGATCAACAAAGTGGCATGGGTAATTGTAGTAAAAGTAACATTATGCATTAACAAAACATACATTCCCAGAACATTTGCAATGATACCCAAGATAACAGCGTGTTCTAATATCCCCGTTACAAATGAATGTCTCGTAAAAGAAAGGTAAACAGTGAACCAAGAGAGACATAAGTAAACATAAGAAACATCTTCCAGTGACGAGCAGCATCCCCACACTCCAACCATCCAGTGACTATCAAGATACTGCTAGACTGAGGGCATCCCATTTGTTCAGCATAGGCCGGAAAGTGGGTTTCAGCCGTACATAAGCCACTTCACAGTTATGATGATAGCAGACAAGGTTCCACCAATGTACGCTGGATAGGCCTTCATAATTTTTCCAGTGGCTCATTATAGCCTTCAATGCCAGGCTTAAAAGTAAGTCGAAGATAAGTGACTTCTGCTCTTGTAGTGTTGGCACGCCGGCTAGCGACTTGAATATAACTATACGGTATGTCAGCTCTGTATCCAGTTTCAGAAGCAGGGAGATACGTGCCCATACTGCCTGCCAGTATTCATGGAGTGCCGGACAGAGGTATATCATATGCGCCAAGGTACCAGTACCCATTCCGCAATTCCAACATTTCGCATCTGCCTGCGTACTCCACCTAGCAATGCGCACCGGTGTGTAGTAAGCCCGATGAGCCAGAAAGTATAGCATTTGGTTAATTGAGGCCGATCTTGTTAGCTGCTTCTGTCGTTTCCATATCTCTTCCCATATACTTGCATCTTCAGGTTGTCCCGTTTCAGTTTGCCATATCTTTTGCAGTCCAATGCAGCGTTTCGTCTCTCCCTCTCTGAGTATGCTTACAAATCGGGAGATAAGTTTAGATCCGGCCCGAAGTTCTTGTATTTCCTGATGGAAGGGGTTACCAGCCCTTAATGCCATGGGTAGGACTCCCACTGCACCCAAGCAATGTCTCAACTGACACCACTGATAAAGGCACCTCTTGGGTAAGTGGAATGTATGTTGGAGGGACAGGAAGGGCTTGTAGGCCCTGTCTGCTATCAGATGCCCAAGGTTATATATGCCGGCCCGGAGCCAAGGTAACCATAGGACACTCTGCCCGTCTATCTTGAATTTCTCATTGCACCATAGCCCTGTGGATTCTGTAAAGTTCGGGTCTGATCCCATACGCTGCCGGAGCATTCGATAGGCCATCTGTGTGTCTCGCATTATAGCATTCGCCATTCCTGCCTTCCAATTGTCCATTCCCAGCCGCATCCACAAAGGGATCGGCTGGCTCAGGACGTTCTCTATCTGCAGCCAGGCCGGGGCATCTTTCCCGATGATTTCCTCGCTCCACTGGGCTCCCTGTTTAAGGAGGGAGGCCATGTGATACCAATAGAAGTCAGGGAAATGTATTCCACCTCTAGCTTTGGGGGATTTAAGTTTCCATGTAGCAATGCGTGGAGGTTTGTTACGCCATAAGAAGGATAGCAATCGTTTTTTCCAATCTCCAATAGAATTTCTTGTCAAATAGAGTTGGGACCATGTTGAGTATGTAACATATTTTGGGCACGATAACCATTTTGATAGTCTCCCCTCTGCTCCACCATGTTAGGTTTAACGGGGACCATTTATTTATATATTCTTCCAATATCCGCTCGCATTGATCCATGGAGCTGCGGACAGTGTCCAGGAGAGTAGGCCCATATGCTACCCCTAAGTATTTAAATGTCTCCTTCTCCACCGCAAACGGGTGGCTATGTAGCATCTCATTAGAGACGTGATCGTTCAGTGGGATGATAGTAGTTTTGGACAGGTTCAGTTTGTATCCAGATATGCCTGAGTATTCAGCGATGATCGACAACGCGGGTTCTAGCGATTTTGGATGTAGCAGTAGTAGTAAGAGGTCGTCGGCATACGCCGATAATTTGACCTGAGTGGTGCCCAGATATATCCCTTCTATTTTTGGGGACTGTCGAATTTTCATCAAGAGTGGTTCCATAGCTAAGTTGAATAGGAGTGGTGATAGGGGGCAGCCTTGTCGTGTACCTCGGGACAAGCGAAATTCAGGGAGAGTCCGTTGTTTGCCGCTATGCGCGCAGTGGGATGGGAGTACAGCACCCGAACATTAGCTAGAAAGTCTTCTGGTATTCCGAACCACTGCAGTACTTGAAACAGGTAGGGCAATTCCACGCGGTCAAACGCTTTCTCTGCATCCAATGCAAGCCCTACAAGTGGTTCCTCAAGAGAAGAGACTTGCCCGAGCACATGCGCCAGGAGTCGCCCGTTATCAGTTGTAGACCTGCCAGGCATGAAGCCGCATTGATCTGGCTGTATCAGGGATCCCATTACACCCGTAAGCCGATTAGTTAGGACTTTGGCATATATCTTGTAATCAGCATTGAGGAGCGAGATTGGCCGGTAGTTTTCTATCTGCTGGTCATCACGACCTGGCTTAGGATGTATTACTATTGTAGCAGCAGCAAGATTGCCCACCACTGGACACTCCTTTACCAGCTCCATATAATATGTACACAACTCGGGGATCAGCTCTCTTGAGAAGGCGGTGTAGAATTCTATCGGCAAACCGTCAGGTCCGCTGGCTTTCCCTTTAGCAAGCTGTCTCATTGCCTGTTGTATTTCCGTGCAGGTGATATCGCCCGCTAGTTGACCCTGCTGTTCTCCGGTAAGTATGGGGCCAATTAAACTCTCAATGAAGTTGTTAAATCCGTCTGATGAAAAAACTCCTTCCGTCTGGTATAGCTGTGAATAGAAGGTTTCACAAATTCTCAATATTTCTTCATTTTGCCGCTGCAACTTCCCTCCAGCGTCCTTCAGGCCAGTTATGTGTGACTGAGCTTTTTTTGGCTCGTAATGTTTGCGCCAGTAACGTACTTGCCCGATTACTTTCGTGATAGTACATGCTCTGCTGGGCTTGGATTTGTTGGCAGGCTTCAGTATTGAGAATAGAGTTGTATTGGTACCTCAGTTTCTGTAGTCGAAGCAGAACAAGCGCATCTGAGCGTTTGGAAAGCAGCCGTTCTCCCGCCCGAATCTCTTGCTCCAACTGATGCAGTTGTGCTACCGCTGCCTTCTTTTGCTTGATACTATACGATGTAATGCATCCCCGTATCGTGGCTTTAAACGCTTCCCACCACGCCCAGGTGGGGGTGTCGTGTAATCCATTATTCTTGAAGTAGTCCTCAATTTGTGGGCGTAGAACATCGCGGAACTCTTCACTATGGAGCCAAGCGCGATCAAATTGCCATCGGGGTGTAGACTTCTTGATGTGTCCAGAGCGAAGTTCTATAGTAATCGCAGCATGATCCGAAACCGTCTTGGCGACAATATCTGCTGCCGTTAGCTGCGGCACTAAAGTCTTCGAGATCAGGAAGTAGTCGATACGTGTCTGTGTATTGTGCGGCATTGAGTAAAAGGTGTAGTCTCTCTCTACTGGGTATAAGAGCCGCCAGGGATCAACTAGGCCAAGTGCTTCCATCATTCCAATCAATTGTTTATTAGCCCGCGGTTTATGTTGACATTTGTAAGGCGTCCGGTCTAACAGTGGATCCTGGATGAGGTTGAAGTCTCCTCCAATAATAACGTTGGTAGCGCCACTTAGCAATATTTCCTGAGCAATCCTTTCAAAGAAAGTGTGATCGTCTTGATTGGGTCCATAGAGAGTCATGAGGGTGTAGGTTGTACCATAGATCTGGACACGTGCTCGCGCCCATCGCCCCTCTGGGTCTATGACTGTGTCTTCAACTTCAGGGTGCAACGCAGCGCGCACTAGTATTAGAACTCCCCCCTTCCGCTTGTATGCCGGTGCAGACAGTATGTTCTGATAGCCATCCCCTGTTACCTTGCGTGATTCAGGCAATGTTAGATGTGTTTCTTGGATGTAGATCACATCAGCTTTCAACCGCTTGCAGTAATTCAGGATTTTCTTTCGTTTAGCAGGGTTGCTAATTCCTTGCACATTAAGGGATGCCACTCTCAGTTTCTCAGTATTTGTTGTGATAGCTGGCCCAGTCTCGGGGGATGCCGCTCGCCACCTGCAAACACTGGAACATTAAGATTATATGAATACAGAAGGTGTCAAGGGTGGTCGTCCACCAGTCGACCTTCAACTGTGACAACATTAATGGTGGAACCTAGCCCGCCCTTCTGCCTCCCGGCACCCTAGGGCCACCACCCCCACCCGCTCCCGCATGCCTTAGATCATGTCAAAGATACATTTCTCAACCCCCCTATCTAGTGATGCAGTTACCAAGTACAGGAACGATGAGAAAAACAAAATCATTACTGCTCCTACTCTCCACCCCTGAGGGCCCACAACAATCCCGGTATCAGTATACATAAATACCACATAGCATTAGCGTCCTCAGGGATGAGCTGGATCCGTCTCCATTTGACCCCACTCCTGGAGATATGCCCGCAGTTTATCTCCAGTGTCAAAGGTCCTTGTTGCGTTTCCCAGCGTTACTCGCATTCGTGCCGGGTAGTAGAGGCCATATTTTGCTTGTAGTTTCTGTAGCAGTGGTCTGCAGTCTAGTAGGTCTCTTCTACGTTCCGTCGTCCTTTTGCAAAGGTCAGGAAAGAAACTGATTTTATGACCCTCATAGCGCACATCAGCCATCTGCTTAGCAGCCTGCAAAATCTGGAGGACTTGTGGGTAGCGCAGGATTTTGATAATGATGGGACGCGGATAAGGTTTTTTCCCCAATGCATGTGATGGTACACGATGGGCCCTCTCTATTTCGAAGGGCTCAGCGAAGGTAATCTGGAGCAGCTTAGGGATCAGCTGTTGTATAAACTTAACAGTGTCCAGTCCTTCCCGGCCCTCAGGAATGCCAATAATCCGGAGGTTGTTCCGGCGAGCCCGGTTTAGCCTGATCCTCATACTGATCTTCCAAGTCACTGACTCTTTTCTTTAGCGGGTCTATCTGTGCAGTAAGGGGATCATGTCTTTCTAGCACTGACTCTACCTTGTGCAGCCGCTCCCATACTTCAGACATCCGATTTTTCAGGTCTGACATATCTCCCTGCAGCAAGGCTAGGGTTTCTTTGCTCTCAGCTACCATGCTCTTAACTGACCGGAGCTCTTGCAGCACTTCCCTGATGCCCTCCGCAGTTTCCTTCTCCGACGCCATTTTGTGTGGGGAGGCCGCCTCTTGCTTTGTTCTTTTAACGGCGTGTCCAGTTGTCGGCGAGAAATCTAATTTGGCCGGCTTCAGGGAGGACATTTCATCGATCTCTGGTAAAGTGCAATAGCGATGTAGCTAGACGCTATCAGGGGGTTAGAGCTCGGATACTCGGGCAACGGGTGGGAGCAGCTCTCCTAGGCAGCCATTCCTGAACGCGGCAAGCTCCGCCCCCCCCATGGTATTTATACCCAAGAAAGACCAGCAAGATGGAGACACCGAACAAACACCACAAATAACTCAAGTTCCATGGTCCGAACACCACCTGATAAAATTCACCATATACTTACCCACCAAACCTAGCAAACCCCCAACGGGATCATGGACGCAACCCGGAAGGAAGTTCCAAAAATTCAACAAAGAAGCACTAATAAACTCCATCACAACTCACTTAAATACTGACAACACTGACCTAGAAACCCTAATCAACCAATGGAACAAAGGGATCGAATCAATCTCAGAACTAAAGACAAAAACACTAAACAATGTGAAAACTAAAAAGAAAACCAAAACCGAGCCATTATACTCAACAACACTAAACAAAATGAAGAAAGACCTAAGGAAACTAGAAAAAAAATGGAGACAGAAGAAGACCCCCGAACACAAAACTGAATAATTAACGCTCCTCTTAAAATACAAAACCAAAATCAACCTTGCAAAAAAAAAAAACCCATCATACCAACATACTGTCGTGAGGAGCGCCCCCTACGCCATTAGAATTATAGGCATGTTCCACGGCAAAGATTATTTTAGGGAGCCAAAGGGAATGTAAGGTTCATTTGCGTAGTAAAAATGTTCTTACTTATTCCAGCTTCCTAAGAGCACTCATTAACGAAACCAAGTGTAGGGAAATTAAGGCTTTTATTCCCCGTCAGTGCAAAGGTTCAAATAAGACATCGAGAATCAAACAGAAAGTCCTTTGTGTAAAAAGGTACCAGCATTTAAACAGCTGCTTAATTGTTCAACTTCACAATTAATGCAGGGCTTGATCAGAGGAATTCAGTTCATTCCACAGCATAAGAATTCTACAAACTTCTTCTAAGTTATACAGAGTCTACAAACTCTTGGCACGAAGCCATGCACAAATCACAGTCCATCTGTTCAGGTTGAGGTATGGGAACAGTATTTATACATTCCATCTCCATGGACTCTTCCTCACTATATCCATCCTTGGAATAATCACTGTCCCTGGCTGCTACAGGTATGTGTGAAATGTCTCTAGGGTCTTCTCTCCAAGACCACTGTGTTCTAAGTGCTTTAGGGATTTTCTGAAACCATCCAGGTTTCTTCTTCTTTACAGAAAGAGCATTTGTTTTAACATTGCCTTTAGGACTCAAGCATTTAGTATCAGGAATAAAACTTTCATACCTTGAGTCTGGCTGGTTTTGGTTAGTATTTCTCAGAGACTGCAGGCTTTCCTCCAAACCTTTCTCTCTGCCTCTTTGCTTATGTCTCTCTGCTCTGGAAACAGGAACGCTGTGAGAACAGGGTGTGGCACACACTCTAGCCTCAGTGCTTGCTCTAACAAACTTCTCTTGAACAGCTGCCCGCTTAGCCTGGCCCTTCTGAACTTCACCGTTGTGAACTTGGTTCCTTTGGGCTTGCTCACATAGGATTCTTTCACTTACTCCTTCTCTTGGAGCTGATCCTCTCAAAAGAGCTGTTCCTCCTTGTGAAGCCGTTCCTCTCTCTCTGTTCCTTCCTCGGTCCTTCTCCCTCACCTTCTCTGCATGTGAAGCCGTGCTTCTGTCCTTCTCATGTGAAGCCTTGCTTCTGTCCTTCCCATGTGAAGCCTTGCTTCTGTCCTTCTCTTTCTCTCCATGTGAAGCCGTGCTTGCTTTGCTAGCATTCAGCTCTGGCTTATAAAGGAATCTTTCATTCAAGACTTCCGGGGTCATTCCCAGGTGCAAATCATTAGCCCTCTTAGGCTCATTAGCTCCTGTATGGTCATTCCTGCCCCCTCTAGCTGTGCCTGGAGGTAACTGCACATCTAGATTCCTCTGAGGAACAGGGTTTCTTTTCAAGTTTTCATCTTTATTGATACCCACATCATGACACATCCCCCCTCTTAAAATATTACGGGCTGAATGTTCATCATTATCACAGCACGTAATTCTAGACATCGCGTTGGCGTTATAATGCAGCTTCCCTGCTCTATGTAGTACTTGAAACTCATATGGCTGCAACGCCATGTACCACCTAGTCAACCGGCTATTATTGTTGCACATCTGGCTCAACCACTTGAGTGGGTCATGGTCCGTGATGAGGATAAACTTCCTTCCCATTAGATAGAATTTTAAGGCTTCCACTGCCCATTTTATTGTTAAGCACTCCCGCTCAATGGTGGAGTACTTCTTTTCAGCCTGTGAGAGTTTCCTGCTCAGGGACATGATGGGGTGTTCAGCACCCTCCTGCATTTGGGAAAGGACAGCACCTAGGCTGACTTCCGATGCGTCTGTTTGGAGCAAAAATTGTTGGTGAAAATCCACCCCTCTTAATATGGGAGCTCTGCACAGCTTCTCTTTCAACACGTTGAAGGCAGCCTCCGCATCTGCCGTCCAGGATAAGGTGTTCGGGGCATTTTTCCGCAACATTTCCATGAAGATAGCACTTTCTTCCGCGAAGTGTGGGATAAAACGTCTGTAGTACCCGATGAGCCCTAAAAAGCTTCGTAGTTGCTTTTTATTCTGGGGTGCGGGAAAACTGCAGACACTTTCTATTTTATCTAACAAAGGACGGACTGTACCGCGTCCTACTACATGTCCTAAGTATTTAACTTCGCAGGCAGCAAACAGGCATTTTCCTGGGTTTAAAGTTAAACCAGCCTGTCGCATTGCGCTCAAGACCGCTTTTACTTGGAGCAAATGCTGATTCCACGTAGCGCTATGAATGACTATGTCATCCATATAAGCCGTGGCATAATTTTGATGAGGACGTAAGACTATGTCCATCAATCTTTGACATGTCGCGGCTGCTCCGTGCAAACCAAAAGGCATGCGGCAAAACTGAAACAGCCCGACTGGCATAGTAAAGGCTGTTTTTGGTCGTGCATCTCCAGTGAGGGAAACTGCCAGTCTAATGGACCACTGCTCTTCCGGCCAACCCACGGAAAGAGCTATTCTTTCAAAAGAGTCCAGGAAGTCATCTGGATCATCATTAACTCCTAACTTCCCCAAAGTTAGAGTCTCGTAGGACCCTAGTCCTACCGGACAGTTGCCCAGTCCTGAGCTCTGCTTCAGAAGTCCAGCGACTGCTTCCTGTGTCTTCTGTTGATGGCTCATCCAGGTTTCCAGCATCTGCATAACTGGCTTTTGTTGTTACTGTATTGCCAGGATTGCACGCTGCTGTGCTTGCGCAACCAATTCTGCTTGCCTGCTGAATTGTGCCGCCATCCAGCTAAACACCTCTTGCTGCTCCATGGTGAAGAGATCCCTGAAAAATAAAGAGAAACAAAAAAAACCCCAAGTGTGGCTGCACCAAAAATCAGACCTACACTTCCTTTTTTTTTTTTTTTTTCAAATTTTCCCTTTAAACGTTTACTTGTATCCACACAAGTTATGCCCTTCTACCTGTTACCTGGTAGAAATGTAGACTCGAACTCTCAGCATGGGTGGTGCTGCTCTGTGTGTAGCAGTCTCCAGCGTAGTCAGCAACCTCGCCTTCCGCTCCAGATTCTCTGCGGTCCGGTCCACGTTTTCTCCCTCCAATCCGTTTTTTTTCACTGCCGGTCCGGGTTTTCTTTCATTTCCGATCCGGGTTTTCTTTTACCTCCGGTCCGGGTTTTCTTTTTTCTTTTTTTTTTTTCAAGCTGAATACTGGTAAATTTTCTATTTATTTTCAGTATGTCTTAGGATTATATCCAAATCCTGCCAACTATGCCATTTTGTCGTGGGGAGCGCCCCCTACGCCATTAGAATTATAGGCATGTTCCACGGCAAAGATTATTTTAGGGAGCCAAAGGGAATGTAAGGTTCATTTGCGTAGTAAAAATGTTCTTACTTATTCCAGCTTCCTAAGAGCACTCATTAATGAAACCAAGTGTAGGGAAATTAAGGCTTTTATTCCCCGTCAGTGCAAAGGTTCAAATAAGACATCGAGAATCAAACAGAAAGTCATTTGTGTAAAAAGGTACCAGCATTTAAACAGCTGCTTAATTGTTCAACTTCACAATTAATGCAGGGCTTGATCAGAGGAATTCAGTTCATTCCACAGCATAAGAATTCTACAAACATCTTCTAAGTTATACAGAGTATACAAACTCTTGGCACAAAGCCATGCACAAATCACAGTCCATCTGTTCAGGTTGAGGTATGGGAACAGTATTTATACATTCCATCTCCATGGACTCTTCCTCACTATATCCATCCTTGGAATAATCACTGTCCCTGGCTGCTACAGGTATGTGTGAAATGTCTCTAAGGTCTTCTCTCCAAGACCACTGTGTTCTAAGTGCTTTAGGGATTTTCTGAAACCATCCAGGTTTCTTCTTCTTTACAGAGGGAGCATTTGTTTTAACATTGCCTTTAGGACTCAAGCATTTAGTATCAGGAATAAAACTTTCATACCTTGAGTCTGGCTGGTTTTGGTTAGTATTTCTCAGAGACTGCAGGCTTTCCTCCAAACCTTTCTCTCTGCCTCTTTGCTTATGTCTCTCTGCTCTGGAAACAGGAACACTGTGAGAACAGGGTGTGGCACACACTCTAGCCTCAGTGCTTGCTCTAACAAACTTCTCTTGAACAGCTGCCCGCTTAGCCTGGCCCTTCTGAACTTCACCGTTGTGAACTTGGTTCCTTTGGGCTTGCTCACATAGGATTCTTTCACTTACTCCTTCTCTTGGAGCTGATCCTCTCAAAAGAGCTGTTCCTCCTTGTGAAGCCGTTCCTCTCTCTCTGTTCCTTCCTCGGTCCTTCTCCCTCACATTCTCTGCATGTGAAGCCGTGCTTCTGTCCTTCTCATGTGAAGCCTTGCTTCTGTCCTTCCCATGTGAAGCCTTGCTTCTGTCCTTCTCTTTCTCTCCATGTGAAGCCGTGCTTGCTTTGCTAGCATTCAGCTCTGGCTTATAAAGGAATCTTTCATTCAAGACTTCTGGGGTCATTCCCAGGTGCAAATCATTAGCCCTCTTAGGCTCATTAGCTCCTGTATGGTCATTCCTGCCCCCTCTAGATGTGCCTGGAGGTAACTGCACATCTAGATTCCTCTGAGGAACAGGGTTTCTTTTCAAATTTTCATCTTTATTGATACCCACATCATGACAATACTCAACAAGGCACTGAACAGACCAAGAGAACTATTTGAACTCGTCAAATCCCTCACTAAAATGTCCCATGAAGATAATACCACCAACGCCATTAAAGCGCAAACATTAGCTGACCACTACGCTAGCAAACTCAACCCACCATCAACCGGACACCCCACCCTAAACTGGACCACTGAACACCCCTCCCAACAAGACACAAACACGGACAGGAACAAGGAATGGAATGCATTCTATGAGATGGAAGACAAGCAAATAATAAACATAATCACAAACTTAAACACTACAACCTCCCCACTAGATCCCTGCCCAGCAGCCTGGCTCAAGGCAACAAAACAAGAAGTTGCCTAATATATCACACACATAGTAAACCAATCACTCCAGCAAGGAGTCTTGCCAGCTGGACTCAAAAAAATCCCTCATAAGACCCATACTAAAAAACAAAACTCTAGAAAAGGATAACCCAGCCTCTTACTGACCAATCTCAAGTATATCATTCCTAGCCAAAATTATTGAAAAAGCAGTACAGCAGCAATTACAGGACCATGTTGACACCATGAACGCACTCGATGAGCAACAATACGAATTCCGCCAACACCATGGTGTCGAAACCTTACTACTATTTCTACTAGATAGACTGATCAAAGGCTTGGAAGATAAAAAAAAGATGTACATTCTAATATTCATAGATATATCTGCAGCATTCGATACAGTAAACCACAGAACCCTCAACAGGTTGGAATCCATAGGAATAACAGGAACTCCCCTAAACTGGTTCATATCCTATATAACGAACAGAAGGCAACAAGTCCAATTCAATAAGGAAAAAGCGAAGGCACTCCCCCAAACCCAGGGAATACCACAAGGCTCAACATTGTCCTCCTTACTGTTCAACCTATACATTAAACCGGTCTGCACAATATTTCAGAAGCACAAGGTCACTTACCACATTTATGCAGACGACATTATGACCTACACCCAACTGGACTTGACCAATCCAAATTACAACCAGCTAGAGGAATGCCTTAATGAAATTCAAATCTGGCTACAGAAAAACAATATGTCCATAAACCACAAGAAAACAGAAGTAATGTACATCTTCAAAAAAACAGATTTCAACCCTCCATTAGCAATCACCATGAACAACAACACCTACAACATAAAGAATGAAATAAAATACCTAGGAGTAATACTCGACAAAAACCAAAGGATGGAGAAACATCTTCGGATGCTTAACTGGGCAATATTCCATAAACTAAGGGTCCTCCAACCTTTACGCAATATCATCGAACACTCTGATTTCAGAACAGTAGCACAAGCACTCATAACTCCCCACCTAGACTACTGTAACGCCATTCTCCAAGGGTTGCCAAAAAAAACCCTTAACATACTGCAAATGGTGCAAAACGTCACAGCCAGGATTATCCTCAACAGAAAACTCACCGAACATATTACACCTATACTAATTGAGCTACACTGGCTTCCCATTACAGCCCGCATAAAATATAAACTATTAGTAACTGTATTCAAGCTGATACATAACATAGCACCATCCTACCTCTCCAACCTCATCACCATAGAACCCCCTAACCGAAGCAGAAGGACTCACAACTTAAACACCCTTCACGTCTCAACTAACATCCGAACTGTAAACGTTTGCACAAGCAACAGAGCATTTACCTACTCAGCACCCACATTATGGAATTAGCTACCAAACGAATTAAGATCGAACAGCGACCTACAGGACTTTAAGAGAAAACTAAAGACCCACCTCTTCCAGGATCATTACAACTTAACATAAACAATCCAGAATGAACATAACCTCGCAATCCAAACGAACAAAAGTATTAAGAACCGATTTGTTGTAAACAAAATGTATATATTGCAACCACTGAAACAAAACTGTACATGGCCCATACTGTTTAAATACTATATAGATGCCTTACACTGTATAAATGAAAACAAAATTTCAATATTCAAATCTGTAAAAAAAAAAGCAAAACAATATAAAATGTAAATATGTATAAACGTACAGTCAAGTACACCTCAATGAAAATGTAAATTGTTGATTCTTACCATATATAACTAATGTTTGATGTGTAGAGTAAACCACTTCTGATCGCTGGAAGTAGCGGTATACAAATGAAACCAAATAAATAAATAAATAGCAGTTTACAGCTGATCACCAAATGGAGAATGCATTGATCCATCACCTCATTCCCAATGAATCTAGTTTAAAGCCCTGTTAGCCAGTCTGCTGCAGAAGACACGTTGACCCTTTTTGGACAGATAGATGCTATCTTTGCTCTGCAGCCCTTGGAACATCATCCCATGTTTCAGGAAACCAAAACTCTCTTGACATCTTCCACGCATCCATCTCCAGGATGCGAGCTTCTCTGCCTCGGCCTTTATTTTATTTTTATTTTTTATTTTATTTAGTATACATTTGTATACCGCTACTTCCAGCGATCAGCAGCGGTTTTGATTAAACAGGTACACTAAAAAAAATTTTTTTTAAACTGCCTTTAATGTTTCAATTGATTTTTACGTTTTTTGGTGCGCTGAATCCAAATCTGGTAACCAATTTGCTCCATCACGTACAGATTTTTTGCTACATTGGGTTAGCAGTCTGAGGTGAACGTTTCAGATTGAGTGCGATCGAGATAAATGTTTCTTGGATGAATTCTTTATACTAATTGTTTAGTAGTTATTCAAATAAGAATAAAGAAAATTGTAACAAGGCAGCACATAAGAATAGAGTAATGTCAACAAAACACACTGTGATGGTAGCAAAATTGTCTGCACTTAAAACAGCCACATACATGTGCACAAACATTGAGCATATAAGAGCGAGGTTAGACACAAAGCAAAGCAAAGAAATGTGCAAAAAATGTTGTACAGGTATGTATGTAAGAATAGAAAACGCAAACCGCACCATTGCAATACATGAAGACAAACACCCGATGGTGTGAAAATAAAATTCTAATAAATAAGATCCGACACTGTGGTAATAACTAGCAAATTTTTATTTCAAAGTTTAGTAAAAACACGATATTTGTCAACACAGTTTAGATTTTAAAGTCATTCTTGGGTCAATCAATCTCCTGGTGGGCCCGTTTCTTCTTCCCCCGAATGCTTCTCTTGGTGCGCTGCTTGGCATATTTTTCATCTGGGGTTTCCCGCAGCAGCAACCAGCAGAAATCAGCCATCATAGTGGTGTTCCATCTTCCTTGGTACCTTCTCTCTGCGTCCTTGATGTCCTGGTGAAACCTTTCACCTTGTTCTTCACTGTACGCCCCCAAGGTTTCGGGAAAGTAGTTCACATGGGAGTGCAAGAAATGGACTTTCAGGCTCATGTTACAGCCTTGTTCTTTGAAGACATTGAGCATCCTGGCAACAATATCCTTATAGTTCTCATTCCGCCTGCTCCCCAAGAATTTGAGAACAACATCCTTGAAGGAATCCCAGGCTTCTTTTTCCTTCTCAGACATCGTTTCAGCGAATGCTCCATCTGAAATGAGTTTCCTTATATCAGGGCCAACAAACACTCCTTCCTTTAGCTTTGCTTCAGAAAGTCGGGGGAACTTTGAGCAAAGGTACCGAAAGCACTCACCATCTTTTGGAAGGGACTTGATGAATTGCTTAATGAGACCCAACTTAATGTGGAGAGGTGGTAATAGAATTTTATCACGAGGTACCAAGCTCTCATGAAGAACATTTTTCTCACCGGGTCTCAAATACTCCCGAATTGGCCAGTCTTTTTTCCCCCAGTGTAGGTCGCGGGCCCGGCTATCCCACAAGCAAAGGAAGCAGGGATATTTGGTGAAACCGGATTGCTGCCCTATAGCATGGATAGAATTTTAAAGTCTCCACAAATCATCCACTTATGCTCATCATAACGAATCTTCTGAAGAATCAGGGCTAAATTCTCGTATTTTTCTTGGAGAATAACAGAGTGAGCAATAGGAACTGAAGCGAATGTGTTGCCATTATGAAGAAGAAGAACACCTTTTATGCTGTCTTTTGACGAATCAATGAACAGCCGCCATTCAGCAGGATCATACTTGAGCTTAAACTTTTCCATCACTCCGTATATATCGTTGCAAAATACCAAATCTTCCTCTTTGCTGAAATACTTCAAAAATTGTGTCTCGCGGTTGCGGTACCAATAAAAAGTTGTTCCTGGTGACAATAGATTTTTCTGTTTAAGCCGAGAACCTAGCAGTTGGGCAGCATCTTTTGGGAGTCCTAAATCCCGGACTAAATCATTCAATTCAGCTTGAGAGAAAAGTTCAGGTTTCGGATCTGGTTCAGTTTCAAACTCGGAAGTACTGGACTCATCGGGAAAAGCCATCTGATGAGTCTCATCATGATCAGAACCGTCCACACAAATATGATCCAAAGATTTTGGTGGTTCAGGCACAGGTACTTCGTTGCTATGAGGCATAGGCCTAATTGCTGAGGGAAGGTTGGGGTAACTTATTACGTTCTTATTTTTTAAGTTGTATCCCTTCACAATGCAAGAGCAAAAATAGCAGTCACTGCTGTGGTCTCTTTGTTCACACGCCACATCATAGGTATTCCGAAACGAAATGCTTGTTTTTTACCTTTCATCCATAAGCGTAGATCTTCCTCACATGTCTTGCACACTTTGTGAGGAGCCCACGGTTTGTCTTGATCGCCTAACTTCAAACCGAAATAGGCGAAATATACTTTTTTAATAAATGCAGAAATGTTCCTCTGCCGCTTTTTCACGGTATATTCCCCACAAATAAAACAAAAACTGTCCGGAGAGTTGACGCAACCTCTGGCTCTGTGAGCCATCACAAATACACAGCACTGCAAACTACAACTGTAGTGAACCACTTCGGAATAAAGCTGGATTATGACTGAGCAAACAAAAGGTAATAATGAACTTGCAAGAAACTGAAATTTGACAGGAACGTTCATGTCGCAACCACCGTGTTTGAGCGAGCGAACGAGGCGAGGCGAACAGGAAAGAACATGCGCCAGCGCGAGTACTGGATTTAGCCCCCCGCCTCCCAATTGTCCTGTTAATGTATAAAATGAATACAAAACACTCTAAAATATCATGAGGGAGTGTTTCTAGTTAGTTAACCATTACAACCTCTATTTTGGGCCAAGAAAATAAACTGCAGTCGGCTAAAAAGAAATTATGTGAACATTCCTTATATGGGTAAGAAATCTAATTTTGCAAGAAAATGTGACGTGATGGAACATTTTGGCTATTTTTCCTGGATTCAGCACCCCAAAATCTATAGGAATCAGTTGCAAAACTGGAGGCAGTTTTTTGGTAGTGTACCTGTGTTAAAGATTGGAAATTGTCAAATCATGACAGGAAATTTTTGAGGTATAAACACATTGATTAGACAGGAAAGCACAGCACACAGAGAACTATTTTACAGGGAACATGGGCTATGGAGGGTTAAGTGGCTTGCCCAAGACCACAAGGAGCACCTGTGGGACTAGAAACCCCAGTCCTTCCGGCCCAAGGTTGCTGTCCTCTAGTGGGATTTGAACCCCTGACCTTCTGGCCTGAAGTACCTTGCCCCAACCACTAGGCCACTCCTCCACTCCACTTTACCCTCAACAGGGAAGATTGAAGAGAACACCACCTGTGCACCAATCTGCTTCGCACTCTGTCAGAGCCATGAAATCACTTTTGATATGCTCAAAATATCATTTGTGCCGACATGGATGAGCAACATCAGATAATAGTCATTAGGCTTGATGAGTCTCGGCAAACTCTCCATAATATCTTGGATTTCAGCACCTTGCAGACAGCACACTTCTCTGGACATCAAGTCTGATCACAAATGGATGCCTCAGTAACCCTCAGAGGAGAGTCACCAACCACCTCTACCCTTCACTTCCTTGTGGTCACTGATTCTGCAACTTTGGGGTGTTTGAGCTCTGGTTCTTCCCTTTCCTGGGATGCTTGCACCTCCTCCAGTTCTTGGGCTGTATACTGGTTCTTCAGTTCAAGGGCTGGAGGAGTTGGATTGTTGATTCAGCAGGCTCTGGTGACTTGTGTCCAACTCTCTTCATTCTGAAGCCTCCCATCTTCACCTCTGCCGGAGAGCTTGGATGTTTCAAGAAGCATCTCATCAATATACTTCTCACTGTCTCAAATGCTTTTCAGCCTTGCCAGCTCTTCTCTGAGCTCCTCCACTTATTTCATGAGAGCTTCAGCTTGCAGGCATCCTTCACATTGAACTGGTCCTTCGACTGGCATTGAGCTCTCTGTCTGGACAGAGGTAGAAGCTGTAATGTGGGCAAAGGCTTTGGCAATACAATTTTTCCAAAGCCATCATTCAGTTCCTGGAGCTTTGGTACCTGCTGAAGTAAAAAGAGGCACCTACCAAAGCTCCTAACTTTTCCTCAGCTGTCCTTTAAGAGAAAAAGCAGCTAACCTCTTTTATGTGTGTTCTAGCAGTGCTGTTCTATGTCCCTGTGTGTAGCTAATTGGGGAGTTGCCCTTTAAAGCAAGAATGCTCACATGGCGTGGGTGGGAGCTGGGGTGGGTAGGGAGGGATCAATCACCTGATGAGGTCAGTGGCTTCAAAGAACTTGGTCTGAGTGAAAAGCTGGAAGAAGAAACAATGAGCTCTAACAGACAGAGCTATGCACAATTCCACAAAAAATTTCCCTTTTGCAATATAGAAAATAATTAGCTTTTAAAAATGAAAACCAAAACGCCCTTAAGAGCTCTCAGGCAGAGAGATTGTATTTCAAAGCCACACAGTATTATCTTGTTTGCAATGGAGTCCCTGTTAGGAATTCTTTGGTTTATTGTTTCTAAATTTCAGAGCTGCTCAAACAATTCTTTCTGTCTAGAGTAGGCAATAATCCACTCTTCCATCATAGCTTTTAGCATTTTTCATCTTAAAGTGGTGTTGTATTCCTAGGGGAATGCAGGGCCAGCGTAAGGAGATGAGACACCCTTGGGGAACGTCATCCCTTGGGCCCCTCTCCCCTCTGGTGCTCATTGCTGCTGCTGCCGCCCATCCTGGGACGTGCAGCAGTGGTAATGGACACAAACAACACTGTGGCATTTATTTTATTTATTTAACCAGTTTTCTATACTGCCTTATCCTGCAATGAAAGCAGCTTACATTATGTAATCAATGCAAACAGCTACTGGATACATCCCCTTGTCCCCAAAAGGCTCATGATCTGTGTGTACCTGAAGCAACAGAGGGTTAAGTGGCTTGTCCAGGGCCACAAGGAGTGCCTAGAGGACTAGAAGCCCCAGTCCCTCCACCTGAGATTTCTGTCCCCAGGTAGGAATTGAACCGCTGGCCCTCAAGCCTGAGGTACTGTGTCCTAACTACTAGGCCACGCCTCCCTTACCTTTAAACTTTGGTGCTCATCTCCAAGGTCCAATGCTGACTTCCTGTTTGTAGCAGGAAGTCAGCATCGGACATCAGAAGGGCAGAAGCAAATAGCCCTGCAGTGCCAAAGTTTAAAGGTAAGTGCCACAGTGTTCTTTGTATCCAATGCCTCTGCTACATGCTCCAGAGAGGGATGATATTGCCCCCGGAGAGCAGACACTCTAGGTGACCACCTAGTTCACCTAATGGCAGCACCGACCCTAGGGACGTGATACTGTTGAAGTTTCTAAAGCAGTAAAAAAAACCTGTTTAAATAAATAAAATGCCCACCAAATTTTCCATTTCATACATAAAAAGGTTACATTTTCCTCTACCCTGGTTTCTTCCATATAGCTAAGGTTACCAGATTTTTTGCAGGCAAATCCAGGGCACTTATCCAATGATGGGTGGGTGGGGGGAATAGGGGTGGAAAAGTTCCCCTCAATACAATGTAATGGGGGTGGGAGAGGGAAGAGGAGTCATTCTCTTCTCCCTATCAATCCCATAACAGCAACAATATCACTTCCAAGCAGACAAATCACCCAAGAAATAGAAACAGTGATGAATTTCCCCACTTACTATGCAAAATGATATAAATTTATTTATTTATTTTTATTTATTAACATTTTTTATATACCGCACTATTCGATATCAGCGCGGTTTACATGGAACAAGAAACTTCAGACAAGTTACATTTATCTGGTCATTACATATAACAGGGAAATCAACCTGGATAACAGGAGCAACTATATACAAAAACAACAGCAAGAACAACTATGTACATACAAGGGTCATCTTGTCTGAAAAGTGTACTGATAATCTGGTAAAGTAGTGTATGTGCTGTTGAGTCAGGAAAGATTACGTTGTCGGAAGGTAATTATTGATATTTGGGTGTAACTGTATTACTTTGTTCTCTGGGAAGTATTTGAGGAAAAGGTGATGTTTCAGGGCCTTCTTGAACTGGCTCAGATCAGAGATGGCCCTAATGTGTGCTGGAAGGGTGTTCCAAAGTTTTGGAGCACATAAACTGAAGGCTCGGCTTGCTGTTGTCGAGTGTATCTTATGATTTTCTTTGGTACCATTAGCATATTTAGTTCCGCGGTTCTTCTTAGTCTGTTGGGTGCGATTGGATGGATCATCTCCAATAATGAGGTGGGGGCGAGACCTTTGTATGCTTTAAATGCCAGGAGCAGAG
This sequence comes from Ichthyophis bannanicus, assembly GCA_033557465.1. Classification (NCBI taxonomy): domain Eukaryota; kingdom Metazoa; phylum Chordata; class Amphibia; order Gymnophiona; family Ichthyophiidae; genus Ichthyophis; species Ichthyophis bannanicus. The sequence goes on from CM066032.1 coordinate 54,890,578, forward strand.
TTTTGAAAGTGATTCTCGCTTGAATAGGAAGCCAATGTAGTTGTTTTAGAAGGGGTGTTACATGTTCTCTTTTGGGTAGCCCAAAAAGCACCCTTGCTGCACTGTTCAAGGCGAGTTGAAGAGGATTTAAAGTAGATTGAGGAAGCCCTTGTAGTATGGAGTTTGAGAAGTCAAAATGGGGAATGATTAGAGCCTGGTAGACAGTACGGAAATCAGCCGGATCAATCAGTTGACGGAGATGTCTGAGGGAGCGGATTTTGAAATAAACTGCTCTTACTGTGTTGGAAATGTGAGTCTTGAAGTCCAGATTTTGATCAAGAGTCACTCCTAGGTATCGGATATGGGGTTTTACTTGAAGCTTGGCATCTTGAACATCCAGGAATGTAGGTGGTATGAAGTTCGAGTTCCTTGAGATAAAGAGAACTTCCGTTTTTTTATGTTGGATTCTGAGATTTTGAGTCAGTAGCCAATTTGATATGGCGTTAAAACAGTTGGTTAAGGGGGTGAGGTCCATCTTATCTACGCAGAACAGCATGTATAATAACACGCCATCAGCATATATCATACAGTTGACATTAAAAGATCTAATGATGTTACATATAGGTTGCATATATATGTTAAATAGTAATGATGAGAGAGAGGATCCTTGCGGGACTCCTTGTCCTTGATGAAACGGATCTGATATTTCTCCATTTGATCGCACATGCTGCCATCTGTCTGACAAGTATGAGTTACACCATTCGAGTGCGTTTCCACAGAGGCCCTTCTCTTTTAGGCGGATAATAAGAAGCTCGTGACAAACCGAGTCAAAAGCAGCTGCAATATCCAAAAAGATGAGTACAAAACCCTGTCGGATGTTGTCAATACCAGAGTTTATGCTATTGAGGAGGGTGGTAAGGAGCGTCTCGACCCCTTGAGATTCTCTGAATCCATGTTGACAAGTATCCAACGGCGCTTGTGATAAGGAAGCTTATCATAGCTCAGGTAGGAGCTATAGAAAAGATGATGTGACTCTGAACAAGCAACCTGTCAGTTCTGGTAGAAGCAAGAAAACAGAGTTTTCACATAAAAGACTACCAGTCCCAGAATGCACCAGGTTTCCAGCAGCCATGAGGGAGGCTGAAGTGAGAGAATGTGTATGCAATCAAGAGAGCTATGAGGTAATCCCTAAGCACTCATCTCAAAGGGCAGGGCCTGATTCAACACAGCTGCGCTGTGTTAGGGAGCAGCACACATTAGAACAGGATAAGAACAGAGCTTATTTTTCAGATAACAGTTACTACAAGCTCCAGCCTGGCTTCAAGGAGAGTTTGAAGAACAGCTTCAGCAAAAGCCAAGCAGATAGAGAGAGAAGGAAACTCTCTGGAAGGAAGAGAAGAAAGCCCATTGGAAGGTCTGGGAGATTCCAAGGCAGTACCCATACTGGGAGGTATTCCAAATGCCAGCAGAGTCCATTGGACTGGATTCAGCCAGAGGAATGGATTGGCAGAGATAGGAATCACCAGTGGCTACCTGGAAGAGAGAAGACTACATGTGGAAGGGACTTTCAGACCAAGGCCAGAAGGTATGTGAGAGAAGATCCAGTGTCCAGGGATCAAGATTGGAAGGCTGGACATCAGAATTGGATTACATATTGGCCAGGCTATACAGAGAGAAATAATGATAGCAGGAGAGGCTCAGGTATGAACACTGATCCAGACCCTATCTATAATAGAGAATGGCAGCAAGGGAATAAGCATTCTCATGATAATGCCTTAATGAAAGACTCGTCTGTGCCAATGTATGATAGTGACCATATGCTAATTGATACAGCAGATGAAAATACAGTTTACATGGACTGTTCTCTATCTAAATGCTTTTGCTAGCTTACTCTGAGCAAACACATCAGCCATCACAAAGAAACCTAACTTTGTTCTTTATTTCCACTGCAAACAGCTCTTAAAGCAGGAGTTGGGCTCACACAGTAGCAGCCAGCCAGCTAAAGGCTTTCAGCTGGTTAATTGATAGTAATTGAAGCTGCACCTGATTGTGTGTGTGAGCAAGGGAGAATCACTGCTGAGATCTGCGTGGAAAATAAGCAGAAGTTAACCTAACCAGCAAAGTTTATTCTTTTCTTTGTGCCTTTGTATTTGGTAATTATTTGCTAAGAAAACATTAGCTAATTGCCTGACAAGCTGAAGGTTGTTTTCTGGTTTACTTTGTGACTTTTTGTTATCCATTTTAAACACTGCAAGCAAGTAACCTCATTTATAGTGCTATCAAGCATACATGTGCTGGGTGAATTAAACCCCATCAATAAAAAGTATTTTATTGATCTTACCACTTGGTTTCACAACTCAAATTATTGTCATCAGCTGTGTTTGGGAGTGAATGAACTACAATACCCACAATACTTTGCAAGAATCATATGAATATATGCATCGTCAAGATTGTGTAAGTTCTCACCCTAGGCAGCCGTCTGACACGCTTCAGCGTCAATGTGGTCCTGCAATTGCCTGTAGACTACTTTTTCAATTATTTTTGTGTGTTTGTTTAGGTCTGTGTTGCTTGAATGTTGTTTGTTTTGAGTAGGGATCTGGAACATAATGAGCTTATGGTCTGACCAAGGGACCGCTGTAATTGATAACAGTATGTTTTGGAGTTGGTTATGAACTGATTGTGGAACAAATATGAGGTCAAGAATATTGCCTTTTACGTGTGTAGATTGTTGTACTACTTGCTTGTATCCTAGGATTTCCAGGGCATCTATAAAGGCTTATGATTGGTTGTCTTGTAGGGATGGTAAGTTAATGTCTCCTAGAATCCAGTTGGGTCTATTTGGGTTCAGTGTGTTGGAGGCGAGGTTTATAATAGCTGGCAATTCGTCTGGGGAGGATGATGGAGCTCTGTATAGTAAGTTTATGGAACAGAGGTTGTTAGAGATAGAGACGGTTTCCAGGTGGTTGTTGCTAGTAGAGTTATCCATTTTGAACTGGAGTTCTGTCTTGGAGAGGATTAGTACCCCTCCACCTCTTCTGTTTTGTCTGTTGCTGGTGAAAACTACGAAATTATTGGGGAGGAGCTGGTTGAGGATTATATTATCTTCAGGAGACAACCATGTTTCGGTGACCATAAGGATGTCAAGGTTGTGAGATGTTATAATGTCTGTGATAACTGGCCATTTTTTACGAAGAGAGCGAGCATTAATGAGGGCACATTTTAGAGTGTGGGGTTGATTGTGGTTTTCTAGATTTAACTTTGTAGTGTGTTGAAGAGGTATATGTAATAGATAATGATGATGAGATCGGTGGGTCCAATTTATATTGTGGTGACTTGTGCCTGACCATTTTCTCCAGTTGTTATGTAAGATAGGTATATAATTGTGTGAAGAGATTAGAGCTAGGATACTTGGTAGCAGACCTATGAGAAAGAGGTATAGGCCTAATGTTATCTTGATGGAGAGGACCATTCTCGGCCTGTGTCAAGGGACCGCTGTGTCAATGAGGAGAAGAATACTGCAAGGGGAGGGGGGAATTTATAGCAGGAGCTGAGAGGACCACGCGCCCAATGGCGCGAACTTTTAAGGCCTGCTGGAGCGCCCCGATTGGGCGGTGATGGTGCCGCTGCTCCTCCTGCTGCCGGAGGCTCTATCCCCAGACTGGGGAGAGCTGCTGATGGTGGCAGGGGCTGATGTAAATTCCAAAAACTGATATTCTAATCACTGAATTGAAAATAAAATTATTTTTAATACCTTTGCTGTCTGACCAGTTTTTCAGTCTCTGGTTTCTGCTTTTGTCTTTCTGTCTTCTCTTAACACTCTTCCCGGGGTGTTCTGTCCATTTGTCATTTCTTTTCTCCACTCCTGTCTTCACTTTCTCCCCTACATCCATCTCTGACATTGATCTTTTAACTTTCTTCCATTTATTTTTTTGCTTCTTTATCCTCTGATTTCAGCCCTCCTCTTCAGTCAATCCTCAGTCTCCCCCTTTTCTACTGCATTTACCTATAGTTTTCATCTCCCTTACCCCATCCCTCTCAGTCATTTCCCATCTTTCTCTCCTTTCCCATTCTCTCACTAATTCCCCCTTCTCTCCATATTCCTTCTCTCTGGCCCTTGGGGAAACTGCTAGGTACGTATGACCTAGATTGGCCACTGTTGGAAACAGGATACTGGGCTTGATGGACCTTGGTCTGACCTAGTATGGCAAATCTTATGTTCTTATGTTCTTGTTCAGTATCTCCCACTCTCTTTCCTTCTCCCTGCTACATATCCAACATTTTTTGTTCTCCAGGCTCCATATTCAAAGTAAAAATATGTAGACAAAGGTGACATTTTACTTAACAGTTAATGTCCTTCTGCTAGACTAGTCCCGAAAATGGATTGTGCTCCCGTACCAGCACATTGGTGGAGACAAACAACCAATAAAAAACCCAGGATTCAATGACATCACTCTTATGTCTCTATTCGCCTCAGCCACCAGAGGTTTCTTCGGTATCTGTCCCAAAGCATGTGGGAGAACATGGCAAGCCTCACACATCCTCAATATGAGCAACAGGGAATAAACAACAGTAGAGAACTATGTACAGGAGAGCATAAACATAAGGCTGTCAGTAGATGATGAACCTGCAGAGCCAAGTACATAAATCATGGCTGACCCAAGGACAGCGCAGCAGAAGAGAGCAAATACAGTTTCAAAAGCTGGTCTAGCAGGACTCAAGGAAAGGACATTAACTTTTAAGTAAAATGTCACCTTCTATATCATCCTGCTAGACAAGTCCAGAGAAGTGAGATGTACCAAAGCTATGATTCCACTGGGTAGGAAGAAGACAGAGCAGCTCGCAAACATCTTGAGCCAAAGGTCGTGTCCCGCCAGTCATGGACATCCAAGCGATAATGCTTGACAAAAGTGGAAAATGATGTCCACACTGCCACCCAATAAGTGTCTGCAGGGACTATCGAACTCCACTTTGCTCACAAGGACGCTTGCGCTCAGGTAGAATGGGCGTGCAAACCCTCCAGAACTGACTGGCTCCATAATAGATACGCTGAAGCAGTGGCCCCCTCAATGCAGCATCCCAAAGTCGACTTAGACACCACATCACCCTTGCGTGGGCCAGCAAACAGCACAAAAATGGTCAGACTTATGAAAAGAATTCATAACCTCCGAGCACCAGAGAAACACCCTTTGGACATCTGAAAGGCAAAGAACTTTATCTTTATCTTTATTTGAACGCTTAATATACCACTCCTTCGGGGGCCATCAGGGCAGTGTACAATAACATAGTATAAGACGGCAGATAAAGACCAGTATGCTCCATCTAGTCTGCCCAGCAAGTATCCATTTTATCAATTTGCAAGTCTTATTCACAGAGAGAGAGGAGAGACACTGGATGGGGAGGGTGAGAGATGTTAGACATGGAGAGGAACGAGAGTAAGCAAAAGACCGGGGAACAATGTACCAGGGATGAAGAGGTGGGGAATGCGAGGACTGGGGTGAGGGTTGAAAATTGGTAGGCAGATGGAGTAAAAAGGGGGATCGAGGACTGGATAGTAAGAAGGAGTAGTGAAATCCTGGTGGACAGAGACAGAAAAATATATGGAAGAAAGCTGAAAGGAAAAGAGCAATATCCAAGATGGAAAGAATTGAAGAAAACAAAAGGAGAGACAAGAAATGGCAGATGGACTAGAGGCAGTAGAAAGAGAGCCAATAGACAAGTGAAAGCAGAAACCTCAGATTGGGACCAGCATGATCAGACAACAAAGGTAGCACAAAATAATTTTATTTTTAATTTAGTAAGTGGACTTTGTGCTATCTTTGGGGCATGTTTACTAAGGTGCATTAGGCTTTTGCAGCTAACCAGTGTGTTAGTGCTGCTAGCGCTGCATTAACTGCAAAAGCCGTGTGTTATCTGTTGGGGGTACATTTCCCCAGCAGATAATGCCGTCAAATGGCAGGAATCGCGTTGCAGCAATAGTGCAGATGCAGCTAACATCACTGCGTTTGCTGCATCTGTGATGTCTGCCCAACTTGCGGTTACCATGTGCTGTCGATGCCTGCGCTAATCACACATTACAGATACTCCCACCTTCTGCCATCTCTCTGTCCAGGTGCTCAGTTAATACACGATCTGCCGATAGTGCAGGAAAGCCCGGTGCTAACTGCGTCTACTCGCATTAGCTGATACTGCCCGGCAATAATCCCATGTTATTGCCGCGTAACCGCTAACGCACTTAGTAAACATGCACCTTTATATTTTACACAGTACAGGGAAACACATCTCTTTCCATTTCTCTGGTGTCACGCTACATGCAAAGTCTAGCTTCTTGGGGTTTCAGTTTAATTTTTGTCTACATACTTTTATTTTTTGTCTACATACCTTTTTTGGGGGGGAGGGGGGAGTGGAGGAGCAGCCTAGTGCTTAGAGCAACTGCCTAGTACCCAGAAGATCAAGGGCTCAATTCCCACTAGCACTCCTTGTGACCTTGGGCAAGTCACTTTACCCTCTATTGCCTTGGAAGAAAAGGCTGGCAATCTACTTCAAGTGATACATTGCCAAGAAAACCCAGAGGTAGCTGGGTCACCATGAGTCAACACTGACTTGATGGCACTAAAAATAAAAAAACCCTTTCATTTTTAGATTGTAGTTTATTTTGTGGTGAGGGTCTGTGTTGAGTATGTGACTGAGGCCAGGTATTCTGTTAACATGGAGTTTACACAAAGGGATCTGTACTGTAGTAATGCGACTTGTTCAGCTTTGGTGTATGGATGTCTAGGGCCTGCTACAATATTTACTGTGCTGTTTTGTTCTGGGTAGGCTCCTTGCATGAGTTTTGGAAATTGCTGCTAATATGTGTCATGAGGTGCAGTGCTCAGAGCTCATGGAGACAGGGAATTCTGAACAAAACGGAGCTAACTTTGACAGCTCAGAGATACACAGGGCCAAAGGTTGCCATAGGAACTATACACAAGCTATTTCACGTGGTGTAGGGGAACGCCCAGACCCAAAGCTAGCTCATGGCTCATCAGGATATGAGGGGCAGCTGACAAGGGGCGGAGCCAAAATGAACACCACAAACTACGCACTTAAAAATCACTCACCTGAGGGTAGTGAAGAGAGATGTGCTGGCAAGGAGAGACGTGCTAGCAGGGAGAGAAGTCCCGCTAGCAGGAGAACTCCAAGCAAGGAGAGAAGCTTGAGAGGCAGGAGAGAAGGATCTCCATGCTGGTTAAAGCCTGTTGCTGACCAAAGGAGACTACCAGGGAGGTGCAGAGCTGAGAAACCCAGGAAGGGCTGCTTAGAAGAGCAGTGCACAACTGACCATTGCATCCAAGAACCTTGCTACAGAGGAAGCAGAGGTAGTAGCTCTGAGGCCAGGCTAAGGCAAGACCAGTCACCCAGCACAAGGTACCAAGCAGGAGAAAATCATTATCCTGAAGATAATTTGGTACCTAGGAGAAAGCTCAAACAGACACGGAGTGAAAAGCCTTCCCATGAGCAGAGCTGTGCTCGAGGGAGGAACGTTGAAGGGAAACTGCTGGAAGGTAACCTTATTCTTCCTAATAGGAGAAGCATAGAGTGTAGCAAACAGCCTTGCACTTACCAAGAATTATGTGCCGCTTCTGAGAGAGACTGTAGTGATTACGGTAATTACCCATTCACCTCTAGGCTGGTGGGGGAAGGGAACTCCCAGAGCTATAGAGAGGAACTCAGCAGTCAGAACAGAAGTTTCACTCACCGGGAAACTTGCCCTGATATAGAAGATATGCAATGTGATCCGTATGAGGAATATAATAGTGATATTTACATGGACTGTACATACACTTTATCTGATAGCATAGTTTCTCTATGCTGAAGAGCTGTGAGAGCTGATTCATAAAGAAAACAGACAGGAAGAGTTTTGTGAAGGAAACTGTTTTCTTTTTCCATTTTGCCTCCATTGTGAAAGCTGAAGATAAGCATATCCTTTGTTCAAATGTTTCTTTAATTTTGATACCAGACGTATGGTCTTTTGTGTTGCCTTATTTCATTGTGTGGAAATCCAACCCTGGGAAGGGAATAAATCCTGTTTAAAACCTTATCACTCCGACTGCAACTACTTTCTTTTTGCTAAAGTTGTGGAACTACAAATCCCAGAGGGCATTGCCAAGCCTCTCTACTATACTCCACAGCTATTAAAGAACTTACCCTGCTAATCCACCCATGCCTAAGGCCTCTGGGGGGTGAGCGGGCGACATATGGTATGATGGATTTGCTTCATGGATCCACAGTGACTTTTGAAGGGTTTTGTGTTACTTCACAATATGCTGGTACTGGCAAAAACCGGAGTCAGAATTTGAAATATATAGGGGTGAAAATCTTACTTCTGCTCTGTACCTTTGTTGAAGGAGGGGTTTCTGTGGATGCAGAATATAAGTCAGAAACAAAAAAACAAGCAAAATCCATACTGCAATTAATAACAACAAAGTAAAATAAGTTATAATTTTATAATTTGGTGTTATAAACTGTGCTCTGGTTCTTGCTTTTTCTTTTAGTTCCTTGGTGTGCGAGTATCTTGCATTTCCTTTGGGGGTTTTTTGCAGAATATATACGTACATTAACACCATGCTGGTCCAGAGTGCAGTTTCAGAGGAGTTATGTTGGTGCTGCCAAGCCTTTCTTGTTTGACATCATGCAAAAAGAGTTCCGAAAGGAGTTTTGGGGGAAAAGGGGGGTGAGATGTAGCCAGCATTAATAGTAATGAAGGAGGGGGTGATGATCTATAGATTGCAGGGGGCACCAGAAACCCTAGCACCAGCCCTGCAGGGAAGATAGATCCTGCAGCGCTACCCCTGACTGTGTTGATAAGAGGAGGGAACTACTGTACCTCTAGTTGTTGTTGGAAGGGGGGACACACTGCCCCAAACCACTGTCAGCTGGCAGGATAAACTACTAGGCTGATTAAAGAGTGAAGGGAAAACTCTGCAGGATATGGCATCCATATTACCCCAAGGGGGACCTGTAGGCTACTCTCCAGAGGCATTGATTGGCACTATGGGCAAAGTAATAGAAAAATATTTGCAGCCTCATTATGATACTGGCCCTTACAACAGGCTGAGGGTCTTTTCAGGAATTGAGACCAACCCCCTTGGAGAGGAAGATTTTGATCATTGGATGGTTTTAGCTCTCCAGATGGCCCAAGAATGGCAACGTACTGAGGGAGAGAAAAAGAAGAGGGTGATGGAAAGATTGCGGGCCCCTGCATTTGATGTGGTAAGGCCATTGGCCCTATCTAATACTGATGCTACTGTCAAAGATTGTTTGGAAATTTTGGAGGGTGTGTATTGTAGCACACTGACAAAAAAGAAAATTGCTTTGTCCTCATCAATATATGCAAAAGTCACTCCACCAGATCTGCAGACTCAAATTCCTTTCATTTTATCTTTCATTTTTCCTTTTATTCTTTTTATTGTTTATCCAAAAGGAGAGGAAGGAAGGAGAAAAGGATCTAGAAGTACAATTTGAATTGCTAACCATTGACTAAAAAGAATATACTGGAAGGGTGTTTTTAGGGTCATTGATGTGCTGAGGATGTCATGGCTTGAGTATTTTTTATGTAGAAACATAGAAATATGACGACAGAAAAAGACCACATGGCCTATCTAGTCTGTCCTTCCATATCAACTACAACAGTCCCCATTTTACCTTTAGAGATCCTCTGTGTTTGTCCCATGCTTTTTTGAATTCAGTTACTGTCCTCATCTCTACCACCTCCACTGGGAGACTATTCCACGGATCCACTACTCTTTCCGTAGAGAAATATTTCCGCATATCACTCCTGAATCTATCTCCCTTCACCCTCATCCCATGTCCCCTCATAGCAGAACTTGCTTTCAATTGAAAGAGGCTCTCTCCATGAACATTTATGCCACGGAGGTATTTAAACATCTCAATCATATCACCTCTATCCCACCTTTCCTCTAAGGTGTACATGTTAAGATCCTTAAGTCTGTCCTCGTATGATTTATAATGAAGACCACTAACCATTTTAGTAGCCACCCTCTGTACTGACTCCAACCTGTTTATATCCTTTTGAAGGTGCGGTCTCCAGAATTGCACACAATACTCCAAATGAGGTTGCACCAAAGACTTATACAGAGGCACTATCACCTCCTTTTTTCTGCTGGTCATTCCTCTCCTTATGCACCCAAGCATCCTTCTAGCTTTCGCTGTCGACTTTTCTACCTGATTAACTACTTTAAGATCATCAGACACAATCACGTCTAGGTTGCGCTCTTCTTTAGTGGACAAAAGTACTTCACCCCTATACTATATTGCTCCCTTGAATTGCAGCAGCCCAAATGCAGGACCTTGCATTTTTTAACATTAAGGGGTATGTTTACTAAACTCCGGTAATGTTACCGTCGTTAAGTTCCCTGGTAGTGCTATGGATGCCCATATAAAGTTGTGGGTGGTGCATCGTTATGGCAAGCCATGTTAGGTAACACGCATTACAAGGCGCCTTAGGCTAACGCGCTTTACAAGGCGCCTTATAAGGCACCTTACAAGGCACATTACAAGGACCTTATAAGGCACATTACAAGGCGCCTTGTAAGGTGCCTTATAAGGTGCCTTGTAAGATACCTTATAAGGTGCCTTGTAATGTGACTTATAAGGTGCCTTGCAAGGTGCCTTGCAAGGTGCCTTGTAATGTGCCTTGTAATGTGCCTTGTAAGGTGCCTTAGAAAGTGCCTTGTAAGGTGCCTTATAAGTCACTTTATCTAGGGGTGCCTAATATGGCGCCTACCCTATGGAGCCCTATAAGGGCTCCTTATAAGGAGCTCTTATAAGGGCTCCTTATAAGGCACCTTATAGGGCTCTGTAGGGTAGGCGCCATATTAGGCACCCCTAGACAAGGCACCTTAGAAGGCACCCTGGGTTATGGAACCATAGGATAAGGTGTCCTAACAAAGTTATGGTGCCCTAAGGGCTGCAGGGTATTTCAGGATGACATGCATGAGCTGTGAGGCATAGAAACAGATGTAGCCCTAACACTGGATAGAGCACCGAGGAAAGGCAATGAACAGGTGAGTGAAGGAGGGAGAGCTGGGAGCCGCTGGACCTGCAATATCTGCGGGCATCCCATGTGGCTGCCAGTACTGTTGACAAACATGTTGGGTGCAACTGTAACACAGCACAGGGTGTTGGCAATGTAATGTACTGGAAAGACATGGGGTGGTAGATGATGGGAGATGGAGCAGCTTTTAAACTAGATAATAGGGGAAAGCCGACAGTCGCCCAAGAGCAGATGGTTCAGAAGAATGTATCCTTGAAGGATACTACCAAAAGCAGAGAGGTTCCAAAAAAGACCAAAGTAGCCCAAATGCCCTTAAGTATGGAGCAGACAGAGCTTAAAGATCCCAAATTACCCATGTCTACCAATAGCCAAATTAATATGAATAATATACAGTCTCTAAAATGCTTGTATGCAAATGCTAGAAGTCTAAAAAATAAGATGGGAGAGTTAGAATATATAGCACTAAATGAGAGGTTAGATATGATTGGAATATCAGAGACATGGTGGAAGGAGGACAACCAGTGGGACACTGTGATACCTGGGTACAAACTATATCGTAATGATAGAGCTGATCAAATTGGTGGAGGGGTTGCGCTCTATGTTAGAGAGGGCATTGAGTCAGAAAGGATTAAAGTTTTGCAGGAAACAAAATTTGCTGTAGAATCTCTATGGATTGAAATTCCATGTAAAAAGGGGAAGGCGATGGCAGTGGGGGTGTACTATCGACCACCAGGCCAGAATGACCAAATGGATGATGAAATGCTCAAAGAAATCAAGGAAGCTAACAAAAGTTACAGCGCAGTAATAATAATGGGTGATTTCAATTACCCCGGTATCGACTGGGTCAGTGTCACGGCAGGACATGCTAGGGAGATAAAGTTCCTATATGACATAAATGACTGCTTCTTGGAGCAGCTGGTTCATGAACCGACCAGAGGGGAAGCCATATTAGACCTGGTCCTTAGTGGAACACAAGATCTACTGCAAGAGATAAGGGTGTTGGGGCCACTTGGCAATAGTGATCATAGCATGATCGCCTTTGATTTAATTAGTGGGGGAGGGATAGTACGGAAATCCACAGTACTACCTTTTAACTTTCGAAAGGGAGACTATGATAAAATGAGGAAAATAGTTAAGAAAAAACTAAAAGTAGCAGTTGCAAAGGTTAAAGACTTACATCAAGCTTGGGTGTTGTTGAAAAATACTATCTTGGCAGCCCAGACCAGCTGTATTCCACGCTTTAAGAAAAGTGGAAGGAAGTCCAAAAAACTGCCAGCATGGTTTAAAGGTGAGGTCAGAGAGGCTGTTGTTGCCAAAAAAGCATCTTTCAGGAAATGGAAAAAAGAGCCAAACGATGAAACCTGGAAACAGCACAAGCACTGGCAAGTCAAATGCAAGGCATTGATAAAGCAGGCAAAGAGAGAATTTGAGAAGAAGCTTGCTGTGGAAGCAAAAACGCAAAATAAAGATTTTTTCAAGTACATTCGCAGCAAAAAACCTGTGAGTGAGTCAGTTGGTCCATTAGATGATAGAGGAGTTAAAGGGGCACTAAGAGGCGACAAGGCGATAGCGGAGAGACTAAATTAATTCTTTGCTTCTGTCTTTACTGAGGAAGATGTAGGGATGTTACCCATGACTGAAGTGGTATTTAAAGGTGCGGAAGAATTGAAGGAAATATCGATACATCGGGAAGATGTATTACAACAATTAGATAAATGAAGAGTAGCAAATCACCTGGGCTGGATGGTATATATCCAAGGGTGTTGAAAGAACTGAAATATGTGATTGCAGACCTGCTATTAGTAATCTGTGAACTATCATTTAAATCATCTTTAATACCTGAAGATTGGAGGATCGCCAATGTAACACCAATTTTTAAAAAGGGTTCCAGGGGTGATCCGGGAAACTACAGACCGGTGAACCTGACGTCAGTACCGGGAAAAATGGTAGAAAACATCATAAAGAATAAAATTACTCAGCATGTAGATAGTCATGACCTAATGGGAGACAGCCAACATGGCTTTAGACAAGGAAGATCTTGTCTTACTAATCTGTTATGTTTTTTTGAAAGTGTGAATAAACAGGTGGACAAAGGTGAGTCGGTTGATATAGTGTATCTGGACTTTCAAAAAGCCTTTGACAAGGTCCCTCATCAGAGACTTTTGGCAAAACTAAAAAGTCATGGGATAGGAGGCAGTGTACTACTGTGGATCAAGAACTGGTTAAGAGAAAGCAGAGGGTTGGGCTAAATGGACAATTTTCCCAATGGAGAAAGGTGAATAGTGGTGTACCCCAGGGATTTGTGCTGGGTCCGCTGCTTTTTGACATATTCATAAATGACCTGGAAAGTGGAATAACGAGTGAGGTTATCAAATTTGCAGATGACACAAAACTATTTAAAGTTGTTAAAACCCAAGAGGATTGTGGAAAATTGCAAGAGGATCTTGATAAATTAGAAAACTGGGTATCAAAATGGCAGATGAAATTCAATGTGGACAAGTGCAAAGTTATGCACCTAGGGAAGAACAACCCAAACTATGGTTATACAATGCAAGGTTCCACATTGGGAACTACCACTGAGGAAAAAGATTTAGGCGTCATTGTGGATAGCATGTTAAAACCCTCGGCCCAGTGTGCAGCGGCAGCCAAGAGAGCAAATAGAATACTAGGTATCATAAGGAAAGGAATGGAAAATAAAACAAAAGATATTATAATGCCTCTGTATTGTTCCATGGTGAGACCGCACCTTGAATATTGTGTGCAATTCTGGTCGCCGTATCGTAAAAAGGATATAGCGATTTTAGAAAAGGTTCAGAGAAGAGCCACCAAAATGGTAAAGGGGATGGAAGGATACTCCTATGAAGAAAGGCTAAAAAGGTTAGGGCTCTTTAACCTGGAAAAGAGACGGCTGAGGGGTGATATGACTGAAGTCTATAAATTAATGAACGGAGTGGAACGGGTAAACGCAGATCGATTGTTTACGTTATCAGAATATAGAAAGACTAGGGGACATGCAATGAAGCTACAGGGTAAACTATTTAAGACTAATAAAAGAAAATATTTTTTTACTCAACGTGTAATCAAACTCTGGAATTTGTTACCGGAGGATGTAGTAAGGGCTGTTAGTGTAGCTGGGTTTAAAAAAGGTTTGGACAAGTTCCTGGAGGAAAGGTCCATAAACCATTATTAAGAAGGGACCCAGGATATCAATGCTTGAGCCAGTACAAGCATTGCAGAACCTGTGTCTTTTGGAGATACTGCTATGTACGTATGACCTAGATTGGCCACTGTTGGAAACAGAATACTGGGCTTGATGGACCTTGGTCTGACCAGTATGGCATATCTTATGTTCTTATGTTCTTGTGTCCCCCAGTGGAGGTGGAGGTGGCAGGATAGTTACAATGATGGGTGGACAGAAGAGTGGTGGTGCCATGCAGATCAGGCACAGGTGAGGCAAGCATGAAGAGGCACAATGCAGGAAAAGGTAGCAGTACAGGTCATGGGGTGGCAGCCTGCACAGGCAGACAGGACTCTACACAGTTGACAGACGCAGATAGACGGACTGAAGGAATGTTGGCAACCGTGGCGAGTGTATTATGGGCTGGTTTCACAGATCTGCAAAAATATGACTGTAGGACAGGCATGAAAGGAGGGAACAATGAGGAATTGAACCCATGACCACAGCTGAGAATGACTTTGTATTAACCAGTAGGCTATACCTCCATGGCTTGTCTCACACCAATGGCTGGGTACAGAAGGACTGCAGATCACCACACAAACTGTCTGCTCTGAGTGCCAGGATAGGGTAACCCCACGAGTACCCATGATGCAATGCACATGCTGAATAGCAGTCTGCAGCTGATCACCAAATGCGGTCTGCACCTCTCCGGTACCTCAGCTTGGAAAGACGAACTGACAGTGTGTGATACTGGCAAAGAGTAGCTACAGACCATGCCATTGTACAGGTTCTGTGTTCACACTGAGGGGTAGGATGGGCACCCAGCACTAGGTCCACAGTACATGTGGTGCTATGGATAGGTCCTGCTGTATATCCCCATCACTGCTAGTGTGTGACAGGTTTTCCTTGCAGTGCATGTGAAGGTAATTTGGTGTCTATCTGTATTCTGCAGTCACTTGTGGTCCTCTGGGACCAGACACCACCTAGATTAGTGCATACCCAACGTTAGGGTCCGGCTGCTGTGGGCATCTGTTATCAAGGCAGGGGGGTTTCTAGACATGCATGAGGTTGGTATAGCAGTGCCTCTACAGGTCAAATTGGTATACACTATATACCCCAAAGGGCCCACAATCACCCTTCTTGTAGGTAAGGGAGTGGAGGGATAGGTTCCTGTGCCCCAATGAAGCAACCTCCATCCTGCTGGTATAAGACAGCCCTCCAGCGCTAGTGGGCCAGAGCCAGACCTGTGACTGGGGAAGTGGCAAACAAGCAGTAATGCTGGGGTTAGTTCTGAAAAACCCCACCTGCTTCACACCACCATCTGCTGTTCACCAGCAGACAGCACAGTCAGACTGTACCTGCAACACCCTACAAGGAGCTCCAACCATACACAAACTGCAGACATTTCACTAGCCAGTCCATAGGGTATGCTAACAGAAGAGCTATGTGCATTAGGAAGGTATTACAGTGATTGGATCACAGCACTGGGAAGACACAGATATCACTGGAGACAAAGAGTCTAGAGCACTATGTGGGAACCTAGACATGCCATGGTCACTGCTCGGTCAGAGTGAGCGTGTCCTCCCAGCATGACATGCTGTGGCAACCCTGTCTATGCAGGTGGTGGTCAGGCACTACAGTGTCCCAGAAAATTGCCCTACACCCTGTGTAGCTGCATCCTGGTCAATCCACCCTGTCCGGGCCATACCCACAATACCTTGCTCCTCATTATGCACATATTCAGGCTAAGCTGGTAACAGTGGGACATTGTGGGCACAGTGAGGTGTGGGCAGCCACAAAACAATGGATAGACATACACACACACACACCTATTGCAGCATTGTGCAAAGATAGGGGTGGTTGGCAACCCTGACTGCCACACTGGTCCTGATCACAGTGCCGACATTGCTAAATGTGCAGGAGGTAGTAGTAGTGCTCTGGTGATAACTGCAGCTTTGGATTGTGGAGCCTGTGTGAGTGGGTGTTTGTACCCCTGTTCGCCATTGCTTTGGGCTTTGCACATGTTGATGATGTATCTGCATTGTAGGGTAAAATATAGGGACATTCTCTGCAGGATCCACAGCTGGGACCTGAGCCTGCAACCCTTTGCTCCAGGCACACACTGGCTGTGTGCACTGCACCACACTGTTACCACCAAAGCACAGCTGTTCCTGGAGCTACCTGTACTTTTCCTCAGCCAGACCTTCTCAGTTACACTGCACGCCACGTACTGGTACAGGCCTGGGTCCACTGCAGGCAGGTGCCACCGCCCCCTCCAGCACGCCCCCCCCCCCCCCCATTCTGACATGCCCATATGCTGCCAGTGCTGGTAGTACGCAGTCCCAGGCCATCCACTGTGCAGGGAGGCAGTCGCCTGGGGGGGTGGGGGTGGGGAGGCATACATGTGCTCTGACAACTATTCAGTGGAGGAGTACCCTAGTGGTTGGGGCAAAGTACCTCAGGCTGGAAGGTTGGGGGTTCAAATCCCACTAGAGGACAGCAACCTTCGGCCGGAAGGACTGGGGTTTCTAGTCCCACAGGTGCTCCTTGTGGTCTTGGGCAAGCCACTTAACCCTCCATAGCCCATGTTCCCTGTAAAATAGTTATCTCCAAGTTATAATGCCCTGTTCAATGTAATTTCAGTTTGTTCAATGTAAACCAACTTGATATCATGAAAGGCAGTATAAGAAATGTTAAATAAATAAATAAAAATAACTATTGGTTAGGGTGGACCAGGTAGATGTAGGTGGATTCTGTTTGGCCTTGGTCAGCTGCTGTCTTGCTGATTTCCACTTTCTATGTTCCTATGTGCCACCTGGGCGACAGCCTAGTCCACCCTGTGCCCCAGCTTCCCCCACCACATGTTCTGCCTGCAGC
Source organism: Ichthyophis bannanicus (assembly GCA_033557465.1). Taxonomy (NCBI): domain Eukaryota; kingdom Metazoa; phylum Chordata; class Amphibia; order Gymnophiona; family Ichthyophiidae; genus Ichthyophis; species Ichthyophis bannanicus. The sequence goes on from CM066032.1 coordinate 54,907,668, forward strand.
CCCCTATGCCCCATTTGCACCATCATCATAGTGGCCTTTCATACTTGGGCACTGTGCTGTTGCTGCAAATGGATCACTACTATCATTTTTCATGGGCTCCCTGCCTATGTTGTACATTGCTGATGCTGAAATGGTTTCCCCCTCCTGCAAATGTGCATCTAACAACAGGTTTTCAGTCCCGGTAATGTTCGGCCCTTCATTTCCCCGCGTTAGTGTACCAGAGCCTCTCTCTGCCCACTCCCCGCCCATTGACCCCTTCTCTCCGCCCTCTCTCCACCCTCTGCGGGCCTTACCGCGGCCAGCAACATAACGCTTCTCCTCAGAGTGAGCTCCATTTACCTGTACCCTTTGTTGCCTCCCACTCAACCGATTTCTAACCCAAGCACTAACTTTAGGGTCCATCCCTAGCGTGCTCAGTTTGTTTATAACTCGCCTGTGAGGAACAGTGTCAAAGGCTTTACTGAAATCTAAATATACCACATCTAAGGCTCTCCCTCGGTCCAACTCCCAGGTCACCCAGTCAAAGAAATCCATCAGATTTGTCTAACAAGACCTGCCTCTCGTGAATCCATGCTGCCTTGGATCCTGCAATCTGCTGAACTCCATAAACTTCCCTATTTTCTCTTTCAGCAGCGTTTCCAATAATTTACTCACCACCGAAGTTAAACTAGCCGGCCTGTAATTTTCAACCACATCCTTACTTCCGCTTTTCTGTAAAGGGACCACATGTGCCTCTCTCCAGGCCTTTGTCACCACTCCAGACTCCAACAAGGTACTGAAAAGGTCAGTCAGTGGAACTGCTAGAACGTCCCCAAGTTCCCTCAGTATTCTAGGGTGTATCCCATCCGGTCCCATCGATTTGTCTACTTTAAGTTTAGCTAGTTTCTCACAAACACAGTCTTCTGAAAATTGTTCAAGATTCCCCTCACTTCTGTTCCTGTTTGTGGGTATTATCTGAGGTCCTGATCCTGGTTCTTCATCTGTGAACACAGAACAAAAATATTTGTTAAGCAATTCCGCTTTATCCTCATCAACTACTATGTATTCCTCCCCTTCACCTTTGAGTCTGACAATAGCACTTTTGCCCTTCCTCTTCTCACTAACATATTTGAAAAATGTCTTATCCCCTCATTTTATTGCATTGGCTATTTCCTCCTCTTTTTGGTCTTTGCTTTCTTGACTACTTTGCTAGCTTCTCTAAGTTTTTCCAAATACAGATGCCTGTCTTCCTCTCTCTGTGATCTCTTGTATTTCATGAAGGCCTCCCTCTTTTTCTTCACCTTTTCAGCTACTTTTTTCAAAAACCATAGCAGTCTTGATTTCCTTTTACCTTTATTTACCATTTTAACAAAAAGGTTGGTTGCCCTTAAAATATCACCTTTCAGGTTTTCTCACTGTTTTTCTACATCCCCCAGCTGTTTCCATCCCGCTAACGACTCCCTGAGATATTGGCCCATCTTGGCAAAGTTAGTTTTCCTAAAGTCTAAAACCCTCGCTTTTGAATTCTAAGGCTGATGTTTACTAAACAGCGATAACGTTGCAGCGGTGCAGTTAGCACATGATGCATAACGTTACCGCGTGATACATAATGATATCATGAAATAAAGTAACATTATCGCGCGATAGAGTGAGGTTTCGCGTGATAATGTCTCCAGCAGCGTTAAGGCACACGGAGGGTGGAGTGAGGCTCCCCAGAGTACGGAGAGAAGGGGTCAATGGGCAGAGAGTGGGAGGGGAGAGGCCCCAGGCATACTAACGCTGTGAAATGAAGGTCTGAAAATTAACGCCAGTGAAAACTTTGCGTTAGAGGCACATTTGCAGGAGAGAGAAACCATTTCAGTCAGTAATGTACAGCAAAGGCAGGGAAACCAAGAAAAGTGATAGTAGTGATACATGTGCAGCAACAGCATAGTGTCCAAGTACGAAAGGGCACTACGGTGAGGCTGCAAATGGGGTACAGGGGGCTGCAGGTGGGACATGCAGTGGGGCAGCTGGGGCACAGGGTGGACTAGGCAGATGCCTAGGTGGCACATAGGAACACAGAAACTGCAAATCAGCAAGCCAGCAACTGACTAAGGTCAAACATGCCCACGAGTGTGTGTCCCACAGTGTCCCAGGGGACAGTACCCATCAGGTACCCCAAAGGGCACATAACATTGACAGGTGGTGCCGGGGGAAGCGCAGATGTCTATATAAGCACCCTACCCCAGATCCCATACCATAGGCAGCTGCCTACCGGCACACTGGATGGCCTAGGACTGCGCACCAACAGCACCACCAGCATAAGGGCATGTCAGCATGGTGGCGGAGGGGTGCTGGTGGTGAAGGGAGCAGTGGCATCTGCCCACAGTACACCAAGGCCAAGCCCTGTTCAGGTGGGTGGCATGCAGTGCAACAGACAAGGGCTGTCTGATGAACAGTAATGGTATCCCCAGGGAATGACCTGCCTCTGTGGCAACAGTTTGGTGCAGTACACACAGCCAGTGTGTTCAGATGCAGAAGATCACAGGTTCAAGTCCCAGCTGTGGCTCCTGCAGACCATGTCCCCATATTTTACCGATTACCATTGCTATTCAATCACTATACTATTACCAGTAGCACTATCTTTGCTAGTTAATATATTACTGTTGCCAGTAAATGACATTTGCTATCTGAATCGATGTACTGTTGCCAGTAGTCTGATCCTTGCTAGTTACTATTCTACTGTTCCTGTATATGACCATTGACCATATATGACAATTAGAGCAGTCTTCCTCTAATTGACCCTGCCAGCAACTTGTTACTATTACCACCATCAACCTTGCTGCTTCTTGTTGCCATATAGCAACAATATTGCTAACTTACATCAGCCATTACTGTTAGTTTTACAATTGCTACTATTGCTGTAAACTGCTACTATTGTTGCCAATATTTTTCAGTGCCAACACTCGCTACCACTATCTCAACCCAATATTGCTATCTGTACATTGTTGTTATTGCTGCCAATATTCTCCTTGCCAGTGCTGCCAGTATTACCAGTACTGCCAGTATTGCTGACAGTATTCTCTTTGCCAGTACTGCCAATATTGACACCACTCAACTAATACTGTTATTTGTACATTGCTACTATTGTTATCAGTATTCTCCGTCAGCCGTCTCTGCCATTTCTGCTGCCAGTGCTCTTCCACAATGATTTCCTTAAAGATGCACACATTCACTCTCGCCATCACCTATCTCCTCATTGCACTACCTGGATACTCAAACGCCTTCAACAGCGGCCAAAACGCGATACCAATATTAAGGAACAACTGGAAGAGATGGTCAAACAAGGCCCAAACACACCCAACAAACCCCAACCATACACCTCACCCCCATCTACTCCACATAGCCCTCCAACTTACTAAAAAACCTAAGCCCAAGCAACAGCAGCAACGACCATTGAGATGCGCCCTCATCAACATCAGATCCATCCGCACAAAATGGCCATTGATCACCGACCTTAACATCCCATGACCTTGACATCCTGATGATCACAGAAACCTGGCTATCTGACTGTGACAACGTCATTCTCAACCAGATGCTACCCTCCGAATTCTCAATCTACACGTGCCACAGGACCAACCAAAGAGGAGGTGGAGTACTCACCATCGCAAAAAGCCAGCTACAATTTCAGATGTCCAACATTATCAGCACAACCCACCTAAACACGTTAACTATATCAAACAACGAACACTCAATCAATTTAGTCTATAGAGCTCCTACAACATCATGTGATGATCTGTCGACAATAGTCGACCTGGCCTGCAACACAGAAAATCCACGAACATCGAGTTGGATATTAGGAGACTTCAACCTCCCCTCCCTACAAGACACGCAAATTGCAGCATTTCTGGAGGCGCTTGATGACCTTGGATACAACCAGATAGTCAGAGAACCTACTCATGTTAAGGGAAATACACTTGACCTGATCTTCGTCCCACAAACAACCATGGAAGCAGACCTCAATCTTGCACTATCAATAACACCAGTACCCTGGTCTGACCACAGCTTGATCATATTCCAAATACCCAACTCCCTTAATACTCTTAACTCTAACATCACCCCCTCCAAACCAACAGCTAGGAGGTTCCGCTCCTTTGATAAAGAAGATGTACTTAAGAATATCCTCCCAATGCTACACACCTCTAAACCTGAACTGGATGACCTAATCAACAACTGGGATAATACCCTCAGATCCAGCTCTCATCTACCGAACATGACAAAAAGGTCCAATTATCGAACCCATGAGGCATGGTATTCTAACGAACTAAGAGCATCTCTCCTCCATCTTCTCAGACTCGAGAAGCGATGGCACCGATCCCGTTCTACTGAAGCCTATACAGCTTACTACTCGCACCTAAGAAAGCATCGTCAAGAAATAGCGGCTAGAAGAAAACAATTCCATACAAATCTCCTAAAACAATCGGTAAACAAACACCATGATCTCTTCAATATTGTAAAAACACTGGCAAGGGAACCAGCCCCTCAACATACACAAATAATACATCCTCAAGACTACGTTAACTACCTAAAATCAAAAATGATGCAAACAGTCAAGAACCCCTGCACCACTGGGTCAACTAGCATATCCAAGATGCCACAATCATCCACACTGACCAAGTTCGACACGATATCATCCAAGGATATTGAAAACACTATTGCCTCAATCAACGCTACCACTTCACTAAATAATCCTTGTCTAGCAGCATGAATAAGAGAGCTCCGATGTGAAGTAAGCTTCTTCCTAAACAAAATCCTAGAACAATCATTTGCATCCGGAATTTTTCCTCAGAGCCTAAAACAGACCTCCATTAGGCCATTACTGAAGAGCAATAAACTGGACCCACTAAGAGTAGAATCGTACAGGCCAATATCCAGCATCCCATTGTTAGCCAAAATAATTGAAAAGGTGGTCCAACACCAAATACAGCAACACATAGACACTGAAGCTCCGCTTGATCCGGCCCAACATGGCTTTAGGGAATCTCATGGAGTAGAGACTCCTCTCCTCATCACTCTCTTCAATACATTAATCACTGGAATAGATAATATCCGGCAAGGCTTCATCCTTATATTCATGGACATCTCTGCTGCGTTCGACTCAGTAAGTCATCAAATACTTATCGATCGTCTTAAGGAAAAAGGAATACATGACTCCACACTTAACTGGTGTAAATCATACCTGTCTAACCGATGGCAACAGGTAAGGACTGGTGAAACAACATCAGAACCATTTCTGCAAGATCAGGGTGTACCGCAAGGCTCCTCACTCTCAGCATTAATGTTCAACATATACATGCAACCTATCTGTGACCTCATCCGTTCTTTTAATGTTACCTGCTTAGCCTACGCAGATGACATTCTCCTATACATGCCATTCTCCATCAACCACTCTGATTTTACACCACTGGTGAGATGCTTCGAAGCAGTAGAGGATTGGCTCCTCACACAGAACTTACGAATCAACCACAGTAAGACCGATGTTATGTTTACCATGAAGAACCAAAACTTCACACCCCCTGCTACATTAAAGATAAAGGACAAGGAATTGACAGTAAAACCTACTATACGATACTTAGGCATCACCCTTGACCAGCGTCTCAATATGAAAACTCACATAAAAAATACAACAAAACTAATATATCACAAGAACTTGGAAGAAACAGGGTAAACTATTTACAGTTATTCACAGTCGAAATTCTCTAGATCTGTACATGGTGTGACTATTTCTCTTAGGAAAATCTATACTGGAAAGTAGCTTGAGAATAGGTAGTGCTTGAGTTTTTCCTGAATTTTGTTAGGCTGGTTATGGCTCTCAATTCTGGTGGGAGGGCATTCCATTCTACTGGGGCATGAATGCTAAAGGCTCTTTTGGATGTTTCCTTAGTGCATCTGACTGTTTCTTTCGGGACAATTAAGGTATTTATTGCTGCTGATCTTCTGGTTCTATTGGGGGTCTGGGTGTGTAATAGATCAGTGATGGTTGAGGGTGTTTGGTTGTTTAAGGCTTTGAAAGTGGTGATTATGATCTTATGTTGGATTCTGGCATTGGTCGGTAGCCAGTGGAACCTTTTTAGGATTGGAGTTATGTGGTCTGCTTTTGATATTCCTTCGAGTACTTTGGCGGCAGTATTCATTGCCAATTGGAGAGGATTCAAAGTTGATTGTGGGAGACCGTATAGAATTGCATTTGCGAAATCAAGGTGTGGCATCACCAAGGCTTGGTAGATGGTTCTGAAATCTGTGGGTTCCAGTAGAGGTCGTAAGTGGCATAGTGTACGTATCTTGTGATATATTAGTTTTGTTGTATTTTTTATGTGAGTTTTCATATTGAGACGCTGGTCAAGGGTGATGCCTAAGTATCGTATAGTAGGTTTTACTGTCAATTCCTTGTCCTTTATCTTTAATGTAGCAGGGGGTGTGAAGTTTTGGTTCTTCATGGTAAACATAACATCGGTCTTACTGTGGTTGATTCGTAAGTTCTGTGTGAGGAGCCAATCCTCTACTGCTTCGAAGCATCTCACCAGTGGTGTAAAATCAGAGTGGTTGATGGAGAATGGCATGTATAGGAGAATGTCATCTGCGTAGGCTAAGCAGGTAACGTTAAAAGAACGGATGAGGTCACAGATAGGTTGCATGTATATGTTGAACATTAATGCTGAGAGTGAGGAGCCTTGCGGTACACCCTGATCTTGCAGAAATGGTTCTGATGTTGTTTCACCAGTCCTTACCTGTTGCCATCGGTTAGACAGGTATGATTTACACCAGTTAAGTGCGGAGTCATGTATTCCTTTTTCCTTAAGACCCCTGTTTCTTGTAAAATGCACTACAGTTACCCTGTATGTATATGCTCTGTTCCACGTAAACCGCGCTGATGTTAATAGTGTGGTATATAAGAAATGTTAAATAAATAAATAAATACAGCACACATACACCATAAACATGCACAGTCCCTAGAGCAGAGGTTCCCAACTGCAGTCTTGGAGGGCCAAACACCCTTCAGGATTTCATGTTATTCCTAATAAATATGCATGAGATGCACTGGTATGCAGTGCCCCATTGTATGCAAATGTATCTCATGTATATTCATTAGGGACAGCCTGAAAACCTGAATCATGTTTGGCCCACCAGGACTGGAGTTGGGCACCTCTGCCCTAGAGCATCGGCCAACAGGGGCACAAACATCCACACCCACAGGCTCCACTATCCAAAGCCTCATGGAGAGTCAGGCTGTTGGGCCCTGCGCGGACCAGCAGCTACTAATACTAGCACCTGCATACTTTAGCAATGCCTGCACTGTACCCAGGCCTGGTGTGGCAGCCAGGGCTGCCAACCACCTCTATCTTTGCACAATGCTGAAATAGGTGTGTGGAGTGTGTGTATCTCTATCCAGTGTTTTGTGGCTGCCTACACCTTACTGAGCCCCCAGTGCTTGCACAGTCTCCAGTGTTAGCCTGCCGATGTGCATAATGAGGAGCAAGGTATTGTGGGTATGGCCCAGATATGGCGGTCTGGGCAGGATGCATCTGCACAGGGCATAGGGCAATGGCTTGGACATTGTAGTGCCCAACCACCACCTGCACAGATAGGGTGGCCACAGCATGTCATGCTGGGAAGTCACTTTCACCCTGACTGAGCAGTGACCATGGCATGGCTAGGTTCCCACATAGTGCTATGCAATGTTTTTCTCAAGTGATATCTATGAGTTTTCTTTTCTGGGGCTTAATTGCTGACATACTTGTTTGGTGTGTGTGCTTACATCCCACTTTTGGGTGCACACAGTTTCTTCAGGAACATGCACTATGTACTGTCTGCAGGTAGCATGTGTATGGCTGGTACACCTTGCAGGGTGCAGCGAGTGAAGACTGAATGTGCTCTCTGCTGGTGAATGTCAGATTGTGGTGCAGGACAGCTGAACTTTTCTGGGCCTACTGCCTTTCTGCCAGTGCCCTATGTGATAAGTACAGATCTGCAATGACTGCCCTGGAGGGTGCCTATTCTCCAGCAGGACTGGGGTGGTGATCCCTTCTTACTGCTTCAGATGTAGAGTGTGGATTTGTTGGTGGGAGATTCTGTCCCCCACCCTAACCCAGTGAGGGCAGGTTGGGTGGTGCTACATAATCCAATTTTGGGTTTTAACACCACCCTTCTTCTATAACAAGTGACCATGGCAACCACACAGGCTATGCAGTACTCTGGGTGTATCATAGTCCACAACGTCTAGACATGACTGGGCAATACAGATGAACACAGGTGTAGCCTAGGTGTGTCTGCAGGGTCTACCTATCACACAGTGGCACTGATGGGGACCTGCAGCACAGCCTATTTCAGCCAAGCCAGGTGCTGCGGACCTGGTGCTAGGCATCCCACCTCACCCTCAGGGTGAGCACAGGAACCGCACAATGTCACGGTCTGTAGCTACTCTGTGCCAGTAACATACACGGTCAGTTCCCCCTACCAGGCTGCAGTGCTGTGGAGGCGCATCTTGTGATCAGATGTAAATGTATACAGAAGTATACAATTGTTCTGTTTACTGTTCAATGTAAACTGCCCCTGATCTCTGGAAGGGGCGGTATAGAAAAGACTGTTAAATAAATAAATAAATGTAGACTGCCGATTTGCATGTGCAGTGCATCATGGGTACAGGTCAGAAATATAGCTCCTCTCTTCATCAACTGACAAAGTCAAGTACCAACACATACATCTCAATGAGCAGCGTAAGTGTCCTTCTCTTGCACAACCTCAAGAGGTTTCCCACTCAACATCTCTATTTACCTTAAACAGTTAGGGGTATGTTTAATAAACCACGGTAAAGGAGCAAGTATGCTGTTAGCACACACTAACGGCGCATCTGTGCCCTTAGTGCATCCAAAAAAACACTTTAGTGTGCGCTGATGGTACCTGTGGGCGAAGAGAAGGTGTGCACGGGGCAGTGGGCAGAAACAAGGCTTGCTCCCTTAACGCAGGCACCTTGAAGGAAGGACCCTAATGCCATTCAAAACCTCATGGAAAGGGTGTTTTTTGAGGAGAGAGAGTCTATTTTACTTCTGCAATGTGATGCACAGACAGGGGAGCCCGATTGAGTGATAGTAGTGCTCCATTAGCAGCAACAGCATAGTGCTCAAGTATGAAAGGGCACTATGTTGATGGCGCAAAGGGGGGCACAGGAGGTCATGCAGTGGTTCCTGGTGCACAGGGGGGACCAGGCAGCTACCTAGATGGCACATATGAACATAAGACTACAAAATATGCCAAACTGTGTCAGACCAAGGTCCATCATGCCCAATATTCAACAGTGCACAATCTAGGTCACAAGAACCTAGCAGTTTCCCCAAAAGACACACAGGCCTCAATAACTGTAATGGGGCAAGCAGTGCATAGCCAAGGTTCTCTTTAGCAATGGTTTATGGACCGTTACTCAGGAACTGTCCAAACTTTTTAAAACTCAGCTACACTCACTGGACCATGCGCCCTAGGCACCCACTAACCCGCATGTTGGATGAACTGGGACTGCACACCACCAACACGGACAGCACACGGGCATGTCAGCATGGTGTGGGAGTATTGGCAGAGGGGCCAGCTGCAGCCATCTGCAGCAGACCAATTCCATGCCCTGGTCCTGTGCACAGTGAACATTGCAACATGTGCCAAGGTCTGTCTGTTGCAAAGTACGTCAGCCCCAAGGAGTGTTATAACCATACGGCAGCACTGTGGCGCAATGCACACAGTTGGTGTGTAAATGAGTGGAGAGTCACAGGTTTGGGTCCTGGCTGTGGATTGTGCATTGCATGTCCCTGTGGCTGAACTTTAGCCCACAATGCAGATACAGCACAACATATGCAACCCCCAATGAATCCGTTAACAAGGTTACAAACACCCATCAGCCACACACACAGACTCCACTATCCACAGCTACATGGAGAGTCAGGCTGACAGCACTGGCACACTGAGCAGGCATTAACATCAGAGCACACGACTAGTTCCTGCAAAAGGAGCACACATTAACAATGCTCAAGCTGATATCGGGACCAAGGTGGCAGGCAGGAGTGCCAACCATCCCCATTTTTGCATAGCATGTCATTGTGTGTGTGTGTGTGTGTGTGTGTGTGTCTATCAATTTAGTCATGACTTTCTACACCTCACTGAGCATCGCAGTACCTGTTTCCAGCGTTAGTCTGCTAATGTGCATGATGAGGAGCAAAGTATTGTGGGTATGGGCTGAAACAGAGCAGATTGGCCAGGATGGGTCTGCATTGGAGGTAGGGTGAATGGCTGAGACATCATAGTGCCCGTCTACCATGTGCATGGCTTGGGTGACCACAGCATGTCATGCTGGGAGGGCACTCTCACTCTGACGAACAGTGACCATGGCATGGCTATGTATCCACAAAGTGCTCTATATGATGCTTGATTCTAGTGATGTGAGTGCATTTCCTGTTCTGAGGTCCTGATCACTGAACCAATTGCTGGGGTGCAGATGGTTGCTCTGTCTATGTTTAATGTGTACTGACCAGCAGACTGTTTGGAGATGGTATGGTTGAGAAACCCAGTGGTGGGCAGCAGGTGCAGTCTGACTATGTTTGCTGTGGGTGAATGACTTAGGTGGTTGGGAGGTGTGGTGTTCTATGCCTACTCCCAGTGGTACTGTTATGACCAGCAAGACCCTGTGCAGGTCTGGATGCAGGTATATGTGCTCCCCCTCCCTCAGGTAGTTGGCCACCATGGCATCAGCATTGAAACACTGGATCTTGACATGTACTGTTCCAGGTGGGCCCCTGTCCTACAAGGCCAGAGCCAGATGTGACTCATGTATGCTGTAGAGCACAAGGTGACTAAGCATAAAAACACAGCAGGCAATATCTACCACACACTAGCAGGAATGGGCATCCATACCACCCTCTCCTCAGCTGCCATCATCTTTTTGCCCATCTATCTGCCTCTGTTAGCTACGTACAGTCCTGTCTTCTTGTGCAGGCTCCTACACAGCTACTCTTTTCCGCATTTCGGCTCTTTATGCTCACCTCTCCTGTGCCTGATCTGCACATAACCACTACTACTCTGTCCTCCTGTCGCTACAAACATCCTGCCGCTTCTGCCTCCACTGGGGGACACGTCTTTCCCATCCTATGCCACACACTGACATTGCAGCACTTTACATTGGCACCACCCTGCTCATCGGTACAGTTGCCTCCCACATGCTCGTCTGCTTTACTGGCTGCCACATTGGGTGCCCACCAATATGGCAGGTCCATCAGCTCCCAGCTCCTTCCTTCCATCACCTTTACATTGACATTCCTTGGTTCTCTGTCCACCATTTGGGTTATAGCTATTTTCCTGCCTTAAGATGCATGCTTTCCACATTAGAGCACCTTGTAGTACTACTACTGAGCATTTATATAGCGCTACCAGTCATGTAAGAGACAGTCCCTGCTCATCAGAGCTTACATTCTAATTAAGACAAACACAGAAGGTGTAAACAGGGGGAAGGAGAAGGTGATCAGGTGAATCAGGATCGAAAGGCAGCAGCGAAGAGGTGCGCCTTCAACCTGGATTTGAAGAGGGTTAGCGAAGGTGCCTGGCGTACAGACACGGGTAGTTTGTTCCAGGCGTAAGGTGCAGCAAGGTGGAAGGAGCGAAGTCTGGAATTAGCAGTAGGAGTGGAGGGCATAGATAGAAGCAGTTGGTTAGAGGAGCGGAGTTCCTGGGAGGGGTTGTAAGGAGAGATAAGAGAAGAAAGGTACTGAGGAGCCGCAGAGTGAATGCATTTATGGGTCAGCAGGAGAAGTTAAAATTGGATGCGGAGATGGATAGGGAGCCAGTGAAGTGATTTGAGGAGAGGAGTAATATGGGTATGACAAGTTTTTCTTTAGGACGCCTTGTCTCATGTTAGGGCACCTTATCTCATGTTAGAGCACCTTGTCTCTCCTTAGGACGTCTTGTCACCTTACTGCACTTGGTCCTGTTAGCTCATGTTGAATGGCCCAGGTCACCCTAATGCTGGCAAGCCCCCTACCCGCCCACTGCCTTATATGGCTTCAGGTACTTTAACGCTGTCCTTACTGCCGGTGACTTTACCGCAGTTTAGTAAACATACCTCTTAGAATTTCAGCTTAATTCTAGGCTTTATATATAAGCTGGAACACTTTAACTTTTTCTATAATACTTCTGTAAGTTTTTATCTACATTTTTATTTTTGAATACCTCACAGGCATCATCTTCACTCACAGTTATGGGTTTAAAAATTGATCCCTGAGGAGACTGCTGATGTTATCACCCAAGATGGCCACATGAGTCCCGTGTTCCTGCCAACCCCAGGTTTAAAAGGTGAAAAAAGCTCACTTGAACGATAGCAGGGATTTCGCAAAGCCGTAGAGGAGGTGGACAGAGTGCAAGGATGGCAGCTAAAGTGAAGAAAGTGAATTTGAAAGAGTTCGTATTCACAGCGACAGCAGAGCAGACGCTGGCCCGGGCGCAGAGAGAAAAGATGGCGCTTTTGAGAGGGAAAGCTGCAGAGCCTGCAATGCTTAAAAAAGGTGCGGAGAGAGCTGAGACGAGCAGTGATGGAGGAGCTGAATCAGACTCGGATTTGGCAAATGGCTTTCAAGCAGAGGTGAGGGCATGGTTCCAAAAGTTGAAGAATGAGATCCTACAGGTCAGAGCTGATGAGGTAGCCAGCATGGATGGACTGAAAGCAGAGATGATGGAACTGGGATGGAGGGTAGAGGAGGTGGAAGAATGCTTGGAAGAACAAGGGGAGATAGTGGGGTCTCTGGAAAATGGGATACAAAATTTACAACAGTACTACACCGCCTTGGAGGACAAACTTGAGGATTTAGAGAACAGATCCAGAAGAAGCAACATTCGGCGTGGGGTGTCCCCGAGGGGGAGCCCTATATGGATTGCAAAGAGGTGGTCATGGCGGTATCAAAGGCCTTGCTCAGTGGGGCAGGAGTAGCTCTGGAGGAGTTAGATCTGCATGTTGATCGGGCCCATAGAGTTGCAGCGGCAATGAGACTCAACAACAGACCCCATGATTATAATGTGAAAGAACTGGTATAAAACAAAGCTTGGACAAGTGGAACTTTCAAATGGAACTCATGTGAAAAGGAAATTTATGTGGATTTGGCACAGGTCACCCTACAGAAAAGACGTTTAATGAAGGATGTTGTGACAAGGCTCCGGGATGAGGGAGTCAGATATGGCTGGACTTTTCCTTTTGGACTTAGTCTAACATACAAAGGACAAAGGCTTTGAGTCCACACTAGAGAGGAAGCAATTAAAGCTTTAATGGCAGCTGGAATGACCGGGCTGTGTATGGGGCGAGAGACTGGCACCACAACTAGATTAACAACAGCCTCTCTGACCTCACCTTTAAACCATGCTGGCAGTTTTTTGGACTTCCTTCCACTTTTCTTAAAGCGTGGAATACAGCTGGTCTGGGCTTCCAAGATAGTATTTTTCAACAACAGCCAAGCCTGATGTACGTCTTTAAACTTTGCAACTGCTCCTTTTAGATTTTTCTTAACTGTTTTCCTCATTTTATCATAGTTTCCCTTTCGAAAGTTAAAAGGTAGTACTGTGGATTTCCTTACTATCCCTCCTCCACTAATTAAATCAAAGGCGATCATGCTATGATCACTATTGCCAAGTGGCCCCAACACCCTTATCTCTTGCACTAGATCTGGCGTTCCACTAAGGACTAGGTCTAATATGGCTTCCCCTCTGGTCGGTTCATGAACCAGCTGCTCCAAGAAGCAGTCATTTATTTCATCTAGGAACTTTATCTCCCTAGCATGTCCTGACGTGACACTGACCCAGTCGATACCGGGGTAGTTGAAATTACCCATTATTATTACTGCACTGTAACCTTTGTTAGCTTCCTTGATTTCTTTGAGCATTTCATCATTCATTTGGTCATTCTGGCAAGGCGCTCGATAGTACACCCCCACTGCCATTGCCTTCCCCCTTTTACATGGAATTTCAATCCATATAGATTCTACAGCAGATTTTGTTTCCTGCAAAACTTTAATCCTTTCTGACTCAATGCCCTCTCTAACATAGAGAGCAACCCATCCACCAATTTGATCAGCTCTATCATTACGATATAGTTTGTACCCAGGTATCACAGTGTCCCACTGGTTGTCCTCCTTCCACCATGTCTCTGATATTCCAATCATATCTAACCTTTCATTTAGTGCTATATATTCTAACTCTCCCATCTTATTTTTTAGACTTCTAGCATTTGCATACAAGCATTTTAGAGAATGTATTTTACTCATATTAATTTGGCTATTGTTAGACATGGGTAATTTGGGATCTTTAAGCTCAGTCTGCTTCATACTTGAGGGCATTTGGGCTACTTTACTCTTTTGTGGAACCTCTCTGCTTTTGGTAGTATCCTTCAAAGATACATTCTTCTGAACCATCCGCTCTTGGGCGACTGTCGGCTTTCCCCTAATATCTAGTTTAAAAGCTGCTCTATCTCCTTTTTAAAGGTTAATGCCAGCAGCCTGGTTCCATCCTGGTTAAGGTGAAGCCCATCCCTTCGGAAGAGCCCCTCCTTTCCCCAGAATGTTCCCCAGTTCCTAACAAATCCAAAACCCTCATCTCTGCACCATTGTCTCATCCACGCATTGAGACTCTGGAGCTCTGCCTGCCTTTTGGGTCCTGCGGTTGATATTGTGTATCTGGACTTTCAGAAAGCCTTTGACAAAGTCCCTCATCAGAGACTTTTGGCAAAACTAAAGAGTCATGGGATAGGAGGCAGTGTACTATTGTGGATCAGGAACTGGTTAAAAGATAGAAAGCAGAGGGTAGGGCTAAATGGCCAATTTTCCCAATGGAGAAAGGTGAATAGTGGTGTACTCCAGGGATCTGTGCTGGGTCCGCTGCTTTTTGACATATTCATAAATGACCTGGAAAGTGGAATAACGAGTGAGGTTATCAAATTTGCAGATGACACAAAACTATTTAAAGTTGTTAAAACCAAAGAGGATTGTGGAAAATTGCAAGAGGATCTTGATAAATTGGAAGACTGAGCATCAAAATGGCAGATGAAATTTAATGTGGACAAGTGCAAGGTTATGCACCTAGGGAAGAACAACCCAAACTATGGTTACACGATGCAAGGTTCCACATTAGGAACCACCACCCAGGAAAAAGATTTAGGCGTCATTGTGGATACCATGTTAAAACCCTCGGCCCAGTGTGCAGTGGCGGCCAAGAGAGCAAATAGAATGCTAGGTATGATAAGGAAAGGAATGGAAAATGAAAGATATTATAATGCCTCTATATCGTTCCATGGTGAGACCGCACCTTGAATATTGTGTGCAATTCTTGTCGCCGTATCTTAAAAAGGATATAGCGATTTTAGAAAAGGTTCAGAGAAGAGCCACCAAAATGGTAAAGGGGATGGATGGATACTCCTATGAAGAAAGGCTAAAAAGGTTGGGGCTCTTTAACCTGGAAAAGAGACGGCTGAGGGGAGATATGATAGAAGTCTATAAATTAATGAACGGAGTGGAACGGGTAAACGTAGATCGCTTGTTTACCTTATCAGAATATAGAAAGACTAGGGGACATGCAATGAAGCTACAGGGTAAACTATTTAAGACTAATAAAAGAAAATATTTTTTCACTCAACGTGTAATCAAACTCTGGAATTTGTTACCGGAGGATGTAGTAAAGGCTGTTAGTGTAGCTGGGTTTAAAAAAAGGTTTGGACAAGTTCCTGGAGGAAAGGTCCATAAACCATTATTAAGAAGGGACCCAGGATATCAATGCTTGAACCAATACAAGCATTGTGGAACCAGTGTCCCTTGGGGAAACTGCTAGGTACGTATGACCTAGATTGACCACTGTTGGAAACAGAATACTGGGCTTGATGGACCTTGGTCTGACCCAGTATGGCATATCTTATGTTCTTATGTTCTTAACACACCCAAAGTGGCAGCGTGTGGAGAATGGCAGTCGCAGGCTGCATCACCAAGTGAGCAACAGGCAGACGGCAACGCAGGAGAGTGAAGAGACTGGATAAACAAGGAATGGAAACCATCTGGTTGGAAAGGACAATTTGTACAGTTAGACAGGGTCGGGGGGATGGAGTGCGGGGTGGTTTTGGGGGTATTGCCATGCTCTTGCCTTTTGTAGCAGAGAGGGGGCTCTGGGGGGAAATTAGAAGGGAATAAGGGTAAGAAAGTGCTGGTGGGAGGTGCGGTAGGGCAATAAAAGCTCTGGGTGGGAGAAGATAGGGTGTGTCTTTGATTCATGTATAGGAGGGGGAAATAGGGGTGAAGTGGGAGGAGGGTGAGCACGAGGGAATGAAGCACTGGGGTGGACTCGTGAGGCCGCCTGAGGAGGATGACGGCAGCCCAGGCCATCCAAGAAGGAGTGAGGGGATGGCAAGAGGGGCGGGGGCAGGTTGGGGAGGATGGGGTGGGAAAGGGGGGATCATTGCTGGTAAGGGGGATGGGGGGATTAGTTAATGTTGTTGTTGTTAAGTGCCGTCGAGTCAGAGTCGACTCACGGCGACCCTCTGTATAGCTATCCTAAATTGTGTTCGATCTTCAGTCAGGCGGCTCATTGTTGACAGACTGGTACCCGTAGCTGCTGTTATTGTATCGATCCATCTCATTGCTGGCCTTCCTCTTTTCCGTTGACCTTCTATCTTGCCAAGCATGAAGTCTTTCTCTAATGATCTCTCTCTCCGCATGATGTGTCCAAAGTATGAAAGTCGAAGTCTTGTCATCTGAGCTTCTAAAGAAAGCTTAGGTTTGATCTCCTCTAGTACAGACTGATTTATTCTTCGGGCAGTCCATGGTGTACACAGTATTCGCCGCCAGCACCATAATTCAAAGACATCAATTTTCTTCCTGTCTATCTTTTTCACTGTCCAGCTTTCACATCCATATGATGTTATTGAAAATACCATGGCTTGAACAAGTCGAATCTTTGTATGGAGAGAGACATCTCTGCTCTTCAGAATCTTATCTAGGTCTTTCATAGCCATTCTGCCAAGAGCAATGTGTCGTCTGATTTCTTGACTGCTTGTTGCTTCTTTATTGATAGTTGATCCAAGTAGGTTAAAGTTATTCACAATTTCAATTTCTTCTCCTTCGACGATGAACCTGTTGATTATGCCAGTTGTCATGATCTTTGTCTTCTTTACATTAAGGTGCAGGCCCATTTTGAGACTATGTTCTTTGATTGTGAGAAGCAAATGTTTCAGATCATCTTCACTTTCCGCCAGTAATGTGGTATCATCAGCATAGCGAAGGTTATTGATGAGTCTTCCACCAATCTTCACACCTCTGTTATTTTCATACAATCCTGCTTCTCTGATGATTTGTTCTGCATATAAATTAAACAGGTAGGGGGAAAGTATGCAGCCTTGTCTTACACCTTTGCTTATTTTAAACCATTCTGTTTCTCCTTGTTCTGTTCGATGAGCATAAGTGGATGATTTGTGGAGACTTTAAAATGCTATTAGGGCAGCAATCCCGTTTCACCAAATATCCCTGCTTCCTTTGCTTGTGGGATAGCCGGGCCCGCGACCTACACTGGGGGAAAAAAGACTGGCCAATTCGGGAGTATTTGAGACCCGGTGAGAAATGTTCTTCATGAGAGCTTGGTACCTCGTGATAAAATTCTATTACCACTTCTCCACATTAAGTTGGATCTCATTAAGCAATTCATCAAGTCCCTTCCAAAAGATGGTGAGTGCTTTCGGTACCTTTGCTCAAAGTTCCCCCGACTTTCTGAAGCAAAGCTAAAGGAAGGAGTGTTTGTTGGCCCTGATATAAGGAAACTCATTTCAGATGGAGCATTCGCTGAAACGATGTCTGAGAAGGAAAAAGAAGCCCGGGATTCCTTCAAGGATGTTGTTCTCAAATTCTTGGGGAACAGGCGGGATGAGAACTATAAGGATATTGTTGCCAGGATGCTCAATGCCTTCAAAGAACAAGGCTGTAACATGAGCCTGAAAGTCCATTTCTTGCACTCCCATGTGAACTACTTTCCCGAAAACTTGGGGGCGTACAGTGAAGAACAAGGTGAAAGGTTTCACCAGGACATCAAGGACGCAGAGAGAAGGTACCAAGGAAGATGGAACACCACTATGATGGCTGATTTCTGTTGGTTGCTGCTGCGGGAAACCCCAGATGAAAAATACGCCAAGCAGCGCACCAAGAGAAGCATTCGGGGGAAGAGGAAACGGGCCCACCAGGAGATTGATTGACCCAAGAATGACTTTAAAATCTAAACTGTGTTGACAAATATCGTGTTTTTACTAAACTTTGAAATAAAAATTTGCTAGTTATTACCACAGTGTCGGATCTCATTTATTAGAATTTTATTTTCACACCATCGGGTGTTTGTCTTCATGTATTGCAATGGTGCGGTTTGCGTTTTCTATTCTTACATACATACCTGTACAACATTTTTTGCACATTTCTTTGCTTTGCTTTGTGTCTAACCTCGCTCTTATATGCTCAATGTTTGTGCACATGTATGTGGCTGTTTTAAGTGCAGACAATTTTGCTACCATCACAGTGTGTTTTGTTGACATTACTCTATTCTTATGTGCTGCCTTGTTACAATTTTCTTTATTCTTATTTGAATAACTACTAAACAATTAGTATAAAGAATTCATCCAAGAAACTTTTATCTCAATCGCACTCAATCTGAAACGTTCACCTCAAACTGCTAACCCAATGTAGCAAAAAATCTGTACGTGATGGAGCAAATTGGTTACCAGATTTGGATTCAGCGCACCAAAAAATGTAAAAATCAATCGAAACATTAGAGGCAGTTTAAAAAAATTTTTTTTAGTGTACCTGTGTTTAGAGCACTAGTTTGGGCACTAAGAGACCAGGGTTCAATTCCCCTTGGGCAAGTCACTTAACCCTCCATTGCCTCAGAAAATTCCAAGTTATCAATGCCCCTGTTTAATATATATTGCCAAGTTTAAGTTATAATGTAAACCACTTTGATTGAAATGATAAAGTGGTATAAAAGACCTGTTAAATAAAAAAATATGAGGTAAGAATTTATGCATCAAATACAATAGAACAGAAAAAGGGGAGAGTGGCAGTTCTCCTTGATTCTAAACTAAAAGTTGTGGTTCAGACAGGAATTCAGGACAAAGCTGGTACATTTTTAATATTGTACATTAAAACAGGGGCAGAGTGAATGTATATGCACCCACAGGGGTTCTGGACTAAATTCAATGAAGAAGTGGGGAAGCTGGTTGAGGGAACATTAATATGTGGAGGGGACTTTAACTTAACCTGGGACCCCGGTAGAGATGTCACAGGGAAAAGGGAGGGTAAGAGAGCGGATAGAGCAAAGTATCACAAGTTTGTAAAGCAACATTGCTTGGTAGACGCTTGGAGATACAGCAATTCTCCTTCTATTCCCCAGTGCATGGGTCGTATTTAGGGTTGCCAACTTTTTGAAGGAGAAAAACCTACCACCTGTGGCTAGTCACGCTCCGCCCATGCCCACCCCAACCCCACCCCTGCCCCGCCCCCTGGCCCAACCCATCCCACCCTTGCTCCACCCCCTGTCCCCCAAAAAATTGCAGATGGCAATGTGCAAACTGAACGAGCAAGATTTCTACACATTCTTAAACAGAAATTCTATACTGACAAAACATGCAGCATTGGCTGTACACACACACACACACACACAATACCGACAGGTCTTCATCAATAAATGAGCACAAAACAAAAAGAGAAATATATAGACAAAAATTAAACTGAAACCCCAAGAAGACAGACTCTGCATGCAGTGCAGTATCAGATAAATAAGAGATGCAGTTCCCCATACTGTGTAAAATATAAAGGTAGTACAAAGTCCAATTATTAAATTGAAAATAAAATTATTTTTTCTACCTTTGCTGTCTGACCATTTTATTCTCTGATCATGCTGTTTCCGATCTGAGGCTTCCGTTTTCCCGTCTTCTCTTAGCTCGTTTTCTATGGTCTATAGTCCATCTGCCATTTCTTGTCTCTTTTTTTCTTTTCTTCACTTCCTTCCATCAGCCTATTTCCATTACCAGTAACCCTCCATCAGCCCCCTTTTCAGTCCTCCCCTCCCATTACATTCCAATGCCAATCCCCTTGTGTTCCCAGTGGTGTCCATTCCCTTCTAGTCCCCCTTCTTCCTCACTGTCCAGCCCCTTGTAGTCCAAACACCATCCCAGATATCAGCTCACTTCCACTCCCAGTGCCTTCCCCATTTTTCTGCTCCCTTCCAGTCCCAGTGCCCCCTCTCTTCCAGCCTCCTCCCCATTACCCAGTCACTTACCAGTACCATTCCCAGATGTCAGCTCTCTTTGAGCCCCACTTACCCCCTCAGTCAGCTCCCTTCTAGCCACCTCCTCCCCACCTTTCAGCTCTCTTCCAGCCCTCACATTCCACCTGTCAGTCCCTTCTGCCATCTCTTTCCCCTTGCGGCCACTGCTCCTGCTTCTTACAGGGCAGCAGCTGTAATAAAGTTAAGATAAAAATAAATTTAAATCTGTGTGGAGCCGTATGCCCCCCCCCCACCCAGTACAGCTTCATCTTCCCTCCCCAGTGCAGCTTCACCCCCCTAGTACAGCTTCACCTTCCTCCCCCCCCCCCCCGGTGCAGCTTCACCCCCCAGTACATCACCTTCCCCCCCAGTGCAGCTTAACCCCCCTCCTCAGTGCAGCTTAACCCCCTTGTTCAGCTTAACCTCCCCAGTGCAGCTTAAACCCCTGCCGTGCAGCTTAACCCCCCCTCCCCGTGGAGCTTTAACTCCCCGTGAAGCTCAACCCCCCCCCCATGCAGCTTAGCACCCCCTCCATGCAACTTAACCCCCCTGTGGAGCTTAACCTCCCCATGCAGCTTAACCCCCCCGTGGAGCTTAACCTCCCCATGCAGCTTAAACTCCCTCCCCCGTGCTGCTTAAACCCCCCACCCCTGTGCAGCTTACCCCCCTGTGCTGCTTAACTCCCCCCCTGTGCAACTTAACTACCCCCCCCCCCCATGCAGCCGCTGCTCCTGCTTCTTACTGAGCAGCGGCAGCAATAAAGATAATTTAAAAGTACGAAAACCTGTGAGGAGCCCTCCGCTCCTATGAAACTCCTTCTGCAGGGTCCCTGGTTGAAAAGGAAGTGACATCAGAGGGCGGGAACTGCAGAAGGAGTTTCTTAGGGCTGGAAGGCCCCTCACAGGTTTCCTTACTTTTAAATTAACTTTATTGCAGCCGCTGCTCTGTAAGAAGCAGAAGCAGCGGCTGCAAGGGGGGGGGGGGGGGCAGGACTGTAATCGCGATCGCAATCGCAAAGCCAGTTTTCTGCTCTGGCCGCTCCCGATCTCGCGGCCAGAGCAAAAAAACAGCTTTTCAATGGCCAGTTTCAGTTCTCTGCCGGCAGCCAGCCCGGCCACAGGAAAACCGGCCAGGCCAGCTGAAAACCGGCCGGTTGGCAACCCTAGTCATATTCCAGGTTAGATACCATTTGGATAACAAAAGAGGTGGTGGGGAGGATTAGGGGAGCAGAGATGGACCCAATAACTTGGTCAGACCATGTTCCAGTGGAGGTTAGATTAGGAATGGGGGGGAAGAGAGAGGGTCTCAATTTTGGAGGCTAAATGAATCCCTGTTGGATGATACGAGGGTGAGAGAAGCGGTTGAACGGGAAATAGTTGAATACTTTAGGTTGAATGACAATGGGGAGGTAGGTTGGGGAATTGTCTGGGATGGGTTTAAGGCAGTAGTGAGGGGAGTTTTGATAAAATGGGGTGTGCAATTGCGGAGAGAAAGGGAGGGAAGAGAAAGGGAATTGAGATTGTGCCTAATGTGATTGGAAGAAATGGATGCGCAAGATAGAAAGGAAACGTACAAGGGCCAAGTGCTGGCAGTTAGGGCGCAAGTGCATGGCTTGCAGGTGGAAGCCATTAGGTATCATATGCAGCCGTTGAGGCAAGAATTCTTTGAGGGAGGGAACAAGGCAGGGAGATACAGTATGTGGTGCAGTGATTGAAGCAGCGAAAACTACGTTTCCATATCTTGAAGGTCAGGGGCCCTGGAGGAAAAGTAGTGCAGTCAGATGGTGAGATCAGGGCTGCATTCGTGGCCTTTTATCAGTCTCTTTATGTGGCAAAAACCCCTCCCCCTGTGGAAAGGGTACAAAGTTACTTGGATTCGGTACAGTTACCAATCTGGGGTGAAGAGGAACAAAGGGCATTAAACAGGGTAATTAAAGTGGAGGAGATCTTGACAGCCATTAAGCAGTTGAAAGTGGACAAGGCCCCTGTTTTGGATGGTTTAACAGCGATATTTTATAAAAGATTTGGGGAGTTGTTAGGTACACCTATGGCATGGCTGTTTAATCTACCAAGGGAAGGGGGAGCTCTAGCGGAGACAATGGGATGGGCAGAAATATCCTTGATACCCAAGGAGAAAGGCCCTCAAGAATGTGCATCGTATAGGCCAATCTCCCTGTTGAATTTGGATGCCAAATTGTTGGTGAAAATCCAAGTTATACGCCTAAATCTGGTAATAGGGCAGTTGGTGCACCAAGGTCAGGTAGGGTTCATTCCGGGTAGGCAAATATCAGATAATATCCATAAGATATTAAATATAATCTGGTCAGTAGGTCAAAGTAGAGAAGAGGCTCTATTATATAAGAATATAAGAACATAAGATATGCCATACTGGGTCATAAGAACATAAGATATGCCATACTGGGTCAGACCAAGGTCCATCAAGCCCAGTATCCTGTTTCCAACAGTGGCCAATCTAGGTCATACGTACCTAGCAGTTTCCCCAAAAGACACAGGTTCTGCAATGCTTGTACTGGGTCAAGCAGTGATATCCTGGGTCCCTTCTTAGTAATGGTTTATGGACCTTTCCTCCAGGAATTGTCTTTAGATGCTGAAAAGACATTTGATCAGGTAGCCTGGCCTTTTTTATTTCAGGTAATGGAGAGGATGGGCTTGGGTGATGGGTTTCTGAGCTGGGTACGGGCTTTGTACCAGAATCCGAAGGCTTGTGTTAGGATGAATGGAGCCTATTCGTCCTTTTTCCCTCAGGGGAGGGGAACTCAGCAGGGATATCCCCTCTCGCCTCTTCTATTCGCTCTTTCAGTAGAGCCTTTTACTGCACGGGTGAAGGAGCAGGCAAATTTGCGGGGGGGGGGGGGGGTAGAAAGGCAGGAACAAAGGCAGGGCCGGCCCGTCCATTGAGCGAGAATGTTTTTTGCACAGGGCCCCGCGTTTCAGGGGGCCCCGCGCAAAAAACATTCTGATCCAAAAGTAAAATTTTAAAAAAATTTAAAAAAGCTGTCTGCTGCCGCTTCCGGGGCCACCATGGCAGAATCGAGTGTGCCGCGGGGCCCGCCCTGTGCCCGGCAGAGCCTGCCCTCCCCTGTATCACCTCTCTTTCAGCTGCAGTCAGTCACACGCGCCGGCTTTCAGAGCGCGAGGGGAGAGTTTCTCCCTCGCTGCTCTGTTAAGCCCACGGGGGCTGATGGGAACTCCCATCAGCCCCCGTGGGCTTAACAGAGCCGCGAAAGGGAAACTAGTCCCTTCGCGCTCTGAAAGCCGGCGCGTGTGACTGACTGCAGCTGAAAGAGAGGTGATACAGGGGAGGGCAGGTTCTGCCGGGCACAGGGGGGGCCCCGCGGCACACTTGATTCTGCCGCGGCGGCCCCGGAAGCAGCAGCACACAGCTTTTTTTTATTTTAAATTTTCCCTGGGCTGGGCTGGGCTGGGGGGGTTAGGAGTGGTGATGGGTGATGGGCGCTGGTGGGGGGTTCGGTGTGGTGATGTGCGCGGGGGGGGGGCTAGGAGTGGTGATGGGCTATGGCGGGGCTTAAACTACAAATTGGGTGATGGGGGATTAGGACTGGAAATGGACTAGTGGGATTAGGACTGGGAGTGGGCTGATGGGGAGGTTAGGACTGGTAATGGGCTATGGGGGCTTAAACTAAAAATTGGGTGATGGGGGATTAGGACTGGAAATGGGCTGGTGGGATTAGGACTGGGAGTGGGCTGATGGGAGGTTAGGACTGGTAATGGGCTATGGGGGGGCTAAAACTGAAAATGGGGTGATGGGGGATTAGGACTGGAAATGGGCTGGTGGGATTAGGACTGGGAGTGGGCTATGGGGGGCTAGGACTGGTAATGGGTTGGGGGGGTTGCTAGGACTGGAAATGGGCTGAGTGGAAGGGGGCTTGAACTGCAAATAGCTGATGGGGACGGGGCTTGGAATGGAAATGGGCTGAGGGGAAGTGGTGGGCTTGAACTGAAAATAGCTGATGCGGAGGGGGACTTGGAATGGAAATGGGCTGAGTGGAAGGGGGCTGGTACTTCAAATAGCTGATGGGAAGGGGGCTTGGAATGGGCTCTTAGGGGAGGGAGCTAGGACAGGAAATGGGCTGATGTAGGGGCTAGGATAGGACTGGGAATTGGGTGTTGGGGGGAGCTAAGATTGGAAATGGGCTGTGGTGGGGGCTTGGATTGAAATGGACTCATGGAGGGGCTAGAACTGGAAGTAGGCTCATGGGGGGGCTTGGATTAGAAATGGGCTGAGTGGAGGGGAGCTAGGATTTAACATGGGCTGATGGTGGGGCTAGAAAAGGACTAGAAATGGGCTGGTATTGGAAATGAGCTGATGAAGGGACTCGGATAGGACTGGAAATGGATGGGGGAGCTAGGACTGGAAATGGACTGATGGGGGACCAGGACTAAAAATGGGCTGATGTGGGGACTAGAAGGGAGCGGATACTGGGTGGGGCTGGAACTAAAAGGGAGCTGATGTTGGGGGAGATTAGAAGGGGATGGGGCTGGGAGAGTGAAATGGAGAGGGGAAAAATATTTTGTGTGGGAGGGAAGAAAAATGTACAATTGGCCGGGTATCGGGAGACTAAGTGGGGATTGAGGATGGAGGGGTAAAATTTGAGTGGATGAAGTAGGAATGAGGAAAGAGCAAAAGGAGAAAGATTATTATGTTAAAGCAGATGTATAGAGAGAATGGAAAAAAACTAGAAGAGAAGAAAGGACAAATGGACAGCAGACGATGGAGAGATAGCAGAAGACACAAATAAACCAGAAGAAAGTGGCTGGAACAATTGCAACTGAAAAAAAAATGCACAAAAGGTACAAAGATATCTCTTTATTTTGAATTTATTAACTGGAATATGTCAGCTCTGGGAAATGTGCATCATTAATGTCTGTGCTTTGTTTAGTACAAGAGGAAATTAATTTATAGTTTTATTTCTACATTGTTGTTGTACATTCCAAGTTTGGCTTTTAGGGTTCCCAGTTTAATTATTGTCTTCCTGTTTTTAAATTGTGATTCCTTGTTTGGTGATGGTCTATGTTCTGCATGTGTAACTGAGCTGAGGTATTCTGTTTATGTAATTCCTATTTGACATTGTCACTTGTTCTCTTTCCCCAGTAGGTCATGTATTGTTATTTTCTGAAATGTATTGGTTTAATATTTGCAGTGTTGCCTTTTGATAGGTAGGGTATGGTGCTTTGTGAGTCCTGGTAGTGCTGTTAGGATACGGTGGGTTTGCTATGGGTTCTAAATGGGCAGTGTTTGTAGTAGTTCCTAATGTGCCTGGCGGTTGGCACTGGATTATAGTAATGTAGAAATCTTTTAGTCTTTCTTTATCCATACACTCATTAAGAGACATGTTTACTAAAAGTTAGTGTATGGTAACATTATGCAAATATGTATGCAAATGAGGCCCCGCACCGAGTCTCCGCACATGGCCCCACACCCCCCTTGGGCCGCCCCTGAACATAGGATATCATTATTCGCGGATGATATTATTTTGAGTGTTACTAGACCGCAGGTCTCCCTTCCAATACCTATGTGGGAGTTAGAGGAATATGGTAAGCTATCTGGCTTCACCATCAATTGGTCCAAATCAGAGATTTTGAATTTGTCAGTTTCCAAGGATATTCAGGGAGTGCTGCCAAAGAAGTACCCATTCAGGTGGGCTAAGCAGACTATTCGATACCTAGGGATTCATATGGGTAATAAGATAGAGACTCTTTTCGACCTAAACTATCCAAAATTGTTCTGACAAGTGGAGTTTGTTGAACACATGGTGGCAAGGATATCTGTCCTGGTTTGGATGTATCGCTGTGGTAAAGGTGATGCTTCTGCCAAGGTTTCTAGTTTTGTTTCAGGTGCTGCTGATAGCGTTGCCTTTAAAAAAATTAAAGCAACTGCAGAAGGTGGTCAACAAATTTGTTTGTCAAAATCCGGAGCCCCAGGGTGGCAGCTGCCACCATTCAGAGAGCTCGGGTGGTTGGGGGGGGGCTGGGGTTGCCCAAATTTTCAAAAATACTATGTAGCAGTACAATTAAGAGCGATTTATGTTTAGCATCGGGAGGATCAGAAATATTGGGTTCGAATGGAAGAAGATTCAGTGAGGGGGGTAGGGTTAGAGCATTTAATTTGGAAGGGAGATATGTCACAAAGCTCCAACCCAATGGTGTTACACACTCTGAGTGTCTGGAAACAATATCAGAGCTATTGGGAGCAGTGGCCTAGTGGTTAGGACATGATACCTCAGGCCAGAGGGCTGGGGGTTCCAAATCCCACCTGGAGACAGCAATCTCAGGCTGGAGGGACTGCGGTTTCTAGACCCATAGGCACTCCTTGTGGCCTTGGGCAAGCCACTTAACCCTCCATTGCCTCAGATACACATAGATTGTGAGCCCTTTGGGGACAAGGGAATGTATCCAGTACCTGTTTGCTGTGCTTACATAATGTAAACTGCTATGATTGAAGGATAAGGCTGTATAGAAAACTGGTTAAATAAAATTAATAAAAGATAAGTGCTATTCACAGGGGATGTGGCTGGAGATGTGTTTTGGGGAGGGACAGGGTCCAGAACGGGCATAGGTGGGCAATGTTGTGTCTCATGCAAATATCTCAAGTGATACAGAAAACAGGGGTAAGGGATTTTGCTGATATGAGAGATTTATATGGGCTATCGAATCAGGATCAGTACAGCTATCTTCAGATGAGCTCCTTTTTAAGGCAGCAGAGGGTGTGGCAAGATTTAGGGGGCAATAGGGGTTGGTTTGAGGTTACCTGCACAGGGCAAGTGGGGAAAAAAGGAGTTTTATCAAAGATATATAAAGGATTAATGGACAATGTGGGAGGGTAAACTTGATTATATGAAAAAATGGGAGCAAGACTTAGGGACATGTTTACTAAACTGCGGTAACATAGCAGCGGCTATGTTAACATGCGTTAGGTAACATTAACACGCGCTATGTAATGTTAACGTGCGTTAAAGATACCTAACGTGCGTTAGCATCCCCGGCTGAGGTAAACACCGCAGAAGGCGGAGAGAGGGCGGAGAGAAGGGGTCAATGGGTGGGAGTGGGCGGGGAGAGGCTCCCACGACACCAACGTGGATAACTGAAGGGCTGGAAACTTAGATGCACATTTGCAGGAGAGAGAAACAATTTCAGTGTCAGCAATGTACAGTACAGCCTAGGCAGGGAGCCCGAGAAAGGTGATAGTAGTG
Source organism: Ichthyophis bannanicus (assembly GCA_033557465.1). Classification (NCBI taxonomy): domain Eukaryota; kingdom Metazoa; phylum Chordata; class Amphibia; order Gymnophiona; family Ichthyophiidae; genus Ichthyophis; species Ichthyophis bannanicus. Next base: position 54,935,212 of record CM066032.1, read on the forward strand.
CTCCATCTGCAGCAACAGTATAGTGGGCAAGTATGAAAGGCCACTATGGTGATGGTGCAAATGGGGCATAGGGGGGCTACAGACGGAACATGCAGTGGGGGCAGCTGGAGCACAGGGTGAACAAGGCCGTCACCCAGGTGGCACATAGGAACATAGAAACTGGAAATCAGCAGGACAGCAGTTGAACAGGGCCAAACATGCCCAGTAGTCCGTGTTCCACAGTGTCCCATCCAGGGGACATTACCCAGCAAATACCCCAAAAGTCACACAGGTACCACTATGCCTGTAATAGGGCAAGCAGTGCATATCTGGGGACCACAAGGGTCCATAGACCACACCCAGGATGGGTCCCAAACAGTTCATAGACCCAGCTAACCGAACACACATTATGGCAGCCCCTAGTAAGGCATTGCAGGGTGTGCCCATACGTTGCCGGAAACATATATACACTCAGTAGGCCAAACTGGGTACACCGTACCTGAGGTGCATACCCTAGCCTGTCCACAGTCGGCAGTAACAACACACTCCACCCACATCTACCCGGTCCACCCTAGCCAATAGTTGCTAGAGCACCAGCCTGACATCCCCCCAGCCAACACTTCCCCATGTGGAAGGGACATAACATTGGTAGGCAGTGATGGGGGGGATCTGTGGATGTCCATGTATGCCTCGCCACCCGCCTACCTGCACAGTGGATGGCCTGGGACTGTGCACGACCAGCACCAACAGCATATGGTCATGTCGGCATGGCAGGGGGGGGGGGGTGTTTGTGCTGGAGGGAGCAGTGCCACCCGCCTGCAGTGGACCTAAGCCATGCCCTGTACCAGTATGTGGTGTGAAGTGCAACAGAAAAGGTCTGCCTGAGGAAAGTAAGGGTAGCCCCAGGGACCGCTACTCCTCTGTGACAATAGTGTGGTGCAGTACACACAGCCAGTGTGTCCAGAAACAGAGGGTCACAGGTTCAAGTTCCAGCTGTGAATCTTACAGAGCATATCCCCACATCTTACCCTACAATGCAGATGCAACATCAACATGTGCAAACCCTAAAGCCGCGTCGAACAGAGGTCAAAACACCAACTCACACAGGCTCCACTATCCAACGCTTCATGGAGAGTCAGGCTGTTGCATGGAGCTGCAGTTATCACCAGAACACTACTAATATCCCCTGCACAGTTTAGCAATGTCGGCACTATGATCAGGACCAGTGTGGCAAGCAGGATTGCCAACCATCCCTATCATTGCACAATGCTGCAATAGGAGTCTGTGTGTGTATGTCTATCAATTGTTTTGTGGCTGCCTACACCGCTCTGGGCCCACAATGTTCCACTGTTACCAGTATTAGCCTGCAAATGTGCATAATGAGGAGCAAGGTATTATGGGTATGGCCCGGACAGGGAGGATTGGCAGGATGCATCTGCACAAGGTGTAGGGCAATGGCTGGGACACTGTAGTGCCCGAACACCACCTGCATGGATAGGGTGGCCACAGCATGACATGCTGTGAGGTCACTCTCACCCTGACCGAGCAGTGACCATGGCATGTCTATGCTTCTCATATAGTGCTCAACCTTTATTTTTTGGTCATTGGTTATACCTGTGTGTCCCCAGGACTGGGGCTCAATCACCGAGATGCCTGTTTGGTGTCTGTGCTGTACATCCTACTTCTGGGTGCACAGGGTTTCCCTGTAAGCATGCACTATGGACTGGCTAGTGGATTTGTCTGCAGTTAGTCTGTGCATGGTTGGAGCACCTTTTAGGGTGCTGCAGGTGCAGTCTAACTGTGCCATCTGCTGGAGAATTGAATTATTAACCTCACTCTGTGAACTAAATATAACACCCATTGTCAGAGTTCACTGCAAAATACCCCCTATCAAAGAACTATAGGAGAGTTGGTATTGACACACAACCCACATCAAACAGTTAGCTACATTTTATTCAAAAGAGGTTCATCACCTTCTAAATGTATTAAATTATTTGCACTTATCTGTTTCATTAACTTTCGTTGTTGAATCTCTACCAAAAAACATATGATGCTCTCAAAATATCCTATTTTCACGACGTGCACGTTTCGGGTATCAAACCCTGTATCAAGTGCTCCCCGGTATTTAGAGTCTGGCAACAATGTAGAAAAACGCCGTCTTCTGCGGCTTGTGATAAGGAAGCTTATCATAGCTCAGGTAGGAGCTATAGAAAAGATGATGTGACTCTGAACAAGCAACCTGTCAGTTCTGGTAGAAGCAAGAAAACAGAGTTTTCACATAAAAGACTACCAGTCCCAGAATGCACCAGGTTTCCAGCAGCCATGAGGGAGGCTGAAGAGAGAAAATGTGTGTGCAATCAAGAGAGCTATGAGGTAATCCCTAAGCACTCATCTCAAAGGGCAGGGCCTGATTCAAGACAGCTGCGCTGTGTTAGGGAGCAGCACACATTAGAACAGGATAAGAATAGAGCTTATTCTTCAGATAACTGCTTCAGGGAGAGCTTCAGCAAAAGCTACAGAGGGAGGAAGAGATACAGAGACAGCAACGGCTACAAGCACCAGTATCACCTGGAGAAAGAGAAGCCAAGCCAAGCAGATAGAGAGAGAAGGAAACTCTCTGGAAGGAAGAGAAGAAAGCCCATTGGAAGGTCTGGGAGATTCCAAGGCAGTACCCATACTGGGAGGTATTCCAAATGCCAGCAGAGTCCATTGGACTGGATTCAGCCAGAGGAATGGATTGGCAGAGATAGGAATCACCAGTGGCTACCTGGAAGAGAGAAGACTGCATGTGGAAGGGACTTTCAGACCAAGGCCAGAAGGTATGTGAGAGAAGATCCAGCGTCCAGGGATCAAGATTGGAAGGCTGGACATCAGAATTGGATTACATATTGGCCAGGCTATACAGAGAGGAATAATGATAGCAGGAGAGGCTCAGGTATGAACACTGATCCAGACCCTATCTATAATAGAGAATGGCAGCAAGGGAATAAGCATTCTCATGATAGTGCCTTAATGAAAGACTCATCTGTGCCAATGTATGATATTGACCCTATGATTGTTGATGAAGAGGGAGATACAGCAGATGAAACTATTTATATGGACTGTTCTTTATCTAAATGCTATTGCTAGTTTTCTATGAGCAAACACATCAGCCATCACAAAGAAACCTAACTTTGTTCTTTATTTCCACTGCAAACAGCTCTTAAAGCAGTATTTGGGCTCACACAGTAGCAGCCAGCCAGCTAAAGGCTTTCAGCTGGTCCATTGATAGTAATTAGGGCTGCACCTGATTGTGTGTGTGAGCAAGGGAGAATCACTGCTGAGATCTGCATGGAAAATAAGCAGAAGTTAACCTAACCAGCAAAGTTTATTCTTTTCTTTGTGCCTTTGTATTTGGTAATTATTTGCTAAGAAAACATTAGCTAATTGCCTGACAAGCTGAAGGTTGTTTCTGGTTTACTTTGTGACTTTTGTTATCCATTTTAAACACTGCAAGCAAGTAACCTCATTTATAGTGCTATCAAGCATACATGTGCTGGGTAAATTAAACCCCATCAATAAAAGAAGTATTTTATTGATCTTACCACTTGGTTTCACAACTCAAATTATTGTCATCAGCTGTGTTTGGGAGTGAATGAACTACAATACCCACAATACCTTGCAAGAATCATATGAATATATGCATCGTCAAGATTGTGTAAGTTCTCACCCTAGGCAGCCGTCTGACAGGCTAGGGTAAAGAATCCTTTCTTAGGCTGAATGGAAGCGTTTAAATGTGAGAACCTACCAATAGAGAAGGGAACACCCACAAATTAGGTAATCCAAAATCTGATTGGTGCATTAAGTTTTAACAACGTCAAATACGTCAAAAAACACTAAGCCAATCGATTTCACGATTCAGGCCAATAGGCTCCATTGTATTCAAAGAAAATATCCATTTTTGTTCAAGCCATTGCAGATGTTTTTCCCGATCCCCTCCACGAGGGTTTAAAGGTACATGATCAATGACCGTCCATCGGAGATCTTCAAAAGAATGATGAAAGGTTAAACAGTGGGCTACCACCGGAGCTGTATCCACCTTTTGTCGCAGACGTGAAGCATGTTCAGCCAGCCTCTTCTTAATAGGGCGAATAGTCCTGCCCACATAGATAGATTTATTTATTTATTTAACTGTATTTATATCCCGCTTTTCACTGGGATATAAATACAGTAGATCAAGTTACAAGGGCATAATAATAGATAAACCACATGTGTGGAGACACGAGAAGTGTCCCAGCGACATGTGTAAATCTGAAATGTCCCTGGATGACTCCATTGTATCCCTGACATAGTTGTAACACAGTAGATACAAGAGTTACATGGACCGTGTCCCACCTCCGGTTGCCAATATTCAATCCTATCAGGTGCCAAAGTTGTTTTCATTAAATGATCTCCCAACGATTGGCCCCTTGAAAAGACTATACGGAGAGGTTTTTTAAAACAATCATGTAAACGAAGCATGGGCCAGTGAGCATGTAGAATCTTCAAAACTCTAGAACTCCGGTCAGTATAAGGCAAAACCCCAGTAATCGATGACTCCGATGAGGACTCCTCATTCTTATATTGTTTATCTATCAGCCATTCCCTAGGGCTATAAAGGGCCCTACGATAAGCCCATCGAATGACCATTTGAGGGTAACCCCTCCCAGAGAGGCGGATACATAGATGATAAACCTGTCGCCTGAATTCCTCCACTGTCCCGCACACTCTCCCTAATCTTAAAAATTGCCCAAAAGGCAAACCCCGATGTAAGGGACCCGGATGGCAGCTCCGAAAATGTAGAAGACTGTTGCGTTGAGCTGGTTTCCGATAAAGAGTAGTGGTTAATTGTCCTCCTGTAACAGAAAGCTGCATATCCAAAAACTCCATGGTGGTGGTACTAATTTTCTCAGTAAATTTAATGTTTTCCCGCAGAGCATTAAGATGTTCTATAAACTGATGTAGAGAAATCAAATCTGAAGTCCAGATGAAAAAAATATCATCTAAAAACCGTTTCCATATCAAAACATTAGAAAACCCCATAGAACTTTCTATAGAAGATTGTTCCATTTCCGCCATATATAAAGTGGCAATAGAAGGCGCCACTGTCACCCCCATGGCAATACCAGATATTTGTTGATAAAAAATTCCCTCGGACAAGCATTGGAGCTCTTACACAGATGTTTTGGTTATGCCCCTCCTCGACTACCTCGTTCTTTTTTGAATCAACTAGTAGAGTTAGTATTGACTAAGAATTATTTCTTGTCCGAGGGAATTTTTTATCAACAAATATCTGGTATTGCCATGGGGGCGACAGTGGCGCCTTCTACATGCTCACTGGCCCATGCTTCATTTACATGATTGTTTTAAAAAACCTCTCCGTATAGCCTTTTCAAGGGGCCAATCGTTGGGAGATCGTTAAACTTTGGCACCTGATAGGATTGAATATCGGCAACTGGAGGTGGGACACGGTCCATGTAACTCTTGTATCTACTGTGTCACAACTATGTCGGGGATACAATGGAGTCATCTGGGGACACCTCGAATTTACACACGTCGCTGGGACACTTCTTGTGTCTCCACACATTTGGTTTATCTATTATTATGCCCTTGTAACTTGATCTATGTGGGCAGGACTATTCGCCCTATTAAGAAGAGGCTGGCTGAACATGCTTCACGTCTGCGACAAAAGGTGGATACAGCTCCGGTGGTAGCCCACTGTTTAACCTTTCATCATTCTTTTGAAGATCTCCGATGGACGGTCATTGATCATGTACCTTTAAACCCTCGTGGAGGGGATCGGGAAAAACATCTGCAATGGCTTGAACAAAAATGGATATATTTCCCCCCCCCCTCTTCTTCCCCCCTTCTCCTTCCTCCCTCTTTTTCTCCCCTTTCTCTCCCTCTTTTTCTCCCCTTTCTCTCCCCCTCGTCCTCCTCCCCCTCCCCCTTCCCCCCCTTCTTCCTTCCCCTTCTTTTCTTTTTTCTTCTTTCTTTTCTTCTTTCTTCTTTTTTCCTCCCCTCCCCCTCTTCCTCTCCCTTTCCTCCTCCCCCCTTTTCCCCTTCCTTTCCCTGTTCCTCCCCATCCTTCCCTATCCCCCCCCACAACCCTCCCCCACCATCCACCCCACCACTCACCCCCTCCCCCTTCCCCACTACCTTCCCCTTCCCCTCTTTTCTTTTTTTTTTTTTTATTCACTCTATTTACATTTTACATTACAAACATAACACAACAAAAATAAACTCCTGTTACAACACACAAATACCAGCATCAAATAATTCCCCCTTCTCCCCCCCCCCCCCGACACCTTGCAGACCCAGCCTCCCCCGCCACCTAGCACCCATCCACATTAGAGTAGCTATCCAGTGCAGACCATTTTTTATTATCTCCCACTATACCCCTGGAGGCATACATATTATCATATGCTTTTTCATATCGGCTGTATAAGCAGACTAGATTCCACCAGTGTATCCAACTCAACTTTGCAGAATCTTTCCATCTCATAAGAATTACTTTAATGGCAAGTGCCAGCATAAAATTTAACGCAAAGTAATTTTCTTTGATAACATTGGGTATTTCAGCTGCAGCCCTCAAAACTATTATCTTCCAGGAGAGTGGGTGCGTAAAATTTAACACCTGTTGAATCTTCTTCCAAACAGGCCTCCAATACCCCTGAAGGCTTGAGCAATCTAGTAGCATATGTCTTAACGTGCCAATCTCCTTGTGACAAGTCCAGCAATATTGGGACGCTGTATTACTCCACTTAGCTATTCGAACTGGCGTAAAAAACGCTCGATGAGCCAAGAAAAACATGGACTGGGTGAGGGCGGCCGAACGTGACGGCCGCACCAGTGGCCCCCAATTAGAAAAACAGTGATCCTGCGGTAGACAGATACCTAAATCTGCCTCCCAGACCTTCCTTAGTCCCAATAATTGGATGGGCCTCTTGCCTCTGAAAAATCCATATATATTCGATGTTCGGCCCTTCTGCACAACAAGCTCTCTGACAAACTCCTCCAGGCCCCATTTGTCCCGCACTAGTTCAGGCTTTTTTATCTTCTGCCCCACACAATGCTTCAATTGGAGCCACTGATAAAAGCAGGACGTCGGTAGGTTAAACTCCTCGTGCATCATTTGAAAGGACTTCCACTGTGTGTTTTGAAACAGCTGCCCCACTCGCCAAATGCCACATTGTTGCCAAACTTTCCAATTGATTGTCCGCTGATTTATTTTGAAGGCCTGATTATGCCAGATGGGCATTCTTCTTGAGATAGGGTTGTTAACCCCCAGGCAAAGGGAGAGACTATGAAAAGCTCTTTGTGTGGCCGAGATAACACGCCCCGCCCTGGAGGGCTCCGGCAAATTCATCCCCATAGCCAAATGAAGTGGGCGCGGAGAAATCAAACGCTCCTCTAACTCTAACCATATAGGTCTCCGATTATCAGCTCCCTCCGCCGCCCACAAAACGCCTTGACTTAATATCGCTGCCTGATGATACAGATAAAAATCTGGGAAATTCACACCCCCAGCTTCTTTGGAGGCTTTCAATTTCTTCAGCGCGATCCTAGGTGTCTTTCCCCTCCAAAGGAAGCGGCAAAGAATCCTCTCAATTTCTTTGTAAACGGATTCCTCAAAAAATGCTGGAATCATCCCCAGGATATAATTCAATTTCGGCACTAACACCATCTTCAAAGAGTCCAAACGCCCCCACCACGTGAGATGCAAAGGAGACCATTTCTCTGTAAAAAGTCGTGCTATTTCCTTCAACTTGACTCCATTTAGTCTGAGAATTTCGTCCAGTGGACCGCCGAATTGAACTCCAAGATATTTGATTGATGTGGACTCCCATTGAAAATCAAACTGCTGTATCATCGAACGCGTCCCATATTTATTGAGGGGGAACGCAACAGATTTTGTCCAGTTAACTTTATAACCGGACAGATCTGAATACCGCCCAATATGATGAAGCACAGGGGAAACCGATTCCGGAGTGAGGAACAGCAACAAGTCGTCCGCATACGCTGAAGTTTTCACTTGAAGATCCTCCTCCTCAATGCCCCTAATTTCAGTCGATTGCCGCAGCAACAGCAGCAGAGGTTCCAGGGCCAGATTAAATAACAAAGGGGACATAGGGCAGCCTTGTCGCGTGCCTCTATATAAAAATAAAGGTTGAGACAGCACTCCATTAGCCAGGATCTTAGCTTCAGGCCTGATATATAACAACTGCACCATGCGAATAAATAAATGAGGAAGGAAGTCCAAACCATTCCAACGTGTGAAATAAGAAAGGCCATTCCACCCTGTCAAAGGCTTTCTCCGCATCAATTGATAGACCGATGTAAGGAGAGTCCAATCCATTGGCGACCTCCAAGATGTTGCAGAATAACCGAGCGTTATCCACCGTAGATCGTCCCGCAACAAAGCCACATTGATCCGGATGAATCAGTATATGCAGGACCTTCTTAAGCCGTGCAGCAAGAATAGAGGAGTATAGCTTATAATCCGTGTTCAATAAGGAGATAGGTCGGTAGTTTCCCACCCGGCTTGGGTCTCGCCCAGGCTTTGGCAACACCACTATAGTAGCCTCTGCAAAGGCGCCAGGGGAACATGCCTGATCCTGGAGCCTCTGGTAGTAATGCAACAATTGCGGCCCCAAGTCTTGGAGAGAAACAGCTGGTAAAACTCTACTGGGAATCCGTCGGGGCCCGCTGCTTTCCCGCTCTGCATGGTGTTTAACACCTCCTTGATGTCCTCCAGCCGTATCGGTTCTTCCAAGACGGCCCTCTGATCCGGTGCTAAGCACGGATGATCGATCTGTTCCAGAAAACTACATATCTCGGCCTGATCCTTAACTCCTTCAGACGTATATAACCGACAGTAAAACTCCGAGAACGCATCCGAGATATCTTGATCCTTATATAAAGGGCCAGCTTGCTCATCTTCAATTGCCACAATGTGAGCTTTCTCGGCACGTGGATTAAGTTGGGCCGCCAGGACTTTCCCTGCTCTATTTGCCTCCACGTGATATCGTACTTGCAAAGGGAATGTAGCCTGCTCTACCGCCGCACTAAGAGCTGAGTTATATTTATATCTCAACTTTTGCAGTCGGATCAGTACCCTGCTATTGAATTGTCGTTGTAAAATTCGCTCTCCAGCTCGAATCTGTTGGTCCAGAATCTTCAGCTCGTATCGACCTGCCTTGTTTTTAGCAATCACATAGCTCGTTATCTGAGCTCGCATGGAGGCCTTAAACGCCTCCCACCAGGCCCAAACAGGGGTATCACTTGCCACATTATTCTCAAAGTACTCTTTTATAGCAGCTCGTAGATAAGCTTTAAAGGACTCATCCGCTAGCAAATATCTCGGGAAGAACCATGCCGCCTTTTTGCAGGAGGCATCCTTGATATCCATGACAAACACTATGGCAGCATGATCAGAAATAGTAGTGCTGAGTATATCTGATGCACTGATACTTTGGACTAAGGTTTTGAGACTAGAAAAAAATCAATTCTTGAGTGAGAACCATGCGGGTGTGAGAAAAATGTGAAATCTGCTTCAGTTGGATGATGCAGCCTCCAGATATCTACCAAATTGAAAGTCTCCATAATCGAGTGCAGCACTTCCAAGGCTCTCTCTCCCGTCTGTGAGGTCTGCTGGGCTTGCGATCAATTAGAGGGTCGAGAGCCAGATTGAAATCACCCCCGATAATTACTGGAAATCTAGCATATTCTTGAACAGCCTCAGCTAGCGCATGATAAAAAACAGGGCTGTCGGTATTGGGGCCATATACATTAAAGAAACTCAGCTGCCGTCCCTCCAGGAGAAGTTGCACCCCCGCCCATCTACCTTCCGCATCTGCCCGAGAAGACAAGATTTGATATTTGAGCGACTTCTTAATCAAAATGGCCACTCCATTTTTCTTCATACATGCAGGAGCGTGAGCCACCAAACAGAATTTACCTTGTGCCAGCTTTAACGTTTCTTTGGAGGACAAATGAGTTTCTTGTAGAAGAAGTATCTCAGCATCTTGCTTTTGACAATACAATAATATTTTTTACGTTTAATCGGATGGTTGATCCCCTTTACATTTAGGGATAGGCATTTAATTATACCCATCTTAAATTGCACTGGAGCCTTACACACCCCTCTTCCTGGTCCGCACTACCTTTCCAGCAATATCTAGGATGACCAGGCGGGAGGAACATAGCCAGAACTGCAAGGTGTCAACTGTGTCTCTTAAAAGAGAAAACATAGTGGGTGAACATACACAACTACCACGATAGCCCCCAAGACCCCAGCTATCACCCGGACCCATTAGCATCTAACCATTGGTGCTATCTGAGAAATCCTGTCTTCCAATATAACAGGTTCAATCTATCTAGGTACATCAATTACATCCTTTGTCATGCTAAATTGCTCACTATTAACATTGTCCTTTCTGACCTGCCTGCAACACACATATATGCGCTTGCCGAGCAATACCAGGGCACCTAAATGTGTGCAGGAAGGATAAAGGTAACCCCTAACAACCAATCCCGCCCCTGCCATATTACCAGCTCTGATATGGCACGTTAATCCCCAGGCAAAGGCCAATTATTACCCCTACTAGTATTAATAATAGTACCACTAATACTACGAGCCCCCCCCCTCCCATACCAAGCTGTATTTGCCCCCTTCCATTATCCCTTTACAATATTGCAACAACAAACATATCCAAACTTAAACCGCAGACAGTTACCCTCTGCTACAGAGAATCCCTGCATCGCAGCAGCTACTGTCCTTACATAATCAAGCCTTCAGCCCAAAGAACACAGTCACTGCATCTGCAGAGCTTCCTGCTCTGTGATATACTTTGCTGCCACCGCCGGAACATCAAAGGACTTCGTTTGATTGTGTAGAGTAATCTTAAATCGGGCAGGGTAGAAAAGCCCGTAGCGGGCTTGCAGCTGCTGGAGACGGGGACGCAATGCCAAAAACTGCTTCCGCTTTTCGACCGTGGCTCTGCAAAAATCAGGAAAAAATAAAACTTTATGACCCTCAAAAAGCATGGATTTCAAAGTCCTTGCCGCTTCCAGAATCTGTGCCGCTTGCTGATATCGGAGCAAACAAAAAATGATCGGTCGAGGTCCGCGGGCGTGCAGGTTGATCTGCGCTGGCACCCGATGCGCCCTTTCGACCTCAATCGGGCCTGTACTTTTCAAATGGAGCATCGAGGGCAGGGACCGTTCCAGAAAAGATATCATGTCCGCCCCCTCCGCACCTTCCGGGACACCAAGCATTCGAATATTATTTCGGCGATTTCTATTAGCCACATCCTCCAAACTTAGCTCCAACCTCTCCATCCGTTTTGCCATCTTGTCGACACATGCGAGCTTTTCCTCATGGGCAGCCACTGTCGTCCCGACAGAATCCAGTCTTGTGGTAAACTGCTCCATTCGCTCTTTGACCTCCTGCATTTCCGTTTGTACCTTCCCTATTGCCTCTCCATTCGCCAGCACCAGCTCCTTCACCGATCGTAACTCCCCCAACAACTCCCGAATCAGTTCCTCCGACTCCCGGGCAGCCGCCATCTTATGGGGAGAGAGGGGATCAGACTTCACCCTCTTGGATCCCGCGTTACCGCCTGCTCCAAAGTCTAGCTTGGCAGGTTTAATGTTGGCCATACCAAGATGAATAATTAGAGGTAATTACAGCGCCTACTAATTCCTTTATCTCAGGTTATCTCATAGGATTCATGCGAAGGTCCGGGGAGCTAAGCTCTTAGGCTGCCATCATGGATTCGCGCAAGCTCCGCCCCCTTCCCCTCTTTTCTTTTCCTTTCCTCTCCTTTTCCCCTCCTTTCCTTTCTTTACTCCCCCTCTTTCCTTCTCCCTTCTTCCTTTTTCCCTCCTTTTCCCTCCCCCCTTTTTTACCCCTTTCTCTAGTCTGTTGCAATTTTGAGAGTGATCCTGGTATCCATCACAGTTTTGTCATCTCAGCTGCTGTAATCGTTTTGGCTTCATTTTTATTTTTGTATTTATCCTCATTCTTTATATATTTTCATCCCGTTTGTGGGTTCATTTACATTTTTGAAGGTTGTGGCGTGTTTTTTTAGTGAATGACTGGTCCAGGTGCGGTTATTCATTTCCCCCCTTTTTTTCCCGCCAGAAAGATCGTTTATAAGCTAGGTGCGCATGTGCGGGCAGCTGCGATGGAGTGCGGTTTCTAGCTTTGTTTTGGATGAGCCTGCTGACGGCGTTCTTATTGAATGTGATTCAGGTTTGATTTCACAAGTATTTGCTCGATTCTATATGCTGGCAATGGGGCAGTTAGATGGTTTGTGTATGAACATATATCTCCAGGAACAAGCAGGAATAAGTCATCACATATGGGTACGTCGGTACCGATGGAGCCCGCGCGGGAAAGCTCCCCAGCTTTTCAGATTAAAAGCTTTTGGGGCCTCCCACTGCACATGCACGCTGCCTTCCCGCCTTCCTGACCAGCTCTCGTCAGTTTCTTTTTTTCCGCGGAGCCAGCAGGTCATGTTCCTGTCACCGCTGAAGAAATTGTTAATTTTATTGTTTTCTTTAGACCGCGTACCTGCCTTCCCCATTCTGAAACCGGTACTGCCGGTCTCTCTTTCTTTCTTTTAAAAAAAAAAAAAAATATATTTTTCTTTTCTTCAGCACAGCTTGGTACTTTGTTAGGCCTTCAGGCCTACACAAATTCTCCTCATGGAGAAGCCAGTTCCTGCTTTTAAAAAGTGTACCAAGTGCAGTGCTGTCATTCCTGTTACAGACACCCATGAATGGTGTCTTAATTGTTTAGGACCTGACCATTCCATACCGGACTGCCCATCCTGCTCCCAGATGTCGAAACGTGGATTGCAGAACCGGGCCAACAAGTTCCATGTGCTGTTTCCTTCAGAAGCATCACAGTCATCCAGGTCTTCCTCTCCGGATGGATCTCAGGTAACCAAAACTCCAGTGGGCAAATCCTCTAAAAGCAAATCTCTTTCTAAAGATCGAGAGGCTCTCAATTCTGAGTTCGAGGATTCTGCCCAGGCCAAAAAACCCCGGCGGGAGGTTCCGGCCTCCAAAGCAATCATGGGGTCACAGGTTGACATCGATGGCGCGGCCTCGACAGATCACCTGTTGTGCTGCTCTGGGGTACCGGCCCATACCGGTACCGACATCCAGGCAGCAGTGGCGTCTATGGGCAATACTGTCCAAGTCATGCAGCAGGCCATTCTGGCTTTTATTAATGCTGCTACGCCCTCGGTACCGCGGCCAGCGGTACCGGGTCCGGTTCCGGTAATGGCTTCCATACCGGAACCGAGGCCATCGTCTTCCAAACGCAGATCGGTTCCGCATGCCGGATCCGGGCTTGTGCCCGGTACCGATCCCATACCCGGTACGCCCGATGTCGATACCGAACGGTATGCGTATCGTGCGTTGGAAGCACATAGAGGATACTCTGCTTCTTCAGAGGATTTTAACTCCTCTGATGATTCTGATGAGTTCTCCCTTGATCTTCCTGAGGAGCCTTCTTCTCCTAAAAGGAGAATGTCTCCACCAGAGGATTTGTCCTTTCAGGACTTCATCATAGAAATAGCTAAAGGTCTTTCTATTGCTTCATCCTCTGAAAAGGAACCCAGATCAAAGAAACTGGATATTTTAGGATACTCTAAGTCTCCTAAAGAGGCAGTCACCCTGCCTATCCATGGAATCCTTCAAGAACACTTGATGGACTTATGGGAGGCTCCTCCAACATTGTCTCCTTCTTCTCGCAGGTTGGACACCATGTACCGTGTCCCCCCTTCTCCTGGTTTCCAAAAAACCCAGTTGCCTCACCATTCTATTGTGGTGAAGTCTGCAATGAAGAAGATAAAGAGTACCAAAAGGCACTCTTCTACTCCTCCAGGGCGAGAATGTAAGACTCTAGACTCTTTTGGCAGGAAAATTTTCCAGGCTACTATGCTTATAGCCAGGATTAATTCCTACAGTCTTTACATGGGCATGTTTCTCAGTGAAATCGCTCTAAAAGTTCGGCATTTTGCCCCCTTCATCCCTGAGGATAAAAGGGAGGAGTTCATTTTCTTAGTGAAACACCTTTTGGATATTTCAAAGTTCTCCAACAGGGCAGCTTTTGATTCCTTTGAGGGTGCTGGTAGGGCTTCGGGCATTGCTATAGCAGCCCGACGTCTTGCTTGGCTCCAGGCTTCTGATCTAGAACCTTGGGTCCTAGATGGCTTACGGAATCTGCCCTGTACAGGTGAGAACTTATTTGGTGAGGAGTGGCAAATTAAGGCCACTCAAATGGACGCAGAAAATGCCACCTTAGATAGACTTTCTAAGTCTACCTCCCACTCCTGCCAAAAAGAAGTCTTTTAAGAGGCCTTATTACAAGAAGTCCAGATTTTCCACAAATACTGGCCAACAATCCTCTCAGCCTCGTTTTGCTGCTAAACGTCAGCAACCTAAACAGGCAAGGTCAAAGCCTGCGGCGTCTGCTACGCCTCAGCAGGCTCAACCCCCTCAGGGGTTTTGACTTGCCCCTAGAGAACTTAACTTTTCTGGCTCTAGAACAACCAGAGCCCCTCACCATACCCGGAAGGTTAGCTCACTTTGCTCCCAGATGGGAGCAAATTACATCAGAGCAATGGACCCTCTCTATCATCAGAGAGGGTTACAAACTCCATTTTTCCGACCTTCCTCCTTATACTATGGTAAGGCAGTTCAATTCTCCCCCATCTCTCCTGACCCTCTTGGGTCAGGAAGTCTCCTCCCTCCTTGCCCAAGGGGCAATAGAGGAGGTCCCTCTTCTTCAACAGGGGACGGGATTCTACTCCCCTTATTTTCTAATACCAAAGAAGACAGAGGGCTTCAGACCAATTCTAGATCTGAGAGAATTGAACAAATTTCTTTTCAAGGAGAAATTCAAAATGCTTTCTCTGGGCATTCTCCTTCCATACCTTCAGAGTCAGGATTGGCTTTGTTCTCTAGACCTAAAGGATGCGTATTCACACACATACTCATCCACCCATCCCACAGAAAATACCTTCGATTTCTGTTTCAGGGACAACATTTCCAGTACAGAGTACTCCCCTTCGGTCTAGCCTCTGCTCCAAGAGTGTCCACCAAATGCATGGCAGTCGTAGCTGCCTTTCTAAGAGGCCTGGGAATTTTCATATTCCCATACCTGGACGACTGGCTCATCCGAGCTCCATCTCAGTCCCAGGCCCAAATTTCCCTGGACCGCACAAGGCGTCTTCTGCAGTATCTGGGACTGGTAGTAAACCTTCCCAAGTCTCAACTAATCCCTACTCAGTCTCTCGAGTTCATAGGGGCCCAGTTAGACACCATCACTGCGAGGGCCTACCTGCCTCAGCTCAGGGCCCAACGCCTGCTGAGTTTGGCCTCCCAAGCTCAGTCCAGCAGTCATTTGACAGCCCGGGAAATGCTGCGACTTCTGGGCCACATGGCCTCCACGGTACATGTGGTGCCCTACGCTCGTCTGCATATGAGAGCAGCTCAATGGACCTTGGCCACCCTGTGGACTCAAGCATCTGGAGCGCTCTCCGACCAAATACTCACCTCAAGCCGTCTGTTTTGGTCCCTCCAATGGTGGACATCCACCAAGAATCTGTTGTTGGGGGCCCCCTTCCAACCTTTGTTGCCCCAAGCAACCCTCACAACAGATGCCTCCCAGACAGGGTGGGGAGCTCATCTTCAGAACCTCTCCACTCAGGGCACTTGGTCTCCACAGGAGACCACCCTTCATATCAACCTCCTGGAACTGCGAGCAATTTACCTTGCCCTCAAGGTCTTCTATACCCTCCTTGTCAACCTGACTGTCCTAGTTCAGACAGACAATCAGGTAGCCATGTTCTATATAAACAAACAAGGAGGGACAGGCTCTCTGTCGCTTTGCAACGAAGCTCTCAGATTATGGGCCTTCGCCAGAGAGCATCCAATTCACCTTCTTGCAGTGTATCTTCCAGGAGTTCAAAACTCTCGTGCGGACAGACTCAGTCGAGTTCTGCTTCCACACGAATGGTCCCTACATATGGACCAGATACGCAGAATCTTTCAGGAATGGGGGACCCCGGACATAGACCTCTTTGCAAATCCGTGGAATGCCAAACTTCCCCGGTTCTGTTCCAGAACTCAGTGTCAGGGAGCTCAGGCCCACGATGCCTTCCTCCTGCATTGGGGTCAGGAATTCCTCTATGCCTTTCCACCCATTCCTCTAATATCCAAGACTCTGTTCAAGCTCCAGAGGGATCACGGGACTATGATCCTCATAGCTCCCCGCTGGCCACGCCAGGTGTGGTTCCCTCTACTTCTGCATCTCTCCCAGGGATCCTCCCTGGACCTGGGAGCTGCGCCAGACCTCCTGTCTCAGGAGAAGGGGACTTTGTGGCACCCAAACCCCAAATCCCTACATCTCAGAGCTTGGTTACTGAAGGCCTAAGTCTTCAAGACTTTAATCTTTCTCAGCCTGTGAAAGATATCCTTCATGCCTCTAGGAAACCTTCCACGAGGCGTTCTTATGCTTTCAAATGGAAGCGTTTTTCCATTTGGTGTGCTCAGCAGGGTCTTGACCCTCTAGCACTTCCTTTGAATTCCCTCTTGGACTATCTCCTGCATCTTTCAAATGCAGGCCTTAAGACGAATTCAGTACGAGTCCATTTAAGTGCTATTGCAGCATCCTTAAAACCTATAAATGGACAACCTGTCTCCTCTCATCCTCTTGTTGCACGTTTCATGAGAGGCCTGACCCTAACTAAACCTCCCATCCGACCTCCCCCGGTAGCATGGGATTTGAACCTAGTTCTAGGTCAGCTTATGAAGCCACCTTTTGAGCCTTTGGACTCTACCTCCTTCAAATTTCTTTCCTGGAAGGTTGTTTTCCTTATTGCAGTCACTTCGGCTCGCCGCATCAGTGAACTGCAGGCTTTAGTGGCTCATCCACCTTATACTAGGTTTCATCATGATAAGGTGGTCCTTAGGACGAATCCCCACTTTATGCCCAAAGTGGTCTCGCCTTTTCATCTTAATCAAGAGGTATATCTACCTGTCTTTTTCCCGGCTTCTCATGCATCCAGTGCAGAGAGGAACCTTCATACTCTGGATTGTAAAAGAGCTCTTGCCTTTTACCTCAACAGGACTCAACCACATCGAAAGTCTTCACAACTTTTCGTGGCTTTTGATCCTTCTCATTTGGGACTTCCAGTCACCAAGCGTACACTTTCCAATTGGATCGCTCAGTGTATTTCTTTTGCTTACCTGAGTAAGAACATTTCTCTGGAGGGCCATGTCACAGCTCACAATGTGAGAGCCATGGCCACTTCTATGGCTCATCTTCACTCTGTGTCCATAGATCAGATCTGTCGAGCAGCCACTTGGGCCTCGGTTCATACCTTCACAGCCCATTACTGCTTGGACAAGGACTCCCCCCGGGATGCCTTGTTTGGTCAGGCTGTCCTCAAACACCTGTTCCATACTTAAACAACTCCTGCCCACCTTCCCTGGATGGATGCCTGAGATCCATACGAAGATGGTTTACCCTTGGAGGGGGATCTCCCAGGCATCTTAGCTAGGGAGTCCCCATATGTGATGACTTATTCCTGCTTGTTCCTGGAGATAGCACAGTTATTTACCTGTAACAGGTGATCTCTGGGAACAGCAGGAATTAGTCATCACAACCCACCCACCTCCCCTAGGAGTTGTATCTCTATCTATCTATCTTCCTGTCCTCTCTCTCTATTGTCTCAGCTTTAAACTCGAACATAAGAGAGAGCTGGTCAGGAAGGCGGGAAGGCAGCGCGCATGTGCAGTGGGAGGCCCCAAAAGCTTTTAATCTGAAAAGCTGGGGAGCTTTCCCGCGCGGGCTCCGTCGGTACCGACGTACCCATATGTGATGACTAATTCCTGCTGTTCCCAGAGATCACCTGTTACAGGTAAGTAACTGTGCTTTCACGTCCCTCGGTTCTTACCTTGGTTTTTTGATAGATCGTGTTAAGCATCTTTCACCGCATCCTTCGCTTTTGCCCACCGGCGCACTTTGCTGCTTTTTTATGCGCGTGCAGGATTCGTCCCCCGGTGGGGTTTTTAAGTCTTTATCTGTTTTTTTAAGTGGTATGCATTTATTCCCTTTAGATTCAGGTATCGTGTTCTACACCCTTTTGGTAATTTAGTATATGTTTATTTTCCTTTGCAACCTGCCGCTTTCGTTTTGCATTTGTTAGACGTTATAAAAAAAAAACCCTCTTCTTTTTACATCGTTTTGGTTTTTGCATATATTTTTGTTCACTTAATGTGTTTTTTACCCCTTCCTCTAGAGTCTGTTGCAATTTTGAGAGTGATCCTGGTATCCATCACAGTTTTGTCATCTCAGCTGCTGTAATCGTTTTGGCTTCATTTCTATTTTTATATTTATCTTCATTTTTCACATATTTTCATCCCGTTTGTGGGTTCATTTACATTTTTGAAGGTTGTGGCGTGTTTTTTTAGTGAATGACTGGTCCAGGTGCGGTTATTCATTTCCCCCCTTTTTTTCCCGCCGGAAAGATCGTTTATAAGCTAGGTGCGCATGTGCGGGCAGCTGCGATGGAGAGCGGTTTCTAGCTTTGTTTTGGATGAGCCTGCTGACGGCGTTCTTATTGAATGTGATTCAGGTTTGATTTCACAAGTATTTGCTCGATTCTATATGCTGGCAATGGGGCAGTTAGATGGTTTGTGTATGGACATGTTTCACGTCCCTCGGTTCTAATCTTGGTTTTTTGATAGATCGTGGTAAGCATCTTTCACCGCTTCCTCCGCTTTTGCCCACCGGCGCACTTTGCTGCTTTTTTATGCGCGTGCAGGATTCGTCCCCCGGTGGGGTTTTAAGTCTTTATCCGTTTTTTTAAGTGGTATGCATTTATTCCCTTTAGATTCAGGTGTCGTGTTCTACACCCTTTTGGTAATTTAATATATGTTTATTTTCCTTTGCAACCTGCCGCTTTCGTTTTGCATTTGTTAGATGTTATAAAAGAAAACCCCTCTGCTTTTTACATCGTTTTGGTTTTTACATATATTTTTGTTCACTTAATGTGTTTCATTCACATTTTATCTATTTAATTTTATTTATTTTTATGTATGGAGTTTCCCATATTAAGTATGAGGGCACTGGTTGTTTTTTGACCCAGCGAATATAAGGATTAGTTTTATTCATATAAGGTTCCTGCTTCTAGATGGTGCGTGTCAGCGTTGGCTTGATAATGTTATCCCATTGAACATTATCCGAAGCTTCTGTTATCCCTCCCATTGGGATGGTCGTATGTGTACATTTATTTATTATTTTAAGTGGTATCTTAGTTGGTTTTCTGGAGTGGAGGAGTAGCCTAGTGGTTGGGGCAAGGTACTTCAGGCCGGAAGGTCGGGGGTTCAAATCCCACTAGAGGACAGCAACTTTGGGCTGGAAGGACTGGGGTTTCTAGTCCCACAGGTGCTCCTTGTGGTCTTGGGCAAGCCACTTAACCCTCCATAGCCCATGTTCCCTGTAAAATAGTTATCTCCAAGTTATAAAGAAGTGACACACTCTTTAAACCACCCTTCCGTGCTTTATATTACTATGACTCTATTCTGTTCTATGTAAATATCTCATGTATATAGTTTAACCCGGTTCTCCAAGTTGGTACTCCTGTTCGATGTAAACCAAACAGCTTGTTGTTATGGTCTTTATGTTATAATGTAAACCGCGCTGATGCCGAATAGTGCGGTATATAAGAACTTGTAATAAAATAATAAATAAATAAAATAAATAAATATAATACCCTGTTCAATGTAATTTCAGTTTGTTCAATGTAAACCGCACTGATGCAGAATAGCGCAGTATATAAGAGAATATAAATAAATAAATAAATAAATTTATTTATTTATTTATGCGCAGTTCAACCTACATCGCACATGTGGGGCAAGTTGTTCCCACGGCCCTGCCAATCAAAGAGATTTGCGTTTTATATTGGCTGTTACAGTAGTACCAGAAAAAATGGTAGAAACCATGACTTTCAGAAAGCCTTTGACAAGGTCCCTCATCAGAGACTTTTGGCAAAACTAAAGAGTCATGGGATAGGAGGCAGTGTACTATTGTGGATCAGGAACTGGCTAAAAGATAGAAAGCAGAGAGTAGGGCTAAATGGCCAATTTTCCCAATGGAGAAAGGTGAATAGTGGTGTACCCCAGGGATCTGTGCTGGGTCCGCTGCTTTTTGACATATTCATAAATGACCTGGAAAGTGGAATAACGAGTGAGATTATCAAATTTGCAGATGAGACAAAACTATTTCAAGTTGTTAAAACCCAAGAGGATTGTGAAAAATTGCAAGAGGATCTTGATAAATTGGAAGACTGGGCATCAAAATGGCAGATGAAATTTAATGTGGACAAGTGCAAGGTTATGCACCTAGGGAAGAACAACCCAAACTATGGTTACACGATGCAAGGTTCCACATTAGGAACCACCACCCAGGAAATAGATTTAGGCGTCATTGTGGATACCATGTTAAAACCCTCGGCCCAGTGTGCAGCGGCGGCCAAGAGAGCAAATAGAATGCTAGGTATGATAAGGAAAGGAATGGAAAATAAAACAAAAGATATTATAATGCCTCTATATCGTTCCATGGTGAGACCGCACCTTGAATATTGTGTGCAATTCTGGTCGCTGTATCTTAAAAAGGATATAGCGATTTTAGAAAAGGTTCAGAGAAGAGCCACCAAAATGGTAAAGGGGATGGAAGGATACTCCTATGAAGAAAGGCTAAAAAGGTTAGGGCTCTTTAACCTGGAAAAGAGACGGCTGAGGGGAGAGATATAATAGAAGTCTATAAATTAATGAACGGAGTGGAACAGGTAAACGTAGATCGATTGTTTACGTTATCAGAATATAGAAAGACTAGGGGACATGCAATGAAGCTACAGGGTAAACTATTTAAGACTAATAAAAGGAAATATTTTTTCACTCAACGTGTAATCAAACTCTGGAATTTGTTACCGGAGGATGTAGTAAAGGCTGTTAGTGTAGCTGGGTTTAAAAAAAGGTTTGGACAAGTTCCTGGAGGAAAGGTCCATAAACCATTATTAAAAGTGACCGAAGATATCAATGCTTGACCCAGTACAAGCATTGTGGAACTTGTCTCTTGGGGAAACTGCTAGGTACATATGACCTAGATTGGCCACTGTTGGAAACAGAATACTGGGCTTGATGGACCTTGGTCTGACCCAGTATGGCATATCTTATTTTCTTATGTTCTTATGGTAGGTTTTTAATTGTTTTTTTTGTGTATGTTATATTTTATATTGTCTGTTGGTCAATATTCACAAGATGGTCTTTCAGAGTGGTTCATATGTATCCCCTTTATTCACTCCTATTTCCTTCAGTCCACTTGGTTTTCTTTGTGCAGCATGGTTTTTAGTCACTGGCTTATTGATTATTGTTTACACAATGTTGATTACACAGGTACACTAAAAAAATTTTTTTTTAAACTGCCTCTAATGTTTCGATTGATTTTTACGTTTTTTGGTGCGTGGAATCCAAATCTGGCAACCAATTTGCTCCATCACGTACAGATTTTTTGCTACATTGGGTTAGCAGTTTGAGGTGAACATTTCAGATTGAGTGCGATCGAGATAAAAGTTTCTTGGATGAATTCTTTATACTAATTGTTTAGTAGTTATTCAAATAAGAATAAAGAAAATTGTAACAAGGCAGCACATAAGAATAGAGTAATGTCAACAAAACACACTGTGATGGTAGCAAAATTGTCTGCACTTAAAACAGCCACATACATGTGCACAAACATTGAGCATATAAGAGCGAGGTTAGACACAAAGCAAAGCAAAGAAATGCGCAAAAAATGTTGTACAGGTATGTATGTAAGAATAGAAAATGCAAATCGCACCATTGCAATACATGAAGACAAACACCCGATGGTGTGAAAATAAAATTCTAATAAATGAGATCCGACACTGTGGTAATAACTAGCAAATTTTTATTTCAAAGTTTAGTAAAAACACGATATTTGTCAACACAGTTTAGATTTTAAAGTCATTCTTGGGTCAATCAATCTCCTGGTGGGCCCGTTTCCTCTTCCCCCGAATGCTTCTCTTGGTGTGCTGCTTGGCGTATTTTTCATCTGGGGTTTCCCGCAGCAGCAACCAGCAGAAATCAGCCATCATAGTGGTGTTCCATCTTCCTTGGTACCTTCTCTCTGCGTCCTTGATGTCCTGGTGAAACCTTTCATCTTGTTCTTCACTGTACGCCCTCAAGTTTTCGGGAAAGTAGTTCACATGGGAGTGCAAGAAATGGACTTTCAGGCTCATGTTACAGCCTTGTTCTTTGAAGGCATTGAGCATCCTGGCAACAATATCCTTATAGTTCTCATCCCGCCTGTTCCCCAAGAATTTGAGAACAACATCCTTGAAGGAATCCCAGGCTTCTTTTTCCTTCTCAGACATCGTTTCAGCGAATGCTCCATCTGAAATGAGTTTCCTTATATCAGGGCCAACAAACACTCCTTCCTTTAGCTTTGCTTCAGAAAGTCGGGGGAACTTTGAGCAAAGGTACCGAAAGCACTCACCATCTTTTGGAAGGGACTTGATGAATTGCTTAATGAGACCCAACTTAATGTGGAGAGGTGGTAATAGAATTTTATCACGAGGTACCAAGCTCTCATGAAGAACATTTTTCTCACCGGGTCTCAAATACTCCCGAATTGGCCAGTCTTTTTTCCCCCAGTGTAGGTCGCGGGCCCGGCTATCCCACAAGCAAAGGAAGCAGGGATATTTGGTGAAAACCGGATTGCTGCCCTAATAGCATGGATAGAATTTTAAAGTCTCCACAAATCATCCACTTATGCTCATCATAACGAATCTTCTGAAGAATCAGGGCCAAATTCTCGTATTTTTCTTGGAGAATAACAGAGTGAGCAATAGGAACTGAAGCGAATGTGTTGCCATTATGAAGAAGAACACCTTTTATGCTGTCTTTTGATGAATCAATGAACAGCCGCCATTCAGCAGGATCATACTTGAGTTTAAACTTTTCCATCACTCCGTATATATCGTTGCAAAATACCAAATCTTCCTCTTTGCTGAAATACTTCAAAAATTGTGTCTCGCGGTTGCGGTACCAATAGAAAGTTGTTCCTGGTGACAATAGATTTTTCTGTTTAAGCCGAGAACCTAGCAGTTGGGCAGCATCTTTTGGGAGTCCTAAATCCCGGACTAAATCATTCAATTCAGCTTGAGAGAAAAGTTCAGGTTTCGGATCTGGTTTAGTTTCAAACTCGGAAGTACTGGACTCATCGGGAAAAGCCATCTGATGAGTCTCATCATGATCAGAACCGTCCACACAAATATGATCCAAAGATTTTGGTGGTTCAGGCACAGGTACTTCGTTGCTATGAGGCATAGGCCTAATTGCTGAGGGAAGATTGGGGTAACTTATTACGTTCTTATTTTTTAAGTTGTATCCCTTCACAATGCAAGAGCAAAAATAGCAGTCACTGCTGTGGTCTCTTTGTTCACGCCACATCATAGGTATTCCGAAACGAAATGCTTGTTTTTTACCTTTCATCCATAAGCGTAGATCTTCCTCACATGTCTTGCACACTTTGTGAGGAGCCCACGGTTTGTCTTGATCTCCTAACTTCAAACCGAAATAGGCGAAATATACTTTTTTAATAAATGCAGAAATGTTCCTCTGCCGCTTTTTCACGGTATATTCCCCACAAGTAAAACAAAAACTGTCCGGAGAGTTGACGCAACCTCTGGCTCTGTGAGCCATCACAAATACACAGCACTGCAAACTACAACTGTAGTGAACCACTTCGGAATAAAGCTGGATTACGACTGAGCAAACAAAAGGTAATAATGAACTTGCAAGAAACTGAAATTTGACAGGAACATTCATGTCGCAACCACCGTGTTTGAGCGAGCGAACGAGGCGAGGCGAACAGGAAAGAACATGCGCCAGCGCGAGTACTGGATTTAGCCCCCGCCTCCCAATTGTCCTATAAATGTATAAAATGAATACAAAACACTCTAAAATATCATGAGGGAGTGTTTCTAGTTAGTTAACCATTACAACCTCTATTTTGGGCCAAGAAAATAAACTGCAGTCGGCTAAAAAGAAATTATGTGAACATTCCTTATATGGGTAAGAAATCTAATTTTGCAAGAAAACGTGACGTGATGGAACATTTTGGCTATTTTACCTGGATTCAGCACCCCAAAATCCATAGGAATCAGTTGCAAAACTGGAGGCAGTTTTTTGGTAGTGTACCTGTGTTATGCATTGCTTACGCATGTCTTTTTAGTCCTCCTCTCTCTCCTTTTTCTCCTGGTTTGTTTTTTGTTTTTATTGTTGTTTTTACTGTGTACATATTGTGTTTATAGTATATGTATTTTTTACATTGATGCAGTTTATACCGTTATATGTCATTTATTGATTATTTAATACATAATAGTTCATTTTATCAGTGGTTTATCACATTATATTTATTTATGTTTTTATTGTTTTAATTTATATATGATGATTTGCAATTTATTTATTGTTTTATGCTTATTGTATTAATATGTTTGTTTTATCTGTTGTGGTTTTTATTCAACATGTATGTGGATATTTTTTAGTGAGCCCTTAACCCCTGAGGAAGTGGTGAACGAAACACGGCCTGTGTCGGGTTTAGGCACACTTGATCCGTGGAACAATAAAGGCAACTTTTGAACTATCTGCCATGTTCCTTGACTGGTTCTTTGTTGCCCACGTGGCAGCTTGCTGTTTTTTGGTGGGGATACAATGGAGTCATCCGGGGACATCTCAAATTTACACACGTTGCTGGGACACTTCTTGTGTCTCCACACATTTGGTTTATCTATTATTATGCCCTTGTAACTTGATCTATGTGGGCAGGACTATTCGCCCTATTAAGAAGAGGCTGGCTGAACATGCTTCACGTCTGCAACAAAAGGTGGATACAGCTCCGGTGGTAGCCCACTGTTTAACCTTTCATCATTCTTTTGAAGATCTCCGATGGACGGTCATTGATCATGTACCTTTAAACCCTCGTAGAGGGGATTGGGAAAAACATCTGCAATGGCTTGAACAAAAATGGATATTTTCTTTGAATACAATGGAGCCTATTGGCCTGAATCATGAAATCGATTGTCTTAGTGTTTTTTGACATATCTGACGTATTTGACGTTGTTAAAACTTAATGCACCAATCAGATTTGGGATTCCCTAATTTGTGGGTGTTCCCTTCTCTATTGGTGGGTTCTCACATTTAAACGCTTCCATTCAGCCTAAGAAAGGATTCTTTACCCTGGCCGCAGAAGACGGTGTTTTTCTACATTGTTGCCAGACTCTAAATACCGGGGAGCACTTGATACAGGGTTTGATACCCGAAATGTGCACGTCGTGAAAATAGGATATTTTGAGAGCAACATATGTTTTTTGGTAGAGATTGAACAACGAAAGTTAATGAAACAGATAAGTGCAAATAATTTAATACTTTTACAAGGTGATGAACCTCTTTTGAATAAAATGTAGCTAACTGTTTGATGTGCGTTGTGTGTCAATACCAACTCTCCTACAGCTGGCTTTGACAAAAAAATAGTTCTTTGATAGGGGGTATTTTGCAGTGAACTCTGACATCTGCTGTAGAATGGCAGACCCTGGTGTGGGGCAGTTGAGGTTTCTCTGGCTTACCCCAAGCATTACTGCTGGTCTGCCCCAGTCACAGGTATGGCTCTGGCCAATCAGTCCTGGAGTGCTGTCTTCTGTCAGCAGGACTGTAGTTGTATGGCCTACAGCCAGGACTCAGGCACCTGTCCCTCCACTCCCTCACCTACAAAGTGGGTGATTGTGGGTCCTTTGGGGCATGTAGTATATACAATTTTGACCTGTAGAGACAGTACTGCATCCACCTCATTTGAGTCTAGACACTCCTCTTGCTCTGATAACAGGTGCCAATGGCAGCCTGACCTTAACACTGGGTATGCACTAATCTGGGTGGTGTCTGGCCCCACAAAGCCACATGTGACTACAGACACAGAAGTATTTTCAGTTGCACTGCTAGGAAGACCTAGCACACACTGGCAGTGCTGGGGATGTGCCGCAGGACCTATCTGTAGCCTCACATGTACTGCGGACCTAGTGCTGGGTGCCCATCCTTACCCTCAGGGTGAACACAGAACCTGCACAATGGCATGGTCTGTATCTACTCTGTGCCAGTATCACACACTGTCAGTCCATCTTACCACGCTGCAGTACCAGAGAGGTGCAGACCCCAACTGGTTATCAGCTGTAGACTGCTGTTCTGCATGTGCATTGCATCATGGGTGCTGGTGGGGATACCCTATCCTGGCACACAGACCAGACGGTTTGTGCGGTGACCTGGAGTCCTTCTGTACCCAGCCATTGCTGTGCAACAAGCCATAGAGGTATAGCCTACTGGTTAGTACAATGACGTTCTAAACAGTGGTCATGTGTTTGATTCCTCATTGCTTCCCTCTTTTCATGCCTGTCCAACTCAGATATTTTACATGCCTGTAACAGTCATATCTTTGCAGATCCGTGCAGCCAGCCCATATTACCCTCACTACTGTTGCCAACAATCCTTCGGTCCTTCTTTCTGCGTCTGTCAGCTGTGTAGAGTCCTGTCTTCCTGTTCAGGCTGCCACCCCATGTCCTGCGCTGGTACCCTTTCCTGCATTGCACCTCTTGGTGCTTGCCTCGCCTGTGCCTGATCTGCATGGCACCACCACTCTTCTGACCACCCATCATTGTAACTATCCTGCCACATCCGCCTCCACTGGGGGACACGTATTCCCATCGTCTGCCACCCACTGTCTTTCTAATACTTTACATTGCCAACACCCTGTGCCATGGTACAGTTGCCCCCACCATGTTTGTGAACAGTACTGGCAGCCACATGGGATGCCCACAGATATGGTAGGTCCAGCAGCTCCCAGCTCTCCCTCCTTCACTCACCTGTTCATGTCCTTTCCTCGGTGCTCTATCTAGTGTTAGGGCTACATCTGTCTCTATGCCTCACAGGTCATGCATGTCATCCTGAAGCACCTTGCAGCCCTTAGGGCACACTAACCTAGGGCACCATAACCTTGTTAGGCCACCGTAACCTATGGTACCATAACCCAGGGTGCCTTCTATGGTGCCTTGTCCAGGGGTGCCTAATACGGCACTTGGCCTTATAAGGCACCTTACAAGGCGCCTTGTAAGGTGCCTTGTAACGTGCGTTAGTCTAAGGCACCTTGTAACATACATGAGCTGATACGGCTTGTTGTAACGATGCACCGCCCACGCCTTTATATGGGCATCTGTACCAGTACCACGGAACCTAACATGGGTGACATTACCGCAGTTTAGTAAACATACCCCTTAGCGTTACAATGGGACGAAGAGGCCTGGGATAGGGTAATCCAAACTATAGCGGACATCTCTATAGCTACAGAAATCTGAGAGAATGCTTATAAGATGTTGTTTAGGTGGTACTGGACACCG
Organism: Ichthyophis bannanicus; assembly: GCA_033557465.1. Classification (NCBI taxonomy): domain Eukaryota; kingdom Metazoa; phylum Chordata; class Amphibia; order Gymnophiona; family Ichthyophiidae; genus Ichthyophis; species Ichthyophis bannanicus. The sequence continues at coordinate 54,962,757 of CM066032.1, forward strand.
GTGCGAAAATAGAAGGCAGGTTTAGGGCACACAGACAAGTGTTGGAGATGGTGTCGGGAGACAGGTACCCTGCTTCATATGTGGAGGAAATGTAAGGTAATACAGTCCTATTGGGAATTGGTGCTGCGAATCATTCATGAGATGATGGGATATAAATTGCAAAAGAGCCCAGTTGTTTGTTTGTTGCACCAATTGGAAGAGCCTATCCCCGCAGGGGAAATGGAAGTGCTGCAACATTGTATTGTGGCAGTGTGCAGTGAGATAGCGGCCCACTGGAATGGAGCACAATACCCAAAAAGGGAGGGCTTTGTAAAAAAGGTGGCAAACTTGTATTTGATGCATAAGTTGACGGGGATTCGTAAAGGGAAAGGTGATAAGATAATTACACAGAGGAAAGGGGTGTGGGGTTGGCTGGAGAAATGGCAAGGAGGGGAGAATGGTAGATAGGATGAAGGTCAATAGTACAGGTGCTGAATGGGACTGTTATGGAGTTATTAGTATATTTTGTCACTTGATTGGGGGTGACAGCAGATAGAGAGGGGGAGGGGAGGGGATACAGTATTGGGAGCAGTATGTAAAGTTGTACAATTATGATTATGGTGTTATATATATGGAACCTATCAGTTTGAAGACAAGTGTGTAAAGTTGAGAAACTATGATGGCTCTGTTGTATATTTGGAAAACCTAATAAAAGTTAAATGGAAAAAAAATTGATCTCTACACTTCGCAGCCACTTCATAATGTGGTCTATGGAACCTGAAATGGTTTTCTATATAAACACATTTATTTATTTTATTTTGTTTTCATTTTTATACCGCTACTTCCAGCGATCAGCAACGGTTTACTTTACACAACAAAATTGGTTATAAATGATAGGAATCAATAGTATTTACATTTTATCATTTATATATATATATATATATATATATATATATATATATATATATATATATATATATATATATATATTTTATATTTATTTATTTTATCAGTTCAATACGCTTGCTTTAAGTTCAAATTACAGACTTAACCTTCCTTAAATATAACTAGACTTCCTAATTTGTTTTTTAATCCAGGGACATAAATCTGCCCCATCCCCCTCGGGGAAATGTAAGCTTTATCTAGCTACCTAAATCATTTTTTCAAAAACAAAATACATTTTTATGGAGGGCACATCCCCTGCACCAGAATTCTGGTCTTGACATTTTTGAAACTTTAACTTTAAAACTCACTAAAAATCATTTATTTTCCTAATGTGCTGACATCACTCTGAAGCTTCTGAGCCTCATTTGCATACAGCCTGCACAGTTTTCAACAATTCAAGCAAATCTGAAGCCTTCAGCTTCATTCCCCGATTCTTTTAATTAAGGGCTGATTAGCCCAAAAAACAAAATAGAGGCTTTTTTAGCCTCTTCCCCACATGGGAAGCACTTTATTTAATTTAATTTTATTTATTTTAAACTCGGCCCTATTTTAAGGGTCTGATTTCTTTATCTAGAGCCCTTTGATCCCATTCCTGTAATCAAGTCCTCCCGTCCCTCCTATGAAGCTCTCCTGGCCACCTAAATCAATTCCTGGCCCTTCTGAGGCCCCCAATAAACGTTAAGGTCTTCAAGGCCTCATTCCAAGGCCCCTGCTTCAATTACTTTAATGTTGGCCAATGTGGCCTCCATAGGGGAGCTCTGGTGCCTTCGGTCCCACCCCCTGTCACATTGGGCCAATCATGGCTCATCCAGCACTGTCAGGCCCCCCTCCTCCTTTGGAAAGGGCCCTCTGGACCCCCCCCCCCATGCCTCTGGGCCCCCACATGCCTCCAGACCCTCTCTCTGTTTCCCCCCTGCCATCGGAGACAGGAATGGCAAAAGCTGTCACCCTCCCTGATGACAGGAGGGAAACTGCAGCTCCTCCGGCCTTCACAGGGGACAGCAAAACAAAGCCGCGGATGCTCCCCGATGCTCCCAGGCTGTCCTACAAGCCAATCACCTGCCGGCATGCCTCTCTGCTCTACTGGAGTCAGCTATGCACACGTAGCTGCCCCAGTACCTGCTGTCTGTCTTCCTCAGCCTCAGCCCCCGATTAACATTTTTCCTTTAAAAAAACAACCCTCTACCTATAATCAAGCTGTAAAGCAGCCCCAACTTAAAAAAAAAACACGGCAGCTATCCGTTGCCTCAGGGAAAAGCCCAAGTCACCCCAGAGCCTCATGGAGAACTCAAGGAACCCTCAGAGCTTCCCTGGGACAGGTAAACCCATTTTCTTACTCTGGTTACATTATTTTTAATAAAGTCTGACTTCTACTCCCCTCTCTCTCTTCTCTTTCTCATGCGAGGAGCTCTTCTGACCCTTTCCCAAAACTCTTACTAACCTTATGTTGTAAATTGAAGGAAAAGTTATTTAGGCTCACTTTTAATTATTTATTTTGAGGTTTCAGAAGGACATGCCTCAACCATAATCCTCTCCCTGCTCTCTTTATTAGTTTTCTGCTGACTTGTACTACCAATCCTCTAATTTCCCAAAAAATAAATCTAAAACCACTCAGACTGTGTCACACCACATTTAACTCCCTTTCACTCTTCCTCAAACACCCACATTTCCAGCACATTCATAAACCTGGGTCACCAGACATCCCAACACACAGCTTCTCGCATCCAACAACAGCCACCAACTGACTCTCCTCAAGCAAACTCACTATCAATCTTATTTATATATTTATTTAACACATTTTGATAGACCGTTTTTTTATGAGTCAAAACCGTTTACATGGAACTGAGTTTTTACAATGAACAGGTAATGAAGAACAGGTTATGAAAGGCAACAGGAACTTTATAGAATAAAGCATAAAAAGTAATTTAGGTGTGAACAGAACAATAAACATTTTTCTTAAACTAGGTACATTCATAAAACTATATACAATGGGTCAGAGGGTGTGAGGGACGAGGGGTAAAGAGGAGATCATGGGGGTGGGAAGGGGGGGATGTGTTTATTTGCTTCAGGTAGTCCTAATTTGTAGATGTTAGACTGTGGTAGGCGACGGCCTATGATCCATGCTAATTGAACTAAGCAGACAGGCCTAAGCAGCTTGACCTGTAACTGAAGCCTGTAGTTAGTCCCAGAGGAATGAAAACCCCCCCTGAATGATGACACCATAGAATTGATACTTAACTCAGCTTAACTGAACATAGCTAAGCAGAAACGAAACTTATAAAAGACAGAAAACAGCTCTAATTGGTACTGATAAGAGAGCACAGCTTCTATGGAATTAATTAACTCTGCAAAAAGCAAGGTTACAGTGCCCTGCTTCCCATATGTTTTAACAAGCTAAGCGACCTTGGAGGAGAGATGTAACAAGTTAGAGACACTGACCATTGTAATTGTGACTAGAAGGGGGGCAACCAGGTGCTGAGCCCAGACCAGAGTCCCGATTGGGTAGCCATATCAGTACCAGGACCAATAGATGGGTGAGAGGGGTTACTGGGACCAATGAAAAGTTTGCCTATGTCTAGAATGGAGAAGAACGCTATAAAAGTTGTTGTTTTGCTAGAAACCATTGCTCAGCCATTTTGAATTTTGATTATTGCTTGAGCCATGTGCACATTAAACTGGCTTGGATCCTGGTTTTATTTATTGCATGCTTATCTGCTGCTACATTTCTTGGTGCGTTGGCCTGGAAGTGCGAGTGGTGGATGGTGTTCAAGTGAATAAATCCACGTAATTCGCCTTGAGGTTTGGTCCAGTTGGAACCATGCCAATCCGACGCAGGGGAATTTCCCTGGGCCCACCGATCCTCTTGAATCGGAGGGAGTTCTGCCTGGCCTCGGCAGGCACTGAGTCCAGCTGGCCAACATTTCCGACCCGGGGGAGTCCAGGATCCAACTCAGAAGCTTGGGAACCAGATCTGGTAAGTATAGTTTTGAAAACCTGTCTAGACAGATGAGTTAGAACTGCAGTTTGAAACTTGTAACTTGTAATCTCGAGAACTTGGAATTTGGTAATGAGAGCACTGATCCCCTCTCAAGGACGGTCCTATTAACCTTGCATGAGTATGCGCGAGGTGAAGCCATCGTCCTTCTTGTTTGGTAAGACTTAAGTCTTTGTTTGAAAATCCTTGCATGAGTATTCGCGAGGTACAGCTGTTAAAGAAAAAAAAAATCATGATTTAGCCTAGTCAGAACAGACAGGAACTTGGAATTTGTAATCTCGAGATATTGGGAATTGGTAAGAGAGCATGATCACCTCTCAAGGAAGGGCCGAGTAACCCCGCATGGGTATTCGCCGGGTGAAACCCCCATCCTTTTTGTAATTGGGAAATTGGATAAGACTAGTCAGAATAGATAGAAAGGAATGCATTCTGAGATACATTGCTAGCATGATTGTGTGAATGAAGTGTGAATGAGAGGTCTGGCAGCACGGACCAAGCAAGAGTGGACTCTGGACTAGCGCAGTTCCTAGCCGGGTGACTGCGTCTAGGTCGCGAAACGGAGGAAGCGTTTGGTGTATTGTCCATCCTAACTGTGGATCTGTTTTTTGTTATCTGTTGAAACTGCGAGTTTCCCTTCTGTTATAAATGTGAGATTATTCTGTTGAGTAATTTGTGACCGTTCACTGATTAAGAAATTGTATTAAGAAAGGAAGAAAGAAGATGTAAAACGCTACTTTAAAATCAAGGACTTCTCTCCCTCATTCTGTTTTCCTAGAGCACAGACAGTGTGAAACTGACAAGGGGCGTGTCTGAAGGAAAGAATGTACAGTGTCTTTTTAACCCTGTGAGGGCTTGTTTCCAGCGTTCTGAAGCTGAGCTGATCTGTGATTGTTCTAGGAAACTTGTGCCTGTTTTGTTCAATATGTTCTAATGAGTGGTGTTCCTTCCGTTGTGGTCATGTGTTGTGTATCATTTGGTGGGGGTGTTTGGTCGGAATTTTGAATCCCGGTAGTTTTGGGCTTAGCCTAGGAAAGGCTAAGTTCTTATAAACCCCTTTCCAGCTCCTTAGCTGTTCTAATATTTCAAGCCCTGCTTTGTGGTTACGGACCAAGTGTGGAGGATTTTGTAAAGCTAGTATTACATGTTACGGCATATAACTTTAAAATAAATACTTTATATCGATCAGATAGACAGATCTCATGGTCCAGACAGACATGATAGAGAAATTAAGAAAACTGACTACGGCAAGCACCTCATAGAAGACATACTTATTGTTAATAAAAATAAAATAGGAAGAAAAAAGTGTATATGTATTCTAGATATCCACCCACTTTATTGAAAAAGTATCCGGAATGTCTTTTGAATATCTCCTTCCTAAACTGTAATCTTTTGCAGAGACGCTATTCACCTTAAGTGCGGAGTACGGCTGGAAGTTAGTTTCTTCCAGCCATACGTAATAGTTCTCTCTGTTGGGATTGTTGTTATAACATGTTGCAAAATAATAGTTTTATATTTGAAGGAATTTATCTAAATTGTACTTATTTAGAATGAGCACACATCTATTATGCCTAGTCACAGGAAAATGCAGCCTGACTGACCGCCCTCTGTCTGTTGTTAACGACGTCACCATGGGGGGAGGAAGGGGGGTCAGAGTCCATGCAGATTCCAGTGTTAGTTACTTCATGGCCCCGTAGTTTCCTGTGTTTATCAGATTGTACAGAGAATAGTTCCCCTACATAGGATTCTTGGTTAAATGTTTAAAAAAAAAAAAAATCCTGCCCGTTTATTTCCCTCAGCTCTGCCATCATCCCGGGCAGAGCCTGGAACAAGGGGGGGAGGGGGGATACCTCCCTGCAAACGTCACTAAACGTCACTAGCCACCTCCGCAGCCCTGGCACAGTTTAAAGTACCGATGGCACTACAAATAGAGATTTATTTGCTAGTTCAGCCTGATTGCCGTATGCCTTCAGATGTACATTGCACCAGTAAGAGAGAGGGTCACGTAATCCTAATCCCATTGCACTAGGTCCAGGGCCAGCTTTGCACTAGCCATGAACAGTATTATGCAAACCCAATCCAAATAGCGCAGGCAGCCTTCACTATATACCCCATGCAATCTAGCAGCCCAGGAGAATTTGCGTTTTTGTCAGTCAGTCAAAGAGAGAAGTGAATTGAAAAAAAAAAAGAAACCTCCCAGATAGAGCGTTGCTAGGAGAAACAGAGCCCAGGAGTGAAAGTCAGCTGACCAGACTTGTTTAGAACTGGGAAGAAAAAAAAAACTGCACTGAGAAGTTTTAGGACTTGATTGAACTAATGAACGGAAATTGCAGAGAACTGGATGAATTTGCGGGCATAATGGTTAAATGAAAGTTTATCAGAAAGTATGTGGATTGTTGAAGAAGGACAGAGAATGTAAAAATTGTAAGATGGAAAAAGAGAACAGATATTTTAGTTGAATGATGTGGAGGTTTTCCTAATCGAAGGAGCAGCGGACGTGAAAACTGGGTGTGAGTGCGCCCATTATAGAAAAAGAAGGACATTAGAGAAGTGAATGCCCGTATCTTGACTCCACCCCAGGAGGGGAGGAGGGAGTACTTGATTGCAGAGTCATAGAATAAAACCAAGCACAGTGTTTCAGCACGAGAGTGAAGCAGCTATAGCGTGAGTGGCAGCCGAAGAGGGCTACAGCATGGATGAAGACTAGGCCAGACCGGACTCTCCAGTTTCCCTGGGTCCCCAGGAGTCAGTCTGAAAAATAGGGGACCAATATATGGACTTTTATGGGGGATACAGGAGCAGAATACTAAAGCCAGTAGCCCCTGTGTTTTTCTAGATGCACCACCATTATCAGAGCTACTGGGGCTAAGGCCACAAAGCCTTTTTTGCAGAACCGCATGTGTGAACTAAAAATTTATTTATTTATTTATTTATTTATTTATTTATTTAACAGTTTCTTATATACCGCCCCTTCCAGAGATCAGGGGCGGTTCACATCGAACAAAAATCAATATACTTCTGTATATTTTACATGGAACTTGTGTTAACTATGTACACGTTTAGTTACATTGAACATGTTTTGAACATTAACTAGAATAACACTATTCAAACTATGTACACTATTCAAACTATGTAATAATAATAATAATAATGTACCAGTTCCTGTATATGCCTGAATGCCCTATTCCATTTTTGGGCCGAGACCTGCTTGCAAAGTTTCAAGCACAGATATCCTTTGTTGAAGGAAAAAAAAAAATGAAACTCAAAATCTGCTGGCCTGATGGTGTTAACTGTCCCCCAAGAAGAAGAATGGCGGTTCTATTCACCTGCATCCAAAGCAACAAGCTGTACACTTACCAACCTCATAGCCCCACCTGGAGGATGGGCAGAAGATAATCCACCTGGCCTAGCGAAGAACATAGCCCCTGCCATTGTCACCCTCAAGCCCGTCAAGAAGCCTGGGACAGGTGATTACCGCCCAGTGCAGGATCTAAGAAGAATGAATGATGCAGCTGAAACTATACCAGTGGTACCAAAATCCTTATATTCTCTTGGAACTGATCTCTGCTGAAGATATATATTTTACCATTCTGGACTTAAAAAGATGCCTTTTTCTGTATACGCTTAGCCCAAGACCCCACTACAAGGAGGCGGGGCCAACTCATCTGGACAAGATTACCTCAAGGATTCAAGAACTCGCCTCACTCAGCAAAAGATTTGACAAGTTATCCAGAAACTCAAAAAAAAAAAAAAATAATAATTCTACTTCAATATGTGGACAACTTGCTTATAGCCACCAACTCAGAAAGTGAATGTCTACAAGCCATCAGTGAACTTTTGCACCCTCTTAATGAGGCTGGATACAAAGTCTCAAAAGTTAAGGTGCAATTATGCCAAACAAGTTAAACACCTAGGATTCCAGTTGTCCAGCGGAATTCGACGCCTGGAACCCTTACCAGAACGCAAAGCAGCTGTATGCAGTATTCCTACTCCAACCACCAGGAGGCAAGTGAGAGCCTTCTTGGGTGCCACAGAGTATGTTGTATATGGATCCCCAATTTTGCGCTGCTAGCAAAACCGTTGTATCAAGCTATCAAAGGAATGGAAAAGTCTGCATTGGAATGGGGACTTGAATAGGAATGCAGTCTTTTGATCTTTGAAAACCGCTCTGATGTTATCACCAGCTCTGGGTCTACCAGATGTCCAGAAAACCTTACAGTCTCTATGTTCATGAGTCGCAAGGAAATGTTCTAGGAGTGTTGACTCAATCTCTTGGACCTTATTTGAGAAGCTGTTACAGCTACAGCTTTCCTAGTAAGCAAAAACTAAAAGAAAAATCCCTTTGAGACAGAATCTTCAAGTTACTGTACCACACTCTGTTCTAACCAATATGAAATACAAAGGAAACTACTAGCTAACAAAACTATGAATGTTGAAGTATTAGAGTATGTTGTGTGAAAACCCCAGATACAACTGAAGGGTCAGTCAAGCTTTCAATCCTGCTATGTTGTTATCAGTTGGTCTTGATCCCCTGATCATGACTGTTTAGAAATTATGGACACTGTATTCTCAAGCCGCCTGGATTTGACTGATGTCCCTATGGAGAACCCTGAACAGACTTTCTTTGTGGCTGAAGGCAGTTTCATCATCAATGGACATTGTTGTGCTAGATATGCAGTGGTGACCCCTGATTTGATAGTTGAGTCCTCAGCCCTGGCCCCAGAAACTTCACCACAGAAAGCTGAACTGATAGTCCTCACTAGAGCACTAACAATAGGAAAAGAGCCCTGTCTAAATGTGTACCCAGATTCCAAGTATGCCCTTACAACCTTGCATGCATATGGGGCCCTGTACAAAGAATGAGGGTGGATAACCTCAGGAAGCAAGTCCATTAAGTATAGCCCCAAGATATTGATATTAACAGATACATACTGCCTATAGATCTCAGAATTTAGGAAAAGTAGAATGTATGAATAGAACCCTGAAATCTCAGTTGTCCAAACTTTGACAAGAGGTTTACCTGAAGTGGCCCCAGGTTCTTCCCATAGCCCTTCTTAGGATATACTTAGCCCTGCTAAGTCTTTAGGAGTTTCCCTTTTTTGAGATTCTGTATGGGCAACCCCTGCCTATTGTATAGGAAATAAAAGGAGATATGAGACAGATAGGATCTGAAATTATTAGACATGAACTATTGGTTTTAAGTTCTGTTTTGCAGGGGTCTTCATACCTGAGTACAAAATCGATTACCCATCAATTTGCCTGAACCCCTGCATCCTTTCAAGCCTGGAGTCTCGGTGTGGATCAAAGAGTGGAGAAAGATACCGTTAGCCCTGCATTGGAAGGGACCCTATGTCGTCATCTTGTCAACTCCAACTGCAGTAAAAGTCGCAGAATTTGAACCTTGGATCCATCATAATCAAGGGAAGCCAGCAGCTGCTCTTGAACCTGATCACTGGACTACTGTACAGCATCCTGAGACTCCATTGCACCTCACCCTACGACAACAACCACGGACCTAAGACTTATTGGTCCCTCAGAAACTGCACTATTTCAAGACTGTTTGTTTATCTGAAAGTAAGCTTCGCATCTGAAAAAAACTGCAATCATCAGAAAGAGACTGTGTTGTGTTAAGAAATTGAATCTTCTAAGAGACTGTGTTTAAATACTCTGAAAAGACTGTTTTGATCTTCTAAAGAGTGAACTGCTCTAAAGAAGCAATAATAGCCTAAGAGACTATGCTATGATATCTTAAGAAATTGAGACATCCCAGAGGACAGTGATACTTTGGAATCTACAGCCCTACTCCTGCCAAAACGCTGGTAGGTCTACGTACGGCAGAAGCTTGAGGATCTACAATCAACCCTACATCTGTTATCTGTTGTGGAAGTCGACAGTTCCACCAATTTTCCAGAGACTATGCCCATTATGAATTATTATTATTGCTTTATTCTGGCAACAGTTTTGGAGTGCTTTGAAATGACTTTTGCCTTATCTCCCTGGGCAGCCTGTATAAGTACAACATGAACTGGACCGAAGGTCACTCAGACCTTGTTTTATCATTCTTCCTATACTTGCATTGGTATACTCTCCAATCCAAAAGTTGTTCTAGATCTTGACTTTCTACAAGGCTATGCAAGCCACCGTTGCAATTCCTCATACCACCACCAGAACTTGTTTCTTGAACTTGCTGGAGCAATAGCATCTAGTCTCCACACTTCTGACTGTTTCTATTGTGGAGGAACTAAGATGGGAGATCAGTGGCCCTGGGAGACGCAAGAACTGAATTATTCTATCCTATACAATCAGACTGATTTACATAATACTACTAGTGAGTGGGTATTGGCCCACCCCATTGTTGACAGTTTGTGTTTTGTTTGGACTGGACCACAATCTACTACGAAGGATGGACAGCTGGTCTGTCTAAATCAGAAGCTTTACGACAGCACAACAAAGATGCAACGGAACCTTCTAATCCTTTAGTTCTTTTTCCCACTCTTGCCAAACTATGGACTTTGACTATCTGCTTGTTGCTCCCTTGTTTCTTGCTACTTTGCTTGCGAATGATAACTTCAGTTATTAATAACACTGTAGAGCATAAGGCAGCTACAAAGATATTAGCTATGTGAACTTACTACCCTATACCACAGAGTGATACCTTTACCTAGTATTATGTGATTTGATTCTCACACCTTATTAACATGCGGGTGAGAATAATCAAAGGGGGGGAATGTGGTAGGCGACGGCCTATGATCCATGCTAATTGAACTAAGCAGACAGGCCTAAGCAGCTTGACCTGTAACTGAAGCCTGTAGTTAGGCCCAGAGGAATGAAAACCCCCCTGAATGATGACACCATAGAATTGATACTTAACTCAGCTTAACTGAACATAGCTAAGCAGAAACGAAACTTATAAAAGACAGAAAACAGCTCTAATTGGTACTGATAAGAGAGCACAGCTTCTATGGAATTAATTAACTCTGCAAAAAGCAAGGTTACAGTGCCCTGCTTCCCATATGTTTTAACAAGCTAAGCGACCTTGGAGGAGAGATGTAACAAGTTAGAGACACTGACCATTGTAATTGGGACTAGAAGGGGGGCAACCAGGTGCTGAGCCCAGACCAGAGTCCCGATTGGGTAGCCATATCAGTACCAGGACCAATAGATGGGTGAGAGGGGTTACTGGGACCAATGAAAAGTTTGCCTATGTCTAGAATGGAGAAGAACGCTATAAAAGTTGTTGTTTTGCTAGAAACCATTGCTCAGCCATTTTGAATTTGATTATTGCTTGAGCCATGTGCACATTAAACTGGCTTGGATCCTTGAAACGACTCCTGGTTTTATTTATTGCATGCTTATCTGCTGCTACAAGACATTTGTTGCCAAAATGCTTCAGAAAAAAATAAAATGGGTCTTGAGCTGCTTGTGAAAGTCGGTGGGTGACTCAATGCCTCGAATTTCAGGGGGTAGTGAATTCCAGAGGGTGGGTGTGAGTCTGTAGTGAGAGACTGAGGAGTTTTGGGGTGCTTGTTCTTCTTGGTCTGTTGGACTCTAAGGGGTATGTTTACTAAACTGCGGTAACATTACATAACACGCGTTACGTAACGTTAACGATCGTTAAGTAACGTTAACGCGCATTATGAGACGTTAAAACGTCTCATAACGTGCGTTATTGTTACTTAACGATTGTTGACGTTACGCGGTGCGGTAAACACCGCAGAAGGTGGAGAGAGGGCAGAGAGAAGGGGTCAATGGCGGAGTGTGTGCGGGGAGAGGCTCCATTCACACTAATGTGCTGATCTGAAGAGCTGAATCCTAACGCGATTGAAAACCTGCCGTTAGATGCACATATGCAGGAGAGAGAAACCATTTATGTGTCAGCAATGTACAGCCCAGGCAGCGAGCCCAAAATCTGTGATAGTAGTGCTCCATGTACAGCAATACCATAGTGCCAAAGTATGAATGGCCACTATGGCGATGGTGCAAATGGGGCATAGGGGGCCGCAGGTGGAACATGTAGCATGGGCAGCTGGGGCACAGGGTGGACCAGGCAGGTGCCTAGGTGGCACATATTAACATAGACAACGGAGATCAGCAAGACAGCAGTTAACCAAGGCCAAACACAATCCACCAATATCTACCTGGTCCTCCCTAGCCAATAGTCGCTAGAGTACAGACCTGACATCCCCCCAGCCATCCCGCCCCCATGTGGAGGGGACATAATAGTGGTAGGCAGTGATGGGGGGATGTGAGAATGTCCATGTATGCCCCCCCACCCCGGAACCCGCTCCCTAGGCAGGCGCCTACCTACACAGTGGATGGCCTGGGACTGCGCACTACCAGTACCGACAGCAAATGACCACGTCAGCTTGGCAGGGGGGCATGTGCCTGTACTGGAGGGGGCAGTGCCACCTCCCTGCAGTGGACCCAGGCCATGCTCTGCATCAGTACGTGGTGTGCAGTGCAACATAAAAGGTCTGGCTGAGGAAAAGTGCAGGTAGCCCCAGGGACTACCATGCATCCGTGGCAACAGTGTGGTGCAGTACACCCAGCCAGTGTGTCCAGGAGCAGAGGGTCACAGGTGCAGGTCCCAGCTGTGGTTCCTGCAGAGCATGTCCCTATATTTTACCCTACAATGCAGATACAACAGCAACATGTGCAAAGCCCAAAGCAGCGGCGAACAGGGGTGCAAACACCCACTCACACAGGCTCCACAATCCAATGATGCATGGAGCGGCAGGCTGCTGGCCCCAGCATTGGGATGAAGTTATCACCAAAGCACTACTACTACCCCCTGCACAGTTTAGCAATGTCGGCACTGTGCTCAGGACTAGTGTGGCGGGCAGGGCTGCCAACCGCCTCTGTCTTTGTATAATGCTGCAAAAGGAGTGAGTGTGTTTGTATGTCTATCCATTGTTCTGTGGCTGCCCACACTTCACTGGGCCCAAAATATCCCACTGTTACCAGCGTTAGCCTGATTAGATGCATAATGAGTAACAAGGTATTCTGGGTATGGCCTGGACAGGGCAGATTGGCCAGGATGCATCTTCACAGGGTGTGGGGCAATGACTAGGACACTGTAGTGCCTGACCACCACCTGCATGGACAGGGTGGCCACAGCATGGCATGCTGGGAGGGCACTCACTCTGAACGAGCAGTGACCATGGCAGGTCTAGGTTCCCACATAGCGCTCTACAATATTTGTCTCTAGTGATATATTTGTGTTTCCCAGTGCTGGGGTCCTAATCACTGAGTTGCCTGCTTGCTGCACAGAGTTCCTGGTGGACTTTCTGCAGTTAGACTGTGCATGGTTGGAACACCTTTACGGTACAGTCTGACTGTGCTGTCTGCTGGTGACTAGTAGACAGCGGTGGGAGACAATTGGGTTTTACAGACCTAATCCCAGCATTGCTGCTGGTCTGCCACTGTTCCAGTCATAGGTATGGCTCTGGCCCAACAACCCTGGAGGGCTGTCTCGTACAAACAGGACAGAGGTTGCTTTTCTGGGGTGGGGGCACTGTTCTTTACCTACAAAAGGGTGATTTGGGCCCTTTGGGGGATGTAGTGTATACCACTGTAATCTATACAGGCACTGCTACACACTCCTCTTGCATTTCTAGGAACCCCTCTGCCCTGATAACAGCTGCCCATGTCAGCCAGACCCTCACACGGGGTACACACTAATCTGGCTGGTGTCTGGTCCCACAGGGCCATATGTGACGGCAGGATACAGATGGACACCAAATTACCTGCGGCTGCACTGCACAGAACACCTGTCACACACTGGTAGTGATGGGGATGTACAGCCGGACCTATCTCTAGTACCACAGGTACTGCGGACCTAGTGCTGGGCACCAATCCTATCCCTCAGGGTGACCACAGAACCTGCACAATGGCATGGTCTGTAGCTACTCTGTGCCAGTATCACAGACTGTCAGTTCGTCTTTCCCAGATGAGGTACCGGAGAGGTGCAGACCCCATTTGGTGATCAGCTGTAGACAGCTATTCAGCATGTGCACTGCATCATGGGTACTGCTGTGACATACACCATGGAGGTATAGCCTACTGGTTAATAGGTTCTGTCTTGAAGGACTAGAAAGGGGGCCTGTTACTTCAGGAGAGAAATCTGCAACTGTGAGTATATACTTCTGGTAATTTTCTAAAAAGAATTATTTGTATTAAAGCTACTTAATCTGTGAACCCACTGTTTTTTGTTGGATCAGTTAGGGCCTAGTAGCAGCAATTAAAGTTTGCATTTAAAACACAGAGGAGAGCTTTCTGGTTACATTTCATACCCAGCAGAGAGCTTGTAGTTTAAATTTCATAAGAAGTTAGAACCTAGCAGCAGCTAAGAGCTATAATTTAAATCAAATCAGAATTTAGCTTACCACAGCAGCACAAGACAGGGTACTGTGTAGCAGCCCTCTTTTAATAAGTGTTATTTCCCTCCCACCCCTGGGATAATCATAGCTTTATAGGTACTTACACATCTTAAAAGACAGGAGGTGCTTTCAGGTGAAGCTCATTACCAAAATCAGTCATACACTAAGGACCTGAGATTAATTAAGCTTCAGGTGAACAAGGTATATTAAACGTATTAGGTACAGTTTTATTGGTATAAATACCCATAGCAACCCTTAGTAAGTAAAGAACTTAAAGATCTAGACACAAACTTAAAACTAAGATGCAGACAGCAGTCCAGCAGCGGGATGGGGGCTTTCCAGTCTTTTGCATTGAGTGTCACATGTATGATTTTCTCCCAGTTGGTGAGAGGTCTTACGTGTGCACTAGATGCAAGGAGCTCTTTGCTCTCAGGGAACGTCCGTTCTCTAGAGGCTAAAGTAGCAGACTTGGAAAACATAAGACAGACAGAGAGGTACATAGACAAGACCTACAGGGATATAGTCCTGAAGTCCCACCTCCAGTCTGGCAGCACCCCTGTTGCCATGGAGGAGAGAGGTCACGTGATAGGACAGCATCACCCTGGTGTGGCAGGAAGTGATCCTGTAACTAGGACCTGTCCTCCAGGTGATGTACTCTCGCACTGAGGAAGTTTCTCCAGTGCCATGTGCCCATGAGGGAAGGGTTAGGACAGCCGTTATAGTTGGTGATTCGATCATTAGGCATGTAGATAGCTGGGTGGCTAGTGGACGTGAGGATCGCCTGGTAACATGCCTGCCTGGTGCGAAGGTAGCGGACCTCACGCGCCACCTAGATAAGGTCTTAGATAGTGCTGGGGAGGAGTCTGCTGTCTTGGTACATGTTGGTACCAATGACATAGGAAAATGTGGTAGGGAGGTTCTTGAGGCAAAATTTAGGCTTTTAGGTAGGAAGTTGAAATCCAGAACTTCCAGAGTAGCATTCTCCGAAATGCTTCCTGTTCCACACGCAGGACCCAAAAGGCAGGCAGAGCTCCGGAGTCTCAATGCGTGGATGAGACAATGGTGCAGAGATGAGGGTTTTGGATTTGTTAGGAACTGGGCAACATTCTGGGGAAAGGAGGGGCTCTTCCGAAGGGATGGGCTTCACCTTAACCGGGATGGAACCAGGCTGCTGGCATTAACCTTTAAAAAGGAGATAGAGCAGCTTTTAAACTAGATATTAGGGGAAAGCCGACAGTCGCCCAAGAGCGGATGGTTCGGAAGAATGTATCCTTGAAGGATACTACCAAAAACAGAGAGGTTCCACAAAAGAGTAAAGTAGCCCAAATGCCCTCAAGTATGGAGCAGACAGAGCTTAAAGATCCCAATTTACCCATGTCTAACAATAGCCAAATTAACATGAATAAAATACATTCTCTAAAATGCTTGTATGCAAATGCTAGAAGTCTAAAGAATAAGATGGGAGAGTTAGAATATATAGCACTAAATGAGAGGTTAGATATGATTGGAATATCAGAGACATGGTGGAAGGAGGACAACCAGTGGGACACTGTGATACCTGGGTACAAATTATATCGTAATGATAGAGCTGATCAAATTGGTGGAGGGGTTGCGCTCTATGTTAGAGAGGGCATTGACTCAGAAAGGATTAAAGTTTTGCAGGAAACAAAATCTGCTGTAGAATCTATATGGATTGAAATTCCATATAAAAGGGGAAAGTCAATGGCAGTGGGGGTGTACTATCGAGCGCCTGGCCAGAATGACCAAATGGATGATGAAATGCTCAAAGAAATCAAGGAAGCTAACAAAAGTTACAGCGCAGTAATAATAATGGGTGATTTCAATTACCCCGGTATCGAATGGATCAGTGTCACGTCAGGACATGCTAGAGAGATAAAGTTCCTAGATGAAATAAATGACTGCTTCTTGGAGCAGCTGGTTCATGAACCGACCAGAGGGGAAGCCATATTAGACCTAGTCCTTAGTGGAACACCAGATCTAGTGCAAGAGATAAGGGTGTTGGGGCCACTTGGCAATAGTGATCATAGCATGATTGCCTTTGATTTAATTAGTGGAGGAGGGATAGTAAGGAAATCCACAGTACTACCTTCTAACTTTCAAAAGGGAGACTATGATAAAATGAGGAAAACAGTTAAGAAAAAACTAAAAGGAGCAGTTGTGAAGGTTAAAGACGTACATCAAGCTTGGGTGTTGTTGAAAAATACTATCTTGGAAGCCCAGACCAGCTGTATTCCACGCTTTAAGAAAAGTGGAAGGAAGTCCAAAAAACTGTCAGCATGGTTTAAAGGTGAGGTCAGAGAGGCTGTTGCCAAAAAAGCATCTTTCAGGAAATGGAAAAAAGAGCCAAACGACGAAACCTGGAAACAGCACAAGCACTGGCAAGTCAAATGCAAGGCGTTGATAAGGCAGGCAAAGGGAGAATTTGAGAAGAAGCTTGCTGCGGAAGCAAAAACGCGAAATAAAGACCTTTTCAAGTACATTTGTAGCAAAAAACCTGTGAGAGAATCAGTTGGTCCATTAGATGATAAAGGGGTTAAAGGAGCACTAAGAGGCGACAAGGCGATAGCGGAGAGACTGAATGAATTCTTTGCTTCGGTCTTTACTGAGGAAGATGTAGGGATGTTACCCATGACTGAAGTGGTATTTAAAGGTGCGGAAGAATTGAAGGAAATATCGATACATCGGGAAGATGTCTTACAACTATTAGATAAACTGAAGAGTAGCAAATCACCTGGGCCGGATGGTATACATCCAAGGGTGTTGAAAGAACTTAAATATGAGATTGCAGAACTGCTATCAGTAATCTGTGAACTATCATTAAAATCATCTCTAATACCTGAAGATTGGAGGATCGCCAATGTAACACCAATTTTTAAAAAGGGTTCCAGGGGTGATCCGGGAAACTACAGACCGGTGAGCCTGACGTCAGTACCGGGAAAAATGGTAGAAACCATCATAAAGAATAAAATTACTCAGCATGTAGATAGTCACAACCTAATGGGAGACAGCCAACATGGCCTTAGACAAGGAAGATCTTATCTTACTAATCTGTTATGTTTTTTTGAAGGAGTGAATAAACAGGTGGACAAAGGTGAGTCGGTTGATATTGTGTATCTGGACTTTCAGAAAGCCTTTCACAAGGTCCCTCATCAGAGACTTTTGGCAAAACTAAAGAGTCATGGGATAAGAGGCAGTGTACTATTGTGGATCAGGAACTGGTTAAAAGATAGAAAGCAGAGGGTAGGGCTAAATGGCCAATTTTCCCAATGGAGAAAGGTGAATAGTGGTGTACCCCAGGGATCTGTGCTGGGTCCGCTGCTTTTTGACATATTCATAAATGACCTAGAAAGTGGAATAACGAGTGAGGTTATCAAATTTGCAGATGACACAAAACTATTTAAAGTTGTTAAAACCCAAGAGGATTGTGAAAAATTGCAAGAGGATCTTGATAAATTGGAAGACTGGGCATCAAAATGGCAGATGAAATTTAATGTGGGCAAGTGCAAGGTTATGCACCTAGGGAAGAACAACCCAAACTCTGGTTACACGATGCAAGGTTTCACATTAGGAACCACCACCCAGAAAAAAGATTTAGGCGTCATTGTGGATACCATGTTAAAACCCTCGGCCCAGTGTGCAGCGGCGGCCAAGAGAGCAAATAGAATGCTAGGTATGATAAGGAAAGGAATGGAAAATAAAACAAAAGATATTATAATGCCTCTATATCGTTCCATGGTGAGACCGCACCTTGAATATTGTGTGCAATTCTGGTCGCCGTATCTTAAAAAGGATATAGCGATTTTAGAAAAGGTACAGAGAAGAGCCACCAAAATGGTAAAGGGGATGGAAGGATACTCCTATGAAGAAAGGCTAAAAAGGTTGGGGCTCTTTAACCTGGAAAAGAGACGGCTGAGGGGAGATATGATAGAAGTCTATAAATTAATGAACGGAGTGGAACGGGTAAATGTAGATCGATTGTTTACCTTATCAGAATATAGAAAGACTAGGGGACATGCAATGAAGCTACAGGGTAAACTATTTAAGACTAATAAAAGAATTTTTTTTTTCACTCAACGTGTAATCAAACTCTGGAATTTGTTACCGGAGGATGTAGTAAAGGCTGTTAGTGTAGCTGGGTTTAAAAAAGGTTTGGACAAGTTCCTGGAAGAAAGGTCCATAAACCATTATTAAGAAGTGACCGAAGATATCAATGCTTGACGCAGTACAAGCATTGTGGAACTTGTGTCTCTTGGGGAAACTGCTAGGTACATATGACCTAGATTGGCCACTGTTGTAAACAGAATACTGGGCTTGATGGACCTTGGTCTGACCCGGTATGGCATTTCTTATGTTCTTATGTTGAATATTGTGTGCAATTCTGGTCGCCATATCTTAAAAAGGATATAGCGTTATTAGAAAAGGTTCAGAGAAGAGCCACCAAAATGGTAAAGGGGATGGAAGGATACTCCTATGAAGAAAGGCTAAAAAGGTTAGGGCTCTTTAACCTGGAAAAGAGACGGCTGAGGGGAGATATGATAGAAGTCTATAAATTAATGAACGGAGTGGAACGGGTAAACGTAGATCGACTGTTTACGTTATCAGAATATAGGAAGACTAGGGGACATGCAATGAAGCTACAGGGTAAACTATTTAAGACTAATAAAAGAAAATATTTTTTCACTCAACGTGTAATCAAACTCTGGAATTTGTTACCGGAGGATGTAGGCAGATATGGCAGGTCCAGCGGCTCCCACCTCTCCCTCCTTCACTCACCTGTTCATTGCCTTTCCTGAGTGCTCTATCTAGTGTTAGGGCTACATCTTTCTTTGTTCTGCACAGGTCATGCATGTCATCCTGAGGCACCTTTCAGTCCCTAGGGCACACTAACCTAGGACACCATAACCTTGTTAGACCACCTTAACCTATGGTTCCATAGCCCAGGGTGCCTTCTGCGGTGACTTGTCCAAGGGTGCCTAATATGGCGCTTAGCCTAGGAGGCCCTATAGGGCACCTTACAGGACACCTTACCAGGCATCTTACATGGCACCTTACAAGGCTCCTTACTAGGCACCTTACATAGTAACATAGTAAATGACGGCAGATAAAGACCAGCATAGTCCATCTAGTCTGCCCAGCAAGCAGGGGCGGTCCAAGGGGGGTGCGGGGCCATGTGCGGAGACTCGGTGCAGGGCCTCATTTGCATAAGTGGCCTTATTTGCATAATGTTACCATACACTAATTTTTAGTAAACATGTCTCTTAATGAGTGTATGGATAAAGAAAGACTAAAAGATTTCTACATTACTATAATCCAGTGCCAACCGCCAGGCACATTAGGAACAACTACAAACGCTGCCAATTTAGAACCCATAGCAAACCCGCCGTATCCTGACAGCATTACCAGGACTCACAAAGCTCCATACCCTACCTATCAAAAGGCCACACTGCAAATATTAAACCAATACATTTCAGAGAATACTGGGGAAAGAGAACAAGTGGCAATGTCAAATAGGAATTACATAAACAGAATACCTCAGCTCAGTTACACATGCAGAACATAGACCATCACCAAACAAGAAATCACAATTTAGAAACAGGAAGGCAATAATTAAACTGGGAACCCCAAAAGCCAAATGTGGAATGTACAACAACACTGTTGAAATACAACTATAAATTAATTTCCTCTTGAACCAAACAAAGCGCAGACGTTAATGATGCACATTTCCCAGAGCTTTCATATTCCAGTTAATAAATTCAAAATAAAGAGATATCTTTCTACCTTTTGTGCATTTTTTTTCAGTTGCAATTGCTCCAGCCACTTTCTTCTGGTTTCTTCATGTTTTCTGCTAACTCTCCATCGTCTGCTGTCCATTTGTCCTTTCTTCTCTCTTCTAGTTTTTTTTCCATACTCTCTCTCTACATCTGCTTTAACATACTAATCTTTCTCCTTTTGCTCTTTCCTCATTCCTATTTCATCCACACAAATTTTACCCCTCCATCCTCAATCCCCACTTACTCTCCCAATACCCGGCGAATTGTAGATTTTTCATCCCTCCCACACAAAATATTTTTCCCCTCTCCATTTTACTCTCCCAGCCCCATCCCATTCTAATCCTCCCCCAACATCAGCTCCCTTCTAGTTCCAGTCTCACCCAGCATCCATTCCCTTCTAGTTCCTGCATCAGCCCATTTCCAGTCCTAGCCCCCATCAGCCCATTTCCAGTCCTAGCTCCCCCATCCATTTCCAGTCCGAGTCCCTTCATCAGCTCATTTCCAATCCTAGCCCCCCCATCAGCCCATTTCTAGTCATTTCCTAGCCCCACCATCAGCCCATGTCAAATCCTAGCTCCCCTCCACTCAACCCAATTCCAGTCCAAGCCCCCCATGAGCCTACTTCCAGTTCTAGCCCCTCCATGAGTCCATTTCAATTCAAGCCCCCACCACAGCCCATTTCCAATCTTAGCTCCCCCAACAGCCCATTTCCAGTCCTATCCTAGCTGCTCCATCAGCCCATTTTCAGTCCTAGCTTCCTTACCTCACAGCCCATTTCCATTTCAAGCCCCCTCCCCATCAGCTATTTGCAGTTCAAGCCTCCCCTTCCACTCAGCCCATTTCCAGTCCTAGCAACCCCCCAACCCATTACCAGTCCTAGCCCCCCATCAACCCACTTCCAGTCCTAACCCCCATCACCCCATTTTCAGTTTAAGCCCCCCTATAACCCATTACCAGTCCTAACCCCCCATCAGCCCATTTCCAGTCCTAACCCCATCAGCCCATTTCCAGTCAGCCCCCCATAGTCCATTGCCAGTCCTAACCCCCCCATCAGCCCACAGCCCATTACCAGTCCTAACCACATCAGCCCACCTCAAGTCCTAACCCCTGCCCATCAGCCCATTTCCTGTCCTAGCCCCCCATAGCCCACTACCAGTCCTAACCCCCAATCACCCCATTTGCTGACAGCCCCCATCAGCCCACAGCCCATTACCAGTCTTTCCCCCCATAGACCATTACGAGTACTAACCCCCCCATCAGCCCACAGCCCATTACCAGTCCTAACCCCATCAGCCCACCTCAAGTCCTAACCCCTCCCCATCAGCCCATTTCCTGTCCTAGCCCCCCCATAGCCCATTTCCAGTTCTAACCCCCCCATCAGCCCACAGCCCATTACCAGTCCTAACCCCATCAGCCCACCTCAAGTCCTAACCCCTCCCCATCAGCCCATTTCCTGTCCTAGCCCCCCCATAGCCCATTTCCAGACAGCCCCCATCAGCCCACAGCCCATTACCAGTTTTTACACCCCCCATAGCCCTTTACCAGTCCTAACCCCCCAACAGCCCACAGCCCATTACCAGTCCTAACCCCCCATCACCCCATTTCCAGACAGCCGCCATCAGCCTACAGCCCATTACCAGTCTTAACCCCCCCCATAGCCCATTACCAGTCCTAACCCCCCCAACAGCCCAAGCCCATTACCAGTCCTAACCACATCAGCCCACCTCAAGTCCTAACTCCTCCCCATCAGCCCATTTCCTGTCCTAGCCCCCCCATATCACATTATCAGTCTAACCCCCCCTAGCCCATTACCAGTCCTAACCCCCCATAGCCCATTACCAGTCCTAACCCCCCCAACAGCCCACAGCCCATTACCAGTCCTAACCCCCCCCATAGACCATTACCAGTCCCAATCCCCCATCAGCCCACAGCCCATTACCAGTCCTAACCCCATCAGCCCACCTCAAGTCCTAACCCCTCCCCATCAGCCCATTTCCTGTCCTAGCCCTCCATAGCCCATTATCAGTCCTAACCCCCCAGCCCCCCCTTTCCCGACAGGCCCCCTCAGCCCACAGCCCATTACCAGTCTTAACACCCCCATAGCCCATTACCAGTCCTAACCCCCCCCCCCCAACAGCCCACAGCCCACCTCAAGTCAAGTCCTAACCCCCCCGTCCCCATCGGCTCATGGAAAATTTAAAAAAAAAAAAAAAAGCTGGCTGCTGCCGCTGTCGCTACCGCCGCGGCAGTGGCAGAATGGAGTGTCCCGCAGGGCCCCCTCTGCCTGGCTGAGCTCTCCCAGCCTGGCTGAGCCCCTCTGCGTCGGCTTTCAGATACGCGAAGGGAGAGTGTCTCCCTCGCGTCTCTGTTAAGCCCACAGGGGCAGATGGGAAATTTCCCATCAGACACCCTGCTTCCCATCAGCCCCTGCGGGCTTAACAGAGACGTGAGGGAGACACTCTCCCTTCGCGTATATGAAAGCCGGCGCAGAGGGGCTCAGCCGGGCAGAGGGGGCCCCGCGGGACACTCCATTCTGCTGCTGCCACGGCGGCAGCAGCAGCAGCCAGCTTTTTTTTTTTTAATTTTATTTTTAATAAAGCAGAATGTTCTTTGTGCGGGGCCCCCTGAAACGCGGGGCCCTGTGCAAAAAACACTCTTGCTCAATGGTCGGGCCGGCCCTGCCAGCAAGATGGCAAGAGTAGGTGCACCTGTCGCTCTGTGCAGGCCACCCCTCCCCATGTTTTTGTTTTTGTTTTTGTTTAGGGGTGAACCCACCACTCCATGTAGGACACCCTTATTTGTTGAGATGCTAGATAGTTCAGAAGTTAGATGGTACTGTTTATTTTGCTTTTATCCTGTTGCTGTAAAGGGATCCACTGTGTTTGTCCCATGCCGTTTTGAATTCCATCACCGTGTTTGCCCCCACCACTTCCATCGAGAGGGCATTCCAAGCATCCACCATCCTTTCAGTGAAGAAATATTTCCTGACATTGCCTTTCAATTTACCACCTTGCAGCTTCATGTTATGCCCTCTAGTTTTACAGCTTCCCCGTCTTTGGAAGAGGTTTGTTTGTTCATCATTTCTCTTTAAGTATTTAAGGGTCTGAATCATATCTCCCCTGTTCCTCCTCTCCTCCAAAGTGTACATATTTAGGTCTTCAAGTCTCTTCTCATAAGGTTTCTGATGCAGGCTCCAAATCATTTTGGTCGCCTTTCTCTGAACAGTTTCCAGTCTTTTTACATCTTTTGAAAGATATGGTCTCCAAAACTGAACACAGTATTCCAAGTGAGGCCTCACCAGTGACTTGTACAGTGGCATAAGTACCTCTTCCTTTCTGCTGGTAATCCCTCTTTGTATGCAGCCCAACATCCTCCTGGCTTTTGCCACCGCCTTGTCGCACTGTTTTGCCACCTTGAGATCATCAGAGATAATCACACCAAGGTCTTTCTCCTGAACCGTGCATACAACCTCTCACCCCCTATTGTGTACTTTTCCCTTGGATTTCTGCTACCCAAGTGCATAACACTGCACTTTTTCACACTAAATCGTAGTTGCCAAGCATTAGACCAGTCTTCCAGCTTTTGTAGATCTTTCCTCATGTTAACCACTCCTTCGGGGGAGTCCACTCTGTTGCAAATTTTTGTGTCATCTGCAAAAAGACAGACTTTTCCATTCAGTCCTTCAGCAATATCACTCACAAATATATTGAACAGTGCCGGGCCCAGGACCGAACCCTGAGGCACCCCGCTAATCACCTTCCTCTCATCCGAGTGAGCTCCATGTACCATCACCTTCTGTTGTCTGTCAGTCAACCAATTTCTAATCCAGTTTACTATCTTGGGACCCATCCTTAAGCTACTGAGTTTATTGACAAGCCTCCTATGAGGAACAGTATCAAAGGCTTTGCTGAAATCCAGATAGATGACATCCATTGCATGCCCCAGATCTAGTTCCTTGGTCACCCAATCAAAGAACTCAATCAGATTTGTTTGGCAAGACCGTCCTTTGGTAAAACCATGTTGCCTTGGATCTTGCAACCTGTTGGTTTTGAGAAAGTTCACTATTCGCTCTTTCAGGAGCGCCTCCATTACTTTTCCCGCCACCGAGGTAAGGCTCACGGGCCTGTAGTTTGACACTTCTTCCCTGTCACCGCTTTTGTGTAGAGGTACAACATTAGCCATTCTCCAGTCCTGAGGAACCACTCCTGTTTCCAAGGATCTGTTGAAGACATCCTTTAGCGGTCCTGCAAGAACCTCTCTGAGCTCTTTCAGTATCCTGGGATGTATCCCATCTGGTCCCATGGCTTTGTCCACTTTCAGTTTAGCAAGTTGTTCTAACACCTCATCTTCTGTGAATGGTGTGGTATCTACTTCATTCCTATTTTTATATTTGGGAGTCACAGCTGGTCCATCTCCAGGATCTTCTTTAGTAAAAACAGAGCAGAAGTATTTGTTCAGCAATTTTGCTTTTTCAGTGTCACTTTCCACGAGTCCTTTCCCAGCAATTCTGAGTCCTGCAGTTCCAACTCTGATCTTCTTCCTTTCCCGAATATACCTGAAGAAAGTTTTGTCGCCACCTTTAACATCTTTTGCCATCTTTTCCTCTGCCTTTGATTTTGCTATCCTTATTTCTCTTTTAGACTCTTTGAGCTTGATCCTGTATTCATTTCTGTGTTCTTCTGTTTGCAAGCTTTTGAATTTTGCGAAAGCTGTGTTTTTTGCCTTTATTTGAGCAGCCACCTCTTTGGAAAACCAAATAGGTTTCCTTCTCCTTTTGTTTTTATTTATTTTTCTTACATATTTATCTGTTGCCCCTTTTATTGCCGCCTTTAGTTTAGTCCATTGCAATTCCACTTCCCTTATCTCCTTGCACCCCGTCATCTCCTCCTTTAAGTACTCGGCCATTTTATTGAAGTCAGTGTTTTTGACGTTTAGGACTTTGAGCTTGCTATGATTGGCCTGTACCGTGGCTTTTATCTCAAACCACACCGTGTGATGGTCGCTGTTGCTCACAGGGGCACTCACGCAGACATTCGACACGTTATCACTGTTGGTGAGCACTACATCCAGCGTTGAGCTTTCCCTGGTTGGTTCCATCACCATTTGTCTAAGTAATGCATCTTGGAGAGCATCCACAATTTTTTTGCTTCTTTCCAGATGTGCAGAAGGAGTAATCCAATCCACATCAGGTAGATTAAAGTCACCCAATATGATTGCTTCCCCCTTTGTTGCTATCTTGGCAATATCTACAATCAATTCGTTATCTCTCTCTTCAATTTGAGTCGGAGGTCTGTAGACTACAGCAATATGGATGACAGTGCCATCTCCTCTTTCCAACGCAATCCAGAGCGCTTCTTCTTTTCCCCATGTTCCCTGCATTTCAGTAGCTTTAATACTGCTTTTGACATACAAGGCTCCTCCTCCTCCTCCTCCTTTTCCATTTTCTCTGTCTCTTCTGAATAGATTATAGCCAGCTATGGCTATATCCCAATCATGCGATTCATTAAACCATGTTTCCGTAACGGCCACGATGTCCAAATCCGTTTCCACCATTAGGGCTTCCAGGTCTGGAATTTTTTTGGCTAAGCTTCGAGCATTTGTGCTCATTTCTTTCCAGCATTTACCTGGCTTGTGTGTATTTTGCATTGATTTTATTCTGCCCACTTCTTCCCACAGGCAGTATGTGGATATGCATTTAAACTAGGAAAAGGGGGTGACGGATGTGGAAGGTCAACATCTGCATGCCACCCCCTGCAAAAGCAGAACATCAGAAACAGCCACACTCTTAAACCACACATCAAACACAAGTGGGAAGAAGTGGGCAGAATAAAATCAATGCAAAATACACAGCAAGGTGACAGAGAACGCGCGTTACAAGGCGCCTTAGAACAATGAGCGTTACTAGGCACCTTACATGGCACCTTACATGGCACCTTACAAGGTGCCTTGCAAGGCGCTTTACAAGGCACCTTGTAACGCTCATTGTTCTAAGGCGCCTTGTAACGCGCGTTCTCTGTCAACTTGCTGTAACGATGCACCGCCCATGCCTTTATATGGGCATCACTACCTTTACCGCAGAACCTACCGCAAATGAAATTGCCGCAGTTTAGTAAACATACCCCTAAGTTGTGAATTAATGCATATACGAGTTGCTCTGAGGATTGCTTGTCTACAGGGACAGCTCAAGGCAATCTGCTGCCTGAGGCGAGGGATGAGATGGCACCCCCTCCCCATAGTGTGTGTATGGGGGGGGGGCACTTTATCAAAACTCAAGTCAGGGACTGAACCAAACCAAACCAAAAAAAAAAAGATTAAATAAAATGGAGGAAATGAAAGATGTTTGCACACCAAGGAACTAAAAGAATGAGCGAGAACCATAGCTTACTTTATAAAACTAAATTATAACTCATTTTTACTTTGTTATAAACTGCGTTATAGTTCTTGCTTTTTATTTTTTAATATATTTTGTTTCCACAGAATCCCCTTCCTCACCAGTGGGTGCAGAGCAGAACTAGCACATTCACCCACACAACTCAATGGGGTATGTTTACTAAACTCCGGTAATGTTACCCGCGTTAAGTTCCCCAGTAGTGTTACAGATGCCCATATAAAGGCGTGGGCCTTGCATCGTTACAGCAAGCCATGTCAGCTAACGCACATTACAAGGCACCTTAGACTAACACGCGTTACAAGGCGCCTTAGACTAACGCACGTTACAAGGCGCCTTATAAGGTGCCTTGTTAGGTGCCCTATAAGGTGCCTTGTAATGTGCCTTATAAGGTGCCTCATAAGGCGCTTTGTAAGACGCTCTATAGGGCTCTGTAGGCTAGGCACCGTATTAAACACCCCTGGACAAGGCACCTTAGAAGGCACCCTGGGTTATGGAACCATAGGTTAAGGTGGCCTAATAAGGTTACGGTGCCATAGGTTAGTGTGCCCTAAGGGCTGCAAGGTGCTTCAGGATGACATGCATGACCTGTGAGGCATAGAGAAGATGTAGCCCTAACACTAGATAGAGCACCAAGGAAAGGCAATGGACAGGTGAGTGAAGGAGGGAGAGCTGGGAGCTGCTGGACTTGCCTTATCTGCGGGCATCCCATGTGGCTGCCAGTACTGTTAACAAACATGGTGGGGGCAACTGTACCACAGCACAGGGTGTTGGCAATGTAAAGTATTGGAAAGACAGTGGGTGGCAGACGATGGGAATATGTGTCCCCCAGTAGAGGCGGATGTGGCAGGATAGTTACAATGATGGATGGACAGAGGAGTGGTGGTGCCATGCAGATCAGGCACAGGTGAGGCAAGCATGAAGAGGCGCAATGCAGGAAAGGGTAGCAGTGCAGGACATGGGCTGGCAACCTGCACAGGCAGACAGGACTCTACACAGCTGACAGACGCAGATAGACAGACCGAAGGAATGTTGGCAACTGTGGCGAGGGTATTATGGGCCGGCAGCACAGATCTGCAAAAATATGACTGTTACAGGCATGCAAACTATTTGAGTAGGACAGGCATGAAAAGAGGGAACAATGATGAACTGATCCCAAGACCACTGCCAAGAACGTCATTGTACTAACCAGTAGGCTATACATCCATGGTGCATCTCACAGCAATGGCTGGGTACAGAAGGACTGCAGGTAACTGCAAAAACTGTCTGCTCTGAGTGCCAGGATAGGGTAACCGTACCAGTACCCATGATGCAATGCAGATGCTGAATAGCTGTCTACAGCTGATCACCAAATGGGGTCTGCATCTCTCCGGTACCTCAGCTTGGAAAGACGAACTGACAGTGCATGATACTAGCACAGAGTAGCTACAGACCATGCCATTGTGCGGGTTCTGTGTTCACCCTGAGGGATAGGATGGGCGCCCAGCACTAGGTCTGCAGTACATGTGGTGTTAGAGATAGGTCCTGCTGTATATCCCCATTGCTGCCAGTGTGTGACAGGTGTTCCTTGTAATGAATCCAAAGGTAATTTGGTTTCCATCTGTATTCTGCAGTCACATGTGGCCCTCTGGGACCAAACACTACCCAGATTAGTGTATACCCAGTATTTGGTCTGGCTGCCATGGGCACCGGTTATCAGGGCAGAGGGGTTTCTAGACTCGCATGAGGCTTGTGTAGCAGTGCTTCTACAGGTCAAAGTGGTGTACACTATATACTAATATACCTGTATATTACTAACAATAATAATAATTGACCTATCCCTATGTTTAAACCACAAAAATCATATGACTATACCTATAATACATACACACAATCGAAATGACTGCTATATGGGGCACACTCATCAAAACTATCCAAAAATCAATTTTCACAGACTAATTCACATACAACAAACAAATACACAACAAATAGATAAGAAAATCTGTTCTAACTACTCTTCCTCCCTATCATGTATCCTCATTAACGCACGATCAATGAAGAATAAATTACCTATATTTAACGACATGATAACTGACTTAAAACCGGACATTTTATGTGTCACAGAGACATGGCTCACTGAAACAGATACAGTCTATCTGAATCAACTTAATAAAGAGAACTATGATACATTCTACAAACACAGACCCAACAAAAAAGGTGGTGGAGTTCTAATGATGACAAAAAAATCACTAAACGCCAAGCCAATCCAATCAAATATCAATAATAACATAGACACATTAATAATAAGAATCAGCCACATAAAAATTTGCTTAATATATAGACCCCCAGACAAAAAACCAGATGGCCTGGATTCTCTTATTGAACTCCTCAGTTCATCTACTGACCAAAATCCTGTGATCATGCTAGGCGATTTTAACCTTCCGTCACTTCCAACACTAGACTCTAAACTATTCCTAGACTCCATAGCAGACATAGAGTACCATCAAATAATTAAAACTGCAACACATATCAAAGGAAGAACACTAGATTTGGTTCTGCTCCCCGAAATACTCTTCAAGCTAGTTGACTCAAATTCCATTGAATGCACAGAGACACCTTGGTCTGATCATTCTATCATCAAGATAAATATCCCATATCCCATCCCTAGCATCAATAATTACATAAGGAGTACCACCACTTCAAAATTCAAAAAGTTTAACGAAACAGACTTCCTTGACTCAACAATCCCCTACCTCTTATCAACAACTAATTTGGAAGATGCTGTTAACAACTGGAATGATACTATCAATAATGCAGCTAAAAATAATCAACCAAATAAAAAGACAATATACACCAAAACAAATAGTTCACCATGGTTTAATAGCACCCTAAGACAAATGAAAAACTAACTGAGAAAACTTGAAATGAAATGGAGAAAATCCAAGCTGACTGTACACAAGGAAATATACAACAACTATCTAACAAAATATAAGGAAACAATTGACAGCACAAAGAAAAACTATTATGCAGCAATCTTAACAAAATCATACAATAGACCTAGAGAGTTATTTTCTATAGTCAGAAAACTAACTAATAACGAGCAAACGTCTAGCAACGAAATCACAGACATCTCAGTCCAAACCCTAGCTGATCATTATCTTATTTATTTATTTATTTATTTTTATTTTATTTTAACACTCATTTTTATACCGCATCTTCCAGAGATCAGGTGCGGTGTACAAACAACAACAATTAACAAAGCTAAGTTTGTTTTACATAGAACATCTTAATTTTTACATAGAACATCTTAACATATCATAAATAAACAAAGTGGGTTTTTGAACTGGGACCGTGTAAAAAACAGTTAACTAACAAAGTGTAGTATCTATATACGTAAGACAGTACATAACTGATACAACTATATACATGCGTTGGTATTAGGTCATAGGAGATAGGATCGTCATTTCATTAGCGCTGAGTGTTGTCCATTTAGGTGTGAGGTTTGTGTTTTAAGTGGTCATTTACCTGATTATCCTTTATCTATGTTGATTGGAAGGTTTTCTATGGAATTGTAGTGTTTAGTGAATAGATAAGTTTTTAGTTTTTTGCGGAATTCCAAGATCTCTGTTAGTGAACGTAGATCCTCTGGTAGGGAATTCCAGATAATTGGGGCTATATGTGAGAAGGCTCTATTGTTAGTCAATTTATGTGCTTTTATGAAGTCCTTCGGGATCTTTAGTTTATTTAACTGTTCTTTTCTATTAGTAGGCTTAGGTGTTTCTTTGCATATTAGATTACATAGTGTAATCGGTGCTATGTCGTTTAATGCTTTAAATGAGGTTATTATTGTTTTGTATATTATCCTACTTTGTATTGGTAACCAGTGGAGAGATGCAAGTATAGGTGTTATGTGTTGTATAGATTTATTTTTAGTATAATTCTTGCTGTTGCATTTTGGGCTAATTGAATTCTTTTAATGTTCTGTTTTGAAATGCCTATAAGTATTAGGTTGGCGAAATCAAAATGAGGGGTTATGATAGCTTGTGTTATATTAATGAAATCTTGTATAAATACAAGCGGACGTAGTTGTTTGAGAATTTTAAGTTTGAAATAGATTTTCTTTAAAGTGTTTCTAATGTGGGTTTCCATTGTAAGGTGTGTATCTAGGATAACACCTAGATATCTTATTTCATTTTTTATTTTAATTTCTTGCTCTTGTAGTGTTATATGGGTTGGAGGGATGAATGATTGATTTTTAGTTACGATTAGGACTTCAGTTTTGGAATGATTTATGTGAAGGTTTTGAGTTTTTAGCCAAGTTGTGATTTCATTATAGCAGTCTGAGAGTAGATGTAATGGTATGTTAGGGATTGTAAATGGGATGTACATCATAATATCATCTGCATAGAGGTGATAATGTACTCCAAATTTTTTAAAGATATTGCAAACCGGTTTTATGTAAATGTTAAAGAGTAGGGCTGAAAGAGCAGATCCTTGTGGTAAACCTATTTCTTGGTTATATGTAGTAGAAGTTTGATTACCTATTCGTACATTTTGTGTTCTGTTGTTTAAATAGGAAGTAAACCAATTATGTACTGTGGAGTTTATGCCTATCTGTCTTAAGTTGCTGAGCATTATTGAATGATGAACACTATCAAAGGCTGCTGATATGTCGATAAAGAGGAGGATGAATGCTTGTTTATGATTGTCAATTCCTCTTAGAAGAGTATCAATTAATACTGTTAGCAGTGTTTCTACTCCGTGGCGGGGCCGAAATCCATATTGTTGCTCGTCAAGTGGGTAAGATGTGTCTATGTATTCCTGTGTCTGTAATTGCACTACTTTTTCTATTATTTTGGCCAAAAATGGGATGCTAGAAATGGGTCTGTATGATGCTGGGCATGTTTTATCTAGTTTGCCATTCTTTAGGATTGGGCGTATTTGTGCATGTTTGAGTGATTGAGGAAGGTAACCTTGGGATAATGAGAGGTTGACTATTGGGAGAATGAATGAAAGTAAGGTAGGCAGAGTGTTTTTTATCCATGACACTGGGCATGGGTCTAAATAAGAGGTGGTAGTATTGAGTCCGGATATGATAGTTTTTAATGTTGTTCTTGAAATGGGGTAAAAGTCTGACCATTGGACAACAGATTGGTGAGAGTTATTGATTGTATCAAAAGGCATTTGAGTATTTTTTGATTTATTTTGGTAGTGATTAGCTAGTGTTTGTACTGAGATGTCGGTGATTTCATTGCAAGAATTTTGAGCGTTATTGGTAAGGTTTCTGACAATAGAGAATAGTTCTCTAGGTCTGTTATATGATTTTGATAAAGTTGCAGCATAGTAGTTTTTCTTTGTACTATCGAGTGTTTCTTTATATTTTATGAGATGGTTATTGTAAATTTCCTTATGTATAGTCAACTTAGATTTTCGCCATTTAATTTCGTGTTTTCTTAGTTCTTTTTTCATTTGTTTTAATATGTTATTGAACCATGGTTTGTTGTTAGTTTTGGGGTGTATCCTTTGTTTATTTGTGTAATTGATTTTGGCTGCATTATTGATGGTATCATACCAGTTTTTGACAGCATCATCTAGATCGGAAGTGGATGGTAAGAGGTAGGGAATTGTTGAATCAAGGAATTCCGTTTCATTAAATTTTTTAAATTTTGATGTGGGGCCACTTAATGTATAGCTTTTGACATTAGCAGTATGGTATGTGAAGTTTGTTTTGATAATATAATGATCAGACCAGGGTGTCTCTGTGAGTGCTATGGAATTTAGATTCATTAGTTTGAAAAGTGAATCGGGAAGAAAGATAAGATCTAGGGTTCCTCCTTTTATGTGTGTTGCGGTATTTATTATTTGATGATAATCTATATCTGATAAGGCATCCATAAATTTGGAGTTTTGTGTTGATAGTGAAGGTAGGTTGAAATCACCTAGCATGATTATAGGGTTTTGTTCAGAAGATGAGCTAAGGAGATCAATAAATGAGTCCAGACAATCTGCGCTTTGGTCTGGAGGTCTATAAATTAAACAGATTTTCATGAGGCCAATTTTTATCAATAAAGTGTCTATGTTATTAGAGATATTTGATTGAATTGATTTGGCTTTTAGTATCTTTTTTGTCATCATTAAGACTCCTCCACCTTTTTTGTTGGATCTGTGTTTGTAAAACAGGTCGTAGTTTTCATTATCAAGTTGGTTTAGGTAGACTGTGTCTGTTTCAGAAAGCCAAGTCTCTGTGACACATAATATGTCTGGTTTAGAGTCTGTTATTAGATCATTAAATATAGGGAGTTTGTTTTTCATTGAACGTGCATTAATAAGTATGCATGATAGTGAGGATGTGTTTGAGCATGTTTCCTTGTAAATTTGGGATGAGTTTGTTTGTTTTATATGTATTAGTCTATGATAGTTTATTTTTGGATAAGAAACCTACCATGCACACAGATAATATCAACACCACTTATCAACCTGTAGATGAATGGTCAGAATTTTACCCCATTTCAAAAGCATCATTAAAAACAATTATCTCCAATCTAAATACCACAACCTCGTACTTAGATCCATGCCCAGTATCATGGATAAAAAACACACTACAAACTCTAATATCCTATATTCTCCCAATAGTAAACCTCTCACTCACCCAAGGATACCTTCCATCCCCGCTCAAACATGCACAAATACGTCCAATTTTAAAGAACTGCAAACTAGATAAAACATTGCCAACATCATATAGGCCCATCTCTAGCATACCATTCATGGCCAAAGTAATTGAAAAGGTAGTGCAACTACAGACACAGGAATTTATAGACTTATCTTACCCACTCGATGAACAACAATATGGTTTCCGACCTCGCCACGGAGTAGAAACGCTTCTAGCAGTATTAATAGACACACTCCTAAAAGGAATTGACAATCACAAACAGGCATTCATTCTCCTTTTCATCGACATATCAGCAGCTTTTGATAGCGTGCATCACTCAATATTGCTCAACAACCTAAGACAGTTAGGCATAAACTCCACCGTACATAAATGGTTCACCTCATATTTACATAACAGAACACAAAATGTAAGAACAGGTAATCAAACATCCAACACATACAAACAAGAAATAGGTTTACCACAAGGCTCAGCACTGTCAGCCCTACTTTTCAATATCTATATAAAACCGGTCTGCAATATCTTTAAAAAATTTGGAGTACAATATCACCTTTATGCGGATGATATCATGATGTACATACCTTTTACGATTCCGAACCTACCGATTCAACTTCTATCTGACTGCTACAATGAAATTACATACTGGCTAAAAACCCAAAACCTCCATATAAACCATGCGAAAACTGAGGTCTTAATCGTAACAAAAAAACAAACATTCACTCCGCCAACCCACATAACACTACAAAACCAAGAAATTAAAATAAAAAATGAAATAAGATATCTAGGTGTCATTTTAGATACACACCTTACTATGGAAACGCACATCAGAAATACCTTAAAGAAAATCTACTTCAAACTTAAAATCCTCAAACAATTACGCCCCCTTGTATTTATACAAGACTTTATCAATATAACACAGGCTACCATAACTCCACACTTCGATTTCGCCAACTTAATACTTATAGGCATTTCAAAACAAAACATCAAAAGGATCCAACTTGCGCAAAATGCTACAGCTAGAATTATACTAAAGATAAATTCACTCCAACACATTACTCCGATACTAGCATCCCTTCACTGGTTACCAATACAAAGCAGGATAACATACAAAACAATAATAACTGCATTCAAAGCCTTAAATGACATGGCTCCGAAGACATTATGTAATCTAATAAGCAAAGAACCATCTAAGCCCACACATAGAAAAGGTCAATCAAATAAACTTAAGATGCCAAAAGAATATATAAGAACTCACAAATTAACAAATAATAGAGCCTTTTCCCACATAGCCCCAACAGTCTGGAACTCTTTACCAGAGGACTTACGATCACTAACAGAGATAACAGAATTCAGAAAAAAATTGAAAACCTATCTATTCACTAAACACTATAATACTATAGAAAACCCTCCACTCAACTTAGATAAAGGCTAAACATGAACCTGCCTAAAATCAAGATTATACCCCCTACTACAATCAATACGTACAAACTCAAATGAATAATCATTCCTTTCCTATGCATTGATACCCCCACTTGTATATAGTTACAACTGTTTTAGAGACAGTACTCCTGTTTAAATTGTTACTCAATCTGTGTTAGTTGATTTATTGAATTAATCCGCACAGTTTATATATACACTTTGTTGATCAAGTTAAGATGTTCTATGTAAAAAGTTATAATTGTTCTATGTAAAACAAGCTCTGCATTGTTAATTGTTGTTAATTGTACACCGCAACTGATCGCTGGAAGATGCGGTATATAAATAAGTGTTAAATAAATAAATAAATATACCCCAAAGGGCCCACAACCACCCTTTATTGTAAGGGAATAAAGGGACAAGTGTCTCTCCAAGCCCCGGTGAAACAACCTTAATCCTGCTGGTATAAGACAGCCCTTCAGGGTTGGTGGGCCAGAGCCATACCTGTGACTGGGACAGTGGCAGACCAGCAGCAATGCTGGGGGTAGGTCTGGAAATCCTCAACTGCCTCACACCACAGTCAGACTGCACCTACAGTACCTTATAAGATGTTCCAACCATGCACAGACTAACTGCAGACAGTCCACTAACCCTTCTATAGTACATGATCAAAGAAGAACTATGTGAACCAAGTGGGTATCTCAGTGATTGGGACCCAACACCAGGAACACACAGGTATCACTGAAGACAGATAGTGTAGAGCGCTATGTGGGAACCTAGACATGCCATGGTCACTGCTCGGTCAGAGTAAGAGTGTCCTCCCAGAATGACATGCTGTGGTCACCCTGTCCATGCAGGCGGTGGTCGGGCACTACAGTGTCCCAGCCATTGCCCCACACCCTGTGAAGATGCATCCTGGTCAATCCGCCCTGTCCAGGCCATACCTTGCTCCTCATTATGCACATATTCAGGCTAACGCTGGTAACAGTGGGACATTGTGGGCCCAGTGAGGTGTGGGCAGCCACAGAACAATGGATAGACATACACACACACACACACACACACACACACTCCTATTGCAGCATTGTGAAAAGATAGGGGTTGTTGGCAACCCTGCCCGCCACACTGGTCCTGATCACAGTGCCGACACTGATAAACTGTGCAGGAGGTAGTAGTAGTGTCCTGGTGATAACTGCAGCTCCGTGCTGGGGCCAACAGCCTGACTCTCCATATAACTTTGGATTGTGGTGCCTGTGTGAGTGGGTGTTTGTACACCTGTTCGCCGCTGCTTTGGGCTTTGCACATGTTGCTGTTATATCTGCATTGTAGGGTAAAATATAGTTGATGTAGTCAATCACCGCACTCTTCTGTCTCGCTTGTCTGATTTTGGTATTCATGGCACTGTCCTCCAGTGGTTCCGTTCTTTTCTATCATGCCGTACTTTCTCAGTTCACTCCGGTACCTCAGCTTCTCCCCCCTCCTCCTCTATTTGCGGCGTCCCCCAGGGTTCCATTCTCGCTCCCCTACTTTTTAATGTTTTTCTTGCTCCTCTAGCTCTACTCATACAACAGTCTGCTCTCTCTTTTTACATATATGCCGACGACATTCTCCTGGTTCATCACACCTCCCCCTCCTCCCCAGATCTTGGCCCTTTCAACCTCTGTCTTTCCTCTATCGCCTCCTGGTTTAAGTCCAACATTTTGCACGCTAATCCTGCAAAATCCTCCGCCCTCTGGATTTCCCATGGTCTTCCACCCCCCCAAGCTGCTGCCTGTCATGGATTCTCATCCCGTCCCTTTGGTGCCGACCCTTCGTTACCTGGGTGTTACCCTAGACCCATCCCTCTCCTTCCATGAACACATCTCCTCTGTTATTCGGTCCTCTTTTTTCCATCTACGTCGTGTCAAAGCTGTTCGTTCCATTCTTCCTCCATCCTCCGTTGTTACTCTTGTTTTGTCTCTGGTTATCTCTCGTTTAGACTACTGTAATGTTATCTATACTGGCCTTTCTTCTTCTCAGCTCCGCCATCTTCAACTTGTTCAGAACGCCATTGCCCGTCTTGTTACCTTATCCCCTATTCATTCTCATGTGTCACCGTGTCTCCTCTTTGCACTGGCTTCCAATTAAGTTCCGGTTTATCTTTAAGCTGCTCATCCTCGCCCATAGGGCTCTCCACTCCAATACCCCACAGTATTTGGCCAACATTATCCATCTTCAGCCCTCCCCCCGTCTTCTTTGCTCCTCTCACGGTAATCACCTCTTCCTCCCCTCACCTGCACAGGCTCACCTGGAATCCACTCGTCACTCCGCCTTCTTTTTCTTAGGTCCCGCCCTCTGGAATTCTCTCCCCCTCCTACTCCGCACTGAATTGTCCTACACCGTTTCAAAGCCCTCCTCAAGACACACCTCTTCTGTCAGGTCTTTGATCTTCTCCTCCCCCCCTGCTGATGGTGCTTTATCCCATAGTCGTGCCCTCCTTTCCCCTTGATTTTCCCATGTTCCCTCCTCCTCTCCCCTTTTCCCTCCCTCCTGCCCTTCCATGGGCCTCCTCTGCTCTCTATCCTTTTTACTGTCTCTCTCTGTCCTATTGTTTTTGGCGTTCCTTTCCTTCTTCATTTCCAGCGGCTGTCATTTTTGTTATTGTACACCGCCCTGATGCTCCGGCCTGGGCGGTTAATCAAATGCTTCAATAAAGATAAAGATAAAGATAAAGGGACATGCTCTGCAGGATCCACAGCTGGGACTTGAACCTGTGACACTCTGTTTCTGGACACCCTGGCTGTGTGTACTCCACCACACTGTTGCCAGAGGTCCATAGTAGTCCCTGGAGCTACCTGTACTTTTCCTCAGCCAGACTTTTTATGATGCACTGCACACCACGTACTGGTACAGGGCATGGCCTAGGTCCACGGCAGGCAGGTGCCACTGCCCCCTCCAGCACGGGCACACCCCCCTGCCATGCTGACATGACCATATGCTGTCGGTGCTGGTAGTGCGCAGTCCCAGACCATCCACTGCGTGGATAGGCGGTGCCTAGGGAGCAGGGTCTGGGGTGGGGAGGCATACAAGGGCGTCCTCACATCCCTCCCATCACTGCCTACCAATATTATGTCCCTCCGCTTGGGGAAAGTTGGCTGGGGGGATGTCAGGTCAGTGCCCTGGCAACTGTTAGCTAGGGTGGATTGTTTGGCCTTTGTCAGCTGCTGTGTTGCTGATTTCCGGTTTCTATGTTCCTATGTGCCACCTAGGTGACTGCCTAGTCCACCCTGTGCCCCAATTTTATAACTCTCCCCATGTGTCAGCACCCTTCCAGTCCCAGTGCCTCCTCCCTGCCAGCCTCCTCCCCATTACCCAGTCACCTACTAGTCCCATCCCCAAGTGTCAGCTCCCCCCAGCTGCCCCCACTACATGTCCCGCCTGCAGCCCTCTATGCCCCACTTGCACCATCGCCATAGTGGCCTTTCATACTTGGGCAATATGCTGTTGCTGCAAATGGAGCACTACTATCACTTTTCTTGGGCTCCCTGCCTATGTTGTACATTGCTGATGCTAAAATGGTTTCACCCTCCTGCGAAAAATGACAGGTTTTCAGTCCCGGTAATGTTCGGCCCTGCATTTCCCCGCGTTAGTGTCAAAGGAGCCTCTCCCTGCCCACTCCCCACCCAATGACCCCTTCTTTCCGCCTTCTCTCCATCCTCTGCGGGACTTAAGATATGCCATACTGGGTCAAACCAAGGTCCATCAAGCCCAGTATTCTGTTTCCAACAGTGGCCAATCTAGGTCATATGTACCTAGCAGTTTCCCCAAGGGACACAGGCTCAACAATGTTTGTATTGGTTCAAGCATTGATTTCCTGGGTCCCCTTTAATAATGGTTTATGGACCTTTCCTCCAGGAACTCGTCCAAACCTTTTTTAAACCTGGTTACACTAACAGCCTTTACTACATCCTCTGGTAACAAATTCCAGAGTTTGATTACACGTTGAGTGAAAAAATATTTTCTTTTATTAGTCTTAAATAGTTTACCCTGTAGCTTCATTGCATGTCCCCTAGTCTTTCTATATTCTGATAAGGTAAACAATCGATCTACGTTTACCCGTTCCACTCCATTCATTAATTTATAGACTTCTATCATATCTCCCCTCAGCCGTCTCTTTTCCAGGTTAAAGAGCCCTAATCCTTTTAGCCTTTCTTCATAGGAGTATCCTTCCATCCTCTTTACCATTTTGGTGGCTCCTCTCTGAACCGCGGCTGGTTACCATGGCTGGTTACGTTAACGTGCGTTAGGTAATGTTAACATGCGTTAACGTTACCTAACGAATGTTAACGTAGCCGCTGCTACGTTAACGCGGTTTAATAAACATATCCCAATATCTGAAAAAAAAAGAAAATCTGATTCTGGTCATCTCACTAATAAATATTCTCCATACCAGGCAATAATATAAAACGTTACAAAAGTCACCAAAGATCTACAAGGCCAAATCTATCATACCATTACCAGCATAAATATCTAAGGGGCTTGTTTACAAAGCCGCGGTAGCAGCTTCCGCCCGATATCGGAGCCGCAGTCCCATTTGAATTCAAT
The DNA here is from genome assembly GCA_033557465.1 of Ichthyophis bannanicus. NCBI lineage: Eukaryota > Metazoa > Chordata > Amphibia > Gymnophiona > Ichthyophiidae > Ichthyophis > Ichthyophis bannanicus. The sequence continues at coordinate 55,001,878 of CM066032.1, forward strand.
GGGGCCGTGGCTCAGATATCGGGCGGAAGCCGCTACTGCGGCTTTGTAAACAAGCCCCTAAAACTCATACAAGGTGCCTACCCAGAAAAAAGCAGTACTATAAATACTGCAGCAGGCCCTAGAACAGCGATGGCGAACCTATGGCACGCGAAGGCCTTGCAGCTGGAACGCGGGAAGGTCCGCATTTAAAAAAATTTAAAAAAAGCTGTCTTCTGCCGCTTCCGGGGCCGCCGCGGCAGAATCGAGTGTGCCGCGGGGCCCCCCTGTGCCTGGCAGAGCCTGCCCTCCAGATCCTGCCTTCCCCGGTATCAGTCCCTGTTTCCAGCTTGTCACACGCGCCGGCTTTCAGAGCGCGAGGGGAGAGTTTCTCCCTCGCTGCTCTGTTAAGCCCGCAGGGGCTGATGGGAAGTTCCCATCAGCCCCCGCGGGCTTAAAAGAGCCGCGAAAGGGAAACTAGTTCCCTTCGCGCTCTGAAATCCGGCGCGTGTGACAAGCTGGAAACAGGGACTGATACCGGGGAAGGCAGGATCTGGAGGGCAGGCTCTGCCAGGCACAGGGGGGGGGGCCCCACGGCACACTCGATTCTGCCGCGGCGGCCCCGGAAGCGGCAGAAGACAGCTTTTTTTTATTTTAAATTTTGGCTGGGCTGGGCTGGGGGGGTTAGGAGTGGTGATGGGCGCTGCGGGGGGATTAGGAGTGGTGATGGGCACTGGGGGGGGTTAGGAGTGGTGATGGGCACTGGGGGGGGGTAGGAGTGGTGATGGGTGCTGGGGGGGTTTAGGAGTGGTGATGGGCTATGGGGGGGGGCTTAAACTAAAAATTGGGTGATGGATTAGGACTGGAAATGGGCTGGTGGGATTAGGACTGGAAGTGGGTTGATGGGGGTTAGGACTGATAATGGGCTATGGGGGGCTTAAACTAAAAATTGGGTGATGGGGGATTAGGACTGGAAATGGGCTGGTGGGATTAGGACTGGGAGTGGACTGATGGGGAGGTTAGGACTGGTAATGGGCTATGAGGGGGCTTAAACTGAAAATGGGGTGATGGGGATTAGGACTGGAAATGGGCTGGTGGGATTAGGACTGGGAGTGGGCTATGGGGGGCTAGGACTGGTAATGGGTTGGGGGGGTTGCTAGGACTGGAAATGGGCTGAGTGGAAGGGGGCTTGAATTTCAAATAGCTGATGGGGGACGGGGCTTGGAATGGAAATGGGCTGAGGGGAAGTGGGGGGCTTGAACTGCAAATAGCTGATGGGGACGGGGCTTGGAATGGAAATGGGCTGAGGGGAAGTGGGGGGCTTGAACTGCAAATAGCTGATGGGGAGGGGGACTTGGAATGGAATTGGGCTGAGTGGAAGGGGGCTAGTACTGCAAATAGCTGATGGGAAGGGGGGCTTGGTATGGGCTCTTAGGGGAGGGAGCTAGGACAGGAAATGGGCTGATGGAGGGGCTAGGATAGGACTGGGAATTGGGTGTTGGGGGAGCTAAGTTTGGAAATGGGCTGTGGTGGGGGCTTGGATTGAAATGAACTCATGGAGGGGCTAGAACTGGAAGTAGGCTCATGGGGGGCTTGGATTAGAAATGGGCTGAGTGATGGTGGGGCTAGGAAAGGACTAGAAATGGGCTGATGGGAGGCTGGTATTGGAAATGAGCTGATGAAGGGACTCGGATAGGATTGGAAATGGACTGATGGGGGGCCAGGACTGGAAATGGGCTGATGTGGGGACTAGAAGGGAGCGGATACTGGGTGGGGCTGGAATTAAAAGGGAGCTGATGTTGGGGGAGATTAGAAGGGGATGGGGCTGGGAGAGTGAAATGGAGAGGGGAAAAATATTTTGTGTGGGAGGGAAGAAAAATGTACAGTTGGCTGGGTATTGGGAGACTAAAAAAGGAGAAAGATTATTATGTTAAAGCAGATGAAGAGAGAGAATGGAAAAAAACTAGAAGAGAAGAAAGGAGAAATGGACAGCAGACGATGGAGAGATAGCAGAAGACACAAATAAACCAGAAGAAAGTGGCTGGAACAATTGCAACTGAAAAAAATGCACAAAAGGTACAAAGATATCTCTTTATTTTGAATTTATTAACTGGAATATGTCAGCTCTGGGAAATGTGCATCATTAGTGTCTGTGCTTTGTTTAGTACAAGAGGAAATTAATTTATAGTTTTATTTCTACAGTGTTGTTGTACATTCCAAGTTTGGCTTTTGGGGTTCCCAGTTTAATTATTGCCTTCCTGTTTCTAAATTGAATCAAATCATTAAAACATTATAAATTGCCAATAAATTGAAATGAAAACCAAAGGATTGTGAATCAAATTGATTCTCTGACAATACAAAGATTCCAAACTTTACAAATGATGTTACATAGTTCAGGCAACTTTATAAAGAGTTTTTAGATACTAAAATCTTGTTGTTAAGGTTTAATTGACGTGCTGGCACTTTGAGGAAATTCTTTGGTTTTGTGCAGCAGTTTGGGCACTCGGGCTCAAAAAGGTTAGCCATCACTGCCCTAGAACATCTAACATTTATTTGAAAAGCTGTGGTCTTGGGCAAGCCACTTAACCCTCCATTGCCCATGTTCCCTGTAAAATAGTTATCTCCAAGTTATAATGCCCTGTTCAATGTAATTTCAGTTTGTTCAATGTAAACCGCCTTGATATGGAGGAGTGGCTTTGATATGGAGGAGTGGCCTAGTGGTTGGGGCAAGGTACTTCAGGCCAGAAGGTCGGGGGTTCAAATCCCACTAGAGGACAGCAACCTTGGGCCGGAAGGACTGGGGTTTCTAGTCCCACAGGTGCTCCTTGTGGTCTTGGGCAAGCCACTTAACCCTCCATAGCCCATGTTCCCTGTAAAATAGTTCTCTGTGTGCTGTGCTTTCCTGTCTAATCAATGTGTTTCTACCTCAAAAATTTCCTGTCATGATTTGACAATTTCCAATCTGTAATCAAACCGCTGCTGATCGCTGGAAGTAGCGGTATACAAATGTATACTAAATAAAATAAATATCATGAAAGGCGGTATAAAAGAAATGTCACATGAAATAAATAAAAAAGGCAAATTGCTACAGTACAGATCCTTGCATACAAATTTCATGTTAACAGAACACATAGCCTTGGTCATACACTCAGAACACAGACTCTCACCAAGTACAGAATAAGTGATCACAAACTAAAGTAAAAATAAAATATTTAGACAAAAATTAAACCAAAACGCCAAGAAGCCAGACTATGCATGCAGTGCAACATCAGATAGAGATGCAGTTCCCCATACTATGTAAACTATAAAGATAGCGCAAAATCCAATCATTAAATTGAAAATAAAATTATTTTTTCTACCTTTGTTGTCCGACCATTTTATTCTCTGGTCTTGCTGGTCCTGATCTGAGGCTTCTGCTTTCCTGTCTTCTCTCAGCACTCTATCTGCCATTTCTTCTCTCTTCTTTTGGTTTCTTCACTTCCTTCCATCAGCCTATTTCCAGTCCCAGTAACTCTCCCCATGTGTCAGCTCCCTTCCAGTCCCAGTGCCTCCTCCCTGCCAGCCTCCTCCCCATTACCCAGCCACCTACTAGTCCCATCCCCAAGTGTCAGCTCCCTCCAGTCCCCCTTCAATACCATCCCCAGGTGTCAGCTCCCTTCCATCCCCATCTTTTCCCCCATGTCAATTCCCTTCCAGCTCCCACCTTCCTCCCATGTCAGTTCCCTTCCATCCATCTCTTTCCTCTCTCTCAGTTCACTTCCCACCCTCTCTTTTCCCCTCTGTCAGTTCTATTCTGCTCCCTCTCCTTCCCCCCATGTTAGTTACCTTCCAGCCCCATCTTCCCCCCATGTCAGTTCACTTCCAAACATCTCCTTCCCCTCTCTGTTCCCTTCCAGCCCTCTCTTTCCCCCTCTGTCAGCTCTGTTCCGCTCCCTCTCCTTACCTCGTCAGCTCCCTTTCAGCCCTCTCTTTCCCCCCTGTCAGTTCCCTTCCAGCCATCTCTTTGTCTTTCTGTCAGCACCATTCCAGCCCTATCTTTGCCCTTCAGGCAGCTCCCTTCCAGCCTTCTCTTTGCCCCTCTTTCAACTCTCTTCCAGCCCTCTCTTTGCCCCTCTGTCAGCTCTCTTCCAGGCCTCTATTCCCCTATGTCAGCCCCGTTCCACTCTGCCTCCTTCCCCTCCATGTAGCTCGTTCCACTCCCTCTCCGTCCCCCATCCCCATGTAGCTGCATTCCGCTCCCTCTCCTGCCACCTGTGTCAGCTCTGTTCCCTCTACTTCCTCCCCATTAGCTCACTATGCTCTCTGTCCTCCCCCTCATGTAGCTCACTCCGCTCCCTCTCCTTCCCCCATGTTGCACGTTCCATTCCCTCTCCTGCTGCCCATGTCTCCATTCTGCTCTTCCCCCTTCCTCTGCGGCCGCGATAGCGGTAATTTAAATTGAAAGGAAACTGATGCGGAGCCTCCCAGCCCTATGGAACCCCTGCAGTCCTGCCCCCAAAAGGAAGCAATGCTAGAGCAGGACACAGCAGCAGGGGTTCCATAGGGCCAGGAGGCTCCGCACCAGTTTCCTTTCATTTTTCTTCTTCGTTCCTACCATACTTCAATTGTAGTGTCTCCTTGCTGAAATTTGGTATAGATGTTATACAACAGGGTCACCATGTGAAGGTACTCAGCAAGGCTTGAGAAGTGAACTTTATTCTCTCCCCTTAAGAGGCATACATCAGCAAAACTGTTGCACACCACTGTTTAACTCAGGGTAGTTTCTCCAAATGGGTTAGTTTTGCACATATTATGGCAGTCGTGAACCTCACTTCTAAGCCAGGTTATGTGAAATATGATCTTAATCTCTCAAATTTACTGCTAATGTTCGGCGTAATACTTGCATTATGCCAAAGAGATCCTCCTGCTGGAGTTCATAAGATGTAACATGTGTGGGTAATTTGTCAAGATATGCTTGGAAATTCTTCTTTATCAGGCCTAGGGCTCCCAGTACAATGGGAAACATTTCTGTATCTTTCTGCCACATTTTGTTGGTCTTTGATTGCATTTCTTGATACTTCAAGATTTTCTCCCTCTCCACGCAATTCACAGAATAATCACTCGGTACTGATGCTTCTATTATCAATGCCATTCTGGTGTTTACTAAACTGCGATAATGTAGCTGAGGGTGGAGAGAGGGCGGAGAGAAGGGTTCAAAGGGCGGGAGTGGGCGGGGAGAGGCTCCCGAGACACCAATGTGGGGAACTGAAGGGCTGGAAACTACCACAAGTGAAAACCTGGCGTTAGATGCACATTTGCAGGAGAGAGAAACCATTTCATTGTCAGCAATGTACAGTTTAGGCAGGGAGCCCGAGAAAGGAGATAGTAGTGCTCCATCTGCAGCAACAGTATAGTGGCCAAGTATGAAAGGCCACTATGGTGATGGTGCAAATGGGGCATAGGGGGGCTGCAGGCGGGACATGCAGTGGGGGCATCTGGGGCACAGGGTGAACTAGGCCGTCGCCCAGGTGGCACATAGGAACATAGAAACTTGAAATCAGCAGGACAGCAGCTGACCAGAGCCAAATATGCCCAGTAGTCCGTGTTCCACAGTGTCTCATCCAGGGGACATTACCCAGCAAGTACCCCAAAAGTCACACAGGTACCACTATGCCTGTAATAGGGCAAGCAGGGCACAACTGGGGACCACACTAACAAGGGTCCATAGACAACACCCAGAATGGGTCCCATACAGTTTGTAGACCCAGCTAATTGAACACACTTTACGGCAGCCCCTAGTAAGGCATTGCAGGGTGTGCCCACACATTGTCGGAAACATATATACACCCAGTAGGCCAAACTGGGTACACCGTACCTGAGGTGCATGCCCTAGCCTGTCCACAGTCGGTAGTAACACACTTCACCTACATCTACCTGGTCCACCCTAGCCAGTAGTTGCTAGAGCATCAACCTGAAATCCCCCCCAGCCATCACTCCCCCATGTGGAAGGGACATAACATTGGTAGGCAGTGATGGGGGGGATGTGTGGATGTCCATGTATGCCTCGCCGCCCCAGACTATGCACCATAGGCACCCGCCTACCTACACAGTGGATGGGCTGGGACCGAGCACAACCAGCACCGACATCATATGGTCATGTCGGCATGGCAGGGGGTGTGTGTTTGTGCTGGAGGGATCAGTGCCACCTGTCTGCAGTGTACCTAGGCCATGCCCTGTACCAGTACGTGGTGTACAGTGGAACAGAAAAGGTCTGCTTAAGGAAAGTAAGGGTAGCCCCAGGGACCACTACACTACCATGACATGCTGTGAGGTCACACTCACCCTGACCAAGCAGTGACCATGGCATGTCTATGCTCCCACATAGTGCTCAACACTATTTGTTTCCAGTTATACCTGTGTGTTCCCATTTTTGGGGCACAATCACTGAGATATCTGCTTGCTGTCTGTGTTGTACATCACATCTCTGGCTGCATAGGATTCCCCTGTGAGCATGCACTATAGACTGGCTAATGGACTGTCTGCAGTTAGTCTATACATGGTTGGAACACCTTGTAGGGTGCTGTGAGTGTAGTCTGACTGTGCTGTCTGCTGGTGAATGGCAGACCGTGGTGGGGGGCAGTTGAGGGTTCCCTGCCTTATCCCTCCCAGCATTACTGCTGGTCTGCCATGGTCACAGGTATGGCTCTGGCCCACCAGCCCTGGAGGGCTGTCTTCTGCCAGCAGGACTGTGGTTGCTTGTCCTACAGCCAGGGCTCAGACATCTGTCCCTCCACTCCCTCACCTACAAAATGGGTGATTGTGGGTCCTTTGGGGTATATAGTGTATACCACTTTGACCTGTAGAGGCAGCGCTACATCCACCTCATGCAAGTCTAGACACTCCTCTGCCCTGATAACAGGTGCCCATGGCAGCCAGACCTTAACACCGGGTATGCACTAATCTGGGTGGTGTCTGGCCCCACCAGGCCACATGTGACTGCAGGACACAGAAGTACTTTTGGTTGCACTGCTAGAAACACCGGTCACACACTGGCAGGGCTGGGGATGTGCAGCACTGGGTACATACTAATCTGGGTGGTGTTTGGTCCCAGAGGGCCACATGTGAAGACAGAATACAGATGGACACCAAATTACCTTTGGATGTACTGCAAGGAACACCTGTCACACACTGGTAGTGATGGGGATGTACAGCAGGACCTATCTCTAGCATCACATGTATTGTGGACCTAGTGCTGGGCACCCATCCTAACCCTCAGGGTGAACACAGAACCTGCACAATGGCATGGTCTGTAGCTACTCTGTGCCAGTATCACGCACTGTCAGTCCATCTTACCAAGCTGTGGTACCGGAGAGGTGCAGACCCCATTTGGTGATCAGCTGTAGACAGCTGTTCTGCATGTGCATAGTATCATGGGTGCTGGTGGGGTTACCCTATCCTGGCACACAGAGCAGACGGTTTCTACGGTGACCTGCAGTCCTTCTGTACCCAGCCATTGCTATGCAACAAGCCACAGAGGTATAGCCTACTGGTTAGTACAAAGACGTTCTAAACAGTGGTTATGGGTTTGATTCCACATTGTTCCTTCTTTTCATGCCTGTCCAACTCAGATATTTTGGATGCCTGCAACAGTCATATCTTTGCAGATCCATGCTGCCAGCCCATATTTCCCTCACCACTGTTGCCAAAAATCCTTCAGTCCATCTTTCTGCATCTGTCAGCTGTGTAGAGTCCTGTCTTCCTGTGCAGGCTGCCACCCCATGCCCTGTGCTGGTACCCTTTCCTGCATTGCGCCTCTTCGTGCTTGCCTCACCAGTGCCTGATATGCATGGCACCACCACTCCTCTGTCCACCCATCATTGTACCTATCATGCCACCTCTGCCTCCACTGGGGGACACGTATTCCCATCATCTGCCACCCACTGTCTTTCCAGTACTTTACATTGTAAACACCCTGTGCTGTAGTACAGTTGCCCCCAACATGTTTGTCAACAGTACTGGCAGCCACATGGGATGCCCGCAGATATGGCAGGTCCAGCAGCTCCAAGCTCTCCCTCCTTCCATCACCTGTTCATTGCCTTTCTTCGGTGCTCTATCCAGTGTTAGGTTTACATCGTTTTTTATGACTCACAGGTCATGCATGTCATCCTGAAGCACCTTGCAGCCCTTAGGGCACAATAACCTAGGGCACGTAACATTGTTAGGGCACCTTAACCTATGGTTCCATAACCCAGGGTGCCTTCTAAGGTGCCTTGTCCAGGGGTGCCTAATATGGCACCTAGCCTATGGAGCCCTATATGGCACCTTATAAGGCACATTACAAGGCACCTTATAAGGTGCCTTGTAAGGTGCCTTATAATGTGCCTTGTAAGGCACCTTGTAACGCGCATTACCTGACACGGCTTGCTACTACAAAAAGCAGAGAGGTTCCAAAAAAAGAGTAAAGTAGCCCAAATGCCCTCGAGTATGGAGCAGACAGAGCTTAAAGATCCCAAATTACCCATGTCTACCAATAGCCAAATTAATATGAATAAAATACAGTCTCTAAAATGCTTGTATGCAAATGCTGGAAGTCTAAAAAACAAGATGGGAGAGTTAGAATATATAGCACTAAACGAGAGGTTAGATATGATTGGAATATCAGAGACATGGTGGAAGGAGGACAACCAGTGGGACACTGTGATACCTGGGTACAAATTATATCGTAATGATAGAGCTGATCAAATTGCTGGAGGGGTTGCGCTCTGTTAGAGAGGGCATTGAGTCAGAAAGGATTAAAGTTTTGCAAGAAACAAAATTTGCTGTAGAATCTCTATGGATTGAAATTCCATGTAAAAAGGGGAAGGCGATGGCAGTGGGGGTGTACTATCGTCCGCCTGGCCAGAATGAACAAATGGATGATGAAATGCTCAAAGAAATCAAGGAAGCTAGCAAAAGTTACAGTTCAGTAATAATAATGGGTGATTTCAATTACCCCGGCATCGACTGGGTCAGTGTCACAGCAGGACATGCTAGGGAGATAAAGTTCCTAGATGAAATAAATGACTGCTTCTTGGAGCAGCTGGTTCATGAACCGACCAGAGGGGAAGCCATATTAGACCTAGTCCTTAGTGGAACACCAGATCTAGTGCAAGAGATAAAGGTGTTGGGGCCACTTGGCAATAGTGATCATAGCATGATCGCCTTTGATTTAATTAGTGGAGGAGGGATAGTAAGGAAATCCACAGTACTACCCTTTAACTTTCGAAAGGGAGACTATGATAAAATGAGGAAAACAGTTAAGAAAAAACTAAAAGGAGCAGTTGCAAAGGATAAAAACTAAAAGGAGCAGTTGCAAAGGATCAAGCTTGGATGTTGTTGAAAAATACTATCTTAGAAGCCCAGACCAGCTGTATTCCACGCTTTAAGAAAAGTGGAAGGAAGTCCAAAAAACTGCCAGCATGGTTTAAAGGTGAGGTCAGAGAGGCTGTTGTTGCCAAAAAAGCAACTTTCAGGAAATGGAAAAAAGAGCCAAATGACGAAACCTGGAAACAGCACAAGCACTGGCAAGTCAAGTGCAAGGCATTGATAAGGAAGGCAAAGAGAGAATTTGAGAAGAAGCTTGCTGCGGAAGCAAAAACGTGAAATAAAGACCTTTTCAAGTACATTCGTAGCAAAAAACCTGTGAGAGAGTCAGTTGGTCCATTAGATGATAAAGGGGTTAAAGGAGCACTAAGAGGCGACAAGGCGATAGCGGAGAGACTGAATGAATTCTTTGCTTCAGTCTTTACTGAGGAAGATGTAGGGATGTTACCCATGACTGAAGTGGTATTTAAAGGTGCGGAAGAATTGAAGGAAATATCGATACATCGGGAAGATGTCTTACAACTATTAGATAAACTGAAGAGTAGCAAATCACCTGGGCCGGATGGTATACATCCGAGGGTGTTGAAAGAACTGAAATATGAGATTGCAGACCTGCTATTAGTAATCTGTGAACTATCATTAAAATCATCTCTAATACCTGAAGATTGGAGGATCGCCAATGTAACACCAATTTTTAAAAAGGGTTCCAGGGGTGATCCGGGAAACTACAGACCGGTGAGCCTGATGTCAGTACTGGGAAAAATGGTAGAAACCATCATAAAGAATAAAATTACTCAGCATGTAGATAGTCACGACCTAATGGGAGACAGCCAACATGGCTTTAGACAAGGAAGATCTTGTCTTACTAAACTGTTATGTTTTTTTGAAGGAGTGAATAAACAGGTGTACAAAGGTGAGTTGGTTGATATTATGTATCTGGACTTTCAGAAAGCCTTTGACAAGGTCCCTCATCAGAGACTTTTGGCAAAGCTAAAGAGTCATGGGATAGGAGGCAGTGTACTATTGTGGATCAGGAACTGGTTAAAAGATAGAAAGCAGAGGGTAGGGCTAAATGGCCAATTTTCCCAATGGAGAAAGGTGAATAGTGTTGTACCCCAGGGATCTGTGCTGGGTCCGCTGCTTTTTGACATATTCATAAATGACCTGGAAAGTGGAATAACGAGTGAGGTTATCAAATTTTCAGATGACACAAAACTATTTAAAGTTGTTAAAACCCAAGAGGATTGTGAAAAATTGCAAGAGGATCTTGATAAATTGGAAGACTGGGCATCAAAATGGCAGATGAAATTTAATGTGGACAAGTGCAAGGTTATGCACCTAGGGAAGAACAACCCAAACTATGGTTACACGATGCAAGGTTCCACATTAGGAACCACCACCCAGGAAAAAGATTTAGGCGTCATTGTGGATACCATGTTAAAACCCTCGGCCCAGTGTGCAGCGGCAGCCAAGAGAGCAAATAGAATGCTAGGTATGATACCAAGGCTTATGGAAAATGGCCTGATTGTTGTCACTCTTGATCAGGGACCCTGCACTCTGAAGCGGAGGATTTTCTCGACTTAACTCTGAGTGTCATATTGTATGGCGGGCACTTTAGAGGTGCTGCAGTTTGTGGTGATTTCCCTTAGTAATCTGGGGGGATGGGTTCCGTCTCACTTCGGCTCTTTGGGTTATTAGGCATAGTCGCAGGCGGGGCCTGCCTCTTCCGGGTCTCCTGAGCCAGCCCTGCCGGCTTGAGCTCACCGATAATTCATAAGGGTTTAGCTTCTCCTCCAGGGTTTTTATTCATATCTCAGTATAACATAACAAGTGTATTAGATGGCGGCCGTTGCTGTTTGAAGTTGTATGTAATCTTGCTATCTATTGTGTTCGAATTTTTTCAGACGTGCATGGAGACGTTCGCTCAGACCTCAGGGGGTCATCTAAATGGTAGGCTTCAATGACTCCTCGCATAGTTTTATCCTTAAATGTCCAAGGGATAAATAATCCGGTAAAGAGAAGAAAGATCATTGACTATGCGTCCCGAGAACATGCGGATATATTGTTACTACAGGAAACGCATCTGAATCAGAAGGAGTCCTTGAGGCTTGGTCTGAGGCCCTTTGAGGTCATAGCATACTCTCCGGCCCTTAAAAAATGTAATGGGGTTGCTATACTTGTCAGAAAGTCTCTTAGGGCTAGTGTGGTGTACCATCGTTCTGACACAGAAGGACGATGGTCTAAGGTTCTCTTGAAACTGGGGGGGCTTGAAGTTGTCATCATGTGTTTGTATGCTCCCACCTCAGATAACCTTGACTTCTTTGTCACTGTGGCGAAAGAATTGCATTTAGATAACGGGAAGCCGGTTATCTTAGGGGGGGATTTTAATCAAACACTAGACCCTCTGATTGACCGGCAGCCACCTCGGACCTCTAAACCGTCTAAGGGGCAACTCTTTCTTGCTTCTCTGACCCAAGAGCTGGCTCTAGTTGATATATGGAGATTGCAGCATCCCCAAGAGCTGGAATTTACCTTTTACTCAGCTCCACATGCCTCTCAGTTTCGCATAGATTTCCTTTTGGTCTCTAAGACATTAATCCCGAGTATGGGCCCCTCCCGCATTCACTCAATTCATATCTCTGATCATGCAGCTGTCTCGGTGGTGCTACAAGATGATCTCCCGCATGTCAAGTCCGCTGACTGGGTGTTTGATAGATCCCTTTTAGATATCCCTGAATTTCACACAGAGATAAAAGTGGCTATCTCTGATTACTTTCAATTTAATTCCTCGCAAGCCACCTCAGGGTGGGCATGGTGGGAGGGCTTCAAGGCCACAATTAGGGCGGTCATCACCAGTTTTCATATACGTTTGAGAAAGCAGCGGAAGCAACAGCTGCTTGATCTTGAGCAACAGATCAAAGTCGGGGAGCGGGTTCTGACGCGGCAGTCTGACCCGTGTATCTTGCTCAGACTCCAGCGTTTAAGATTCCAGTACAATGCTATATTGGCCACTGAGGCCTCGCAGAGCATTAGGAAGCAACAAGGAAACTACTACCGGGAGGGTAATAGAGCCAGCAAGATGCTGGCTACTGCACTCAAGGGTAAGCGGGAGGCCAAAAGGGTTAACGCGCTATCGAGACCGCCGGAGACTTGTATGTTAGTTAAAGATTCTGAGATAGCTGCAGCTTTTCGAGACTATTATACCCAGTTGTATTGCTCTGAGCAAGAGTTTTCGCAAGTTGGATTTGACCAATTAGTAGCTGGTATTCAGAGACCTGGCCTGTCGGGGGAGAATAGAGAGGAGTTGGACAAGCCTTTCTCCGAGGATGAGGTCCGGCGTGCAATTGCCTCCATGGCCTCAGGCAAGGCCGCAGGACCCGATGGGTTGCCTGCTGAATTTTTTAAATGCTTTGCCACAGACCTCATTCCTCATCTTGTGCAATATTACCGGATGTTGACCACAACTGGGCAGCAAACCGGTGCTTTCACTTCGGCTAACCTTGTGGTATTTGAGAAGCCGGGTAGGGATCCTTTGTTGGTAACCAATTACCGCCCTATTTCACTCCTAAATGCCGATTATAAGATCTTCGCTACAGTTTTATCAGCCAGGCTTGCCGGGATTATTCCGATCTTAATCCATCCAGATCAATGTGGTTTCACGGAGGGTCGGTCGACTGCTGATAATGCGCGAACTTTGTCATATACTGGCGGGGGCAGAAGGGATGGCGGAGCCCTTAGTGGGTCTTTCTTTAGATGCTGAAAAAGCCTTTGATCGTCTGGAGTGGCCGTTTCTTTTTGCGACCCTCCGCTGGTTTGGCTTCGGGTCCACCTTTCTTCGTGCTCTGGAAGTTATGTACACCCACCCCACCGCGCGAGTCTGTGTTAACGGAATAACCTCCATGCCTTTTGATTTGAAGCGAGGCACCAGACAGGGTTGCCCACTGTCTCCTATGTTATTTAATTTGGCGATGGAAGTACTAGCTTTGATTATTCGGCAGACCCCGGATATAAGTGGCGCGCGGATCGCAGGGCTGGAAATCAAACTATCGGCATATGCGGATGACCTCCTCCTTTTTACCTCACCTGATTCTATCCCTAAGATACTAGAGCAAATAGAGCGCTATTCGCGCTATTCTGGATATAAAATTAACTGGTCGAAATCTGTGGTGCTCCCATTGAATAGGTGGGCGCACAAGGAGAATCTCAGCAAATACCCTTTCCTCTGGGAATCAGGTGTCGTTAAATACTTAGGGGTCTACTATCGCTACCCGCTTGATGAAGCGCTTAAGTGGAATGTCGAAGTGATCCTTAATTTAACCCGAGAGTTAACTATAAAATGGTCCCCCTTAGTATTATCTTGGTGGGGGAGGCTTGAGACTATTAAAATGATGATTGTCCCTAAGGTTAATTATATCTTGGAGATGCTCCCTTGCTCGCTACCCGCCCATTTGTATCAGCAAATTGAACATTTGTTATCTCAGTTTTTATGGAAGAACAAAACGCCGCGAATCGCGAAAGAGAAACTAAAACTTAGTCGAGAGCAGGGTGGTGTGAATTTCCCTGATTTCCAATCCTATCATCAGGCTTTCCTCCTTAAGCAAGGGTCTCGGTGGTTAGAGAATCCCTCTATTGGGAGGCCTGTTTGGGTCGATTTAGAGGAGCGGTTGCTGGCGCCCGTACCACTTGAGTTAGCTCCTGGGATGCAGTTCACACACACAACCTCGCTCCCTCCCGTCATTTTAGATACACTTACTGCCTTTCAGACTTTTATAAAGGTTTGTGGGCCTGAAACTTGCTCTCGAACTCAGCTACTGATCTGGAACAATCCGCTTTTTCAAATCCAGAAGAAGCCTTTTGCTTGGAAGCCATGGTATACGCGTGGGATCTGGAAAGTGAGTCAGTTACTGGTTGCTAATAAATGGAAAGATTTCAGGGAGCTTCAACAGGAATTTGGCCTCCCGTTTACACTTGCTTTTCAGTGGGTCCAACTCCGGCACTGCTTAGTCGGTGCGGGTATTGACCCCAAGCTGGGCTCTGGAACAGCTGGGGTCATTGACATACTTCGCGAAGTAACACAAGCGGCTGGCATAGCATCACGAATTTACAAAAGGTTAACCTTGACCCCGACTTCCTTGTCACAGAAGGTACAGAAGAGGTGGGAGCGAGAGACAGGGAAGCGGCTCTCTGAGCTTCAGTGGAGAAGATTTTGGTGTAAGCAAGTTAGAGTCTCGCGGTCAGCTTCCATCACTCAAACCCTCTTCTTTTTTGCACATAATTGTTTCTATACACCCATCAAATTAGCACGGTGGGATAATAGTCTCAGCCCTCTCTGTTGGACATGTGGAGCTGAGGTTGGTACCCTGATGCACATAGTATACGAATGCCCGGGGGTGCGGGTCTTTTGGAAGTCTGTGTGGAAACAAGTTCAACTTATTTTGAAGTTTAGAGAGCCTCTCTCATGGCAGATCATAGGCTTCCGGTCCGCAGCTGGCATACCTTCGCTACCCAAAGAAGGTACCTTTTTACTAGACTTTATGCTAGGGGTAGCAATATATTTAATCATTAGCAATTGGAAATCTACCGCACGCCTCAGTGTCCACGAATGGTGGAATCGAGTCTGCTTATATAGCCAATTTGAGCAGTTCTCTTGTAAAATTCAGTTGCAACCAGGGAAACTTTACCTTAAATGGCAATTGCTGAATGATTTCGTTAAGGCCGCCAAACTAGGTTAAAGCCTAAGAAGCTATAGGCTTTATCCGGTCATAAAGTCCGGAAGATTCTTAGATGTTTCGAACCCTGGAGAAGAGAGCTAGGGTGGGTGGGTAGAGGGTTTCTTTAGTTTTGTATTTGTTTAGGAGGTTAGTTGGTTTTGTTCAGTCACTGTTGTGAACTGTTTTCTTTATGTTGTACTGTTTGAAAAATGAAAATAAAGATTTAAAAAAAAAAGAATGCTAGGTATGATAAGGAAAGGAATGGAAAATAAAACAAAAGATATTATAATGCCTCTATATCGTTCCATGGTGAGATCGCACCTTGAATATTGTGTGCAATTCTGGTCGCCGTATCTTAAAAAGGATATAGCGATTTTAGAAAAGGTTCAGAGAAGAGCCACCAAAATGGTAAAGGGGATGGAAGGATACTCCTATGAGGAAAGGCTAAAAAGGTTAGGGCTCTTTAACCTGGAAAAGAGACGGCTGAGGGGAGATATGATAAAAGTCTATAAATTAATGAACGGAGTGGAACGGGTAAACGTAGATCGATTGTTTACCTTATCAGAATATAGAAAGACTAGGGGACATGCAATGAAGCTACAGGGTAAACTATTTAAGACTAATAAAAGAAAATATTTGTTCACTCAACGTGTAATCAAACTCTGGAATTTGTTACCGGAGGATGTAGTAAAGGCTGTTAGTGTAGCTGGGTTTAAAAAAGGTTTGGACAAGTTCCTGGAGGAAAGGTCCATAAACCATTATTAAGAAGTGACGGAAGATATCAATGCTTGACCCAGTACAAGCATTGTGGAACTTGTGTCTCTTGGGGAAACTGCTAGGTACATATGACCTAGATTGGCCACTGTTGGAAACAGAATACTGGGCTTGATGGACCTTGGTCTGACCCAGTATGGCATATCTTATGTTCTTATGTTCTTATGCTGTAATGATGCACCACCCATACCTTTATATGGGCATCTGGGGAATCTAATGTGGGGAACATTACCGCAGTTTAGTAAACATACCCCTATATCAGGTTTCCTGGCATCTAGTTTCTTATCCGTCAGTATGGGAATGTCCTAGGTGATCATAACCTCTTCATTCTCTGTTATTCTCTTAGGGTCATGATCCCAATGCTTTTCAGGGACAGTGATGTTGTAGTGTTTACAGACTTTCCAGTGGAGGAGGCGTGCTACTTTGTTGTGCCTTTCTGTATAGTGAAAACACAGAAGAAGAAGGTATCCGCAAGGGCAAACCAGACAAAAAGCGGTTTCCGCTTTTTGTCTGGTGTGCCTTTCTGTATAGAAATTTTCCGCCATCAGAACTTCACCGCCTGCTATTAGGTGAGTCACTGTTTCCAGCTCTTTCTTACAGAATCGGCATGTCTGTTGTGCCAGCTTTTTCAATACTCGCAGTAAACCATCTCATCCGTAATCTGCTGTCCTGGGCTGCATCTATCAATCTTTCATCCTTCGGTTACAGGTCCCCTCTCCTCAACCATTCGTATGTCCATTCTTGATCGAGAAAAGGTTCTTGGAGTAACACTCTGTATTTCCCACTGTATTTGTGCATTTGCCATTTGTTTTTCCTTGCCTGCTGATCTAATTCTTTGAAGAGATTTTTTCTTGCTTTGCAAATTCTGTTGCTTCCTTTCTCATGCACGCCTGTGGATTCTCGCTCATTCCTTCTAATCGTTGGAATGCTTGTCCAAGCTTAATGATAGAGACAGATTCTGGACATTTACTTTCATGTTTCAGCACTTTTTGTGTATTTGGATCAAATGTTTATTTATTTTATTTATTTACATTCTCTTATATACCGCGCTATTCTGCATCAGTGCGGTTTACATTGAACAAACTGAAATTACATTGAACAGGGCATTATAACTTGGAGATAACTATTTTACAGGGAACATGGGCTATGGAGGGTTAAGTGGCTTGCCCAAGACCACAAGGAGCACCTGTGGGACTAGAAACCCCAGTCCTTCCGGCCCAAGGTTGCCGTCCTCTAGTGGGATGTTGTATAATATTAATGGATATAGAAATATAAGGGGGAGTTGATGGGCTTGTCATGGTTAATACTATTATGATTTAAGTTGATGGATTTTTATTGCTACTGTTTTGCGGATATTGTATATTGTGAATAAGGTGTGCTAATAAAGCTTTAAATAATAATAAAAAAACAGAGCAGAAGCATTTTTGCATGTTTAGCATTTTTGCTTTTTCAATGTCACTTTCCACAAATCCATTCCCAGCACTGTTGAGACCAGCAATTCCACCTCTGATTTTCCTCCTCTCCTAAATATAACGGAGGAAAGTTTTGTTGCTACACTTCACATCTTTAGCCATCTTTTCTTCTGCCTTTGATTTTTTTGCCTTATTTCTCTTTTGTCTCTTTTAGATTGATTCTGTATTCCTTTCTGTGTTCCTCCGTTTGTGAGCTTCTGAATTTTGTGAAAGCTGTGTTTTTTGCCTTTATTAGAGCAGCCACTTCTTTGGAGAACCAAATAGGTTTCCCTTTCCTCTTGTTTTTATTTACTTTCCTTACATATGTATCTGTTGCCCCTTTTATTGCCTCCTTTATTTTAGCCCTTTGCAATTCTGCTTCCCTTATCCCCTCCCACCCTCCCAACTCCTCCTTCAGACACTCGGCCATTTTACTGAAGTCAGTGTTTTGAAGTCTAGGACTTTGAGCTTGTGTGATTGGACTGCACCTTGGCTTTGATGTCATAGTGGGAGTTCATCATCGCCTCCTGTGATCACCAGATGGTGTGGTTCAGTATTAGGACTAGGGGGTATGTTTATTAAACCGTCTTAACGTGCGCCCGGCGATAGTATGCAGGATGCCATAAAAGGAGTGGGCATTTCGGTCTTAATGTAGCAAAATGGGATTATCGCACGATAATGCGTGCTGCGCACATTATCGGGCGAAACACCACTAAGCACGTTAACGCGCGATAATCTTAAGTAGGCGTGCAGACATACAAACATAGAAGCAGAGGTGTAGCACAATGGTTAATACACTGACTGCTGGTACAGGGGTAATGAGTTTGATCCCCCAGTATGCAAAAGGCTGGCTGAGGCATCACCCTGTACATTTAAGTAGTGCTTTTTGAGGCATTTTATTTTTATTTTAATTAGTGCTGCCAGCAAACACACCCTCACGGTGGCGTAACCTAAGGTGCCGCATAAGGCACCCCATAAGGCACTCCAAAGGGCACATTATAAAGTGCACTGTCCGCCAAGGCACCCTATAATGTCCCCTATAGGACACCTTATAAGGCACCTTATAAGGCACTTGATAGGGCGCCTTATTGGATGCCCTATAAGATGCCTTATGGGGCGCCCTATAAGGTGCCTTATGGGGCACCTTAAGGTTACAGTACTCTGAGGGTGTTTTTTCTGGCAGCACTAATGTACATTAAAAATAGACAGTGCCTCAGACAGCCCTATCAAATAACCCCACCATGGGCTTGAACCCATGACCTCTGGTTTCACAGGCAGTGAAGCAACCAGTGGGCTACAGCTGTTAACAAATCCCTGGCTGGCTGCAGAAGGACTGCACGTCACCATACAAACTGTCTGCTGTGGTTACCAGGATAGGGTTAACCCACCCATACCCATGATGCATTGCACATGCAAATCAGCAGTCGACAGATGAGCACAAGATGGGGTATGCACCCCCACAGCACCTCGGCCTGGTAGGGGGAACTGACCGTGTGTGGTACTGGCACAGAGTATCCACAGACCGTCACATTGTGCGGGTACTGTGCCACCCTGAGGGTGAGGTGGGGCACCCAGCACCAGGTCCACAGCACCTTTCATGACTGAAATACGCCATGTTGCAGGTCCTCATCAGTGCTACTGTGTGTGATAGGTAGTTCCTGCAGACACATGTAGGTTACATCTGTGTCCTTCTGTATTTCTCAGTCATGTCTAGCCCTTATGGGCTATGATGCACCCAGAATAGTGCATATCCTGTGTTGGTGCCATGGTTACATGATTTTTTTTTTTTTTTGGGGGGGGGGGGGTGTTTGGACCCATAGGCAGATTATGTACCACCACACAACCCACCCTCTGGGGCTCAGGGTGGGAAACAGGATCGCCCACCAATAGATCCACATTCTACCTCCCTGCAATGGTGGCAGTAGAGGGGACCATCAACCCCAGTCCTGCTGGGGAACAGACACCCTACAGGGCAGGCAATGCAGAGCTGTACACATCCATAAAGCAATAGTAGACAGACAGTAGGCCTGGAAATGCTCAGCTGCCCCCCCACCACTATCTGACATTCTCCAGCAGCAAGCCTCCAGCCACTGCACCCTACAAGGTGTTCCAGCAAGACACATACTAGCTGCAGACAGTCTGCTAGCTAGTCCATAGTGCATGGTCCTGGAGGAGATGCGTGTACCCAGAACTGGGGTGTCAGCATACACACCAAGGAGATAAGTCAGTAATTGGGCCACAAAAGAGAACCCATAAATATCCCATGAGAGAAATACTATATAGCACTATGGGGGAACCTAGCCATGCCGTGGTCACTGCTCAGTCAGGGTGAGAGTGACCTTTCTGTGCAGGTGGTGGCCGGGCACTACAATATCCGAGCCATTGCCCTATGCTCTGTACAGATGAATCCAGGCCAGGCCACCCTATCCAGGCTATTCCCACGGTACCTTACTCCTCATTATGCACATTGGCAGACCAATACTGGCAACAGTGCTAGCAGTGTGGGCTGTGGAGGGTGTTAGCAGCCACCACACACTGGATAGACAGACACACAATCCCCACACCTATACCAGCATTGTGCAACTATAGAGGTGTTTGGCAGCCCTGGCCACCACACCAGTCCTGGGCACAGTGCAGGCATGGCTATGGTATGCAATACTTTTGGGGTCACTCTGTCAGACACCAGACCTGAGGCACACTCCACAGACATCAGAAAGGTTGCTATGATGCAGCTCAATCAGCCAATTGTGCTTAACGTAGGAATTGCTATCTGCCAGTTATCATAGCAACCTTTTGATAGCTGTGCACAGTTTTCCCATGTTTAGGGTGGCATTGCTAAGGTATGCAAGTGCTAGTATTGGGAGATGCACGCAGGGCCCAACATCCTGCCTCTCCAGGTGGCTTTGGATAATGGAGCCTGTGGGTGTGTGTGTGTCTGCCCCTGTTGGCCGCTGCTCTAGGGCAGAGGTTCCCAACTCCAGTCCTGGTGGGCCAAACACTCTTCGGGTTTTCATGCTGTCCCTCATGAATATGCATGAGATACATCTGCATACCATGGGGGCAGCGCATAGAAATGCAGCACAGGCATCTTTATTAGAGGCAGCATGGAACCTGGATGGTGTCTGGCCCTCCAGGACTGCATTTGGGAGACTCTGCTCTAGGTAATGTGCATGTTTATGGAGTCTGTGCTCTGTAGGGTAAAATGTAGGTGTTTTAGGCATGTTTACGTCATCTGCAATAAAGGTTCTGTCTGTATTTTTTATTTATTTATTTTTATTTAACGGTATTTATATCCCGCTTTTCACTGGGTCAAAGCGGTATATTAGCATGTTTTAGTAGTGGGTAAAATATGGGGACTTGGTTGGCAGGAACCACAGCTGGGACTTGAACCTGTGACTTGCTGTTTCTGAATACACTGGTTTTGTGCACTGCACCACCGTGTTGTCACAGAGTCAGTGCATCACACTGGACCAGCGGCTTGATATGATAACTCATGTGAAAAATGTCACAAAAGTAGTTTACCACAAAATACATACATTACGCTATCTTCGACCATTGCTGGACTTCACTGACTTCCGGACAATTTTCCAAGCCTTAGTGATACTGCACCTGGACTTTGCTAACATCATCCTCCATGGCTTCCCACAGTCCACCCTAAGTCCGCTCCGGCTTGCCATGAACTCGGCGGCTAGAGTACTTGTAGGTATATCAAGGTCAGACCACATAACGCCAGTGTTGATGAAACTCCACTGACTACCATTACCGGCTCGAATCCACTACAAGGCCTTAGTCCTCACATTCAAGGCTCTGAAGAACCAGCTCTCCACACCCATTAGTAAGTTGATCCAACAAATTGCCTGACAACAGAAACCGGAGATCTGCAATGTTGAACGCAGTAAAGATCCCTAAGATATTGACAAAATGCACGAAGGCAACAGCCAGTAGAGCCTTTTCGATTTATGCACCCATAGCCTGGAATGCCCTCCCTTCCGAAATTAGAGCCTTCACGAGCCTTACTATCCAGAAACGAAAACAGGAAATATCACAACGGGCCCCCTGTCTCCCCTCCCTAGCAGCTCCATCACCCTGACTCGAAAAGAGAACGGATAGTCAGCTTACACCTTCTGGTACACCTCTCCTTGTACCACCAACCTCTGCCCAACTGTAAATACTTTGTTGTGTCCAACTGTAAATACAATATGACCTGTAATTAGTTTCACCGGTTCTCCCAAGTTCAAACCCTGTTCTCTGTAAACTCAATGTGACTTACGCATTGTAGTATGTTTCTGTTCATTATGAACCAGGCTGATTTTAATAGCGCGGTATATAAGAAATGTAAATAAATAAATAAATTAAATAAATAAATAAAAATTCCCTGGTGATACCATGACTGTTCGTCAGACAGGGCCTGTCTGTTGCAGTGCATGGCATCCACCTACACAGGGCTAGGCCACGGTCTGCTCTGGGCAGCTGCCACTGCCCCCTCCACCACCAGTATCCCTCTGCCACCATTTTATTTATTTATTTAACAGTATTTCTAAACCGCCTTATCTTAATAATCAAGGTGGTATCACAGCAAACAATCTGGTAAAGTGAGTGTGTTAATCATGCAGTGAGGGTGAAATTTAGTTGAGTGTGTGTTGTATTGTGTGCTAGATTGGTTTGAGCTATGTACAAGGTGGTTTGAGCTATGTACAAGGTGGGCTATATACAGTGGTGCTAAAAACATTTTCCATACATACATTGTTTAGGCGGTATCATGTACTGTTATACATTCTCTGAGGTTATGTGATGTGTCCATAGTGTTCTATGAACAGCATGGTTTTCAGCTGTTTTCTAAAGTCTTTGAGGTCTGTAGTTGCCCTCAAGTCGTCCGGTAGTTTGTTCCATATTGTTGGAGCAGCCATGGAGAGTGCTCTGTCTGTTGTGTCCTTGCGTGTGTGTTTGTATTCACTTGGGGTGCTGACTCGGTTGTGTGTTTGTTTTCTTCTAGGACGTGTGCTGGTGTCTGGTTGTATGAGGGTGTGCAGGCTGTTGGCTGATGTGTGCTGTTTTATCTTAAATAGATTTATGATAGTTTTGTATCTGATGCGTGCACCGATTGGAAGCCAGTGTAAGTCCTTTAAGGTAGGTGTGATGTGCTCTTGTCTTGCAGTTCCGGATATGATTCGTGCTGCAGTGTTTTGTGCCAGTTGGAGTGGTTTGAGGGCTTGTTTCGGTAGTCCAAGGTATATCGGATTGCAGAAGTCCAGTAGTGGGGTTATCAGTGCTTGACAGACGGTACGGAAGTGATCTGGGGCGAGGAGTGGTTTCAGTCTCCTGATGATTCACATCTTGTAGTAGGCTTTTTGGATTGTTTTGTCTATGTGTGGCTTGAGGTTGAGTTTATTGTCCAGAGTAACTCCGAGGTATCTTACTTCTGATCTTATTGGTATAGTAGTGCTTTGTATCTTTATATTTGGTGGGTGTATGAAGCTTTGGTTCCGAGTGATGATTAAAGCTTCGGTCTTGTTGTAGTTTATTGCGAGGTTGTTGTTTTGACACCAACTCGTCATTTGGGTAAGGCAGTCTGTTATTTTAGAGAAGTCCGGGTTGTCGATTGAAATCGGGGTGTATATCATGATGTTGTCTGCATATACTGTGTATTGAATGTTGTTCTCTTTCATGATGTTGCATATTGGTTGGATGTAGATGTTAAATAGGAGTGCTGAGAGTGCGGATCCTTGAGGTACTCCTTGTCGGACATTTATGGGTCGGGAGGTGTTGTGTCCCATTTTGACCTGTAGTTGTCTTTCGGTTAGGTATGATTGGAACCATTTCAGTGTGATACCATGTATACCAGTGTTCTTTAGTCTTTCCAGGAGCGTGTTGTGGTCCACTGTGTCGAAGGCTGAGGAGATGTCGATGAAGATCATTATGATTCCGTTCCTGGTGTTGTCAATTATTCTTAGGATGCTGTCGAAGAGGTAGATCAGTAGTGTTTCGATTCCATGGTTGGGACGAAATCCGTGTTGGTTGTCGTCAAGTGTTTCGTGTTTGTCGATGTGTTCCTGAAGCTGTAGTTGAACCATTTTTTCGATGATTTTTGCGAGGAAGGGTATGCTGGAGATTGGTCGGTATGCTGCTGGATCTTTTTTGTCGAGAGTTGTTTTCTTTGTGATTGGTCTTACTGTGGCAAGCTTTAGTTGCTTTGGCATGAGTCCTTGGGTGAGTGAGTTGTGTACCATTTTATGTATGGTGGGGATGAAGCTTGATTTGGTGGCTTTGACCCATGACACTGGGCACGGGTCTGTAGGAGCAGTGCTTGTGTTGATTGTAGAGATGATGTGGGATATCTGTTCTGTTGAGGGTGTGTAGAATGTGCCCCAGGTTTTGGAGTGTACGTCCGTCCTGGTGGTCCCACTAGGTGGTGTTCGTTCTGTGGAGTGAAATTTGTCTTTGATGTGGTCGGCGAATTCCTGTGGATCAACTTGTACTTCCCCTTCTGTTGTTTGCTCTTTTGTGAGGATCTTTACTATTTCGAAAAGCTCTCTGGGTTTGTTGATGGAGGAATTTATCATGTTTGTGTGGAATTCTCTCTTTGATTGATTGATGTGTTCATTGTATTGTTTTTGCTTTGTTAGGTAAAGATGCTGGTCGGCAGTTGTTTTGTTTTTTCTCCATCTCCGTTCAATCTTCCTGAGCTCCCTCTTTTCCTGTCGTATTCTTGCCGAGTACCATGGTTTGTTTTGTCTCTTGTTGTGGTGTGGTTTCTCGGTCCCGCCACCAGATGGTTTGGCGGCGTTTGCTAAAATGCTGTTCCAGCTGGAAACTTGTTCCTCCAGGTCGTCTGTAGTAATGTTCAAGTCTTGTGTTGTGTCCTGTATGAATTCGTCCCTGTCGAAATACTTGAATCGTCTTTGTGTGTGTGAGATGTTTGCTCTTTCGTTTGTCTGGTCCTCTTGTGATTGCAGCTTTGTCTCGATTAGGTAATGGTCAGACCATGGCACTGGGGTAATGGTGGGTGGGGAAATTAGGTCTCTTGATGTTAGGTAATTGGATGCGAAGATGAGGTCTGGGGATGATCCATGTCTATGCGTTGGTGCATCACAGGTACACTAAAAAAAAGTTTTTTTAAACTGCCTCTAATGTTTCGATTGATTTTTACGTTTTTTGGTGCGCTGAATCCAAATCTGGTAACCAATTTGCTCCATCACGTACAGATGTTTTGCTACATTGGGTTAGCAGTTTGAGGTGAACGTTTCAGATTGAGTGCGATCGAGATAAAAGTTTCTTGATAATTCAAATAAGAATAAAGAAAATTGTAACAAGGCAGCACATAAGAATAGAGTAATGTCAACAAAACGCACTGTGATGATAGCAAAATTGTCTGCACTTAAAACAGCCACATACATGTGCACAAACATTGAGCATATAAGAGCGAGGTTAGACACAAAGCAAAGCAAAGAAATGTGCAAAAAATGTTGTACAGGTATGTATGTAAGAATAGAAAACGCAAACCGCACCATTGCAATACATGAAGACAAACACCCGATGGTGTGAAAATAAAATTCTAATAAATGAGATCCGACACTTTGGTAATAACTAGCAAATTTTTATTTCAAAGTTTAGTAAAAACACGATATTTGTCAACACAGTTTAGATTTTAAAGTCATTCTTGGGTCAATCAGTCTCCTGGTGGGCCTGTTTCTTCTTCCCCCGAATGCTTCTCTTGGTGCGCTGCTTGGCGTATTTTTCATCTGGGATTTCCCGCAGCAGCAACCAGCAGAAATCAGCCATCATAGTGGTGTTCCATCTTCCTTGGTACCTTCTCTCTGCGTCCTTGATGTCCTGGTGAAACCTTTCACCTTGTTCTTCACTGTACGCCCCCAAGTTTTCGGGAAAGTAGTTCACATGGGAGTGAAAGAAATGGACTTTCAGGCTCATGTTACAGCCTTGTTCTTTGAAGGCAGTGAGCATCCTGGCAACAATATCCTTATAGTTCTCATCCCGTCTGTTCCCCAAGAATTTGAGAACAACATCCTTGAAGGAATCCCAGGCTTCTTTTTCCTTCTCAGACATCGTTTCAGCGAATGCTCCATCTGAAATGAGTTTCCTTATATCAGGGCCAACAAACACTCCTTCCTTTAGCTTTGCTTCAGAAAGTCGGGGGAACTTTGAGCAAAGGTACCGAAAGCACTCACCATCTTTTGGAAGGGACTTGATGAATTGCTTAATGAGACCCAACTTAATGTGGAGAGGTGGTAATAGAATTTTATCACGAGGTACCAAGCTCTCATGAAGAACATTTTTCTCACCGGGTCTCAAATACTCCCGAATTGGCCAGTCTTTTTTCCCCCAGTGTAGGACGCGGGCCCGGCTATCCCACAAGCAAAGGAAGCAGGGATATTTGGTGAAACCGGATTGCTGTCCTAATAGCATGGATAGAATTTTAAAGTCTCCACAAATCATCCACTTATGCTCATCATAACGAATCTTCTGAAGAATCAGGGCCAAATTCTCGTATTTTTCTTGGAGAATAACAGAGTGAGCAATAGGAACTGAAGCGAATGTGTTGCCATTATGAAGAAGAACACCTTTTATGCTGTCTTTTGATGAATCAATGAACAGCCGCCATTCAGCAGGATCATACTTGAGTTTAAACTTTTCCATCACTCCGTATATATCATTGCAAAATACCAAATCTTCCTCTTTGCTGAAATACTTCAAAAATTGTGTCTCGCGGTTGCGGTACCAATAAAAAGTTGTTCCTGGTGACAATAGATTTTTCTGTTTAAGCCGAGAACCTAGCAGTTGGGCAGCATCTTTTGGGAGTCCTAAATCCCGGACTAAATCATTCAATTCAGCTTGAGAGAAAAGTTCAGGTTTCGGATCTGGTTCAGTTTCAAACTCGGAAGTACTGGACTCATCGGGAAAAGCCATCTGATGAGTCTCATCATGATCAGAACCGTCCACACAAATATGATCCAAAGATTTTGGTGGTTCAGGCACAGGTACTTCGTTGCTATGAGGCATAGGCGAATTGCTGAGGGAAGGTTGGGGTAACTTATTACGTTCTTATTTTTTAAGTTGTATCCCTTCACAATGCAAGAGCAAAAATAGCAGTCACTGCTGTGGTCTCTTTGTTCACGCCACATCATAGGTATTCCGAAACGAAATGCTTGTTTTTTACCTTTCATCCATAAGCGTAGATCTTCCTCACATGTCTTGCACACTTTGTGAGGAGCCCACGGTTTGTCTTGATCGCCTAACTTCAAACCGAAATAGGAGAAATATACTTTTTTAATAAATGCAGAAATGTTCCTCTGCCGCTTTTTCACGGTATATTCCCCACAAATAAAACAAAAACTGTCCGGAGAGTTGACGCAACCTCTGGCTCTGTGAGCCATCACAAATACACAGCACTGCAAACTACAACTGTAGTGAACCACTTCGGAATAAAGCTGGATTACGACTGAGCAAACAAAAGGTAATAATGAACTTGCAAGAAACTGAAATTTGACAGGAACGTTCATGTCGCAACCACCGTGTTTGAGCGAGCGAACGAGGCGAGGCGAACAGGAAAGAACATGCGCCAGCGCGAGTACTGGATTTAGCCCCCCGCCTCCCAATTGTCCTGTTAATGTATAAAATGAATAAAAAACACTCTAAAATATCATGAGGGAGTGTTTCTAGTTAGTTAACCATTACAACCTCTATTTTGGGCCAAGAAAATAAACTGCAGTCGGCTAAAAGAAATTATGTGAACATTCCTTATATGGGTAAGAAATCTAATTTTGCAAGAAAACGTGACGTGATGGAACATTTTGGCTATTTTTCCTGGATTCAGCACCCCAAAATCTATAGGAATCAGTTGCAAAACTGGAGGCAGTTTTTTGGTAGTGTACCTGTGTTATCTGTGTGAATTGAAGTGAGGTCATTGCTTGAAGGAAGGCCTCTGCGTCTTTGGCATTGGTGGACTTGAGGTTGAAGTCTCCAATCAGTAGCGCTGGTTTGTTGTTTGTTGTTATGGCACAGGCTTCTTCGAGTGTGAAGGCTAGTTCGTCGGGTGGAGCTCTGGGTGCTCTTTAGGTTAGGCAGATTGCAATGTTCTTGTTCTTGATGCTAATTGTGTTACATTGCTGTGTATCGGTGAAGTTCTGTGTCTTGAACTTTAGTTTTGTTTTCGCTATTATCAGGACTCCTCCTCCACGCTTGTGGGTGCGTGGGCAGTTGTACGCTGAGTAGTTGTCCGGTACTAGTTGGTTGAGTAGTACATTGTCGGTGGGGTTGAGCCATGTCTCTGTGATGCATATTACGTCGGGCTGTCGCTCTTCTATGTGGTCTACAAGAGTGTATATCTTGTTGCAGACGGATCTGGCGTTTATGAGCTCTATCGTTGTTGTCTTTGTTGAGGAGGTTGCTGTTACATGTGCTTCCTTTGTGTAGGTGTGGGAGTTTGATTTGTGTCTGTTTGGCCGCTTTGTCTGGGAAGTTCTGAGTGTCTCTTTGTGTGTGTGCTGTGGTTCTAAATATGGCAATGCAGTTGGTGGGTTCCATGTTGTGTTTGCTTGTGGGTAGTGGAGGTGTGTGGTTGGTGGGAGGAGTTGTGTGACGAGTAGGTAGAGTGGGAGGAAGTATGTGGCGTGCATGTTGGTTTTTTGTGATGTTCTGTTAGGGTGATGCCTGTTTTCTTAAGTCTTCGTCTGTTGTCTGATTGGGGAGAGCTGAACTTGGTGCGGGAGCCGGTCCCGTGGAGGGAGCCTGTCCCGTGGAGGGAGAGCTGGATCTGTGGAGGGCGTCTTGGTGCGGGAGCCTGTCCCGTGGAGGGAGCCTGTCCCGTGGAGGGAGAGCCAGATCTGTGGAGGGCGTCTTGGTGCGGGAGCCTGTCCCGTGGAGGGAGCCTGTCCCGTGGATGGCGGGCCAGATCTATTCGGTTGTGGCTCGTGGATGTGAGAGTTTGGTGGTGGGAAATGTGTGATGTTCTGTGAGAATTCTACTTGCGGTTCTGACGTTCTTCGCCTCGGTCAGCTCCTTGTTGGGTTCTGCTGTGATGCTGTCGGCGCTGCTATTTCTTTTGGTTGCTTCCTTCTGCTCGTCTTCATGCCACGCCTAAGGGCCATGCCAAAGGGCCCTCTGGCGAGGCCCTCAGGCGCGGGCCTGCAAGGCGCGGGCGCACCCTGTAGGGACACCGCTTTTCTGCTCTGCCGGCTGCTGGTCTTCGAGCTCCCACTGCCCCGATTGGGCAGGAGCTGAGGCGGGGGGTGGAGTGTCCGGCCAGCGGCGTCTCTGCGAGCAGGGACGCCGCTTTTCTGCTCTGCCGGCTGCTGGTCTTCGAGCTCCCACTGCCCCGATTGGGCAGGAGCTGAGGCGGGGGGTGGAGTGTCCGGCCAGCTGACATGCCCTTCTGCTGGTGGTGCTGGTGGAGCGCAGTCTCAGGCCATCCAGTGTGCGCGTAGGCGGCTGCCTATGGGTGCCTGCATAGGTGTCCACGCTTCCCCCCAGCACTGCCTGCCAATGTTCCGTGCCCTTGGGGGTACCTGCTGGGTACTATCCCCTGTGACACTGTGGTAAACACACTCGTGCCCATGTTGGGCCCTCAGCAGTTGCTGTCTGGCTACTCTACTGTTTCAGCATTCCTATGGGCCAGCTAGGCATCACCCTAGTCCGCACTGTGGCCCAGCTGCACCATAGCATGTGCCGCCTGCAGCCCTCTGTGTCCCCTTTTCCAGCATCTGTCCAGTTGCCCATTCCGACATGCCTGCCCTTCTGTTGTGGGACATGTGCATGCCATAGGGAACTTGGCCAATGGAGTCGGAAACCCTGATCAGCGCAGCTTCACTGTGGACTCATTCACCTTGTATGGGGACAGTGCATAGACCCTTCCAAAATTCATCTTTTTTTTGGAGCTTCCTTGGGGGTGTTTTTTGATGTTTCCCATTGAGATCGCTATTGCCCAGCTTGGTTATGGTTTTTTTTACATTTTCTTCTGTTCATTTTCAATGTTTATTTGCCCTTTTGTTCCGTGCACATGTATCACACTTATCACGTTTTGTAGGTTTCCCTGGTTTTGCTGTACATTGCTGACGGAAATGGTTTCTTTTCCCTTTAAATCTGCTCTAATGCGAGGGTTTCACTGGCGTTAGTTTTGAGCCTCGGATTTCACAGCGTTAGTATGCGGGGAGCCTCTCCCCTCCCACTCTCCGCCCATTTACCCCTTCTCTCTACCCCTGGGGAGCCTTACTCCACCCCTTGGGAGCCTTCCTCCGCCCTCCGGGAGCCTTTCTCCGCCTTCAGCGCTCGTTTGCGCCGCTGTGTTATAAGGAAGTGGGTGTACCGGTGTTAAGGTAGCAACAGCTGTTTTATTTATTTATTTTCTCTTATATACCGTGCTATTCTGCATCAGTGCGGTTTACATTGAACAAAGTGAAATTACATTGAACAGGGCATTATAACTTGGAGATAACTATTTTACAGGGAACATGGGCTATGGAGGGTTAAGTGGCTTGCCCAAGACCACAAGGAGCACCTGTGGGACTAGAAACCCCAGTCCTTCCGGCCCAAGGTTGCTGTCCTCTAGTGGGATTTGAACCCCCGACCTTCTGGCCTGAAGTACCTTGCCCCAACCACTTTTATGCATGTTTTATGCATGTTGAAGGGCGCCTTGGCCAGTTAGTGCATGTTAATGGGGCATTGCACATTAAAGCAGACAAATAAAGCACATTACAAGGCTGACAAGGTGCATTATAAGGGATCCCAAATGAAGATGCACCATCCCGTCCTTCCCGCAAATAAGCTCCATGTCCAATATAATTTTCTCTCACAGGATGTATATTTGTAAATACTAACATGTTTAAATATGTGTAAATAGTTAATTTTTGACTATCCAAGTTGAGCTACCTGTTATCTGTATTTTTACGGTTAATCCCACAGTAAATCATAAATGTTCCATGTAAACCGCACTGATGTTGAAGAGCGCGGTATATAAGAGAAATAAATGTAAAGTGTAAATATGTATATAAGCACCTTGTGTAAAGTCCTAACCTCAATCAACTGTAAATCTGTAACCCTTCTTATGTGTGCTACCCACCTCTCTAATCAAATTGTACCTACCCCTAATTGCTGGCCAATACAACCAGCCTTACCTTGTTTTGCAACCGCTGCTGATCACTGGAAGCAGCGGGATACAAATTTGTGCGTAAATAAATAAATAAATAAATCTTCTAGGGTACCTTATCGCGTGATAACGTGGCAGAGCGCACATTAAGACGGTTTAGTAAACATGCCCCTAGGACTGCTAAAATCCATTCAAAGCAAGGGTCTTAGACTTTAGGAAAACTAAATTAGCCAAGATGGGACAATACCTCTAGGAGTTGTTAGCAGGATGGGAACAGCTGGGGGATGTAGAAAAGCAATGGGCAAAACTGAAAATGAATATTTTAAGGGCAACTAACCTTTTTGTTAGAAAATTAAATAAAGGTAAAAGGAAAAGGAGACCGCTATGGTTCTCAAAAGAAGTAGCTGAAAAGTTGAAGAAAAAGAGGGAGGCCTTCACGAAATACAAGAAATCACAGAGAGAGGAAGTCAGACATCTATATTCGGAAAAACTTAGAGAAGCTAGCAAAGTAGTCAGGAAAGCAAAGACACAAAAAGAAGAAATAGCCAGTGGAATAAAATGGTGAGATAAGATGTTTTCAGATATGTTAGTGAGAGAAGGAAGTGCAAAAGTGGTATTATCAGACTCAAGAGTGAAGGGGAGGAATATGTAGAAGCTGCTGAGGATAAAGCGGAATTGCTTAACAAATATTTCTGTTCTGTGTTTACAGATGAAGGGCCAGCAGCAGGACCTCAGAAAACATCCACAAATAGGAACAGAAGTGATGGGGATCTTGAACAATTTTCAGAAGACTATGCTCAAGAGGAACAAGGTAAACGAAGGGTATGTTACCAGTGTTAAGTGCAGCGTTAATGTGAGCAATGCCATATAAGGAAGTGGGTGTACTGGTGTTAAGGTAGCAACGGCTGTTTTATGCATGTTAAAGGGCGCCTTGGCCCGTTAGTGCATGTTATTGGGGCATTGCACATTAAAGCAGACAAATAAAGCACATTACAAGGCTGACAAGGTGCATTATAAGGCATCTTCTAGGGTGCCTTAGGTTAAGGTGCCTTAACCTAAGGTGACATATAAGGTGCCCTAAGTATGTTAGGGTGACTCAAGATGTGGTGCCCAAGGGCAGTAAGGTGCCCCAAGTTGACAAGCATGAGATGTAAGGCCAAAAAACAGAGCGACCCTAACACTGCACAGAGCACCAAGGAAAGGCAATGGACAAGTGATGGAAGGAAGTAGAGGTGGGAGCTGATGGACCTGCCAAATTGCATGCAGCCAATATGGCAGCCGGTAAAATGGACCAACATATTGGAGGCAGCTGTACCGATGCACAGGGTGTTGGCAATGTAAAGTGCTACTATAATAGTGGGTGGAAGAGGATGGGAATACGTGTCCACCAGTGGAGGTAGAGGTGGCAAGATATTTGCAATGATAGGAGGATAGAGGAGAAGTAGTGCCATGCAGAGCAGACACAGGAGAGGCAAGCATGAAGAGCCGCAATGCAGAAAAGGGTACCAGTGCAGGACATGGGGTAGCAGCTGCACATGAAGACAGGATGCTACACAGCTGACAGATGCAGATAGACGGACAGAAGGATGGCTGGCAACTGTGATGAGGGTTCCATGTGCTGGCAGCACAGATCTGGAGAGATATGACTGCCACGGGAATGAAAAGGACTTGCCTAATAAAATGAGACCATGGAGGGATTGAACCCATGACCTCTGCCTAGGATGTCATTGCATTAAGCAGTGGGCTATACCTCTATGGCTTCTGTCTCAGTAATGGCTGGCTACAGAAAGACTGCAGGTCACCGCACAAAATGTCTGCTGTGTTTACCAGGATAGGGTAAACCCAGCAGTACCCATGATGCAATGCACATGCAGAACACCAGTCTACATCTGATCACCAGATGGGGAATGCACCTCTCCAGCACCTCAGCTTGGTAGGAGGAACTGACCATGTGTGATACTGGCACAGAGTAGCTACAGACCATGCCATTGTGCCAGTTCTGTGTTCACCCTGAGGGTGACATGGGGCGCCCAGTACCAGGTCCGCAGTACCCCGGTTGCTTGAGATAGGCTTTACTGCAGGGTTCTATTGTTGTTAGTGGGTGATAGTTATTCCTTTCAGCCACACCTATGATAATCCTGTGCCCATCTATATTCCCCAGTCACATCCAGCCCTTGGGGACTAGGAGCCACCCAAGATAAAGCATATCCAGTGTGGTTGCCATGGTCACTTGTTATAGGAGCAGAGGGGTGTCTGGACCCACATGCAGATTATGTAGTACCACCTACCAACCTGCTCTCTCTGGATCAAGGTGGTGGACAGGATCTGCCCCCAACAGACCCACACTCTACATCTTTGCAATGGAGTCAGTAGAGCAGGGGTGTCTAATAGACAACATTTTGGTGGTGGTGAGAAGCGAGGAGGAATGTGACAAATTCTATCTACCCTTTTGATGTCTAGGACATCTGCACCTTGCCGACTCACAATCTTAAATGACAGAGGTGTAAGGCAGGGGTCTCCAAATCCAGTCCTGGAGGGCCACAAACCAGTCAGGTTGGCAGGATATTTCTAATGCATATATATCTCATGCATATTGATTAGGGCTATCCCAAAAACCTGCCAGAATTGCAGCCCTCCAGGACAGGATTGGACATCCCTGCAGTAGAGGGACATGATGAAGGACTGTGGGACCATCAACCCCAGTTCTGCTAGCAAAAGAGCACAGTCCAGGGCAGTTGATGCAGATATGTACTTATCATACCGGCACTGGCAGACAGGCCTGGAAAAGCTCAGCTGCCACCCTCCCCCAATGATCTGACATTCACCAGCAGAGGGCACAGTCAGTCTGCACCCTGCAAGTTGCCCCAACCATATGCATGCTAACTGCAGACAGTCTGCTAGCCAGTCCATAGTGCATGTTCCCAGAGGAGCTATGTGCATCCAGAAGTGGGATGTAAGCACAGACACCAAGAAAGTAGCTCAGTGATTGGGCCCCAGAACAGGGAACACACACATATTACTTAAGAGAAGCACTATGTGGGAACCTAGACATGCCATGGGCACTGCACAGTCAGGATGAGAGTGACCTCCCAGCATGACGGAGTGGAGGAGTGGCCTAGTGGTTGGGGCAAGGTACTTCAGTCCGGAAGGTCGGGGGTTCAAATCCCACTAGAGGACAGCAACCTTGGGCCGGAAGGACTGGGGTTTCTAGTCCCACAGGTACTCCTTGTGGTCTTGGGCAAGCCACTTAACCCTCCATAGCCCATGTTCCCTGTAAAATAGTTATCTCCAAGTTATAATGCCCTGTTCAATGTAATTTCAGTTTGTTCAATGTAAACCGCACTGATGCAGAATAGCGCGGTATATAAGAGAATGTAAATAAATAAATAAAATAAATAAATGCTGTGGCCACCCTGTCCATGCAGGTGGTGGTCGGGCACTACAATGTTCCAGCCATTTCCCTACACCCTGTGCAGATGCATCCTGCCTAGTCCGCCCTGTCCAGGCCATACCCACAATACCTTGCTCCTCATTATGCACATTGGCCGGCTAACGCTGGAAACAGTGTAAGCATTGTGGCCCCTGTGGGGAGTAGGCAGCCTCAAAACAATGGATAGACATACACACACTCCCACTCCTATTTCAGCATTGTGCAAAGATAGGGGTGGTTGGCAGCCCTGACCGCCACACTAGTCCTGAGAACAGTGCAGGAATTGCTAAGGTATGCAGGTGCTAGAAGTAGTGCTTTGGTGGTAACTGCTGCTCCGTGCCCGGCCCAACAGCCTGACTCTCCATGGGGCTTTGAATAGTGGAGCCTGTGGATATGGGTGTTTGTGCTCCTGTTGGCTGATGCTCTAGGGAGTGCACATGTTTATGTTGTATGTGCTATGTAGGGTAAAATGTAGGGATATGGTCTGCATTGGCTTGAACTTGTGACCTTCTGCTCCAGGACACACTGGCTGTGTGTACTGCACCATACTGTTGCCACAGAGGCAGATCAGTCCCTGGAGATACCATGACTATTCAGCAGACAGACCTTGTCTGTTGCACTGCACCCCACCAGGGCTTGGCCTTGGCACTGCACCCCAACAGGGCTTGGCCTTGGTCTGCTGTGGGCAGCTTCCACTGCTCCCTCCATCACCAGCACCCCTCCCCCACCATGCTGACATACCCATACGCTGGTGGTGCGCAGTCCCAGT
The DNA here is from genome assembly GCA_033557465.1 of Ichthyophis bannanicus. Classification (NCBI taxonomy): domain Eukaryota; kingdom Metazoa; phylum Chordata; class Amphibia; order Gymnophiona; family Ichthyophiidae; genus Ichthyophis; species Ichthyophis bannanicus. The sequence continues at coordinate 55,036,427 of CM066032.1, forward strand.
CCATCCAGTGTGCATGTAGGCGGCTGCCTAGGGTGTGGGGTCTGGGGTAGTGGTGCCTACGTAGACACCCAAGCTTCCCCCTGGCACAGCCTGCCAAAGTTATGTGACCTTTGGGGTACCTGCTGGGTAATATCCCCTGGATGGGACACTGTGGGACATGGACTCGTGGGCATGTTTGACCTTGGTCAGTTGCTGTCTTGCTGATTCCCAGTTTTTGCGTTCCTATGTGCCACCTAGGCATCCGCCTAGTCCACCCTGTTCCTCAGGTGCCCCACTGCATGTCCCACCTGCAGTCCCCTATGCCCCATTTGCAGCATCGCCATAGTGCCCTTTCATACCTGGGCACTATGCTGTTGCTGCACATGAAGCACCACTATCACTGTTTTTGGACTCCCTGCCTATGCTGTACATTGCTGACACTGAAATGGTTTCTCTCTCCTGCAAATGTGCATCTGACAGGTTTTCACTCGCGGTAATGTTCGGCCCTTCAGTTCTCGGTGTTAGTGTACCAGGAGCCTCTCCCCGCCCACTCCCCGCCCATTGACCCCTTCTCTCCACCCTCTCTCCACCCTCTCTCCACCCTCTGTGGGACAACGTTGCCGGAGATGTTAATGCATGCTAACGTTGCATCTGGTAACGTTATCGCGCGTTAACGTAGCCACTGCTACGTTACCACAGTTTAGTAAACATACCCCTAAAAGTAGACAAAGCAATGGGACCGGATGGAATACATCAGAGAATATTGAAGTTTCTTTTTTTTTATTTATTTATTTAGCAAAGTTTTATATACCGCCCCTTCCTGAGATCAGGGGCGGTTTACATAGAACATCATAACAAGTTACTTGGGGATATTCTAGCAGCTACACTGACTGACCTTTTCAATGTTTCCTTAGAGTCGGGAGTGGTCCCAGAGGACTGGAGAAAGGCACAGGTGGTCCCTTTACACAAATGCGAAAGTAAGAATGAAGTTGAAGACTACAGGCTGGTCAGTCTAACCTCTGTGGTAAATAAATGATTGGAAACGTTGCTAAAACAGAGAATAGTGAGGTTTCTAGAGTCCAGTGGATTGCAGAATCTGAGGCAGCAGGGGTTTTCCAAAGGCAGGTCTTATCAGACAAATCTGATTGATTTCTTTGACTGGGTCACCAGGGAGTTGGACCAAGTGAGAGCCCTAGATGTGCTGTACTTAGATTTCAGTAAAGCCTTTGACACCGTTCCTCACAGGTGACTTATAAACAAACGGAGCACCCTAGGGATATGCCCTAAAGTGACTGACTGGGTTAGAAATTGGTTGATGTTTATGTTTATGTTTATTAAAATGCTTTCTATACCGCCCCATACCAATGGCGTCTGGGCGGTTTACAAACAAAATTAAAAACAGTTACAATATAGGCTGTCGGAAAAGTTAAAAAGAACGCCAGTTAAAATCTTAAAAGGGACAGCGGAGAGACAGAAGATAGAAAACAGCAAAACATAAGAAGAAACATCAACAGGAAGAGGGGGAGGGAGACACAGATGGGGGAGGGAGGTCAAACGCCAAGCAAAACAGATGGGTTTTTATTTATTTATTTAACAGTTCTTCTATACCGCTCTATTTTAGATCAGAGCGGTTTACATTTAACATCAACTATACAACACAAGGAACTTTGAGTTGTATTTACAATAAACAGGGAGATCAACTTGGAAGTAACTGGGGGAAACTATGTACATTCTTAACTCTATACATTGTATCACACTGGTACCTGATTTCAGGCAGAACATATCTACATTTTATTTACACTGGGGTACATTCTGAGCGATCAGTTGATTATCCTTTTTCATGCTGAGTCTGATTGTTTACTTGTAATGAGAGATTGTCTGGGGGGCCATATGTATGGTTACTACGGCTAGATTCAGGGTAGTATGTAGTGAACAGGTGCTGCTTTATTGCCTTCCTGAAGTGGGTTAGGTAAGTGATGTTTCGAATATAGGTAGGGAGAGCATTCCATGCTCTGGGAGCGTAAATCGTAAAGGCCCTATTTGTTGTTGTTGTTGTGCATTTTGTTATTACTTTTGGAACCTCTAGGGTGTTTTGCATCATGGGTCTTCTATTTCTGTTCTGTGGTACTTTATGTATCATCTTGCTGAGGGCTGTGGGGGTCAGAGTGTTTGAGGCTTTGAAAGTTAAGGTTAGAACTTTGTGGAGGGTTCTTGCTTGAACAGGTAACCAATGGAGGTTCATCAGTACTGGCGTTATGTGATCTCTCCGTGAAGCCCCTGTTAGTACTCTTGCAGCAGTGTTCATTGCAAGCTGGAGAGGAGCTAGCGTTGCTTGAGGGAGACCGTGTAGAATTACGTTGGCATAGTCGAAATGAGGTAATATTAATGCCTGATAGATCGATCGGTAGTCGCTGAAGTCGAGTAGCGGTCGGAGATGTTTTAAGGTCTTTATTTTCATGTATACTGTTTTTACTGTGTTTTTTATGTGAGTTTTCAGATCCAGGTGTTGATCCAGTGTAACGCCAAGGTAGCGGATTGTGGGTTTGGTTTTCAGTTCTGTGTTGCCGATTTTTAAAGAGAGTGGAGGGGTGAAGTCCTGGTTCCTTGAGATGAAAAGGACATCTGTTTTACTGTAGTTGATTCTCATGTTTTGTGTGCTGAACCATTCTGCTACTGCCTCAAAACATCTTGTTAGAGGGGAGAGGTCCGGTTGGTTAGTCCTGAATGGGATGTATAGGAGGATGTCATCTGCGTAGGCTAAACAGTTGACCTTGAATGAACGTGTTTGAAGGCTTGATATGATTGCTCTGCACGAAGAGGGGGGGGGAAGTGAGTTCCAGAGCCTAGGACCCAGAAAGTAGAAAGCCGAAGAACGTGTAGACTCCAGGTGAGTTTGAGAGGGAGAAGGGAGGGCCAACCGATTAACGTGAATAGAACGGAGCAGACGATGGGAAGTATGAAATTGAAGAAGATCTGCAAGATAGAGAGGGGTACCAGTGTGAGTCACCCTGTGCACAAATGTGAGAACCTTATACTGTATACGAAAGGGAACCGGTAACCAGTGATGGTGCAGAAGTAAGGGAGTGACATGGTCGTAACGAGAAGCACAGGAAAGGAGACGGACAGCTGCATTCTGAACACGTTGTAGATGGGAGAGTTGAGATTGTGGTAGGCCAGCAAGAGAAACATTACAGTAGTCGAGGCGGGAAATTGCAAAGGAGAGAATAAGAGTAGCAAAAGCAGAGGGTGAGAGAAAAGTACGCACAGGTCGAAGTTGTTTGAGGGATAGAAAAGAACGTTGAACTATGGAAGTGATGTGTTCTTTGAAAGAAAGAGAGGAGTCAAGAATAACGCCAAGATACTTGAGGGAGGAGACAAGAGGAATGGGCTGGGAAGAGAGGGAAGGGGCGCAGGTGGGGGAAGGGCTTCCAAGGGTAAACCAAATGGCAAATGATTTAGTGGGATTAACCTGAAGAAAATTAGAGGTGAACCAGGAAGCTACAGCAGAAAGACAGAGGTTAAGAGGAGAGATATCAGGGGTATGTGAATCAGTGTGGTGCAGCAGAATGATATCATCCGCGTAATAGTACGCGGAGATACCAAACTGCTGAACCACAAGTGCAAGGGGAGCCAAGAAGACATTGAAAAGGAGAGGAGCAAGGACAGATCCCTGTGGCACACCACAAGTAAGAGGAGTGGAGGGTGAAGAGGCGGACCCAGCAACCACTGAGAACGAACGACAAGAAAGAAAAGAGCGAAACCAGTGAAGAACAGTCCCAGAAAGGCCAGCATTTTGAAGACGAGTGAGAAGGGTGTTGTGATCCACCAGATCGAAAGCTGCAGAGAGATCAAGAGAAACAGCAAGAGTAAAAAGACCGTGATCGTGAGCAGCATGCACCTCATTAAGAAGGGAAAGAAGGATAGATTCTGTACTGTGACCAGGACGAAAACCAGACTGCCGAGGGTGAAGAATAAGAGAAACCTCAAGGTGAGCAGACAGCTGAAGAAAGACAAGTTTCTCAAGAAATTTAGAAAGAAAAGGGAGATTAGAAACAGGACGCCAGTTTGAAAGAGCTGTAGGGTCAGATGTGCGGGATTTCAGAATAGGACGAACAGTAGCGTGTTTCCAAGGTGTAGGAAAGAAACCAGAAGATAAGCTAGCATTAAAGAGAGAGAGAATATAGGGGGAAAGAGACAGGGAGGATTCCAGAAGCCAATGAGAGGGAATAGGATCAGCAGGACATGTAGTCTTTCGGATAGAAGGAAAGTAGTTTGAAGGACAGCTGGGGAAATCATCTCGAACGAAGACCAGGAGTGGGATAAGGTAGGAGCAGAGGATAGAGAGGATAAAGGAGGCGGTGAAGCAAGCAGAAAGGGCCCTACTACAGGGGAAAGAGGGGGAGGACAGGAGGGGAAAGACTGACGAAGGGTCTTTACTTTAGAAGCAAAGAAGGAAGCAAGGGAGGAGGGATCAGGGGAGGCCGAGGAAGGAGGAGGAAGGGGAGGAAAAGCAGAATGAGATGCTGTAAGAGAACGAAAAATAGTATAGAGTCACCGAGAAGAGTTAGAAGAGGAAGAAATAAGCTTAGAATAGTAATCGCGCTTTGCAGAGTGAAGGAGAGTGCGGTAATGATCATGACAGGAACGAAAATTGTGAAGAGAAGAAGAAGAGGGGTGCTTGCGCCAAAGGCGTTCCGCCCTACGAAGATACTTTCGGTGCAAGAAAAGACCAGAATGAAACCAAGGGTGCCGAGGGTAGTGATGAGAAGATTGGTGGGTACGAGGAGGGGTGATATCATTAAGAGCAGTGGACAGAGAAGTATGCCAGAGATGGGCTTGGGTATCAACAGAAAGAGACGCAAAATCACTAGGGAATAAAGACGCTGGGGAAGGAAACTGATGAAGTGTGTCAGCAGTAAGCTTACGGGTTGGTGGAATAGAGAGAGAATGAGAACCAGAAGCGCAGTGGGAAGATGACAATGTGGAGTCTAAAGGACCTGACAAAGAGGACTGAGTAGGGATAGTAAAAAGAAGACACAAATGGTCAGACCAAGGGAGAGACAGCGAGGAGAGAGAGGAAGGGGGTATAGAGGAAGACTCAGACGTAATGAGAAGATCCAAGGAGTGACCAGCAGCATGGGTGGGGAAAGAAACAAATTGGTGCAGAGATAGGTCAGAAAGAAAGGTGAGAAAGGAGAGGTCCCTTGTTGAGGAGGGTAGGTCAACATGGACGTTAAAATCTCCCAAAATTAGGAGATCCGGATATAGGAGTGAAGCCTCTGAAATAGTAGCAAGTAAAGAATCCCATAGAGGTACAGATAAGGAAGGGGGAGCGTATATAAGAAGGAAATAACAAGGGAGAGGGGATGAGTGTAGACGAAGAAGCAGAGATTCAGGATAGAGAAGAGAAGAGGAGGCGGGAACTTCCGAAAGGAGGAGAGAGGAGCGATATATCACCGCTACTCCCCCTCCGCTCCTACCCCGGCGGGAAGTAGATAAGAAAGAGTAACCAGGAGGGAGACATCGGTTGAGAAAAGACTCCTCACCTTCCCTCAGCCAGGTCTCGGTGAGGAAGAAAAGGTCCAGGTTATGGTCAGAGAGAAAATCATTAATCAAAAGAGTCTTAGACCGGAGAGACCGGCAGTTTAGCAGAGCGAGCTGTAACAGCATGAGAGAGGAAGGAGAGAGAGAGAGAACAGAAGCTGACGGGCGTGGGTGTGTTAGTGGACAGTATGTGAGATTAGAAAGCTGTCGAGTCATAGTACCAGAAAGAGTAGCGAGAGGCATAACAGGGCGCCAAACCCAGTGAACGGGGATAGCTGACATAATAAAGCAAAGGAGGAGCAGTAACAAAGAGAAAAAACGCACCTGAGAACCTTTAGAGCCCCCCCCGCAGGAGGAAATACACGGGGAGGAAGAACGGCAACCAAGACAGAGAGGGTTAACAGACAAAGTCGTAGAGCACAGTCTAAGGAGCGCTAGGCAGCCGAGGGGCTCAGACTTCTCGCCCCAAGGAGCTCGCCCAAGGAGCAGGCCATGCTCCTTGTGCGCGCTCCTTCGGCGCGGGACGCCGCACCGGAGCTGTTCTTATTCACGGTGAGCCCCCGCGTCACTTCCGGTGGGAGGAACCAGGAAGGAGGGAATGCAGCCAGTACCTGGGGAGACAGGGAGGCACAATGGAGACACTGCAGGGTATCGAAGCAACACAGCAAGCAGCAAACAGACAACAGCAGGCAGGTAACAGCACTAGCAGGTGAACAGCAGTCAGGACGCCGCACCGGAGCTGTTCTTATTCACGGTGAGCCCCCGCGTCACTTCCGGTGGGAGGAACCAGGAAGGAGGGAATGCAGCCAGTACCTGGGGAGACAGGGAGGCACAATGGAGACACTGCAGGGTATCGAAGCAACACAGCAAGCAGCAAACAGACAACAGCAGGCAGGTAACAGCACTAGCAGGTGAACAGCAGTCAGGACGCCGCACCGGAGCTGTTCTTATTCACGGTGAGCCCCCGCGTCACTTCCGGTGGGAGGAACCAGGAAGGAGGGAATGCAGCCAGTACCTGGGGAGACAGGGAGGCACAATGGAGACACTGCAGGGTATCGAAGCAACACAGCAAGCAGCAAACAGACAACAGCAGGCAGGTAACAGCACTAGCAGGTGAACAGCAGTCAGGACGCCACACCGGAGCTGTTCTTATTCACGGTGGCGACAAAGAGTACAGGTAAATAGACCTCACTCTGAGGAGAAGGAAGTTATTAGTGGTATGCCATAGGGATCTGTCCTTGGTCTGATTCTTTTTAACATCTTTGTTAGTGATATTGACTCAAGTCTCGCTCCCCAGCACGTCTCCAGCACGTCTCCACCTACAACTCTGACAATTGTCCATACCGAATGATAGCTAGTCCATAACGTCTGTTGAAATTAATCTCTATCCCCATCATAGAATCTATACTTTAGTATTTTTTCTATAATGGTTTTTGTATATAGTTACCCTGCTTATTATTGTTTACTATACTATACTATCATCTGTAAATAATGAATAATTTTGTTCTTAATTACATAAAGAGTTAACACGTTCTTTTTATGTTAGTTACACAAATGCTCAAAATGTTCCTTGTAATCCAATATTCCATGTTGGTTGTTGGTTATTGTTTCTAACATGTTCTATGTAAACCGTCCCTGATCTCTGGAAGGGGCGCTATAAAAAAGCGCACAAATAAATAAATAAATACAATTGCGGAAGGGCTGTTGGGTAAGGTTTGCCTCTGCAGATGAGACCAAAATTTGTAAGAGTAGACACCTGGGAAAGAGTAGATAACAAGCTTGAAGAATGGTTGGGAATTTGACAGCTGAGATTTAATGCTAAAATTGCAGGGTCACGCATTTGGACTGCAAAAATCCAAGGGAGTGGTACAATGTAGGTGGCAAAGTACTTCTGTCCACAAAAGAAGAGCGGGACCTAAGTGTGATTGTTTCTGATGATCTTAAGGTGGCTAGAGAGGTAGAAACTGAGATGGCAAAAGGCAGAAGGATGCTTGAGCGCCATGGCAAAGTTCACAAGATTACTCTTCAGTTCCCCCCAGGGTCTTCTCCACTAGTTAGAAACATGACCACAGAAAAAGATCACATGGCCTATCTAGTCTGTCCTTTCATATCAACAACTACAACAGTTTCCTTTAGAGATCCTCTGTGTTTGTCCCATGCTTTTTTGAATTCAGATACTGTCCTCATCTCTACCACCTCCACTGGGAGATTATTCCACGGATCCACCACTCTTTCCATAAAGAAATATTTCCGCATATCACTCCTGAATCTATCCCACTTCCCCTCGTAGCAGAACTTGCTTTCAATTGAAAGAGTCTCTCCCCCTGTACATTTATGCCATGGATGTATTTAAACATCTCAATCATATGCTAGCCCTCCAACCGCCCTGGTGAAGCTCCTGCCCTATCCGGACAGTGGGAGCCTTTCCCCCACACACTCCTGCCCTATCTGGGCAGTGGGAGCCCTCCCTCCACACACTCCTGCCCTATCCGGGCAGTGGGAGCCTTCCCTCCACACACTCCTGCCCTATCCGGGCAGTGGGAGCCCTCCCTCCACACACTCCTGCCCTATCCGGGCAGTGGGAGCCTTCCCTCCACACACTCCTGCCCTATCCGGGCAGTGGGAGCCCTCCCTCCACACACTCCTGCCCATCCGGGCAGTGGGAGCCCTCCCTCCACACACTCCTGCCCTATCCGGGCAGTGGGAGCCCTCCCTCCACACACTCCTGCCCAATCCGGGCAGTGGGAGCCCTCCCTCCACACACCCCTGCCCAATCCGGGCAGTGGGAGCCCTCCCTCCACACAGTCCTGCCCAATACGAGCAGTGGGAGCCCTCCCTCCACACACTCCTGCCCAATCCGGGCAGTGGGAGCCCTCCCTCCACACACTCCTGCCCAATCCGGGCAGTGGGAGCCCTCCCTCCACACACTCCTGCCCAATCCGGGCAGTGGGAGCCCTCCCTCCACACACTCCTGCCCAATCCGGGCAGTGGGAGCCCTCCCTCCACACACTCCTGCCCAATCCGGGCAGTGGGAGCCCTCCCTCCACACACTCCTGCCCAATCCGGGCAGTGGGAGCCCTCCCTCCACACACTCCTGCCCAATCCGGGCAGTGGGAGGCTCACACACACGCAGGCAGAACCGCATAAAAGTGGCGTCCCTACTTCGTGGGAGCCGCTGAGCATCGCTAGCCCTCCAACTGCCCTGGTGAAGCTCCTGCCCTATCCGGGCAGTGGGAGCCCTCCCTCCACACACTCCTGCCCTATCCGGGCAGTGGGAGCCCTCCCTCCACACACTCCTGCCCTATCCGGGCAGTGGGAGCCCTCCCTCCACACACTCCTGCCCTATCCGGGCAGTGGGAGCCCTCCCTCCACACACTCCTGCCCTATCCGGGCAGTGGGAGCCCTCCCTCCACACACCCCTGCCCAATCCGGGCAGTGGGAGCCCTCCCTCCACACACTCCTGCCCAATCCGGGCAGTGGGAGCCCTCCCTCCACACACTCCTGCCCAATCCGGGCAGTGGGAGGCTCACACGCACGCAGGCAGAACCGCATAAAAGCGGCGTCCCTACTTCGTGGGAGCCGCTGAGCATCGCTAGCCCTCCAACCGCCCTGGTGAAGCTCCTGCCCTATCCGGGCAGTGGGAGCCTTTCCCCCACACACTCCTGCCCTATCCGGGCAGTGGGAGCCCTCCCTCCACACACTCCTGCCCTATCCGGGCAGTGGGAGCCTTCCCTCCACACACTCCTGCCCTATCCGGGCAGTGGGAGCCCTCCCTCCACACACTCCTGCCCAATCCGGGCAGTGGGAGCCCTCCCTCCACACACTCCTGCCCAATCCGGGCAGTGGGAGCCCTCCCTCCACACACTCCTGCCCAATCCGGGCAGTGGGAGCCCTCCCTCCACACACTCCTGCCCAATCCGGGCAGTGGGAGGCTCACACGCACGCAGGCAGAACCGCATAAAAGCGGCGTCCCTACAGGGCGCGCCCGCGCCTGAGGGCCCTTTGGCGGTGGCCCTTAGGCGGTGGAGATTAGGCGCAGTTGAAACATCATCCACTCAACCGCAACAAGGCTGCAAGTATCAAGAAGCCTGACTCACATGACCAAAACTCCGATAACGGACAGAAAACGAAAGTGCAACAATCAAATGACTGACGGCTTGAGCTCCCCAGGCCGGGTCTGAGCTCGCCGGTCCCGACCACCACGCTCCACGAGATTCCCATAGCTGGACCAAAATTCGACATCAAGAGCTTTCAACTACAACGATATCACCCAGGTAAACAATTACTGGACTTATCTACCTCCTGATGCAAAAGACCACTGTGCAACCCTGGCCTAACCCCCCCCCCCCCCAAGTAGGAGCCAACATACCTCTGTATATATAATGTGTAAACTCCCCACTGTCACAAGCCCTGTTCTCCTCAAGCCAGCTGTTACATTGTAAACCCCTACCAACTCTAAAGGCTACTACTGTTTATTTAGAGCTAAATGAAACAAAGTATCTCTAACCAGCAAGTTGTTACATTTCAATGCAGTAACCCAATAACCTTCTTGCAATAACCTTAAGACTGTATCGCACAATACTGTATCTGTTTATACTGAATGATAGGTAACGATAGGACTGTATCGCACAATACTGTACCTGTTTATACTGAGTGATAAGGAACGTTAGGACTGTATCCCTATTTTGTTAAAGTAATAAGAAACGCTGTACCCCAACCCATCTATCCCTGCTAGACTGTTGGTACCCAACAACTATCTTGCCGGCCTACACTAACTCATCTCTAGGCCAGCTGCCTTGACTTCACCCCACACTGCGCCACTCGAATCCAAAATCCAAGTATTTCTGGCAGACATAAAATGGAGCCTGCTCACACCTTCCTGATTTTGTGCATGTGTATACTAACATCTTCATATAGAACCATCCCACACTCACAATACTGCATTCCTCTACTATATACACCAATCTACCTTCTCCACCCCCCCCCTCCATTACCCATCCTGCATCAATACAACTTAAATCCTATCACCACCACACAAACACCAAGTAAATTACCCCAACGACACACCCATATCAAAGGGAACAAATCTCAAAAACACCCTAAAACCAAAGCAAAGAACACTATTGGATCTCAAATACAACTCACATGAACCACACACCAAGAACATCACACATGTAACATTATCCTTATTAATGCTAGGTCAATAAGGAATAAAACGCATATTATCCACAACATTCTAACTGACGAACAACCAGATATCCTATGCATAACAGAAACATGGCTCACTGACTCAGACTCTGCAACAATGAACCAAATACAGAAGCCCGGATACCAACTATGCAACTGCCCACGCATCAACAGAAGAGGAGGCGGAGTCCTTATAGCAGCCAAAACCAGCCTTCAACTCACAACCACATCTACGGTCACAAATCCAGATCTTGACCTACTTAAAGTCGAGAGCATGGCATTATCCATCTGCCTAATCTATCGACCTCCCTCACCACAGCACGAAACACTAGCCACAGCACTAGAAACCATCACATCCACACAAAGCAAAAAATTCCAGATCATCCTCGGAGATTTGAACCTAGCATCAATTCCTCCGTCCCACACGGACTCCTTCTATGAAGCCATCGACCAATTGGGTTTCCAACAAATAATAAGCAACCCCACACACGATAGAGGAAACATCCTAGATATGATTTTCATACCCAGAAATCCACAACAAAGCAATGAACCACCTATAATAAACATAACTCAAGTACCATGGTCAGACCACCACCAAATCAACTGTAAACTTAAACTACCGTGCCAACCCAAAAACTCAAAGGAGATGAGAATGACCAACCCCATTAGGAAATTCAGCAAACTCAACGAGGAACACCTCATAAGCACCATTGCATCCCACATAAACCTAGAGTCCACAGACCTAGACGAACTAACTAACAGATGGAAACACACACATCCAAAATACATCTAACCCAACTCTGAAACACACATCAAACCCACATAAGATCAACTCGGAACCCTGGTACACAGGAACTCTAATAAAATCAAAAAGGGAGCTCCGTAAAATAGAGAGAAAATGGAGACAAACCAAATCCTCCGATCTCAAAACTAAATACATGGCCCATCTCGCAAAATACAAAGACGACGTGAACAATGCAAAAAAATTACATCACACCAACATCCTAAACAAGGCAATCAATCGACCACGAGAGTTATTTGAACTTGTCAAATCACTAACCAAAACCGACCAAAATGCCAACCTCAACAAATCCATCAAGGTCCAAACACTGGCAAACCACTACGCGACCAAACTGACGGCCCCTGGTCCTCCACCCCCCCCCCCCCCACCAACACCACAAATCAGAAGTGAGAACAACACAACGCAAAACCAGTTATGGGAGCACTTCCACAAAATAGGAACCAAGCAAATCACAGCCATTGTCACAAGCCTGAAAAGCACCACCTCCCCACTAGATCCCTGTCCTGCATCCTGGATCAAGGCAGTGAAACAAGACATAGCACCTCACATAGCACACATAGTTAACCTATCCCTACAACAAGGAATCATGCCCTCAGAACTAAAGAAATCAGTCATTAGACCGATCTTAAAAAACACTACACTCAACGGAGAAGACCCAGCCTCCTACCGTCCCATATCAAGTATCTCATTCCTGGCAAAGATCATAGAAAAAACGGTCCTTCTACAACTCCAAGACCATCTGACTGACAGTGCTCCTCTTGATGACCAGCAATATGGCTTCAGGCAACATCATGGAGTTGAAACCCTGTTACTAGTTCTACTTAACAACCTCCTAAAGGGCCTTGAAAACAAAAAGAAAATGTACATTCTTGTATTCATTGACATCTCAGCTGCCTTTGATACAGTTAATCATGGGACCCTCATAAATAGGATAAAATCAATAGGAATAACAGGAACCCCACTAAAATGGTTCTCATCCTACATCTCAAATCGAACACAACAGGTTCAATTCAACGGAGAAAAAGCAGAATCTTTCTCACAAACACAGGGAATCCCCCAAGGCTCTGCTCTCTCAGCACTTCTGTTTAACATATATATGCAGCCACTATGCAAAATTTTCTCACGGCACGAAATTAATTACCACATCTATGCCGATGATATCATGCTATACACACAACTAGACACTAAAAACCCAGACTACAACCCACTGGAGACATGTATCGGAGAGATGCAAGACTGGTTACAACAAAGTAGTATGTCAATTAATCACAAAAAAAACCGAAGTAATGTATATCTCCAAAGAACCGAATTTTGACCCTCCCACATCAATAACACTATGTAACAACACTTACCAAACAAAAAAAGAAATAAAGTATCTAGGAGTCACATTTGACTGTGACCTAAAGATGGAAAAACACCTCCGAAAGACCAACAGAGCAGTTTTCCACAAGCTTAGAGTGCTCCAACCCATTCGGAATATTATTGATCCCCAAGACTTCAGAACAGTGGCCCAAGCACTCATCATGCCACATTTTGACTACTGCAACGCCATCCTACAAGGTTTACCTAAAAAAACCCTAAACATATTACAAATGGCACAAAATGTAGCTGCCAGGGTCATAATGAAGAAAAATCTAAGTGACCACATCACACCAGTACTAATTCAATTACACTGGCTACCCATAACAGCTCGCACAAAATACAAAATACTAACAACCACCTTCAAACTCATCCACAACTTAGCACCTTCCTTCCTCAACAACCTAGTAAGATTGCAACCTCCTACCCGAAACAGAAGAACCCACAATTCCAACATCCTTCACACTCCAACAGATATAAGATCTGCCAAAGCTAACACCAGCCACAGGGCTTTCTCATATGCGGCGCCAACACTGTGGAACCAACTCCCACCAGAACTACGAGCTAGCAATGACCTTCTAGACTTCAGAAAGAAACTCAAAACGCACATTTTCCAATCACATTTCAACCTGAACTAAATCCACAGATGGAGCAGCCCCTGACCACTGTGTCCAAGAAGATTATCCTGTATATATGTATTTATGTATATATGTAAATGAACTCCCCCATAGCTAAGAAGTGTTAACTCTGTATGATGTGCTTTTCTGACAATCTGTATGTAAACAAAATTTGTACCTGCCTTGATTCGGCAGTTTCACAATAGTAATCCTACCCGCTTCTGATCGCTGGAAGGAGCGGGCTACAAATGCTTGCTAAATAAAATAAATAAATAAAAATCACCTCTATCCCGCCTTTTCTCTAAGGTGTACATATTAAGATCCTTAAGTCTGTCCTCATATACTTTATAATGAAGACCACTAACCATTTTAGTAGCCACCCTCTGTACTGACTCCAGCCTGTTTTTGAAGGTGTGGTCTCCAGAATTGCACGGTACTCCAAATGAGGTCGCACCAAGGACTTATACAGAGGCATTATCACCTCCTTTCTTCTGGCAATTCCTCTCCCTATGCACCCAAGCATCCTTCTAGCTTTTGTTGTCGCTTTTTCTACCTGTTTAGCTACTTTAAGATCATCAGACACAACCACGCCTAGGTCTGCTCTTTTTTAGTGGACAAAAGTACTTCACCCCCTATACTATATTGCTCCCTTGGATTGCTGCAGCCCAAATGCATGACCTTGCATTTTTTAACATTAAATCTCAACTGTCAAATTCTAGACCACTTCAAGCTTAGCTAGATCACTCCTCATGTTATCTATACCTTCCTGGGTGTCTACTCTATTGCAGATTTTGGCATCATCCCCAAAGAGGCATCACTAACAGGGTGACCCACCTCCCTCCTTCCCCTTATATCTAAACTACTTGATCGTATGGTTTACCGCCTTTGTCTTGACTTTCTCTCCTCTCAAGCCATTCTGGATGGATCCATTGCAATCTGATTTTGTTCTCTACATTCTGCTGAAACAGCTCTTGCCAAAATCTCCAATGACTTGTACCTTCCAAATCTAAGGGCCTTTACTTGCTCCTCATCCTTCTTTACCTTTCAGCTGCTTTTGATACTGTTGATTACCACCTTCTTCTCAATATCCTGTTCTCACTTGGATTTAAGGGTTCTCTTTTGTCCTGGTTTTCCTATCTCTCCCACCACACTTTTAATGTATGTTCTAGTGGATTCTCCGCTACTGCTATTCCGCTCTCAGTTGGGGTACCCAGAATTCTGTCTTCGGACCTCCAATTTTTTTCACTCTACACCCAGTCCATTGGTGTACTTATGTCCCTTCATGGTTTTCAGTACTATCTTCACGCTGCTGATTCTCAGATCTACTTCTCTGCACCTGAAGTCTCTCCAGAAATCTAGGCCGGTACCTCTGCCTGCCTTGCTAAGATCGTTGCCTGGATGTCCCACCATGGTCTGAAACTGAATATGGTCAAAACCGATCTTCTTATCTTTCCCCCTAAACTCATCTTCCCCTTCTTCCTTTCTCTATTTCTATGGATAACACTCTACTCCTTCCTGTTTCCTTGGCTTTGGGATCATCTTTGACTCTTCCTTCTCCTTCTTTGCCCACATCCAAGAAATAGGTAAAACTTGTCATTTATTTCTCTATAACATCAACAAATTTTGTCCTTTCCTTTCTGAACACAAACTAAGACCCTTATCCAGTCTCTAGTCACCTCTCTTCTAGACCTGCTCATTGCTGGTCTCCCTCTGAATCATCTTTCCTCCACCTATGTCTCTTCAAAACTCACCTGCACGGCCAATCTTCTGCCAGTGTCGCTATGTTCACATAGCTCCTTTTCTCAAGTCACTTCATTAGCTCCCTATCCATTTCCACATCTAGCTCAAACTTCTCCTACTGACCTATAAGTACATTCATTCTGCTGCTCCTCACTACCTTTCCTCTCTTATCTCCCCCTACACTCCCCCTTGGGAATTCCACTCTTCTGGCAGATCCTTTCTATCTGTTGTCTTCTCTGCCACTGCCAACTCCAGACTTTGTTCTTTACAACTTGCTGCTCCTTATGCCTGGAACAAATTACCCAAGCCAGTACATCAGGCTTCATCACTGGCCCTATTCAAATCCAAGTTAAAACTCACCTTTTTGAGGCTGCTTTTGGATCCTGATCCCCCTGTTCACCTCCTATGTGTATCTTTACCATTCCTCTAGACATACTCTAGTGGGTTCAATACTGCCTCTCTGCTCCTACTCATCAGCATGATCAGGGTCGAGCCATCCAACCCACTAGGAAACTAGGTAGTCACCTAGGATGGCAGCTTCTGGGGGCAGCAAAGATCAGGGCATTTAAAGTTCAGCAATATATTCTGGTAACCAGTGGGGTGGGTGTCAGGCTTAAGGTTTGCCTGGGGCACTAACACCCTGTACCAACTCTGGGGCTGGCCCTGAGCATGGTCACTGTCTTGACCTTGTCTTTTTCTCCAGCTGTTCACCCTCAAGCTTCTCTCCTCAGTTCATCCCTTATCTGACAATCATCTGCTTTCACTCTTATCCGCATCCCACCACAATCTCAATCAATCTCCACTAGCATATTTAGAAATATTCAGGCTGTTGACACTTTAGCTCTCTCCACTGCTCTAATCTCCTGTTATCTGAGTCTGTCCTTGAGGCAATCTTTTCCTATAACACAATGCTCTCTTCTGCTTCCACTTCGTACTGCGCCCTCCATGAGGTGTACTGTACCTCCAAAATCAACCACCTTCATTCCTGTGCCCACTGTACTGAGTGCCTTTGGCTTAAATCCTATACTCACACTCACTTCATACACTTCAAATTCATGCCGACCGCCTTCCAGTCTGTCATAGCACTCGCCAAGCAACAGCACAATGTCCATCTGACAAATTCTCTTGCCATTTCTTTGCAATGCTCAACTCTCTATACTTGTTCCTTTGGTGCCCTGACCTCATCCAATGGTTTTCAATTCCATCTTTATGCTGATGACTCTCAGATTTACCTCTCTACCCCAGAAATCCTTCTAAGAATCCATGGCTTAATCTCAGCCTGCTTTTCTGACGTTACCTGGATGTCCTGCTGTCATTTAAAATTGAACATGGCCAAGACAGAGCTTCTTTTCTTCCCCCTAAACTCTTCTCGCTGCTCTCTCCCTTTTCTGTTTCTGTGAATAACACTATCGTCGTCCCTGTCTCGTTGGCTCGCAACCTTGGAGTCATCTTTGAGTCTTCTCCCTCTTTCTCTGCACATGTTCGACAAATAGCTAAAGCCTGTCTTTTCTCTGTAACTTCAGCAAAATTCATCCCTTCTGTCAGAACACACTACCAAGACGTTTATCCGCTCTTTCAGCATGTCCCATTTAGACTATTGCAGTTTGCTCCTCGTTGGTCTTCCATTGACTCATCTTTCTCTTCTTCAGTCTGTTCAAAACTCAGCTGCATGGCTAATCTTCTACCAATGTTACTCTACTCATTTAACTCCTAGCCCTTTCCGCATACAGTTCAAATTTCTTCTACTGATCTAGAAATGCATTCTTTCCTCTCTTATCTCTCCCTAGACCCCTCCTCAGGAACTCTGCTCATCAGGCAAATCACATTTATCTATGTCCTTTCCTTTAACTGCCAACTCCAGACCCATTCTTTCCTATGCCTGGAATAAACAATCTGAGTCAATACATCAGGTTCTTTCTTTGATCCTATCTCAAATCTAGGCTAAAAACTCATCTCTTTAAGGTTGCTTCTGGATCCTGACCTCTTTCCCCTGTCTATACCCATGGGTATTTTAATCATTTCCCTTAAGAATTTGCCAGTCCCCTGTTTGCTCTGTTTGTCTGTGGAGTAGGGGCTGTCTTTTACGTGTATGTGTAAAGCATATACCTAGTAGCACTAGAGAAATGGTAATTATTAAGTTAGCAAGAGCCCCTACACCCTTCTGTCTGGTAGAAGGGCTTCTTCATCCTTCCTTACTGGCCATTTTAAAAATAATTTCAGTTCAGCTGAAATTATTGGCCTGAGCTAAAACAGGTGCAGTTTTTTAAATGGCTAGTTGGGGAGAAACAAGGGGCTGGACCGGGGCAGGCTTTCTAAGGCTTTAAGGTTCTGGGTCACTCGGACCTGGAGAGCATCCAATTTTTTCTAAAAACAGAAATTAGACATATGAGTTAAACTTAACTTGCACCTCTACCCACTGAAGTTAAACTGGAAGTAAAGTTAACACCAAATTTAAATTTCCTTCCATGTAGCCCAATTTTCAACTTTAGCAGCAGTTCCAGCTCATCTTCAAGGATAAGAGAAAGGGAACTGAAGTTGAGCTCATGTCTTTTCTCAGAAATTTAAGGTGAGTTACAGTCTGGTACAGTAGGTAACTTCCTGACTCTGGAGGCTTCCTAAAGGACTACCTAATGGGGAGGTGGAGTCCATCCTGCAAGTCTGTCTGTGACCCTCTTTCAGTCTATAAGATAGCAGACAGCATAGTGTGAAAATTAACAGGGAAGGACTCGGGGAGGTGAGAGCCTGCTACATATGGTGCTGCCATATTCCTCATGAGCAGTGCACACACTAATAAACTTTAATGTGCACTAAACCCCAGAACCAAAATAAATGAACCCGTGATAGTGGGAACAGAATCTCTCTGGAGCCTGTTCTGCTGCTCTAACTGTTCTGTCTCCTGTTTCCCCCAGGATTATGCGCTTTTTCCTGCTCATCTTTAATATCCTCTCTCAGTTTTGGGAAATGTGCACCTCTGATATCTTTGTACTTCGCACAGTGCAGGGGAAAATTCATTTCTGATTCTATTTCTCCTCTTTCCCAAGGATTATACAGAGGGTTTCCTTTCATTCTGTGATTTTCTCTCTCACTTTAGGAAGTGTGCATCTCTGATATCTTTGTACTTCGCACAGTACAGGGGAAAATTCATTTCTGATTCTATTTCTCCTCTTTCCCAAAGATTATACAGAGGGTTTCCTTTCATTCTGTGATTTTCTCTCTCAGTTTAGGAAGTGTGCATCTCTGATATCTTTCTATTTTTCACAGTGCAGGGGTACAGGGGCGGCCCAAGTGGGGTGCGGAGCCAAATGCAGAGACTCATTGCAGGGCCTCGTTTGCATAAATACTTGCATAATGTTAACATGCATTTACTTTTAATAAACATGCTTCTTAATAAGCGTCTGGATAAAGAAAGACTACTAGATTTCTACATTACTATACTCCAGCATCAACTGCCAAGCCCATTAGGAAATACTATAAACACTGCCCATTTAGAACCCATCCAAACAAACGAGGGAAACACACAAACACATACAATTTTTGTAGGAACACACACCTTGAAGGAATCCCCTTCTCGTGTATCATTCCAATTATATCTTAAATTTAAATAGGGACGCAACCCTAACAAGGATTGAGGGAACTTCAACCCCCAATACCAGCTGGTAAAGTACAATTCACACAAGGCAAGGGCCGGGATGATCGGAGGCTCGAAACAAGTACAATGTTGAGTTACGGGTGCATAGAGGCGGAGGACGCTCTATGTATTGTTGCTGGGAAGGAGAATGAGTGAAGGCGCTGTTAAAGTTTCGTGAAGAACCCCTCCTTGGGGCATTGTGACGCCGTGGAGGAAAGAAGTGACGGATGGGGCAGTAAGGCCCTTGGGTGGCTTATGGTGGTCAGGATCGTTATCTGCTGACAAATCTACAGCTTGCAATGCCGTTGGAGGAAGAATTCACTTAAGTTAAGTGACTTTTATTTGGCTTGAGCCTGATATCAATTGGAGCTTGGCTTATGTCTTGTGTGAATTGTACTTTACCAGCTGGTATTGGGGGTTGAAGTTCCCTCAATCCTTGTTAGGGCTGCGTCCCTATTTAAATTTAAGATTCCTCCAAGGTGTGTGTTCCTATAAAAATTGTATTTGTTTGTGTGTTTCCCTTGTTTGTTTGGATATTGATGTGGGAGATTTTAAGGGGTTTTGTTTGGTTTACATTTAGAACCCATAGCAAACCCGCCGTATCATAACAGCACTACCAGGACTCACAAAGCACCAAACCCTATCTATCAAAAGGCAACACTGCAAATATTAAACCAATATATCTCAGAGAATACCAAGCCATCTCACTGGCGGAAAGAGAACAAATGGGACTGTCAAATAGAGTGGAGGAGTGGCCTAGTGGTTGGGGCAAGGTACTTCAGGCCAGAAGGTCGGGGGTTCAAATCCCACTAGAGGACAGCAACCTTGGGCTGGAAGGACTGGGGTTTCTAGTCCCACAGGTGCTCCTTGTGGTCTTGGGCAAGCCACTTAACCCTCCATAGCCCATGTTCCCTGTAAAATAGTTCTCCAAGTTATAATGCCCTGTTCAATGTAATTTCAGTTTGTTCAATGTTAACCACACTGATGCAGAATAGTGCAGTATATAAGAGAATGTAAAAAAATAAATAAATAGAATCTATATGAACAGAATACCTCAGCTTGGTTACACATGCAGAACATAGACCATCACCACACAAAGAACAAGGGATCACAATTTAGAAACAGAGACAATAATTAAATTGGGAACCCCAAAGGCCAAGGTTGGAATGTACAACAACATTGGAGAAATAAAACTATACATTAATTTTCTCTTGTACTAAACAAAGCACAAAGATGTTAGCTATGCATTTTTCCCAGAGCTGACATATTCCAGTTAATAAATTCAAAATAAAAAAAGTATTTTTCTACCTTTTGTTGTTTGGGCTTTTTCTTTTTCAGTTGCAATTGCTCCATTCACTTTCTTCTGGTTTCTTTGTGTCTTCTGCTAACTCTCCATTGTCTGCTATCCATTTGTCTTTTCTTCTCTCTTCTGATTTTTAACATACTGATCTTCTCCCTTTTACTCTCCTCCATTTCTTTCTTTATTCCTTTTTCATCCACTCATATTTCACCTCTCCATCCTCAATCCCCACTTACTCTCACAATACCCAGCAACCATAGATTTTTCTTCCCTCCCACACAAAATATCTTTTCCCCTCTCCATCCTCACTCCCCCAGCCCCATCCCAATCTATTCCTCCCACAACATCTGCTCCCTTCTAGTTCCAGCCCTACCCAGCATATGCTCCCTTCTAGTCCCATTCTCCCATCCCCCCATCAGCCCATTTCCAATCCTAGCTCCCTCATCAGCCCAGTCCTATCCTAGCCCTCCATCAGCCCATTTCCAGTCCAAGCTCCCCATCCATTTCAAGTCCCAACCCATTTCTAGCCCACGCTTTTCCTGAATCAGCCCATTTCCAGTCCAAGTGCCCCATCAGCCCATTTCCAGTCCTATCCTAGCCCCCCATCAGCCCATTTCCAGTCCACATCTCCTTCCAATCAGCCCATTTCCAGTCCAAGCCCCCCCCCCATTAGTCCATTTCAAGTCCTAGTCTCCCTCAGCATTTCCAGTCTTATCCTAGCCCCCTCATTTCATCCTAGCCCCCATCAGCCCATTTACAGTCCAAGCCACCTCAATCAGTCCATTTCTAGTTCAAGCCCCCCCAAATCAGTCCATTTCAAGTTCAAGCCCCCCCATCAGCCCCTTTATTGTACTATCCTAGCCTCCCCCCCCCCCCCCCAAAGAGCCCCATGCCTCTCTGATCATCTTCAGAGGGAGCCAGGGAAGCATGCGAGTGATTAACTAGAAAAAAAAACAGGGATATTAGTATCAGTCCACAAAAATAATATATCCCCTAATAATATCCCTTAAGGAAAAAAGACTTGGATCCAGCAGGAGTGGTTCTAAGCACTGGACGGGCTGTGTTCATGAAGTTGTACTTGAAAGCTAAGTGCACATTGCCTAAAGGGTTTTGTGAAGATACTAACAGTAACTCCGTCGACATTGCTTTTAAGATGGTGGGAGGAGATCACAGGTGTGAGTCTCCTTGAGGTTTCACTGGGGTGAACATTGAGTTGTTTTGTAGCTTATTAAAATGATTAAAAAAGACTAGAGGGGAGATCTCTCAAGACAAATAGTCCAACAAATAATAGGTTGTTTGAGTAATTTCTATTAGGGATATTATTAGGGGATATATTATTTTTGTGGGGGAAAGTTAAAGGGCATTTCCTGTTTCCCGGCACTTGCGCGTGTCACGAGAACACAGCTTCCAGTGCAAGGGAACATACCGCTCTTCACGCTGGTGGATGTGCAGAGGTGAACCGGAGCCTCGGGCGGGTCTCACCAGCTCCCTCTGAAGCCGGCATTGCAAAGCCAAGATCTATCATGTATGAATGAAGTCTGCACGGGGCCCCCTGAAGTGCGGGGCCCTGTGCAAACAACATTCTTGCACAATGGACGGGCCAGCCCTGTAGGTGGAATGCATTTCTCTCTCTGCTTCTCCTCTTTCCCCACGATTATACAGAGTTTTGCCTGCTCATTCTGTGAATTTCCCTCTCAGTTTGGGAAATGTGCATCTCTGATATCTTTGTGTTTTGCAGAGGGGAATGGGGAATGCATTTCTCTCTCTATTTCTCCTCCTTCCCCGGGATTATACAGTTTTCTCCAGGAACAAGCAGGAAGTCGGTTCTCACATATGGATGACTGCGCTGATGGAGCCCACGCAGAGCATTTCCCCAGCTTTCAAAGAAAGCTTTTGGGAATGCTACCTCGCATGCGTGGACCCCTTCCTGCCCAAGGGTACCATCTTGCTCAATCTCCTTTTTTCCGTGGAGCCCAACGGACGCTTATCCTGTTTCCCCGAAAAAAACCTCTAAAAATTATCCTTAAAAGTTTGTTTTTCCAGGTTTGTGTACTGATTCTTTGCCCGCCTTAAGCCGGCGCCATCCCCGTTGCCGTCCTTGGCTCTTCCCTTTTTTTTTTTTTGACAAGGCTTGCCTCGACCGGTGTTTGTGCCCTTTTTCCCTCAGGGGTTGTCGACCCTGGCTGGGTGTCTCCCACCATGTCTCCAGATGGGTTCAAAAAGCGTGACTGCTGTGGTCTAACCATGTCTGTTACAGACACCCACGACTGCTGTTTGCATTGCCTCGGCCCAGACCAAGACAGTGCCACCTGTGACCTGTGCCAGGCCATGACTCTGAGAACCAACAATAAAAGGTTGGAGTTGCAGAAGAGGCTGTTACCACGGTCCGACTCAGCCCCGGCTTCCCTGATGCTGAGCCCCAAGTCGAGCACATGCCGAGAGGCCCAGGCGTCTTCAGAGTTCCACAGCGGCCATTCCTCTGTAAAGACGCCAGATCCTGTAAAGAAAAAGAAACAATCCTCGAAGCCAGTCGAGGTTCCACTGGTGAAACCCAGTAAAAACCCACGGTGGGGTAGGATCACGTGATGTGGTGAGCTCGGGAGGTCGCATTTATCCTGAGCTCCGGTCTCCCCTTCCCCTAAACTGCTACAATAGTGCCTATATTTAGGCACTTTGACCGGAACACAGCCTCCCCCAAGCATCTTACCCCCCGGAGTCTTGTAGAGGGGAGTCAGCAGCACATGGCGACAACGGCCGCGCGAACCGGGAGGAGAGAGAAAGACCGGGCGGCGGGGGCCTCTAAGATGGCGGAATCTCCCCCGAAGGTGAGCGAAACACCGGTGCCGGCTCCTGGGGTCTCGGTCGCAGAGATCTCAGCGGCTGTTTCTAGTGCCCTCTCCCTCCAATTCAACTCACTGTGCAGTAAAATGGACGCGGTCCAGCAGTCCGTGGAGGCCATCGGGGCACGAATGCAACAGGCCGAGGCCCGCCTATCGCAGGCGGAAGATGAGGTGCTGAAATTGACCCAGGAGCTGGCGCAGACACGGTCCATCCTCAAGGCCCACGAGGAGAAACTCGATGATCTCGAACCGCTCCCGATGCTGTAACCTGAGGTTTCTGGGCATACCGTCCTCAGTGGGGGACGCGGACCTCCGAGACTACATCACAGCGCTCTCGACATCCCTGCTGGGCGATGAGGGACACAACGCGCATGTGGTAATCGAGAGGGCGCACAGAATCGGCCCTCGGAACTCGGGGGACCCACGGCCACGTGTGGTGCTAGCCAAATACCTGCAATTCCAGCAGAAGGAGGCTGTGCTGCGTGAGGCCAGAAAGCTTGGAACTGTAGACCGAGACAACGTTTGGATTCGTATCACGCAGGACTATTCAGCGGCCGTAAGCAGCGGAGGGTGTACGCTCCACTTTGCAAGAACCTCATCGATGCTAATATCCGGTTTTCTGTCCAGTACCTTGCACGCCTGTTGGTGTTCCACGGAGGGAAGCAGAAGGTGTTTAACTCAGCGGAGGAAGCGGCGGCCTATGTGGAGCAACTTGTGAGGCCGGGGCTGCCGTCGGGCAGCGGGACGGCGGCTGTGCCCTGACTCTCTGACTGATCTTATGCTGGTTCTGGTGTTGGTAGGGCCTGAGTGACTTCGGGGAAGCTGTGCTACTTCCCATGGGCCCATGAGTGTTTTTGTTAGGTCTTTGTTTAACAGGAGCCCCGACTGTTGAGGGTACTTCTCCCTGCTCGTCGGATATGGGTAGGGTAGTCTGGGGTGGCCTGGATGTCATGTAGGCTGTCCTAGGATTGTTCTTGGGTCGGGTTGGATAGGTTCCCTTTAGATAGGTACCGTGATTGCCCATCCCCTAGTGTTCAGCTCATAGCGGGGTGCGTCGCAGTTGAGTCATTCAAGACCCGCAGATGCTGCTTGCTCTGGCTGACGGGTCGGGGTAGGGGGGGTGGGGGTGTGCAGGAGACCAGGGCCCGAGCAGACGGAGAAGTGCCAGGCTAAATACCCCCCTCCCGATCCCATGGACGGCTGTTATGGGGGGGAGAGTGCAGCCTGTCACTGGGCATCGGAATAGGGGTCCTTTCCAGGGCCCTATTGGGCGTCTGTTAAAGGCTGAGGTTACGGCATTTATCTGGGTCCTTGGGAGGGGGATGGATCAAAGGGAGGGGGGCATAGGTCTGGAAAAAGGGGGGGGAGCCCGGACACATCTGGGTGATAGGGTAGGTAGGAGAGGATGATAGAGGTGGGGGGACTTATGAGGGGGGGATGGGGGGGTCAGGGGGGGAGGGAGGGAGTTGGAGGGGGGCTTAGTGGGGGGGATGGGAAGGCGGGAACTGGAGGGGGGGGGGGAGACTATACCTGTTCAATAGCCCGGAGAGGGCAGGTTTGGATCAGTTGGGTATGTTGTCCATGATTCGGTTGAGTCACAAGTATATACGTCAGGGGGGCGCCCTAGGCTGGGGGGGGCACCCTCATGGTACTAGTTTACAGTGTAACACAGGTATATATGTGTAGTACATGCCACTTAAGATAATATCCTGGAATGTATGTGGTTTGGGCAGCCCGATTAAGCATTCCAAAATCCTGCAGGCCTTGGCTAGACACAAGGCGGACATAGGGAGGAGTAGCCTAGTGGTTGGGGCAAGGTACTTCAGGCCGGAAGGTCGGGGGTTCAAATCCCACTAGAGGACAGCAACCTTGGGCCGGAAGGACTGGGGTTTCTAGTCCCACAGATGCTCCTTGTGGTCTTGGGCAAGCCACTTAACCCTCCATTGCCCATGTTTCCTGTAAGTATTAGTGTATGTGTCTCATATCCCCATGTGTTAAATGTATTCCCCAATTGTGTTGTGACCGCTTTGATTGAAGGATAAGGCGGTATACAAAACTGTCTAAATAAATAAATAAATAAATAAATAGTCATGCTACAGGAAACCCACCAGACAGCTGAGGAGCATCGCAAACTGTGCAGGGACTGGGTGGGACAGGTGTGGAGGGCTCCAGCCCTTGGGAAGAAGGGCAGGGTGGCGCTTTTGATCCACAAACGGCTCTGGTTGGAGGTGGTACGTGAGCTGGCAGACCCGTCAGGCAGATTCATCCTCTTGCAGGTTGTCTTAGAGGGGAGGCCAGTTATTTTGAGCAATCTTTATTGTCCTAATGTATTGGATTTGACCCTATATTCCCGCCTCGCTTCTAAAATAGAGATGTTGCCGGAGCTTCCGGTGATTCTAGGGGGGGACTTTAACGGCGTTATGGATGTGACATTAGACACGTCCAAGGGGGGGGGGGAGTCATGGGACAGGCTACAGACGGCTCGCGCGATGCGCCGATTCTGCTCCAGACTGGGGCTGGTGGATCCGTGGCGGCTGTTACATCCGACAGAACAGGACTATACTCATCAATCACGAGCGCATGGCACCAGTGCACGTATCGATTTTGTTGATTTCCGCCGGGTTGTTTGTTAAGATTGAAGAAGCGCTGATCGGTCCCGCAGAGATATCTGACCATGCGTTCGTTGGGCTTGATGTTCAGTGGAGTGGGATGACCCCCAGGAATTTCCTTTGGCGATTTACGCTTGAATTATATCGGGACGCCCAGTTCCATTCATTCCTTCGGCAGCGATGGCGGGAATTCGAGGCGGTTCATACCGCCCACCGGGATGACCCCGAGTTGGTGTGGGAAACTGCAAAGGTTGTATTGCATGGGGATATTATCGGCTTTCTTGCACGGAAGAGGAAACTACGGGCAGCACGCATTAGCCTCGAATCGCAGATTACACGGATGCGCCGCCAGTGGGCCCAGAGCCCAGCGGTTGGGCTTCAGAGACGGCTGCGGGAGAGGCAAACGGAACTTAATGAACTACTACATCAGAGGGCTAAGAAGTCTGTGCAGTATTACCGCTACCAATTATACCGGTACGGGGACAAACCTGGGAAATTACTGGCAAGATGTTTGCGAGGCCCCCGGGGCTCCAAACTGGTGCCCGCGTTGCGGGACGACCAGGGGGTACTGCATAGGGAAAGCACGGCGATTGTGGGGGTGTTTCGATCTTTCTTCCAGCGACTCTATGCAGTGGAGTCTCCCCCATTATCGCAGATGGCGGACTATGTGAGGGAGTTGAATCTGCCCCGGCTCTCCGAGGAACAACGGGCGCAGTTAGATCGGCCGCTTACAGTTGCGGAACTACAAGCTGCTATCTCCAAAGCTGGTTGCTACAAATCTCCAGGTTCGGATGGCCTGGGAGCGGAGTTCTATAAGATTTTGAATGAGCTGATTTCCCCTACCCTAGCGGCCGTCCATAATAAGAGGGCCCAGCAAGGGTGTTTTCGCTGGGGGGATAATCAGGCCCATATTGTCCTTATTCCGAAACCGGCCAAAGACCCCCTAGTAGCATCTTCATATCGCCCTATCTCATTGCTCAACTTCGATCTTAAATTAATGGCAAAAATTCTAGCCGACCGCCTGTCGGAATTTCTGGGGCAGCTTGTTCACGATTCCCAGGTGGGTTTTGTTAGGGACCGATATGCAGTACGGAACCTGCGCAGAATAATAACCTCCCTAGAATGGGTCCGGCGTCAAGGCATGCCCTCCTTATTAATTAGTTTTGACGCGGAGAAAGCCTTTGACAGGGTAGATTGGAAGTACTTGATGTTTCTCCTCCCGCAATATGGTATAGGGCCCTCTTTTTGTAATATGGTGGTGAGCCTTTATTCAAACCCGACTGCAGCAATCCTTTGTAATGGGGTCCTGTCTGAGACCTTTTCCCTGCGGCGGGGGACCCGTCAGGGGTGTCCCCTTTCCCCCCTTCTTTTTGTCTTGTCTCTGGACCCCCTCTTGCGTAGGCTGGAGCAGATGCGAGAGATCCGGGGGGGTGCATATCGGTGACCAGGAGTTTAAAATATCTGCATTTGCGGATGACCTGTTAGTCCATTTGCTCTCACCTACAGGATCGTTGCCCCGCCTTTTGCGAGAGTTCCAAACCTTTGGGAATTTTGCGGGATTCATCATCAACCGAGATAAATCTGAGGCCCTGGATGTTTCGGGTCAGCTTCGGAGTTGCTGGCCAGGCGAATTCCCCCTTAAATGGGCGGACAATCAATTTACATACTTGGGGATAGTACTGCCTAGTCAGTTGTCTCAACTATATAGGAGTAACCTGTCTAGGGTGCTGGCCAAGGTGAGGACCCAACTGCAGGCTTGGCGGACCCGCCCCCTCTCCCTGTCGGGGAGGATTGCTGCGATTAAGCTGGTGATATTGCCAAGGATTCTGTATTGGCTGCAGACTCTCCCGGTGTGGCTGCTGCGACGGGATGTTCGCCGTTTTGAGACGGAATTTAGGGGCTTTTTGTGGAGAGGGGCGAGAGTGCGGATCCCATTTGGTCGGCTGGTGGGGAAGGGGAGACATGGGGGTTGGGGGCTTCCGGACCTCGGAGCCTATGCGTTAGCCTGCCAAGCACGGCATTTGGGGGACTGGTTGGGCTCTACTGAACTGTATACCCCTTTGGCGCTGGAGGAAGCCTATGCGGCCCCCCATTCCTTGCAGGCCTTGTTACACATGGAATTTAGCCGGTTGCCTGCCCACCTGGCTGATAGTGAGTTATTGATCCCTGTGCTTCGGACTTGGAGGCAGCTCAATGTTTATTGGGGCCGTAACTGGAAGGTATCGTGCTGGTTGCCTATTAGAGGTAATGTGAGTTTTACCCCTGGCACGGAGACCGCTGTATTCCGTGCCTGGGGGGACAGGGGTTTGCGGAACCTTGGACACCTGGTTGATCCCGCTGGGAAAATTAAATCCTTCCCCTTCCTATCCCAGGAATATGATCTGGGGTCTCGCCACACATTTGCATACCTACAAGTTGCACATTATGTGGCATCCCTCCCGGGTGAGGAGCTACACGGCGACCGGTCCGCTCAGATCATTGAGTTTTTTAGTTTGACCGGGGCGGAGAAACCGTCCATACGTCTGTTTTCACTAAGACTGGACCTTTTTCGGCCTCGACCCGATTTTAGTGGTGTGGAGCGGGCCTGGGGGGTGGAAATGGAGCAGGATGTTTCCCCCGATACCGTACTAGCTGCCCTTCAAAGAATCGGACGCCTGGCGGATGGAGCCCGTTGGCGGGAGGTACAATTTAAGTGTATCACTAGGGTCCACTTTTCTCCGAGACGGGCCTTCCGGTATCACTTGACCCCTGATGGCAGCTGCCCGCGATGTGCTGAGCCCCTGGCGACTTTATTGCACATGTGGTGGGGATGCAGGCGAATCCGTCTGTACTGGCGAAAGATTAGTTGCTTCATGGCGGCCCTTTTAGGTCAGCCCATATCCTGGGATGCAGCTTTGGTTACGTTAGACTTCCTGAGTCCTAACTCCCCGAAGGGGAAATGGGGTCGCTGGCTGGTGCGGAAGGCTTGTCTGGTGGGTAAGGGGCCACTCCTGCATAGATGGCGGGAAAAACACCCTCCCTCCTTTTGGGAATGGCGGAACTCCTTCCATCAACTGATGCTCCTGGAGTGTAGAGGGGCACGGGATCACGCCAAGCGGTGGTCTGCCTTTGTGTTACTCTGGGACCCATATATCCAAATTCTGAGTCCCCGGGCGCGTAACGAAGTCCTGCAGTTAGGATGTTAATTGGTGGCTTAATCGGGAGTAGCTCATGGTGGTGTGCTGTACAGTTGTATGTTCTGATCCAGACGTTGCTTGCTTATGTCTACGTAGGGGGGAGTGGAGAGGGTGGGGTTGGGAGGGAGGGGGGAGGAATGGGGGGGGGGTTATTTTGAAAATATTGTAACCATCATTGTTCTCACCCTGGGGATCAGAGTCCACCCCAGGGCGGGAGGAGGTGAATGTTTTATATTATACTGGTTTGTTATGATGGTTCATAAATAAACATTGAAAAAAAAAAAAAAAACACGGTGGGACTCTGGCAACTCCGAGCAGCAGCCCCCCTAAGGTCTCTAAGAAGGAGTCCTTGGCTGGCAGCGACTATGCAAGGCTTCCTAAGGATGAACTCGTGAGAATGCCGGTATCGGGCCCAAGACCCTCAGTGCCCATGCTGAAAGCTGCGGAGCCTTCTGGCATAGAGTCCAGAATGGCGACCCTGTAGCAGAATATTTCTGCAGTCCTGGCCTTGCAGCAGACAATGATGTCAGGTTCATCCGCAAGCCCTCGGCAAGCCCTCGGCACTGATTGAGGTTCCAGTCCCATTCCTTGGGTGTCCAGTCCTCCCCAGCTAGTTTTTGGGAGTCTGACCCAAGACCCACCGAGGACCCTGCATCCTCGGGGCTGACCTCGAGGCACAAGAGCCCTGAGACTCAGAATCCTCGATGCCCTCCGGCTTCAACTGGGATACAGGTGTCGAGGCTTCTCCCAAGATCTCTCGACACCAAGACATCCCTTCAGAGCTGTCTCCCCCTGATCTCCAGTGCCATTCTCCCCCCAAGGATGTGGCCTTCCATGACTTCATCTGGGATATGGCCCGGGCCCTCTTGGTCCCGACCAAATCAGTGGAGGACCTGCGCACTGAAGAAGAGAAAATCTTTCAGTATGAGTCCCTGCCAAAGGAGACTCTTACAGTGCCAGTCCAGCCCATCCTTGAGCGACTGTTCCTGTGGATGTGGGAGAACCCGGCCTCTGTGCCGGTGGTCAGCCGACGCCTCAATGTCATCTATCATGTTAAGAAGGGCCCTGGCTTCCAAAAGTCTCAACTCCCACATATCTCCATGGTCAGTGACATAGGTTGACATCAAGGACTCCACGATGCAGAAGCTCAAAAGTCAGAAGAACTGTTCTTCTGTTCCCCTGGCAGGGAGGTCCGAGCCCTTGATGCCCTCGGGTGCAAGTGCTTCCAGGGCTCCATGTTGGGCTGTCAAATACAGGCCTATGAACTATACATAGGCATGTATCTCAAGGGCCTCATCCAAGAACTGGCAGGCTTCTCCACAGGCCTCACCTGGGAACCACTCCAGAGGTTCCAGGTCCTTACAGCCGGGATCCAGGACCGCTCAAAGTTCCTGTCCCGTACTGCCTAGGATGGCTTTGAGTCTGCAGCCCGGGTGGCAGCAGCTGGCATCGGGGTCTGGCACCAGGACTGGTTCCAACCTCCAACCTCAAGCAATGGGTGCAAGAAAAACTGCTAGACATCCCCTGCACTGGGGAAAACTTATTTGATAAACCTATGGCCGACAAGGCAGCCAAGATTGAGGCTGAGGTCGTGACCAGGCAGAGGCTCTCGAGGAAGACCTCAGCCTTCCCCTGAAAGAAGCCATTGGGGAAAAGACCACCTTTTACGAGGAAAAAAGGGTCTTTCCACCAGGGCCATTATCAACCCTTCTCGGGGCAGCAACAGCAGGGCCCTCAGCCCAAGAATCAGGGCCACAGCCCAAGAAAGCCAGAAGCTCAGAAGCCTCAGCCCCCAACTCCCACCCAACCTGGGGGGAGCTTTTGACTTCCCAGGCAGGGCCTCTTCCCCCCCAGGAGACCCTCCCCAGCCAACAGGGGGCCACCTGGTGTTCTTCGTCTACAGGTGGGCTAGGATCACCATGGACCAGTGGGTCCTCCAGGTCATAAAGGAGGGCTATCTCCTCCAGTTCCAGCAAACACTCCCAGAGTTCTTCCCAGGAGATCCGGTGTGGCCTCTCCTTCACCAGACCTTGCTCATCTCAGAACCCGCAGACCTGCTCAAGGATAGGCAGTAGAACCTGTACCCAGACATTTGTGGGGAAAGAGTTTCTACTCCAGGTATTTCCTTGTCCCCAAAAGAACTAGAGGCCTCAGTCCCATTCTGGTGAGGGAGATGTTCAAGATGCTCACCAGGGAGATTGGCTGTGCTCCTTAGACATGAAGGATGTGTATACCCACATCCTGATCCACCCCTCCCACAGACATTACTAAGATTTGTGGTGGGAGGAGAGCACTACCAGTACAGGATATTTCCATTCAGCCTGGCCTCCTCACCACAAAGTGCCTGGCGGTCATGGCCACCTACATGCGCCTTCAAGGGGCCTTCATCTTGCCCTACTTGGGCAACTGGCTCATCAGAGGCAGCATGGCCCCTGAGGCCAGCCAGGTCACAGGGCGAATGATCCGCCTCCTGCAGTACCTGGGGTTCGTCATCAACTACCCCAAATCTCTCCAGCCCAAAACCTGGAGTTCATAGGGACCCAGTTGGACACACTACAAGTTAAGGTCTTCCTCCCAAGAGAGAGGGCATATCACCTTGTGCAACTGGCAGGAGAGGTGCAGGTTCACCAGTCGGTATCGGTTTGCCTCCTCCTCCGCCTACTGGGTTATATGGCCTAAATGGTTCACGTCGCACCCCTAGCCCACTTGCACATGCGGGCAGCCCAGTGGTGCCTCTGCTCTCAGTGGTCTCAGGCCACAGGCAGGTTGTGGGACAGGGTCAGAGTCACCCGCAGCTGGCGGTCTCCCTCAACTGGTGGGAGTCCCTACACTACCTCCAAGCAGGGATGCCATTCCAAGCACCTGCATCACAGAGGGTCCTGACCATGGATGCCTCCCTTCTGGACTGGGGGGAACACTGCGGAGAATTCCACACTCAATGCACCTGGTCTCAAAAGGAGTCACTCTTACAGATCAACCTCCTGAAACTTAGGGCCATATTCCTGGCCCTGCGAGTGTTCCGCCACCTGTTGTACAACCAACTTGTGTTGATCCAGATGGACAACCAGGTCGCCATGTTTTATGTGAACAAGCAGGGGGGCACAAGCTCACACTCCCTCTGTCAAGAGGTGATTGCTCTGCTGTCCTTCGCTGTGTGCCACGGAATGCTCCTACGAGTGGTATACCTCCCGGGTCAGGACAATTGCTTAGTGGACAAGCTCAGCAGAGTCCTGCACCCGCACAAATAACATCTGAACCCCAGGGTGGCACAATGACTCTTTCGCCTCTGGGGTAGACCCGTGATTGATCTGTTTGCCTCCCCAGACAACACACGGCTACCCCGCTTCTGCAAACTCTTGTTGGCGGATCTGCCCTATACAAGTTTCTATAAAAAGGGGGGTGCTCCCAATTCTAAATTCCTCCCCAAGGTGGTATCCCCCTTCCACCTCAACCAGGAGGTGGTCCTGCCCACCTTCTTCCCATGGCCTCATGCCAGCAGGCACTTCTCAAGTCACTTCATTGGCTTCCTATCTGTTTCTGCATCCAGTTCAAACTTCTGCTGACCTATAAATGCATTCACTCTGCGGCTCCTCACTACCTTTCTTCTCTTATCTCTCCTTACAACCCCCCTCGGGAACTCTGTTCTTCTAGCAAACTGCTTCTATCTGTGCCCTTCTCTTCTATTGCTAACTCCAGACTTCACTCCTTTCACCTTGCTGAACCTTACGCCTGGAACAAACTACCTGTGTCTGTACGCCAGGCACCTTCTCTAACCCTCTTCAAATCCAGGCTGAAAACTCACCTCTTCGCTGCTGCTGCTTTTGGATCTTGACTCACCTGATCTCCTTTTTCTTTCCCCTTGCTTTATCCCTGCCTACACCTTCTGTGTTTGTCTTGACTAGATTGTAAGCTCTGATGAGCAGGGACTATCTCGTACATGTCTGTGCAGCGCTGTGTACGACTTGTAGCGCTATATAAATGCTCAGTAGTAGTAGTAGTAGCAGGGAGGAACTCATACTGCATACAGTAGACTGTAAGCGGGCCCTGTCTTTCTACCTGCAGTGGACTCAGGCCCATCACAAAACTCCTCAGCTCTTTGCTCCCAGTATCAAAACGAACTCTGTCCACTTGGGTGGCGGATTATATTGCCCTCATCTACGAGTGAGCTGGTCTCTCCCTTGAGCACTGGATCACTGCACATCGCGTGCGGGCTATGGCCACGTCGATAGCCAACCTCCATTCAGTGCTGGTGATGGAAATCTGCAGGGCCGCCACTTGGTTTTTGATCCATACGTTTGTAGCTCATTACTGCCTAGAGAACGAGTCCCACAGGGACAGTGCCTTCGGGCAGGCAGTACTCCGCAATATTCTCAGGGTATAGGCAACTCCTGCCCTTTGACCCTTCTGTGTTCAGGCTACTGGAGTGAAGTTGTCGCTGGATGCAAGGGTCTTGCAGAGCCTCTCTGTAGGGACTCACCTTCTGCAGCTTACGACCACCTGGTGGGTCGCCAGTGGTGCTGTCGTGGTTCAGTCCTCAGCAGCCTGGAGCTAGGGAGTCCCATATGTGAGGATTGACTTCCTGCTTTTTCCTGGAGAAAGCGTAGTTACTCACCTGTAACAGGGGTTCTCCAGGGACAGCAGGAATCAATCCTCACAACCTCCCTCATCCCCTTAGAGTTGCCTTCCTACATTGCTTTACAGTAAGTTGCTTTTGCTATGTCATCTGACTGAGCAAGACTGCACCCTTGGGCAGGAAAGGGACCACGCATGTGTAGTAGCATTCCAAAGGCACTTGCACTGCAGAGGACCCTGACTACAGATACTTCCCTCTTGCGTTGGGGGGCACACTGTGGGGATCGCTTCATGCAAGGCATTGTTTAAAGGGAAACATCCAAACTTGTCATGATCAGCTGGTCCCAGGAGGAATCACTCTTGCAAATCAATCTCCTAGAATTCAGGACAATCTTCCTGGCTCTGCGAGCGTTCCGCCACCGCCTGCGGCACTGACTTGTGCTGATCTGGACGGACAACCAGGTGGCTGTGTTTTATATCAACAAGCAGGGGAGCACGGGCTCGTACGCCCTCTGCCAGGAGGTGGTGGCCCTCCTTTCCTTTGCAATGCGCAACAGCATGCTCCTGAGAGTGGTATACTTCCCAGGCCAGGACAACTGCTTAGAAGACAGGCTGAGCAGAGTCCTTCACCCACATGAGTGGCACTTGAACCCCAGGGTAACAAAACAACTCTTCCACCACTTGGGAAAGCCCATGATGGACCTTTTTGCCACCCCAGACAACCCACAGCTACCTAGCTTCTGCTCATGCCAGTTGCACCCGGGGAGAGTGGCAGCAGACACTTTCTTGATCTCGTAGTCAGAGCATCTACTCTGAGTTCCCACTGACCCCCTAGTTACCAAGACCCTCTTCATGGTCCAAAGCGACAGGGCGTCAGTGATACTGATCACACCCAGGTGGCCCAGGCAACCCTGATTCCCTCTGTTGCTTTCCCTGTCGGTGGCAATCCCAGTCCCACTGGGTCGGACCCCAGACCTCCTGTCCCAGGAGGAGGGCTCCCTCCTGCACCCCAACCTGGAGTTACTATCGCTAATGGCATGGCTGCTGAAAGGGTAGCTCTGGCCCCTTTCAACCTTCCAGGGGAAGTCAAGTTGATCCTGCTGGCCTCCCGAAAACCCTCCACCAGTTGGGCTTATGCCTTTAAGTGGAGAAGCCTCTCTGTCTGGTGTGAAGAAAAGGAGGAGAACCCCGTCTCCTGTCACATGCAACTAGTTCTTCAGTAGCTACTGCACCTGTCGCACACTGGGCTGAAATCAAACTCAGTGAGGGTGCATCTGGGCACCACCACCCTATTAAGGGAAAACCCCTCTCAAACTAGCCTCTGGTCTCTAGGTTCCTCCAGGCCTCCTGTTATCCAAGTCCCCCCGCCGCCCTCCTATGATGAAGTGGGAACTTAATGTGGTGCTCTCCCAGCTCACTAAACCACCATTCGAGCCCCACGCCACTTGCCACCTGGATCCAG
Source organism: Ichthyophis bannanicus (assembly GCA_033557465.1). Lineage (NCBI taxonomy): Eukaryota > Metazoa > Chordata > Amphibia > Gymnophiona > Ichthyophiidae > Ichthyophis > Ichthyophis bannanicus. The sequence continues at coordinate 55,071,242 of CM066032.1, forward strand.
CATATATGAGGTACTATAAGAACAGGGTGGTGCTCTGCACATACCCCAAATTCCTCCTGTAGGTGGTATCTCCTTTTCACCTCAACCAAGAGGTGGTCCTCCCCACTTTCTTCCCATGGCCTCATGTCAGCGGGGAGGAACTAATACTTCATACACTAGATTGCAAGCAGGCCCTATCCTTTTACTTGCAGTGGATTCAGGCCCATCGGAATGCTCCTCAGCTTTCCGTGTCTTATGACCCCAGTAGGCTGGGGCTCCCCATGACTAAGCAAACCCTGTCAACTTGGGTGGCAGACTGTATTGCCCTCACCTATGAGCGAGCTGGACTCTCCCTCAAACACAGGATCACAGTGCATTACGTGAGGGCAATGGCCACATTGGCGGCCAACCTCTGCTCAGTGCCAGTGACGGAAATTTGCAAGGCCGCCACCTGTTCTTCAATTGATATGTTTGCAGCTCACTACTGCCTGGAGAGCAAGTCCTGCAGGGACAGTTACTTTGGCCAGGCAGTACTTCGTAATATTCTTGGGGCGTAGGCAACTCCTGCTCTCCAACCCTTCCACCCAGGAAAAAGATTTAGGCGTCATTGTGGATACCATGTTAAAACCCTCGGCCCAGTGTGCAGCAGCAGCCAAGAGAGCAAATAGAATGCTAGGTATGATAAGGAAAGGAATGGAAAATAAAACAAAAGATATTATAATACCTCTATATCGTTCCATGGTGAGACCGCACCTTGAATATTGTGTGCAATTCTGGTTGCCGTATCTTAAAAAGGATATAGCGATTTTAGAAAAGGTTCAGAGAAGAGCCACCAAAATGGTAAAGGGGATGGAAGGATACTCCTATGAAGAAAGGCTAAAAAGGTTAGGGCTCTTTAACCTGGAAAAGAGACGGCTGAGGGGAGATATGATAGAAGTCTATAAATTAATGAACGGAGTAGAACGGGTAAACGTAGATCGATTGTTTACCTTATCAGAATATAGAAAGACTAGGGGACATGCAATGAAGCTACAGGGTCAACTATTTAAGACTAATAAAAGAAAATATTTTTTCACTCAACGTGTAATCAAACTCTGGAATTTGTTACCGGAGGATGTAGTAAAGGCTGTTAGTGTAGCTGGGTTTAAAAAAGGTTTGGACAAGTTCCTGGAGGAAAGGTCCATAAACCATTATTAAGAAGGGACCCAGGATATCAATGCTTGAACCAATACAAGCATTGTGGAACCTGTGTCCCTTGGGGAAACTGCTAGGTACATATGATCTAGATTGGCCACTGTTGGAAACAGGATACTGGGCTTGATGGACCTTGGTCTGACCCAGTATGGCATATCTTATGTTCTTATGCATTCAGACTATCAGAGTGATAGTGTCGCTGGATGCTAGGGTCGTGCAGAGTCTCTCAGTGGGGACTCACTTTCTGCAATTCATGGCTACCCATTTGATTGCCATTGGTGCTGTCTTCGTTCGGTCCTCGAAAGCCTAGAGCTAGGGAGTCTCATATGTGAGGATTGACTTCCTGCTTGTTCCTGGAGAAAGAGTAGTTACTCACCTGTAACAGGTGTTCTCCGGGAACAGAAGGAATCAGTCCTCCCAAACCTCCCTCCTCCCCTGGGAGTTGCCTCCCTATCTTGTTTTAGTTTTTACTGCCGTCCTAGCTATGTCATCTGACTGAGCAAGATGTCACCCTGGAGCGGGAAGGGGACCATGCATCCTTGGTATTATGTCCCAAACGCTTTCTTTGAAAGCTGAGGAAAAGCTCCGCCCGGGGTCTGATGGCACCAACGTCACCTATATGTGAGGACTGATTCCTGCTGTACCCAGAGAACACCTGCTACAGGTGAGTAACTACACTTTCCCTGCTCATTCTGTGAATTTTCCTGTCAGTTTGGGAAATGTGCATTTCTGATATCTTTGTGTTTTGCATAGTGCAGGGGAAATGCATTTCTCTCTATTTCGCCTCCTTCCCTGGGATTATCCAGAGGTTTCCTGCTCATTCTGTGATTTTCTCTGTCAGCTCTGTGAAACGTGTGTCTCTGGTATCTTTCGGCCTGATATTCAAAGCCTTTAAGCAAATAGCCCATGTGGGGCACTGAGCAAGATGTTCAGTAGCACTATCCAGATAGTGCTGCAGAATATCCCCACAGACCTCCCTGACACTGTCTGACCCATGGGTGGAGCTAGGGCAGTCTGAGTATTACCCAAAGAAGTTCCGACCTTATCCAGATGGTGAACGCTCAAGCTTCATATTCAATGGCCCCTGAATATCTGGCGGATATTTAAGCACTGTGGCTGGCCACCACTGTGTTTCTGTATCTGCCCTTTGAAGATCGGGGAGTTTATATTTTGTACAGTGCAAGGTGAAATGCCTCTCTGTTTCTATTTCTCCAGTGTTGCACTGAAGGCAGGGTCTGGCTTCTTGGGGTTTCCGGTTCAGTTTCCGTCTGTCTGTGTTCTGCGCGTGTGACAGAGTTTGGGTAGTCTGCTAGCGTATAGTTCCAGAGTAAGGATCTCTAGCAGTCCAGCTTGTTCCGTTTTCCCAGTTGGAGGTGTACTGGGGCTCAAAGAGCCAGTATAATATCTGCAGTGCTGCCTTTTTATTTTATATGTCATTCACTGCTTTGAGATTTAAGGTACTGGTAGGTTATCAAAAGAAGGAAATAGATAGAGACGGGTTTGTTGCTATGTGACATGTGCATGCTAGGGCTGTTTTGGTAGAGCAGGGATGTTCAGGCGTTGCTTGGTTCATGCAGCTTTTTCTTTATAGCCAGTTTAAAGCTCACAGATGTGCTTAATCTCAGCCCAAGGTCGATATAGTCTAAAGTCTCCTCAGCTTCCTGTTTGCTTAGAAAGAAGTTGAAATTGTATTGGAGGTTTTTGGTATTTTCTGGAAAATTATTTTTCTGTGTTTCAGGTTTACTGGTAGTCTCTGGAGGGGCTGAGTGTAGGAGTAGCCTAGTGGTTAGAACACTGGCTTGGTAACCAAGCAACCAGGGTTCAATTCCCACTAGCACTCCTTGTGGCCTTGGGCAAGTCACTTAACCCTCCATTGCCTCAGAAGAAAGGCCTGGCAATCTACTTCCAGTGACATTGCCAAGAAAGCCCAGGAGCTTCTGGGTCACCAGGAGTCAGGACTGACTCAAAGGCATGTATTGTTGGTAGTCTCTGGTAGCTTTAGATTCTCTTGTAGACCTTCTGGGGTAGGGGATACAATGACCACATCATCTGCATCTAGCCTTTGATTTCTGAGTCTTGGGCCAAGGATCTCTCCAGCACTGTGGGGAGATCACTGAAGAGGGAAGGGGCTCAGGCCACAATTCAGCTCAACCCTCGTTCTTCTCAAACACTCTCTGTCTGCAGGTTGTTTACCTTTACCATGCAGATGATAGATTAATTTAAAGATATCATAAGATCATTCCCTGACACAAGTTTGCTGTAATTTGAGATTGAGACCAGGATGTCTCAGTCAAATGTTTAATTCAAAGTCATAAATTACACAAATGTTTTCCAAGAGTGATGTTTATTTTTTACTTTATTTGCACAGCAGGGAATCTGATCTGAGCGATGAACAGTGATAATACACATAATCCAAACACAACGTAAAATACCTTACCACCTAAGCCCCTCAACCCTTTATCCCTCAATCGGATCCCCCCCAACTCTACCTATCATTAGCAAACTATACAAAAAACAGTGCATTTCTCCTAGCAAAAAAGGTGCCAGTACTCAGAAGCCGTTGCCCCCATTACAGCTTCTGCCTCTGTCCAGCCAGAGATCCCGATGGCAGTTGAAGGACCGGTTCCATGCGCAGGATGTCTGCATGCTGAAGCTCTCAGGAAACAAGTGGAGGAGCTCAGAGAGGAGGTAGCGAGGCTGAAGAGAATTCAAGACAGTGAGAAGTACATTGATGAGATGCTTCTTGAAACATCCAAGCTCTCCAACAGAGGTGAAAATGGGAGGCTGCAGAATGAAGACTGTTGGACACAAACCAGCAGAGTCTGTGGAATCACTAATCCAACTCCTCCAGCCCTTGAACTGATGACCTAGTATGCAGACCTGGAAGTGGAGGAGGTGAAAGCATCCTAGAAAAGGGAAGAACCAGAGCTCATGCACCCCAAAGTGGCAGAATCAAGGAAGTGAAGGGTAGAGGTTGTTGGTGACTCTCTTCTGAGGGGTACTGAGACGTCCATCTGCAGACCAGACTTGATGTCCAGTGAGGTATACTGTCTTCTAGGCGTCAAAATCCAAGATATTATGGAGAATTTGCAAAGACTCTTCAGGCCTACTGATTATTACCCGATGTTGCTCATTCATGTTGGCACAAATGATACTGCCAGGTATCCCTCTGAGCATATCAAAAGTGACTTCATGGCAATGAAACAGAGGATGAAGTAGATAGGTGCACAGGTGGTACTTTCTTCAATCCTCCCTGTTGAGAATAAAGGCTGAGGCAGAGAAGCTCACATCCTGGAGATAAATGCACGGCTGCATGGATGGTGTCATCGAGAGCATTTTGGCTTCTTGGACCATAGAATGATGTTCCAAGGGCTGCAGAGCAGAAATGGTATCCATTTGTCCAAGAAGGATCAATGTAAAAGACTGGCTAATCTACTGAAGAGGGCTTTAAACTAGATTCATTGGGGATGGGTGAAGAAAGCCCCCAGGTATGTGAAACATTAAATACCTTTATAGAAATTGGTAAAGGGGGCAACAACTGGACAGCGGTGTGTATAAATACCCGTAGCATGGGAAATAAGATCCCAGATATTGAGGCTTTAATGGAAGAAGCTGACTTGGATTTAGTGGCGGTTACAGAGACAACCATAACTGGGATGTAATTATACCAGGCTATACTTTATTTAGGAAGGATAGAGTAGGAAGAAGGGAAGGAGGAGTGGCAATATATGTAAAAATAATATTAAAGCTATAGAATTAGAGGGCTTAAAAGGGAGAGAGGATGCACTGTGGGTTAAATTAGAAAAATGAAAAGAGAAATACAATTGCATTGGCATGATATACAGACCCCCTCTCACAATCTTTGAGCGCTACCCTTTCTTTTATTAAACATATACAGAACTAAATAAAAATGAGTAAAAACACAGGAGCATGCATTGGAATGAGACCACATATGTTAATCAAGCTGGGCAAAAACATATGTTTACGGTATTTCCGATTTAGCGGGAGGCATTCATGCGTAATATTGGCAGAACTCTCTAATTCCTAAACCGCCGTAAATAACATTCTTTAATATGCATATAGATCTACCCTATGGCATTTTATTTATTTATTTTCTCTCTTTTTTACTCTTTTATCAAACATATACACTTTAGTTTTGGTTTTGCTTTTGGGTGACATTTGACCTTGTGGCGTGAAGCCGAGATCAGCATTTAAAAAGACTGCCATCTCCCAGCGGGCTCTCTTACGAAAAGCAGAAGGACGCTGTATCATGCTGTTCTCATGCAATATTTTCCCCTTTTATCTTCACCTTGGCAAGATCCAGTACAATTATTTCTAAATGCTGATGTTTTTACATGTTTTCATGTTTCCTTTAGCACTTTTTACCAGTCTGCCCATCAGAACTTCAAGAGACTACACACTCAGCTAAGGCTTTCAAACTTTATCATTGCCTGTCTTTTGATAAACTTTACCTGTTGCATATAGGTTTTTAGGGATCTTCAGTCTGCCTACGTTCCTTGCATAGCTTTTAAATGAGATATCTGAGTGTACCCTTAGTTCATAGAAGGCCTTCTGGCCAGGGACATTTGTGATATATGGAATAGAACTCGTATACATTGCTTTTAACTTGCAGCTAGACCTTGGGGTATGTTTACTAAACGGTGCTAACGGTGCAGCTGCGATGTTATCGCGCAATATGTGAAAACCTGGCGCTAGGCACATTTGCAGGTCAGAGAAACCATTTCAGTCAGCAATGTAAAGCAAAGGCAGAGAAACCCAAAAACGTGATAGTAGTGATACATGTGCAGGAGCCAAAAAAGCAAAGAAACAGATAAAATGACCAGAACCACATTTGAAATCCCAATAACAAGGCTGGCCAATAGTGATATTAATGAGAAACATAAAGCAAAACTACTGACAAAGCATAAAAAAGAAGATATCATGTCTGGAAGGGTCTATGCTCTGTCCCCCTACAAAGTGAATGATCCCACATTGAAATAGCGGTGATCAGGGTTTCTGTCATTTAGATTGGGCAGGTTTGTTATGGCATGCACATATGCAGCAACAGCAGAGTGGGCATGTAGGAAAGGGCAACTGTACTGATGCTGTAAATAGGATACAGGGGGGCTGCAGGCAGCATATGCTGTGGTCCAGCTGGGGCACAGTGCGGGCTAGGCAGATGCCAAGGTGGCACATAGGAATGCCGAAACTGTAAAGCAGCAAGACAGCAACTGACAAGGGTCCAAAATGGGCAAGAGTGTGTGTCCCACAGTGTCACAGGGGAGATTACCCAGCAGGTACCCCCAAGGGCACATAACATTGGCAGGCGGTGCGGGGGGGGGGGGGGGGAAGCATGCATGTCCATGTAGGCACCCCTACCCGAGAACCCACACCATAGGCAGCTGCCTACCAGCATACTGGATGGCCTGGGACTGCGCACCACCAGCACCACCAGCATAATGGCATGGCAGCATGGTGGCGGAGGGGTGCTGATGGTGGAGGGGGCAGTGGCATCTGCCAACAGCAGACCATGGCCTAGCCCCGTTTAGGTGGGTGCCGTGCAATGCAACAGACAGGGTCTGTCTGATGAACAGTCATGGTATCCCCAGGGAATGAATTGTCTCTATGGCAGCAGTGTGGTGCAGTACACACAGCCAGTGTGTTCAGGAGCAGAAGATCACAAGTTCAAATCCCAGCTGTGGCTCCTGCCAACCCTTTCCCCATAGTTTACCCAGTACTAAACAGTGGTAATAAAGACGGAACCTTTATTGCAGATAAAATAAACATGCCTGAAACGCCTATATTTTACCCTACAGAAACACCGCCTTTTCGCAGTCCATACTCAAAATGTCTCAAATATTCATGGTACTACATATAGCGCAACGGACTCATTATTTATTGTACAGTTCAACCCTATTATAAGAATTTTAATTCATGTATATAGCCTATCTCATGTATATAGTGCATGTATATAGTTCAACCCTGTTATCCAAGTTTGTACCCCTGTTCGATGTAAAACCAAACAGACTGTGTGTTTTGGTCACTTTGTTAAACTGTAAACCGCGCTGATGCCGAATAGTGCGGTATATAAGCAACTGTAATACAGAGCACAGACACCATAAACATGTGCAATCCCTAGAGCAGAGTTTCCCAACTGCAGTCCTGGAGGGCCAAACACCATTCAGGTTTCATGCTGTCTCTAATAAAGATGCCTGTGCTGCATTTGTATGCGCCGCCCCCATTGTATGCAAATGCATCTCATGCATATTCATTAGGGACGGCATGAAAACCTGAACAGTGTTTGGCCCACCGGGACCGGAGTTGGGAACCTCTGCCTTAGAGCAGCGGCCAACAGGGGCAGAAACACCCACACCCACAGGCTCCACTATCCAAAGCCTCATGGAGAGTCAGACTGTTGGACCCTGCGTGCAGCAGCATCTCCCAATACTAGCAATTGCATACCTTAGCAATGCCGCCCTAAACCTGGGAATACGTTACACATATATCAAAAGGTTGCTACGAATAATGGCAGATAACAATTCCTAAGTTAAGCACAATTTGTTGATAGAGCTGCATCATAGCAACCTTTCTGATATCTGTGGAGTGTGTTTCAGTTTTGGTTTCTGACAGTGTTTACCACCCTGTGGAGTGACCCCAACAGTATTGCGTACCATAGTCATGCCTGCACTGTGCCCAAGACTGGTGTGGTGGCCAGGGCTGCCAAAAGCCTCTATATTTGCATAATGCTGGCATAGGTGTGGGAGTGTGTGTCTGTCTATCCAGTGTGTTGTGGCTGCCTACACCTTACTCAGCCCACACTGCTTACACTGTTTCCAGTGTTAGCTTGCCAATGTGCATAATGAGGAGCAAGGTACTGTGGGTATGGCCCTGACAGGGCATAGAGCAATGGCTGGGACATTGTAGTGTCCGGCCACCACCTGCACGGACAGGGTGGCCACAGCATGCCCTGCTGGGAGATCACTCTCACCCTGACTGAGCAGTGACCACGGCATGGCTAGGTTCCCCCATAGTGCTATATAGTATTTCTCTCAAGTGATATTTATAGGTTCTCTTTTCCGGGGCCCAATCACTGACTTATCTGCTTGGTGTGTGTGCTCACATCCCAGTTTTGGGTGCACACATCTCCTCCAGGAGCATGCACTATGGACTAGCTAGCAGACTATCTGCAGTTAGTATGTGTATGGCTGGAACACCTTGCAGGGTACAGCGGCTGGAGAATGTCAGATAATGGTGGGGGGCAGCTGAGCATTACCAGGCCTACTGTCTGTCTGTCTGTCTGCCATTGCCTTATGGAAGTGTACAGATCTGCATTAACTGCCCTGTAGGGTGCCTGTTCCCCAGCAGGACTGCGGTTAATGGTCCCCTCTACTGCCACCATTGCAGGGATGTAGAATGTGGATCTGTTGGTGGGAGATCCTGTCCCCCACCCTGAGCCCCAGAGAGTGGGGTGGGTGGTGCTACATAATCTGCCTATGGGTCCAAACACGCCCCCCTCCCCATCATAGTCCACAAGGGCTAGATGTGACTGGGAAATACAGATGGACACAGGGGTATCCTAGGTGTGTCTGCAAGGACTACCTATCACATACTGACACTGATGGCGACCTGCAGCTTAGCCTATCTCAGCTAAGCCAGGTGCTGCGGACCTGGTGCTGGGCACCCCACCTCGCCCTCAGGGTGAGCACAGTACCCCCACAATGTGTCGGTCTGTAGCTACTCTGTGCCAGTAACACACACGGTCAGTGGTGCTGTGGGGATGCATACCCCATCTTGTGATCATCTCTACACTGCTGATCTGCATGTACAGTGCATCATGGGTATGGGTGGGTTAACCCTATCCTGGTAACCACAGCAGACAGTTTGTGTGGTGACCTGCAGTCCTTCTGTAGCCAGCCAGGGGTTTGTTAGTAGCTATAGAGGTGTAGACCACTGGTTCCTTCACTGACCATAGAGACAGAAGTCATGGGTTTGATCCCACAGTAGTTTTATTTGATAGGGCTGTCTGAGGCATTTCCTTTTTTAATTTAAATTAGTGCTGCCAGCAAAAACACCCTCACAGTGCTGTAACCTTAAGGTGCCTCATAAGGCGCCCTATAGGGAACATTATAAGGTGCCTTGGTGGACAGTGCACTTTATAATGTGCCCTCTGGAGTGCCTTATGCGGCACCTTAGGTTACTGCACTGTGAGGTTGTGTTTGCTGGCAGCACTAATTTAAATTAAAAATGAAAATGCCTCAGACAGTCCTATCAAATAACACTACTGTGGGATCAAGCCCATGACTTCTGTCTCTATGGTCAGTGAAGGAACCAGTGAAGGAACCCTCTATCGTGCGATAACGGACTTTATCGCGCGATAACCCGAAATGCTACCTTAAGACCGGAACGCCCACTATCTTATATGGCATTCGTCACAGTAAGACTGCAACTAACGTCAGTAACATTAAGACAGTTTAGTAAACATACCCCCTGGTCTTCTACTTAAGTCTCCTACTTAATTTTGCAAGCAAGGATATAATTTTAAGGTTACAGGGATCTTTGCTTAGTAGGCTGATACATAGCAATAAGATTTCAGTTTGAATTTTTCAGTTTCCTTTGTCTGTTGCAAGCCTACCTTACAGGGTGGGGCTAATTAAATTAAAGCTGCTCTACTACTGACCAAATACCTGAACCAGTCTGCTCATCAGAACTTCAAGAGACTACACACTCAGTTAAGGCTTTCAAACTTTATCATCGCCTGTTTTTCTTAATAAACTTTACATGTTGCATATAGGTTTTTAGGGAGCCTGCCTACGTTCCTTGCATAGCCTTTAAATCAGATATCTGAGTGTGCCCTCAGTTCATAGAAGGCCTACTGGCCAGGGACACTTAAGTTCCCACCAACCCTACCCCTCATCCCACCCATTCCTGGGTTTGATTGCCTATATAGTCATCATATATATTGACATCTTTCCTTTGATTAAGTGTTACACCCACTTTTTCTCCTTCTAGGACAGCTGAGTCAGGATGTCATGTATTCAATGCAATAACTGTGGTGCTTTCATTTTAAGAAGAATCATTTGGATCCTAAGAGCTTGCCCTATATGCCTTAAGTTAGCTGCTATGCATAAAGAATTGATTCTACTAAGGGAAGAATTAGCTGCAATTAAGCACACTTCTTCTAGGTTACAAACTGAACAAAATCGACCACTGCGTCTACAAAGAAACAAATAGCCCAGGAACAAATGGATCACAGTGGGCTCTGGTAGGTTGCGACCTGTAACACAGAGACACCCTATACATCAAGTGATATTCCTGCATAATACCTTCTCTGCCTTGGATAATGAGAGTGCCCAATCGATGGAAACTGAAGTGCCCTGAAATGATAGACTTAATGCCAAATCTACTGATAATGTACCAAATAGGAAGAAAAAAATCACTAAACAGAAAACTACTACTCCTTGGAGATTGCATCATCAGAGGCACCAACTTGGGAACACAGTTCAAAGGAGAGAGGATGGTCAAATGCCTCCCAGGCTCTTCAGCCAGCAGAAATACAAACAAAATTGTTGGTATAGATAGTGCAGAAAGTGAGTACTCCAAAACTGATATTGTCATCTACTTGGGTACAAATGACTTCACTAGAAACAGTGCCTCTGCAGTTCAAAGGGACTTCCAGACTCTGGGAAAGAAACTCAAGCCCATTGCTAACACTATAGCATTCTCAGAAGTTCTACCTGTTCATGGTAAGGGGGCAGAAAGGCTGCATCGCATAAACAACTTTAATACATGGCCCCGAACCTGGTGCAAAGAAGGATTTAGATATATAGGCAACTGGGGATTTAGATATATAGGCAACTGGGGAAACATATGGAACAACAAGAGGCTATACTGTGTTGATGGGCTACATCTCTCCGCCACAGGGAAAAGGATTCTAAGGGGTATGTTTATTAAACAGCGCTAACGTCACAGCGGCGACGTTATCGTGCGTTAAGTGATGTTATCGTGCGATAATGGCACATTACTGTGCGATAACGTCATGTATCGTGCGATAACATCTCCGGTGGCGTTAAGGTGCACAGAGGGTGGAGTAAGGCTCCCCAGGGGGTGGAGATAAGGGGTCAATGGGTGGGGAATGGGCGGGGAGAGGCCCCAGGCACACTAACGCTGTGAAATCAGGGTCTGAAAATTAACGCCAGTGAAAACCTTGCGTTAGAGGCACATTTGCAGGAGAGAGAAACCAGTTCAGTCACAATGTAAAGCAAAGGCAGGGAGACCCAGATAAGTGATAGTAGTGATACATGTGCAGGAACAAAACATGCAAAACCAGAGAGATAATGACCAGAACCAAAATAGAAATACAAAACACCAAGCTGGCCAATAGAAAAAACATTGATAAACGATAAGCAACACTACCCATAAAGAATAAAAAGGAAGATGCCACTTTTGGAAAGGTCAATTCTGATTTCCCCTACAAAGTGAATGTTCCAACATTGATAGTGGTGATGAGGGTTTGCTGTGGTGTATATTGGGCAGCTTGCTTATGTGGCTTTCACATGTGCAGCAACAGCAAAGTGGCCATGTAGGAAAGGACATTATGGTGATGGTGTAAATGGGGTACAGGGAGCTGCAGGTGGCACATGCAGTGGACCAGCTGGGGCACAGTGCAGACTAGGCAGATGCCTACCTGGCACATAGGAATGCAGAAACTGAAAAGCAGCAAGACAGCAACTGACCAGGGTCCAACATGGCCACGAGTGTGTGTCCCACAGTGTCCCAGGGGACAGTACCCAGCAGGTACCCCCAATGGCACAGAACATTGGCAGGCGGTGCCAGGGGGAAGTCTGATGTCCATGTCAGCACCCCTACCCCAGATCCTACACCATAGGCAGCCGCCTAGCAGCACAATGGATGGCATGGGACTGTGCACCACTGGCATAAGGGCATGTCAGCATGGTGGTGGAGGGGTGGCGGAGGGGGCAGTGGCAGCTGCCCACAGCAGAGCAAGGCCAAGCCCTGTATAGGTGGGTGGCATGTAGTGCAACAGATAAGGTCCGTCTGAAGAACAGTCATGGGATCCCCAGGAAACAACCTGCCTCTCCAGCAACAGTTTGGTGCAGTACACACAGCCAGTGTGTACAAAGGCAGAAGGTCACAGGTTCAAGTCCCAGCTGGTGCTCCTGCAGCCCATGTCCCAATACTTTACCCTACAGAGCACATACACCATAAACATTTCCGCTTCCTAGAGCAGAGATTCTCAAACCCAGTCCTGGAGGGCCAAACACCATTCAGGTTGTCAGGATGTCCCTAATAAATATGCATGAGATGCATTTACATGCACTGCCCCCATTGTATGCAAATGAATCCCATGCATATTCATTAGGGACAGCCAGGAAACCGGAATCGTGTCTGGCCCACCAGGACCGGAGTGTGGACCCTCTGCCCCAGAGCATCGGCCAACAGAGGCACAAACACCCACAGCCTCCACTACCCAAAGCCTCAAGGAGAGTCAGGCTGTTGAGCCCTGCGCGGAGCACCAGCTACCACTACTTGCGCCTGTATACCTTAGCAATGCCGTCAGAACCATGGAAACATGTTCCATATATCTATCAAAAGGTTGCTATGCGTAATGTGAGATCACAAATCCTAACTTAAACAAATTTGTTAAAAGAGATTCATCATAGCAACCTTTCTGATATATGTGGAATGTGCTTCCATATGTGTTTACGACACTGTTTACCACCCCAGAGAGTGACCCTAACAGTATTGCGTTCCTTCGCACTGCCTGCACTGTGCCCAGGACTGGTGTGGCGGCCAGGGCTGGCACCAACCTCTTTCGTTGCACAATGCAGAAATAGGTGCTGGAGTGTGTATATGTCTATCCACTGTTTTGTGGCTGCCTACACCTTACTGAGCCCACAATGCTTGCACAGTTTCCAGCGTTAGCCTGCCAATGTGCATAATGAGGGGCAAGGTATTGTGGGTATGGCACAGACAGGGTGGTCTGGGCAGGGCATAGGGCAATGGCTGGGATATTGTAGTGCCCGAACACCACCTGCACGGACAGGGTGGCCACAGCATGTCATGCTGGGAGGTCACTCTCACTCTGACTGAGCAGTGACCATGGCATGTCTAGGTCCCCACATAGTGCTGTATAACGTTTCTGTAAGTGATATTTGTGGTTTTCCATTTCCATGGCCCAATCACTCACAAACCTGCTTGGTGTTTGTGCCAGATCCCACGTCTGGGTGCACATTGTTCCTCTTGGAACATGCACTATGTATTTGCTAGTAGACTGTCTGCAGTTAGCATGTGTATGGCTGCAACACCTTGCAGGGTGCAGCAGGTGCACACTGACTGCCCTCTGCTGGTGAATGTCAGATTGCAGTGAGGGGCAGCTGAGCTGACCAGGCACACTGCCAGTGGCCCTGTTCCATGTGCAGATCTGCCTCAGCTGTCTGTTCAATAGTAGGACTGGGGTTGCTGGTCCCACAGTCCGTCATCATGTACCTCCACTGCCCCTATTGCAAATGGTGATAGTGTCTGTCTGTTTTTTGGCAGATCATGTTCTCTACCCTGACCCAGAGAGGGCAGTTTGCTAAGTGCATCTTTGCCATGTGAGTCCAGACACGCCCCTGCTCCAAAAACAGGTGTCCATGGCAACCTCACTGGATATGCATTATGTTGTGTGCATCATGGTTCACAAGGGCTACATATTACTGGCAAATAGAAATGGACATAGAAAAATCGTAAGGCTGTCTGCAAAGAATACCTCCCACACTGGCAGTGATGGCGACCTGCAGCAAAGCCTACTGCAACCAACCCGGGTACTGTGGACCTGGGGCTGGCCACACCACTTCACCCTCAAGGTGATCACAGAACACGCACAATGGCATGGTCAGTAGGTACTCTGTGCCAATAACACGCACGGTCAGTCCCCCTTTCCCAGCTGACGTGCTGTAGAGGTACAAACCCCAGCTGGTGAGCAGATGTGGACTGCTGTTTTGCATGTGCATTCCATCATGGTTACTGTTGGGGGTTGCCCTATCCTGGCAGACAGCAGGCTTTTTGTGTGGTGCCCTGCAGTGTTCTTGTATGCAGCCTTTGCTATTGAACTCACGTTGATGGTGTAACCTACTGATTTGTGCATTGACATTTGTGCTATTGGTCATGGGTTTGATTCCTCTCTGTTCACTTTCATTTGAATGCCTGTCCTACACAGCTACTTTTCATTCCTGTAAAGTCATATCTGTGCAGATCTGTGCTGTTGGCACATTATACCTTTATTAAAATTGCCAAACATCCTTCTGTCCATCTATGTGTGTCTGCCAGCTGTGTGGCGTCCTGCCCTAATGTGCAGGCAGCTACCCCATGTCCTGCACTGGTACACGTTTCTGCATTGCGGCTCTTCCTGCTTTCCTCTCCTGTGTCTGCTCTGCATGGCACTGCTACTCCTCTGACCTCCTGTCATTGCACCTATCCTGCCACCTCCACCTCCTCTGCTGGACACGTCTTCCCATCCTCTGCCACACATTGTCATTGCTGCACAGTGTATTACCATCACCCTATGCATCAGTACAGCTGCCCCCGATATGTTTGTACACTTTACCAGCTGCCACATGGGCTTCACGCAGATTTGTCTGGTCCATCAGCTCTGATCTATTTTCTTCCATCACTTGTGCATTGCCTTTCCTTGGTGCTTGCTTGTCAACTTGGGGCACCTTACTGCTCTTGGGCACCATTTCTTGAGTCACCTACACATTCTTGGGGCATCTTTAGCCACACCTTAGATTCAGCCAGCTTATGGGGCGCCTTATATGGTGCCTTGGGGGTTGCCAACCTTTCGTCCCGCCCTCTAGGGCACATTATGACCCGCCTTGGCTGACGTGGTGGTTTATGATGTGCCTTCTGGTGCGCCCTAAAAGGTGCATTAGGTTACGGCACTGGGGTGCAGGTATTTTTGGCTGGCAGCACAGATTGTTGGAATGTGTCTGACTGTTACAAGCAGGAAAAGGAATTGCCTTGGGCACCCTTATTCATTGAGCCCACTGAGAGATCAAACTCATGACCCCTGTCTCAGCAGTCATTGTATTAACCAGTGTGCTACACCTCTTTTCCTGTGATTGCAGGTCAGCGCACGATGTTAAGGTTAACACATGATAACGTGCACGGCTCCCTCTATCGCGAGATAACGGACAGGCGCCCTCTATCACATGATAACCTGCAGTTGCTACCTTAAGACCTGAACGCCCACTCCCTTATATGGCATTCCTCACGTTAACGCTGCAACTAACGCCGGTAACATTAAGACAGTTTAGTAAACATACCCCTAAGTGAAAAATTCAGGCAGTATGTGGACAGGCATTTAAACTAGGGAAAGGGGGTGATGGAAGGAGAAGGACAAGTTCAGTACGTCACTCCCAGCAAAAGCAAAACAACATTAGAAACAGCCACACTTTTGAACAACACATCAGTGGCAAGCAGGAAGGGGTGTGTAGAACAAAACCCATGCAAAATGCAGACAAGCCATTCAAAAAATGCTGGAAAGCAATGAGTACAAATGCTCGAAGCCTAGTCAACAAAGTTCCCGATCTGGAAGCCCTAATGGTGGAAATGGACTTGGACATTGTGGCCATTACAGAAACATGGTTTAATGAGTCACATGAATGGGATATAGCCATAGCTGATATAATCTATTTAGAAGAGATAGACAGTTTAGAAAAGGAGGAGGAGTAGCCCTGTATGTCAAAAGTAATATTAAAGCTGCTGAAATGCAGGGGAAGTGGAGAAAAGAAGAAGCGCTCTGGATTGTGTTGGAAAGAGGAGATGGCACTGTCATCCATACTGGTGTAGTCTACAGGAATCCAACTCAAAACCAAAGAAATGGATAGCAAATTGATTGTTGATATTGCAAAGATAGCCATGAAGAGGGATGTGATCATATTGGGTGACTTTAATCTACCCAATGTGGATTGGAGTGTTCCTTCTGCACATCTGGAAAGAAGTAAAAAAAAATTGTGGATGCTTTCCAAGATGCGTTACTTAAACAATATGTGATGGGGCCGACCAGGGAGAGCTCCATGCTGGATTTGGTGCTCACCAACGGTAATAGCATGCCGAATATCCAGGTGGGTGCCCATGTGAGCAGCAGCGATCATCACATGGTGTAGTTTGAGATAAAAGCCAAGGCAGAATCCAGTCACAGCAAGCTCAAAGTCTTAGACTTCAAAAACGCTGAAATGGCCAAGTACCTGAAGGAGAAGCTGGTGAGGTGGGAGGGGTTAAGAGAAGTGGAATTGCAATGGGCTAAACTAAAGAAAGCAATAAAAGGTGCAACAGATATATATGTAAGGAAAGTAAGTAAAAACAAGAGGAAAAGGAAACCTATTTGGTTCTCCAAAGAAGTGGCTGCACAAATAAAGGCAAAAACCACACCTTTCACAAAATTCAGAAGCTCGCAAACAGAGGAACACAGAAAAGAACACAAGATCAAACTAAAAGAGACAAAAAGAGAAATAAGGATAGCAAAATCAAAGGCAGAAGAAAAGATGGCTAAAGATGTGAAGTGTGGCGACAAGACTTTTTTCAGGTATATTCTGGAGAGGAAGAAAATCAGAGGTGGAATTGCAGGACTCAAAATTGCTGGGAACAGATTTGTGGAATGTGATATTGAAAAAGTGACAATGCTAAACAAATACTTCTGTTCTGTTTTCACTAGAGAAAATCCTGGAGAAGGATCACCTGTGACTGACAAATATACATATGGGAATGGAGTAGATACCGCACCATTCACAAAAGATGATATGTTAGAACAGCTTGCAAAACTGAAAGTGGACAAGTCTATGGGACCAGATGGGTTACACCCCAGGATACTGAAAGAGCTCAGAGAGGTTCTTGCAGGGCCTTTAAAGGATGTTTTTAATAGATCCTTGGAGACAGCTGACAGAAGGCGACGGTAAACGGAACTCACTCGGATGAAAGGAAAGTGATTAGCAGTGTGCCCCAGGGTTCGGTCCTGGGACCAGTACTGTTCAATATATTCGTGAGTGATATTGCTGAAGGGCTGAATGGAAAATTCTGTCTTTTTGCAGATGACACCTACATTTGCAACAGAGTGGACTCCCTTGAGGGAGTTGAGAACATGAAGAAGGATCTACAAAAGCTGGAAGAATGGTCTAATGCTTGGCAGTTAAGATTTAATGTGAAGAAGTGCAGTGTCATGCACTTGGGAAACAGAAATCCAAGGGAATTGTATGCAATAGGGGGCGAGAGATTGGTGTACACGGACCAAGAGAAGGACCTCGGTGTGATTGTTTCTGACGATCTCAAGGTGGCAAAACAGTATGTCAAGGCAGTGTCAAAAGCAAGAAGGATGCTGGGTTGCATACTGAGAGGAATTACCAGCAGAAAGGAAGAGGTACTAATACCACTGTACAAGTCGCTGGTGAGGCCTCACTAGGAATCTTGTGTTCAGTTTTGGAGACCGTATCTTGCAAAGGATATAAAGAGGCTGGAAGAATTTCAGAGGAAGGCAACCAAAATGATTTGGAGTCTGCGTCAGAAGACTTATGAGAAGAGACTTGAAGACCTAAATATGTACATGCTGGAGGAGAGGAGGGACAAGGGAGATATGATTCAGACCTTTGAATACTTAAAGAGTATTAATGGACAAACAAACCTCTTCCAAAGACGGGGAAACTGTAAAACTAGACAGCATAACATGAAGCTGCAAGGGGGTAAACTGAAAGGCAATGTCAGGAAATACTTCTTCACTGAAAGGATGGTGGATACCTGGAATGCCTTCCCGATAAAAGTGGTGGGGGCAAACACAATGACAGAATTCAAAATGGCATGGGACAGACACAATGGATCCCTTTATAGCAACAGGATAAAATCTAAATAAACATAACTATCTCTTATATCTGAACAAATATGGATGTCCTACATGGAACAGTGGGTACACCCCTAAACAAAGGCATGGGGAGGGGTGACCTGCACGGAGCGGTAAGTGCACCTACTCTTGCCGCCCTGCTGGGCAGACTAGATGGACCATACTGGTCTTTATCTGCCATCATATACTATTTTACTGTATTACCAGCATTCAAGATCGCCCTCAACATATTCAAGATTAAACACAAGCTATTTGCTGATGTAATTCAAGACCTGAGCCACAAGAACCTGACGACCAGACCGTTATTTATTTATTTACATTCTCTTATATACTGTGCTATTCTGCATCAGTGCGGTTTACATTGAACAAACTGAAATTACATTGAACAGGGTATTATAACTTGGAGATAACTATTTTACAGGGAACATGGGCTATGGAGGGTTAAGTGGCTTGCCCAAGACCACAAGGAGCACCTGTGGGACTAGAAACCGCAGTCCTTCCGGCCCAAGGTTGCTGTCCTCTAGTGGGATTTGAACCCCCGACCTTCTGGCCTGAAGTACCTTGCCCCAACCACTAGGCTACTCCATGATGCAACAAGATAGACACCATCTCCACACCCAGCATATTTGTGAAGGTTAAACAATCTACCACAGGGAGAGCCTTTTCACTTGCAGGACCATCAATATGGAATTCACTTCCTGACACCATAAGAGCTACCACTGATGCAAAAGACTTTCAGAAGAAGTTAAAAACCTTCCTTTACATAGACTACTTTAGAGACATTACATAACAGCCTGATGGTAGATGCAGCCTGTTCACAACATTTGCCATTATTAAAGAGAACCTGGGAAATCCACTGCTTACCCCAGAATAAGCATTGTGAAATCTCTGTATCTTTTTGGGAACCTGCTAGGGTTTTGTGATCTGGATTGGCCACTGTTGGAAACAGGATACTGGGCTTGATGGACCTTGGTCTAAACCAGTATGGCATTTCTTAAATTCTTATTTTATTTAGTAATGCTTAGATACCACTTTTCACAAGGTCAAAGTGATGTACATTCAGGTACAGTATATATTTTCCCTTGTCCTCAAAATCTATATTTTGTACCTGAGGAATGGAGGATTAACTACTACTACTACTGAGCATTTGTATAGCGCTACAAGTCGTATGGAGCACTGCACAGACATATAAGAGACAGTCCCTGCTCATCAGAACTTAAAATCTAGTCAAGACAGAAAACACAGAAGGTGTAGACAGGGATAAAACAAGTGGGAATGATAAAGAACAAGAAGATCAAGTGAGTCAAGATCCAAAAACAGCAGCAAAGAAGTGAGTTTTCAGCCTGGATTTGAAAAGGGTCAGAGAAGGTGCCTGGTGTACAGACACAGGTAGTTTGTTCCAGGCGTAAGGTGCAGCAAGGTGAAAGGAGCGAAGTCTGGAGCTAGCAGTAGAAGAGAAGGGCACAGATAGAAGCATTTGCCAGAAGAGCAGAGTTCCCTTGGAGGGGTGTAGGGAGAGATAAGAGAGGAAAGGTAGTGAGGAGCTGCAGAGTAAATGCACTTATAGGTCACCAGAAGTTTGAAATGGGTGCAGAAACAGATAGGGAGCGAATGAAGTGACTTGAGAAGACGGGTAATATAGGCATGACGAGGCTGGCAGAAGATTAGACGCGCAGCAGAGTGTTGAACAGATTGAAGGGAAAAGAAATGATTCAAAGAGAGACCAACAAGGAGCAGGTTACAGTAGTCAAGACGGGAGGTGATTAAGAAATGGATCAGTATCTTAGTAGTGTATTCAGAAAGGAATAGACGGATTTTGTTGATGTTATAGAGAAAGCTAAGACCTCCCGTTTCTATCAGATGGATGTATATGGAGAAGGAGAGAGAGGAGTCAAACAAGGTTGCCAAACCATGGTATATGGACTTATTCTTGAGAAACCTGACCAAACCTTTTTTAAACCCAGCTACACTAACTGCTTTTACTACAACCTCCAGTAACGAATTCCAGAGTTTGATTACATGTCGAGTGAAAAAAATATTTTCTCTTAATAATCCTAAATCGGCTACATTGTAGCTTCATTGAATGTCCCCTAATCTTCTTACTTTATGAAGGAGTAAACAACTGCTCCTCTCCATTCATTAATTTATAAACCTCTATAATATCTCCCCTCAGCAGTGTCTTTTCCAAGTTGAAGAACCCTAACCATTTAAGCCTCTCTTCATAGGGGTATCCTTCCATCCTCTTTACTATTTTGGTGGCTCTTCTCTGTACCATTTCAAATTCAGCTATATCCTTTTTAAAATATGGCAACAAAATTGTACACAATAGTCAAGGTGTGATTGCACCATGGAACACTACAGAGGCATTATGATGTCATCTTTGTTTTATTCTCCATTCCTTTCCTTATGATTCCTAGCATTCTATTTTCTTTCTTGGCCGCTGCTGCACACTGGGTGGAGAGTTTCAACGTATTATCCACAATGATGCCTAAATCTTTTTCCTGGGTGGCGGTTTCTAATATGAAACCTTGAATCATGTAACTGTAGTTTAGGTTGTTCTTTCCTAGGTGCATAACTTTACACTTGTAAACATTTAAATTTATCTGCCATTTGGATGTCCAGTCTTCCAATTTATCAAGGTCCTCTTGCAATTTTTCACAACCCTCTTGGGGGCCATTCTGGGCCCCCCCCCCCCCCCCGCCAGCCCTGGCAAAAGCTTGCCCGTAAGAATATGCTTTTCCAGGGAGGCTTAGACAGAGGCGGAAGGAGGCGTTCTGGATGCAGGGCGAGGGCGGAGCATAAGCAGTCTGTGACCTCAGATGTAGATTGCCGATTCTGAGGTCAGCCATGTACATCCGGGGACATGAACTTAGACGGGAAACTTATTCCACCACAGAGGTGGAATAAGTCCCCTTGGACATTGGTGGATCAAGCTGCCAGGACAGGTACAACAGGTAGGGGGTGTAGGAAGCTCCCTGCAGCAGGACACTGGCCATGGAAGGTCAGGTCAAGGGTCTGGCTGCGGGGAATGAAGGAACACCATGTCACTGCAGCTCCATTCAGGAGCCTGACTGAGGTAGCCGGGGATCTGCTGTGTGTGCAGGCCGATCGGAATTGGGGCATGGCCTGCATGTTCAGGACCTAAACCCAATTCTAATCCCATGGAGACGTCTAGCCCCCATGGAATCAGAATCGGGTCTACCTCTGGGCGTCCCAAATCCGATCAGACGCAGAGGGGCCTGGACGGACACATTGGAATATGCCACCACGTGTTTAACAACTTTGAATCATTTTGTGTCATGTTCAAAATTTGATCACCTCACTTGTTATTCCCATTTCAAGGTCTTTTATGAATATGCTCAAATGCAGCCGGCCTAGTACAGATCCCTGGAGTACCCCTTTATTCACCTTTTTCCACTGAGAAAATTGGCCATTTAGCCTTACTCTCTGCTTTCTATCTCATTTCCTGATCCACAGCAGTACACTGCCTCCTATCCCATGACTTTTTAATTTCAACAAGAATCTCTTATGAGAGACCTTGTCAAAGGCTTTCTTAAAATCAAGATACACTATATCAACCTATTCATCTTTGTCTATCTGTTTATTCACACCTTCAAAAAATATAACAGATTAGTAAAACAAGACTTTCCTTGGCTAAATCCATGTTGGCTTTCTCCCATGAAACCATGACTATTTACATGTTCAGAAATTTTAATCTTTATAATGGTTTCTACCATTTTGCCCCATACTGATGTCAGGCTAACCGGTTTGTAGTTTCTCGGATCACTCCTGGAACCCTTTTTTTTTTTTTTTTTTTGAATCTTTATTTAGTAATCATCGTAACCATAACATCCAGTACAATGCAAATAGTAAGCCTCCGCAGAATGTACTCTTATCCCCGCATGGAGGTAAACACCACTAATAGTTATGAATCAACAGCAAACAGAAGACACAATAGAGACAATTACATAGTTTTATATGCTATAATAGACCCCCCCCCTTCCCCCCCCACCCACCCCACCCAGCGTCGCCCCCATCAAGCTGCATTGCAATACGTACTCACAATCATAATCCACCCCCATGTGCCTCACAGCCAGGCTCTACTTTGGTACCCTAATATCCCACATTTACTATTTCATTTCGGCAGCGGGGGCCAAGGCTCTGAATGTAGGGCTCCCAAATAAGCATAAAGGTGGACCACCTCTTTACCTTACCCCTCGCTCTCCAGCGTTCCGCCAGCATCAACTGATGAAACCTGTTACGCCACTCCAAAAATGTTGGCTGGTTCCGATCTCTCCAATGATGCAGGATAGGGCCTTTACCCACCAGACATGCCTTACGCACCAGTAACCGCTCCCACCGTCCCACTGGAAGAGTCTGGTGTAGTAGATCAAGGGTAACCAGAGCTCCGGTCCAAGGAAAGCACTGCTGCAGTAATCCCACAAGATAGTTACTAATACCGGACCAGTAGGGGCGGAGGCGCCTGCACTGCCACCACATATGGGTTAGAGTAGCCAAGGGTGCTGAGCATCTAGGGCAGGACCCATCCTGCGTAATACGACTCCGCAAAGCTCGTCGTGGGGAGAAATGTACCCGGTTCAAAGCTTTATATTGTGGAACCCTTTTTAAAAATCGACAATACAATGGCCATTCTCCAGTCTTCAAGAGCTACAGGGAGGAGTGGCCTAATGGATGGGGCAAGTTACTTTGTGTTGGAGGGAAAGGGGTTCAAATCCTGCCAGAGAACAGCAATCTTGAGCCAGAAGGACTGGGATTTCTAGTCCCACAGGTGTTCCTTGTGCCTTTGGGTAAGCTACTTAACCCTCCACTGCCTCAGGTACAAAAACATAGACTGTGAGTCCTTCAGGAGCAAGGAAAAAATATATATACAGTACCTGAATGTAAACTGCTTTGACTGGTAGAATAGTGATATAGAAGCTTGTATAAATAAATACAGATAATGTTAATGACAGATTACTGATAGTAGGTCTGCATTCCCATATTTCAGTTCTTTCAACATCCTTGGATGTATACCACCCAGTCCAGGTGATTTCCTACTCTTCAGTTTATCAAATAGTTATGATACATCTTCCCGGTTTATTGATGTTTCTTTCAATGCTTCCAATACATCACCTTTAAATACCATTCCAGGCATGGTTAACTTCCCTACATCTTCTTTAGGAAGGACGGAAGTGAAGAATTCACTCAGTCTCTCTGCTATGGCCTTGTCCTCTCTTAGCGCCCCTTCTACTCCTCTATCATCTAATGGTCCAACTGACTCTCTCACAGCTTTTCTCCTATGAATGCACTTGAAAAAGGTTTATTAAGCATTATTACTTCCTTGGCAAACTATTTTTCAAATTTATTTATCCAGTTTTCTATACTGCTGTCCTTTCATATGACTTCTCTCCTCCATGGCAACAGACTGCCAGACTGGAGGTGGGATTTCAATACTATGTCCCTCTTGTTTTTATCTTGTGCCAATAAGTCGATGCTGACTCCGGGCACCCCCAGCTGCCTTTGGGTTTTCTTGGCAATTTATCACTGGAAGTAGACTGCCAGGCTATTTCTTCCAAGGAAACAGGGGGTAAAGTGACTTGCCCATGGTCACAAGGAGGGCCAGTGGGAATCAAACCCTTAATCTTCTGGGTAGTAGGCAGGTGCTCTAACCACTAGGCTACTCCTTCCATTCCATGCACCTGGCTATATCTCTCTGTCTTCCTTAGCTTCTTCAAGTCTGCTACTTTAGCCGCCAGAGGTTAGACTCGCTCCCTGAAGGCAAAGAGCTTTTTGCACCCAATGCAAACATAAGAGCCCTCACCAACTGGGAGAAAATCGTATATGTGACACTCAAAGCAAAAGACCAGATAGCCCGCATCTCGTTGTTGGACTGCTGTCTGCATCTTATTTTTAAGATTTTGTTAAGATATTTAAGTTGTTTACTTACTTAAAGTTGTTGGGATAGTTGTACAAACACAATAGGTTTAACAGACTTTGTTCACTTCAGAGTTAATTTTTGGCCTTAATTAATAAATCCATACCTGATGAGGATAACCAGCTACACCTGAAAGGGAATTTGACTATCGCTGTTCCTGTATGGGCTATAAATCTAAGATTATGCCTGAGGTAGGTGGAAGTTAGGGTGGACGGGAGGGAAAGAAACACTTAACAGAAGCTGGCCTTTTGCAGGAATTTGAAAATTAATCTTTTTATTAATGTCTATACATAATGTAAAGGTGTAAGAGGTTTATACAATATGGTAATGTATCTGATTTGAATAATTAAGTAGGGTGGCTTTTATCATAATTTTTGCCTCTTTTATACTACCCAAGATTTAGTTGTATTGTCCTTGCTTTTTGTACAATACTGTGGATGCAAAAATATAAACCGCATAGATGTATTATGTATTGTGGCGTATAAGCAGAATCTCGGAGGCCCCACAGTTTCCTTATGTAACCCCCCATTCTTTGGCACTGGCTCCTGCCCTGTATTTATCTGTCTCATCTCAATCAACTGTAAGTGCTTGAGGCAAGTTAAAACTGAACTAACATAATATATAAGCAAATAAGGCTGCTTTGCTATCCTGAGAATATCAGACATAGTAGATGATGGCAAATATAGACCAACTACTCCACCAATCTGTCCTGCTGTCCTCCTCTTTGGTCCTCTGCCACTTTGGATAGATGTCGAAAGAAACTGAAACACACTCTATCAAAACAAAATATGTTATTATGAAAAAGGTGGATAACGTCTATTAATCAAAATTTTCTTTGTATAATCATACAAGGGAGGTCTCAGAACTGACGGGTTTTAAATTGATTTATGCAAAATCTATAAATCATTTGCCCCATTACATCAATGACCTCCCTTGTAGACAATTTAGAAAACTGATTGAACATAAAAGTAGGCTAAATTGTCAGGTGTGGGAGGCTCCCTTAGTGCAGCATTGTCTGGATTTTGGGCATTCCTTTACTGATTTGCAATGTTTTTGCTTAGATGAAGTGACAGCAGGTAGAGAGGGAAAGACCAGGGAGCAATCTTTGTTTCTCTGTGAGCAACGATGGATTTTTACTGTACGTACAGTAGAGATGCTATACTATAGTAGAGAGTAAGAATATTTTTTTAGGTTTTTTCAAACCTGTGATGTGGTAGAAGTGAGCCAAGACACTGGCATGAATGGATGAAACCTGAAACTATTTTGCTCCTACAGCATTGAGGTCTTTTTCCTCCTATTGTTTCTGATTGCAAATGCTTGAAGTCCAAAAAATAAGATGGGAGAGTTACAATACATAGCATTGATCCCCGTCCCCATTTTCCCTTATGCATTGTAATTTTTTATTGTTTTATATTTTTTATATTTTATTCTTAATTTTTTCCTTTTATTTGAGTTGCTTTATTTATTTATATTTTCATATTTCATTTTGTAAACTGCATAGACTGCTTTTCATTTTGCAGTATATCAAATAAAGGAAGCCATAATCATAACCATATAATTGGCATCTCAGAGACCTGGTAGAAGGAGGACAACCAATGGGACACTCTGATACCTGGGTACAAACTATATCACAATGAAAGGATAGATCAAATTGGTGGAGGGGTTGCGCACTAAGTTAGAGAGGGTATTGGGTCATGCAGGATTAAAGTTCTGCAGGAAACAGCATATACAGTAGAATCTCTATAGCTAGAAATTCCATATAAAAAGGGAAAGATGTTGGCAGTGGTGTGTACTACTGAAACGCTTAAAGAAATCAGGCAAGCTAACAAAAGTTGCAAAACAGTAATAATTGGTATCTACTGTGTCAATGTCAGAGTGGGACATGCTAGAGAGATAAGGTTTCTAGCTGAAATAAATGACTGCTTCTTGGAGCAGCTGGTTCATAAACCTACAAGAGGGGAAGCTATTTTGGGCCTAGTCCTTAGTGGAACACAAAATCTAGTGCAAAAGATAAGGGTGTTGGCAATAGTTACTGTATCATAGTATGATCACTTGGCAACAGTGATCATAGTATGATTGCATTTGATTTAAAGAATGGAGGGCGGACAGCAAGGAAATCCACAGTTCAACCTTTTAACTTTCAAAGGGGAGACAATGATAAAATAAAAATAGTTAAGAAAAAACTAAAAGGAGCAACTGCAGTGGTTAATGATTTACATCAAGCATGGGCAATGTTTAAAAGTTCTAGCTTGGCAGCCCAGACCAGATGTATTCCATGCTTTAAGAAAAGTAGAATGAAGGCTAAAAAACTGCCAGCATGGTTTAAAGGTGAGTTTAGAGAGGCTGTGGCAGCCAAAAAGCATCTTTCAGGAAATGGAAAAAGGAGCCAAATGACAAAAACGGGAAACAACATAAGCACTAGCAATTTAGATGCAAGGCATTGATAAGGCAGGCCTAGAGAAAATTTGAAAAAAAGCTTGCTGTGGAAGCAAAATTGCATAATGAAAACTTTTTCGAATACATTCATAGCAAAAACTTGTGAAAGAGTCAGTTGGACCACTAGATGATAGAGGGGTATAAAGGGCGCTAAGGGAGGACAAGGCCATAGCATAGAGACTGAATGAATTCTTTGCTTTGGTCTTTATTGAAGAAGATGTAGGGAAGTTATCCATGCCTGCAATAGTATTTAAAAGTAATATATCAAAAGAATTTGAAGAAATATTAATAAACTGGAAGATGTATTACAACTATTTGATGAACTGAAGAGTAGTAAATCACCTGGACTAGATGGTATAATCTGAGATGTTGAAAGAAAGGAAATATGAGATTGCAAACCTACTATTAGAAATCTGTGAACTATTAAATCATCTCTAGTACCTGAGGATTGGAGAGTGGCCAATGTAACACCAATTTTTAAAAAAGGGTTCCAGGGGTGATCTGGGAAAATACAGACCAGTGAGCTTGACGACTGTTCCAGAAAAATGGTAGAAACCATTATAAAAAATAAAATTACCTGAATATGTATTTAGTCATGGCTTAATGGGAGAAAGCCAACATGGATTTAGCCAAGGAAAGTCTTGTCTTACAAATCTGTTATATTTTTCTGAAAGTGTCAATAAACATGTAGACCAAGGTGAGCCAATCGATATGAAGGCACATTTCACAATGGGACGTTCAAGTGCAATCTGGGATGTCAAAGCCAGAACGTTTGCAAAGAAAGCAGGTATGTGCAGGTTCAGGCATGATTTCAGGAACATGGATGTATCCGATATGCACGTGTATCAAACATCTATATAGCATTTCAGAACCAAGATGTCTAATAGAGTAGTCGCTTAGAAGCAGAGTGATCAGGGTTCAAATGCCTGTGTGGTCCTTTGTGCTCTACGGCTAGTTGCTTAATTCTCCAACTTCTTTACACTCTGAAGCCCATTCTGAAGGCGCATGTCCAGGCCTTCCGAATGTCCAGCAATCTGAATGGCTCATAGATGCACCTGATACTGTCCCCGTGAGAGCAGAATCGCAGCACTGTGGCTGGACATCCGGGGGGTGCCCCGATTCTGGCACTCCAGACGTCCAGACACTTGTCTGGCTAACTCAGCCAGGCTCCTTAATGGATCCATAGTGTCATGTCTTATCTCTCCCTACACCCCTCCTCAGGAACTCCGCTCTTCTGGCAAATTACTTCTATCTGTGCTCCTGTCACCTTATGCCTGGAACAAACTACCTGAGTCCGTACGCCAGGCACCTTCTCTGACCCTTTTCAAATCCAGGCTGAAAAGTCACCTCTTCTCTGATTCTTTCGGATCTTGACTCATCTGACCTCCTTTGTGTTTCTTTACCATTCCCCCTAGATGTTCCCATGTCTACAGCTACTGTGTTGTCTGTCTTGACTAGATTGTAAGCTCTGATGAGCAGGGACTGTCTCTTACATGTCTGTGCAGCGCTGGGTATGTCGTGTAGCGCTATACAAATGCTCAGTAGTAATAGCAATAGTAGTGTAGCACCACGGCTCCATTAAGGAGTGAAATTAAAAGTCATGGGATAGGAAGCAGTGTACTACTGTGGATCAAGAACTGGTTAAAAGATTGAAAGCAGAGGGTTGGGCTAAATGGCCAATTTTCCCAATGGAGAAAGGTGAATAGTGGTGTACCCCAGGGATCTGTGCTGGGTCCGCTGCTTTTTGACATATTCATAAATGACCTGGAAAGTGGAATAACGAGTGAGGTTATCAAATTTGCAGATGACACAAAACTATTCAAAGTTGTTAAAACACCAGAGGATTGTGAAAAATTGCAAGAGGTCCTTGATAAATTGGAAAATCGGTTTCCAAATGGCAGATGAAATTTAATGTGCACAAGTACAAAGTTCTGCACTTAGTGCCGGATTTCATAATATTAGCATTTGGTCCACAGAAATGTGTAAATCGGGGGCATGCCCGATTTAAATCTAATTCTGCTTTCGTAGGTCTAGAGGTGCCCGTGGTTCTAGATTCAGCACTCGGGCATAGAAACACAGCCAGCCCGTGCATTTCACAGGACACAGGTATACACTGCTATCGTTTTGGATATTTATTAGCTCATCATATTCTGAAAGGTTATATGTCACTGCTCCTGCCCATCTCCTGCCAATGGTGGCTACACTTCCTCTGTAAAATGTGCAGCTTCTAAGCTGCTGTGCTCACCGACAGTAGTTTGCTGATGCAAACCAGACATAAATACATAAATACAAATGATAAATGACTGCTGATGCAATCTAGACTACACAATAGTCTTTGGCATGCCCATAAATGTGCTAATCACATTGCACCCTAATAAATTATGAGAGAATGAACAAATAAACATGTACGCCATGACATACGTTGCAGTTACTCCTGCCTTAGTCATCTCTACAAACACTGTGTAAAATGAAATAAATTAACCCAACCCTCACCAAGTTCAAAAAACTCACAATTAATGTTGCATTTCCCCAAAGGATGCATAATATTGCTGAGCCACAAAAGTATGCCCTATTGATGACTATGACCTTCTTGCTATGGCATCTGTTTCCCACATATCTGGGTATTGGCAGTTCTCACAGCAGCTCCCAACATGTGACTACATCTGTCCCATACAATGTCCACACTCTGTCTTGGCCTATATCAAAGTGTATACATCTACAATTTGTGGAGAAAGCCTGCCTGTTTTCCCATAGTCTCTTTTGTGGTCATGCTCCCCTGGTCAGGCCTGCATGGGCATGGGAGATAAAATCCCTATGCCATCATACCAAGTAGCCAGCCTCCAGATATATAACCATGCACGCAGCTTGTATAGATCCTGGACTAGCTAAGGATGTAGGTCCCATGGCACAATCTGAGGAATGTAGGCACACAGCTCTCAGATCTCCCAAAGCCTGGCACAGCAGTTGTATGGCTGCCTTATCACACTGACACCTGGTGACACTGTCAGCCGTAAAGTCCAGGAACTGACAAGAGGATATGAAATATTGCATACTCAGGCCCTCAGCCAAATCATGCTCATATAATATTAATTCTGCATCAGCTCAAACATCACAGATCCAAACCAACTCCTTAAGGCTGGAGTCTATGAAACAGGGCTGGCCCAAGTTTCGCTGAGTGGCCGGGCCACCCTGACCACATTAAAGTCAAATCGTTATCATCATTATGTAATGTCTCTAATCTTTCCCATTCCAAAATATACACAGTCAGAATCTCCAGATGTACTCTATTGCACTAGCCCCATTGTTACAATATATCTGATATGCTGCAAAATGATCAATGGAGAGTCTGTTCCAGGAACCCTTACATACAATTCTTACTTCACCGTTTCCCTTTTTCATGACACAAAAATTGCTACTGTCCTCTAGCTTTGCTCTTTTACCACTAACTGCAGAAGTCAGCATAGCCAGAATAGTCACCACTGCAGATCTGAACATTTCTGTAGGGGTGATGATTAATGCATCTTTACCTACAACCTTCCCTCACCTCTGCATTCTGTTCTTTACAACTGCATCTTGTGTTCTTCCATACTGCAGACACATTGTGCTTGTCACAGCTATTCAATATGGGACGCACTGAAGAGCAGAGCAGAAACGTTTCTAAGTCAGGACCTTATGGTCTAGAATTTGGCAGCTGGGATTTAATGTTAAAAAATGTAAGGTCATGCATTTGGGCTGCAGCAATCCAAGGGAGCAATATAGTATAGGGGGTGAAGTACTTTTGTCCACTAAAGAAGAGCGGGACCTAGGCGTGGTTGTGTCTGATGATCTTAAAGTAGCTAAACAGGTAGAAAAGGCGACGGCAAAAGCTAGAAGGATGCTTGGGTGCATAAGGAGAGGAATGACTAGCAGAAAAAAGGAGGTGATAATGCCTCTGTATAAGTCTTTGGTGCGACCCCATTTGGAGTATAGTGTGCAATTCTGGAGACCGCACCTTCAAAAGGATGTGAATAGGATGGAGTCGGTGCAGAGGGTGGCTACTAAAATGATTAGTGGTCTTCATTATAAAGCATATGAGGACAGACTGAAGGATCTTAATATGTACACCTTAGAGGAAAGGCGGGATAGAGGTGATATGATTGAGATGTTTAAATACCTCCGTGGCATAAATGTTCAGGGAGAGAGCCTCTTTCAATTGAAAGCGAGTTCTGCTATGAGGGGACATGGGATGAGGGTGAAGGGAGGTAGATTCAGGAGTGATATGCGGAAATATTTCTTTACAGAAAGAGTAGTGGATCCATGGAATAGTCTCCCAGTGGAGGTGGTAGAGATGAGGACAGTAACTGAATTCAAAAAAGCATGGGACAAACACAGAGGATCTCTAAAGGTAAAAAGAGGACTGTTGTAGCTGTTGATATGGAAGGACAGACTAGATAGGCCATGTGGTCTTTTTCTGTCGTCATATTTCTATGTTTCTATGCTTCTATTCCATGTTTCTGCAGGTATAACGTGGATATAGGTGGGGAACATGCAGAACGTACACGGGCCTTTCCTGCATATAATTTATATGTCTCCGCTGCTAACCATGTTCCCGTTCCACCCTTTCTCGTCCACATTCTGAGATCCCCTGCTTGTGCTGTGTATGTGCAGGGATGTGGGGTTTCAGAATATGGCCGCAGATGTTTTTGCAAGAAAAACATCTATGCCGCACGGGCAAAGGGCTTATTCGTGTTCTGGAATGAACTCCTTAGGGAAGAACAACCAAAACTATGGTTACACAATGCAGGGTTCCACATTAGGAACCACAACCCAGGAAAAGGATTTAGGCATCATCATGGATAATACGTTCAAACCCTCTGCCCAGTGTACAGTGGCAGCCAAGAAAGCAAATAGAATGCTAAGAATACCACACCTTGAATATTGTGTGTAATTCTGGTCTCCATATCTTAAAAAGAATATAGCAGAATTAGAAAAGATACAGAGAAGAGCCACCAAATGATAAAAGGGGTGGAAAGATATCCCTATCAGGAGAGGCTTAAAAGTTGAGGGCCCAATATTCAATTGGGAGAGCTATGCGTCATAATGGCGCATAGTGTCACTGCCGACCTCTAACCCTGGATATTCAATTCTGGAGTCATATATTGTCCTGGTATTGAATATCTGGTTTGCCGCACAGCCGCAGTAGTTAACTGGGCAGCATGCAATATTGCCATTGCCCAGTTAGCGACTGTCAACACCACTGGAACTCCCACCACACACCCTGACGCTAAGTGGTTAGCACCAGGGCATTTAGGGGAGATGCTGTAATGGGGGATATTCAGTGGCACTAACCACATTAGTGCCATTGAAAATCCGACTAAACGTCATTTACATGGTGTAATATGACTTTGTAGATCCGCCCTTAGGGCTCTTCAACTTAGAAAAGAGACGGCTGAAATATGATAGAGGTCTATAATTTCATGAATGGAGTGGAATGGGTAAACTTAGATTGGTTGTTCACTCCTTCTAAAGTAGAAAGACTAGGGGACACTCAACAAAATTACAGTTTAGCCCATTTAGAACTAATAAAATATTTTTTCATTCAACAAGTATCAAACTCTTAAATTCATTACCAGAGGATGTAGTAAAGGCTGTTAGTGTAGCTGGGTTTAAAAATGTTTGGACAAGTTCCTGAATGAAAAGTCCATAAACCATTATTAAAGAGGACCAAGCAAATCCACTACTTACGCCAGAATAAACAATGTGGAATCTGTGTACCTTTTGGGAACCTGCCAGGTACTTATGACCTGGATTGGCCACTGTTGGAAACAGGATACCGGGGTTGATGGACCTTGGTCTGATCCAGTATAGCATTTGTTATGTTCTTATTTGTCAGAATCTGATTTCGAGGGCACGCTACTTTTTGAGTAGTGTTGTGCACACACTTTACTCCCTATTGGGTATTTTTTGTATTGGATTATATCTCTGTTGGGGAACCATGTCAACATTCTTCTGATCCCTATATATTCCCATGCCCAGTACCATGCATTCCTATGAGAACACCAAAATGGCAGTCAGAATACAACCTAATTTCATGGATGCCGAGTCTCTGCTCCTGGTGCGCCTGGTGCTGTCCAATGAGAAGTAACTTTATCACTCTGGAGGCCGTAGAGTTCTCCATGCTGCAATATGGTCTGAGAGAAGATCTGCATGGCCCTGGCTAGGTTAAAAACCTTTTTTTCATACCTATACCTCACAGGGATCCACCTAGCTGCAGTCTGATGCTCATGGTGTATGTGGAGAAATATGGAAAGGGCAAGATCAGTCATGTTGCTTGCCTAGGAAACAGCACCTCCTCCACCCCCTCAGCATATACATACAGAGCTGCATTGACCCATGCTATAGTATAGTCAACCCAGTTGTTATATGAGGAGTGGCCTAGTGGTTGGAGCAAGGTACTTCAGGCCAGAAGGTCGGGGGTTCAAATCCCACTAGAGGACAGCAACCTTGGGCCGGAAGGACTGGGGTTTCTAGTCCCACAGATGCTCCTTGTGGTCTTGGGCAAGCCACTTAACCCTCCATAGCCCATGTTCCCTGTAAAATAGTTATCTCCAAGTTATAATGCCCTGTTCGATGTAATTTCAGTTTGTTCAATGTGAACCGCACTGATGCAGAATAGCGCGATATATAAGAGAATGTAAATAAATAAATATAGACAAGCTAGACAGCTTTGCCACATGGTCAGAGGGCAAGATATCCAAGGTGGAATCATATGGAGATATGCTAAGTGTCATTTATGTATTTATTTAAGGATTTTATATACCGCTTTATC
Organism: Ichthyophis bannanicus; assembly: GCA_033557465.1. NCBI lineage: Eukaryota > Metazoa > Chordata > Amphibia > Gymnophiona > Ichthyophiidae > Ichthyophis > Ichthyophis bannanicus. Next base: position 55,104,482 of record CM066032.1, read on the forward strand.
ACATAATCAAGGCGGTTTACAGATAACTCAACTCTTACTCATAAGCCATGGCACAAAGTAATAGCAAACATTGGCAATAGCACAAATAAAATTAGTAGCAATCCAGGCCTTGGTGCGAAAGCAGCTGACAAGAGATTGGAGTGCCTTGCTGGGTTGATTAGATTCATAGGCATCTCATAACTTGGTTAGTGGATCTGAAATCTTGGGTTGTGGCTTAACTGTCAACTTTGGGTAAGGTGCTTAAAATGATATTCAAATGCTAACATCCTTGAGTCAAGCTGAGGCAAGCCAAACGTTTAGAATTAGTGTTAAAAATAGCCTCAAAGTTTATGTGAATTTTATTTATTTTATTTTATTTAATTCGCTTATATATCGCGCTCTTCGGTATCAGTGTGGTTTACATGGAACATAGAGGTACTTTACGATGGGGGATAACATCATAATTACATATAACAGGTAGCTCAACTTGGATAACAGTATTAACTATTTACTATTTAATTTGATGCAAAGACAGAAGGCATTACTGAGAACTATGTATGATTTCCCTTTGTTGTTTACGGGCGATTCTACTGTGACAAATGATCATCCTGTTCTAGTTGCTGCTAGAGAATTCTGCAGGGAAATTTATGAAAATCAGTTTCAGAACGTCAATTGTAGTGAGTGTGCTTTGGTAGTTGGGTCGACAGCTAGAGAGCTAGGGGTGTATATAAGTGATCCACACATTCATTTTTATATTTATGGAGGTGAGGTGAAAGATTATGATAGGGTGATTTGTCCAGCGTTGAATTATTTATTTATTTATTTATTTACAGTTTCTTTTATACCGCGCTATTCGTCATCAGTGCGGTTTACAATGAACATAAAAACTACACGTCTCAAATAATTGATCTGTGCTTACAATGAACAGGACAATAAACTTGGTATACATTAGACAGGTTTCATGAACAGAGAACAGAGAACGTGAGAACTATGTACAAAGCAACTAATAATATATGCAATGCTCTAAAACAAAAGGCTTCAAGAAAGACAGAAAGGTGTTTTTAGCGCCAGACTCACGTACAGATGTGTAAAATGCGAGATCTTATGTGAAGCATTATTTCGATATGAGGCAGGTATTGAAGGATAATATTGCAGTTCATATGATGCCTGCAATGATACGTATGGATTTTGTAGAATGTAATATGCTTTTGTTTGAAGATTCGATATATAAAATGTTGGTCCTCATGATTGGATGGATGCGTTTACTAGGACTGGTGCTGACTATGAAGCTATTGCATCCTGATCAACTTCAACAACCTCCAGATCAATTACAATAAAACAGAAGCCCTCTACATAATGAAAGACACCACCTTCATCCGCCCCTCAATAACATTGAAGAACATAACAATTAAAACCGAGACTGAAGTCAAGTACCTCAGAATAACCCTCGAACAACACCTCACATTCAAATCCACTGGGAGACTATTCCACGCATCTACCACTCTTTCTGTAAAGAAATATTTCCGCATATTACTCCTGAGCCTATCCCCTTTCACCCTCGTCCTATGTCCCTTTGTAGCAGAGCTTGATTTCAATCAAAAGAGGCTCTCTTCCTGTGTATTTATGCCATGGAGGTATTTAAACGTCTCAATCATATCACCTCCATCCCGCCTTTCCTCTAAAGTATACAAATTACGACCTTACGACCTTACCAATGTGTGCAGTGCCTTCCTGTCTAATCAATGTGTGTATACCCCAAAATTTCCCGTCATGATTTGACAATTTCCAATCTGTAATCAAACCGCTGCTGATCGCTGGAAGTAGCGGTATACAAATGTATACTAAATAAATAAAATAAAATAAATAAATAAATTAAGATCCTTAAGTCTGTCCTCATATGCTTTATAATGAAGACCACTAACCATTTTAGTAACCACTCTCTGTACCGACTCCAACCTCTTTATATCCTTTTAAAGATGCACTCTCCAGAATTGCACACAATACTCCAAATGAGGTCGCACAGGCACTATCTCCTCCTTTCTTCTGCTGGCCATTCCTCTCCCAATGCACCCAAGCACCATTCTAGCTTTCACCATTGCCTTTTCTACCTGTTTAGCTACTTTAAGATCATCAGACACAACTACGCCTAGGTCCCGCTCTTCTTTTGTGCACAGAAGTACTTCACCCCTATACTATATCGCTTCCTTGGATTGCTGTAGCGCAAATGCATGACCTTGAATTTTTTAACATTAAATCTCAGCTGCCAAATTCTAGGCCATTCTTCTAGGTTAGCTAGATCCCTCCTCATGTTATCTACACCTTCTTGGGTGTCTACTCTATTGCAGATTTTGTTAAAAAGAATTGGCCAAGGACAAATCCCTGGGGCACACCACTGGTAACCTCCTTCTCCTCAGAGTAAGCTCCATTTACCTGTACCCTTTGTCGCCTCCCACTCAACCAATTTCTAACCCAAACAGTAACTTTAGGGTCCATCCCTAGGGTGCTCAGTTTGTTTATAAGTCGCCTGTGCAGAACAGTGTCAAAGGCTTTACTGAAATCTAAATATACCACATCTAGGGCTCTCCCTCGCTCCAACTCCCTGGTCACCCAGTCAAAGAAATCAATCAGATTTGTCTGACAAGACCTGCTTTTAGTGAATCCATGATGCCTCAGATCCGGTAATGCGTTGGATTCCAGAAACCTCACTGTTTTCTCTTTTAGCAGCGCTTCCAATAATTTACTCATCACCAAGGTTAAACTAGCCAGCCTGTAGTTCTCAACCACATCCTTACTTCTGCTTTTGTGTAAAGGGATCACATGTGCCTCTCTCCAGCCCTCTGGCACCATTCCCAACTCCAATGAGGCATTAAAAAGGCAGTCATTGGAGCTGTTAGAACGTCCCCAAGTTCCCTCAGTATTCTCGGGTGTATCCCATCTGGTTCCATTGCTTTTTCTATAAGTTTAGCTAGTTCCTCATGAACACAGTCTTCTGAAAATTGTTCCTGTTTGTGGGTGTTTTCTGATGTCCTCTCCTGGTGATTTATCCTCATCAGCTTCTACATATTCCTCCCTTTCAGTCTTGAGTCTGACAATATCACTTTTGCCCTTCCTTGTCTCACTAACATATCTGAAAAATGTCTTATCACCCCATTTTATTACATTGGCTATTTCTTCTTCTTTTTGAATCTTTGCTTTCCTGTCTACTTTGCTAGCTTCTCTAAGTTTTTCCAAATATAGATGCCTGTCTTCCTCTTTCTGTGATCTCTTGTATTTCATGAAGGCCTCCCTCTTTTTTCACCTTTTCAGCTACTTCTTTCGAAAACCATAGCGGTCTCCTTTTCCTTTTACCTTTATTTACCATTTCAACAAAAAGGTTGGTTGCCCTTTCAGTTTTTCCCACTGTTTCTCTACATTCCCCAGCTGTTCCCATCATGCTAACAACTCCTTTACTCACAGTTCTACAAATTTTCAAAAATTGTTTGCTTCAGAAATTAAATGTGCTATTTCTTAATGAATTTGATCAACAACTACAATAGTCCCCTTTTATCCTTTAGAGATCCTCTGTATTTGTCCCATGCTTTTGTGAATTCAGATACTGTCCTCATCTCTACCACCTCCACTGGGAGACTATTCCATGGATCCACCACTCTTTCCGTAAAATATTTCCATGTATCACTCCTGAATCTATCCCCTTTCACCCTCATCCCATGTCCCCTCGTAGGAGTACTTGCTTTCAATCGAAAGAGGCTCTCCCCCTGTGCATTTATGCCACAGAGGTATTTAAACATCTCAATCATATCACCTCTATCTCGCCTTTCCTCTAAGGTGTACATATTAAGATCCTTAAGTCTGTCCACATATGCTTTATAATGAAGACCACTAACAATTTTAGTAGCCACCCTCCTTACTAACTCCATCCTGTTTATATCCTTTTGAAGGTGCGGTCTCCAGAATTGCACACAATACTCCAAATGAGATCGCACCAAAGACTTATACAGAGGCATTATCACCTCCTTTTTTCTGCTAGCCCTTCCTCTCCGTGTGCATCCAAGCATCCTTCTAGCTTTTGCTGTCGCCTTTTCTACCTGTTTAGCCACTTTAAGGTCATCAGACACAACCACGCCTAGGTACCGCTCTTCTTTAGTGGACAAAAGTACTTCACCCCCTATACTATATTGCTCCCTTGGATTGTTGCAGTCCAAATGCATGACCTTGCATTTTTTAACATTAAATCCCAGCTGCCAAATTCTAGACCATTCTTCAAGCTTAGTTAAATCCCTCCTCATGTTATCTACACCTTCCTGGGTGTCTACTCTATTGCAGATTTTGGTATCATCCGCAAAAAGGCAAACCTTACCCGACAGCCCTTCTGCTATATCACTAACAAAGATGTTAAAAAGAATCGGACCAAGGACAGATCCCTGGGGCACACCACTGGTAACATCCTTCTCCTCAGAGTGAGCTCCATTTACATGTACTCTTTGTCATCTCCCACTCAACCAATTTCTAACCCAAACAGTAACTTTAGGGTCCATCCCTAGGGTGCTCATTTTGTTTATAAGTCGCCTGTGAGGAACAGTGTCAAAGGCTTTACTGAAATCTAAATACACCACATCTAGAGCTCTCCCTCGGTCCACTGAACAGTATAATCTCAGGGCTGATCCCTGAGGCATGCCGCTACACCCCATCCTTTCTTCTGAGTGAGTTCCATTTACCTCCACCTTCTATTGTCTGTCAGTCAGCCAATTTTTGATCCAGTTCACCACCTTGGGACCTATCCCCAGACTACTGATAAACCTTCTATGAGGAACAGTATCAAAGGCTTTGCTGAAATCTATATCACATCGATCGCATGCCCCTTGATCTGGTTCTCTGGTCCCCCAGTCAAAAAACTCAAATTTGTTTGGTATGATCTTCCCCTGGTAAAACCAAGTTGCCTCACATCATACAATCTATTGGTTTCCAGAAGGTCCACTATTCTTTCTTTGAAGAACATCTCCATACTTTTCCCACCACAGAGGTAAGGCTTACTGGCCTATAGTTTGCCACCTCTTCCCTATTACAAATTTTGTGAAGAGGTACCATTGTATTTAGTTAATGACATTATTAGTTGACATTGTCATAATCATGTAATTAGTTAACATATCACTTTATCATATATTGTTTTCCATATGTAATCACTCTGTTGGTGGTATTTATAATTCTATGGTACCATGTAAACCAATTGAATGTTTTCATTAATTGTAAATGCTAACCTCCAGTTTTACATCAGGTTCATTGGCCCCCTCTTGGAAGAAGTCCCTGGTTCACCTTCTTCTTAAAGCCCCTAATCTGGATCCAGCAACCCTTTCCATTATTGTCCCATATTTAATCTCCAATTCTTAGCAAAACTCGCCAAATGTTTGGTTCAGAGCTCACAATGTGGATTACAGAATATACACAGATGACATCATGCTTTTGACAACAGTCAATACATTAAACCCAAACTATAAGAAAATAGTCAAATGCTTCAGTGATGTCTCACACTGGCTAAACTATGTCAACTTAACAAAAAATCTAAAAAAGACCAAAGTCCTGATGATCTCCAGGAACAAAACATTCTCGCCTCCTCAGTAATATCAAGTAAACGGTGCCTCTCTAGAAATCAAAAAGGAAATAAAATACCTGGGTATAATATTAGACCAGAACCTTAACATGTTAAAACACATTTATTTATTTATTTTTATTTAAAAGGATTTCTATACCGCCTTTTCCTTGAATCAAGGCGGCTTTCACAGCAAACAATCGCAAAAGTGTTTTATGGGTGGTCATGCAGTGGTCCGGAGTGTGTGTGTGTGAGTTAGGGTGTATTAGATTCATGTTGAGCTATTTACATTGTGCGCTATTATACATTCCAATGACTATGTGGGGGGGAGGGGGTTTGTTTCCGGTGATCTGGTTACATTGTGCGCTATTATACATTCTAATGACTATGTGGGGGGAGGGGGTTTGTTTCCGGTGATCTGGTTACAATGTGCGCTATTATACATTCTAATGACTATGTGGGGGGGAGGGGGTTTGTTTCCGGTGATCTGGTTACATTGTGCGCTATTATACATTCTAATGACTATGTGGGGGGAGGGGGTTTGTTTCCGGTGATCTGGTTACATTGTGCGCTATTATACATTCTAATGACTATGTGGGGGGAGGGGGTTTGTTTCCGGTGATCTGGTTACAATGTGCGCTATTATACATTCCAATGACTATGTGGGGGGGAGGGGGTTTGTTTCCGGTGATCTGGTTACAATGTGCGCTATTATACATTCTAATGACTATGTGGGGGGAGGGGGTTTGTTTCCGGTGATCTGGTTACAATGTGCGCTATTATACATTCCAATGACTATGTGGGGGGAGGGGGTTTGTTTCCGGTGATCTGGTTACAATGTGTGCTATTATACTTTCCTGTATACAAGTGGTGGGGGAGGGGTTTGGTCTTCGGTTTTGGTCTGATTGGTAGGTAGGTCATTAACATGACTACGTGAACAATACAAGAAAACAAGAATGATACAAAATCTAAAACCTCTTCTATCAGCTGATGACTTCCGCACAATAATCACAAGCAATGAACTGTCCTCACTTTGATTTTAGCAACACTATCCTCCAGGGCCTCCCCAAACAAACCTTGAATATCCTACAAATGGCTGGAATACAGTTGCACACACCATAATGAAAGTACCCAGATCAGAACACAACACCCATCCTACACCACCTACACTGGTTGCCAGTGACACAGAGAATCAAATTCAAGGCACTAATGACCACATTCAAAACAGTAAACAATATCGCACCAACTTACCTCAATTCTCTAATACAGATATAACAAGAAACAAGACAAAGAAGGGAAAGCATGCAGAACTTACCAACAATACCTAAGGATTTCAGAAACGCAAACCAAGCAACAACCAATAGAGCATTCACTTTCTACTCCCCAGTCTAATGGAATGCACTATTCAACAGCCTATGAGAAATAAAAGATCTAACTATGTTCAGAAAAAACCCCAAGACCTTTCTATTTGCGGAATATTACCAAATCAGAATAGAAAACCTAAACCACAAATAAATAAGAAAACACCATTCATATAGATCAGCCTTACCTCATCACACAGCAAAACCTACCACATACCACCATAATGTAAATAATTAACTGTAAATAATTCAGCCTAACCGCTTTGTATCCTAAAGGCCTGCATGCTATGTACAATACTGTTATAATGATGCTTACTGTACTTGTTCAGTGAGTTCTTTAAGTTCCTTGTAAACTGCCTAGAGCATAAGAATATAAGAACATAAGATATGCCATTCTGGGTCAGACTAAGGTCCATCAAGCCCAGTATCCTGTTTCCAACAGTGGCCAATCTAGGTCATACGTACCTAGCAGTTTCCCCAAAAGACATAGGTTCCACAATGCTTGTACTGGGTCAAGCATTGCTATCCTGGGTCCCTTCTTAATAATGGTTTATGGACCTTTCCTCCAGGAACTTGTTCAAACCTTTTTTAAACCCAGCTACACTAACAGCCTTTACTACATCCTCCGGTAACAAATTCCAGAGTTTGATTACACATTGAGTGAAAAAATATTTTCTTTTATTAGTCTTAAATAGTTTACCCTGTAGCTTTATTGCATGTCCCCTAGTCTTTCTATATTCTGATAACGTAAACAATCGATCTACGTTTACCCGTTCCACTCCGTTCATTAATTTATAGACTTCTATCATATCTCCCCTCAGCCGTCTCTTTTCCAGGTTAAAGAGCCCTAACCTTTTTAGCCTTTCCTCATAGGAGTATCCTTCCATCCCCTTTACCATTTTGGTGGCTCTTCTCTGAACCTTTTCTAGTAACGCTATATCCTTTCTAAGATACAGCGACCAGAATTGCACACAATATTCAAGGTGCGGTCTCACCATGGAACGATATAGAGGCATTATAATATCTTTTGTTTTATTTTCCATTCCTTTGCCTATGATACCTAGCATTCTATTTGCTCTCTTGGCCGCCGCTGCACACTGGGCTGAGGGTTTTAACATGTTATATACGATGACGCCTAAATCTTCTTCCTGGGTGGTGGTTCCTAATGTGCAACCTTGCATCGTGTAACCATAATTTGGGTTGTTCTTCCCTAGGTGCATAACTTTGCACTTGTCTACATTAAATTTCATCTGCCATTTTGATGTCCAGTCTTCCAATTTATCAAGATCCTCTTGCAATTTTCCACAATCTTCTTGGGTTTTAACAACTTTAAATAGTTTTGTGTCATCTGCAAATTTGATAACCTCACTCGTTATTCCCTTTTCCAGGTCATTTATGAATATGTCAAAAAGCAGCGGACACAGCACGGATCCCTGGGGTACACCACTATTCACCTTTCTCCATTGGGAAAATTGGCCATTTAGCCCTACCCTCTGCTTTCTATCTTTTAACCAGTTCCTGATCCACAGTAGTACACTGCCTCCTATCCCATGACTCTTTTGTTTTGCCAAAAGTCTCTGATGAGAGAACTTGTCAAAGGCTTTCTGAAAGTCCAGATACACTATATCAACCAATTCACCTTTGTCCACCTGTTTATTCACACCTTCAAAAAAACATAACAGATTAGTTAGACAAGATCTACCTTGTCTAAAGCCATGTTGGCTGTCTCCCATTAGGCCATGACTATCTACATGCTGAGTAATTTTGTTCTTTATGATGGTTTCTACCATTTTTCCTGGTACTGACGTCAGGCTCACCGGTCTGTAGTTTCCCGGATCATTCCTGGAACCCTTTTTAAAAATTGGCGTTACATTGGCGATCCTCCAATCTTCAGGTATTACAGATGATTTTAATGAAAGTTCACAGATTACTAATAGCAGGTCTGCAATCTCATATTTCAGTTCTTATAACACCCTTGGATGTATACCATCTGGCCCAGGTGATTTGCTACTCTTCAGTTTATCTAATAGTTGTAATACATCTTCCCGATGTATCAATATTTACCTCAATTCTTCCACACCTTTAAATACCACTTCAGTCATGGGTAACATCCCTACATCTTCCTCAGTAAAGTCTGAAGCAAAGAATTCATTCAGTCTCTCCACTATCGCCTTGTTGCCTCTTAGTGCCCCTCTATCATCTAATGGACCAACTGACTCTCTCACAGGTTTTTTGCTTCAAATGTACTTGAAAAAGTCTTTATTTCACATTTTTGCTTCCACAGCAAACTTCTTCTCAAATTCTCCCTTTGCCTGCCTTATCAATGCCTTCCTTGCATTTGACTTGCCAGTGCTTGTGCTGTTTCCAGGTTTCGTCGTTTGGCTCTTTTTTCCAATTCCTGAAAGATGCTTTTTTGGCCTCTCTGACCTCACCTTTAAACCATGCTGGTAGTTTTTTGGACTTCCTTTCACTTTTCTTAAAGCATGAAATACAGCTGGTCTGGGCTTCCAAGATAGTATTTTTCAACAACACCCAAGCTTGATGTAAGTCTTTAACTTTTGCTGCTGCTCCTTTTAGTTTTTTCTTAACTATTTTCCTCATTTTATCATAGTCTCCCTTTCGAAAGTTGAAAGGTAGTACTGGGGATTTCCTTACCATCCCTCCTCCACTAATTTAATCAAATGCGATCATGCTATGATCACTATTGCCAAGTGACCCCAACACCCTTATCTCTTGCACTACATCTGGTGTTCCACTAAGGACTAGGTCTAATATGGCTTCCCCTCTGGTCGGTTCATGAACTAGCTGCTCCAAGAAGCAGTCATTTATTGCATCTAGGAACTTTAGCTCCCTAGCATGTCCTGCCATGACACTGACCCAGTCGATACCGGGGTAATTGAAATCACCCATTATTATTACTGCGCTGTAACTTTTGTTAGCTTCCTTGATTTCTTTGAGCATTTCATCATCCATTTGTTCATTCTGGCCAGGCGGTCGATAGTACACCCCCACTGCAGTGTTAGTTCATTGAGTTCTCTGTAAATCACTTTGATTACATGGATAAAGTGGTATATAGACAAATAAATAAATAAAATAAATCTAAGGTGCTCCATGAGTAGTAGTGGATGGAGTACAGAGACTCTTATTATCTGAGCTGCATCAGGAGCAGTAACAGATGGGAGAGAGAGACACTATTATCTGAGATGCACCTGGAGTAGCAATGGATGGAGGAGGGAGACTATTATCCGAGGTGAACGAGGAACAGTAAGGGATGGAGAACACAGACGCTGTTATCTGAGATGCTCGATGAGTAGTAATGAATGGAATGGGGAGACTATTATCTGAGGTGCACTAGGAGCAGTACGATATAGTAACATAGTAATATGGAGCCCCATTCCAGGAGGGGGACATCTGGGCCATCCAGATGTCCCCACTGAAGATGGGGGCCATTAGAACCCGATTCTGGTCTGCAGGAACAAAACATTCCCGCGGATGCCAGAATCGTGCCAGTGGATAGCCCGGCATGCCCCTTCTCCCTACAGGGACATCCTCCCCGCAGGTACCCCCAGCATCTGCGGCTCCAGTCTCCCAAATCTCCACTGCCCAACCCACAGCTGGCCTCCCGTGGCCTGGATCGGGCGGTGTGGACTCCCCCACACCTGGCTCCAGGGGTGACTCCCCTGCCCTGATCCGGCAAATTGTGCTGCTTATACCACCTCTGTGGCAGAAGAAAAGCTGGTGTGAAGCATGGAGACAAAACCTTTTCCAGGGATATACAGAAGAAGAGGAACATCGGAGGTGGAATTGCAAGATTCAAAAGTGCCAAGGACGGATTTGTGGAAAATGACATTGAAAAAGCAAAAATGCTAAGCAAATATTTCTGTTTTGTATTTACAAAAGAAAATCCTAGAGAAGGACCACATATGATTGACAAATACAGTATACAAATGGGAATGGAGTAGATACCATACCATTCACAGAAGATGATGTTTTTGAATAGCTTGCAAAACTTAAAGTGGACAAGGCCATGGGATCGGATGGGATACATCCCAGGATACTGAAAGAGCTCAGAGAGGTACTGGCAGGCCTTTGAAAGATGTGTTTAATAGATCCTTGGAGAAAGGAGAGGTTTCACGGGACTAGAGAAAGGATGATGTTATATCTCTTCAGAAAAGTAGTAATAGGGAAGAGGTGACAAACTATAGCCTGGTAAGCCTGACCTCTCTGGCAGGAAAAGTAATGGAGGCGCTCCTGAAAGAGAGAATAGTGAACTTTCTGGGAATCAATTGGTTGCATGATCCACGGAAACGTGAGTTTCCCAAAGGAGATCATGCCAAACAAATCTGATTCAGTTCTTTGACTGGGTGATCAGAGAACTAGATCAAGGGCATGTGATGAATGTGATCTACCTACATTTTAGCAAAGCCTTTGATACTGTTTCTCATAGTAGGCTTATCAATAAACCGGGGATGGGTCCGATTAACTGGATCAGAAATTGGTTGACTGATGATGACAGAAGGTGGTGGTAAAAGGAACTCACTCAGAAGAAAGGAAAGTGAGTAGTGGTATGTCCCAGGGATGACTTCTGGTATTGGTACTGTTCAGTGTATTTGTGACAGATATTGCTGAAGGACTAAAGGAAAAAGTCTGCCTTTTTTGCAGATGACATAAAAATCTGCAACAGAGTGGACTCCTCTGAGGAAATGGACAATATGAGGAAATATATACCAAAACTGGAAGAATGGTCTAATGTTTCCAGTTAAGATTTAATGCAAAGAAGTATAGAGTCATGCACTTGGGATGCAGAAATCTAAAGGAAATGTATGCGATAGGGGGTGAGAGGTTGGTGTGCATAGATGAGGAGAAGGACCTTAGAATGATGGTGTCTGAGGATTTCAAGGTGGCGAAACAATGTGGCAAGGCAGTGGCCATAGCCAGAATGATACTGCATTGCATACAGAAAAAGAACAACCAGCAGAAAAGAGGATGCATTAATAAGAACATAAGAACATAGGAGATCCCATACTGGGTCAGACCAAGCTCCATCAAGCCCAGTATCCTGTTTCCAACAGTGGCCAATCTAGGTCATACGTACCTAGCAGTTTCCCCAAAAGACACAGGTTCCGTAATGCTTGTACTGGGTCAAGCATTGATATCCTGGGTCCCTTCTTAATAATGGTTTATGGACCTTTCCTCCAGGAACTTTTCCAAACCTTTTTTAAACCCAGCTACACTAACAGCCTTTACTACATCCTCCGGTAACAAATTCCAGAGTTTGATTACACGTTGAGTGAAGAAATATTTTCTTTTATTAGTCTTAAATAGTTTACCCTGTAGCTTCATTGCATGTCCCCTAGTCTTTCTATATTCTGATAACGTAAACAATTGATCTACGTTTACCCGTTCCACTCCGTTCATTAATTTATAGACTTCTATCATATCTCCCCTCAGCCGTCTCTTTTCCAGGTTAAAGAGCCCTAACCTCATGCCCCTCATAAATGCCCCTCATCAAGTCAGTGGTGATGCCTCACTTGGAGTTTAGAGGACGATTCTGCTTCTAGCACGTCTGGCTGCATTGCCCTGCCAAATCCTGGACGTGCCAGAGATGTACCCAATTCTGCTGCCATGGGGCCCGGGCGTACTCTTGATTGTAGAATTGGGGACATAGATGTTTGTGCGTGCACCCTATTCCTGTGAGTGGGACGTCCCATGGGCTGCCCATCCACATCACACAGTGCTCCGGCTGGCATGCCAGTGCATTGGCATCCTGTTGCCAAGGCACTGAGAAATCCTGCCAGAGGTTCTGATTGCCCAGTCCTGGATCAGCCTCAGCACAGCACCGTCCAACCCTCGGTGGGGGCCCCAGAACCAGGGTTGGGAAGAGTGAGCTCTCCTGCGGTGGCATGATGGAGTTGGGGAGCTACAGGAAGTGATTGCTGCTGTGCCTGGCACTAATTCACCCATGGGAGAGGAATGAGGCAGGCGTCCATCTCTGCTCCGGGGGACGTACAGAGCCCTGCCCCGAATGGCCTCTATATGTCATGACGCCTTGCCCCGCCTCTGTTCTGCCCCCCCTCCCATTCACATCCAGTGCTTCCTGCACAAACACTGTGTACGGGAGTGCTGGCAACAGAATAGCGTTCCGGGGCTGAGCATGGGTTGGACATTCAACCCCGTTATTCGCAGGATGCAATGCCAGCCATTGTGTTCGGTTTTGAAGACCATATCTCACAAAGAACAAAATAAGACTTGAAACAGTTCAGAGGAAGACAACCAAAATGATTTGGAGGCTGCACCAGAAGACGTATGAGAAGAGACTTGAGACCTAAACATGTACACTCTGGAGGAGAGGAGAGGAGGGACAGGGGAGATATGATTCAGACCTTTAAATACATAAAGAGAAATAATGAACAAACAAACCTCTTCCAAAGACGGGGAAGCTGTAGAACTAGAGGGCATAACATGAAGCTTCAAGGGGGTAAATTGAAAGGCAATGTCAGGAAATAATTTTTCACTGAAAGGGTGGGGGATGCTTGGAATGCCCTCCCGATGGAAGTGGTGGGGGCAAATACAGTGACAGAATTCCAAATGGCATGGGACAGACACAGCAAAAGGATTAAATCAAAATAAACTTAAATATCCTTTAGACTTTAACAAAGAGAGAAGGGGTGACCTGTATAGAACGGTGGGTACAACCCTAAACAGGGGCATAGAGGGGGATGACCTGCATGGAGTGGCGGGTGCACCTGCTCTAGCCACCTTACTGGGCAGATTAGATGGACCATAGTGATCTTTATCTTTCGCCATATATAATGTTACTATGCTAGCAGCAGTAATGAATGGAGGGGTCTCTTATTATCCGAGCTGATGGAGGAGCTGGTCTCATCTGTCACTAAGGCAGAAAAGCTGCAGGAGAACTGGTGTTCAGGGAGGGAGGGGACAAGGGAATAGAGCAGGATCCTGCTGTGTACATATATCTGCCTAATTTTCATTTGTGGCTTTCTGGTAAATATTGTCACAGATTATGATTATTGGTGGCCAATCAGAAGGATGAGATTCTCTGCCTCATTATCTTATGGTGTAATAAAAGAGGGCTGAGTTACTGCAGGACGGTCGGGCATCACTCTGCTCTCTGCACTCTGAGGTTTCCTTCACCTCCAGCCGCCCCACCTCCTCCTCCAGCTATCCGTCACAGCGAACCCTCCTGAGCTGCCTCTCGCTGGTGCTCTCTGCACGCAGAGGTTTCCTTCACCTGTAAGTATTTTATTTATTCATTTATTCATTCTGAATCTATATTCCAGCCTATTCCTGGGCTTCTTACCATAGCTTGAGAAAGGGAAATGAAGAAATGTTTGAACTATAGCCTGGCTCAGGACTCATTTCTGGACTAGGGAAGGCTCACTGGTGGGACACAACACACTTCATTTGCTCTTGGGTTATACACCACATATGAGTTTGATGTTCCCAGAGAATATCATTTCATTGAAGCTATTCATGGTGGAATATTTATTTATTTATTTATTTATTTAACATCTTTTATATACCGCACTATTTATAATCAGCGCGGTTTACATAGAACAAGAAAACATCAGACAGAATACAATATCTGAGTATTTTACATATAACAGGAACAATAACTTGGGTAAACCGGGGTAATTAATTAATTAGAATAGAAGTGAAGCGATGCTCCTCACCTTTGCCCTGCATTTCAAGAGATTGTTTCTTCCTTTTGCCCAGGTGTTATCCTCGGGGTGGCATGCTGGCACTGTTTGTGAAGGTCCAGTTAGGTTGGCATGCCCTCAAGAGGTGGATGACCAATGGTCGTTCTGTGAATGGGTATAGCCTTGTTTTTATACGTACATTGCTGCGTACATCTCGTAGCACGATGCTAATGATTGGTAGTAGTAGTTCTACTGTGCCAGTGTCCGTAGATGGCGCGGTGAATGCTAGTGCTATAGGGCTGATATTTAGCGGCGGCCTCCACTGCTTTACATTAAAACCGGGTATTCAATGCTGGCTCATATCCGACCACCAGCTGTGCATATCTGGGCTGGCCAGTCAGTGGTGATATTCAGCCGCTAACTAGATAGCGAAACTGGCTAAAGGTCACTAACCAGTTATCTCTGGGCCTTACCCCCTCTCCACCCTTGGACCACCCTGACATTAGTGCTGTTGAATATCCAGGTGAGTGCAGGGCTGCAAACCTCCTAAATGCCTTTGAATATGCTGCTGTGATGCATTAGCCCATGCTACTGATGATTTGCAGAATGTAAAACTTGCTCTTTATTCAGATAGCGCAGGCTGAACCCATGAGGCTGGGCACATGCTCAGTCCATGCCTTTGATGATGGAGGGTCTCCGAAGATACTGCAGGTTAGAAACATTCCTGCTCTGATTATGCTGCTGTTCACCTTGAGGATTCGTGGGGAGGGGCGAGGAGGTAGAGTATTGAAGAGTGTGCTCTGTAATTTTATAAATTAGTATATTGTCACTTTTTCAGAGCTTCATAAACTTCACAGTAGTTTTATCCAGGTCAGCTCCACTATTCACCATTGAAACTATAGCTAATGAAACAGTTTTTCAAGAAAAATACCTCTATCCAACCACTCTTAAGATTGGCAACTGGGTCTCAGACTTGAACAGGGCTTATAGAACCAACATATTTGTTTCGGTTTAACGCCCTCTGTTGCATCAATGACCCACCGCTTTGCTTTAAAAATGGTGGCAGTTATCAGGTTTTACTCTATTGTTTTAAATTTCAAAGGTTTTAAAGTGATGCTTATCTTAGAAATATTGTAGGGAAGATCTACAATACAATATTTCTAAGATAAGCATCGCTTTAAAACCTTTGAAATTTAAAACAATAGAGTAAAACCTGATAACTCCCACCATTTTTAAAGCAACGCGGTGGGTCATTGATGCAACAGAGGGCGTTAAACCGAAGCAAATATGTTGGTTCTATAAGTAGCCCTGTTCAAGTCTGAGACCCAGTTGCCAATCTTAAGAGTGGTTGGATAGAGGTATTTTTCTTGAAAAACTGTTTCATTAGCTATAGTTTCAACGGTGAATAGTGGAGCTGACCTGGATAAAACTACTGTAATTTTATAAGGCTATTGCTAATTTGGGATTTATTAAACTATGGTCTTCTTTTGAGCGATTAATACTGCAACAATTCTCAAGACACGCTCAATATTATCAATACTGAACGGAAATCTTCTTTTACCACATTCTTTCATATATTCATTTAAAGAACACTTTATTAATACTAACAAGGAAGGTCTCAGACCTTTCTGGCACACTTTTTCAGACTGACATCATGTCCAACTACTGTGCCCAATAGCATCAATGACCTTCAGGTAGTAGTCAAGCAGATGGAGCTATTATACCAAACAATCGTGATTGACGCTCATGAGATTATAATCAAAAACTGGTTATAATGTCATCCGCTCCAGCAAACACTTAGCTCTTAATCCGTTTGTTTCTCAACGAGCTCCTATCATGCTTTCGTTTGATCCCGACGCCCTCCCCAGGCACCTCTATTGCGTTTCAGTACCGCTGTTTCCTCAGGGGATCTCGTTCACTTCTTGTTAGTGTTCAGAAGGTATAAATGATGCTGCATGCGTCTTTCTTCTTTTTCGTTATCATTTAAGCGGTGCTCTTCGAAATTTCTTTTGCTCCGCTCCGCGCAGCGTTTTTTCAGCGCTCTTTTGGTACACTACGATGACTTCATGCAGTTCGGCCTTTTCTCTCCCCCTCCTCCATGACCACTCTTCTTCTTTCCCTCGTTTTCTCTCGTCTGGATTATTGTAATGCTTCACTGGCTGGTCTTCCCCTCACTCAGCTTCGTCGTCTCCAATTAGTTCATCACACCGCTGCCCATCTTCTGACTAATACATCCCAATCTGCCCATATCACCCCTCTTATTCACTTACACTGGTTGCCTGTCCCTTTTCGTATTCAATATAAGGTGCTGACTTTTGTTCACAGGGCCTTGCACACTAGTGTCCCTCTTTATCTCTCTGATTTGGTTCACTTTCACTGCCCCGCTAGGGCTCTTCGCTCAATTCATGCCAATTGCCTTTTTCTCCCACCTCCTTCTAAGGCTCGCCTTGAATCCACTCGTTCCTCTGCTTTTTTCTTTCTTGACCCTCGTCTTTGGAACTCACTGCCCTTAGCTTTACGTCTGGATTCCTCTTTCCGTTCCTTTAAAATGAATCTCAAGACCCACCTCTTTTGCACAGCTTTAAACCTTCCTCCTCCTTCTCCTTCTACCGGCAACTGATTGGTTCCCACTCCACTGTTTCATGTCTTCCTCTGTTCGTGTTATAGTTCCTTTCTCTTTTGTTTTGTGCCCATTGATGTATTGTTTCTCCTCTTTTCTACTGCTGTTTCTTTCCCTTTTATGCTGTCCTTTTTTTTTCTCTCTCTTTCTCTTATACAAATGGCGTTCCTTTCTGTTTCCTTTTCTCCAGTAGCCTCCTTTGTTTTTATTGTAAACCGCCGTATGCCTTGTGGTTTAGGCAGTATAATAAATGTTTTAATAAAGATAAAGATAATGTTACCATACACTAGCTTTTAGTAAACATGCCTCTTAATGAGTGTATGGATAAAGAAAGACTAAAAGATTTCTACATTACTATAATCCAGTGCCAACCGCCAGGCACATTAGGAACTACTACAAACACTACCAATTTAGAACCCATAGCAAACCCGCCATATCGTAACAGCACTACCAGGACTCACAAAGCACCAGACCCTAACTATCAAAAGGCAACACTGCAAATATTAAACCAATACATTTCAGAGAACAACAATACATGACCTACTGGGGAAAGAGAACAAGTGGCAATGTCAAATAGGAATTACATAAACAGAATACCTCAGCTCAGTTACACATGCAGAACACAGACCATCACCAAACAAGGAATCACAATTTAGAAACAGGAAGGCAATAATTAAACTGGGAACCCCAAAAGCCAAACTTGGAATGTACAACAACACTGTAGAAATAAAACTATAAATTAACTTCCTCTTGTACTAAACAAAGCGCAGACGTTAATGATGCACATTTCCCAGAGCTGACATATTCCAGTTAATAAATTTAAAATAAAGAGATATTTTTCTACCTTTTGTGCATTTTTTTTCAATTGCAATTGCTCCAGCCACTTTCTTCTGGTTTCTTCGTGTCTTCTGCTAACTCTCCATCATCTGCTGTCCATTTGTCCTTTCTTCTCTCTTCTAGTTTTTTTCCATTCTCTCTCTACATCTGCTTTAACATACTAATCTTTCTCCTTTTGCTCATTCCTCATTCCTATTTCATCCACTCAAATTTTACCTCTCCATCCTCAATCCCCACTTAGTCTTCCAATACCCGGCCAACTGTAGATTTGTCTTCCCTCCCACACAAAATATTTTTTCCCTCTCCATTTCACTCTCCCAGCTCCACCCCATTCTAATCCTCCCCCAACATCAGCTCCCTTCTAGTTCCAGCCCCACCCAGCATCCGCTCCCTCCTAGCCCCCCATAAGCCAATTTCCAATCCTATCCTAGCCCCACCATCAGCCAATTTCCAGTCCTAGCTCCCCCATCCATTTCCAGTCCTATCCGAGTCCCTCCATCAGCTCATTTCCAATCCCAGCCCCCACTAGCCCATTTCTAGTCCTTTCCTAGCCCCACCATCAGCCCATGTTAAATCCTAGCTCCCCTCCACTCAGCCCATTTCCAATCCAAGCCCCCCATGAGCCTACTTCCAGTTCTAGCCCCTCCATGAGTCCATTTCAATCCAAGCCCCCACCACAGCCCATTTCCAATCTTAGCACCCCCCAACAGCCCATTTCCAGTCCTATCCTAGCCCCTCCATGAGTCCATTTCCTGTCCTAGCCCCCACTACTCAGCCCATTTACAGTCCTAGCTTTGTCCCCTCACAGCCCTTTTCCCTTCCAAGCACCCTCCCCATCAGCGATTTGCAGTTCAAGCCCGCCCGTCCACTCAGCCCATTTCCATTCCAAGGGCCCATCCCCAGCAGCGATTTGCAGTTCAAGCCCTCCTTCCACTCAGCCCATTACCAGTCCTAGCCCCCCCATAGCCCATTACCAGTCCTAAGCCCCCATCAGCCCACTTCCAGTCCTAACCCCCCCTCAGCCCATTTCCAGTCCTAGCCCCCCCCCATCAGCACATTTCGAGTCTTAGCCCCCCCATCAGCCCATTACCAGTCCTAACCCCCATCAGCCCATTTTCAGTCCTAGCCCCCCCCATAACCCATTACTAGTCCTAACCCCCCCATCAGACCACTTCCAGTCTTAGCCCATTACCAGTCCTAACCCCCCTCCCCCCATCAGCCCAGGTAGATTTTAAAAAAAACAAACTGGCTGTGGCTACTGCTGCCGCTGGCGCCGAGGCAGCGGCAGAATCAAGCGTCCCGTGGGCCCCCCCCTGCCCGGCAGAGCCTCCCTGCAGCATCAGCTCCCGAGTCCCAAAAAGCGGGCTTTCAGAGCCGTGAGAGTTTCCCTTTCTCGCAGCTCTGTTAATCCCGCCGAGGCTGATGAGATTTCCCCGGGCTGGATTAACAGAGCTGCGAGAAGTCAGAGAAGCTCTTGCGGCTCTGAAAGCCCATGCTAATTGGGACTCGGGAGCTGATGCTACAGGGAGGCTCTGCCAGGCAGGGGGGGGGGGCCCCGCAGGACGCTTGATTTTGCTGCTGCCATGGCGGCAGCGGCAGCAGCAGCAGCAGCCGTTTTTTTTTTTTTTATTTACTTGGGCAACTGCAGAATGTTTTTTTTGCGCGGGGCCCCCTGAAACGGGGGGCCCTGTGCAAAAAACATTCTTGCTGAATGGCTGGGCCAGCCCTGATCCTCTGTTACCCAGCATTCTTTCCACTCTCTAAGGCAAATCCGTGTTATCCGTCCTTTCCTCTCTACCCCTTCCCTAACTACATTACTTCTCTCCCTCATTATGTCTCGTTTGGACTACTGTAATGTCTCTCTGGCCAGCCTCCCCCATTACCAATTGCACAGACTCCAGCTTGTCCAAAACACAGCAGCCTGTATGCTTATGCACGCCTCCTGCTCTGACCACGTCACTCCCCTCCTTATTCACCTCCATTGGCTCCCTGTGGCCTTCTGCATTCAGTATAAAATTCTCATCTATGTTTATGTTTATGTTTATTAAAATTTGATATACCGCCCATTCAATAAGACCAGAGCGGTTTACAGTATAAAAACATATAAAAACCATATAAAACAATTAAAACAATTAAAAGACAATAGCCAGAAAAAAAGAAAGGAAGTTACAATCTTAAAAAGAAAAGAGGGGGAGGTAAAGAACACAACACAATAGCAAAGAGAGAGAAATCACACAAAAGGGGAGGGAAGGTCCAGGGCAAGGGAGAAGAGGTGGGTTTTCAGATTACATTTAAAAGTGGGGTGATGGGGTTCAAGCCGAAGGGAGGGAGGAAGAGAATTCCAAAGAGCAGGGGCTGTGAAAAAGAAAGCAGAGGAGCGGGTGGACTGTAGGTGAGCGGAGGAAGGGGAGGGGAGAGTGAGGTGGTTGAGATGAAATGATCGGGATGTGCGCTGGGGAGTATGATAAGTGAGGAGGTCAGCCAGGTATTGTGGAGTGTTGGTGTGGAAGGCTCGATGGACCAGCGTAAGCAGTTTGTAATGGAAACGGAAGGGTAAAGGCAACCAATGGAGACGGGAGAGGAGAGGTGAGACGTGATCACGGATAGAGGAGTAAGTGGCAATACGGGCAGCAGTATATTGAATACGTTGAAGTCTGTGCAGTTGTGATTTAGAAAGACCGAGGAAAAGAGAATTAGCAAAGTCAACACGGGACATAACCAGGGAAAGAAGTAGTGTAGTAAGTGCAGAGGGAGTAAGAAAAGGGCGAATAGCACGAATTTGGCGTAAGAAAAAGGAGGTTTTGGTGACGTGGGAGATGTGATCATGAAAAGACAGGTGTGAGTCGAAAACAACGCCAAGGTAGCGAAAAGAGGAGGCCAATGAAATAGGAGAACCTAAGAAAGAAGGAGCAAGGGAGGGAGGAGAACCACCACGGGAGAACCAGATAGCAGTGGTTTTTGTGAGATTAAGGTGAAGACAGTTTTGTGATAACCAGTTAGCGACCATGGAGAGACAAGAATTAAGTAAGGAGAGATCAGGGTGAGAAGGAGAGGTGTGGTGAAGGAGAACAATATCATCGGCATAATAGAAAGCGCTGATCCCAGTTTTCTGAATCTGAAGAGTGAGGGGGGCTAGGAAGAGGTTAAAGAGAAGAGGGGGAAGGACAGAACCTTGAGGAACACCACAAAGCAAAGGAAAAGGGTCAGAAGCAGAAATAGAAGGGGAGGAGGAGAGAACAGAACAGGACCGTGAAGATAGAAAAGAGTGAAACCAATGAAGAACCGTGTGGCAAAGATCTGCCTCTTGGAGACGGAGGAGAAGAGAGTGGTCAACAAGATCAAAGGCAGCGGATAGATCAAGAGCAACCGCCACCGAGATATCACCGCGATCGTGAGCTACGTGAAGGGTATTAGTGAAAGCAAGAAGAATAGTTTCTACACTGTGACCCTGACAAAAACCAGATTGACGTGGGTGAAGGAAATTGATGTCATCTAAGTGGTGAGAAAGCTGAGCGAATACAAATTTTTCTAAAAGTTTAGAGACGAATGGAAGATTAGAGACTGGGCGATAGTGGGAGGGAATCATGGGATCAAGGGAGGGCTTTTTTAGAATAGGGCGAATCAGTGCGTGCTTCCAGGAGTGGGGGAAGATGCCCAAGGAAAGGCTGGAGTTGAGCATAGAAAGAAGGGAAGGAAGAAGTGCCAGAGATGGATCTAAAAGCCAGGTTGAGGGGATGGGATCAAGGGAGCAGAAAGTCTTATTGGAAGAAGAGATGAGTTGGTGAAGTTCAGCAGAAGTTATTAAAGAGAAAGAAGACCAGGTGTGAGAGAAAGTAGAGGATGAGGGAGGGGACGTGATAGGAGGGGGGGAGGAGATAGGGGAGGGACAAGATGGAAGGGTGGCCCTGAGGTTGAGGATCTTATCATTAAAGAATGTGGCAAGAAGAGAAGGCGGGGGAGAGGGACGGGGGGAGGGGGTAGAAGCAGAGGGAAGGAGGGAGGTAAGGGAGTGAAGTGTATTGTAAAGATGTCGTGTCTGATTGGGAGCATTTGAGATGGCATTGGAGAAATAGTCTCTTTTAGCTGCGTGTATCTGAGAACGGTAATTGGAATGATGGGCCTTGAATGATGAGAGAGTGGATGGAGAAGGAGCCTTGCGCCAGAGCCGCTCGGCTCTCCGGAGCTGAGAGCAGAGCAGTCTGAGGCCAGGATGGTACCAGGGCTGTGAAGGTCGACGCTTTGGAAGATGGGGTTGGAGGGGGGCCACAGCGTTGAGTGCATCAGAAAGAGTAGAAAACCAGAGAGAAGCTTGGGAGTCAGGAGAGAGGGAAGGGAAATCGGGGGGGGGGGGGGGGAAAGGAGGGATGCAGGGGGAAATTGTTGTATGGTAGAGGGGGTGATGCGGCGAGAGAGACGCTGGGAGGGGGAGGATGCCGGTGTGGATGGCTGAGAAGGAGAACCAAAAAGGGAGCAAGTGAAAAGCAGGCAATAGTGATCCGTCCAAGGGAGGGTAAGAGAAGACAATGAGGAGAGACGAAGGGATGAGGAAGGAAGGGTTTACCTCAATATCTCTCCAACCTGGTCCGCCTTCACACCTCCCAGCATTCACACAGGTCCATACACTCAAAGCGTGTGTCCCTTCCCTCCCCCTCCCAGGCCCACCTGGAGTCCACCTGGTCCTCTGCCTTTTTTTTCCTTGGCCCCAGGTTCACTCCCCCCAACCCTCCGCCTAAAGCCCTCCTTCACCAATTTTAAATCAAGACTGAAAACCCACCTATTCCACCTAGCTTTTGACCTCACTCCCCTGCCGTCTCCCTCCACCCCCCCCCCGCCAATAAGGTTCCTACCCCCTTCCGTTTCAGGTCTCTTCCTCTGTGTTCTCTTCTCTAAAACTATCCCTTTCCTGTTTATTTCCTGGCATTCTGTTTCCTTTCCTAGCAGCGTTGGTATTTTATTGTAAACCGCTCTGATGCTGACGTGTGGGCGATATATTAAAAACTGAATAAAGATAAAGAAAAACCAGTTAAAGACAGACATTTCAATGGCTGTCCTACTGTAACCGAATATTGCTATTCACTAAGCAGCTGAATATCGAAGAGTGACGGACGTGTCCGACATAAGATATGCCATACTGGGTCAGACCGAGGTCCATAAAGCCCAGTAACATGTTTCCAACAGTAGCCAATCCAGGTCACAATTATCTAGCAGTTTCCCCAAAAGACACAGGTTCCACACTGCTGGTGTTGGGGCAAGCAATGGATTTAATAATGGTTTATGGACCTTTCCTCCATATGCTTTATGCTTCGTTATAAAGCATGTGCGGACAGACTTAAGGATCTTAATATGTATATTTTAGAGGAAAGGCGGGATAGAGGAGATATGACTGAGACGTTTAAATACCTCCTTGGTATAAATGTTCAGGAGGAGAGCCTCTTTCGAATGAAAGCAAGTTCTGCTACGAGGGGACATGGGATGAGGGTGAAGGGAGATAGATTCAGGAGTGATATGCGGAAATATTTCTTTACGGAAAGAGTAGTGGATCCATGGAATAGTCTCCTAGTGGAGGTGGTAGAGATGAGGACAGTATCTGAATTCAAAAAAGCAAGGGACAAACACAGAGCATCTCTAAAGGGAAAAAGGGGACTGTTGTAGTGGTTGATATGGAAGGGCAGACTAGATGGGCCATGTGGTCTTTTTCTGCCATCATGTTTCTATGTTTCTAACTTGTCCAAACCTTTTTTAAAACTAGCTACACAAACAGCTTTTACCACATCCTCCAGTAATGAATTCCAGAGTTTGATAGCGCATTTACTGAAAAAATATCTTTTCTTATTAGTCTTAAATGGGTTACATTGTGGAGGGAGGAGTGGCTCAGTGGTTGGGACAGGTTACTCAGGCTAGAGGGCCTGGGGTTCAATTTCCACATAGGGACAAGTAACCTCAGGCCAGAGGGACTGGGGTCTCTAGTCCCATGGCCACTCCTTTTGGCCTTGGGCAAGCCACTTAACCCTCCATTGCCTCAGGTACACTTAGATTGTGAGCCCTTCAGGGACAAGGGAATAAAAAGTACCTGTTAGTATAGATGTAAACCACACTGATTCTAAAGAGCACAGTATAAAAAATAAATAAATAAATAAATACATTATAGTTTAATTAAGTGTCTCTCTATTTTTTGATGGACTAAACAACCAGTCCCCTTTACCATTTTAGTGGCTCTTCTCTGTAACTTTTCTGATTCCGCTATATCCTTTTTTTAAGATACGGCGACCAGAATTGTACACAATATTCAAGGCGTGGTCGCACCATGGAACGATACAGAGGCATTATAATATCCTTGATTTTATTTTCCATTCCTTTCCTTATGATACCTAGCATTCTTTGCCTTCTTGGCCACTGCTGCACACTGGGTGGAGAGTTTTGATGTGTTATCCACGATGATGCCTAAATGTTTTTCCTGGGTGGTGGTTCTTAATGTGGAACCTTGCTTCATGCAACTGTAGTTTGGATTGCTCTTTCCTAGGTACATAACTTTACACTTGTCCACATTAAATTTCAGCTGCTATTTAGATATCCAGTCTTCCAATTTATCAAAGTCCTCTTGCAGTTTTTCACAATCCTTTTGTGCTTTAACAACTTAGAATAATTTTGTGCCATCTGCAAATTTGATCACCTCACTCGTCATTCCCATTTCCAGGTCATTTCTCAATATGTTAAACAGCAGAGGGCCCAACACTGATCCCTACTCTCTGCTTTCTATCTTTTAACCAATTTCTGATGCACAATAGCACATTGCTTTCTATCCCATGACATTTTAATTTTGCGAGGGAGAAGTAATTTTTGTTGTATTTAGTAACCAATCATTCCGAAAAGTTGGCACTTATGAAAACTGCAAAGACCAAGGATTTGCTGGTAGGGTTAGAGAAACCTGCTGAAGCTCCAGTACAGATGAAATTAGATTTTTGGAGCTTCTCCACCTGTAAAGAAGGCAAGAGGTTTGGGTTTTTATTTCGATCAGGGGTTAATGGGTGAGAGAGGGAAATGCAGATATCTAGGGTGCGGAGAGCAGCCTGGCACAAGTTAAAAACAGTGAGGAAACTGCTTTTAAACATAGAAACATAGAAATATGACGACAGAAAAAGACCACATGGCCTATCTAGTCTGTCCTTCCATAACAACAGTCCATTTCCAAATCCCAATGACTCCCCACCCTAACTAGACTATTGTAATGGTCTGCATATTGGGTTGCCAGTCTAGGGAGCTAATAGGGAGCCAGTGTCTCAGATTTTAAACATGCTTTGTCTGCCCAGAGGAAATGGGCAGGGTGTTCCCTAGAAACATGAGAGCAGAAAAAGACCACATGGCCTATCTAATCTGCCCTTCCGAATCACCCACTACCAGAGTCCACTTTTTTCCTTTAGAGAGCCTCTGTGTTTGTCCCCATGCTTTCTTGAATTCAGATATTGTCCACGTCTCTACTACCTCCACTGGGAGACTATTCTACGCACCTACCACTCTTTCCGTAAAGAAATATTTCTGCATATTACTTCTAAGTCTATTCCCTTTCATTCTCAACCAATGTCCCCTTGAAGCAGAACTTGATTTCAATCGAAAGAGGCTTTCCTCCTGTGCATTTATGCCACAGAGGTATTTAAACGTCTCTATCACATCTCCCCAATCCCGCCTTTCCTCTAATGTATACTTACTAAGATCTTTAGGTCTGTCCCCATATGCTTTATAATGAAGACCACTAACCATTTTAGTAGCCACCCTCTGTAGCAACTCTATGCTATTGAAAGTGCAGTCTCCAGAACAGCACACAATACTCCAACAGGCTGATGCAGAAAGCTAGCTACTAACTGCGCATGCCTCTATACAGCAGAACTTCAGTGCCTGCGTGCAGAAAGGGGCTCATATGCAAGTTAGCCACACGTTAAACTGTGGTGCAAAAATGGCAGCGTTAAACTGGGAGAGCAAGACAAAAGTGTGTGCACAGAAGTCAGCACAAGTTCGGCATGCTCTCCCAGAGAAACAGGGTCATCTGCAGGGAAATTTGACACTTCCCCTCAGACGATCCAGGCTTCAGGAAAAGCCCCCGATGCGATCAAAATACTGCCAGGGGGCCAGCGCCCCTGACACCGATCCCCTAAAAGAAACCAAATCCCTGGCGGCCCAGCAGACCCGATCCCCCCAGCCACCAGCCCACTTAAAAAGGACCCCAGTGGCCCAGCATTCCTGATCCACCACCCACCAAATTAAAAATAACCCTGTTGGCACAGCAGCCTCAAACCAACCATCCACTTAAAACTAACCTTGGTGGCCCAACGGCCCCAAACCCCCCACCTGGTATCTTTACAGTGGAACAGAAGCACTGCCCATGCACCCCCGCTCTACCATCTTAAAAAATGGCAGAGCCTAGCCCCACGCAGTGCATCCTGGGATGCACCATGTGGGGTCAAACTGCCATATAAGGTATTTCCTACCTTATATGGTAGTCTGATCGCCATTTTTCAAGATAGTGGCACAGGAGCAGGAGCGCGAGGGCATTGCTCCCGCTTCATTGTAAACGTACTGGGAGGGGGAGGGAGTGGGGGGCTTTGGGGCTGCTGGGCCACCAGAGTTATTTTTAATTGGATGGGTTGGTGGGGGATTGGGGCCACTGGGCCACCAGGGTTATTTTTATGTTCAAATCTTTTTTATTAATAAGATATAATAAAGAGTTGTCCCCGACATGTGATGACTCTTGCACATGCCTGTGCACTAACATACTCTCATGAATTCAATTTTATATCCGTACATACAGTTCCATCTCCTCCCCTACCCATTCATCCCCCCCAATCACTTTATTCCAAATGCATCCCAAGCACGTCATAGTAGTAATGATAACCCATCTTACAGACTTTGCTACTCGCAATTACAAATACAGCTTTAGCTACCACGATTTGTACATAAATTAAGAACTGTGAATAATAGTAACAATAAAACCTTTTTCCATTAACAGTACCAAATATTTAACAATGCTTGTGTCCATAAATGAATACCTCAACTTCATTAATGTAACACTCCTGAATCTCTAGTCTAGGTTGTCTGGTAGCCAGCCTAATTTCCCCATTTCTACCCCTGTTAACTCTGAGATCTCCACTGATCTGTCTGATAGACCTATCCACATAAACCTATTTATTGTATATGTTATATATCTAAGTTCCTTTCCCCCTACTCTATGTCTATCTACCCTCATTTCCCTTTACCCACCTCCCCCCCCCCCCACCCCACCCTCTTTTTTCTTCTGGAATGAGCCAGGGGAATACCTCCTTTCCCATTAGCAGTTTATATCTTCCTTCATCTGATATTTATTAAATATTTATGAAGCTATCATATGTTATTCGAAATGCGACCTTCGACTTTGGGAGTCGATGTATCAATGTATGGTGCCCATTCAGCTAAGAAACGTTTCCGCAGACGCCCACTCTTTTGCGTCCCAACATGTTCCAATATTAAGACATTCTTTATTTCCTTTTCCCATATCGCCTTGTGGGACTTTTTGTTGATTTCCAGTATTTCAGAAGAAGTTGCCTTGTGATTAGTAATATCCGTCTTATCCACTTTCTTTGCGTTGCTGTTATTCCTTCCATTCTGGATACCAGTCCCAATATTGCTCCTTGGGTGTTAATTTCGGGGGGTGAAAAGCGGTATATAAATGCAGTTAAATAAAATAAATAAATAATAAATAAACAAAATGTCCATCTGTGTTTCCAATATTGAACTTATCTTTGTATATACGAGTTCCCAATAACCAATCGACATAGGGTAACTCCAGAATATGTGCCCCAAGCTAGCATGTACATGACCACAATGTGGACATTCTGATGAGGCAGCATATCCTGCTTTAAAAGCTCTATGCGGGGCGTAGTCAACGTGTCCCTAAGATTTGCACAATCACTAGATTTAGGTATAAGTCCAATGGCATCCTTAATATCTTGTCCCTCGATTCTTTCTCCTGTCCATGCCTGCGCCAAGGCATCTTCTGCTGGAGCAGTCCTCATTTCTAAAAATTCTCTCTGCAGAGTGGCAATCTGTGCACACTTCTCTCCCCCAGAATAAAGCACCTCTTCTATGTTGGAGCAGACTTGTTCATGCAAGTTCTTCTTAGGCAGGGATTGGAGATAACTCCTCATTTGGTTATAGGGCATGACCGGCTTTTTAGATATGTTATATCTTGCCTGCAATTCCTCAAAAGATAGAGGCGTGCCTTCACAGTCCACAATATATTCGATGCTTGTTATTCCTTTAACTTCCCACTGCTTGAAACACGGTCCCTCCATTCCTGGTTGGAAAGCTCCGTTACCATAAAATGGGAGAAATGCCATTACCTCCAGGTTTATTCCCCCTTGATGGCAAAATAGTCGCCATGCATGTCTCATCACTTTAACGATCATGTGAGAACGTAATTCTTGCGGTACTTTCATGCCTGGTACATGAAGCAGATATCGCAATGACAAGGGTGATGCTATCCATTGTTCCAAGACTGTCAAAGTATAATCTGTGGTTGTACTCAGTCAGTCTCGTATGTTCCACAGGAGACAAGTGATATTGTAATTTCTAATATTTGGGATCCCCATCCCTCCTCTCTCCCATGGTTGTTGCAATATATTTAGTCTTATATGCAGTTTTCGCCCCTGCCAGAGGAAGACACCCAGCACACGTTCCAGTGATCGCACATCCTCCTGGGATACCATTATGGGAAGGGTCTGCATTAAGTACAGCCATTTAGGAAATATAACCATTTTAAATAAGGTGATACGTCCACTCAAGGAGAGGGGCAGGTTCTTCCATCTTGCCAGTCATGCCAGGGTTTCTGCCATTAAAGACTGGACATTCAGAGCATATAAGTGATGAAGGTTCACAGGTAATTTTGTGCCTAAGTATTTAAAATGATCTGTTGCCCATTTTAGAGGGAATTATCCAGGCCATGTTGCTTTATCTGTGGCTCGTAGCGGTAGCACCTCCGATTTGTCTAGATTTAATTTTAATCCTGAGAAGACTCCAAATTCAGCAAAGGTGTCTAGCAACAGGTCCAATGTATCTTTTGAGTTAAGTAGATATACCAGCATATCATCCGCAAATGCGACTATCTGAAATTCTTCCTTCCCAAATTGGGCCCCCTGCAGAGTAGGATGCGTCCTTATTCTCTCCAACAAATAGGAGAGGGGATAAGGGGCAACCCTGCCTTGTTCCTCTTTGAAGCAAAAAATCTGTTGTTAATGATCCATTAACCAGTATCTGTTCTCTCAAATCCGAATACAAGAGTCGTATCACATCCAGGAAAAATCCACCTATCCCATATCTCTCTAGTATAATGTACACATATCTCCAGTTCACCTGATCAAATGCCTTTTCGGCATCAAAGCTAATTATAAATGCAGGATCTCCCCTCCCCATGCCTTGTTGTATAGAGGATAGAATCCATCTCATGTTCTTGACTATATATCTGCCTCTCACA
Source organism: Ichthyophis bannanicus (assembly GCA_033557465.1). Classification (NCBI taxonomy): domain Eukaryota; kingdom Metazoa; phylum Chordata; class Amphibia; order Gymnophiona; family Ichthyophiidae; genus Ichthyophis; species Ichthyophis bannanicus. The sequence goes on from CM066032.1 coordinate 55,134,021, forward strand.
AAACCGACTTGATCTTCATGTATCAATTTTGGTAGGAGTGTAGCCAATCTTTCTGCCATTATTTTTGGCCAGGATTTTCACATCCACATTCAAGAGTGATATAGGTTGATACGATCCTGGCATAGTTGGGTCCCTTCCAGGTTTGGGCAGAATCGTAATTATCGTTCTATTTTTCTGATAGGGAAATCTTTCTTTGTTGATTAAGTCTATAAAATATGCCGTCATATCTGCCATCACTTGAGGATACATTAACTTGTAAAATTCTCCTCTGAAACCATCTGGTCCTGGTGCCCGCTGCAGTGGTATAGTTTTTATTACCTTTATTACCTCTGAAGGTGTGATCAGCGTATTAAGTATTTCCTGTTGTTGTTCATTTAAGCAGCGCAAATTCACTGTACTTAGGAAAGCATTTATCTTGTCCCCCATTTCTTTGGTGTTATCCGTATACAACTGTTGATAGTATCTGCGGAAGATCTCTTCTATGCTAGATTGCGCTTGTTGGATTTTAAGGCTTCTATTTGCTGCTTTCCTCTACTTCCTTTTATAAGTCCAGACAATAGACGACCCGCTTTGTTCCCATGTTTATACAGTTGGTATTTGTAATATAATGCCGATTTCGTCGCCCTGTCTTGTAGAAGCACATTTACCTCAGTCTGTAATGTGGTCATATTAATTTTGTTTTCAGTTGTGGGATGTACCGTAAATCGGCGCCAGGCTTTATATAATTCCCTTTCCATTTGTATGAGGCGTTGCCTAGCTCTTTTTCTCTTATTCACCATATATCCAATAATATGGCCATGCATCACTGTCTTAGCGGCTTCCCAGAATAGTAATAGGTTATCCAGATGGTTGGCATTTTCATCTACATATTCCACCCAACGCTTCTTCAAAAATTCGCCGAATTTATCGTCAGATGCAACAGACAATGGGTATTTTCAAGTGATGCCTTTAGAATTTTGTCTCCATTGTATATCAAGCCATATTAAAGCATGGTCTGAGATTGTGATGGGACCTATTTCAGCTCAAATTGCTCTGTCAAACCACACCGCTGATCCGAACAAATAATCAATCCGAGATCCCATATCATGAGTTCTTGAGACGTGGGTATAATCCTGTTCTAGTGAATGGAAAAGCCTCCAGCAAGCAATGAGATCACTCATACCTTGTAACCATTGCGCTCGACGATCAGTGGGTCTCCTCATTTGGCCAGATCTATCTATGGACTCATCCATTACACAATTGAAATCCCCTCCAACTCTCATAGGGACAGGTCCCCCATACTAGCAAAGCAATGGGCTAATTTCTTGTAAAATTCTGCATCATACATATTATTTTATTTATTTATTTATTTAATTTATTTTATTGCTTTTATATACCGCGCTCTTTAAAATCAGTGCGGTTTACAGATAACATTTTTGTACAGAACAGGAGGCCTGTTATGTACTTACATATTAGGCGCATACACATTTACCAAGACCATCCGTTGATTACCCATCTTGCCATTAATGAATATATATTGGCCTCCTGGGTCTGACATGGTCCTTTCCACAACAAACTCCACCTATTTATGTATAAGTATTACCACGCCAGGGTTTTATCCCCAAAGAGGCGGCATAGACATCTCCTGCCCACCATCTCTTTAGCTTTGCTCTGACTGATGTGTTTCCTGTAAAAAAGCAAAATCTGCATGTTTATCTCGGAGCTCTCGTAATACTTTATGGCATTTTATGGGATTGCCTAAGCCACATACATTCCAAGATATAAAACGCATTTTCTCTATATTATCTGGTTTTGCCCCTGTTTGGCTGCACAAATTTTGTGTAACTTTTCTTTTTCTTTTTCATGGGAGGACCCCCCCCCCCCCCCATACATCCATTTCGTTCATTGCACTAAGATATTCTGGTCGCAAGGTTTTACTACCATTTCAGAAAAAGCTTCAGCTTCCCCCTCTGACTCCGGAAGTCCTACCCCTTCCCCTTGTTTGCCAATCTTTTGACTTTTAATAAAGTAGCCCATCCTCCCATCCCCTCCCCTTACCAACTTCCCTCCTTTCCTCTCCTCTATGGAGACATCCATGTGGGACACTATGATTACGTGGGCTCCTGCTCTATGAATCTGATGCTCTAATCCTCCTCCATCCCCCGTTTTATCACAGGCCTGTTGCAACCTAATCTATCAGTCCTTCTTTTATTACCAAGTATTGCTTAGCTAATTTAGGAACTGAGGTTAGATTCTCACAGCTACGTGACCATCCAATCACCTCTATAATGTCATCTACTACCTTAAGTGGTGAGTTTTCAGCCTGGATTTGAAGAGGTCAGAGAAGGTGCCTGGCGTATAGACTCAGGTAGTTTGTTCAAGGCGTAAGGCACAGCAAGGTCAAAGGAGCGAAGTCTGGAGTTAGCAGTAGAAGAGAAGGGCACAGATAGAAGCAGTTTGCTAGAAGAACGGAGTTCCTAGGGAGGAGTGGCCTAGTGGTTAGGACAAGGTACTTCAGGCCGGAAGGCCGGGGGTTCAAGTCCCACCTGGGGACAGCAATCTCAGGCCGAAGGGACTGGGATTTATAGTCCTATAGGCACTCCTTGTGGTCTTGGGCAAGCCACTTAACTCTCCATTGCCCATGTTCCCTGTAAGTATTAGCGTATGTGTGTCATATCCCCTCGTGTTAAATGTATCTCCCAATTGACCGCTTTGACCCGGTGAAAAGTGGGATATAAATACAGCTAAAATAAATAAATAAATAAATAAATTCCCAAGGGGGGTTGTAAAGAGAGATGAGAGAAGAAAGGTAGTGAGGAGCCACAGAGTGAATGCATTTATAGGTCAGCAGGAGAAATTTGAACTGGATGCGGAAATGGATAGGGAGCCAATGAAGTGACTTGAGAAGAGGAGTAATATGGGCATCACGAGGCTGGCGGAACATTAGCCACGCAGCAGTGTTGAACAGACTGAAGGGAAGAAAGATGATTCAAAGGGAGACCAGCAAGGAGTAGGTTACAGTAGTTAAGATGAGAGGTGAGTAAGGAGTGGATAAGCGTCTTAGTACTGTGTTCAGAAAGGAAAGGGTGGATTTTAACACCACTAAATTGATTGTCCACTCCTTAATCACCTCCCGTCTTGATTATTATAACATTCTCCTTGCCGGCCTCCCTGCAAGCCACCTCTTTCTTTCCTTTTCAGTCAATTCAACATTCCGCTGCTCGACTCATTTTCCACCAGTCTCGTTTTACCCACATCACTCCTCTCCTCATGTCGCTTCATTGGCTTCCCATCCGTCTCCGTATCCAATTTAAACTTCTCCTCCTGACCTATAAATGCATTCACTCTTCTGCCCCTCAGTACCTTTCATCTCTCATCTCTCCTTACACCCCCTCTCGGTTGCTTCGCTCTTTTAATAGTCTTCGTTTATCTGTGCCCTTTACTCATACTGCCAATTCCAGACTTCGCTCCTTCCAACTGGCAGCACCCTTTGCTTGGAATAGTCTTCCTATCTCTGTGCGCCAGGCATCCTCCCTCGCCATTTTCAAGTCCAGCCTAAAATCCCATCTCTTCACTATTGCTTTCCGTTCCTGTCTTACCCTATCTTGATCTCTCTATCAACATTTGCTTACTTTGTCCTGTAAATTTTTGTTATTTGTATTATGTAACTTATTTTGTTTTCTGTCTTATTAGATTGTGAGCTCTGATGAGCAGGGACTGTCTCTCGTCTATGTTTGTACAGCGCTTTGTATGTTGCGGTGCTTTATAAGTCTTTAATAATAATAATAATAATTTTGCTGATGTTATAGAGAAAGAAATGGCAGGTCTTAGCTATCAGATGAATGTGTGTGGAGAAGGAGAGAGAAGAGTCAAAGGCAACTCCAAGATTGCGAGCAGAGGAAACAGGAAGGAGACTGAGAAAGGAGGAAGAGGAGGGGAGGTTTTAGGGGGGAAAGATAAGAAGTTCAGTCTTTGCCATGTTCAGTTTCAAGCGGCGGTGATCCGGGTCTGGATTGCCAGAGAGATTTCAGGCATACAGAGGTAGATCTGGGAGTCATCAGCATAAAGATGGTACTGAAAGCCATGGGAAGAGATGAGCGCACCAAGGGACTGGGTATAGAGAGAGAAAAGGAGCGGACACAAGACAGATCCTTGGGATATATCTTCCCATTGTTATCCTGGAAACGCCACCATTGAATGATCTATACATTAAAGTCAATAACTTTATGTACATTGATCCTCATGATGTCAGCAAAGTGCAAGTTATGTGGAGAACAAGTAGTCAAAAAACAGGAGGGCAGGCAAACAAATCCTGTCAGCCTTATTCACATCAACTCTTCCCACTACCCCCCGCCTCCCAAGAGCTGTATTGCCAAATGGAGGAAAAAGAAAAGTGGGGGGAAGGCAGAGGTCGCAAAAAAGAATCACCTAAAACTTAGAGGCCCTAGAGAGGAATACAAAACATGTTACCGGCATGGCCATGCAGTGTCCTAAGGGTAAACAGTGTTAACCAGCGAGTATACTCCGCAGCCCGCAACTCTCCATGAGACGATTAGTAGCTGCTCTTTTCATTATCTTCTCCACAATGTATCTCTTTTGTTTTAAATTCTGTCTATTCCACTGCTACTTGAGCTAATTCAGTCCCTCGTCCATAGGTAGTTATTATTGTTAGTGGTATCGCGGTGCCCATCTCTCCAAGTGGGCACACCGATTTAGGCTTCCCGCTCCCCCTCTGACCCCCGGCCCAGTCAATCCACAGGTGGCAATGCTTCCACAAAGGTTCAAGCCTCTGTGGGGGAAGTGAAAAAACGCTGCTGATTCTGGTAATCCACTTTCAGGCGGGCGGGGTATAGTAATGTAAACCGGAGGCCTCTCTTTATCAGCACGCTGCAGACCTCTGAGTATTCCCGCCGTTGTTTGCTCACTGATGGAGAATAATCCAGAAAAAACAACACGTTTTTCCTGTTTCTTCCCTCTGCTCGATCTCACTGCGATCTGGCTGCCTGCAAAACCGCCTCCTTCTGTGCAAAGTTGAAAAACCTGGCAATTACCACTCGTGGTCTATCCAGTCCTCCTTTGCGTGGGCCAAAATGGTGCGCTCTCTCAATTACGATAGGCCCCACTGCTGCATTTAGAGGGAAATTAAGGGGTAGCCAAGCTTCCAAATATCCACGTAACTCTGCATCTGCTACTGTCTCAGCGATCCAAATAAACCTTAAATTCTTCCCCGGTTTTCCAAGTCATCTATAAGAACATAAGATATGTCATACTGGGTCAGGCCAAGGTCCATCAAGCCCAGTATCCTGTTTTCAACAGCGGCCAATCTAGGTCATACGTACCTAGCAGTTTCCCCAAAAGACACAGGTTCCGCAATGCTTGTACTGGGTCAAGCTTTGATATCCTGGGTCCCTTCTTAATAATGGTTTATGGACCTTTCCTCCAGGAACTTGTCCAAACCTTTTTTAAACCCAGCTACACTAACAGCCTTTACTACATCCTCCGGTAACAAATTCCAGAATTTGATTACACGTTGAGTGAAAAAATATTTTCTTTTATTAGTCTTAAATAGTTTACCCTGTAGCTTCATTGCATGTCCCCTAGTTTTTCTATATTCTGATAACGTAAACAATCGATCTACGTTTACCCGTTCCACTCCGTTCATTAATTTATAGACTTCTATCATATCTCCCCTCAGCCGTCTCTTTTCCAGGTTAAAGAGCCCTCACCTTTTTAGCCTTTCTTCATAGGAGTATCCTTCCATCCCCTTTACCATTTTGGTGGCTCTTCTCTGAACCTTTTCTAATAACGCTATATCTATCTTATCTCTTTGTTGTTTTATAGTCTCCTCCAGTTTTTTCAGGACCTGGCTGTGCGTCTTCAACTGCTGAAATGCGGCCTTCTGCTTGCACAATATGGCTGCCTATCTCCATTACCACTTGATTTACCTGTTGTAGTTGCTCAGATATTATTTGGAATCTTCCTTCCAAGGCCACCACCACTGCGTTAGATACCTCTTCCACCACATTGGAAGGTAGGCTGTTATGCTGGCTTTTTGAGGTTGCGTTAGCCATTTTAGTGTCCATCACGCAGCTTTTCATCAATTTTGTGGCCATCAGAGGCGGGAAGTTGCAGATATCTTCTCTTCATCAGTGATGGATGTGTACTGGCCAAAGTTATCCGGTAAATCAGGCTGTTTAAATTGAACAATTAATTTTTATTTTATTTTATTTTTTTTTTTATACCGCGCTCTTTAGAATCAGTGTGGTTTACATGTATACTAACAGGTACTTTTTATTCCCTTGTCCCTGGAGGGCTCACAATCTAAGTGTACCTGAAGCAATGGAGGGTTAAGTGGATTGCCCAAGGCCACAAGGGAGGAGTGGCCTAGTGGTTAGGACAAGGTACTTCAGGCCGGAGGGCCGGGGATTCAAGTTCCACCTGGGGACAGCAATCTCAGGCCGGAGGGACTGGGATTTCTAGTCCTATAGGTACTCCTTGTGGTCTTGGGCAAGCCACTTAACCCTCCATTGCCCATGTTCCCTGTAAGTATTAGCGTATGTGTGTCATATCACCTCATGTTAAATGTATCTCCCAATTGACCGCTTTGACCCGGTGAAAAGCAGGATATAAATACAGCTAAATAAATAAATAAAAACAAGGAGTGGCCATGGGACTAGAGACCCCAGTTCCTCCGGCCTGAGGTTGCTTGACCCCATGCAGGAATTGAACCCCAGGCTCCCGGCAGGGCAGGGTTATCCCTTTTCATGATTGTCCTTGGGGCCAGAACATTGGGGAGGGTGTACCTCCCTGGTTCCCTATCCTCTATTTCTGGCCCCCCTTGTAGCCCTTCCCGATTCCTTCTCTCCCCTCCCCTCCTCTCTTGCCCTCTCCCCTCCCCTCCCCTTCCCCTCTCCTGCTATCAGCCAGTCGAGTCCGTGTGCCCCCTGGCCTCCCTCTTCTAGCAGTGTTTGATGGTCTCCAGCTCTAACCTTGCCCTGTTTTTTTTTTTAACCACTCCCTCTCCCGCAATCCCTCAGACATAACCTATACTTCCTCGCTCACCATCCATTATTTAGACCTCCATCCATGCTAGTATGTTCACTAACAGCAGCAATTGTCCCTTCAGGACTTCCTCAAGCAGCAGCTACTGTCCAATTTCTGTATGTTGACACCTTTTGCTTCTGTCAGGGTTTGCTTGATTATATCTCTTCTGCAAGTTGTTGAGCTTCGGCCTAGAATGCGCATCTCTCTCTCTCTATTAATGTATATTTTTTTATTCCTCACAATGGGCCTTTTGGCAACAGGACAACAGTAATATTAAATCTAAAGTCCTTCTTCACTGTCCTTGGCGATTTTCTGTTCAAGTCTACGGAAGCTCTACTATAAATGCCCTTACTGCTTCTGTGGTCTCCAGCTGCTGTGTTCAGTTGTCGTGGGTCACTCTCACTCTTGCTGGGAATTGTAGGGTGAAGCGGATTCCCTTTCGAGCCATTTTTGAGCAGAACAGGGCTATTGCTCGCCTATGTTCTGCTACTTTTGCTGAATAATCGTTGAATATAGGCAGGTGGCTGCCCTTGTACTTTAAGTCCCTTTTGCCTTTATATAGCCCCATAAGATGGTGCTTCTCAGCAAAGTTCAATATTCGGGCGATCACTGATCTGTGTCATCTCTTCTTCAGCCTAGTCTGTGTACACGCTCTGCCACCATTTTTTCTCCATCGGACATGAGCCCCAGTTGCCTAGGCAGCCATTGCTCCACCACATTCCACGTCTCTGCTTCTTTGAGGGTTTCGGGTAAACCAATTATTCGGATGTTATTGCGTCTGCCCCTGTTTTTGTGGTTAATTTTGTCTAGCAGAGCTTGCTTAACCTGTTCTAGTGTGGTTATTTGCGTCTCCAGTTGAGTTATGCAGTCTACTTGCTGGTCCACTCTGTTCTCCATTGCATTTAATCTGGTCAGTTGCCCCTCCAAAGTCCCCTTGATGTCGTTTATGGAGGTTTGTAGATGGGTGAACTTTTCATCAAGGATTGCCGTGAGGTGTTTTGTGAGCTCCCTTATGGCCTCCTCCAGCAGTGTGCCTACTGCAGCTTGAGCCTCCGCTGCCACTTTACACTCTGTTCCTGTTTGCTTCTCTTTCACTGGCCACGTGGTTTTTGTCGGCATCCACATAAGCTTTAGCTGCTTTGATGTTTCGCTGGCGCTGCAGCGGGGTATTCTGGGGGCAACCGGAGAGTCCGTTTCAGGTTCTGGATTGTATTTTTTTGTCATTTAAATGCCATTTATTTAGGTTGGGGATGGAGCACCGTCGCAATGCATCCGTTCAGAAAATCTTTATCACACTAATAGCTTTGACTACATCCTCCAAAGTTTGATTACGCATTGTGTGAAAAAATATTTTCTCTTATTAGTCTTAAAAAGGTTACACTGTAGCTTCATTGCATGTCCCCTAGTCTTTCTACATTTTGATGGCGTAAACAATTGATTTACATTTACCCGTTCCACTCCATTCATTAATTTATAGACCTCTATGGTATCCCCCCTCAGCCGTCTCTTTTCCAGGTTGAAGAGCCCTAACCTTTTAAGCCTCTCTTCATAGGGGTATCCTTCCATCCCCTTTACCATTTTTGTGGCTCTTCTCTGTATCTTTTCTAATTCCGCTATATCTTTTTTAAGATACGGCGACCAGAACTGCACACGATATTCTGCACACTGAATTCAAAAAAGCATGGGACAAACACAGAGGATCTCTAAAGGTAAAAAGGGGACTGTTGTAGTTGTTGATATGGAAGGACAGACTAGATAGGCCATGTGGTCTTTTTCTGTCATCATATTTCTATGTTTCTATTCAAGGTGCGGTCACACCATGGATGGCTAGAGAGGCATTATAATATCCTTTGTTTTATTCTCCATTCCTTTCCTTATGATTCCTAGCATTCTAATTGCTTTTTTGGCTGCCGCTGCACACTGGGCGGGGGACTTCAATGTGTTATCCATGGTGATGCCTAAACCTTTTTCATCCATTTGTTCATTCTGGCCAGGCGGGCGGTAGTATATCCCACTGCAATCGCCTTCCCCTTTTGACATGGAATTTCAATCCATAGAGATTCTACAGTGTATTTTGTTTCCTGCAAAACTTCAATCCTGTATGACTCTAACATAGATTGCAACCCCTCCACCAATTTGATCTACTCTATCATTACGATATAATTTGTACCCTACTACTACTACTACTACCGAGCATTTGTATAGCGCTACAAGACGTACGCAGCACTGTAAAAGACAGTTCCTGCTCATCAGAGCTTACAATCTAGCCAAGATAGACAACACAGTAGGTGTAGACAGGGATACTTCTAGGGGGAATGGTAAAGAAACAAGATGATCAGGTGAGTCAAGATCCAAAAGCAGCAGCGAAGAGGTGAGTTTTCAGCCTGGATTTGAAAAGGGTCAGAGAAGGCGCCTGACGTACAGACTCAGGTAGTTTGTTCCAGGCGTAAGGTGCAGCAATGTGAAAGGAGCAAAGTCTGGAGTTAGCAATAGAAGAGAAGGGCACAGATAGAAGCAATTTGCCAGACGAGCGGAGTTCCTGAGTGGGGGTGTAGGGAGAGGTAAGAGAGGAAAGGTAGTGAGGAGCTTCAGAGTGAATGCAGAAGAGGGGAGTTCCCGAGGAGGGGTGTAGGGAGAGATAAGAGAGGAAAGGCAGTGAGGAGCTGCAGAGTGAATGCAGAAGAGCGGAGTTCCCGAGGAGGGGTGTAGGAAGAGATAAGAGAAGAAAGGTAGTGAGGAGCTGCAGAGTGAATGCAGAAGAGCAGAGTTCCGAAGGAGGAGTGTAGGGAGAGATAAGAGAGGAAAGGTAGTGAGGAGCTGCAGAGTGAATGCAGAGGAACGGAGTTCCCGAGGGGGGGGGGGGTGTAGGGAGAGATAAGAGAGGAAAGGCAGTGAGGAGCTGCAGAGTGAATGCAGAGGAACGGAGTTCCCGAGGGGGGGGGGGGTGTAGGAAGAGATAAGAGAAGAAAGTCAATGAGGAGCTGCAGAGTGAATGCACTTATAGGTCAGTAGGAGAAGTTTGAAATGGATGCGGAAATGGATAGGGAGCCAATGAAGTGAATTGAGAAGAGGGGCAATATGGGCATGACGAGGCTGGCTGATGGGAGAGAACTGACTTTGTCCTGCAAAGGCTGCCTTTCTACACTGGGTACGTTTTCCACTGGCAAACAGCCGTCATCTACCACTTGGGAATTTCCCAAGAATGGTGAGAAGCCTGGAGAGACCAAATGATATCTGTCCTCTGGCTTATCACTCTGCAAGTTAAACTCATAGGCCAACTGAAAACAATAATTTCTTAAGCTCTGAATTTCTTGTTTACTCTCTGTATCTCCTGCCCACATTCCTGACGTGCGGCGGTTAGCTCCCTCTGGAGGCTAGCAGTCTTCTGTCTCACTGCATTTAGAGAACTGAGCTATCAGAGCACTCTCTCTCTGCTCGTATAAAGCAGCCTCATTCTGCAATTTCCTGTTTTCATCTGCCAGCTCAGTTCTACAAACTGTTAGAAATTGCATTTCTCTTTGATCCTCAGCGTTCCGCTTCCTGAGAGCGGAAACCTGATCCACCAAGTCTTGGCACTGCAAACACCACAGGCTATTAGTACTTAGGGAAAGCAGGCTATTAGTGCCAACCCCCCTTCGCCTCAGCCTGAATGTCGGTAACTTGCTGAAGTTTCCCTGCTTTGGCCGTGATAGGCTGTAACTGGCTCTGGGCTGTCAGTAGATCAGCCTCAAGCAGTTCAGATCTGTCTTGCATGTGAAATAATGCCTCCTGCAATTTATTCTTAAAAATATGTAGAACACAAGCATGCTCCACTACTATATCCACAGTTAATTTAGCCTTGTGAACAATTAACCGGTCTAAAAACTTGCTGAAAAATTCATCAGTGCTAACAAGTTCTTGTGTATCTGTTTTAAGACACTTAGAATTTTTTTCAATGTGGTTGTCAGTTTTATCTTGCAACCAGCATAAAGATGCTAATTTCTGCAATGCTAAGGGCATTCTTACCAGTCCCGACTGCTATGTAAGCTATCATTAATCAATAACTGAGACTCTGTCTGTAAGGGCAAACACAGGAATAGCTGCTGAAGAACTACTCTAATTCTGTAACACGTAACTCATTCAGAGATCCCGTAATGTGGGTTCCAAACCCATCTTAATAGACAATAGTTCTCTAGCCACAAACTTCAGCATAAACAGCTGATTTGACCACAATAAAGCACTTCAGAATTACTACACAATATAAGAACATAACATAAGATATGCCATACTGGGTCAGACCAAGGTCCATCAAGCCCAGTATCCTGTTTCCAACAGTGGCCAATCTAGGTCATACGTACGTAGCAGTTTCCCCAAAGGACACAGGTTCCGCAATGCTTGTACTGGGTCAAGCATTGATATCCTGGGTCCCTTCTTAATAATGGTTTATGGACCTTTCATCCAGGAACTTGTCCAAAACTTTTTTAAACCCAGCTACACTAACAGCCTTTACTACATCCTCAGGTAACAAATTCCAGAGTTTGATTACACGTTGAGTGAAAAAATATTTTCTTTTATTAGTCTTAAATAGTTTACCCTGTGGCTTCATTGCATGTCCCCTAGTCTTTCTATATTCTGATAACGTAAACAATCGATCTACGTTTACCACCCGTTTCCACTCCGTTCATTAATTTATAGACTTCTATCATATCTCCCCTCAGCCGTCTCTTTTCCAGGTTAAAGAGCCCTAACCTTTTTAGCCTTTCTTCATAGGAGTATCCTTCCATCCCCTTTACCATTTTGGTGGCTCTTCTCTGAACCTTTTCTAAAAACGCTATATCCTTTTTAAGATATGGCAACCAGAATTGCACACAATATTCAAGGTGCGGTCTCACCATGGAACGGTATAGAGGCATTACAATATCTTTTGTTTTATTTTCCATTCCTTTCCTTATGATACCTAACATTCTATTTGCTCTCTTGGCTGCCGCTGCACACTGGGCCAAGGGTTTTAACATGTTATCCACAATGACGCTTAAATCTTTTTCCTGGGTGGTGGTTCCTAATGTGGAACCTTGCATCGTGTAACCATAGTTTGGGTTGTTCTTCCCTAGGTGCATAACTTTGCACTTGTCCACATTAAATTTCATCTGCCATTTTGATGCCCAGTCTTCCAATTTATCAAGATCCTCTTGCAATTTTCCACAATCCTCCTGGGTTTTAACAACTTTAAATAGTTTTGTGTCATCAGCAAATTTGATAACCTCACTCGTTATTCCACTTTCCAGGTCATTTATGAATATGTCAAAAAGCAGCGGACCCAGCACAGATCCCTGGGGTACACCACTATTCACCTTTCTCCATTGGGAAAATTGGCCATTTAGCCCTACCCTCTGCTTTCTATCTTTTAACCAGTTCCTGATCCACAGTAGTACACTGCCTCCTATCCCATGACTCTTTAGTTTTGCCAAAAGTCTCTCATGAGGGACCTTGTCAAAGGCTTTCTGAAAGTCCAGATACACAATATCAACCGACTCACCTTTGTCCACCTGTTTATTCACTCCTTCAAAAAAACATAACAGATTAGTAAGACAAGATCTTCCTTGTCTAAAGCCATGTTGGCTGTCTCCCATTAGGTCATGACTATCTATATGCTGAGTAATTTAATTCTTTATGATGGTTTCTACCATTTTTCCCGGTACTGATGTCAGGCTCACCGGTCTGTAGTTTCCCAGATCACCCCTCGAACCCTTTTTAAAAATTGGTGTTACATTGGCGATCCTCCAATCCTCAGGTATTAGAGATGATTTTAATGATAGTTCATAGATTACTGATAGCAGGTCTGCAATCTCAAATTTCAGTTCTTTCAACACCCTTGGATGTATACCATCCGGCCCAGGTGATTTGCTACTCTTCAGTTTATCTAATAGTTGTAGGACATCTTCCCGATGTATCGATATTTCCTTCAATTCTTCCACACCTTTAAATACCACTTCAGTCGTGGGTAACATCCCTACATCTTCCTCAGTAAAGACCGAAGCAAAGAATTCATTCAGTCTCTCCGCTATCGCCTTGTCGCCTCTTAGTGCTCCTTTAACCCCTTTATCATCTAATGGACCAACTGACTCTCTCACGGGTTTTTTGCTACGAATGTACTTGAAAAGGTCTTTATTTCGCGTTTTTGCTTCCGCAGCAAGCTTCTTCTCAAATTCTCTCTTTGCCTGCCTTATCAATGCCTTGCATTTGACTTGCCAGTGCTTGTGCTGTTTCCAGGTTTCATCATTTGGCTCTTTTTTCCATTTCTTGAAAGATGCTTTTTTGGCAACAACAGCCTCTCTGACCTCAGCTTTAAACCATGCTGGCAATTTTTTTGGACTTCCTTCCACTTTTCTTAAAGCGTGGAATACAGCTGGTCTGGGCTTCCAAGATAGTATTTTTCAACAACACCCAAGCTTGATGTACGTCTTTAACCTTTGCAACTGCTTCTTTTAGTTTTTTCTTAACTGTTTTCCTCATTCTATCATAGTCTCCCTTTCAAAAGTTAAAGGGTAGTACTGTGGATTTCCTTACTATCCCTCCTCCACTAATTAAATCAAAGGCGATCATGCTATGATCACTATTGCCAAGTGGCCCCAACACCCTTATCTCTTGCACTACATCTGGTGTTCCACTAAGGACTAGGTCTAATATTGCTTCCCCTCTGGTCGGTTCATGAACCAGCTGCTCCAAGAAGCAGTCATTTATTTCATCTAGGAACTTTATCTCCCTAGCATGTCCTGTTGTGACACTGACCCAGTCGATGCCGGGGTAATTGAAATCACCCATTATTATTACTGCACTGTAACTTTTGCTAGCTTCCTTGATTTCTTTGAGCATTTCATCATCCATTTGTTCATTCTGGCCAGGCGGACGATAGTACACCCCCACTGCCATCGCCTTCCCCTTTTTACATGGAATTTCAATCCATAGAGATTCTACAGCAAATTTTGTTTCTTGCAAAACTTTAATCCTTTCTGACTCAATGCCCTCTCTAACATAGAGCGCAACCCCTCCACCAATTTGATCAGCTCTATCATTTCGATATAGTTTGTACCCAGTATCACAGTGTCCCACTGGTTGTCCTCCTTCCACCATGTCTCTGATATTCCAATCATATCTAACCTCTCGTTTAGTGCTATATATTCTAACTCTCCCATCTTGTTTTGTAGACTTCTAGCATTTGCATACAAGCATTTTAGAGACTGTATTTTATTCATATTAATTTGGCTATTGGTAGACATGGGTAATTTGGGATCTTTAAGTTCTGTCTGCTCCATACTCGAGGGCATTTGGGCTACTTTACTCTTTTTTGGAACCTCTCTGCTTTTTGTAGTATCCTTCAAGGATACATTCTTCCGAACCATGCGCTCTTGGGCGACTGTCGGCTTTCCCCTATTATCTAGTTTAAAAGCTGCTCTATCTCCTTTTTAAAGGTTAATGCCAGCAGCCTGGTTCCATCCCGGTTAAGGTGAAGCCCATCCCTTCGGAAGAGCCCCTCCTTTCCCCAGAATGTTCCCCAGTTCCTAACAAATCCGAACCCCTCATCTCTGCACCATTGTCTCATCCACGCATTGAGACTCCGGAGCTCTGCCTGCCTATTGGGTCCTGCGCGTGGAACGGGAAGCATTTCGGAGAACGCTACCCTGGAAGTTCTGGATTTCAACTTCCTACCTAAAAGCCTAAATTTAGCTTCCAGAACCTCCCTACCACATTTTCCTATGTCATTGGTACCAACATGTACCAAGACAGCAGACTCCTCCCCAGCACTATCTAAGACCTTATCTAGGTGGCGTGTGAGGTCCGCTACCTTCGCACCAGGCAGGCATGTTACCAGGCGATCCTCACGTCCACCAGCCACCCAGCTATCTACATGCCTAATGATCGAATCACCAACTATAACTGCTGTCCTAACCCTTCCCGCATGGGCACTTGGCCCTGGAGAAACCTCCTCGGTGCGAGAGGGGTTTACATCACCTGGAGGACAGGTCCTAGTTACAGGATCACTTCCTGCCACACCAGGGTGATGCTCTCCTGTCACGTGACCTCTCTCCTCCATGGCAACAGGGATGCTGCCAGACTGGAGGTGGGACTTCAGGACTATATCCCTGTAGGTCTCGTCTATGTACCTCTCTGTCTGTCTTATGTTTTCCAAGTCTGCTACTCTAGCCTCTAGAGAACGGACTTGTTCCCTGAGAGCAGAGAGCTCCTTGCACCTAGTGCACACGTAAGACCTCTCACCAGCTGGGAGAAAATCATACATGTGACACTCAATGCAAAAGACTGGAAAGCCCACATCCCGCTGCTGGACTGCTGTCTGCATCTTAGTTTTAAGTTTGTGTTTAGATCTTTAAGTTCTATATGTACTAAAGGGTGCAATGGATATTTATACCACTAAAACTGTACCTAAGAAGTTTAATATACCTTGTTCACCTGAAGCTTAATTAATCTCAGGTCCTTGGTGTATGACTGATTTGGGTAATGAGCTTCACCTGAGAGCACCTCCTGTCTTTTAAGTTGTGCAAGTACCTATAAAGCTGTGAAATTCCCAGGGGAGGGTGGGTGTGGGGAGGGAGGGAGGGATATAACACTTATTAAAAAAGGGCTGCTACACACTACCTTGTCCTGTGCTGCTGAGGAAAACTATATTCTGATTTGATTTAAATTATAGCTCTTTGCTGCTACTAGGCTCTAACCTATTATGAAATTTAAACTACAAGCTCTCTGCTGGATTCTAAATTTAACCAGAAAGCTCTCTTCTGTGTTTTAATTTGAAACTAAAAGTACTTTGCTGATGCTAGGCCCTGAGTGACTATGAAATTTAAACTACAGCTGTCTACTGGGTATGAAAGGTAACCAGAAAGTTCTCTTCTGTGTTTTTAAATTGAATCTTAAACTGTTGCTACTAGGCCCTGACTGATTTAACAAAAAAAATAGTGGGTTCACAGATTAATTAGCTTTAAAAGAAAAACAATTCCTTTCAGAAAAATTCCCAGAAGTATATACTCACAATTTCAGATTTCTCTCCAGACGTAACAGCCCCCCTTTCCAGTCCGTCAAGACATATATTATATATTATTATATATATATATATATTATATATATTATTGTTATTGTAAACCGCCTAGATGGCTCCCGATGGGCAGTCTATCAAATGTTTTAATAAGCATAAAGATACTCATGATGTTGCAGATGAAAGATGTTAAGTGTATCAGGTGATGGGTAAGAGCATCATCTCCGCTCTGTTCGCCGAAGGTAGGGGTGGGTGGGTCCAATGAAGATGGAAGGCTGAATGATACCAAGGGTGGTGGGTAGGATTGCGGGAAACACATGCCATGGTGGAGGGAACCAAGTATTCAAAGGCTGTTGAAAGACTGGTGCCAAAGCAGAAGAGAGGTCAAGAAGGATGAGGACTGAGTAGAATGCTAGGAATCATAAGGAAAAGAATGGAGAATAAAACCAAGGATATTATAATGCCTCTGTAGCATTCCATGGTGCGATCGCACCTTGAGTATTGTGTGCAATTTTGGTTGCTGTATCTTAAAAAAGGATATAGCGAAATTTGAAAAGGTACAGAGAAGAGCCACCAAAATAGTAAAGGGGATGGAAGGATACCCCTATGAGGAGAGGCTTAAATGGTTAGAGCTCTTCAACCTGGAAAAGAGACTGTTGAGGAGAGATATGATAGAGGTCTATAAATTAATTAATGGAGTAGAATGGGAAAACGTAGATGGACTGTTTATGTCATCAAAAAGTAGAAAGACTAGGGGACATGCAATGAAGCTAAAGTGTAGCCCATTTAAGACTAATAAGAGAAAATATTTTTTCACTCAACGCGTAATCAAACTCTGGAATTTGTTACCGGAGAATGTAGTAAACGTTGTTAGTGTATATGGGTTTAAAAAAGGTTTGGACAAATTCCTGGAGGAAAGGTCCATAAACTATTATTAAAAAGGACCCAGGAAATCAACCGCTTGTCCCAATACAAGCATTGTGGAACCTGTGTGTCTTTTTGGGAAACTGCCAGTTACTTGTGACCTGGCTTGGC
This sequence comes from Ichthyophis bannanicus, assembly GCA_033557465.1. Classification (NCBI taxonomy): domain Eukaryota; kingdom Metazoa; phylum Chordata; class Amphibia; order Gymnophiona; family Ichthyophiidae; genus Ichthyophis; species Ichthyophis bannanicus. The sequence goes on from CM066032.1 coordinate 55,151,104, forward strand.
CACTGTTGGAAACAGGATACTGGGCTTGATGGACCTTGATCTGACCCAGTATGGCATTTCTTATGTTCTTAAGTAACCATAAGGATTTATTTGATATGAACTACAAATGGCTGGTGGGGGATATAGATAGCCTGTTTCATCAGTGAGGACAGAGGCACCTGTCCTAGTTGGGGAGGATTGCCTCAGTGAAAATGATGCTCCTTCCCCAGTTTCTGTACCTCTTTCAGGCTCTACCAGTAGAGGTCCCAGGGTGTGTCTTGAGGGGAGTCCAAAAGAAAATAGAGGAATGGGAGATTCCCGCCAGATAGCTAGAAGGGTACTTCATAGGACGAAGAGCGAGGGCGACTTGGGTCTGCCCGACTTAAAAAATATTACAGTGTGGCACAGCTCAAAGGGATATACGCTTGGTTCCACAAGTGGAATAAACAATGGGTCACCTTGGAAAGAGACTTCTCATCGGGATGCACAGATAGATGCAGTGCTGTGTGAGGGTAGCCCATGAGAGAAGGGAGCCTTTATGTGAGACATACCTTAGATCTGTGGACACGTCTCAGATGTAAACAGTTGGCAGGAAAGACCACATCCCAATTAATGACGTTAACCACTTGCTTTCAGGAGGGGGAAAATCCCGGGGACCAAGTGCTCAAGTGCTGGGAGAGTCAGAGGTTAACACAGATCTCTCAGTTGCTTAACCAGGAGGAAATATGTCCTTTCAAGGGGCTCTGTGAACATATGGATTGGATATGAGAGATCACTACAGCTATATCTAGATACGCCATTTCTGGGGATGAAAAGGGGTCATCGCAGACTTGACTTGGGATAGGTTCTGGTTTGGTCTTTTGTCTGGGTACTCCAGGGAAGAGGTGGCTTTTATCTGAAATTTATAGGGGACTGAATACAGAAGAAGCCAGGAAACTGGGGCATATGTTAAAGTGTGAGTGGAATCTTGAGGAAGTATGGGGGACTCTATAGTACAGAAGATTGCTAAATTGTCCATTCCAGCCAATTTGGTGGACAATGGATGCAAGCTCCTTTCCCGGTGGTATCTGAACTTGGGGAAGGAGCTAGCATCCATTGTCCACCATCCAATTGCAAGTTGGATGAGTGCTGGTGAAACTGCGGAGAGCGGGGTAGTCTGATACAAATGTGGAGAGAGTGCCGGGAGGCACAGCGATATTGGGGCAGAGTAATCACTCTAATGGAAGACATTGTGGGATCTGCTCTTCCAGTGATCCTGGAAGCCTATCTGCTGCACAAACATATGGCCATGGTGCCTATAAAGAAGCATAGAATGAAAATGCACTGCATAGTGGCTGCTCAGTGCGAGATTGTGGCACATTACAAAAGACTGAGCCTGTCAAAAGTTTCAGGCTTCATTTTGCGTCTGTCCAACCTATATTCGATGGATATCTTAACTGTTCTCAAAAAGGGGTCAGGGCCAGTCTGTGGGCCAGCAGAGGGAATGCTTGTGGAAATGGCTGAGACTGAGGGGACTTGAGGTAAGGTAATGGGGACAAATGAGGGGGGCCTTAGTGGGGGAATAACAGGTCTAATGCACATAGTAATCTAGGGTCTAGCATGGGTGTGTGAGGAAGGAATGTGGAAGGGAGGAAGTGGGTGGTTGGGAGATTTGGGATACACATTGTATATGGTATTAGTGGTTTTCAGAGCTGTTTACTGTTTTGGAAAAAAAGTTTCAATAAACACTCAAAGTGAAAAAAAAGGGTTAGGGCTCTTCGGCTTGGAAAAGAGACGGCTGAGGGGAGATATGATTGAGGTCTATAAAATAATGAGTGGAATAAAATGAGTAAATGTAGATAGGTTGTTTACTCCTTTAGAAAGTAGGAAGACTAGGGCATACACAATGAAACTACAATATAGCACTTTTAAGACTAATCAGAGAAAATATTTCTTCACTCAACGTGTAATCAAACTCTGGAGGATGCAGTAAAAGCTGCTAGTATAGCTGGGTTTAAAAGAAGTTTGGACAAGTTCCTGGAGGAAAAGTCCTTAAACCATCATTAAAGTGGACTGGGGAAATCCACTGCTTAGCTCTGGGATGAGCAGCATGGAATCTCTCTACCCTTTGGGAATTGTTTTTTTATTTATTTCATTTTTATACTGTGTTCTTTAGAATCAGTGCGGTTTACATGTGTACTAACAGGTACTTTTTATTCCCTTGCCCCTGAAGGGCTCACAATCTAAGTGTACCTGAGGCAATGGAGGGTTAAGTGGCTTGCCCAAGGCCACAAGCAGTGGCCATGTGACTAGAGACCCCAGTCCCTCTGGCCTGAGGTTGTTTGTCCCCATGTGGGAATTAAACCCCCAGCCTTCTGGCCTGAGGTAACCTGCCCCAACCACCGAGCCAACTCCTCCCTCAATCTGTTGGAAACCAGATACTGGATTTGATAGATCTTTGATCTGACCCAACATGGCATATCTTATGCCCCATGTGCATTCATAGTAACATAGTAATGACGGCAGATAAAGACCAGTATGGTCCATCTAGTCTGCCCTGTACGATGGCAAGAGTAGGTGCACCTGCCTCTCTGTGCAGGCCACCCCTCCCCATGTCTTTGTTTAGGGGTGAACCCACCACTCCATGTAGGACACCCCTATTTGTTGAGATATTAAATGGTTCAGTTTATTTTGATTTTATCCTGTTGCTGTAAAGGGATCCACTGTGTCTGTCCCATGCCATTTTGAATTCCGTCACCGTGTTTGCCCCCACCTCTTCCATCGGGAAGGCATTCCAAGCATCCACCACCCTTTCTGTGAAAAAGTATTTCCTGACATTGCCTTTCAATTTACCACCTAGCAGCTTCCTGCTATACCCTCTAGTTTTACAGCTTCCCTGTCTTTGGAAGAGGTTTGTTTGTTCATTATTTCCCTTTAAGTATTTTATTTATATTTTTATACTGCGCTCTTTAGAATCAGTGCAGTTTACATCTATACTAACAGGTACTTTTTATTCCCTTGTCCCCGAAGGGCTCACAGTCTAAGTGTACCTGAGGCAATGGAGGTTTAAGTGGCTTGTCCAAGGCCACCAGGAGTGGCCATGGGACTAGAGAACCCAGTCCCTCCGGCCTAAGGTTGCTTGTCCCCATGTGGAAATTGAACCTCTGGCCTTCCAGCCTGAGGTAACCTGTCCCAACCACTGAGCCACTCCTCCCTGAAGGTCTGAATCATATCTCCCCTGTTCCTCCTCTCCTCCAAAGTGTACATGTTTAGGTTTTCAAGTCTCTTCTCATAAGGCTTCTGACATAGGCTCCAAGTTATTTTGGTCGCCTTCCTCTGAACAGTTTCCAATCTTTTTACATCCTTTGCAAGATACTGTATGGTCTCCAAAACTGAACACAGTATTCCAAGTGAGGCCTCACCAGTGACTTGTACAGTGGCATAAGTACCTTTTCCTTTCTGCTGGTAATTCCTCTTTGTATGCAGCCCAATATCCTCCTGGCTTTTGCCACCGCCTTGTCGCACTGTTTTGCCACCTTGAGATCTTCAGAAATAATCACACCAAGGTCTTTCTCCTGATCCGTGCACACCAACCTCTCACCCCCTATCGAGTACATTTCCCTTGGATTTCTGCTACCCAAGTGCATGACTCTGTACTTCTTTGCATTAAATTATAATTGCCAAGCATTAGACCATTCTTCCAGCTTTTGTAGATCTTTCCTCATGTTAACCACTCCCTCGGGGGAGTCCATATTACTGGCTGAAAGTGAAGATTATCTAAAACATTTGCTTCTCACAATCAAAGAACATAGTCTCAAAATGGGCCTGCACCTTAATGTAAAGAAGACAAAGATCATGACTACTGGCATAATCAACAGGTGCATCGTTGAAGGAGAAGAAATTGAAATTGTGAACAACTTTAACCTACTTGGATCAACTATCAATAAAGAAGAAACAAGCAGTCAAGAAATCAGATGATGCATTGCTCTTGGCAGAATGGCTTTGAAAGACCTAGATAAGATTCTCAAGAGCAGAGATGTCTCTCTCCATACAAAGATTTGACTTGTTCAAGCCATGCTATTTTCAATAACATCATATGGATGTGAAAGCTGGACAGTGAAAAAGATAGACAGGAAGAAAATCGATGCCTTTGAATTATGGTGCTGGTGGCGAATACTGTGTATATCATGGACTGCCCGAAGAACAAACCAGTCGGCACTAGAGGAGATCGGACCTAAGCTTTCTTTAGAAGCTCAGATGACAAGACTTCAGCTTTCATACTTTGGACACATCATGCGAAGAGACAGATCATTAGAGAAGAACATCATGCTTGGCAATATAGAAGGTCAACACAAAAGAGGAAGGCCAGCAATGAGACGGATCGATACAATAACAGCAGCTACGGGTACCAGTCTATCAACAATGAGCCACCTGACTGAAGACCGAACACAATTTAGGAAGCTATCCAGAGGGTCGCCATGAGTCAACTCTGACTCGACGGCACTTAACAACAACAACATTTGTAAAACAACATCCTTGTTGAACTTTACTCCTGCTTGCTGGCTTACAGAGCAATCATTGGGACTCCTCCTAAAAGTACGGATAATCATTAATCAGTTTGACATCTGGAAATGTTCCATCCACCTGGAAGAAAGTGTTCATTCATCCCATACTTAAGAACCCCTCCACCAGTACTCCTGATCCAGCAAACTGCCATCCTTTCTCTAACCTCCCTTCCTCTCTAGAATGACAGAGCACCATTTTTAACCAACTCACAGACTATTCATACTCTTCATCCCAGATAGTTTGGTTTTCAGTTGGGTCATAGTAGAGAAACAGTTCTAACACTGCTCCTCAGTGAAGTGTGCCAATCTCTGGACCAAGATAAAATTGCTATAGCCTGTGATGGGGCCTGTGGTTAGAGGCCTATTTAGCCCAATATAGGCGGTTGCCTAGGGCGTATGCACAAGTAATTGCTCTGGTCTTGTAAATAAAAAGTCTTTCAGAGCAACTTGAAATGAAAAGTGGGTTTTATTCCCCGTCCCGCTCGGACATTGTCAAAGGAAACAGAAACTTTAAATCAGATAAGCTTAGCAACAAAAGTGGTGACACACGTATATTCTCTTGTTATATTCACAGAGTTCTCTTCATCCAGTATTTACATCATACGGTTGCATTTAACACAGACACTGCAATCCATAGGAATATCCTCTTGCAGACTAGCAGCGTCTTCCCATATCATTTCCCCAGCACTACTCACACTGCTGGTATCAGACCCTTCTTGAGAACGGTATTCAGTTATAGTGTCTTGTGACACTTCACTATAACAGTCACTGGAGGCTTTTCCCCCTTTGTGTCTATATCTCTCTCTGTAGCTGGTTCTGCCTGGGCTTGACTCCCAGAACATTAGCTCTGAAACATCTTGCTTCTTATGTCTGTAATCAGAACCTCGCCCTTTGCAGTTATAAGCTTTAAACTTCTCTTTGTTACTATAGGGAAGTTTCCTTCTCTCTGCAGGGCTTGTCTTTATGCTTGGCTCTCTATAGCCTTTGCTTCTAGCCTCCCGGGCTGGTTGAACAGGAATATGTTTGTTCCTAACTTTACACCTATTTCTTAAGCTGTAGTCATGCATGGAGTGCCCATCCCCCAACACTTCCCTCTCACCGTGACCTCTGCCTTGAGCTGGCAAATGCTGGCATCTTGGGTAGTGGGGTAATCCTGGCTTCTCTCCAAAGCTATTCCTGGTAGCAGGTCTTCCCTTAGTGCAGCTTGCCTTGAACCTTCCTTCTCGAGAGCTGGAGACAGACTCACTTCCTGACCCCTCGTGAGAAGAATTTCCTCCCAGCAATCCCCTGGGGCTTCTGCTCAGCTGACCTGGGACACACCTCCTGCTCCTCTCTCTCCTACTGCTTCCCGTGGTGATCCTGCTTCTGACTCTCCCTTCTAACTGACTGGAACCCTGCCCTAAATAATCCCTAGCTCTACACGTGACCTGGGGACTCTCACTCAGGTGTTCCTGATGGGACTTTTGTTTGCTACGTAGCAAGAATTTCCCTTGCTGCAGTGAATCATGGTGCCTAGTGCTGCTTTCTAAAGCTGACTCTGAGGTAAGTCTTTCTTTTATCTTATTTTCCCTGGGCTGTGTGCCCCTTGCTGCATCACATATCCCCCCTCTTAAGATATTCCGTGCTGGTAAACTATTGTGCACACAGCGCGGAATCTGTCCTAGCCTCATGAGTGTTCCCTCATACCTGCTGTACGCTGGGTTACCCTCCTCGTAGGGCTTCCGGGGACCTGTGTGTGCTGCCCGGTACTTGGGTACTATATTAAAACTGCTAACAGTGGCCATCCTTTCATGCCATGGTTTTAAAACATTTATGTGGTACGTCTGAAGGCGCCCTCTGTCACTCTTGACTAGATATGACACCGGACCCTTGCGATCCACTACCGTATAGGGACCCTTCCACCGGGCCTCAAATTTTGGCCCTGGATCAGTGACCATTACCACGACCTTATCACCTGTGGCCAACTGTCTAGGTTTTTTACCCCTGTCATAGTACTTTTTCTGTGTTTTTCTACTATCCTGTAGATTCCTATCCGCGGCTTGAGATGCCCTCTGGAGGCGACTCCGTAGCCCGCAAAGAAATTGAGGAACTCCTATTTCTTCCTCACCTGGTTCCACCCACTGGTCTCTTAATATGTCCAAGACCCCTCGTGGTGCCCGTCCGAACATAAGTTCGTAGGGAGATGTTCCTAGGGAAGTTTGTGTCCGTTCCCTACTAGCATATAGGACAAATGGGAGCATAACATCCCAGTCCGCCATTTGCCCTTCTAACCCTCTCCTCAGCAACTGCTTAAGGGTTTGATTGAAGCGTTCCACTAGACCGTTTGTCTGTGGATGATACGCCGCTGTTTTTATATGGGTGATGCCAAAAGCATCCCATACCTGTGCTAAATATTTTGAGACAAAATTGCTTCCCCTGTCTGTGAGCATGTCCCTCGGGAAACCTACCTCACAGAATAACTTTATTAATTCTGTGGCTATAAACCTAGCAGAAATGTTCCGTAAAGGAATCGCCCACGGGAACCTAGTGGCTACATCCATGATAACTAGGATATACTGAAATCCCCTAGGGGTTCTTATTAGGGGCCCTACAATGTCCATTGCCATTCTCCTAACTGGTTCCGTTATGGTAGGCATCTGGATCAGGGGAACTCCTGCAGGCTTTGCAGCGCTTACTCGCTGACAAGCCGGACAAGCCTCACAAAATTTCTTTGTCTCGCGAAATACTCCAGGCCAATAAAACCGCTCGAGAATTTGGTCGAGTGTGGCCTGTACCCCTTTATGCCCTCCAATAGGATGGTCGTGAGCGAGCCTCATGACAACAGCCTTAAATGTGGTAGGAACTACCAACTGTTTCCTAATGGCGTTATTTTGGGGGTTACTACTCTCCCTGTATAATATCTCCTCCTCTAATAGGAATCTAGGGAGTACGTCCCTCTCCGCCTTTGCAAACTCGAAGGCATATTTTAATACAGGGTCTGCCCTCTGTTCTTTAGCAAAGGACGGAAACTTTTTTACTAGGTCCGCCGGTACCCATGGCAAGCCTTGCCCATCGGCTACTCCGGCTCTCCACTGGGCTCGGTGCTGCCTCTCTCGGCGCTTTTCACCCTTACTCTTCTTTTTCCCTTCGCTGGGGTTAGCAATTAAATCATCGTGCCTGGGAAGCTCGTGTAGGCCCTCATCTGCACTCACCTCTTCCCCCTCTTCTGGTTCTACCTCACCCTCTTCCATTATAGGATTAGGATTTTCCTCCACTAAAGTGTCACTAGGGGTCCTCAGTTCCTTCGCCTGAGATCTGGTGGAAACTAACCCTCCCTTTATGCATGTATTGCTCTCCATGCCTTTATAGAAGGGTGGCCAATCTCTTCCTAGCACGATGTCGTAGGGTAGCCTGGGAATGATGGCTACTAATACTTCCCTTCGTGTGCCTAAGCCCTTAACTTTTATCCTGAACAAAGGATATGAAGTTGTTGCCCCGTGCACACACTGAATCTTCGCTGTTCCCTCTTGCTGACTCGGGGGAAAACCCCTCTGGGCCTGTATGGCCTTCCAAAAACGGCGAGAGACCATACTTTGGTCGGCCCCCGAGTCAAGCAAGGCCTTAGCTGGGACTCCCTGTACCTCCACATCTACTCGGAAACCTGCAGCTGTGAGGTGAACCTGGCCAGTAACAAGTGCTGTGCGAGACCTGCATTCCCTTTTAAAGTGTCCACTTTTCCCACACTTAAAACACTTTAACACCTTGTTACCTTCTGCTTTTATATACTTGGATTCCTGTGAACCCACCTTGTTCCTTAAAGACATATTAGCATTTCTTACAGAGTTGTCTAACCCTGACCTGCTGCTAGCGCTGGCTCCTTTGATTAGTTCAGCCTCAAAGAATCTTTCCGTTAGGTGCGCTGCTTCAGCAGAGGTTCTACAATTCTGTAGAGTAAGAAATGTTCTAACCTCTTCAGGTACTGCGTCAAAGAACTGCTCTAATACAATTAGATCCAGTACTTCCTCCATTCGTTTACCCTCGGGTTCAAGCCACTTTAAAACCAACCCATGCACTCTGTGATATAGTGCCTTTGGTGTTTCCTCTGGTTGAATCCGGGTAGACCTGAGCATGCGTCTGTACATGGTAGGGGTTAAGCCCAACCTATCCCGTACAGCTCTCTTAACCTCTTGATAGTCACTTGCAAGAGCTGCTGGCATGGCCCTATAGGCTGCCTGAGCCTCACCAGTTAACGCTGAGGCCAGCCTAACGGCTAACTGCTCTTGTGGCCACTTAGCATTACTAGCTATTCGTTCAAATGTTTGCACAAAGTCATCAAAATTGTCACTAGCATGCATTTGTCCTAAAGTCCAAATCCCACAGCTCTGTGGGCCTACCCCACAGATAGGAACGGCTGCTGGTGATTCGTCCTTCTTAGGCTCCTCCAGGATAGTCCGCATTAAGTCCGTCAGGGGCTTCTGTTGCTCCACCAGGGCAGCGATGGCCTGCTCCTGGTTCTGCCGAGCTAGCTCTCCCTGTTTCTCGAACTGGCTGCTCATCCACCTGAGAACCTCCTGTGCATCCATCGTCATCGTCATCTCCTTTCCTGAAACAAATCAGAAACACACCAAACCAAGTGCGGCACAATAACAAGGATAAAAATTTCTCCTCCCAAGCCTCCTCTTCTCACCAGCGATCCTCCCCAACCTGTGCCCAAATACCCGTTACCTGAGCAAGGTGGAGGGTCTTATTTTGAGAAGGTGCTTGCTGTCGCACTCCTGGAACCTGGATCCTCCTCCGTGCGTGCCAACTCCGCTTGTGCCGCGTTGTCGCTCTGCACTGTAGCTCCTTGTTTCCTGGACTGGATCCGATAAAACTACGCCAACCTGTGATGGGGCCTGTGGTTAGAGGCCTATTTAGCCCAATATAGGCGGTTGCCTAGGGCGTATGCACAAGTAATTGCTCTGGTCTTGTAAATAAAAAGTCTTTCAGAGCAACTTGAAATGAAAAGTGGGTTTTATTCCCCGTCCCGCTCGGACATTGTCAAAGGAAACAGAAACTTTAAATCAGATAAGCTTAGCAACAAAAGTGGTGACACACGTATATTCTCTTGTTATATTCACAGAGTTCTCTTCATCCAGTATTTACATCATACGGTTGCATTTAACACAGACACTGCAATCCATAGGAATATCCTCTTGCAGACTAGCAGCGTCTTCCCATATCATTTCCCCAGCACTACTCACACTGCTGGTATCAGACCCTTCTTGAGAACGGTATTCAGTTATAGTGTCTTGTGACACTTCACTATAACAGTCACTGGAGGCTTTTCCCCCTTTGTGTCTATATCTCTCTCTGTAGCTGGTTCTGCCTGGGCTTGACTCCCAGAACATTAGCTCTGAAACATCTTGCTTCTTATGTCTGTAATCAGAACCCCGCCCTTTGCAGTTATAAGCTTTAAACTTCTCTTCGTTACTATAGGGAAGTTTCCTTCTCTCTGCAGGGCTTGTCTTTATGCTTGGCTCTCTATAGCCTTTGCTTCTAGCCTCCCGGGCTGGTTGAACAGGAATATGTTTGTTCCTAACTTTACACCTATTTCTTAAGCTGTAGTCATGCATGGAGTGCCCATCCCCCAACACTTCCCTCTCACCGTGACCTCTGCCTTGAGCTGGCAAATGCTGGCATCTTGGGTAGTGGGGTAATCCTGGCTTCTCTCCAAAGCTATTCCTGGTAGCAGGTCTTCCCTTAGTGCAGCTTGCCTTGAACCTTCCTTCTCGAGAGCTGGAGACAGACTCACTTCCTGACTCCTCGTGAGAAGAATTTCCTCCCAGCAATCCCCTGGGGCTTCTGCTCAGCTGACCTGGGACACACCTCCTGCTCCTCTCTCTCCTACTGCTTCCCGTGGTGATCCTGCTTCTGACTCTCCCTTCTAACTGACTGGAACCCTGCCCTAAATAATCCCTAGCTCTACACGTGACCTGGGGACTCTCACTCAGGTGTTCCTGATGGGACTTTTGTTTGCTACGTAGCAAGAATTTCCCTTGCTGCAGTGAATCATGGTGCCTAGTGCTGCTTTCTAAAGCTGACTCTGAGGTAAGTCTTTCTTTTATCTTATTTTCCCTGGGCTGTGTGCCCCTTGCTGCATCACAAGCCATATCTCTCAATTGATCTGCAGCTTTGAATTTGACCAACCTTGACATCCTTCTTACATGTCTTCATGTTATAGGCCTTTGCGATTCTGTTTTTTCCTGGTTCATTGATAGGTCTTTTGCTGTATCAGCTGTCCTGTCTACTAACCAACCTCTGGCATGTGGTGTTCCACAGGGGTCATTTCTCCCCCTGTGCTTTTCAACATTTTTCCGAGTCCTTTTGCACTTCTGATACAGGAATTAGGTATAGGTTCTTCTTTTCAGAAGACAGTATCTTCGAGGAGCTAGCTAAACTAAAAGTAGACAAGGTGATGGGGCCAAATGGGTATATGATGGCAGATAAAGACCAGTCCATCCAGCCTGCCCAGCAAGGCAGTAAGAATAGGTGCACCTGCTGCTCCATGCATGTCTCTCCTCCCCATGCCTTTGTTTGGGGGTGCACCCAGCGCTCCGTGTAGGTCACCCCTATTTGTTGAGATATAAGAGAGAATTATATTTATTTTGATTTTATCCTGTTGCTATAAAGGGATCCACTGTGTCTGTCCCATGCCATTTTGAATTCTGTCACTATTTGCCCTCACCACTTCCATCGGGAGGACATTCCAAGCGTCCACCACCCTTTCTGTGAAAAAGTATTTCCTGACATTGCCTTTCAGTTTACTCCCTTTCAGATTCATGTTATGCCCTCTAGTTTTACACCTTCCCCGTCTTTGGAAGAGGTTTATTTGTTCATTAATACTCTTTAAGTATTGAAAGTCTGAATCATATCTCCCCTGTCCCTCCTCTCCTACAGAGTGTACATGTTTAGGTCTTCAAGTCTCTTATGTATTCTGACGCAGGCTCCAAATCATTTTCGTCACCTTCCTTTGAACCATTTCCAGTCTTTTTACATCTTTTGTTGAGATACGGTCTACAAAACTGAACACAATATTCCAAGTGAGGCCTCACCAATGACTTGTGCAGTGGCATTAGTACCTCTTTTCTGCTGCTGATTCCTCTCTGTATGCAACCAGCATTCTTGAAAGCAAGCTCTGCAACTAGGAGACATAGGATGAAGATGAAAGGGGATAGACTCAGTAGTAATATGCAGAAATATTTCTTTACAGAAAGAGTGGTAGATGCATGGAATAGTCTCCCAGTGGAGGTAGAAGTCAGGGCAGAATATTTATGTATTTATTTATTTTTTATTTAACAATTTTTCTACACCGCTTTTCTTAAATATAAAGCAGTTCACATTCATATGAATTCACGAAAGCATGGGACAAACACAGAAGAGCTCTAAAGAAAAAAAAGTTGTTATGTTAGGGCAGAATGGATTGGCCATATCTGTCATCATGTTTCTTTGTTTCCTTTATGGAGACTGTATAATCTTAAATCCTATAGTAGTAGACACTCCAGTACATTATCCAACTTAAAAAAGTAATTTTTGTCGGACATTTAGATGAGGTCGTTATTGAACATCTTCCCCCTGAAAGTCCATTTTCCTCTTTAAAATGTGATCTTACAGAACAAAAATAATACAACCCAAAAACACCAACACATTTCGAGCTTATCTGAATCAAATTCTGCTTCAGGGTACATTCAGTCAGGAATGGGTTCCGTATCTTCACTTTCCATTATATACTTGACGGAATTAATAATCCATTCTGGACTATAGGATTTGAGATTATATTGTGGTCCCTGGTATTTATGGTCCTTTTTACAGACAATATACTTCTCCTTTCCTATACCGACTCTCACCTCCCTGATTTTGCACCTATAAATCAATGCCTGGCCAAGATTGCGAGTTGGTTGGAATACAACCATCTCAAATTAAACCCCAACCAGATAGCAGGATCATCCAGTTTACCGATGCTCATTCCTCAAGTATTTAGGATTACAGATTGACACAGAACTCTCCTTTTCTCCACAGACAGGAACTGTAGCTAGAACTTCATTCCTTACAGTTCACATCCGTGCTATCTGCTCTTATTTAGATAGAAACACACTCTCAACTCTCGTTCTCAATCTAGTAATCACACACTTGGACTATTGAAATATCATTTATTCTGCTTTACCAGCTTTTGAAATATTATGCTTACAATCTACTCAGAACACCGCTATCCGAATCCTGACCCAAGCAGGCAAATACAGTATGATCATGTTACTCCAAGTTTATAGCACAGCACTGGCTCCCTATTCCTTCTACAATTCTTACCTTAGCACTGGATTTCCTGAGTACCAAGCCTCAGTCCATATTTTGCACGCCCCATATACGTGCCCTGTGATCCCTCCATGGAAATCGCCTTTGTATTCCACCACTATTCCGTATTAGGTATGAATTGATATTTATTTATTTATTTTATTTAACAATCATTTATATCCCGCATCTTCCAGAGTTCAGATGTGGCTCACAATTGAACAACAGTCAACAAAGCAGGGCTTGTTTTACATGGAACAATTTTTGACAGTAAACAATGTAATAGTTAAATACGTAACAGAACGGTGAATGGTTAAATGCATAACAGAACAATGTAAAGGTTAAATACATAACAGAACAAGAACAATTTATGAACTATGTACAGATACAGGTTTGTAGGTTCCTTAGATTTAAATCATATGACTTACATATCAAAAGCCCCCTGCTATGGAATTCTTTGCCACCTAACTTGTGACTGGAATAGTCCTATTGCAAGTCCTGTTCCTCCCTCAAAACGCACCTATTGGAAAAGGCATTCGGACCTCTGTGATCGTTGCCCTGGGAGGAAATGGCTGCTCCTGTCTTTTCTTTTTTCCTCTTCCTTTCCTGTCTTGCAGTTCCTTTCTTTTATCTGATTATATTGTGATAATGCAAACCACTATTGCAAAAATTGAATAAACCATAAACCCCTGTACCCCCTTCCCCCACTCCCTGACTGTGGCTATGAAGGGAACGCCCTCGCTCCCACTACTTTTGGCAAGGTGATGTTACAAGAGTCCATCTTAATATTTCTGACAGGAGCCCATTCAGGGACCCTCTGGAGGAAATGAAAAACCTGGCAGGTGAGAGGGGGAATCTTTTTTTCGGCCACAGAGCCACGGTTTCTAGCTCTCTGTGCAAACTATACATCAGTGTTCCCCCAGTGCAGCATCTCATCTCTCCTTCCCTCCCCCCTCCATCAGGGCTGGCTCCACTGTTGCGCGGTGCAGAAACGACCTCTGGTGCAAGTCTTGCAATCTCCAGCCCCACTCAGGCAAAGAGCCGAACTGTACGTTAAGACATGCCTAGCGCAGGAATCATGCTTACGGCTCTCTGTGTTTACCATGATGTGATAGCCCTGCCCTCTTTAGCGGCTTTATCTCTGTAGTTGATGGATGGAGGTGGGAGAGAGAGAGCTGCATATCGGGGGGGGAGGGGCTGCATGGTTAGTGCTGCTGAATATTCCCAGGTGCCGTCACTGCACCCCCCCCCCCCACAGGTTAACCGGTTAGTATTGGAGCATTCCCAGGGCGGCACCCAGCCAGAACCAGGCAGATATCGAGCTGCTGCCCGTTTATGGCAAGGTGGTGAAAGAAAGACGCAGCAAGAGCTGGCCTAATATTCACCATGGAAACCAACTGGGCAGCGGCTGAAAATCGCCACAATCCGGGCAACCCAGATATTCAGTTGCAGAGCTGCATATGAGCCCCACATTGAATATCCAGGTTTACGTTTTAGCAGTAGTGGTGTAGCAGCAAAGTGCATGCAATAAATAAATCCAGGAGTCAATTGACAGGGTCCAAGCCAGTTTATTGTGCACAGGCCCAGTCAGTCAGAGCTTCAAAAGGAACTGAGCAAAGATTTTTACAGGCATAACCTTTTATACCTCCTTTTCAGTTTGATACATGAGAACTTTCTATTGGTTCTAGCTCGATACATGCAAACTCCTCATTTGTTCCAACGCCCCCTGCACCTGTCCAATTAGAAATCCCTCCGGGGCCTAGCAACCAGCCCTCTCCCTTAGGATTGTTCTAACAATGGTGCAGTTCTTGATTTTGATACTTCTCTACTGCAAGGTTATCCCTAGCTCCAGGAATGCATGTATTGAAATATTTCTTTCTTTCACACACAAGAGAATAATGGAAGACTTATGAATTCATGTAAAACTTCTTATTAAGCAGTTTGAAACAGTTTTCTTATTTCCACAGATTTTTGGTTCTTTTCTAACTATAATGAGGGTTAGGATCCAGGCCTAAGTTACAGGCCTTTCATAGTAGCAGACCATGCTAGGCCATAGCCTGCCACATTCCCCCCTTTGATTATTCTCACCCGCAAGTGAAAAAGGGTGAGAATTAAATCACACCTTAATTAACATCACATTATACTGGTATAACAGCATTACCTTGGGGTATAGGATAATAATTCCACATAGCTAAGACTTTTGCAGCTGCCTTACGCTCTATAACACTATCGATTCCTGAGGTTATCATGCGTAAGCAAAGGGGTAGGAGACAAGGGAGTAGCAAGCACATAGCTAATATGAGTAACACAATGAGCACGAGAGCCTTTAGACCATCGAACCATGAAAATAGTGAACCAAACCACCCATCCAGCTTCAAGGTGTGCCAGGTCTGGACAGGCACAAATGTCTGCTCTCTCATCCGGGTAGCTATGTCTTCTACTACATGCCCATTATTATCAATCTGTAAACAACAGTTACTTACGTTTAACTTTCCACATACCCCACCTTCAGCTGCTAACAAATAATCTAATGCTAAACGATTCTGGTAAATAGCTGTATGCATTTGCGTGCTCTGCTTAGCCAAAAGAGTTAGTGCTTTACTAGTTTCATTAGTTATTATTTCAACAAAAGCTTGCAAACGTATTATTCGATTAATCATATAAACATGGGTACGATATCCCCAGGTTCCATCTTGCTCCCATGTAGCAGGTCTATAGTATGAGATGATTCTTTCGGGTGGCCATTCTTCAGACGTTGCATCCCATTTGTCCCATGGGCCTATCCTAGTAGGTCCAATATAGTAATATAGTCCAGGTGGTGCTTGCCAGGTGTTGAGAGACACTAGGTTTGTCCATAGTCTAGCAAGATTAGCAAAAGCCCTTAAAGGATTTGAGGGTTCTGAAGCATTGGCACCTGACCACCATAATGTCTTTCTGGTAGTAGCATTATAATACTTCTGATTTAAACAAACTAATTGTCCAACTAATATAGTAAACTGTGGTCCGGAGTGAGCAAAACATAGGTTACCAACAATGGGGTTAGCTAAGACCCATTCACTGGTCGTTTTATGCAGATCAGTTTGGTTGCATGGTACAGAATAGTTCAATTCTTGCGCTTCCCAAGGCCACTGGTCTCCCATTTTGGTTCCCCCGCAGAAGAAACAGTCAGAGATGTGTAGACTGGACACTACAGCTCCAGCTAATTTCAATAAACAAATTTCGGGAAACATGAGGAACAACAAATTCTGCCTTCATGGCCTCATGGAAGGTGTGATGTATTTGATAAGGTGAGGAGACATGGGTTTTCATGTTAAGCTGGATAAATACAAAAGTTCCAAGATCAGTTCCTCCTCCTGCTGTACGTAGACCAAATCTGAATCCCTGCTTCCACAGGCTAGGGTTAAGGATGAGGAGTTGTAGGGGATTACAGGCACCTTTCTTACACTTCTGGAGTTCAGGTAATGACAGTCTTTCCAAGCTGGCTTTGCGATTATCTCCCTCTCGTCCAGTAGGTCCACTGGACCAAGTAGCATAATACACACATTTCCACTTTGGACAGAAGTAGGCATCTTTAGTTGACTTGCTGTAGACAGCTGGGGAATGCTTTCCAGTACACTGTTTCCATCCGTATGCTCCTTCAGAACACATATATTTATCATCATAGTAGTAGGCTTGCTCCCAGGATCCACACTTGTAGTAAGCATTCCTATTTATCACATCGCAGGCATCAAAATTCAGGATAACAGGTTTTGTGGGATCAGAGAGTTGACGTGTGGCATTTATGAGGGCTCCATCCTCATCTTTCCATCGTAATTCTAAGACATAATAAGAGGGGTTTTGCCTGGGGCCAAAACAAGTGTGACTTTTCCCATTTGTGCAGATATTCAGTTCTGTACCATTATACATGCACTGGCTAACTGTTCCAGCACATGTGTAGTAGGAGTGATAAAGTAAAGTCTGGGTGACCTTCATCCCAGTTCGAGTAGTAGTTATACAGGCTGCACAAGGGGGCAGGGCAAAGGTCATTCCAAGAGGCCCTAGGGCTACCGCAAAGATGAAACAGTAGTAGGTGATCATCATAATCATAGTCTTCGATAATGGATAACTGGAATGTTGAAAACTCAAAACTTGAAGACTTCTTCTCCCTCAGCTTCCAGGAGTAGGGTCGCAGATCCTCACGGTGGTGGTCTTCTTCGCAGTGTAAGTCGCAAGGGTGATGCAGGATCAGCGGTTGAAGTCCAAGGGCGACTTTCGGAGACTGCTGCTGGCTTAACTCGACTATGGTGAATCTAGGAGTCTATTTCAGCCACTTTAACTACCGTTGGTATTGACAGCAGAACGACATATGGTCCCTTCCAATGGGGTGCCAACGGTGTCTTTTCTCCACTCCTTGATCCACACCGACACTCCAGGCTTGAAAGGATGCAGGGGTTCTGTTAGATGGATGGGCAGCTGACCTTGTACCCACGTATGAAGACTCTGCAAAACAGAACTTAAAACCAATAGTTCCTGTCTAGTAATTTCAGATCCAATCTGTTGCATATCCCCTTTTATCCCTTGTACAATAGGCGGGGGTCACCCATACAGAATCTCAAAAGGGGAAACTCCTAATGACTTAGTAGGGGCTAAGCTTATCCTAAGAAGGGCTATAGGAAAAACCTGGCACTGGGGCTGCTTCAGGTGGAGCTCTTGACAAAGATAACTGGGATTCCAGGGTTCTATTCATATTGCCTACTTTTCCTAAACTCTGAGATCTATTAATATCTCGGGATCATACTTAACGGACTTACTTCCTGAGATTATCAACCCTTATTCCTTGTACAGGGCCCCATGTGCATGCAAGGTTGTAAGGGCATACTTGGAATCTGGGTACACATTGAGACAGAGCCCTTTTCCTATTGTTAGTGCTCTAGTGAGGGCTATCAGTTCAGCTTTCTGTGCTGAAGTTCCTGGGGCCAGGGCTGAGGACTCAACTACCAGATCAAGGGTCACCACTGCATATCTGGCACAACAATGTCCATTCACAAAGGTTCTCCAAAGGAACATCAATCAACTCCGGGCGGCTTGAGAATATAGTGTCCATAATTTCTAGACAGTCATGATCAGGGGGGTCAAGACCAACTGGTAACAACGTAGTAGGATTCAAAGCTTGACTGACCTTCAATTGTATCTGGAGGTTTTCACACAACATCTACATTTGTGAATTTGTGAGCCAGAAACTTCCTTTGTGTTCCATAAGGATCAGAACAGAGTGTGGTACAGTAACTTAAAGATTCTATCTCAAAGTGAGCTTGTCTGCTTTGCTCACTAGGAGGGCTGTAGCTGCAACAGTTCTCAAACAAGGGGGCCAGCCTTTTCAGGTTCCCATTCCAAAGGAGATCGCTCCATTCCTTTAGTAGCTTGGTATAATGGCTTTGCCAGCGGAGCAAAGTTAGGTATCCAGATACAACAATAGCCCACAGCTCCTAGAAAGGCTCTCACTGGCCTCCTAGTGATTGGAGTGGGAATACTACATACAGCTTCCTTATGTTCTGGTCCCAGTCGTCGAACTCCACTGGACAATTGGAATCCGAGGTATTTAACTTGTTTGACATAATTGCGCCTTGGCACTTGAGACTTTGTATCCAGCCTCATTAAAAAGGTGCAGGAGTTCACTGGTGGCTTGTACTTTCTGAGTTGGTGGCTATGAGCAAGTTTTTCTCCTGAGTTCACATAGTAGCTTGAAAGATCCTGATTCAGGGCAGCACTGGAGAGAGTAGGTGAATTCTTGAATCCTTGAGGTAATCTAGTCCAGGTAAGTTGGCCCCGCCTTGTTGTTGTGGGGTCTTGCCATTCAAAAGCAAACAAAAGTAGACTGGTGGGGGCTAAGCGTATGCAGGAAAAGGCATCTTTCAAGTCCAGAATGGTGAAATGAGTAGCCTCAGCAGGGATCAGTCCCAGGATAGTATAAGGATTTGGTACTACTGGGTGTATGGTTTCAACTGCATCATTTACTCTTCTTAGATCTTGCACTGGGCGGTAGTCACCTGTCCCAGGCTTCTTGACTGGAAGGAGGGGGGTATTCCAAGGTGACTGGCACTCCTTAAGAAGTCCATACTTCAACAGTTTCATCAGATGGCAGTGGATTCCTTCAATGGCTGGTCGAGGAAGAGGGTACTGCTTCACATGCACTGGTTCTGCTCCTGGCTTCAGGGCATAGATTTTTGATTTGCCCGAAACGCAGTGCTGTGTCTTCTTTTGCTGAACTGCATTTGCAGATTTGTTTCTGCCTTTGAAGTTTGAAGCTTCGTGAGGATTGTGACTGCTGTTGCTGCCTACGAGTTGATTTAACACTGCTTGCGGCTTATGATTACGGCGGTTCAGATAAGTTTATGCTGTTTTTTATGTTTTCACCTTGAATAGTATTTTAGAGGTGGCACCACTTTAATGTTTTTTTTTACCACCTTGTTTGGCTCTAATGTGAGCTTTGGATGGGACTGTTTATACTGATTAAAATGGAAGTTATGGCTTCGAGAGACTTTTAACCTTGTGGCTTTCAACCTCATGGCCAACCTTCCGACAAAAAATTACACATTTGTTGCTCTATTAGATGTTGACACTCCTTTTTTGATTTAGATTTTGTGTGAGGAGTGGTAGTTGTTTTGATTCCTGGCTTGAGGGTGACAATGACAGGGGCTATGTTCTTTGCTAGGCCAGGTGGATTATCTTCTGCCCACACTTCAGGTGGGGCTATAAGGTTGGCAGGCATACAGGAGCTGGTTGACTTGACTGGAGGTACACTATAGAACCGCTACTCTTCTTCTTTGGGTTCACAGTCATTTGCATTTCTTCCCCCTTCAGCAAAGGAAATCTGTGCCTGGAGCTTGGCAAGCAGATCTCGGCCCAAAAGTGGCATAGGGCACTCAGGCATATACAAGAACTGGTGCATTATTCTCTGTCCCCCTAGTTCACACGTACGGTTCTGCAAGAAAGGCTTTGTGGTCTTAGCCTCAGTAGCTCTGACAATGGTGATGCATCAAGAAAACAAAGGGGCTACTGGCTTCTGTATCCCCCATGGAGTCCGGTCTGGCCTAGTCTTCATCCAAGTCATAGCCTGTTGCAACTGCCACTCCCTCAATAGCTTCTTCCCTCTCTTGCTGGAACTCGGTTTATGCTTCCATGATTCTGAAATCAAGTACTCCCTCCTCCCCTCCTGGGGGTGGAGTCAAGATACGGGCATTCACGTCTCTAATGTCCTTCTTCTCTGCAATGGGCGCACTGATTCGCACCCAGTGGGGTTCAATCACCCCTTCCACTTACTCTGCTCCTTCAATTAGGAAAACCTCCCCCACATCATTCAACTAGTGCTGCAACGAGCAAATCCGCTTTCTTCTTCAGCTTTCTTTCACTTTCTCTGTTACATTCATTTTCACAATTCACAAAAACTTTCTGAGTTACTTCCTTTAACTGTCATGCCCGCAAATCTATCCAGTTTCTGCAATTTCTGTTTTATCAGCTTTCTGGGACTGACTGACACAAATTTTCCTAGGCTGCTGGATCGCATGGGGTATATAGGGAGGGCTGTCCGCACTATTTGGATTCCACTTGGGGGCATCAAGGCTGGTGGGTCTGCATAATACTGTTCATTGTTCAATCAAATCCTGAGGCTGACATAATGCATCTTTCAGTTCAGTAAAGCAGTGGTGAAAAAGACACACAAGGGGGGGGGGGCTGGCTTTCGGTATTAAAGGTGAGTAGGCCCTTTACTTCGGAATCTGCAGGGAGATGTCCCCCCCCCCTTTATCCTAGGCTCTGCCCGGGGTGATGGCAGAGCTGAGGGGACTGGCCTATAAAGATACTGGGACGGACAGACCTCCGGGCCCCCCCTCCCTTGTGGCTGCTACTAATCTCCTACACTGTTTCTCATAGTAACGCTTTAACTAGGGGGGCTTTTTCTTTTACAAACATTTACAAACATTTAATCTATGTAGGGGAACTGAGTAGGGAACAATTCTTGTACAACCTGATGAACACGGGAGACTACATTAAAGCTAACACTGGCCACTTCCTTTCACAGAGCATTTCTAAGAAACATATAGCAGGGCAGGCAGTCAAGCTGCATTTTCCTATGGGCTAAACATAAAGACAGGCATTATCATAACGTTCCTGACTTTTAAAGCAGCCGTAAATTACTAGCCAGAGAAGCTATAAACACATATGCAGCCAGAACCAAATATATCAGAGACAAAATTTCAATCATTGTTTTAGTTGCAATCTGGTAACTACACGCTTTATAGTCCTGTCAGGGTTCTTAACCTCTACTTCGTAGGTCATAGGGAAAACAAATACAGTTTCCTTAATTTCTCTATCATTTCTATTTGAACAGTATTTGCTAACGACTAGAACATAAAAATACACAAGACAAGGCTAAACCCACAAATGCATTATACCTCACTTGTTTCGTACAAGAACAGTTGAGGAACTCGAACGGGGTTACACTTAAACCTTTTCAGGCTGAGCCCAAAACTGTCAGGATCCAAAATTTCTGACTAAACATTCCTATCAAATGATATATAATACGTGACCATAGCAGAAGGAACATCACTATTAAAACATATTGAATAAAACAGGTACAATCTTTCCTGAACTAAGCACAAATTAGCCCAGCTGCAAAATGCTGAAAATATGCCTTCACAGGGTTATAAGAAACTGAACATTCCTGAGCACAGACATGCCCCTTCTTTCTCTGCTTGCCAATTTCATGCTGGGCTAAAGGAACGGGATTGAGTGAGATAGCTTTCCTGATTTTAAACGTGACTATACATTCTTCTTTTCTGCTTGATGGACTGTCACAACTTACCCGACAGTGGTTTCAACAGATAACAGAAATCAAATACGAACAACACATGCAATCACATTTCAACACAAATCATTTTTCAGGTGCCCAAACATTTCTTAACTTAACTATTTCAAACAAGAAGGGTCGATGGCTTCAGCTGCCGCTTTGCTTACGCAGAGCTTACTAGAACCGCCCTTATGGGAGGTGATCAGGCTCCCTTGTCTTGCGCATACTCATGCGGGACTTACTAGTTAAGCTATACCCAAGCAGCCTCACACATGCGAGACTCTTCCCAGGCTGCGCTTACTAGCTATCAAGTATTTCAAAAAATGTCTACTCACCGGATCCGGTCCCCGATACCACACCCGCTCCTGGATTGGATCCTGGACTCCCCTCGGGTTCGAGGTGTTGGCCAGCCAGAACCAGCAACCTGCGGAGGCAAGGAGGAGTCCTCTCTGATACAAGAGGAACGGTGGCACCAGAGGCTCCCCTGCGATCAGTCAGGTGCGGCTCCAGCTGGACCAAACCTGTGAGGCAAGAAGTCGTGGTATATTTACTTGAATACCATTCACTACTCGCACTTCCCGGCTCAACGCACCAAGAAATGTAGCAGCAAAGTGCATGCAATAAATAAATCCAGGAGTCAATTGACAGGGTCCAAGCCAGTTTATTGTGCACAGGCCCAGTCAGTCAGAGCAAAAGGAACTGTGCAAAGAGTTTTACAGAGACATAACCTTTTATACCTCTTTTTCAGTTTGATACATGAGAACTTTCTATTGGTTCTAGCTTGATACATGCAAACTTCTTATTGGTTCCAACACCCCCTGCACCTGTCCAATTAGAAATCCCTCCAGGGCCTAGCAACCAGTCCCCCTCCCTTAGGATTGCTCCAACAATGGTGCCGTTCTTGACTTTGACACTTTTCTACTGCAAGGTTGTCCCTGGCTTCAGGAATGCATGTATTGAAACATTTCTTTCTTTCACACACAAGAGAATAATAGAAGACTTATGAATTCATGTAAAACTTCTTATTAAGCAGTTTGAAACAGTTTTCTTATTTCCACAGATTTTTGGTTCTTTTCTAGCTGTAATGAGGGTTAGGATCCAGGCCTAAGTTACAGGCCTTTCATAGTAGCAGATCATACTAGGCCATAGCCTGCCACAGTGGCTAGCAGCGACTGTTGAATATACCCCTTTCCCCCTCTAGTTTTTTATGCATTTTAGTTTAGTCCTAGCGGTCTGTTCATTAAAGTACGCTAATGTTTTGCAGTTACCGTGCATCAGCTGCTACATTTAACTTGGGTGTTGTACATTCAAAACAGAGAAGAAACAGGCATAGCTCTTCACCAGTACTGAATGCAGACTTACTTATGAGCTAAAATCAGGACTGGGCCAACCATCATACAGACTATGCAATCACCTAAGGGAGCAGCTTTTGGGGAGAGGGAGCGGCATTGAGCAGAGCATTCAAAGCTAAACAAGAGATTCAAAGGCTTAAGGTCTGCCTAGGTTGCCAACACCTTGAACCATCTCTGAGGTCGGCCCTGGTTAAAATCCCAGTGTTTAGCCCAGACTTCCGGTCTTCTTCGTACTTCTTTGTATTTACCCTAAATATCTAACTGTGCTGCTGCCTGCTCGAGGCTTTGTGAACGGTTTCCCTTCTAATTGACTAGTGATTGGAGGAGAACAGAACCTCCTTTGAGATTTCAGTAGATGAGAAATGTGATTGGTGGATCTTGAGTTAAAAGGTGTGTGAGTGATGTCAGACATCAATGCTGGAAGTTTGTTATATTTGAAGTCCCTGATGCAGCTGATGGCGAAACAAGGATCTTAGTTGGGACAGTGTAAAAGCAAAAGTGAAGGATTCACAAATGATTTCAGATAGGTGATGCCACTGGTCTTTTTGCTATATTGAGGCATTGAAGCTATTGAACTGTTTCAGCTTGTTGTGAGACTGGGTACATCTTTTCAGGAGTGATTGCCTTCAGTGTTTTCTTGAATGATCAAACAATAAGACTGGTAAAAGAAGATAATGAATAAGAAAACATAAAAAATATAAATTTTGTACACCTTATGAGGAGTTTTTTTAGACTGGTGATGTTTGTGTGAACACCATATCCCCTGGGGCTAGGGTATTATCCCGTGCCTCGTAGAACTTTATCTCCAGGAACAAGCAGGAATGTAGTCATCACATATGGGTATCGTCGGTACTGACGGAGCCTGTGCGGGAACGCTCCCCAGCGTCCAATCAGGAAGCTTTTGGGAGCATCCCACAGCGCCTGCGTGCTGCCTTCCCGCCTTTCCCAACTGCCTCTCTCCAGTTCTTCTTCTTCCGCAGAGCCAGCAGGTCATGTTCCTGTCACCACAGAAGAATTCTTTATTTCTTTATTTCTTTTTTATGGTGCGTCTGCCTTCTTCGACGCTACACCGGTACCGCCGGTCTTTTTCTTCTTTCTTTAAAAAAAAAAAAATCTTCTTTCTTTAATTTTTTCTGGTGCACGCGCCTTTTTGGGCCTTAGGCCTAAAAACTTTTCCTCATGGAAAAACCTCCTTCAGGTTTTAAAAAGTTCACCAAGTGTGGCGGTACCATTTCCGTCACCGATACCCATGAATGGTGTTTAAAATGTTTAGGTCCTGACCATTCCATCACGGATTGTGTGTCCTGTGCCATGATGTCTAAAAGGGGTCGGCAGAACCGAGCAGCCAAGCTCAGTACCCTGTTTCCCTCTGATGCAGCTTCGGTGGCATCGACGTCTTCCAGGGCTTCCTCTTCCTACCATGGATCTCAAGTAACTAAACATAAGTCCGGCCGGTCCTCGAAGGGTAGATCTCCTTCTAAGCATCGAGATGCCTCTGGCATTGCCCTCGAGGATTCTGCACTGGCAAAATTACCCCGGCGGGAGGCTTCAGCTTCCAAAGCATTAGTGGGGTTCCAGGATGATCTAGATGGCACAGCCTCGACAGATCTCCTGGTGCCATGCTCTGGGGTACCGGCAGTCTCTGTCGGTACCGACATCCAGGCATTGGCAGCGTCGATGGACCACAGATTCCTGGCCCTTGAATGCCGTCTGGAAGTTTTCCTTGCGGCATCGACGCCCCTGATACCGCAACAGACAACTCCATCGGTACCGGCTCCTGCGCCGGCACCGGTATCGGTACCGGTACCGATAGCATCGACATCGGTGTCTGCTATAACGGTACCCGGTCCTCCGATGGACCCCGGTACCGATCCCTCGGTACTGATTTTTCCCGGTACCAACCTCGGTCGATACGGGTATCGGGCTATGCAAGAGCATCCCAACAGACGGTACTTCGAGTCCTCAGAAGAATCTGAAGACGCTGACAGTTCTGTCGATGTACCGATACTTCTTCCAGAGGAGACATCCTCTCCTAAACGCAGGATGTCTCCTCCAGAAGACATATCCTTCCAGGACTTCATCAGAGAGGTGGCTAGGGGCCTGTCCATTTCTGTGGCCCCTGAAACAGAGCCAAGGGCCAAGGAGTTGGAGATTCTACAGTATCCCAAAACTCCTAAAGAAGCAGCCACCTTACCCATTCATGAGATTTTATTTGATCTCATGTTGAGGATGTGGGAAACACCACTTACCACCTCTCCTCATTCTCGCAGACTAGATACTATGTATCGAGTCCCTCCTTGTCCTGGATTTCATAAGACTTAGCTTCCTCACCACTCCATTGTAGTGGAGTCAGCCATGAGGAAGATTAGGAGTACAAAGAGACATGCCTCCAATCCACCAGGACATGAGTGCAGGACCCTCGATGCTTTTGGGCGTCAAGTCTTCCAAGCCACCATGCTTGCTGCCAGGATCAGTTCCTATCGTCTCTACATGGGAATGTTCCTGAAAGAGGTCACAGACCACTTACAGTCCTTAAGTCCTTTCATGGCGGAGGATAAGACACAAGAGTATCTTTCTTGTGTCAAACATGCTCAGGATGTTTCCAAGTTTTCCAACTGTGCAGCCTTTGACTGTTTTGAATGCATAAGCAGAGCTTCGGCTATTGCCATAGGTGCACGGAGAATTGCTTGGCTCCAGGCATCTGATCTAGAGCTCTGGGTGCAAGACAAACTGGGAAACATTCCTTGCACTGGTGAGAACCTGTTTGGTAAGGATTGGCAAGAGAAGGCCAATGGAATGGATGCTGAGAATTCCACCTTGGATAGATTATCCAAGTCTACTGCTGATCCTGTCAGAAAGAAATTGTTTAAAAAACCATTTCTTTCTAAAAAGAGAACGTTTTATCCTGCTTATCTTCAGCAGGGATGTTCCACAGGTCAGCCTTCAAAGAAAGCTCAGCAACCACCCAAAAAAAGAGAGCAAAGGCAGCCAGGCCTCAACCGGCCCAGCAGCCTCAGCCTCCTCAGGGTCTTTGACTCTCATCTAGAGAACTTAGCCTTTCTGGTTCTGGAGCCTTCCACCATTCCAGGAGGGTTATGTCATTTTCCCCCCAGATGGGAGCAAATAACAGCAGAGCATTGGACACTCTCCATTATAAAAGAGGGGTACAAGCTTCATTTCGAAAGCATGCCCCCTCATACAAAGGTGAAGCAGTTCAATTCTCCGACCTCTCTCATCGACCTCTTAGGTCAAGAGGTCGCAATCCTTCTTGCCCAGGGGGAAATAGAGGTAGTGCCCCTGCATCAGCAGGGCACAGGGTTTTATTCCCCTTATTTCCTTATCCCAAAGAAAACAGGGGGTTACAGACCCATCTTAGACCTCAGAGAATTGAACAAATTCCTAGTCAAGGAGAAATTCAAAATGATTTCTCTAGGCTCTCTGCTGCAATACCTTCAGAGTCAAGATTGGCTATGTTCTCTAGATCTCAAGGATGCATACACACATGTCCTCATCCATCCATCTCACAGAAGGTTCCTTCGGTTCCTTTTCCAGGGAAAGCACTTCCAATACAGAGTGCCTCCTTTTGGTCTGGCCTCAGCACCAAAGGTGTTCACAAAATGCATGGCTGTAGTAGCAGCATTTATTTATTTATTTATTTATTTTATTTAACAGTTGCTTATATACCGCTACCTTCCACAGATCAGGTGCGGTTTACAGAGCTTTTCTGCGCACTCTAGGAATATTCGTTTTCCCTTATCTAGATGATTGGCTCATTCGAGCCCCATCAGAGGCAGAGGCCAGAACCTCTCTATCCTGCACAATGCGTATCCTTCAATATTTGGGACATGTAATAAACATCCCAAAATCCAATCTGACTCCAACTCAATCCCTGGAGTTCATAGGAGCTGTGTGTATACAACAAGGGCAAGGGCCTATCTTCCCCAGGCCCACTGCCTTTGACTTGTGCAGTTAGCCTCTCAAGCAGTGCTAAAGCCTCATCTCATCGCTCGAGAAATGTTACAACTACTAGGCCACATGGCATCTACAGTGCATGTGGTTCCATATGCTCGCCTTCACATGCGAGCAGCTCAGTGGACCTTATCCACCCAGTGGACCCAGGCATCAGGATGCCTGTCAGACAGAATAGCAAACACCAGTCGCCTTATTCTGTCCCTCCACTGGTGGAGGTCTCCTCAAAACCTGTTGCTGGGGTCCCCCTTTCAACAAACCTTACCCCAGGCAACTCTCACTACAGATAGGTTGGGGAGCTCATCTTCAAGACCTCTCCACCCAGGGCACCTGGTCTCCACAAGAGAGTCTCTTACAGATCAATCTCTTGGAACTCAGAGCAATATTCCTTGCTCTGCAAGTGTTCCATACCCTGCTCAGCTGCAAGACAGTCCTTGTTCACACAGACAATCAGGTAGCCATGTTCTATGTGAACAAGCAGGGGGGAACAGGCTCTCTGTCGCTTTGCAACGAAGCTTTGCGACTGTGGGCCCTTGCCAGAGAGCATCAGATTCACCTTCTGGCAGTGTATCTACCAGGCATTCAAAACTCTTGGGCAGACAAACTCAGCCGAGTTCTGCTTCCACACGAATGGTCTCTGCATGCAGACCAGGTGGCCAAGATCTTTCGAATTTGGGGAACCCCGGACATAGACCTCTTTGCAAGTCCGTGGAATGCCAAACTTCCCTGGTTCTGTTCCAGAATTCTGGGTCAGGGGGCTCAGGCCAGGGATGCTTTCCACCTCCACTGGGGTCAAGACTTCCTGTATGCCTTTCTACCCATTCCCCTAATTCCCAAAACCCTATTCAAGCTTCATAGAGACAGAGGCCACATGATTCTCATAGCTCCACATTGGCCACGGCAAATGTGGTACTCTCTGCTTCTACATCTCTCTCAAGCCCCCTCCCTGGAGTTGGGGTCTGCTCCAGATCTCCTAACTCAGGAGGAGGGAATGCTGTAGCATCCCAATCCACAGTCTCTGCATCTCAGGGCTTGGTTGCTGAAGGCTTAGATTTCCAAGGGCTTAACCTTACACAGCAAATAAAAGATATTCTTTTTGCTTCCAGGAAACCTTCCACCAGACGCTCTTATGCTTTCAAGTGGAAAAGGTTTACCATTTGGTGCTCGCAGAAGGGCCTTAACCCTCTTGCGGTACCTCTGGAATCATTGCTGGAGTATCTTCTTCATCTGTCCGATGCAGGGTTTAAGACAAATTCAGTAAGGGTACATTTGAGTGCTATTGCAGCTTCCTTGAAGCCTCTGAATGGACAACCTATCTCCTCTCATCCTCTTATAGCTAGGTTTATTAGAGGTTTGCTTTTGACAAAGCCTCCCATCAGGCCACCACCGGTGGCATGGGACTTAAACCTAATTCTTGGTCAGCTCATGAAGCCGCCTTTCGAACCTTTAGCTACTACTTCCTTGAAACTTCTTTCTTGGAAGGTTATCTTTCTCATTGCAATCACATCAGCATGTCGCATTAGTGAGTTGCAAGCACTAGTAGCTGATCCACCTTATACAAGGTTCCATCATGACAAGGTAGTCCTTAGGACTCATCCACACTTTATGCCAAAGGTGGTTTCGCCTTTTCATTTGAATCAAGCAATCTACCTACCTGTGTTCTTTCCAAGGTATCATGCATCAAATGCAGAAAGGAATTTTCATACCTTGGACTGCAAAAGAGCTCTAGCCTTTTACTTACAGAGGACACAGCAACATAGGAAGTCTTCTCAACTCTTTGTTGCTTTCGATCCTTCTCATTTGGGACTCCCAGTCTCCAAAAGAACACTTTCTAACTGGATTGCTCAGTGTATTTATTTTGCCTATCAGAGTAAGAACCTTGCTCTGGAGGGCCATGTCGCAGCTCACAATGTGAGAGCCATGGCAACCTCAATGGCTCATCTACACTCTGTGTCTATTGATGATATCTGACGAGCAGCCACTTGGGCCTCGGTTCATACCTTCACAGCCCATTACTGCTTGGACAAGGACTCCCGCCGGGATGCCTTGTTTGGTCAGGCTGTTCTTCAACACCTGTTCCATACCTAATCAACTCCTGCCCGCCATCCCTGGTAGGATGCCAGAGATCCATTCGGGGAAGTGGAGCCCTTTCAGGGACACACAACTTCTGGGGTCTTCCCTGGCACCTAAAGCTAGGGAGTCCCCATATGTGATGACTACATTCCTGCTTGTTCCTGGAGATAGCATAGTTACTCACCTGTAACAGGTGATCTCCGGGAACAGCAGGAATTTAGTCCTCACAACCCACCAACCTCCCCTAGGAGTTGTATCTCTCTATCTCTTTCTTTCCCTCTCTCTCTCTCTTTGTCTCAGCTTTAAAACTCAACTGGAGAGAGGCAGTTGGGAAAGGCAGGAAGGCAGCACGCAGGTGCTGTGGGATGCTCCCAAAAGCTTCCTGATTGGACGCTGGGGAGCGTTCCCGCACAGGCTCCATCGGTACCGACGATACCCATATGTGAGGACTAAATTTCTGCTGTTCCCGGAGATCACCTGTTACAGGTGAGTAACTATGCTTTCTCCTCATGAAAATTTGATCTTTGAGAAATAACAGAACAAATTCTGAGATGTTGACGAAATCTCATTCACAGAGAAGATGCTTCTGTTCTCATGTTATATTTAAAAGAAATTAAATAAAGATTCTCTCCTACCTGGTTAGAATATGTTAGGACCTCGTCTGAAAGAAAAAGCCAGTTGAAGAGGAATTTTAGTAAAGAATCGATTCTAAGACTAAACAACCCATAAAGATGATATTCAAATTATTTGTGTACTTAACTTTGTGAGTTCTGCTCCAAAATAGGCCTCTCAGAAAATGTACTAGGGATGTTTAGTGAAATTTTGAGTAAAAATGTATTAACTTCAAAATTTAGCAGCATAAAAAGTGGGTTGCAAAGAGGGTGGATTTAGATTGCGGAAAAAATTTAGGAGCTTAGCACTGCTTTTCAGCACTAGGCTCATAAATTAGGCCCCAGAGAGGAGCAGCAAAGATGGCAGGATGGAGGGCCCACCAGGTGCGCTTCCAGTTCTTGCACCGGACTCGTCTGTTCTCCAGGGGAGTCCTGAAGTACTCAGGGTTTCTCAGTTTTAGGTCTCCAACTCTTGACTTTGACTGCAAATACTTGTTTAAAAATGAGAATCACTGTATGGTGCTCAAGCCTAGACTTATTAATGTATTTTTATGTCAACCACTTGGTATCCCCTTGTCCAAAAGGAAAGAGGTATACAAACCTGTTGCCAGTAACTCTCCCCTTTTCACTGTGTTTCCTCTACTGTTGCCAGTAATTTCACCCTCATTAATTACCACCCTTCACTACTACCATATACTGCTGCCAATCCAGAATGTACAAGCCCCTGATAGCATTCATCTCCCTCCTCATCCTTGGGCTCCCCAACCTCTCAAACGCGTTCAACCAGGGCTCCAACTCCATTCCCATCCTACTCCATGGAAGGAGACGGCCTGAACTTCCACACAATACCTCAACAAGAACCAACCACTCACCGCACTCCCACCTAATCAACATACCCCTCCAACTCTTCAAAAAGACACAAACCAAGAAAGAACGTCAGCAACGCCTACTAAAATGTGCCTTGATAAACGCCAGATCAGTACGCTCCAAATGGCCCGCAGCCATTGACCTAATTCCACTACACAATCTTGACATCTTGATGATCACCGAGACATGGTTGTCCGCTTGCGACAACATCCTCTTGAATCAAATGCTACCCCCAGGATTCTCCATATTTACATGCCACAGGGCTACTCAGAAAGGAGGCGGGACACTCATCCTTGCTAAAGCCGACCTTCAATTCAAGTTGCGGAACGCCTCCAGCTCAACTCACCTTGACGTTCTCACCATATCAAGTGAACTATGCGCAATCAACCTCATATACCGGGCACCCACTCCATCACCAGACGACCTATCAACAATAATTGAGCTAGCATGCACCACCTCCACCACCTCCACCCCACATTCTCCAAATTGGTTAGTCGGCGACTTTAACCTCCCATCTCTCCAAGATAGCCACTCAGTAGCATTCCTTGAGGCCCTAGAGGATCTAGGTTACAAACAATGTGTTGACTCTGCCACCCACACTAAGGGAGGCAAACTGGATCTCATATTCGCACCTCTTCCTAACGCCTCATCATCCCAAGACCTCGCACTATCCGTGTCACCAGTGCCTTGGTCCGACCACCATCTCCTTAGATTCCACATACCCATAAGCACTCCCAGTAACAATCAAACAACATCAAATACAAATAATGCCAAAACGCCAGCAGTCCGCTTCCGCCCACTCAACAAGAGCGAAGTCCTAGAGAACCTCCAACCTCTCATGACCAATACTTCCCTCAGCTTGGATGACCTCATATCTAAATGGGACGAAAACCTTAGAGCTGCGTCTTGTCCATCTTACGCCAAAAAGACCACAAAACGACGAGAACATGCACCCTGGTTCTCCATGGACCTACGAACATCTCTACACCATCTACGCAAACTCGAGAGACAGTGGCGCCGAACCCACTCCACTGAAGCACACACTGCATACAACTCATACCTGCTGATCCACCGTGCGAAGATAATGCAGAAAAGGAAACTCTATCACACTGATATATTAAAACGCTCCATCAACAAACCACATACCTTATTCAATATAGTAAAGTCCATAACAGGAGAGCCGGTCTCAGTCCACCTCCCAATGCCTCAACCACAGGACTATGCAGACTATTTACAATCGAAGATGGTCAAGACCAATAGAAACATAGACACTAACAATCCCTCCACACCATACAAAACATTTCAAGCAACCCCACTATGCAACTTCACCACAGTATCCAATAAAGAGGATGTTGTGACATCATTGCCTCTGTTAACCCCAGCACAGCACCCAATAACCCCTGCCCAGCCAACTGGTTCAAAGAGCTCCGCCATGACATAAGCAACATCCTGGCCAAAATACTGAACCAATCCTTTACCACAGGATCATTCCCGCAGAGCCTTAAAAACACCTCCATCAAGCCCTTACTAAAAAACAGCAAACTAGACCCATCTAAAGTAGAATCCTTCAGGCCAATATCGAGCATCCCCCAGCTAGCCAAGATCATCGAAAAAGCCGCTCAACAACAAATCCAGCAACATATCGACACCGAAGCACCATTAGATCCAGCCCAACACGGATTCAGAGAAGCACATGGGGTAGACACAGTCCTCACAACCCTGCTCAACGATCTGATCACAGGAACCAACAGCATCCAACAAGGCTTTGTCCTTATTTTCCTAGACATCTCTGCTGCCTTTGACTCGGTAAGTCATGACATACTTCTACAACGCTTGAAGGAAAAGGGGATCCAAAATACAGCTCTAAAATGGTGCGAATCCTACCTATCCAATAGGTGGCAACAAGTCAGGACTGGCCACTCATCCTCCAAACCATTTCTGCAAACACAAGGAGTTCCCCAAGGATCGTCCTTATCATCACTGATGTTCAACATCTATATGCAGCCGATATGTGACTTAATCCGATCCTTCAATGTAAAATGCCTTGCCTACGCTGATGACATCCTCCTCTACATGCCGTTTTTGATAGACCAACCAGTGCTCTCCCCAATAATTAACTGCTTCGAAGCAGTAGCCCATTGGCTATTATCACAAAACTTACGCATCAATCACGGCAAGACAGATGTCCTATTTGTCACAAGGAACCACAAATTCACACCTCCCTCATCACTACGCGTCAACGACGTAGAGCTGAAGTCTAAATCCACAATCCGCTACCTCGGTATCACCCTGGACCAGCACTTGAACATGACAGCGCATATAAAAAACACTACAAAGGCAATATACCATAAGATCAGAATGCTACGCCACCTCCGACACCTGCTGGACTTCACAGACTACCGAACAACCTTCCAGGCACTAGTCCTTCCACATGTCGATTTCGCGAACATCATCCTCCATGGCCTCCCACAATCAACCTTAAACCCACTCCGCTTAGCCTTGAATACAGCCGCAAGAGTTCTCTCCGGATCGTCAAGATCCGATCACATAACACCCATCATGAAGGATCTGCACTGGCTACCTCTACATGCCAGACTCCAATACAAATCATTGGTCCTCACCTTCAAAGCCCTAAATAACTGCCCCCCAACGCCAATCAGCAAACTAGTCCATGGCACCCTGGAAAATAGAAGCAGAAGGTCCACTGCACTGAACACATTAGCAGTGCCCAAGCTAATGACCACATGCACAAAGGCTACCTCCAACAGAGCCTTCTCCTTATTCGCCCCTTTAAACTGGAATGCACTCCCCCATGACATCCGTGGAATAAAAAGCCTCATCATGTTCAGAAAAGCCTTAAAATTCCACCTGTTCACAAAATGTTACCCAGGAACTTCAAGCGATAATAGCACAACCACCAACCAGCAAAGTTCCGCCAGACACCAGTCACCCCTGCACGTCAAGACCTCAGACAATAGGTAGCCCCCACTACCATTTTATATTAGAGTACTGTACATAGTTTGAGTATAATATGTATATAGTTTCCCCGGTTTTTCTTCCATGTTCAATTCCCTGTTCTCTGTAAAACTCGATGTTGTTTGTATACATTGTAGTATCTTTGTTCGATGTACACCGCGCTGATTTTAATAGCGCGGTATAGAAGAATTGTTAAATAAAATTGTTAAATAAATAAACCTAAAAGTGCAAGATCGCAATTCGAACAAACACTTCTGATTTACCTTCGTTGTGGGCTCACTGACCTTTGCTCCTCTTTTTCCCACACAGATCCCCGTGATTCTTCTTCAAACACTGGAGGCCTCCTCTCCTAGCAATGGGGAACTATATGAGGATAAAGAACGAGACGCCCTACACCGTCTCCTACTGCTACTACTATGATGTCAGCTCAGGTACCCTACAGGTGAGGACCTTACTGGAAGGGCTACGCTCCCAGTGACACCCTGGTCTACTGTAGCATTGCAGCTTTCTGACTCCTTACCATGGAGATCCAGCAGATATCTGCTGCAGTAAGGACTCACGAAGACGCTGTGCTGTGTAAACATTCGGGATGTGCATGGCTCAAAACGGTTGGGTTCATTTGGCCTTTTTGGACATTGTTTTGGTTTGTTTCATGTATTCATTTTGAGAAATTTAATATGCATTAAAATTTTTAAGACATACTAATCAACTTAGCCTGTGTTCATCTGTAAGTTAACGTGTGTTAAATCCATTGGGCATACTAGTGAAGTGAATGCACATTGCTAGTGAATATTTCAGACGTGATCTCCATTTTAGTCCTTTCAGTGTGTATAGACGGCTGTGGATGTCCCGATAGGGATGAAGGGTCGGTCAGAAGACTCTCCAGGGGTGAGGATGCTGTGGAGCAGTGGGCGAGTCAGGGACATTTCAGAGCAGGAAGCTGTAAAAAAGATTTGCATTTAGCTCACACCATTTCTCAATCATTCAAGGCAAGTTACCTTCAGGCCAGGACCGTACCTAGCCCTGTGCGAGTGGTGCGGCCGCATAGGGCGCAAAGGCTTAAGGCTTAAGGGGCGCATTTCGGCTGTCTGCCGCTGCCTCTTTTTCTTCTCTCAGCGACGGCAGGCAGCGGCAGACAGCCGAAATGCGCCCCTTAAGCCTTCTCGCGGCACGCTAGCGTGCCGGTGACTTGCACATCGGGTGCGCACCTCTTCTCTCCTGCCCCCACAAAGTGGCTAGAAGATGGAGGTGCGGGGGAGGGGTGCACTCGATGTGCAAGTCGCACAGGGCGCATTTCGCAATCGGTACGGCCTTGCTTCAGGCAACTACCACTACTACTACTGATCATTTGCATAGCACTACAAGGCGTATGCAGCGCAGTACAGACGCATGCAAAAGACAGTCCCTGCTCATCAGAGCTTACAATCTAGTCAAGACAGCACAACAGCTAGGGAAAGGTAAGGAAACATATTCACACAGCAGGAATTTAAGTTTCTTTTCTCCAGAGGGCTTACAAGGTAAGTTTACAGCTGAGGCAATGGAGGGTTAGGTGACTTGCCCAAGATTACAAGGAGCAGCAGTGGCAGTAGCCAGATTCAGTCTTTGGCCATTAGCTGAGGACTAGCAAAGTGAGGGAAAGGCTAGAATCACTGGCAATTATATGGATGCAAAAAACTTGAGAGGTTTCAAAAGAAGGGTTCTGATGCTTTCGCTTTTTGGACCTTTCAGCTTGTGCCATAGGGGATTATTCTGAGACACGGTTGTGCAGGGAAGTTAGTGGGGGCGGAGAAGAGGCGGCCTGGGGGCGGAGAGTGGGTGGGCAGTGGGTGGTCGCTGGCCTTGGACATACAGGGCTGATTCTAATGTCGGCCCTCTACATGCAGGGCTGGCAAAATGGCTGGGGAAGTTATTCCACCTTCCTCCTTGGAGGTGGAATAACTTCTCTGGACATTTTTTTTTACACTTCAGGGAGCGGGTGGGGCTGGAGGGGGGAGGGTTTATTCCCCACAGCCCGACTCTGGCCTTAGGAGGCTAGATCAGGGGTCGGGCTGCAGGGGAATAAACCTTTTTCTATGGCGGCCGGCACCGCGGCTTTTAAATGGAGTCAACATGACGCCATGGCGCCGCGGCTCCATTTAAAAGCCTGACTGAGCTATCCGGGCAGTGCCTGTACGTGCAGTCCAGGACTGAATCGCAGTCCCAGCCTGCATGTACAGGCCTGTTCGCGATTCTGATCCCACAGAGCTAGACGTGCCCTGCGGGATCAGAATCGTGATTCCCTTTGTACGTCCAGCTCAGACCAGACATACAAAGGGGATGTACATGTGGGACAGAATTGGGCCCATACTGTCCAAATCGGGCCCTGAGGTTGTCGCAAGCTAATCTCCTGGTGGTTCCCCTCCTTCACCAGTGAGGCTTGAGATTTCCCATCAATCTGCTTTTAGCTCCTGCAGGACCTTAGGCTGGAAACATCTTATCAAAAGTTTAAAATCAGCTTAAAAATGTGTTTTTTTTAAACAGGCTTTCCTGGATTTAGTTGCCCTTCCCCTTTTGATGTAGAGTTGTTTTGGAACCTCCCCCTAGTTTCTCTGTGCTGCTGGTAGTCTACGTTTTTCCCTTGTGAATGTTGTTTTTGATCTCCAGGAACAAGCAGGAATGTAGTCATCACATATGGGTATCGTCGGTACCGACGGAGCCTGCGCGGGAACGTTCCCCAGCGTCCAATCAGGAAAGCCTTTGGGAGCATCCCACAGTGCCTGCGTGCTGCCTTCCTGCCTTTCCCAACTGCCTTTCTCCAGTTCTCCTTTTTCCGCGGAGCCAGCAGGTCGTGTTCCTGTCACCGCAGAAGAATTCTTTTTTCTTTCTTTCTTTTTTGTGGTCGCGTCTGCCTTCCTCAAAGCTTTACCGGTACCGCCAGTTTTTTTCTTCTTATTTCTGTCTTTAAAAAAATATATATATATATATTCTCTTTTTTCTTTTTCTTCAGGTGCACGTGCCTTTTTGGGCCTTAGGCCCAAAAACTTTTCCTTACCATGGAGAAACCTGCCTCAGGTTTCAAAAAGTGTGGCGGTACCATCTCCGTCACTGACACCCATGAATGGTGTCTAAAATGTTTAGGTCCTGACCACTCCATCACGGATTGTATGTCCTGCGCCATGATGTCTAAAAGAGGTTGGCAGAACCGAGCTGCTAAGCTCAGTACCCTGTTTCCCTCTGATGCAGCTTTGGTGGCATCAATGTCTTCCAGGGCTGCTTCTTCCTTCCGTGGATCTCAGGTAACTAAACATAAGTCCAGCCGGTCCTCAAAGAGTAGATCTCCTTCTAAGCATCGAGATGCCTCTGGCATTGCCCTCGAGGATTCTGCACCGGCAAAATTACCCCGGCAGGAGGCTTCGGCTTCCAAAGCATTATCGGGGTTCCAGGATGTTCTCGAGGCCTCGACCTCGGCAGAACTACTGGTGCCATGCTCTGGGGTACCGGCGGTCTCCTCCGGTACCAACATCCAGGCATTGGCAGCGTCGATAGACCAGAGAGTTCTGGCTATGGAACGCAGTCTGGCAGCTTTCCTTGCGGCATCGATGCCCTTGGAACCGTGACAGACAATTCCACCGGTACCGGCACCGGCCTCGGTACTGGTACCGATAGCATCGACATCAGCATTGGTGTCTGCTTTGCCGGTACCCAGTCATCCAATGACCTCCGGTACCGATACCCCGGTACCGGTTACTCCCGGTACCGACTTTGGTTGGTACGGGTATTGGACTCTTCAAGAGCATCCGGACAGACGGTACTTCGTCCTCAGAAGAATCTGAGGATTCTGACAGTTCTGTCAATGCAGCGATGCTTCTCCCAGAGGAGCCCTCCTCCCCTAAACTCAGGATGTCTCCTCCAGAGGATATTTCCTTCCAGGATTTTATCAGGAAGGTGGCTCGGGGCCTGTCCATTACTGTGGCCCCTGAAACAGAGCCAAGGGCCAAGGAGTTGGAAATTCTACAATATCCCAAAACTCCTAAGGAGGCAGCTACCTTGCCCATTCATGAGATTTTATATGATCTCATGTTAAAGATGTGGGAAACACCTCTTACCACCTCTCCTCATTCTCGCAGACTGGATACTATGTATCGAGTCCTTCCTTGTCCTGGGTTCCATAAGACTCAGCTTCCTCACCACTCTATTGTAGTGGAATCAGCTATGAGAAGGATCAAGAGTGCAAAGAGACATGCCTCTAATCCTCCAGGACGTGAGTGCAGAACCCTGGATGCTTTTGGACGTCGGGTCTTCCAAGCTTCCATGCTTTCTGCCAGGATCAGTTCCTATAGTCTCTACATGGGAATGTTCCTGAAGGAGGTCACAGATGATTTAGAGGCTTTAAGTCCTATTCTTCCTGAAGATAGAAGACAGGATTTTCTCACTTTGGTCAAACATGCCCAAGATGTTGCTAAATTTTCCAACTGTGCAACCTTTGACTGCTTTGAGTGCATAAGCAGAACCTCGGCTATTGCCATAGGTGCACGTAGAATTGCTTGGCTCCAGGCATCTGATCTAGACAAATTGGGAAATATCCCTTGTACTGGTGAGAACCTGTTTGGTAAGGGTTGGCAGGAAAAGGTCATTGAAATGGATGCTGAAAATTCCACCTTGGATAGATTATCCAAGTCCACTGCTGATCCTGCTAGAAAGAAATTGTTCAAGAAACCATTCTTTTCTAAAAAGAAAAGATTTTATCCTGCTTATGTTCAGCAGGGACATTCTGCAGGTCAGCTTGCCAGGAAAGTCCGCAACCACCCAAACAAAAGAAAGCAAAGGCTGCTAGGCCTCAACCGGCCCAGCAGGCTCAGCCTCCACAGGGCCTTTGACTCTCAACTAGAGAACTTAGCCTTCCTGGCTCTCGGGGGACCAGAGCCTTCCACCATTCCAGGAAGGTTATGTCATTTTGCCCCCAGATGGGGGCAAATAACAGCAGAGCATTGGACACTCTCCATCATAAAGGAGGGGTACAAGCTTCATTTTTCAAGCATGGCCGCTCACACAATAGTAAAACAGTTCAATTCTCCGACCTCTCTCATCAACCTGTTAGGTCAGGAGGTCGCTATCTTTCTTGCCCAAGGGGCAATAGAAGAAGTACCCATTCATCAGCAGGGTACAGGGTTCTATTCCCCTTATTTCCTTATCCCAAAGAAAACAGGGGGTTACAGACCTATCTTAGACCTCAGAGAATTGAACAAATTCCTTGTCAAGGAGAAATTCAAAATGATTTCTCTCGGATCTCTGCTGCCATACCTTCAGAGTCAGGATTGGCTTTGTTCTCTAGATCTCAAGGATGCGTACACCCATGTTCTCATCCATCCAACTCACAGAAGAACATAAGAACATAAGATATGCCATATTGGGTCAGACCAAGGTCCATCAAGCCCAGTATCCTGTTTCCAACAGTGGCCAATCTAGGTCATATGTAACTAGCAGTTTCCCCAAAAGACACAGGTTCCGCAATGCTTGTACTGGGTCAAGCATTGCTATCCTGGGTCCCTTCTTAATAATGGTTTATGGACCTTTCCTCCAGGAACTTGTCCAAACCTTTTTTAAACCCAGCTACACTAACAGCCTTTACTACATCCTCAGGTAACAAATTCCAGAGTTTGATTACACGTTGAGTGAAAAAATATTTTCTTTTATTAGTCTTAAATAGTTTACCCTGTAACTTCATTGCATGTCCCCTAGTCTTTCTATATTCTGATAACGTAAACAATCAATCTACGTTTACCCGTTCCACTCCGTTCATTAATTTATAGACTTCTATCATATCTCCCCTCAGCCGTCTCTTTTTAGCCTTTCTTCATAGGAGTATCCTTCCATCCCCTTTACCATTTTGGTGGCTCTTCTCTGAACCTTTTCTAGAAACATAGAAATATGACGACAGAAAAAGACCACATGTCCTATCTAGTCTGTCCTTCCATAACAACTACAACAGTCCCTATATCCTTTTTAAGATACGGCGACCAGAATTGCACACAATATTCAAGGTGCGGTCTCACCATGGAACGGTATAGAGGCATTATAATATCTTTTGTTTTATTTTCCATTCCTTTCCTTATGATACCTAGCATTCTATTTGCTCTCTTGGCTGCCGCTGCACACTGGGCCGAGGGTTTTAACATGTTATCCACAATGACGCCTAAATTGTTTTCCTGGGTGGTGGTTCCTAATGTGGAACCTTGCATCGTGTAAACATAGTTTGGGTTGTTCTTCCCCAGGTGCATAACTTTGCACTTGTCCACATTAAATTTCATCTGCCATTTTGATGCCCAGTCTTCCAATTTATCAAGATCCTCTTGCAATTTTCCACAATCCTCTTGTGTTTTAACAACTTTAAATAGTTTTGTGTCATCTGCAAATTTGATAACCTCACTCGTTATTCCACTTTCCAGATCATTTATGAATATGTCAAAAAGCAGCGGACCCAGCACAGATCCCTGGGGTACTCCACTATTTACCTTTCTCCATTGGGAAAATTGGCCATTTAGCCCAACCCTCTGCTTTCTATCTTTTAACCAGTTCCTGATCCACAGTAGTACACTGCCTCCTATCCCATGACTCTTTAGTTTTGCCAAAAGTCTCTGATGAGGGACCTTGTCAAAGGCTTTCTGAAAGTCCAGATACACTATATCAACCGACTCACCTTTGTCCACCTGTTTATTCACACTTTCAAAAAAACATAACAGATTAGTAAGACAAGATCTTCCTTGTCTAAAGCCATGTTGGCTGTCTCCCATTAGGCCATGACTATCTACATGCTGAGTAATTTTATTCTTTATGATGGTTTCTACCATTTTCCCGGTACTGATGTGAGGCTCACCGGTCTGTAGTTTCCCGGATCACCCCTGGAACCCTTTTTAAAAATTGGTGTTACATTGGCGATCCTCCAATCTTCAGGTATTAGAGATGATTTTAATGATAGTTCACAGATTACTAATAGCAGGTCTGCAATCTCATATTTCAGTTCTTTCAACACCCTTCGATGTATACCATCCAGCCCAGGTGATTTGCTACTCTTCAGTTTATCTAATAGTTGTAATACATCGTCCCGATGTATCGATATTTCCTTCAATTCTTCCGCACCTTTAAATACCACTTCAGTCATGGGTAACATCCCTACATCTTCCTCAGTAAAGACCGAAGCAAAGAATTCATTCAGTCTCTCCACTATCGCCTTGTCGCCTCTTAGTGCCCCTTTAACTCCTCTATCATCTAATGGTCCAACCGACTCTCTCACAGATTTTTTGCTATGAATGTTCTTGAAAAAATCTTTATTTCGCGTTTTTGCTTCTGCAGCAAGCTTCTTCTCAAATTCTCCCTTTGCCTTCTTTATCAATGCCTTGCATTTGACCTGCCAGTGCTTGTGCTGTTTCCAGGTTTCGTCGTTTGGCTCTTTTTTCCATTTCCTGAAAGATGCTTTTTTGGCAACAACAGCCTCTCTGACCTCACCTTTAAACCATGCTGGCAGTTTTTTGGACTTCCTTCCACTTTTCTTAAAGCGTGGAATACAGCTGGTCTGGGCTTCCAAGATAGTATTTTTCAACAACACCCAAGCTTGATGTAAGTCTTTAACCTTTGTTTCCTTTTTCAGGGAAAGCACTACCAATACAGGGTGCTTCCTTTTGGCCTGTCCTCAGCACCAAGGGTGTTCACAAAATGCATGGCTGTTGTAGCAGCATTTCTCCGCACTCTAGGGATATTCGTCTTCCCCTACTTAGACGACTGGCTCATTCGAGCCCCAACAGAGTCAGAGGCCAGGACTTCTCTATCCTGCACAATGCGTATCCTTCAGTATTTAGGGCTGGTAATAAACATCCCAAAATCCAGTCTAACTCCCACTCAGTCTTTAGAGTTCATAGGAGCTTTGCTGGATACCAGAGAGGCAAGGGCCTATCTCCCCCAGGCCGGTTGCCTTCGCATGGTGCAGTTAGCTTCTCAAGCAGTGCTATAGCCTCATCTCACTGCTCGAGAAATGTTACAACTACTAGGCCACATGACATCTACTGTGCATGTGGTTCCCTATGCTCGCCTCCATATGAGGGCAGCCCAGTGGACTTTATACACCCAATGGATCCAGGCATCAGGATGCCTGTCAGACAAAATAGCAAACACAAGTCGCCTAATTTTGTCCCTCCAGTGGTGGAAGTCCACTCAAAGCCTGTTGCTGGGGTCCCCTTTTCAACAACCGTTACCCCAAGCAACTCTCACAACAGATGCTTCTCCAATGGGTTGGGGAGCTCATCTGCAAGACCTCTCCACCTGGTCTCCACGGGAGAGTCATCTACATATCAATCTCTTGGAGCTCAGAGCAATCTTCCTTGCTCTGCAAGTGTTCCACACCCTGCTCAGCTGCAAGACAGTCCTCATTCATACGGACAATCAAGTAGCCATGTTCTATGTGAACAAGCAGGGGGGAACAGGCTCTCTGTCGCATTGCAACGAAG
Source organism: Ichthyophis bannanicus (assembly GCA_033557465.1). Taxonomy (NCBI): domain Eukaryota; kingdom Metazoa; phylum Chordata; class Amphibia; order Gymnophiona; family Ichthyophiidae; genus Ichthyophis; species Ichthyophis bannanicus. Next base: position 55,193,080 of record CM066032.1, read on the forward strand.
CTTTGCGACTATGGGCCTTCGCCAGAGAGCATCAGATTCATCTCCTGGCAGTGTATCTTCCAGGCATACAAAACTCTTGGGCAGACAGACTCAGTCGAGTTCTGCTTCCACACGAGTGGTCTCTGCATGCAGACCAGGTAACCAAAATTTTTCAAATTTCGGGAACCCCGGACATAGACCTCTTTGCAAGTCCATGGAATGCCAAACTTCCCCAGTTCTGTTCCAGAATTCCGGCTCAGAAGGCTCAGGCCAGGGATGCTTTCCTCCTTCACTGGGGTCAAGACTTCCTGTATGCTTTTCCACCCATTCCCCTAATTCCCAAAACCCTGTTCAAGCTTCAGAAAGACAGAGGCCATATGATTCTCATAGCCCCACATTGGCCACAGCAAATGTGGTACCTTCTGCTTCTACATCTCTCTCAAGCTCCCTCCCTGGAGATAGGGTCTGCTCCAAATCTCCTATCTCAGGAGGACGGAATGTTATGGCATCCCAATCCCCAGTCTCTGCATCTCTGGGCTTGGTTGCTGAAGGCCTAGATCTCCAAGATCTTAATCTTCCTCAGCAAGTAAAAGATATTCTTTTTGCCTCCAGGAAACCTTCCTCAAGACGCTCTTATGCTTTTAAGTGGAAAAGGTTTACCATATGGTGTTCGCAGAAGGGTCTTAACCCCCTTGCGATACCTCTGGATTCATTGCTGGAGTATCTGCTTCATTTATCCAATGCAGGACTTAAGACTAACTCAGTAAGAGTCCATTTGAGTGCTATTGCAGCTTCCTTTACGCCTCTAAATGGACAACCTATTTCCTCTCATCCTCTTATAACAAGATTTATGAGAGGCCTTCTTCTAACTAAGCCTCCCATTAGGCCACCACCAGTGGCATGGGACTTAAACCTGGTTCTTGGGCAGCTCATGAAACCACCCTTTGAACCTTTAGCTACTACCTCCTTGAAATTATTTTCTTGGAAGGTTATCTTTCTCATTGCAATTACATCAGCACGCCGCATTAGTGAGTTGCAAGCGCTAGTAGCTGATCCTCCTTATACAAGGTTCCATCATGACAAGGTAGTCCTTAGGACTCATCCACACTTTATGCCAAAGGTCTCGCCTTTTCATCTAAACCAAGCGGTCTACCTACCTGTGTTTTTTCCAAGGCCTCAAGCATCAAATGCAGAGAGGAATCTTCATACCTTGGACTGTAAAAGAGCTTTAGCCTTTTACTTACAGAGGACACAGCAACATAGAAATTCCTCTCAACTCTTTGTTGCTTTTGATCCTTCTCATTTGGGACTTCCAGTCTCCAAGAGAACACTCTCTAACTGGATTGTTCAGTGTATTTCCTTCGTCTATCAGAGTAAGAACCTTTCTCTGGAGGGCCATGTCACAACTCACAATGTGAGGGCCATGGCAGCCTCAATGGCTCATCTGCACTCTGTGTCTATCGATGACATCTGTCAAGCAGCCACTTGGGCCTCGGTTCATACCTTCACAGCCCATTACTGCTTGGACAAGGACTCCTGCTGGGATGCCTTGTTTGGTCAGGCTGTTCTCCAACACCTGTTCCATACCTAATCAACTCCTACCCATCACCCCTGGTAGGATGCCAGAGATCCATGGGGGGAAGTGGAGCCCTATTCAGGGACACACAACTTCTGGGGTCTCTCCCTGGCACCTAAAGCTAGGGAGTCCCCATATGTGATGACTACATTCCTGCTTGTTCCTGGAGATAGCATAGTTACTCACCTGTAACAGGTGATCTCCGGGAACAGCAGGAATTTAGACCTCACAACCCACCCACCTCCCCTAGGAGTTGTATCTCTCTATCTATCTCTTTCCTTTCCCTCTCTCTCTCTTTGTCTCAGCTTTAAAACTCAACTGGAGTGAGGCAGTTGGGAAAGGCGGGAAGGCAGCATGCAGGCGCTGTGGGATGTTCCCAAAAGCTTTCTAATTGGACGCTGGGGAGCGTTCCCGCGCAGGCTCCGTCGGCAGGGCCGGCCCGTCCATTGAGCAAGAATGTTTTTTGCACAGGGCCCCACGTTTCAGGGGGCCCCGCGCAAAGAACATTCTGCTTTTTTCAAAATTAAATTTTTTAAAAAAATGCTGGCTGCTACCGCTGCCGCCGCCGCCGCAGCAGCGGCAGAATGGACTGTCCCGAGGGGCCCCCTCTGCCCGGCTGAATCCCTCCCTCCCTCCGTGACGGCTGAGCCTCTCCTTGCCGACTTTCAGATATGCGAAGGGAGAGTGTCTCCCTCGCGTCTCTGTTAAGCCCGCAGGGGCTGATGGGAAGCAGGGTGTCTGATGGGAAATTTCCCATCAGCCCCTGCGGGCTTAACAGAGACGCGAGGGAGACACTCTCCCTTCGCGACTCTCAAAGCCGGCAAGGAGAGGCTCAGCCGTCACGGAGGGAGGGAGGGATTCAACCGGGCAGAGGGGGCCCCGCGGGACAGTCCATTCTGCCGTTGCTGCGGCGGCGGTGGCAGCGGTAGCAGACAGCGTTTTTTTTTTTAATTTTAATTTTACTTGAGCCGATGGGGGGGGGGGTTAGGACTGGTAATGGGCTATGGGGGGGGGGCTAAGCCTGGAAATGGGCTGGGGGGTTAATACTGGAGGTGGGCTGATGGGGTTAGGACTGGTAATGGGCTGTGGGCTGTTGGGGGGGTTAGGATTGGTAATGTGCTATGGGGGGGTTAAGACTGGTAATGGGCTGTGGGCTGATGGGGCTGTCTGGTAATGGGCTATAGGGGGGCTAGGACAGGAAATGGGCTAATGGGGAGGGGTTAGGACTTGAGGTGGGCTGATGGGGTTAGGACTGGTAATGGGCTGTGGGCTAATGGGGGGGTTAGAAAAGGTAATGGGCTATGGGGGGGTTAAGACTGGTAGTGGGCTGTGGGATGATGGCGCTGTCTGGTAATGGGCTATGGGGGGTTTAGGACTGATAATGGGCTATGGGGGGGCTAGGACAGGACATGGGCTGATGGGGAGGGGTTAGGACTTGAGGTGGGCTGATGGGGTTAGGACTGGTAATAGGCTGTGGGCTGATGGGGGAGGGGGGTTAGGACTGGCAATGGGCTATGGGGGGCTGACTGGAAGTGGGCTGATGGGGGGTTAGGACTGGTAATGGGTTATAGGGGGGGCTTAAACTGAAAATGGGGTGATAGGGGGTTAGGACTGGAAGTGGGTTGATGGGGGGGCTAGGACTGGTATTGGGTTGGAGGGTTGCTAGGACTGGAAATGGGCTGTTGGGTGGCTAGGACTGGAAATGGGCTGATGCAGGGACTAGAAGGGAATGGATGCTGGGTGAGGCTGGAACTAGAAGGGAGCTGATGTTGGGGGAGGATTAGAATGGGATGGGGCTGGAAGAGTAAAATGGAGAAGGGAAAAATATTTTGTGTGGGAGGGATAAAAAATCTACAATTGGCCGGGTATTGGGAGAGTAAGTGGGGATTGAGGATGGAGGGGTAAAATTTGAGTGGATGAAATAGGAATGAGGAAAGAGCAAAAGGAGAAAGATTAGTATGTTAAAGCAGATGTAGAGAGAGAATGGAAAAAAACTAGAAGAGAGAAGAAAGGACAAATGGACAGCAGACTATGGAGAGTTAGCAGAAGACACGAAGAAACCAGAAGAAAGTGTCTGGAGCAATTGCAGCTGAAAAAAAATGCACAAAAGGTAGAAAAATATCTCTTTATTTTGAATTTATTAATTGGAATATGTCAGCTCTGGTAAATGTGCATCATTAACGTCTGCGCTTTGTTTAGTACAAGAGCAAATCAATGTATAGTTTTATTTCTACAGTGTTGTACATTCCAAGTTTGGCTTTTGGGATTCCCAGTTTAATTATTGTCTTCCTGTTTCTAAATTGTGATTCCTTGTTTGGTGATGGTCTATGTTCTGCATGTGTAACTGAACTGAGGTGTTCTGTTTATATAATTCCTATTTGACATTGCCACTTGTTCTCTTTCCCCAGTAGGTCATGTATTCTTGTTCTCTGAAATGTATTGGTTTAATATTTGCAGTGTTGCCTTTTGATTGGTAGAGTATGGTGCTTTGTGAGTCCTGGTAGTGCTGTTAGGATACGGCGGGTTTGCTATGGGTTCTAAATGGGCAGTGTTTGTAGTAGTTCCTAATGTGTCTGGCAGTTGGCACTGGATTATAGTAATGTAGAAATCTTTTAGTCTTTCTTTATCCATACACTCATTAAGAGGCACGTTTACTAAAAGATAGTATATGGTAACATTATGCAAATATTTATGCAAATGAGGTCCCTTATGCAAATGAGGCCCCGCACCGAGTCTCCGCACATGGCCCCGCACCCCCCTTGGGCCGCCCCTGTCCGTCGGTACCAACGATACCCATATGTGAGGACTAAATTCCTGCTGTTCCCAGAGATCACCTGTTACAGGTGAGTAACTATGCTTTATCTGAGTTGTACACTGCAGTGATGATGATGTAACTTGTGAAATAGCAGTATAACAAGTTGTTGTAAATAAATAATCTAACGGAACAGAAAGTTCAAATGAGCAGGCGGACACTGCCAGGCAAGATGATCAAATTTGCCCCAAATCAGCAGAACAAACTGATCTGGTCCTAGTCTAATCTCGCTGCATACAAGGATTTTGTAGCTCTGCTTTTTGCATCACTTTCCCTAAGACAATCAGATCTAGAAATCCATGCAGGACTGGATCAGCCCGTTCAGCTGACCTGAGTGGGAAGACAGCCAGTAGTCTTTACAAGGGAACTATCTCCTGAGACTGCGTGACATACAGCAGTATGTCCATGTGTTATTAGGTCTTTTGTAAGATGGGTTGGATGCAGGCTTCTCCGGCAGAAAGGTGGAGTTTATCCGCAGACAAGCAGGAGACACACAGGTACACTCTCTGGTGATGCCATCTGACAGATCCAGCTCAGAGAAGCTTCTAGAGGCTCCCTGACCATATGCTGGTGTTCCTTCTCTAGGCAATGCTCCCCCCTCTCCTCATCTCAGTCTTTAGTTACTGCTTTCTGGTACAGCCATAGTTCTCTTCTCTCCACAAAATTACTTCAAACTTTAAAAAGAAAAGAAAAGGAGAATAGGAGAACAAAAGTGAAGAAGCAAGCTGGGAAAGTGGACAACCAGGGAAAATCATCTTTACTGACTACCTCCTAGCCAATCGCCTCCCTTGGACAGAGTCGCAACACCTCTAGGACAGCATACTGCATTCACACTGCTCCATTCCCCACCCGAGCAGCACACAGTCCTGTAACCAGCACTACACTCTGCTCCTCATGAGTTTCACAGTGCCCTGCCGTGCTCCTCCACAGGGCCTACAGAGGTTTGCCAACTGGATCCAGATGTGCCCAACAAGCTGGGTTCACCCCATTGCATGCATGGATATGTAGTTCTGATTTATCTTTTGCACTCCATAGGAAAAGCAAGACTACATGTCCCTGCATGCAACGGAAAAAAACCAGAACTGGATCAAGCCTGTCGAGTGCATATGGAGCCATTTGGTAACCTTAGGCCTATATAAAGATTTATCCACTTCTTCCTCCACACAGCATCAGGACTCCCACCCTTGCTCTGAGTCTGAGTCTACCCCCTTCTCAGTAGGAGCAAGGTTGCTCAACACCCACCCTCCCCTCAGGGCTGCCCAGTATCAGGAAGACTACGAAATGCTAAAGGAATCCCCAAAACATCCTAAAAGGAGAAATTAGGTCTTACCTGCTAATTGTCTTTCCTTGAGTTTTCTACGGGCCAGTCCAGGGAACGGTAGGGTTGTCAATCCCCTTCAGCAGCTGAGGACTGAAAAAACGTAAGATTCTTGCTGACAGCCTAAGCCACTCCCCCTGGTGTTCCTGCTCCATTCTCCTTTTGCCAAAGCAGCTTAACGTATAGACCAGAAAAGAACAGCTAAGAAAAACACGAAAACCAACACCATTAACACCGAAAAAACTGTACACCTTTGCAGCAGAGGAGCTCATCAGGTAACCAAAATCGGCCACGTGGCTCTGTTCTCCGCTATTCTTTAAAGAATTATGCCACCTTCTTTTTTTTTCCCCAAAAACACCGTAAACGTCCCCCGGCGAATCCCGAGGGAGCCCCAAAAAAAACAGACCACCAGCACCAAACACCTCTTCGCAACTGAGCTTGCGCGTCGAAAGACGGAACGATATATATAAATATATCTCTGAAAACACTGCTCCTAAGCAACTCTGGGTGGGCCCTGGACTGGCCCGGAGAAAACTCAAGGAAAGACAATTAGCAGGTAAGACCTAATTTCTCCTTCCTTTTCGTTGAAGCTTTGGTGGGAGTGGCTGACTTGGATTTAGTGGCAGTTACAGAAACATGGTTCACAGAAAACCATGACTGGGATATAACTACACCTGGCTATACTTTATTCAGAAAGGACAGGGTAGGAAGAAGGGGAGGAGGAGTGGCACTATATGTAAAAACTACTATTAAAGCTTTGGAATTACAGAGCTTAAAAGGGAGAGAGGAGGCATTGTGGGTTAAACTAGAAAGAGGGAAAGAGAACTCTATTTGCATTGGTGTGATATACAGACCTCCCTCACAAGAGGAAAAGGTGGACAGAGAGTTAATTGAAGACATATGCAGCATTGCTAGGAAAGGGGAAGTGCTACTGATAGGAGATTTCAATATGCCAGATGTTGATTGGCACATTCCTGCTGCAGTATCATCTAGAAGTAAGGAGATCCTGGATTCTCTACAGGGAGAACTATTCAGGCAATTGGTAACAGACCCCACACGTGAAGGGGCCATACTGGACTTGGTGCTTACCAATGGTGAAAGTGTTTCTGATGTTGTAGTGGGAGATCATTTTGCATCCAGTGATCACCAGATGGTGTGGTTCAGTATTAGGACTAGGGCTGTTAGAATCCATTCCAAGGTGAGGATCTTAGACTTTAGGAAGACTAACTTTGCGAAGATGGGCCAATTCCTCAGGGAGTCGTTAGTGGGATGGGAACAGCTGGGGGATGTAGAAAAGCAGTGGGCAAAACTGAAAGGGGATATTTTAAGGGCAACCAACCTTTTTGTTAAAATGGTAAATAAAGGCAAAAGGAAAAGGAGACCGCTATGGTTTTCGAAGGAAGTAGCTGAAAAAGTGAAGAAAAAGAGGGAGGCCTTCATGAAATACAAGAGATCACAGAGAGAGGAAGACAGGCATCTGTATTTGGAAAAACTTAAAGAAGCTAGCAAAGTAGTCAAGAAGGCAAAGATTCAAAAGGAGGAGGAAATAGCCAATGCAATAAAATGGGGGGATAAGACATTTTTCAGATATATTAGTGAGAAGAGGAAGGGCAAAAGTGGTATTGTCAGACTCAAGAGTGCAGGGGGGGAATATGTAGAAGCTGATAAGGATAAAGCGGAATTGCTTAACAAATATTTTTGTTCTGTGTTCACAGATGAAGAACCAGGAGCAGGACCTCAGAAAACACCCACAAATAAGAACAGAAGCGAGGGACATCTTGAACAGTTTTCAGAAGACTGTGTTCATGAGAAACTAGCTCAACTTAAAGTAGACAAAGCGATGGGACCGGATGGGATACACTCTAGAATACTGAGGGAACTTGGGGACGTTCCAGCAAGCTCCACTGACTGAACTTTTCAATGCCTCGTTGGAGTCGGGAGTGGTGCCAAAGGACTGGAGAGAGGCTCATGTGGTGCCTTTACACAAAAGCGGAAGTAAGGATGTGGTTGAAAACTACAGGCCGGTTAGTTTAACTTCGGTGGTGAGTAAATTATTGGAAACGCTGCTGAAAGAGAAAATAGTGAGGTTTCTGGAGTCCAGCGGATTACAGGATCCAAGGCAGCATGGATTCACCAGAGGCAGGTCTTGTCAGACAAATCTGATTGATTTCTTTGACTGGGTGACCAGGGAGTTGGACCGAGGGAGAGCTCTAGATGTGGTGTATTTAGATTTCAGTAAAGCCTTTGACACTGTTCCTCACAGGCGACATATAAACAAACTGAGCACCCTAGGGATGGACACTAAAGTTACTGCTTGGGTTAGAAATTGGTTGGGTGGGAGGCGACAAAGAGTACAAGTAAATGGAGCTCACTCTGAGGAGAAGGATGTTACCAGTGGTGTGCCCCAGGGATCTGTCCTTGGTCCGATTCTTTTTAACATCTTTGTTAGTGATATAGCGGAAGGGCTGTCGGGTAAGGCTTGCCTCTTTGCGGATGATACCAAAATCTGCAATAGAGTAGACACCCAGGAAGGTGTAGATAACATGAGGAGGGATCTAGCTAAGCTTGAAGAATGGTCTAGAATTTGGCAGCTGGAATTTAATGTTAAAAAATGTAAGGTCATGCATTTCGGCTGCAGCAATCCAAGGGAGCAATACAGTATAGGAGGTGAAGTACTTTTGTCCACTAAAGAAGAGCGGGACCTAGGCGTGGTTGTGTCTGATGATCTTAAAGTAGCTAAACAGGTGGAAAAGGCGACTGCAAAAGCTAGAAGGATGCTTGGATGCATACGGAGAGGAATGGCTAGCAGAAAAAAAGGAGGTGATAATGCCTCTGTACAAGTCTTTGGTGCGACCTCATTTGGAGTATAGTGTGCAATTCTGGAGACCGCACCTTCAAAAGGATGTGAACAGGATGGAGTCGGTGCAGAGGGTGGCTACTAAAATGGTTAGTGGGCTTCATTATAAAGCATATGAGGACAGACTTAAGGATCTTAATATGTGCACCTTAGAGGAAAGGCGGGATAGAGGTGATATGATTGAGATGTTTAAATACCTCCGTGGCATAAATGTTCAGGGAGAGAGCCTCTTTCAATTGAAAGCAAGTTCTTCTACGAGGGGACATGGGATGAGAGTGAAGGGAGATAGATTCAGGAGTGATATGCGGAAATATTTCTTTACAGAAAGAGTAGTGGATCCGTGGAATAGTTTCCCAGTGGAGGTGGTAGAGATGAGGACAGTAACTGAATTCAAAAAAGCATGGGACCAACACAGAGGATCTCTAAAGGTAAAAAGTGGACTGTTGTAGTTGTTATGGAAGGACAGACTAGATAGGCCATGTGGTCTTTTTCTGTCATCATGTTTCTATGTTTCTATGTTCTATGTTTCTCCGGGCCAGTCCAGGGAAGGTAGGGCAGTACCAAAGCAGTACCTAAAGTTGGGAGGGACCGGCGAGCCCCGCCACAATGGCAGAAGCCCTGACTTTTGCATCCCCTCTGGCGTGAACATCCAATCTATAGTGCTTAGTGAAAGTATGCAGAGAGGACCAAGTTGCGGCCCTACAGATATCTACTGGAGGAACCAAAGCATACTCCACCCAAGACGCGGCCTGACTGCGCGTGGAATGAGCTCTGAGCCCCTCTGGAGGCAACTTCCCTGCCACCGTGTAGGCTGCTACTATCGCGCGCGTCACCCACCTGGCAATCGATGCTCTTGTCGCCGCTTTCCCCTTATGTGGGCCCGCGAAAAGTACGAAAGGCCTATCGGACTTGCGAAAAGACTTAGTGACCTTGAGATACCTCTTCAACACGCGCCCTAGATCCAACCTCTTGAGAGACCGATCCATTTGAGAACCCGTCAGATCTGAGAAAACTGGCAACGCCACCGACTGATTTATATGAAAGGAAGACACCACCTTAGTCAGAAAAGAGGGAACTGGCCGTAACACCACTTTCTCGGCCAAAAATTGAAGGTACGGCTCCCGACACGATGGCGCTTGTAGGTCCGAAATCCTTCCAGCCGAACACAACGCCACTAAGAATGCGGTTTTCCAAGACAGCTCCTTTAAACCTACGGACGACGCTGATTCAAATGGAGGGCACGTTAATGCCTCCAGTACCACGTTGAGATCCCACGGCGGAACCACTGGCCAAACCGGAGGCCTGATAAGCTTGGCTGCCCTAAAAAAACGTTGCACATCCACATGAGCCGCCAAGCTGCAACTCTGCACAGAGCCCCTATAACAAGCCAAAGCTGCCAACTGAACCTTGAGAGTGCTAAGCGCCAAGCTTTTCTCTAGGCCGGCCTGCAGAAAAGAGAACAGCTCCGGTAACACCGTTGAAAAGGGACTAATGCTGCGCTGTGCACACCAAGATTCAAAAACTCGCCAGACCCGAATATACGCCAGCGAAGTCGACGATCTCTTAGACCACAGTATCGTGGCTACCACTGACGCAGTATAACCTTTACGTCTCAACCGGTCCCCTTCAATAGCCAAGCCATAAGCAAGAAGCGATCCACCTGCGGCATCAGAACGGGACCCTGAGCCAACAGATTGAGACAGACGGGCAGCCGCCAAGGCAAATCTATCAAGAGGAGCACCAGATCTGCACACCAAGGTCTTCTGGGCCAATCCGGAGCAATAAGAGTCACCGACCCTTGGTGACGTGCTATTCGCTGAATGACGCGGCCGAGCATCAGCCAAGGTGGAAACACATACAGCAGTCCGTCCAACGGCCACGGCTGGACCAGAGCATCCAGTCCTTCCGACATGTGTTCCCGACGTCTGCTGAAAAAACGAGAAACCTTTGCATTGCCGAGAGTTGCCATCAGATCCATTACTGGCTGCCCCCACCGTACCGTAATGTCGTGAAACACAGCCGCGTTCAGCTCCCACTCTCCGGGATTGAGAACATGATGACTGAGATAATCGGCCTGAACATTTTCCTTCCCGGCCACATGAGCCGCCGACAAAAAAGCAGAAGCTTTCCTGAATGCCATGGACTCCCTCCAGTTCACCCAAATGATCAACGCACCAACACACAGACTCGGGCACTCCCCCGACCTCATCTTCACCCCAAACAACCTAAAGGACAAAAACATCATCACAGGACCCCACATCACTCCAGTACCCTGGTCAGACCACTACCTAATACAGTTCCAACTACAAGTAAAAACCACAAGAGAACCAAACGAGAACCCACCACCAACCAGAAGATTTAAATCTTTCAACAAGGACCAATTCACGAAAGACACGCTACCCCTCCTCATCTCCAAGACGACAGACATCGAAGAGCAAATCTCCAAATGGAATGACATCATATCTTCAGCTGCCAAACCTCCCCAACACAAAACACGCAAGGCAGGAGCCACAAAACCCAACCACACACCATGGTACTCCAAGGAAATACGCACAGCAAAAAGAGAACTGAGACAACTGGAACGACGATGGAGACGCAACAAATCAACCCACCTACAAAAGCAATTCCAGGCAAAACAAAACAGCTACAACAACCTCATCAACAACCAGAAAAAACAATACCACACAAACCTCATCCTACAATCCACAAACAAACCCCGTGAACTCTACGAGGTAGTAAAGAAACTCACCAAGGAACCCTTTAACAGAAATGACCAACAAGTAGATCCACAGACCTACGCAGACCACCTTACCAACAAATTCACCGTACCACCCAAAAGCAGCAACAAGAGCACTATAAATGAGACCTCCTCAATAGAACAGAGCTGGGGCTCTTTCAACATCCCATCAAAGGAACAGCTAGCGAAGATCATCACCGACCTCAACACAAGCACCGCCCCCACCGACCCCTGCCCAGTATCATGGATCAAAGCATCAAAGGTAGAACTGACCCAAACAATACGGAAGATCTTACAAAACTCCCTCACAGAAGGAATAATGCCAAATGCTTTAAAACTAGCAACGGTACGCCCCATCCCAAAGAAAACCACCCTACCGAAAACAGACCCTGCAGCCTACAGACCCATCTCAAGCATCCCTTTCCTGGCTAAAATCATAGAGAAAGTAGTCCAGCAACAACTACAACAACATCTCGACATACACCACCCCCTCGACCTAAACCAACACAGATTCAGACCCAATCATGGGGTGGAAACTCTACTGACACAACTGTTCGACAGCCTGTTAAGAACAATTGACAACACCAGAATGAGCGTACTCATGATATTCCTGGACATTTCCGCAGCATTGGACACCGTATGCCACTCAACGCTACTAACAAGACTTGAAGAGGCGGGCCTACATGACACCACCCTGAGATGGTTTACATCCTACCTGGAGAACAGACAGCTCCAGGTCAGATGTGGATCAAAGACCTCTCAACCCATCAACGTCACACAGGGAGTCCCACAAGGCTCATCCCTCTCTGCCATGCTTTTCAACCTTTACATACAGCCCATCAGCACAATCATCAGGAGCTTCAATATTCAATACACCATATATGCTGACGACATAATGATATTCACACCAATCAACCTAACTAAACCGGACTACAACAACATAGCCAACTGCTTCAAAGAAATGTCAACCTGGCTGCATAAAAACAACCTAGCAATAAACTATAACAAAACCGAAGCACTGATCATAACAAGAGACCAAGCTTTCACACCCACGCCCTCCATCAACCTGAACAATGCCATCATACCAATAAGACAAGAGATAAAATACCTGGGAATAACACTTGACAGGGAGCTCAACCTACAATCCCACATTGCGAAGACCACCAGGAGCGCCTACGTCAAGATGAGGACAATCAGACGACTCAAACCCATCCTTGCTCCCGAGCATTTTCGAACAGTATGCCAAGCCATCATCACACCCACACTAGACTATTGCAACCACATCTACCTAGGACTACCAAAGAAATCAACCCAACCACTTCAACTAGCACAAAACACAGCCGCACGACTCATAACAGACAGCACAACCCACAAACACATCACCCCCATACTATACCACCTTCACTGGCTCCCAATCAGCTCACGAGTCCGCTACAAAGTTCTCCTAACCACTTTCAAAATAATAAACAACCTATCTGCAGACAGCCTACAACAATTCATAACAACTGACAACAGCAAAAGACCAAGAAGAAAGGGAACATCGAACAACATCAGAACCCCAAAGGACTTCACCAGAACAAATCAATCCACATCAAAACGAGCTTTCACCCTAGCAGCCCCCGCCATGTGGAACTCTCTCCCCGACCACCTCAGAGCAACAAACAACACCAAAGAATTCAGAAAGCTGCTTAAAACTGAACTATTCACAGGCTACTTCAAGGACCTCACAGAATGACTCCTAAGATAGCAAAGCCATCCATGTAAATATGTATCTGTAAATATGTATCTTAAGCGCATGCTGTATATAGCTCACATCAAAATCATCCACACGCACTCACGCAGCACACTGTAACAATTCTCACACTGCATGCTAATGACAAGTCACCCTTCATTGATTGTTTGCTGTGCCAACCGCTTTGATTTCATGATAAAGCGGTATACCAAGTCCGTTTAAATAAAATAAAATAAATAAATAAATAAAATAAATTTGAGTTTCCGCCCAGAGCATTAACTCCTGGCTTTCTTCCAGCAAGATCACACTGCCTATGCCCCCCTGCCGATTGATATAAGAGACCAACAAAGTACTTTTCTGTCCCAAGAAAACAAACTGCGATTATGCGTGATACCAGCGACGCGAGCAAGGCCTCAAAATTTAAACACACACTGACCTGAGAGAAAGACTGCACTGCCGCGTTCCGCTTTCCCGTTGCTAACGTGAGACGGAAACGGCGGCTCTGAACAAGGCGGGTGGTTTCTGGGGCTCCCAGGACCAAACCGCTGTCAAAGTAGACCGGCCCCGAAGAAAGCAGGCTCTGCCTTCCCCGCTGTCTTTCCAAAGCACAGCTATGGACCGTCTACCTCAATAACTTTATTTAAAACTCTAGAGTATACAGCCCCAGAGAAATAGCGCAGAGAATCAGCCCTGCTAGAGCCAATCTGCGGAACAAAGGTATACAAAGAAAAAGTTTCTACAGATTGTACTGAGAGAGACTGTCAGCATAGATGTCCTGTTCAGCTGCTGAGGACTGAAAGACTGGAGCAGGAACACCAGGGGAAGTGGCTTAGGCTGTCAGCAAGAATCTTACAGTTTTTCAGTCCTCAGCTGCTGAAGGGGATTGACAACCCTACCGTTCCCTGGACTGGCCCGGAGAAACGATAAGGAAATGCAGGATCATTCATTGGGCTGCAAAATTCCAAGGGAGCAATACAGTATAGGGGTGAAGTACTGTTGTCTAAAGAGCGGGACGGAGAAAGTGACATCATCGGGGTGATCACAGCCTAATTGCAGGGCTCCACTCTGAGCCGGGAATTAAAAATTAATAATTGAGCACAAACTCACCCCTCGAAGCATTGGCAGTGAGAAAAAAAGCTAGAAAAGTTTAAATTCCACAGAGATTCATTGGGGATTTCGGCAGAAGCCAGTTAAAATGATGGCAGGAGGATATGCGTCAGATGCAGAGGACAACACTGATGACCACATGGTAGAGGGCCTGGTTCCAAGACACAAGCTGTGCAGCTGGTTCAAAGAATCAAATACTGATCTGAAAAATGAGTTGGCTGTGGTAAAAAAGGAGGTGCTGTGGGCAGTGGCTGCTACCCAGGAGGTCCAAGAGTTGGAGATTCCACTGGCAGAGCTTGACGAGAGTTGATGAACAGGCTGAGAGAATTTCAGATTTGTAGCGGCAACTATACAATTAAAGGAGCAGCAACAATATCAGAGTGTGGGGCCTACCGCAGAAGGAGGAGTTTTCAGATGTGCATGCTGTCATGCAGGAGATTTGCACCTTCCTTTTGGGGGCCGAGACTGAGGTAGGAATGGCGAAGGTACGGTCAAAGGTGGAGTGGACTCACTGGAACCTGGGGCCACGAAGAGCCAATCAGTCCCAGGACTTGGTGGTCTGCCTGCATGACTTCCCCACCAAAGAAAGAGGTGATGCTGCAAGCCCAAAAGAGGGGGCATTTTGAATGGTGCGGCCATCAATTGGAGATCTTCCAAGATATATCAGCTGTCACTCTCCAAAAATGTAGAGACTTGCGAGAGGTGACACAGTACCTCCACTCTGAGTCTCTTAAATATTGGTGACAATTCCCTTTTGCCTTGAAGTTTACACTACAAGGAGCCACTTGTAGGGCGAAGACTGCGATGGAAGTTTGGAGGCGTTTGGCGGAGGCTACTACCTCAAACTTGCTGGAGGGAGCATAGAAGCTGATCAGACGGGAGAAACAGCCTGCCTGCAGGAGGGCAATGATGGAAAAGGGTCACGGGCAGTGGGCTCTGACTTTGCAGATCGTCTGTGAGTGGTGTGAGAGAGAACATGGAAGCCAAGCCTTGTGGACTGGGTGGCATGTGCCCAGTGTGATTGGCGGACCTTGCATGGTCTGGGAGCCAGGTATACTTTGGACATCTTGGGGTGATGTGAGTGTGATGTGTAATGAGTTGGTGGGGGGGGGGGGAGGATTGGGGCTAAGGAGGCATGAAATGCATCTGCAATGCAAGCGGATGGATGAATGTGATTGGTGGATCTGAGTGATTGGGTGAGTGTTTTTGTTGGGGTGGCCCGGTGGTTGCTTTCTTCTCTGTCATATAAGTGGTGATTGAGGAGGAGGAGGAGAAGGGATGGGGGGGGGGGTATGGTTTATGGTTTATTCAGAATTTCATATACCACCCTTGGGCAAGCCATCAGAAAGGTTTACAATAAAAATAAAAACACATCCTAAATACAACCCCCCCTACAAACATATGGAAAATAGGAGGAGAGGACGTAAGAAATCTATTGGTGTGATAGATCAGGAAGGAAAGCAGGAGAGCAAAAATAGCAATAACAAGTCTTTAAAAAAAGAGAAGGGGTAGAAGAGGAGATGGGGAGGGTGGGGATATACCCTTAGTGCATTTAAGTAGGTGTGCTTATGGGGGGATAAACTGTCTTTTCTGTCTTTTAATGTGAAAGGTGTTAATTCGCCATATGCTTCTGAAAGACGGGCAAAATTAATGGGAGCAGGATCCAGGAAAATCAGCTCGGGTGTTGCTGCGGCCTAAGGCATACCCAGAGCAGAATCTGTGTCTGCTAGAGTGAGGAAGAAGGTAGCGGGAGTGGGTATTTTGTTCTCTAAACGGCTAGGGGTGCGGGTGAAAAGGCTGGCGAGGGATGGAGAGGGTTACTATTTAGTTGTTAAAGCAGCTATTGGCGATGAGGAATTCATTTTTGCAAATCTCTATGCTCCCAATGGACCCCAGGGGGACTTCTTTAAGGGGATTTCTGATGTGTTTGCCCAGATGGAGAGTGGGACCCTGATAATAGGGGATGATTTTAATATTTGTTTTAAGCTGTGCATTAACACAACAGGGGGAGGGCTGGGTAGGTCAGGCAACAGGTAAAGGGTGAGAACCTTTCCTGAGGGAGTGGGAGTTGTGGGGTCTCTGGCGTGAGCTGCTTCCTACAAGGAGACAGTACACCTTCTTCTCGTCTGCAGGCTCATATTGCAGAATCAACTATTTCCTGGCACTGGCCTCTCTGCTTGTGAGTGACTGTAGTGGGTGCTTGGATCATGCCCCAGTGTGCCTCAGCCTCAGGAATGGGAGCACTGGGGGACGTACATTTTGGCATCTTAATGGGGGCTTTTGCATGACCCTAGTGCAGGAGGTGAGTTGTATTAAGGACAATTTTCGCTTGAATGCCAGGGAGAGGTTGCCCCAGGAAGGGTCTGGGATGGCTTTAAGGGGGTTATGCAGGGCTGCTTTGTGAAGTGGGGGGGGGCCATTAAGGAATGGGAATGTGAGCATAAGGTGGAGGAATTGCAAGACAAGATCAAGCGCTGGAGCAGTCTGATCACTGCTGCCACTACTATTAATCATTTATATAGTGCTACAAGGCATTCACAATGCGTGGACTAGCAGCTTCATTGGGGCAGACAGGTATTTTATGATCATACCTGCAACCACCAGCAACCGAGCATTCTCATTCATAGCGCCACTGCTATGGAACCAACTACCATGCGAACTGAGAGCAATCAGTGACCTGTTGGTATTCAGAAAAAAGCTAAAGACGCATCTTTTCCAGACACACTTCAATCCCACATAAACTCTTTCACCATGCACAAGGAAAGAGCACTACACGTCAAACACCTATAGACTCCGACAACCTGTAAATATGTACATACATGTGTAATCAATGTCTTGCAATCAAGTGTAAACCTGTAATCTGAATGTTTTTTGTCCTGTACTGAATCATTATGTATGTTTTAATCCATGGCCTGTACAACCATACTGTTATGTATAGCAAACCGCTGCTGATCGCTGGAAGTAGCGGGATATAAGTGTACACTAAATAAAATAAAATAAATAAATCATGACAATAAAGCCGGGAGGTTGGTAGTGGCGTAGCTGCGGTAGCAACAGGAAGGGGCGAGTGGGTCCTTTTAGAGAAAGGAGGGAGGTGCTGTGGGCACCGGGAAAGCAATGGGAATACTTTCAAGAGTTCTATATCTATCTTGAGTTTTGAAGGACTACAAAAAGGGACTGCTACTTCTGGAGAGAGATCTGCAATTGTAAGTATTTACTTCTGGGAAATTTTCTAAATCTTGGGGAAAAGGAATTCTTTAGACTGAAACTGATTATCTGTGTAAATTAGAATCCAGTGTATTTGTTAAATCAGTCAGAGCCTAGTATCAGCAAAGAACTTTTAGTTAAATTAAAAACTCAGCAGGTAGCTTTCAGTTTAAGTTTAAAACCCAGCAGAGGGCTTTCAGTTTATATGTAAAACCCAGCAGAAGGATTTCAGTTTCAATTCAGAACCCAGCAGAGAGCTTTCAGTTTAAATTTAGAATCCAGCATAGAGCTTCTAGTTTAAATTTAATACTCAGTCAGGGCCTAGAATCAGCAAAAAGCTTTATAACTTTATTTATTTATATAACGAGGCACAAACATAAAAGTCAAACAACAACAAAAGGGTGGCAGCACCCCCAACACATTCACTGCATTATCATCAACAATCCCCTTACATACACAACCTTCCCCTTACATACACAACCTTATCTATGGTAGTGTATCCTCAAGGCATCCAGTCAAGCTCGCTCCCCACCATGATCAATCAGTTACAACCCAACCCTCATCACCTCTGGATACCCTGCACGCTACCCCCACCGGGTTGCGATACCTATCTGCAGGAGGTTAACTCACCTTCACTTAAGGATCAAATACAAATCTACCCTGCTTATCCACAAAGCCCTCTACCAAACACAGACTTCCCACCTCCGCTCCCTACTACCCCAGCCCACCCACAACAGACCAACCCGACAGACCGCCAACAACATCCTTACCATCCCCCATGAACGAACAAAATATAATCAACGAACCTGCAACAGAACTTTCGAACTATACGCACCCTCCCTCTGGAACTCACTACCGAGCCAAATCAGAAACAATGGTGATCTAGCCACGTTCTGGAAACAACTAAAAACCATCCTCTTTCATGAATACCTTGGACCAGAAACATACAACCTTCACTAACAACCCACAGTCCTTCTGTCAAATCCCCAAAATACCCTCTAAGAGACTCATGTCGATTGTCTAAGTCATTACTATCTGTTCGGATCATCAATGTTGGCCTCCACAGTGACGGCTCACCCCACCTCTGTATAATGATTACTGTCCACCCCCCCCCCCCTTTTTTGTTAAACTGCTTTGATCCGGTGAAAAGCGGTATATAAATGCAGTTAAATAAATAAATAAATAAGGGGAAAAGAGATAATCACCAGGCCGAGACCCATCAATACCCAAACAGGAAAGCAGAACAGGAGAAGAAGAAAGGGAAAGAGAGAAAGAAGGGGGCAGAGCAAGAGAAGAAAAAAAAAAGGGGGGGGGAGAATTGGAATAAAAAAAAAAAGAGAACCCTCTACTCGGTGCACTCAGGCATTCAAAGGTCTGCATTAACAATCAGAGGCCACAGATAAACATAGGGGACCATCCAGACACTCACTCAGCCCCCTACACCCATCCCCGCCCCACTCCCGGTCCTGGTGTAGACTGTCATAGAATCCTGCAAGAGACCAGGGGAGCAGACCCGTGGGTATTACCCAGGTTCCTCTCCCACCCCCGTGGCCTCCCCCGCCCAATCTCCCATCCATCTCATGAAGGGAGACCACACACGTTCAAAGCTCTCCAGCCGCCCTTTAAGCATTGCTGAAAATTTGTCGGTATTCATCATATTATTAACATGAAGTTGCCAGTCCGTCAGTCTTGGGCCGCTTTCTAATTGCCACTGCTGCACTATCAACATGCAAGCAGCCACCAGCAGCTGTCCTAATCTGTCCCGCCCAGTAGAGCCAACCTCATCTCCTATTCCCAACCCCAACAGACACAGAGCGGGCTCCACCTTCAACTTAGTGCCAGCTATTGAATCGATCCAAGATACAATCTGCACCCAAAACCTCTGTGCTCAGGGGCAATCCCACCACATATGATAAAAGGAGCCCACCCAACCACATCCTCGCCAACATGCATCCGATCCTCCCATATTCCACCGCTGTAACAGCTTAAAATGGGTTTGCTGATAGAGGTGCCGGTGAACACTCTGCCAGACATCCTCCGGGAGGCTCCATCCCAAGAATCTGTGCCAACCGTCCACATGTAGCCCAGTTCCTGGGAAGGCCACCAATAGCAGGGCCCAGTATATCTTAGACAACATCCCCCACCAACCCCATCCCTCCCCAAATAAAATCACTTCTAAGTCACGAGTAGGGCACAGCAGCTGCAATCTATGATCCTTCTGGTGACAAAGCAGCGGAGCTGAAAATACTGAAAGAAGGGGACCCTAACTCCCCCTCTCCTGATTAGCTGTTTCATACTCAGCATGACCCTATCCTCCAATAAATTCCGAAAGCGAAGCAGACCATTAGCCTCCCAACTATAACATAAGTAGTGAAATTCAGACCCACTAAAAGGACGGAAATCCCATATTTTCGCATCTGGAAACAAAGGCCCCCCCGAGCCAAGCTCTCCGCCGCATCCCAGACACTACCTGAACCAGAGGGCCTAAAAACACATGCCCACCTACCGCTTTACCTCCCACTCCACTCAGCTCAAAAAGTGACTGGGGCGAAGTTCAGCTTCTCTCCATTGTACATCCGGCGGCCTGACATAATGATACCTTAACCCACGGAGGACGGCTGCCTTATAGTACAATGCCAATTTGGGAAAGCACAACCCCCTCCATCTCCACTAAGCGAACCAACTCATCCTAACCTATTTGAGCCTTGTGCGATTTCTATACAAATTGGCTAAAGCACTTTTCTAATTGGGCAAAGAGCCCCACGGGTATTTTAATCGGCAGCTGGGAAAATAAGTACAACAGTTTAGGCAGAATCACCATTTTTAGTGCCGCCACCTTACCCAACCAACCCAGGGTCAGCTCCCCCCACCCAGCAACTCCTCAGGGATCTTTGTGATTAAGGGAACATAATTAAGGGAGAAAAGCTCACCAACTTTGGGAGAGATCTTAACTCCCAGAAATTTGACCGCACCAGCCGCCAACCGAAACAAGCAGCTCCCTGGAATTACTGGCACGGTATTCCCAAGAGGCAAAATCTTGGACTTATCCAAATTAACCTTGAACCCAGAGATCCCAGCAAATTCCCAAAGCACATGCTCCAAACCCAGCAAAGACTGCTCTGGGTCCTCTAAGAAGACTAATGTGTCGTCAGCATATAAAGAAACACTATGCGGTGTAGAACTAACCATGATCGGGGCTATATCCTTAGCCGAGCAAATGAGACAGGCAAGCAGCCCAATGGCCAGGGCAAACAGCAGTGGGGACAAAGGACAACCCTGTCGTATTCCCCGGTAGAGCTGGAAGCTGTCTGACCGCAACCCATTCGCTATCACTCTTGCATGGGGGGGGGGGGGGGCGGCATATAACGCCTGCACCCAACCAACATACTGCTCCCCTAACCCATCTGATACTCCCATTCAACGCAGTCAAAAGCCTTCTCTGCGTCCAAAAACACACAGCAAGCTGCCCTTGGCAACCATGACGCATGCAGAATAATGTTCACCAGCCTTCGCACATTATCTGTGATTTGTCGCCCCCAAATAAACCCAGACTGGTCTGGGTGGACTAAATCAGTCATGACAGCATCTAATCGGTTAGCCAATACCAGTACAAATATTTTCACATCACTATTCAACAATGACATTGGACAGTAATTACCACACTCCTCCGGGGACCTTCCCTCCTTTGGAATAAGCGAGATCTCAGCGTCATACATAGTTGGCGGCAAACTCCCTATCCTTCTCTTTATGTTAAAGGCCCGCTGCATCACTGGGGCCAATGAGTCAATCGGGGCCTTATACCATTCCATTAGAAAGCCATCCATTCCCATCGCTTTCCCAGAAGAGAGTGACTTGATGGCCTTTACAACTTCCTCTCCCGTAATATCCCGGTTCAACATGTCCCGCTGTGCATCTGACACCATTGGGAGCCCAGCTTGATCCAACAAGGCAGCAGCCTCAGACGGTGAAGCAGAAAGCTCTGACCTATATAAGCTTACATAAAATGCCTGAAATGCCCGGGATATGCCCAGACTATCCCTCAGCAGCACTCTATTAGAGTCATAGACTGCACTCACGAAGCGACTGTTATGCTTCTTGCGAATCTGCCAAGCCAACAGATGCCCGGCTTTACCACCATACTCCACAAACCTCCAGCCACTCAGTCTCAATCGCCCCAAACCGCAGCCTAACCTCCAACAAAACCCAGTAAGTCTTACGACTCCAGGTTCTTTTATGCACAGCCTGCAGCTCCTCTAGACGCACCTGCAACTCTACCAACCGGGCGTCTTGCAGGCGCTTCCATCTCGCAGCTAACTGTATAAGTCAACCTCTCATATAGGCTTTCCCAGACTCCCACAGCACTCCAGCAGTTGTCTTGCCATTGTAATTAAATGAAAGGAACTCTCTCCACCACCCCTCCATCAACACCCTCACCCCCTCCTCCTGCACCAACCGTACTTTCGCCCGCCAAACCTGCTTCTGCTGCACCCCCCCTGGGTCATTCAGATCAAGCAAACGGTAAACCATACCATGATCACTGACCTCTAAGGGCCTAATGCCCACTCCTTTCACCCTCCCCAGTTCCTCGGCTGGGCAACAATACATATCAAGCCTGGAGTACCCCTGTGTCCTTGCAGAGCAGTGTGTATAATCCCGCTCACTCGGGTGCAGAGAACACCATATATCTACCCAACGCTGCCTAGCTAGGGCCCTCCTTAATGCAGCCCCTTCCAACACAGTGGAACCCCTGAGCACCAGACCAGACCTATCCAGAGAGCTCAAAACACAATTCATGTCCCCACCCATCCAAAGGGACCCCTTATCCCTCTGCACAAAGGAGGCCAATGCCTGGTGAAAAAACGCTCCTTTTGGACCGTTGGTGGCATAAAGGCTGAACAGCGAGATCTCCTGTCTCTCAACTTGCCCCACTACCCATACCACTTTCCCTTGGCTGTCTCCTCTGGCATGATACTGTGTAAATGGGACACTATCTAATCAGAATGGCTACTCCCCTCTTCTTAGAGTGGTAAGCAGAGAAAAAGACCTTACCCCAGTGCTTGCCCTGCAGTTTAGCCATTTCCAGGGGAATCAACCTTACCTCAAGCAAGACAGCAATATCCACATTCTCCCGCCTAAGGTAATCCAACACCCGCTTCTGCTTGATGGGGTTATTAAGCCCACCAACATTTAGCGTTGCAACCTTAAGGGCTATCTACAGCTTCAGATCAGGAGTAATCCTTCCCTCCACAAACACATATCCCCCTCCCCCCACCCCAGCTATCAGCGCACCAAGGAGAAACAAAAAAGAAAGGGGGAAGAAGAAAAGAAAAGGAGAGACCAAGAACATAAGAACAACATAAGGGGAGCAAATCTCCTGTCCTGATATTCATGAGTGGGCTTCAACTTCCGTCAGCCCACCACCATCACATCCTCCTCCCTTCCCTGCACCCTACACCCCAGGTAAAAGAGACTCACCTCCCACCATAACAAACCAACCCTCTCCCACCCCCACTTACCCTTCTAAACATAACCCTCACCCACCCGCCAACCAAACTGCTGCAAACCCTATCACATCCCACTCTCTCCCTATGCAAACTCCCCAATATACCGAAAAGCAACCACAGCAACATCCCACTCCCTCCCTCCCTCCCCCCAACAACATCCCCTTAGATAATATTCCACAGTGCTCAATTGCTTCACAAACCCCCCCACTCACCCCCTCTCCCTTACTGCACAACAGGTCATTGCCAGCATCATCTTAACTGGGAGAGACTACACAGTCACCAGTGAGGGATTAGTGGGTCACCTGAGCCTTTAGGCAGCAACAGTCCAGTCCCTTCAGCGTTATCACTGCCCCACACAAGTCCCAGTCAACTCATTCACCACTGCTTCTCCGGCTGCATCACGTCTCTGCCCTCTCAGTCCCGGTGGTGGCATGGTTCACTGGTCCAAAATTCAGGCCTGCCCTTCTTTTCACTCCTCGGGGGATCTATCATGCTGTGAGCAGGACACTGATCTGTGTTGCGAGCGGGGCCCAGCTTACCCTTCATCTCCCCTAGGAGCCACCGCACCTACTCCGGTGAGTTTAAAAAGTGCCTCTTCCCTTGCACCAGCACAGTCAGTCAGCTAGGGAACCATATACTCGCACACAGGGCTTCCTTCAGGAATGTATCCCTGTATTGCAGCAGCGCAGTCAGTCAGCTCGCCCACAGGGCTTCCTTCAGGAGTGCATCCCTGTATTGCAGCAGTGCTTTGCGCTTACAGACAGTCTCAGCACTCATGTCAGGACATTTTCCAGTTCTTGTAAGTCACAGTCTTAGACTTACAAGCCTCAAAAATCATGTGCTCTTTCTCTTGGTATCTCAATAACCGAACAATTAGAGCCCTCGGTCACTTCCCAGGCTCCAGACGGGGAAGCGTCTCCCTATGTGCCCTATCAATTTCATATGAAGGTCAAGCAATTTGGGCGGGAAAACACGAGTCCAAGAGGCTCGTCACAAAGCTCTGCGTATCTGGCAGCTCTTCTCCTTCCAGTACACCAAACATGCTTCTATTCTGCCAGCGGTCCCTGTTCTCCCAATCCTTCAGCCACTGCACCGCTTTCATCAGCTTAACAAGCTCCTCCACTTGCTGCATTCCGCAGTCTTCCACCGCACTCACTCGGTCCTCCGCCTCAGCTATGCGCACCACCAGCATGTCAAAGCGCTCAGCAAAGCTGGCTGTAACTGCAGAGATAATTTCAGCCTTCGAAGCACACATTT
Organism: Ichthyophis bannanicus; assembly: GCA_033557465.1. NCBI lineage: Eukaryota > Metazoa > Chordata > Amphibia > Gymnophiona > Ichthyophiidae > Ichthyophis > Ichthyophis bannanicus. The sequence goes on from CM066032.1 coordinate 55,217,166, forward strand.
CTTGCAACAGAAGGGTCATATTGTCCACCTCTTCAGGAGCAGCGCTACCTTCCCCTGGAGGGCCCTCTTCCCCCTCCGCCATGACACCCTTCGCTGCATCGGGTGGTACTTCTTGCTTTGTCTTCTCTACATACATTTCTCTAATTGTCCATTCAGAGTGAGACGGGCTGTATTCCGCATACTGCTAACACTCGCCGAATGGGTTGCAGGGGGGAAAAACACCACAAATATGCCGGTTTAATAATGTGATGGTACATATGACCTAGATTGGCCACTGTTGGAAACAGAATACTGGGCTTGATGGACCTTGGTCTGACCCAGTATGGTATATCTTATGTTCTTATGGAGCTGAACACACTCCCTCCATCTACATCAGCACTGAAAACGGAAGCTCTCAGCAAAGAGCTTTAATTTAAATCAAATCAGAGTATAGCTTACTATAAAAGGAAAAACAAAGTCAGTATTCTTTGAGCAATAAATTGTTTCTAGAGACCTTTACAAAGAAACCAGTTTAGTTCTGTTCTCTTGTTCCATTTAAACATGTAAATCTTGTTCCATATAAGCGAGCTGTTTCACTGTAAACTGCACTGATCTTTAATAGTGCGGTATATAAAACCAATAAATAAATAAAGATAGGGGGCAAGAGACCTGTGAAATTGTTTTAAATAGGTGTTAAAGCCAAGTGACAGATCAAAGGGACATTTTAAAAGACTCCCTCTATCCAAGCACGGGCAGTGTGAATCACCCAGGAAATTGTTCACAGATTACCTTAGAAGCACAGGACAGGGTACTGTGTAGCAGCCAACTTTTAATAAGTCTTCTTTCCCTCCCTCCCAGACCCACCCACCCATCCATGAGATAACTGTATATGTGTTAAGCCTCTTAAAGGAAAGGAGGTGCCGTGTTCACTCTCAGGTACAGCTATTTATCCTCACCAGGCATATATTAAGGATCTGAGATTAATTAAGCTTGAAGAGAACAAAATCCATTAAAAGTATTAAGTATAGTTTTATTAATATTAGTTTCACCAGCAAACCTTAATAAGTAAACAACTTAAATACCTAAACACAACCTTAAAACTATGATGCAGACAGCAGTCCAACAGTGAGATGGGGGCTTTCCAATCTTTTGCATTGAGTGTCATATGTATGACTTTCTCCCAGTTGGTGAGGAGTCTTACATATGCAGTAGGTGCAAGAAGCTCTTTACTCTCAGGGAACGAGTCCAATCTCTAGAGGCTAGAGTAGCAGACTTGGAGGACATAAGGAAGACAGAGAGGTACATAGACGAGACCTACAGGGATATAGTACTGAAGTCTCACCTCCAGTCTGCAGCATCTCTATTGTCATGGAGGTGAGAGATCACATGACAGGACAGTACCACTCTAGTGTGGCAGGAAGTGATCCTATAGCTAGGACCTATCCTCCAGGTGATATAAAACCCTCTCACACCGAGGAGGTTTCTCCAGAGCCATGTGCCCACAAGGGAAGGGTTAGGACAGCCATTATAGTTGGTGATTTGATCATTTGGCATGTAGATAGCTGGATAGCTGGTGGACGTGAGGATTTTGCCACTGATAATCCCACAGGACCTGGAGGGACAACTTCGCTGACAATTTAGCTTTCGATGGGCATGGCGGAGTCCAATGTATTTAGGGGTGCAGCTTATGTCAGACAGAGCTTAAAGATCCCAAATTACCCATGTCTGTTGTTGTTGTTAAGTGCCGTCGAGTCGGAGTCGACTCATGGCGACCCTCTGGATAGCTATCCTAAATTGTGTTCGGTCTTCAGTCAGGCGGCTCATTGTTGACAGACTGGTACCCGTAGCTGCTGTTATTGTATCGATCCTTCCTCTTTTGCGTTGACCTTCTATCTTGCCAAGCATGATGTCTTTCTCTAATGATCTCTCTCTTCGCATGATGTGTCCAAAGTATGAAAGTCGAAGTCTTGTCATCTGAGCTTCTAAAGAAAGCTTAGGTTTGATCTCCTCTAGTACCGACTGGTTTGTTCTTCGGGCAGTCCATGGTATACACAGTATGCGCCGCCAGCACCATAATTCAAAGGCATCAATTTTCTTCCTGTCTATTTTTTTCACTGTCCAGCTTTCACATCCATATAATGTTATTGAAAATACCATGGCTTGAACAAGTCAAATCTTTGTATGGAGAGAGACAACTCTGCTCTTGAGAATCTTATCTAGGTCTTTCATAGCCATTCTGCCAAGAGCAATGCGTCGTCTGATTTCTTGACTGCTTGTTGCTTCTTTATTGATAGTTGATCCAAATAGGTTAAAGTTGTTCACAATTTCAATACCCATGTCTACCAATAGCCAAATTAATATGAATAAAAAACAGTCTCTAAAATGCTTGTATGCAAATGCTAGAAGTCTAAAAAATAAGATGGGAGAGTTAGGGGGGGCGGAGCCTGATGTCCAGCGGGTTAGACGCTTCGCGCTGAAGCTCCCGAGAGGCCTACTCAGAATCCTGACTTAATACCTACATAAACTTAATATTTTGCTCCGAACTTACCGGGGTACCTCGGGGGGGATGGCGGCCCACAAACCAGCGCGCTTAGACTTCGGGTCTCCCTCTTCTTCACACGGAAAACGCTCCAAAACAGAGTTGTCTTCCCCACAAAAGGTAGTTCCACTTCGGGAAAACCCCGAAATGCAACAGGAGATCTTGGAGGAAATACGCGGTGTGAAGGAACTGGTACAGTCCAACGGAGAAGCGCTCCGAGCCATGCGAGAAGATTTCGGTATGCTTCAGGACCGGCTTGAAGGTCTTTCACTACGGCAGGACAACATGGCGGGGGTCCTCGACTCGCACGCGGTGCGCTTGGTGAAACTGGACAAGGCTGAGCGTCAGATACAGAATCTTCAAAAAGAGTTAGAGGATAGCAATAATCGAGCCCGTCGCAACAATGTAAGGCTCATTGGAGTACCGGAGGGGGCGGAAGCAGGAGATATAAGAGAATTCCTAGTCAAAACTCTTCCCTCCTTGCTGAAGATCACTTTTCACAGAGATCTGGAAATTGACCGAGCGCATCGTGTTCCTACCAACATGGCGCTCAATCGGACGACCCCCCAGCCTATCATCTTTCGATTACTGAGATATCAGCAAGTTGAGCAAATTCTAAATGCTGCCCGGGCGAATCATCATCTGGAGTTTGAAAGTCATAAAGTCTCCTTCTTCCCTGACTTGGCAAAGCCCACAGTTGACCGTCGGAAGAGACTCCTTGCTTTTCGCCCTAGACTTCAACAGCTACAGGCTCGCTTTGGCCTATTGTATCCAGCGAAGCTCAGAGTGACTCTCCATAACCAAACTAGAACCTTCGAAGATCCTGATCTACTAGCAACATTTTTAGATTCCAAAGAAGCAGACCAGATGCGCTAATCCAACAACTTGGATCTGTAATCCGCCGGATCTGCCCGCCATTTTGAATGACCCGACGCGGTGATCACAGCCTGGAACAGAGACTGCCTGGACTTTTCTTTCTTTCTATATATAACTTTCTTGGTCTCCTATCCCTCCATGATGTGCACCTCGGTTGGATTCGGAACACGCACAGCTATACAGGTTATATGTTTCAATTTAGGCCTTCTCTGGGGTTTCTCCCCGCAGACATATGGTCGCCAGTAATTTCTGGGGTTCTGCTTCTTCTCTAATGCACTTCGGTGCTTATTTTTTTATATGGGGCGCTTCATTGTTTTTCATTAGCTTATTTTCTATCATGTCATGTGTACAGCCATATACAGTTAATATGAGGGACATTGTGAAATTATGTGCGTTATCATGTTCTTTCTCAGAATTTTTAACCCTTCTGAATGGCCTTATGTAAGATCTTATCACTGAACGTAAAAGGCATCAATAGTCCAATCAAAAGAAAGAAAATCCTTAGCTATCTTAATCATGAGCATGCTGATTTAGTGTTTCTTCAGGAAACGCATTTAAACTCCGCTGAAACACTGAAACTTAATGCTAAGCCTTACATGGTGGCTGCCTACTCTCCCGCCGTTTCCAAACAGTGGTGGGAAGCCATCTTGGTTAAGAAGTCTTTGCAAGCTACTGTAATGGATACTAGCTCTGATAAGGAGGGTAGATGGGCCCGTGCACACCTTAAGGTTGGAGATAATGAATTCACGTGTATTTGTATTTATGCTCCGAATGTGGATAACCCTGCTTACTATGCAAGTATTGCGCAGTTGGCACAGGCCTCTGCCAATACTCCATTAATACTTGGCGGCGATTTCAACCAAGTACTTGATCCTTTGATAGATAGACTGCCGCCTAGAACGAGTGGTCCACCCAAGAGTCTTGATACCCTTACAGCTCTGATGAAAGATCTTGCGTTAGTAGATATATGGAGGCTGCTTCACCCCTCCGACTTAGAGTTCACCTTTTTCTCAGCCCCCCATCACTCACAATCTAGAATAGATTTTTTTTCTTATCTCCAAAGCACTGATATCCCAAGTGGACACGGCTAGGATTCATCCTCTCCATATTTCAGATCATGCTGCCATATCTTTCTCATTACATGTCACTACGCAAGGTGAACATCCCCGTGCTTGGTTTTTTGATAGATCCCTACTAGACCAAAAAGATTTTCAGGTTGACATAAAGGCCGCTATCCAAGACTACTTTCATTTTAATTCACCCCATGACACTGCGAGCTGGGCTTGGTGGGAGGGTTTCAAGGCGTCTATCCGTGCAACTATAACTAGCTATCAAATTCGACAGGGGAAACAAAGAAAGCAACATTTACTGATTCTAGAACAACAGATACAAGCTGGAGAGCGTCTCCTCACGTCCCGTACTGACCCATGTATTTTACTTCGCTTACAACGCCTTCGTTTTCAATACAATCAGCTCTTATATACCGCTGCTGCTAAAAATATTGAATCACAACAAGGGATGTACTATCGGGAAAATAACCGTGCTGGCAAATTGTTAGCCAATGCCCTGAAAGGTCAAAAAGAAGCTAAGCGTGTTACCGCTCTCCGCAATCCGTCGGGGGGGAGCTTGGTCACTAAAGATACAGAAATATTAGAACTCTTTCGTGATTTTTATACTCGGCTTTATCAATCTGAATGTGACTTCGAGCCAGAAGCATTTGAACGATTACTATCAGGGGTACAACGGCCGACCCTATCTGACGAAGATAGAGAGGCCATGGACAAACCATTCACTTTATCAGAAATTCAATCTGCACTCAAGAGATGTGCCACCGGTCGTGCCGCAGGCCCGGACGGTCTCCCAGCTGAATTCTACAAAACTTTTAACGCTGACTTAGCTCCGTTTTTGAAACTTTATTTTTCTGCTCTGGCCGAGGAGGGATCTCCTTCTGGATCCTTCTCAATGGCAAATGTAGTAGTTTTTGAGAAAGAGGGGAGAGATCCGCAACTAACAGCTAATTATCGTCCAATTTCCCTACTAAACGCAGACTATAAAATATTTGCCACCATTCTCTCCACCCGGCTCTCTGACAAGATGTCTACTTTAATACACCCAGATCAATGCGGTTTCATTCCCGGTAGATCAACTGCTGATAATGCTAGGACTCTATGTCATGTACTGACTGCCGCAGTTAATCTTGATCGACCATTGGTTGGCCTTTCACTTGATGCTGAGAAGGCCTTCGACCGCTTAGAATGGCCCTTCTTGTTTGCAACTCTCCGCTGGTACGGATTCGGAGAAGGCTTTCTCCGTTGTCTCCAAATCATGTATGCACAGCCTACAGCTAGTATCTGTGCTAATGCTTTAAAGTCTCAGCCATTTCCCCTGCAACGCGGTACTCGCCAGGGATGCCCACTGTCTCCACTTCTTTTCGATCTCGCACTCGAACCCTTAGCTTTACTAATCCGGCAATCCAAGGATATTCATGGAGTCCCCTTCTCTCATAGGGAAATCAAAATTTCAGCATATGCTGATGACCTTATGCTCTTTGTCTCCCTAGACTCAGTGCCGGCTGTCCTAGAGCAAATTGGTAAATATTCACAACTCTCGGGCTATAAGATAAATTGGACCAAATCGGTAGCCTTTCCACTAAATCCTCTGATCCATGAGGCAGATATGCAATCCTTTCCCTTTTTATGGCAACCTCGCATGGTCAAATACCTTGGGGTGCATTACTGCTCTCCTTTGGAAGACACCATCACCTTTAATGCCAAAGACTTAACCTCTAAGGTCCGGGCGCTTACTCAACGCTGGACTCCTTTAACACTTACTTGGTGGGGCCGCCTAGAAACCATTAAAATGATGATTGTTCCCAAAGTGAACTACATTTTAGAAATGCTGCCATGTCTCCTACCTCGACGTACATATAAAGATTTAGAGGGTCTTCTGACTAGATACTTATGGCAAAACAAGACACCTAGGATAGCGAAACATAAGTTACAAGCAGATAAAGAAAATGGTGGTGTCAGATTCCCTGATTTCCTGAAATACCACCATTCTTTTCTTCTCAAACAAGGCGCTCGTTGGCTGGAAGACCTAACACCGAGTAGACCAGTGTGGCTAGATATAGAGGAGGACCTTTGCAAACCAATTCCTCTTACTTATCTCCCTGGTATGACTTTCCCATCAGACTCCCACTATCCACCAATGCTCTTAGACACTTTAGGTGCCTTTAATACCCTTGAGCAATCTCTAGACTCCCGACTTTGTCCGCTAGATAGACTCCCGCTTTGGCACAATGCTCGATTTCAAATACAAAATAAACCGATGGCGTGGAGCCCCTGGTACACTAGGGGCATTTGGATCCCTAACCAGCTGTTCTATGATGGTCGCTGGAAAACTTTTAGCGAATTACAAATTGAATTTGGTCTCCCAGCGAAACACTACTTTCAGTTGGTGCAACTTCAGCATTGTCTTCGGAGTGCTAAGGTGCTCCCGCCATCGGAAACCCATACTCAAGGATTGTCGGAGATTATCCGATCTATCGGGAGCTTATCGGGTGTGGCATCTAACTTTTACAAAACTTTATGTAATGCTGTAAATAGAGGCACTCCTACAGCACAGAAATCCTGGGAGCGGGAAATGCATGTAACTTTGACCCCGGAGCAATGGAGCCTAGTCTGGAGCAAGGTGACACGGGTCTCTCGATCCGCCTCACTCACTCAGACACTTTTCTTTCTAGCCCACCGATGTTTCTATACTCCTGACAGGTTAGCCAAATGGAACGCCACCCAGAGCAATAGATGCTGGACATGCCATGCGGCCATTGGTTCACTAACTCATGTTATGTATGAATGCCCTGCATTACAGTATTACTGGAGTCGGGTCTGGGGTCGTATTCAATCTATTTTGCACTTTCAAGAGCCCCTCTCTTGGAAGATAGTGGGACTCCGCTCAGCTGCGGGGATCCCCTCTCTTCCCAAATCGGCTTACTTCCTTTTAGACTTTATGCTGGGCATAGCTATTTCCCTAATTACGAAATACTGGAAAAATAGCTCCCATCTGAGTCCCAATGAATGGTGGAATCATGTCTGTCTCTACAGTAAATATGAGCAAATACCTCGTATGTTAGCTTCTTCCGCTCAGACCCCCCACCACTTGTCTAAATGGAAGATGCTCAACGACTATGTTCAAACTGCTAAATGCTCTCATCTGACTGTTTAAATCTGTGTAAATCTCTGTCACATGATCATTCTGTATCGCAGATACTATTTCTGTTTGTTTTGATGTACAATTACTGTTGTTTGTAAGCGCTTATATGATGATACTTATCAGCTTAGAGAAGAAGCATAGGGGTGGGGGGTAATTGGGGTTGCTTTTTCCTTATTGTATGCTTGTATTTGTTTCCTTTGGTGTGTTGTTTCTTTTGCTTGTTGTAAAATGAAAATAAAAGTTTAAAAAAAAAAAAAAAAAAGATGGGAGAGTTAGAATATATAGCACTAAATGAGAGGTTAGATATGATTGGAATATCAGAGACATGGTGGAAGGAGGACAACCAGCGGGACACTGTGATACCTGGGTACAAACTATATCGTAATGTTAGAGCTGATCAAATTGGTGGAGGGGTTGCGCTCTATGTTAGAGAGGGCATTGAGTCAGAAAGGATTAAAGTTTTGCAGGAAACAAAATTTGATGTAGAATCTCAATGGATTGAAATTCCATGTAAAAAGGGGAAGGCGATGGCAGTGGGGGTGTACTATCGACCGCCTGGCCAGAATGAACAAATGGATGATGAAATGCTCAAAGAAATCAAGGAAGCTAACAAAAGTTACAGCTCAGTAATAATAATGGGTGATTTCAATTACCCCGGTATCGACTGGGTCAGTGTCACGGCAGGACATGCTAAGGAGATAAAGTTCCTAGATGACATAAATGACTGCTTCTTGGAGCAGCTGGTTCATGAACCAACCAGAGGGGAAGCCATATTAGACCTAGTCCTTAGTGGAACACCAGATCTAGTGCAAGAGATAAGGGTGTTGGGGCCACTTGGCAATAGTGAATTAATTAGTGGAGGAGGAATAGTAAGGAAATCCACAGTACTACCTTCTAACTTTCGAAAGGGAGACTATGATAACATGAGGAAAATAGTTAAGAAAAAACTAAAAGGAGCAGTTGCAAAGGTTAAAGACTTACATCAAGCTTGGGTGTTGTTGAAAAATACTATCTTGGAAGCCCAGACCAGCTGTATTCCACGCTTTAAGAAAAGTGGAAGGAAGTCCAAAAAACTGCCAGCATGGTTTAAAGATAAGGTCAGAGAGGCTGTTTTTGCCAAAAAAACATCTTTCAGGAAATGGAAAAAAGAGCCAAACGACGAAACCTGGAAACAGCACAAGCACTGGCAGGTCAAATGCAAGGCATTGATAAAGAAGGCAAAGGGAGAATTTGAGAAGAAGCTTGCTGTGGAAGCAAAAACGTGAAATAAAGATTTTTTTCAAGTTCATTCGTAGAAAAAAACCTGTGAGAGAGTCGGTTGGACCATTAGATGATAGAGGAGTTAAAGGGGCACTAAGAGGCGACAAGGCGATAGCGGAGAGACTGAATGAATTCTTTGCTTCGGTCTTTACTGAGGAAGATGTAGGGATGTTATCCATGACTGAAGTGGTATTTAAAGGTGCGGAAGAATTGAAGGAAATATCGATACATCGGGAAGATGTATTACAACTAGTAGATAAACTGAAGAGTAGCAAATCACCTGGGCCGGATGGTATACATCCAAGGGTGTTGAAAGAACTGAAATATGAGATTGCAGACCTGCCATTAGTAATATGTGAACTATCATTAAAATCATCTCTAATACCTGAAGATTGGAGGATCGCCAATGTAACACCAATTTTTAAAAAGGGTTCCAGGGGTGATCCGGGAAACTATAGACCGGTGAGCCTCACGTCAGTACCGGGAAGAATGATAGAAACCATCATAAAGAATAAAATTACTCAGCATGTAGATACTCATGGCCTAATGGGAGACAGCCAACATGGCTTTAGACAAGGAAGATCTTATTTATTTATTTATTTAGCACACATTTGTATACCGCTACTTCCAGCGATCAGTAGCGGTTTGATTACAGACGGAAGACTGGCAAATCATGACAAATTTTGAGGAATATACACATTGATTCGCAAGGGAAAGCACAGCACAGCACACAGAGAGTGGGTCTAAGGAGGGGGGGTCAGAAATTTACATATTTACATATATACATAACTGCATCTATGGTTCCTTTAGAGGCCTATTGGAGACCCGCTATGGTTTATATCAGATTGTAGTAGCACTGGAAAAGATGCGTCTTGAGTTTATTTCTGAACTCCATAAGGCCTTTAATGTCGCGTAGTTCAGTCGGTAGCTGATTCCAGAGGGTCGGGGCAGAGTAAGAGTATACTCGGTGGCTTGTACTGTTTTTTACGGATCTGATATCAAGAGGCACTTGGAGTCTGTTCGAGCTGATTGTTCTTCTGCTCCTGTTGGGGGGTTGCGTGTTGATGAGGGTGGCAATCTTACTAATCTGTTATGTTTTTTTGAAAGTGTGAATAAACAGGTGGACAAAGGTGAATCGGTTGATATAATGTATCTGGACTTTCAGAAAGCCTTTGACAAGGTCCCTCATCAGAGACTTTTGGCAAAACTAAAGAGTCATGGGATAGGAGGCAGTGTACTACTGTGGATCAGGAACTGGTTAAAAGATAGAAAGCAGAGGGTAGGGCTAAATGGCCAATTTTCCTAATGGAGAAAGGTGAATAGTGGTGTACCCCAGGGATCTGTGCTGGGTCCGCTGCTTTTTGACATATTCATAAATGACCTGGAAAGTAGAATAACGAGTGAGGTTATCAAATTTGCAGATGACACAAAACTATTTAAAGTTGTTAAAACCCAAGAGGATTGTGGAAAATTGCAAGAGGATCTTGATAAATTGGAAGACTGGGCATCAAAATGGCAGATGAAATTTAATGTGGACAAGTGCAAAGTTATGCACCTAGTGAAGAACAACCCAAACTATGGTTACACGATGCAAGGTTCCACATTAGGAACCACCACCCAGGAAAAAGATTTAGGCATCATTGTGTATAACATGTTAAAACCCTCGGCCCAGTGTGTAGCGGCAGCCAAGAGAGCAAATAGTATGCTAGGTATCATAAGGAAAGGAATGGAAAATAAAACAAAAGATATTATAATGCCTCTATACCGTTCCATGGTGAGACCGCATCTTGAATATTGTGTGCAATTCTGGTCGCCGTATCTTAAAAAGGATATAGCATTATTAGAAAAGGTTCAGAGAAGAGCCACCAAAATGGTAAAGGGGATGGAAGGATACTCCTGTGAAGAAAGGCTAAAAAGGTTAGGGCTCTTTAACCTGGAAAAGAGAGGGCTGAGGGGAGATATGATAGAAGTCTATAAATTAATGAACGGAGTGGAACGGGTAAACGTAGATCGATTGTTTACGTTATCAGAATATAGAAAGACTAGGGGACATGCAATGAAGCTACAGCGTAAACTATTTAAGACTAATAAAAGAAAATATTTTTTCACTCAACGTGTAATCAAACTCTGGAATTTGTTACCTGAGGATGTAGTAAAGGCTGTTAGTGTAGCTGGGTTTATAAAAGGTTTGGACAAGTTCCTGGAGGAAAGGTCCATAAACCATTATTAAGAAGGGACCCAGGATATCAATGCTTGACCCAGTACAAGCATTGTGGAACCTGTGTCTTTTGGGGAAACTGCTAGGTACGTATGACCTAGATTGGCCATTGTTGGAAACAGGATACTGGGCTTGATGGACCTTGGTCTGACCCAGTATGGCATATCTTATGTTCTTATGTTCAGACTATGATGGGCTTTATCAGGCAAATTATAAAGGGGCATGGGAGGGGCTGGCTTGAGATCTCGATAAGTGGCAGAAGTTCCACTTGTTTTAGATGTGAAGGGTAGCGACGGTGAAGATGATTCTCCTGCTGCGGCTGCTCTACTTGTTTCAGATCCTGCCAATGCCCATTCTAGTGGTAGACTTTCATAGGGCCAGCCGTAATATGTTTCACTACATTTGGAAGGGCAGACCACCTAGGGTGGCCCGTAGGGTCTTGATTAGCCCCAAGAAGGCAGGAGGACTGGGTATCCCTGATCTTAAGAGATACTTTTTTGTGGCTCAGCTCTGGGTGCTTTGGGTCTGGACACAATGTCCATCGTTACCATGAGTGGGACTGGAGCAGGCCTTGGTGGGAAGGTGTCCTCTTAGGGCCTGAGTTTGGTTACCCTGAGGATGTCAGCAGTCAGAGGGGAACCTAGGGTCCTGTGTCTGCTTCATTTTAAATCTTTGGAGAAGATGCAGGGAAAAGCTCTTGAAATGCAAACAGACTTCCTACTTAACTCCTATCCGATGGAATTTTGTCTTTGCTCCAGGCCTGGGAGGGGGTGTATTTAGGCATTGCAGAGCAAAGGGATTGGGGTGGGTAAGCTACCTATAGACTAAGGGGACCATCAGGAGCTTCGAAAAGTTTTCGAGCCATTAAGATCTTGCCTGGGAGGATCGGTTTGGGTATTTTCTTCAATTGCGCTATTACATGGCTAAAGGGAAGACTTTCTTTGAGGCCTCATGTGAAGGCAGTGGGGTGCCAAGGGGATTATTTCTAAGCTTTATAGAGCTCTAGGGCCTTTGTTGATAGCCCCTCTATGCCATATTCAATAATGGAAGCGAGACCTGGGGGAAGTGCTGGATGATCAGGAATAGTGGAGAATTTTCGAAAGTGCTGTTCCGATGGTAGTTAATACCATATCATCTTAGTAAAATGGGGAAAGGGGGTGTGCTTACTGTTGGAGAGGTTGTGGTCAAATGGGGACCTATTTTCATATCTGATGGTAATGCCCTGATGTACAGAACTACTGGGAGAAATGCATATGGAGGAAGTGGTGGGCGTCCTGCTTGAGCGTGACTAGATTTCTTTCTCCTGCCAATGTACCATAGTGTGGCAAGGATTTATTTATGTTTGCTATTCTAGTGGCAAGAGGGGATCTAGCGATGCACTGGAGGGTGGGAGTACTCAGATTTGGGGAGTTTCCATACTCGCCTTTAAGGCTTATTTAGCTATATTTATATATTGCCTTTCACCGGGTCAATACAAAAAAGTGAACCTACGGCTAGGTCAATCAACAATAAGAAAAAGAAAACCTAACCTATTATAATACCTAACCTATTATAATACGACCTGCTACAAATTAAATTATTTTTTGTCGGAGCTGACCGTGGGAAGGTCGAAAGGAAAAATGACCCTCACCAGGCGGGTAGCTACTTTTATTATTTATTACGGTTCTTCACCAAATTTAAAAGTTCAACAAACAAGAGTAAGTAAAAAACTTATCTCAATCCCAAAGTGCTGATTTCAGAAACCTTCCACACGACGCGCACGTTTCGGGCTCCTTTGCCCTGTTTCAAGTGCAATATCCACAAGTATTAAATTGTCAGCAATCATCAAGAAAAACCGCCGTCTGTTGCAGCTCAGGTCTACGTTTGCAATGGCCGAACAATTGCCTTTTAGAAGAAGAACCAACCAATCAGAGCTGGGATAGCCCCACATGACGGGGAATCCCATGAATGACATGGCTGCCATTCTATATTTCTACCAATCCGATAAGGGATTCCCCGTCATGTGGGGCTATCCCAGCTCTGATTGGTTGGTTCTTCTTCTAAAAGGCAATTGTTCGGCCATTGCAAACTTAGACCTGAGCTGCAACAGACGGCGTTTTTTCTTGATGATTGCTGACAATTTAATACTTGTGGATATTGCACTTGAAACAGGGCGAAGGAGCCCGAAACGTGCGCGTCGTGTGGAAGGTTTCTGAAAACAGCACTTTGGGATTGAGATAAGTTTTTTACTTACTCTTGTTTGTTGAACTTTTAAATTTGGTGAAGAACCGTAATAAATAATAAAAGTAGCTACCCGCCTGGTGAGGGTCGTTTTTCCTTTCGACCTTCCACGGTCAGCTCCGACAAAAAATAATTTAATTTGTAGCAGGTCGTATTATAATAGGTTAGGTTTTCTTTTTCACCGGGTCAAGGCAGTAAGTATGTAAAGACTGTCTCATATCCGCCAAAGACGGCGGAATATTTTATTTTATTTATTTATTTAGCTGTGTTTATATACCGCCTTTCTCCAGGTCAAGGCGTTTACATGGAACAAAATGCAAACTACATTCTAACAGTGATATCAACATGCAATTAGAGACCTTTGGGCTCTTAACTATAATTTTGACTATTTACAACAGTAATGGTAGTCATTGTGCTTTATTCTTCTGGGGGGGAGAGGGGAGTTATTCGTTTGGGTTAAAGTGTTCAGTGAACAGGTGAGTTTTTAACTGTTTGCAGAAAGTCTTGAGATCAGGGATGTTCCTGAGCCGGTCCGGTAGTTTGTTCCATATGGAGGGTGCGTAAAGTTGAAAGGCTCTTTTACATGCTTGCTGGCTGGATTTGGTTCTGATGTGGGGGATTATGAGGGTGTTCATTGTAGCGGGTCTAGATCTGTGTGGTTGAGAGGGCTGTAGAAGCGTGCAGAGGTCTGCGGGGGGGGCGGGGGGGGTCTGACTGGATTGCTTTGTGACTTAGCATGATGGTTTTGTACAGTATATGGCTCTGTAGTGGGAGCCAGTAAAGCTGTTTGAGTATTGGGGTAATGTGTTCTTTTCTTGTTGCGGCTTGTAGGTTTCTGGCTATCAAGTGGAATAGAGCCAAAGAGTACTGGACCTGATATTGGACTTGGTTGAGAATGGGGTGGGGGATGGAAAGGATCCGATGAGAGTTTGAGGGGTTGAGGAGACATAGGAGTGGAAGAGTGGCCTAGTGGTTGGGGTAAGGTACTTCAAGCCGGAAGGTTGGGGGTTCAAATCCCACTAGAGGACAGTAACCTTGGGCCGGAAGGACTGGGGTTTCTAGCCCTACAGGTGCTCCTTGTGGTCTTGGGCAAGCCACTTAACCCTCCATAGCCCATGTTCCCTGTAAAATAGTTATTTCCAAGTTATAATGCCCTGTTCAATGTAATTTCAGTTTGTTCAATGTAAACCACACTGATGCAGAATAGTGCAGTATATAAGAGAATGTAAATAAATAAGGTGGGGGGGGGATTGTTTGTTAGGGTACTTGGCTTAGTAGTGAGCAGGTCCTTAACTTGGTAGGTGAGGCTTGTTGTGTGTTGTTTATACCTTTAAAATGTTCACAAAAATAAAATTACAACAATAAAAAAAGAAAGAAAAATTGGATCTGGGTGTGATTGACTCTGATAATCTTAAGGTGGCTAAGCAGGTAGAAAAGGTGACGGCAAAAGCCAGAAGAATGCTTTGGTGCACAGGGAGAGGAATGGCCAACAGAAAAAAAGGAGGTGATAGTGCCTTTGTAGACATCTCTGGTGCGACCTCATTTGGAGAATTGTACAATTCTGGAGATCACACCTTCAAAAGGATATAAACAGGATGGAGTCAGTACAGAGATTGCTATCAAAATGGTCAGTGGGCTTCGTCATAAGGCATATGGAGACACATGTGCTCCTTGTGGTCTTGGGCAAGCCACTTAACCCTCCATTGCCCATGGTCCCTGTAAGGAGTGGAGGAGTGGCCTAGTGGTTGGGGGCAAGGTACTTCAGGCCAGAAGGTCAGTGGTTCAAATCCCACTAGAGGACAGCAACCTTGGGCTGGAAGGACTGGGGTTTCTAGTCCCACAGGTGCTCCTTGTGGTCTTGGGCAAGCCACTTAACCCTCCATAGCCCATGTTCCCTGTAAAATAGTTATCTCCAAGTTATAATGCCCTGTTTAATGTAATTTCAGTTTGTTCAATGTAAACCGCACTGATGCAGAATAGCATGGTATATAAGAGAATATAAATAAAGTATTAGTGTATGTGTCTCATATCCCCTCATGTTAAATGTATCCCCCAATTGTGTTGTGACCACTTTGATTGAAGGATAAGGTGGAATACTGTAGCAGCAAAGCGCAGACAAATCAATGATACCAGGAGTCTGTTCAGAAGGTCCAAATCATTTATTTGTGCACAAGTCTCAAACCAATCAATTTCAAAATGGCTGAGCAAAGTTTTCAAGCATTACAACAACTTTTATAGACTTCTGTTCCATTCTAGGTATAGAAAAACATTTCATTGGTCCCGGTACTCTCCCGTACCTCCCGTAGCCCTTCTATTGGTCCCGGTACTGATAAGTTTCTCCAATTATGTCCCTCCAGTGGGCATGACACCTGCATACCCCCCTTCTAGTCCCAATTACAATGGTCAGTTCATCAACTTGTTACTTTCACACTCTCAAGGTTATAGAACCAATTTGTAAGTGCAGAGGAGCTGGGCTCTGCAACTCATCTGTCAGCACTCCTAATTATTTCTTTGCAGATGTACTTTTTCTTATCAGTAACTTTTAAACATGTTTTTTCTGTATTTTTCCATCTTTCAATACTGCAGTTCTGCTTACCTAAGCTAATTCAATACTTCTACTGGGTTCTATCTTACAATAGCAGCATATTGGGGGATGTGCAATCCTATATGCCTCTCCACAGGCCTCATTTACAGGTCAAGCTAGCCATGCTGGCCTGCTTATGTTCGGACACTGTGGGTCACAGGCCTGCACCTGCCACATTCCCCCCTTTGATTAATCTCACCCTATTACTTAATAAGGTGTGAGAATTAAATCACTTTTAGAAGAATCACATCTTGATTAAAGGATTCTTACTAGGGCTAGCTTTGTATAAAGCCATTATTTTAGTTGCGGTCTTCCGCTCTACTGTACTATCAATAGCACTATGAATGGAACGCATACAACATGGGATTAAACATGGTAAGCAAAGGATAACAGCAACAAGGATTAGTACTAAGATAATGAAAGTCTTAAATCCTCCCAGCCAAGAGAAAAGGTTAGCAAACCAGTTAGGAAATTTCAATGAGTGCCACGTCTGTACTGGCACATAAGCATGTCTTTGCATATCTTTAGCAATTTCTTCAACTACTTGACCTTTATCATCTATTTTCAAACAGCAATTGGTTAAGTTCAGTTTACCACATACTCCTCCTTCAGCTGCTAACAAATAATCAAGTGCTAAGCGGTTCTGATATATCGCAGTGCGCATCTGTGTACTTTGTCTAGCTAAAAGTGTAAGAGCATGACTAGTTTCGTTAGTTATTATTTCAACTACTGCTTGTAAGCGAATAATACGATTAATCATATAAATTGGGGTACGATAACCATACATACCATCATCATTCCAAGTGGCGGGTCCATAATATTCAATGATTCTTTCTGGTGGCCAATCATCACCTTGCCATTTCTCCCACTTGCCTATCTGTAAGGCCTCTCTCTTCTGTCTTGATACTCCTTTGTGTCTGTGGGTTGTGTATACCGGGTATCCTAATTGTTCTCCATGTTCAGTGTTTAACAGGAAGAAAGAAGGTCTGATGGTTCCTAAGACACATGCTCCTCCCCATTGTGGCGGGAGTTGCGCATATGCTCGGTTTCCACAGATCCAATATAGGCCAGGTGGGGCTTGCCAGGCTTGGACTTTGGCAAGGTTAGTCCATAGACCTGCAAGTTCAGGAAATCTGGCTAATGGGTTAGGAGGTTCAGGATGTCCAATTCCTGACCACCATGCTATCTTCTTGGTCGTAGCATTATAGTACTTCTGGCTAAGACAGACCAGCTGTCCTACCTTTTGGGTGAACTGGGGTCCAGTTCTGGCATAGCAAAGACGTCCAACGATTGAGTGCGCTAACACCCATTCACTGGTAGTCTTGTGTAATTCAGTCTGATTGTAAATCATGGAATAATTCAATTCTTGGGCTTCCCAGGGCCATTGATCTCCCATTTGGGTTCCGCCACAGAAATAACAATCTGTGATCTTAAGACTAGATACTACTGCTCCGGCTAATTCTAGAAACAAATTCTGTGAAGGGTGAGGAATCTCAAACTTATTTACATGCATAGCTTCATAAAAGGTATTATGAATATGATATTTAGATGACTTGTGGGCTTGAGTATTCAATCTAATATACACAATGGTCCCTGGATCTGTTCCCCCTCCAGCAATTCGTAAACCAAACTTATATCCTTGTTTCCATGCATGGGGATTATGTACACGCAAGTGTAAGGGGTTGCAAGCATCTTTCTGACATTTATCATTTGTGGTTGGCTTGGTTAGAGTAGCCATCCGTTTATCTATTTTCTCATCAGTTATACCAGTGTTCCAGGTAGCATAGAAAACACATTCCCAATATGGGCAATAGTAATCTGCCGCTGTAGCAGTACTATACCCTGATCCTGTTTTACCTGTACACTTCCACCAATTTGTGGCACCTTCTGGACACATATACTTATGGTCATTTCGATACGCTTTCTCCCATGTACCACAGGTGGACTGACTATCTCTATTAATAGCATTACATGCATCAAAATTCAAAACAGCAGGTTTAGTAATGTCCTTAAGTGGTGGTGTAGCAGCTAATATAGGTCCATCTGCATCCTTCCATCTTATTTCCAACGTGTAATAGGATGGATTCTGATGCGGATTATAGCATGCTTTGATTTTGCCATGAGTGCAAACATTTAGTTCAGTGGTGTTATAGATACACCGAGTTATTGTTCCCTTGCAGGTATAGTAAGAATGGTAAAGCAAAGTCTGAGTTACTTTCAGTCCAGTTCTAGTAGAAGTAATGCAAGCAGTGCATGGAGGTAGAGCATAAGTCAGTTCAAAACCTCCAAAGAAGGCAACCAAGGCAAAGCAGAAGCAAAGATACATGTTGATGTTGATTGGAGTTCTTCTGAATCCTCAGCTTGCTGATCTTGATCACGACGGTCTATTATTCTTCGTCCCGTTTGCTAATGAAGCAATTTAACGGTTGCTGAGTGTTGATTGAAGATCCTCAAAATGTCCAGCACACATTAACCAACTTAGCAATTCAGTTGGCTTGTGAAGTCTGGCTTAGTCAATGTAGTCTCAAAGTAGTAGTGTGTCAAATCACACACAAATCGGGTTCGTTGAAACAAAACTGTTGCTGCATGGAAAACAGCAATCCTCTTCGAAAGACTTGGCTACTGCAAAGCACTTGTGATGAAGTGTCTATGCTGCTGGTTGCCGTCTCAGAGTAACTCGCAAGGGTACATCAGGGTGCTGCTCTGCTGTCCACCGCTCTGGTTCAGGATCGGCGGCGGGCTTGACTCTGCTGTGGTGGATCCAGGCGTCGATCTCGGCTACCTTTACTGCAGTTGGGGTAGACAGGATGACGGTGTACGGTCCCTTCCAATGGGGTTCCAACGGTATCTTCTTCCAATCTTTGATCCACACCGAAGTTCCAGGCTTGAAAGGATGCAAGGGTTCCGTCAAGTTGATAGGCAACTGGTCTTGGATCCACGTATGGAGAGTCTGCAGAACAAAACTAAGAGCTAGGAGTTCTTGCCTGGTTACTTCTGAACCGATCTGGGCTAAACTTCCTTTGACTCCCTGTACTATTGGTGGGGGTTTACCATACAAAACTTCAAAAGGGGAAAATCCTGTTGACTTTACAGGGGCTGAGCGTATTCTGAGTAAAGCTATGGGGAGCACTTGGGGCCATTTCAAGTGTGTCTCCTGACAAAGCTTAGACATTTGGGCTTTTAATGTACGATTCATTCGCTCAACTTTCCCTGAACTCTGGGGTCTGTATGCAGTGTGGAGTTTCCACTGTATCTGCAAAGCTTTTGCTAACTGCTGAGTAACTTGGGAGACAAATGAGGGTCCATTGTCTGACCCTATTACTGCTGGAATTCCAAATCTGGGGACAATCTCTCATTAGGGCTTTGGTAACTTCTCGGGCTTTCTCAGTTCTGGTTGGGAATGCTTCTACCCACCCAGAGAAAGTACAAACTAATACTAGTAGGTAATGGTATCCATTGGCTTTTGGCATTTCGGTGAAATCAACTTGGAGGTTGTGCATGGGGGTGACACCTCCTGACTGAACTCGGGGTGCTGTAATAAGGCCTTGCTTGGCATTATTTTTGGCACAAGTTACACATTGACGTGCTACTGAGGCTGATATGGTTGTCATCAGAGGGATGTAGAAATGTGGTCTGAGTGCTTTCTCCATAGCACTCTTCCCATAGTGGGTGGCTTCGTGGAAAGCTTTGACAAAGGATGGTCCTAACAGTTCAGGAATTACTATTCGTCCCGGAGGTTGACTGCCCTCTTCTGGTGGCAGCTCAATCCATCCGTCTTTCAATACTCCATTTTCTTTGTCACAATAGTAATCCAATTCTTTGGTGGTATATCGTGGGGTCCATTGATTCAAAGGTACTGGAAACAATGCTGCTTGCATTGGCATAGCTTGTGGGGCAATCTGTCCTGTCATAGCTGCTTGTCGTGCTGAGGCATCTGCAAATCTATTTCCTCGGGCAACTTCTCCTTTTCCTGCTTGATGTCCTCTACAATGCATGACAGCTACACGTGTTGGGGCCCAGACTGCATCAAGTAAGATCAATATCTCGGGACCATACTTGACTGATTTTCCTCCGGATGTGATGAGTCCTCTTTCTTTATAGAGAGCTCCATGGGCATGCAAGGTGGTGAAGGCATATTTGGAATCTGTATATACATTTAGCACCAGTTTTTCTCCTAACAACAATGCTCTGGTAAGTGCTATCAATTCGGCTTTCTGGGCTGATGTGCCTGAGGCTAGAGCTGATGATTCAACTACTTCATGTTGAGTGACGACTGCATATCCGGCGCAGCGTCGTCCATCAAGGATGAGACTGCTCCCATCAACATAATAGATCTGGTCGGGATTGTCTATGGGTACATCTGTTAAGTCAGGTCGACTAGAGAACACAGTTTCCATGACTTCGATGCAGTCATGTTCTGGGAGTTCTTCACTGATGGGTATCAAGGTAGCTGGATTCAGGGCATGGCTTACTTCAAGTTGTATCTGTGGGTTTTCACATAACATGCTCTGGTACTTCAACATTCGGGAATTGGTGAGCCAATAATTTGCTTTTTGTTCCATAAGGGCAAGGACTGCATGTGGCACAGTGACTCGTATGTTCTGTCCTAATGTGAGTTTGTCTGCTTCACTCACTAGTAACGCTGTAGCTGCAACTGCTCTCAAGCAAGGTGGCCATCCTTTGGCCACAGGGTCCAATTGTTTCGATAGGTAGGCTACAGGTCGCTCCCAATTTCCTAATTTCTGAGTCAACATGCCTAGGGCATTTCCCTGTGCTTCATGTACAAACAAGTGGAAAGGTTTGTGGACATCTGGTAGTCCAAGTGCTGGTGATGACATCAATTCTTCTTTTAGCTTCTGGAAGGCTGTATCCTGCTCAAGTCCCCACTCCAGTGGTGACTTCTCTTCTCCTTTTGTGGCTTCATACAGTGGTTTGGCAATTTGGGCAAAGTTGGGTATCCAGATTCGGCAATATCCTGCCGCTCCCAGAAAGGCTCTGACTTGCTTTCTGGTTGTTGGAGTTGGAATTCTGCATACTGCTTCTTTTCTTTCTCTGCCTAATCTTCTGCTTCCTTGGGTAATACGAAAACCCAAGTATTTCACTTCTTTTTGACATAGCTGTGCTTTGGCTCTGGAAACTTTGTATCCAGCTTCATCTAGTAACTGCAAGAGATCCTTGGTGGCTAATATACATTCACTTTCTGATACGGCAGCTATCAACAGATCATCCACGTATTGAAGAAGCACTCTCTTCCCCGGGGCTACTGGATAGCTTGAAAGGTCTTGATTTAGTGCGGCACTAAAGATGGTAGGTGAATTCTTGAATCCTTGGGGTAATCTTGTCCAGGTGAGTTGGCCCCCTCTTCCAGAGATGGGGTCCTGCCATTCAAATGCAAACAATATTTGGCTTACAGGGGCTAATCTTATGCAAAAGAATGCATCTTTTAAATCCAGTACAGTGAAATGGGTAGCTTCAGCAGGTATCAGTCCTAGAAGAGTGTAAGGATTGGGCACAACTGGATGTATAGTTTCAACTGCATCATTTACTCTTCTCAAATCTTGCACTGGGCGATAATCATCTGTCCCAGGTTTCTTTACTGGCAAAAGTGGAGTGTTCCATGGGGATTGACATACTTTTAGTAGGCCATATTCGAGCAATCTCTGTAGGTGGCGATGGATGCCTTCAATTGCGGCTCTTGGGAGAGGGTACTGTTTGACGTGCACTGGTGTAGCACTAGGCTTGAGGGTTACAATCACTGGAGCTATATGCTTGGCTAGGCCTGGGGGACTGCCTTCTGCCCATACTCCAGGTGGTGCATGAATGTTCTTTAAAGTTTGTTCAAAATAGGTATCTTGAATCGAATCATCAATGTAGTATCTCCATTCTTCTTCTCGGGGAACTGTCAGCAGCATTACTCCTGCTGGCTTGGCTTGGGAATTTACAGTCATTTGCATTTCTCCTTGCTCAGAGAAAGATATTTGTGCTTGAAGCTTGGCTAGCATATCTCGTCCCAGTAGTGGTACTGGACATTCGGGCATGTAAAGGAATTGATGAGTTACTTGCTGTCCTCCTAGACTGCATATTCGGTTTTGAAGAAAAGACTTTGTGGCTTTGGCACCAGTTGCTCCTATAATGGTGACTGCTTTTTTGGTGAATGGGGCTATCTTTTTGTCTATTACTGAATGCTCTGCTCCAGTATCAACCATAAAGTTCATAATTTGGTCTCCTATTTGTATTCCGACCATAGGCTCCTGGAGACCTAAAGCAAACTTGGAGCCCGGTCTGTCCTAATCCACGTCATCCTCGTCATGGGCTTGTGTGGCCAATGCTTGGATGGCTCCTCCTCCTCTCTCTCGCTGGAATTGTTCTCGATTGGCTCCTCCTCGGCCTCGGGGACGGCCTCGTCTTTCCTCTCGCCACTGATGATCGTTGTCGTCATTTTGCTGGGCGTCTTCGAGTTGCGGGCACGTATCTCTCCAATGTCCTTCCTCTCTGCAATAGGCGCATTGGTTCACGCCTAGTCTCTGGGTCCGGCCTCCGCCTTGACCCCGCCCTCTTCCTCTGCTCCTTCGACTAGGGACACCTCCCCTTTTCTTTTCAACTATGGCCGCAGCCAAAAAATCAGCTTTCTTCTTCATCTTTCTATCACATTCTCTCTGTCTTTCAGTATCACGATTCACATACACTTTATGAGCGACTTCCAATAACTGTGTTGCATTCATGCCCGCAAACCCTTCTAATTTCTGTAATTTACGTCTAATGTCTGGTTGAGACTGGTTTACAAAAGCAGAATTCACCATACATAAACTTCCTGGTGCCTCGGGATCATAGGGAGTATACATTCTGTAGGCTTCAGTTAATCTTTCATAATAATCTGCTGGGCTCTCATCTATTCCTTGGATAACTCCTGCGACTTTGGAAAGGTTCATAGCTTTTTGGCCCCCCCTTTTCAGGCCTTGTAAAAAGCCTTGGCGAAAACGGGCTAGGGCTGTGGATCCTTCATCTGTATTTGG
This sequence comes from Ichthyophis bannanicus, assembly GCA_033557465.1. Taxonomy (NCBI): domain Eukaryota; kingdom Metazoa; phylum Chordata; class Amphibia; order Gymnophiona; family Ichthyophiidae; genus Ichthyophis; species Ichthyophis bannanicus. The sequence goes on from CM066032.1 coordinate 55,240,067, forward strand.
ATCCCATTGGGGGTCTTCATTCGGGAATTCTCTCTGAGCTGCTTCTCTACGATCTATTATATTCTGCCCCTGCGCCGGAGCTGCAGGGTTTTCTGCCATCCATTCAATAGCTGCTTTTCTAATTCTCGCTCGTTCTTCTGTAGTGAATAGGGTGGTCAGGAGCTGACGGCAATCTGGCCAAGTGGGTTGGTGAGTTTCCATAATACTAGTTACTAATTCTGTCAGCTCCTGGGGCTTACTAGTATAGGAGGCATAATGCGACCTCCAATTTAATAAATCAGTTGTAGAGAAAGGAATATACACATAAGTTAAGGGTCCCGCTACTACTTCATCATTATCATTCTTTACGGGCACTCCCGGGACTTGCCTTAAGGGAAACAGTTTGGCTGTCCCAGGCGTTGTTTGGGATCTAAGGGTTATTGTCGTTGCCTTTGCAGGAGTCGCTTTCTTTTTCTCAACTGGTTTTGCTTTGGGTTTCTCTTTCACTGGCGTGCTAGTGCTAGCGCTGGCTTTCTCAATTATTTGTACACTGTCCTCCTCTTCTTCTGGGGAATTTCCTCCTTCTCCTTCTTCTATCTCCGCTTCTGACTCACATTTTACGTCCTCCACTTCTCTTTCCACTGATTCTTCCTCTTTCTCTTCTTCAGGAGGAGGGGGGCCAGGGGTTGGGTCTCGCCTCGGCTCTCGCCGTCTCTGGGGTTCTGGGGCAGGACGACGCCGGGCTACCCTTACTGGACCTGGGGTTCGTGGCTGCCTAAGGACTACTTCTGGGGAATCAGGATCTGCCAGGATGGGTTTCTTCGTGGCTTTCTTATCCTGCTCTTTCATTCTAGGCTGCTCCGTTTTCTGTCTAGAATCTGTTTTAGCTAACATTATTCTGCACTGTTCCTCATAACAGCGCTGCGCCCAGGAGGGCGGATCTTCACAAATACTTAACCAGGAATCTATATAGGGGTACTGATCGGGGTGCGCTATCCGCACTCTACGATGTATTGACTGAATAATCTCTACAGTGAACGTTCCCTCTCGGGGCCAGATGGGGTCTAGATCGGGCCACTCCCTAGTACACAAAATCTGCAAACGGGCTGCTGTCATTTTAATACCATAATCTCCTGAATATCCCTCTTTAAAATGTGCGATCATACATTCTAATGGAGTGTTTCTAGTAGACCCCGCCCCTCCCATTTCGATGTGTGCGCGCAACAACAGACAGAAGGGAAAAGGAGAGCGGACCGTGGGTAAGGGGTCCTCACGGCCCTGGAAACGTATAGGGAATACAAATAACAAGACAAGACGACAATCGCTTACCCCTTTTCGCGACCTGAACGCGGTCGCCCGGTCAGGAAATGCGCTAATCAGGGGTCCGCCTTCACTTGGTCCGTGCTGCCAGACCTCTCATTCACACTTCGTTCACACAATCATGCTAGCAACGTATCCCAGAATGCATTCGTTTCTATCTGTTCTGACTAGTCTTTTCCCAATTACAAAAAGGATGAGGGTTTCACCTAGCGAATTCCCATGCCAGGCTACTCGGCTCTTCCTTGAGAGTTGATCATGCTCTCTTACCAATTCCCAATATCTCGAGATTACAAATTCCAAATTCCAATGGCAGTACTGCTCTTTCTATTTCTGTCTAGACCCAAAATCAAAACTATACTCACCGGATCCGGTCCTCAAACTTCCCAAGCAGGCGCATGAGTTGGACCTCGGACTCCCCTCACTCGGGTTCGAGGCGTTGGCTCCAACCGGGCCCGGCACCCGCCGAGGTCCGACCAGCTCCCTCCGATACAAGGGACCGGTGGCGCCAGGGAGCAGCCCTCGTCGGAAGGGCGCGATCCCGGCAGGACCAAGCCTATAGAGGCGGAAAGTCGTAGTATATTGCCCTATATACACTTTGATTCCACAACTTCCCGGCCAACGCACCAAGGAATATGTAGCAGCAAAGCGCAGACAAATCAATGATACCAGGAGTCTGTTCAGAAGGTCCAAATCATTTATTTGTGCACAAGTCTCAAACCAATCAATTTCAAAATGGCTGAGCAAAGTTTTCAAGCATTACAACAACTTTTATAGACTTCTGTTCCATTCTAGGTATAGAAAAACATTTCATTGGTCCTGGTACTCTCCCGTACCTCCCGTAGCCCTTCTATTGGTCCCGGTACTGATAAGTTTCTCCAATTATGTCCCTCCAGTGGGCATGACACCTGCATACCCCCCTTCTAGTCCCAATTACAATGGTCAGTTCATCAACTTGTTACTTTCACACTCTCAAGGTTATAGAACCAATTTGTAAGTGCAGAGGAGCTGGGCTCTGCAACTCATCTGTCAGCACTCCTAATTATTTCTTTGCAGATGTACTTTTTCTTATCAGTAACTTTTAAACATGTTTTTTCTGTATTTTTCCATCTTTCAATACTGCAGTTCTGCTTACCTAAGCTAATTCAATACTTCTACTGGGTTCTATCTTACAATAGCAGCATATTGGGGGATGTGCAATCCTATATGCCTCTCCACAGGCCTCATTTACAGGTCAAGCTAGCCATGCTGGCCTGCTTATGTTCGGACACTGTGGGTCACAGGCCTGCACCTGCCACAATACAAAACTGTCTAAATAAATAAATATATGCTGGAGGAAAGACAAGAGAGAGGATATATGATAGAGATTTTTAAATACCTTAGAAGCCAATCCAGATGTCCAAAAACTGGACAGACTAGATGTGAAACTGATTCTACACCTGCAGGAGCTAGACATTCCTGCGGATGTGGAATTGGGGCACTTAGACAGGCCAGATGTACCCTTTTCGTGCAAGAGACATCCAGCCTACTGCATGCACATGCTCCTGCTGAAGTGCTAGTTGCCATGGCACCAGGACACCCAGCAGGAGCCCAGATTCCCTGCAACACATTTAAAGTGTGTTTCCCCACCGCCCGACCCCCAGCGGGGCCTGCTAGGACCAGTATCGGGCAGAGGAAAAGCTCCCGCTGCTGCTCATCGTGTCGTGGAGCTTGGCCGGTCCCAATCTCCGCTACCAGGTGGACGTTTTCCACCTCAGAGGTAGAATACATTTCCTGTCCATGTCCACCAAGCCAGACATTAAGGGCCATGAGCTAAATAGGCCGTGTATGTCTGGGCTGTGTGGGCTGCTGCTGCTCTGCCCTATCACCACTCTCTTCCACCCCTGTCCACAGCTCCCCGCACAATGACTTTGTACGTGTGGGGAGCTTTGTGGGCAGAATAGGCTAAACTGAACATACATCCCCACTATTTGCTGTTTGGAATGACCCCCTTAGTGGCATAAATGCACAGGAGAGTCTCTTTTAATTAAAAGAACACTCTGGAAGGAGGAGGTATAGGATGAAGGTGAAAGGAGATAGACTCAGGAAGAATTTGAGGAAATATTTACTTATGGAAAGAGTGGAACAGTCTCTCAATGGAAGTGATAGAGATGAGGACTATATCTGAAATCAGGAAAACATGGGTCAAATTTGAGGATCTCTGAGGGAGGAGAGAATTGAGAACTTAGTAGTTGGTATGGATAGGCAGACTGGATAGGACATATGGTCTTTATCTGCCATCATTTTTCATGGAACCAGGCAGAGGGTTAAAGGAAAAAGCTTTATTTACAGGGAGTTCATAGCAGTAGCAGAGAAACAGTTCTTCCCTCCCCCAAAGTTCCTTCACTCGGTTCCACAATAGTAACAAACATAGAAACATGATGACAGAAAAAGACCACATGGCCTATCTAGTCTGTCCTTCCATAATCAACAACTACAACAGTCCCCTTTTTTGCCTTTAGAGATCCTCTGTTTGTGTCCCATGCTTTTTTGAATTCAGATACTGTCCTCATCTCTACCACCTCCACTGGGAGACTATTCCACGGATCCACCACTCTTGCTGTAAAGAAATATTTCCACATATTTATTTTATTTATTTTTTATTTAAAAGGATTTATATACCACTTTGTCCTGAAATCAAAGTGGTTTACACTTCGAACAATCAAAGAATAGAGTTAGTAGGGGTAGGCATGCAGTGTTAACACAGTAGATTGGTTGTGGGAGTGAAGGCAATGATTTCTTGGTGAGGTATTTATAGGATGATTTATGTACAAGTAGTTATATACAGTTATATACAGCTATATACAGGATAAGCTATGTATAGGCAGTTATATACAGGGATGGTGGGAGGGATGGAGGGGGGTGCGGAATGTTAGGTAGCCATGGGCTAAAGTACAGGTTATTTATGTGATGTCACTATAGTGTTCAATAATGAGCATGGTTTTGAGCTGCTTCCTGAAGTCCTTGATGTCTGTAGTTGATCGTAGGTCGTCCAGAAGGGAGTTTCAGAGAGCGGGGGCAGCCATGGATAGTGTTCTTCTTGTCGTGTCTTGCCTTGCTTTGGTAAATGTTACAGGGGTGATAATGGATCCTGAGGTGCCTCTCCTCCTTGGTCTGCTGCTTGTGTCTGATTTGATGAGGGGTAGTAGGCTGTTTGCTGAGAGGTTGTGTTTGATTTTAAAGATGTTTAGTATTGCCTTATATCTAATACAGGAGCTGATAGGGAGCCAGTGGAGTTGGTTGAGAGTGGGGGTGATGTGATCGTGTCTTGATGATCCCATTATTAATCGGTCGGCAGTGTTTTGAGCCATCTGCAGGGGCCGGAGTGTTTGTTTTGAGAGTCCAAGGTAGATGGGGTTGCCAAAGTCTAATATGAGTGTGATTAGAGCTTGACAGATGGAGCGGAAGTGATCCTGTGAGAGAATTGGCTTGAGGCGTCGGATGGTTCTCATTTTGAGGTATGCATTTTTGGTGGTTCTGCTGATGTGCGACTGTAGGTTCAGGTCTTTGTTGAGTGTCACTTTGAGGTACTTTACTTCGGTCTTTATTGGTATGGTGATGTTGTTCAGTCTGATGTCGGGAGGTGGGGTGAAAGTGGCGTTTCGGGTGACGATTAGTGCTTCTGCCTTGTTGCAGTTTATGGTCAGGTTGTTTTCTAGCATCCAGAGTGTCATTTGCTGGAGGCAGTCTGATATTTTGGTGTAGTCTGGGTTGTCAGGATTGATTGGAGTGTATATCATGATGTCTTCTGCGTAGTGTATTGTATATCGTGGTTCTTGATTATGTCGCAGATTGGTTGAATGTAGAGGTTAAACAATAGTGCAGATAGGGCGGATCCTTGTGGTACGCCCTGGTTTATTCTTATTGGTTGGGAGGTGATGGCGCCACTTTTGACTTGGCACTGTCTGTTTGTGAGGTAAGATGTGAACCACTTCATGGTGGTGCCGTGTAGGCCGATGTCCTGAAGTCTTGAGTGAAGTGTGCTTTGGTCCACAATGTCGAAAGCTGCTGAGATGTCTATGAAGATCATGATGATGCCTCTCTTAATGTTGTCGATGATTTGTATCAGATCATCAAAGAGGTATATCAGTAGTGTTTCAATACCATGGTTTGGACGGAATCCGTGTTGATTTGGGTCCAGCGGGCATGGTTGTCAACGTGATCCTGGAGTTGGTGTTGAACCACCTTTTCAATAATTTTTGCTAGTAGAGGGAGGCTTGAGATGCGTCTGTAAGTGGCTGGATTGTTCTTATTTAGTTGGGATTTTTTTGGGATTGGTCATATTGTTGCTAGCTTTAGAGTGTTTGGCATGATGCCTTGGGTTAGGGAGTTGTGCACTATGTTGTGTATGGTGTGGATGATGTCCTTCTTTACAGCCTTGATCCAGACCACTGGGCATGGGTCTGTTGGGGCAGTGCTGGTGTTGATTGAGGCGATGATGTGGGAGATTTGATCCGTTGATGGGATTCTGAACTTGTCCCAGGTTTTATTTTGTGATGTTGGTTTAGCGGTAGTGCACATGATTGGTTGATGTAGGGCAGTGAGTTTTTCTTGGAGGTAGTTTGTGAAGGTCTGTGGATCTATTTGATCAGATTTTTCAGGATTAGGTTCATTGGTGAGGGTTTTCACTATTTCAAAGAGTTCTCTAGGTTTGTTAGCGGATTTTAGAATCAGGTTTGTGTAGTATTCTCTTTTCTTTTGGTTGATGAGGTTGTTATATTCTCTTTGTTTTGATTGGTATAGATCTTGTGTGTTGGTTTATGTTTATGTTTATATACATTTGATATACCGCTCAGGCCAAAGCATCAGAGCAGTTTACAATACTATATCATTTGAGAAAATATGAAAAAAACGCCATTTATGAGATAGGACAGAATAGAGGACAGAAGCAGTCATAAAGATAGGAGGAGAAGAAGAAAAGGAACAGCAGGTTAGCACAATATACGAGCATGACAATCCAGTCCACGTCTTCAATAAAAACTTCAGAGCAGACGCCATGGTCCAATGCCTAAGGACCATGCCAAAGGGCCCTCTGGCGAGGCCCTCAGGCGCGGGCCCGCAAGGCACGGGCGCGCCCCCGAAGCGGCGGTTTTCAGCCGTTGTTACTGGCTACTGATTGGCAAGCTGAAGGGGGAAGGAGGGAGTCCCACTCACCTCCGTTGGAATCGCTGCATCTCCATTGTCGTTCTAGTTTTCTTAGATCTCTTTTAACATTTCGGATTTCTTTTGAGTACCAGGGGGTGTGCCGTTTTTTGGCATATTAAGCTTTGTAGGTTTTGCGTTCAGTGGCTTTGGCAGCAGATGTGATGGTATTGTTCCAGTTGTCGATTTGTTCATCTATGTCATCTGATTTTGTGATCAGGTGTGGTAGGGTGTCTTGTAGGAATCAGTCCTTGTCAAAGCTTTTGAATCTTCTACGTTGGGGTGGGTTGTCTTTTTTGGCTGATGGGTCCTGGTCCTTGAAGTTCAAGTGTTATTTCTATTATATGGTGGTCCGAGCAGGGCACTGGTGTGATTGAGGGCCTTGTGCAGCTGTTACTTTCCCCTTTCACCCCATCCCATGTCCCCTCATAGCAGAACTTGCTTTCAATCGAAAGAGGCTCTCCCCCTGTGCATTTATGCCATGGAGGAATTTAAACGTCTCAATCATATCACCTCTATCCCGTCTTTCCTCTAAGGTGTACTTACTAAGATCCTTAAGTCTGTCCTCATATGCTTTATAATAAAGACCACTAACCATTTTAGTAGCAACCCTCTGTACTGACTCCATCCTGTTTATATCCTTTTGAAGGTGCGGTCTCAAGAATTGCACACTATACTCCAAATGAGGTCGCACCAAAGACTTATACAGAGGCACCATCACCTCCTTTTTTCTGCTAGCCATTCCTCTCCCTAGGCACCCAAGCATCCTTCTAGCTTTTGCTGTTGCCTTTTCTACCTGTTTAGCTACTTTAAGATCATCAGACACAACCACACCGAGGTCCCGCTCTTCTTTAGTGGACAAAAGCACTTCACCCCCTATACTATATTGCTCCCATGGATTGCTGCAGCCCAAATGCATGACCTTGCATTTTTTAATGTTAAATCCCAGCTGCCAAATTCTAGACCATTCATCAAGCTTAGCTAGATCCCTCCTCATGTTATTTACACCTTCCTGGGTGTCTACTCTATTGCAGATTTTGATATCATCCACAAAGAAGTAAATCTTACCCAACAGCCCTTCCGCTATATCACTAACAAAGATATTAAAAAGAATCGGACCAAGGAGCAGTTCTTTCCTCTCCCAAAGTTCCTTCAGTCTGGGTCTCACAGTGCCCTCCAGCTCCACGCGTATCACAAACATTTCACCCTGGGCTGGGGACATTTCCGCAAGACTGCACAGATGGGAGGTCATAAAATTTGTATCCATTGGTTCCCCAAATGTTAAGGGGCACTCCCGGGCATAGTGGCCCCTGCCCCCACACTTGAAGCAAGTCAGATAGCCACCATCTGATCCTTGAGTGAGGGGGGAGAATGCGCAGACCTTGGCCTGGGAACCCTCAATGGCTCGGGTTTTCCTCACTGTCCCCATTAGGCTACAGACAGCTTTGTTTCCTCCTGCCTTGGGGTCTCTACTTTCGGCTGAGCTTCAAAGAACCCTTCTGCTATTTCCAAAGCACTTTCCAAAGTTAATTTTGAGAACTGGCGCACCCATCATCTCATGGGAGAGGTCAAGCCCTCTATAAATTGCTCCAAAAATACAATATTGCCACTGCAGTCTTCGCCTTGGGTTGCAGACATTTCTAGGCAGTCTCTTTCAATTGATAGAAGAAATGCTGGGGGGTTTCCTTTGGTCCCAGAACTCTTTCTCTGAACCGTTGCCAGTAGACCTCTAGCTTAAAGCCGGCCCCCTTCAAGATGGTAGTCTTGACTGCTGCATAGATGGGCCCTCCATCAGTGTTAGCCTCCTGGAAGGCGACTTGAATGCTTCCAGTCAGCAAGTTTCCCAGGTATGTAGTCCACATTGTCTCCCGCCACCCAGCCAGTCGGGCGGTCCACTCAAAATTTACTAGGAAGTGATCTGGGTCCTTGTCTTCCCCCATTTTTGGCAGGGGTAGGGCTGCCTTCCCTGAAGCGCCAAGGAGACTTGCGCCAATGAACCTTGCTGCATTTCCATTGCATATTTGTTGTTGCTGCACCCCTTGTATTTACAAAGGGTCCCGCAGTAGCTGCTGCTGTTGTTGCTGTCCCTCTACTAGGGCACGCTGTAGTTGCTGCTGTTGTTGCTTTCCCTCTAGGGCATGCTGTAGCTGCTGTTGTTGTTGCTGTCCCACTAGGGCATGCTGTAGCTGCTGCTGTTGTTGCTGTCCCTCCATTATGGCACGCTGTAGTTGCTGCTGTTGTTGCTGTCCCTCCACTAGGGCACGCTGTAGTTGCTGCTGTTGTTGCTGTCCCTCCACTAGGGCACGCAGTAGCTGCTGCTGTTGTTGCTGTCCCTCTACTAGGGCACGCCGTAGCTGCTGCTGTTGTTGCTGTCCCTCTACTAGGGCACACTGTAGCTGCTGCTGTTATTTCTGTCCCTCCACTAGGGCACACTGTAGCTGCTGCTGTTATTTCTGTCCCTCCACTAGGGCACGCTGTAGCTGCTGCTGTTGTTGCTGTCCCTCTACTAGGGCACGCTGTAGTTGCTGCTGTTGTTGCTGTCCCTCTACTAGGGCACACTGTAGCTGCTGCTGTTGTTGCTGTCCCTCTACTAGGGCATGCTGTAGCTGCTGCTGTTGTTGCTGTCCCTCTACTAGGGCACACTGTAGCTGCTGCTGTTGATGCTGTCCCTCTACTAGGGCATGCTGTAGCTGCTGCTGTTGTTGCTGTCCTTCTACTAGGGCACGCTGTAGCTGCTGCTGTTGATGCTGTCCCTCTACTAGGGCACGCTGTAGTTGCTGCTGTTGTTGCTGTCCCTCTACTAGGGCACACTGTAGCTGCTGCTGTTGATGCTGTCCCTCTACTAGGGCATGCTGTAGCTGCTGCTGTTGTTGCTGTCCTTCTACTAGGGCACGCCGTAGCTGCTGCTGTTGTTGCTGTCCCTCCACTAGGGCACACTGTAGCTGCTGCTGTTATTTCTGTCCCTCCACTAGGGCACGCTGTAATTGCTGCTGCTGTTGCTGTCCCTCTACTAGGGCACGCTGTAGTTGCTGCTGTTGTTGCTGTCCCTCCACTAGGGCACACTGTAGCTGCTGCTGTTATTTCTGTCCCTCCACTAGGGCACGCTGTAATTGCTGCTGCTGTTATTTCTGTCCCTCCACTAGGGCACGCTGTAATTGCTGCTGCTGTTGCTTTCCCTCTACTAGGGCACACTGTAGCTGCTGCTGTTGTTGCTGTCCTCTACTAGGGCATGCTGTAGCTTCTGCTGTTGTTGCTGTCCCTCTACTAGGGCACGCTGTAATTGCTGCTGCTGTTGCTGTCCCTCTACTAGGGCATGCTGTAGCTGCTGCTGTTGTTGCTGTCCCTCTACTAGGGCACGCTGTAATTGCTGCTGCTGTTGCTGTCCCTCTACTAGGGCATGCTGTAGCTGCTGCTGTTGTTGCTGTCCCTCTACTAGGGCACGCTGTAATTGCTGCTGCTGTTGCTGTCCCTCTACTAGGGCACACTGTAGCTGCTGCTGTTGTTGCTGTCCCTCTACTAGGGCACGCTGTAGCTGCTGCTGTTGTTGCTGTCCTTCTACTAGGGAACGCTGTAGCTGCTGCTGTTGTTGCTGTCCCTCTATTAGTTCACGCTGTAGTTGCTGCTGTTGGTGCTGCTGTCCTTCCAGTAGAGCATGCTTCAGCTGTTGCTGTTCCACAAGGATTTGGAGTAATCTCTCCATTGTGGTTTGTTTTTCCTTCCAACCCACCCTGGGTAGGAGAAAGAAAACAAAATTCCTGCCTGTCCAGCTTCTAACTAAGCAGAGGTTTCTTCCCTAACAACAGCAGGGCTAACCACTTTAGCCATCTACCAAACACAACAACAACAATAACAACAAAAACTTTTCCTTTCTTTCCTTCTTGCCTGTGGAGAGGTCAGAGCCCAGGAGGTACATGGGGTTTTTTTTCTGTCCCTTGATTAAGAAGGAACCCACCATTGCCACCATATGAAGTACACTGTGGAGCCAGGCAGAGGGTTAAAGAAAAATATTTTATTTACAAGGAGTTCACAGCAGTAGCAGAGAATTAGTTCTCCCCTCCCCCAAAGTTCCTTCACTCTGGATTCATAGCATTAGCAGAGAAACAGTTCTCCCTCTTCCAAAGTTCTTCACCCTGGGTTAAGGTTGCCAACTGGCTCCAGATGCGCCCGACAGGCTTGATCCAGTCCTGTGTTTACCCCATTGCATGCAGGGACTTGTAGTCTTGCTTTTTTGATTGAGTGCAATGGAGAAATCAGAACTACATGTCCCTGCATGCAATGGAATAAACCCAGGACTGGATCAAGTCTGTCGGGCGCATCTGGAGCCAGTTGGCAACCCTACCCTGGGTTCACAGGAATACTACCACAAGCTGCTAACCAACATGGAAACACACCATCTCCTACCTACCCATAGTGTCTCCTTAAAGGTAGGTAGTCACTCCATACTTTGGAACACCTCGGGCTCTTCTCTCATGCCCCAGGTCCCTTGCTTCCTGGAGCCTGGCCACACCCTTCCCAGGCATTCTCCTCAAAGGGACAGGGGTTTGGAGTACAATACCTCACTTGTGCTAGACTTCGGAGTTTCCCTGTGGGGGATGGGCTGTTTCCCAAAGACTCCATCACACGTTTCTGTAATGATTGCTCATGACTGAGTTCTCAATCATTCTTTTTGTTTAATATGTTTATATCCTTTGTTAAATCAATTACTATTAAAGCGGTTCTACATAACGATTCTATGTAATGATTCTATGTAAAATTCCATGGAACTTCTTCTCTGTACACCGCTTAGATTTATAGATAAAGTGGTACAGAAAATTGATAAATAAATAAAATAGAACATTGTAACTTGATTGTACTTTTGAATAAGGACAAAAAAGTGTCAAAGGCATTGCTGAAATCCAGGTATGCCATACCTACACTTTCCTGCCAGTCCAGCTCTCTATTTATTTCACATTTCTTATACACTGCCTTTCATGATATCAAGGTGGTTTACATTGAACAAACTGAAATTACATTGAACAGGGCATTATAACTTGGAGAAACTATTTTACAGGGAACATGGGAAGTGGAGGGTTAAGTGGTTTGCCCAAGACCACAAGGAGCACCTGTGGGACTAGAAACCCCAGTCCTTCCGGCCCAAGGTTGCTGTCCTTTAGGGGGATTTGAACCCCTGATCTTCTGGCCTGAGGTAATTTGCCCCAACCACTAGGCTACTCCTCCCACCTAGTCATTTAACTTTTCAGAGAACCTGAAGACTTCTTTTTCTTTTGGCCACCTAATCCTGATAATGAGAGGGTTGTTCAGTTGCTCATTGGTGTATTGCCGCAGACTTTATCTGTTCATATTGTGATTGTGTCTTGGACGCTTTCTTACTGTTTTATGTTTTGTACTGATTGGTATTACTTGAAAACTGTATTGGATCTATTTACAGGAATGTAGCTTAGAAAATGTTTTATATAGACAGAAAGAAATACAATAAAAAATTGAGAATGCCTCCTAAATTCCAAACTTTAAATTTGTGTGGCAGTTGAACTCTATCCAAGATCATCTGAAAGGCAGCAAAAGAATGGATGGTTTCTGATCCAGATGACACCAGACTTAGCTTTTAATTTAGTTTTTGCTAATCACTTTGAAACTAGATCTATGGAATTTAGGAGAGAAGGTCCCAATTCACAAAAGAACTGTTCCATTTAGAGAGGTGGCAAAGCCATGAGGCCAGATGGGATACCACCAAGTACATTAAGGGAGCTCAGAGAGGTTCTGGCAGGTCTGCAGAAGGAACATAGTGCTGCATACGCCTTGTAATAGTAACTGTTCAATTGATCTGTGGAGACAGAAGTTGTTCCCCAGGATCTGAGAAGTACACGCTATCCCTTTTCTTAAGAGAAATAACAAAGGATGGTTGCTACTGATCATTTGTATAGTGTTACTAGGCATATGCAACTCTATACATGTACACGCAAGAGACTGTCCCTACTCCATAAAGCTTATAATCTAATCAAGACAGGCAAACAAATCAAAGGACTGGGGCAGATCATTAAGGGAATGGTTAAAACACGCATGGGTGTTAAGCAGGAAATAAGGGGGTCCTGGATGCAAAGGCAGTCTCAAAGAGGTAAAATTAAAGGACATTATACCGAAGTAAAGAAAGTGAAGTATCTAGAATACAGTGGGCACAGGGTCAGAGCCAGATCGGGGTTGGATGATACCCTGGAAGGGGGGTGCCGCCACTTGACAGAGGAAGCAGTTGAGCCAGTTGGAGGTTGTGAGCCATTCCAGGTTTGTGTGTGCTCAGGACAGAGGGGCTGTGTTGGGTCAACAGGGGGCAGGTAGCATTCCTGGCGGTACCCCTTTTTGCTTAGTTGACCTATACTAAAGCTAGCCCTGTTTCAATTAAAGGATTACCATAGGAAAGAATTCTGATAAATTTTTGTGACTTCCTAACTAGAGAATTAGATTAGAGGCGCGTGCTGGATGTGGTACACCTGAAATTCAGCAAAGTTTTTGAGACTGTCCCACAGAGATGATTCATAAATAAACTGAGCAAACGAGGGGTAAAACCTCAGACTGAGCGATAGAGGGAGTGACAGACAGCGGAGCGTGGTGAGGTCACTAAAAAGAGCCATAGGAAAGAAAAGTGATGGGTATTTCTCCTGGTTTGTAGTTCTGTTTAGTATCTTCATGCATGCTTCTGCAGAGTTTTTGTAGGAGAAGTTTCTTTTCAAAGATCACACTAAGGGATATGTTTACTAAACTGGACTAACAGTTAACCCGGGCTATCTGCAACTAGACCCCATGTTATTCAATGGGATCTACAGTAGCTGCAGATAGCCCGGGTTAACCATCAGCCCAGTTTAGCAAACATACCCCTAAGATTTACAACAGACTAGAAGGGAACAGCCATAATGAGAAAAGATCTAAGAAAGTGTTCAAACACCTGGCAGCTAAGTTTCAAAGCAAAACACTAATCATGCATTTGGGATGCAGAAATCCAGGGAGAGATACTGAATTCCATCACGCAGGGGAGAGATCTCAAAATGATCACATCTGATCTGAAAGGGAAAAGGATAACCAGAAGGGAAAAGGAGCCCAAAATGCCTCTTTGCAGGACGTTGGGGAGACTGCCATTCTGGAGGCTGTACCTCTGACAGGGGCGACCCAAGGGGGGTGCGGGGCCATGTGCGGAGACTTGGTGCGGGGCCTCATTTGCATAAGGGGCCTCATTTGCATAAATATTTGCATAATGTTACCATACACTAACTTTTAGTAAACATGTCTCTTAATGAGTGTATGGATAAAGAAAGACTAAAAGGTTTCTACATACTATAATCCAGTGCCAACTGCCAGGCACATTAGGAACTACTACAAACACTGCCCATTTAGAACCCATAGCAAACCCGCCGTATCATAACAGCACTACCAGGATTCATAAAGCACCATACCCTACCTATCAAAAGGCAACACTGCAAATATTAAACCAATACATCTCAGAGAACAACAATACATGACCTACTGGGGAAAGAACAAGTGGCAATGTCAAATAGGAATTATATAAACAGAATACCTCAGCTCAGTTACACATGCAGAACATAGACCATCACCAAACAAGAAATCACAATTTAGAAACAGGAAGACAATAATTAAACTGGGAACCCCAAAAGCCAAACTTGGAATGTACAACACTGTAGAAATAAAACTATAAATTAACTTCCTCTTGTACTAAACAAAGCGCAGACGTTAATGATGCACATTTCCCAGAGCTGACATATTCCAATTAATAAATTCAAAATAAAGAGATATTTTTCTACCTTTTGTGCATTTTTTTTCAGTTTTTTTTTCCATTCTCTCTCTACATCTGCTTTAACATACTAATCTTTCTCCTTTTGCTCTTTCCTCATTCCTATTTCATCCACTCAAATTTTACCCCGCCATCCTCAATCCCCACTTACTCCCCCAATATCCGGCCAATTGTAGATTTGTCTTCCCTCCCACACAAAATATTTTTTCCCTCTCCATTTCACTCTCCCATTCTAATCCTCCCCCAACATCAGTTCCCTTCTAGTTCCAGCCCCACCCAGCATCTGCTCCCTTCTAGTCCCCGCATCAGCCCATTTTCAGTCCTAGCTCCCCCATCCGAGTCCCTCCATCAGCTCATTTCCAATCCCAGCCCCCCATAAGCCCATTTCTAGTCCTATCCTAGCCCCACCATCAGCCCATTTCCAGTCCTAGCTCCCCCATCCGAGTCCCTCCATCAGCTCATTTCCAATCCTAGCCCCCCATCAGCCCATTTCTAGTCCTTTCTAGTCCTTTCCTAGCCCCACCATCAGCCCATGTCAAATCGTACCTCTCCTCCACTCAGCCCTTTTCCAATCCAAGCCCCCCATGAGCCTACTTCCAGTTCTGGCCTCTCCATGAGTCCATTTCAATCCAAGCCCCCCCAACAGCCCATTTCCAGTCCTATCCTAGCCCTCCATCAGCCCATTTCCTGTCCTAGCCCCCCCTCACTCAGCCCATTTCCAGTCCTAGATCCCTCCCCTTATAGCCCATTTCCATTCCAAGCCCCCCTCCCCATCAGCTATTGGTAGTTCAAGCCTTCCTTCCACTCAGCCCATTTCCATTCCAAGCCCCCGTCCCCATCAGTTATTTGCAGTTCAAGCCCTCCTTCCACTCAGCCCATTTCCAGTCCTAGCCACCCCCCCAGCCCATTAACAGTCCTAGCCCCCCCAGAGCCCATTAGCAGTCCTAAGCCCCCCATAGCCCATTACCAGTCCTAAGCCCCCCATCAGCCCATTTCCAGTCTTAGCACCCCCATAGCCCATTACCAGTCCTAGCCCCCCATAGCCCATTACCAGTCCTAAGCCCCCCATAACCCATTACCAGTTCTAAGCCCCCCATCAGCCCACTTCCAGTCCTAAGCACCCCATCACCCCTTTGTTAGTCTTAGCCCCCCATAGCCCATTACCAGTCCTAACCCCCATCAGCCCATTTCAAGTCCTAGCTCCCCCATCCGAGTCCCTCCATCAGCTTATTTCCAATCCCAGCCCCCCATCAGCCCATTTCTAGTCCTTTCCTAGCCCCACCATCATCAGCCCATGTCAAATCCTAGCTCCCCTCCACTCAGCCCATTTCCAATCCAAGCCCCCCATGAGCCTACTTCCAGTTCTAGCCCCTCCATGAGTCCATTTTAATCCAAGCCCCTCCAACAGCACATTTCCAGTCCTATCCTAGCCCTCCATCAGCCCATTTCCTGTCCTAGCCCCCCTCACTCAGCCCATTTCCAGTCCTAGCTCCCTCCCCTCACAGCCCATTTCCATTCCAAGCCCCTTTCCCCATCATCTATTTGCAGTTCAAGCCCTCCTTCCACTCAGCCCATTTCCAGTCCTAGCCACCCCCCCAGCCCATTACCAGTCCTAGCCCCCCCAGAGCCCATTAGCAGTCCTAAGCCCCCCCATAGCCCATTACCAGTCCTAAGCCCCCCATCAGCCCATTTCCAGTCTTAGCACCCCCATAGCCCATTACCAGTCCTAATCCCCCCATCAGCACATTTCCAGTCCTAGCCCCCCCTATAGCCTATTACCAGTCCTACCCCCCATCGACCCATTTCGTCTTAACCCCCCTATAGCCCATTACATCCTAACCCCACTCCATCAGCCCATTTCCAGTCTTCACCCCCCCATAGCCCATTTCCAGTCCTAACCCCTCATCAGCCCACTTCCAGTCTTAGCACCCCCATAGCCCATTAGTAGTCCTAACCCCCCCATAGCCCATTACCAGTCCTAACCCCCCTCCCCCCATCAACCCACTTCCAGTCTTAGCCCCCCCCATAGCCCATTACCAGTCCTAACCCCCCTCCCCCCATCAGCCCTGATAGAGTTAATAAAACAAACCGGCTGCTGCTGCCGCTGCCGCCGTGGCAGCGGCAGAATTAAATGTCCCGCCAAGGGGCCCCGCCTGCCCGGCAGAACCTCCCTGCAGCATTAGCTCCCGAGTCCCTCCCGATGCGTGGGCTTTCAGAGCCGCGAGAGTTTCCCTTTCTTCTCGCGGCTCTGTTAATCTCACCGGGGCTGATGGGATTTCCCATCAGCCCCGGTGGGATTAACAGAGCCGCGAGAGGTCAGAGAAGCTCTCGCGGCTCTGAAAGCCCGCGCATTGGGAGGGACTCGGGAGCTGATGCTGCAGGGAGGCTCTGCCGGGCAGGCGGGTCCCCGCGGCGGGACATTTGATTCTGCCGCTGCCACGGCGGCAGCGGCAGCAGCAGCCGGTTTGTTTTTTTTAGTCTATTTGTGCTAATGGAGAATGTTTTTTGTGCGGGGCCCCCTGAAACACGGGGCCCTGTGCAAAAAACATTCTTGCTCAATGGACGGGCCGGCCCTGACCTCTGACAATATATAGACTTTAATTGAAGGATAAGGTACTATACAAACCTGATTAAATAATTAAATAGACAGAACAGAGGTGGTATGAGAGCAGATGACTCAAGTTGTACTGAGCCCTGGGAGTGGGGGAATAGCTGGTGTATAGCATAACGTCTTGAATTTCATGATTTTTTTTGTTTGCTATGCAGGGCGGTGATGTACTTGAACCTGGAAAGGTGA
Source organism: Ichthyophis bannanicus (assembly GCA_033557465.1). Lineage (NCBI taxonomy): Eukaryota > Metazoa > Chordata > Amphibia > Gymnophiona > Ichthyophiidae > Ichthyophis > Ichthyophis bannanicus. Next base: position 55,257,136 of record CM066032.1, read on the forward strand.
GGGACAACACCCAGCTAGTATTTCCTAGCACAGTGCATGTGAAGTATGGGCCACATAAGTCTGAGGCTTGCCGCCGGGACAGTCACTTGACTACCACGTACAATCCGTATTACAATCCAAAGTTTTTTGTTCGTGTGGCGGGTGCCATGGCACAGAATCTGCAACTATTGTACGAAGGAACCCGAAGTGTAATCTGCCCTAACCCTGGTAAGTTATCTGAATCATTAGCCCTTATAGTTTTTTCTGAAAGTTTTCAAAAGAAAGCCACATTTAAGTAACATACCTCATCATCCCTCCAGACATGGGTTTATGCTCTCCCACCAGCAGATGGAGACAGAGAGCGACTGATTTAAAAAGAGGAAGACAATGATTATTCTACACAACTGTGTTAATTGCCCTGCCATGATTAGGCTCGATGGAAATGAAATAAACATTGTTACAGAAACTAGATATTTAGGGATTATGTTAGATTCTCAGTATTAATTCAGACCTCGGATTCAGAAATTAAATAAAGGATGATATGGATGCTGAAATTTGTTTTAGACTGGGGGGGGGGGTATATTCAGCAGTGGTGGACATTATTGTTAAAGTGGCTAGCCATTGCTGCATTAATTTAAGAACTGGATATTTAGTGCCAGGCCATATCCATCAATCAGCACTGAATATACGGTTTGCCCGGATAGCACTTTTGCAATCTGGTCAATGGCAATATTCAGCTGCTGGTTGGATTACAAAAGCAACAACCTTGCACCTGTCTTAAACTTATGCACCTTAGTTCACTGGGTAATGGCTCAATATCACCACTGACTGGCTACTGGTGATGCTGCCACTCGGAACACCCTGTCACTAACAGACTTAGGAAGGGATATTTCAGCATTAGTGCAACTGGATACCCTGCTGACCGCATCTGAGCCAGTTAATAGGTCTACGAACCTGCTAAAACAGTTCAAATATGTGCCTGTGAGTACTTTAGAATTGTACAAATGATTATGTCACATGTTTTGATTACTGTAATATTGTATTTCTTGGTTTTTCAACTAGTCTGCTGAATTCTTCACAGGAGATTGGAAATGCCTTTATATGGATTATTTCTGACCAATATCTGCAACGCTCTCCTCGTTACTTTGGTTTCCAATTAGTTTGAGTTCAGTTTAAATATTTAAGAATTTTTTAACAAATGTTGATTTATCTGCTCTGTTTGATCATCTGTGCCCAGTCAAAAAGAAAGACTAATTCCTCCTCCCAACTCTGCTGAGAGTAATGTTGAAATCGGGGTTCATGCTTTAGCACTTGCAGGCCCACATACATTACCAGAGAGTCTGTGGCTGGAGAAAGAAATTAAATAACAAGAAAAACATAAAGGAAAATAAGGTGATACCTTTTTATTGGACTAACTTAATACATCTGTAGACTAGATTTCAAAGGTAAAGCCTTCTTCATCAGCTCATTACAGTATGAGCAACAGATGATGTTACCAAAATATATGCAGGAATCTATACAGCATTACGTAGACAGGAAGGGAGGGGGAGGGGATGGATGGCTGTAAATATTTATAAGGGGGGATATTCAAAGACTGGTGGTGGTAGTCTGGCTTCCAAACCAGTTTATGCAAACCAGAAGTCTGCATTGGAGGAGGGCAGAAGCAACAGATAGTAGAAGGCAGGGACTGCAATGTGGCACTGGAATGCTTAGGTAAGTGCTACATCGTGGTTTCCAAGCCACTGCAGGCCCCAGAGTGGGGCGGCAGCAATGGCAGTGGGTGTCCCTGGAGGGCTGGAGTTCTAGCCAACTGTCTGCTTTGCCAAATGGTAGTGCTGGCCCTGGCTACTACAAGTTACTGTACACACACATGTATGAGAGACTCCCTCTTTGGGGATGAGCCGGAAAAACTAGTGAAGGAGTTGGGGAGCCTAATCTCCAAAGACTGCCAAAGGATGTCAAAGTCTCAGGGCCAGCTGTGTGATGCCTGGCAGCATGGAAGCCCTGGCCTTGGGGTTCCAGGGCTACTGGTGTGGTCTGCTCTGAGGTAATGCTGGTGGAGGGTTGCCTCCAATGGTTTTATTTATTTAGCAAAGCTTATATACTGCTTTTTACCAAGTCAAAGTGATGTACATTAAGGTACAGTATATATTTCCCTTGTCCCCAAAGGGCTCACAATCTGTGTTATGTACCTGAGGTAATGGAGGATTAAGTGGCTTGCCTAAGGCCACAAGGAACACCTGTAGGACTAGAAACCCCAGTCCCTCCAGGTGGAGGTTGCTGTCCTCCAGTGGGATTCAAACCCCCAGTCCTCCAGCTGGAGGCAACTTCCCCAACCACTAGGCTACTCCTCCTCCTTTATCAGGAGTGGACCCATGTAACTTCTGACTTTTGGTCTTAGATATCATTCAGAATGGATATGTCCTGGAATTTTCTTTTCCCATCCCTGATGCCTTTATTGTCTCTCCTAGCTTCTCAGAGGCAAAGAAGCTGGTAGTCGAGGCTCAGGAGGTCATTATGGCAGTTATGCTGACTGAGCTAGGGTTTGGCCGCTATTCTATTTACTTTGTCATACCCAAGAAGAATGGCTCATTATAGTCCTTTCTAGACCTGAAGGGTGTAAACTGCAATCCCAGAGTGCGGCATTTCGTATTGTATAGAATCGCTCAAGTCACTGGTAATGTCAGTGAGAAGGGGAGAGTTTGTGTCTTCTCTGCATCTATCAAGGCCTACTTCCATGTGCCGATCTGCCTTGTGCATCAGAGGTGGCTTCAGTTTTGAATCCCAGACAGGCACTATCAGTTCTGCACCTTGCCATTAGGGCTGGCCACTGCCCTATGGACCTTCTCCAAAATAATGGCAACCATTGTGGCCTTCCTGCAGCAGGAAGTGGTGCTAATGCACCCAGGGCCAGCACAAGCAGTTGAGATGCCCTAAGAAAACCTCATACCTTGCGCCCCCATTTCCCTGCGATGCCCATTGCCACTCCTCTCCAGGACCTGCAGGGGTGGCAATGGCAGCAAACAGCCACGTGGTGCTTACTTTACATCTTTGGTGCCATGGGCCTGTTGCTTCCACCCCCTTGGACCCCCCCCCCCCCGATGTTGACTTCCTGACTGCAGACAGGAAGTCAGCATCGGGTATCAGAGGGGGCAGAAACAAGTGGCACCAGAATTGTAAGGTAAGCAGCACGGAGCTGTTTGTAGCTAAGATCCTGCTAATGATTCACAAAGCCCTATACCACTAGTCATCCACCCACCTCTGCTCCCTCATTATCCCACAGCAATCAAACACATCACGGAGAGCCTCCATCATGAATACACTGACTACCCCCCAAACTATAACAAAGAATACCTAACAGGCTCGTGCCACAGCCTTCGAATTTTATGCCCCATCTATTTGGAATTCCCTTCCGACCAACATAAGAAACCCCACGAACCTCCTAACTTTCCGCAAATGTCTCAAGACACCTCTTTACCCTCCTCTTTGCTTCCTCTCCCCTCTACAGCACAACAACTGAACACCATTCCTAAATTGTGCCTAAAACCCAGCATTACAAGAATATGTAGATGGCTCAGAAACATGTACATAGTCAATATATCAAACACTACAAAATATATAGATAGATCATCAACCTGTACATAGTTAATCCTCCCAATCACCCACCCCTGTTTACTGTACAAAGTTGCCTGTTCTAATGTAAACATTGCTTGTATACTTTCCAGTTCACTGTAAACCACTTTGACCTTTGTGAAAAGTAGTATATAAAAATAGCCAAATAAATAAATTGCCACCAATGCAGGTCCCGAGAGAGGGCGACAGCAGCAGCAATGGGTGCTCCTGGAAGGCCACACTAGGCGACTGCCAAGTTTATCTAATGGTAACACTGGTTCACCTAATGATATGTCAGAATAAGAGGCTTGGACAGCCATGTCCAAGGTCTGGGGAGTCCTGGAGCAGCTAGGCTGAGTGATGAATTATCACAAGAGCAGTATGGTGCCCACCCAGTGCTTGGAATATTTGGGTAGGTAATGTTTTCATCACTCCAGAGAGAGTTGCCAAGCTCCAGGGTCAGACCAAGGAGTTGTTGACAGTTTGGGACTATTTCCAGCTACTGGGGGTCCATGGTACCTATCTTGGATCTAGTCCGTTGTGCCAGAGAACATAAGCGGCTATTTCTGTCCTGTTGATCCCTGCAATCCCAGAGTTTCCAGGGGCATCTCCTTCTAGCACCTTGGGTGAAGGACAGTCTCCTGTGCTGGCTTGACTGCCATCTTTTGAGTGGAATTGGACTCTTCTGACTGGATTGCAGTGATGTCAGATGCAAGTCTCCTAGGTTTGGAAGCCCATTGTTTAGATCAAGTGGTTCAGGGCTGCTAGTCTCAGGAGAAAGACCTTGTCAGTAAATAGGCTCGAGATACGAATATTAAGCTAGCACTAAAGCATTTCCTGATCAGTGACAAAACGGTTCAAGTCTTGTATGACAATGTGACAGCAGTCGCATATGTAAACAGGCAAGGGGGCACCTGCAGTTCTCAATGGCCTGAGACATGAGTCTTCTCTCCAAGTGCAAGAGCAAGCTTTCCTAACTGTAGTCCACACAGTGAGTTCAAGAATGTCCAAGCAGACTTCCTCAGCTCGATACTGTTGGACCCCAGAGAGTGGGAGTTGAGTTCAGCTGCCTTTCAGCAAATAGTCAAACTGTGGGGAGTTGCTTTCATGGACTTCATGGTACTGTACCAAAACACTGAGTGCAATCAGTTCTTCAGCAGACATCAGAAGGTCAACTCCCTAGGCCTCATTGTTTTGACCAAGTCACTGTCTTCTGTGTGTGTTCCCTCTTTGGCCCCTAATCAGTTTGATTGTGAGGTGGATAGAAGTTCATCAATTAGTGGTAAAACTAATAGCCCCCAATTAGCTAGAGAGACCTCGGAACACCAACCTGGTGTGACTTGTGATTGCAGAGTTGCTTTGGCCTGCCATCTAGGCAAGGTCTGCTGCATCAGGGGCTGGTGTTCATGGATATTGCTGAAGAACTGAATGGAAAAGTCTGTCTTTTTGCAGATGACACCAAAGTTTGCAATAGAGTGGACTCCCCTGAGGGAGTGGAGAACATGAGGAAAGATCTACAAAAGCTGGAAGAATAGTCTAATGCTTGGCAGCTAAGATTTAATGTGAAGAAGTGCAGTCACGAACTTGGGAAGCAGAAATCCAAGGGAATTGTATGCTATAGGGAGTGAGAGGTTAGTGTGCACGGACCAGGAGAAGGACCTCGGAGTGCTTGTTTCTGAGGATCTCAAGGTGGCAAAACAATGTGACAAGGCAGTGGCAAAAGCCAGAAAGATGCTGGGTTGCATACAAAGAGGAATTACCAGCAGAAAGGAGGTATTAATGTCACTGTACAAGTTGCTGGTGAGGCCTCACTTGGAATATTGTGTTCAGTTTTGGAGACCGTATCTCACGAAGGATATAAAAAGGCTGGAAGTGGTTCAGAGGAAGGAAACCAAAATGATTGGAGCCTGCGGTAGAAGACGTATGAGAAGAGACTTGAAGACCTAACTATGTATACGCTAGAGAGAGGAGGGACAGGGGAGATATGATGCAGGCCTTTAAATACTTAAGAGTGTTAAAACAAACTTTTTTCAAAGATGGGGAAACTGTAAAACTAGAGGGCATAACATGAAGCTGCAAGAGGTTAAACTGAAAGGAAACATAAGGAAATACTATTTCACTAAAAGGGTGGTGGATGCTTGGAATGCTCTCCCGATTGAAGTGGTGGGGGCAAATACAGTGACATAATTCAAAATGGCATGGGACAGACACAGTAACAGGATAAAATCAAAATGACCTTAACTGTCTCTGCTATCTCAACAAATAGGGGTGACCTGCACAGAGTGATGGGTACACCACTAAACTGAGGTATGGGGAGGGGTGACCTGCATTGAGCAGTGGGTGCACCTACTCTTGCCAACTTGCTGTGCAGACTAGATGGACCATGATGGTCTTTATCTGTTGTCATATACTGTGTTACTATGTATGCTATTATGAGTACCCCTCTCTAGTCAGTCTCATGGCATGGTACTTGAGGGTCGGGTTGGGCACTTTTTAAATTGTTTGTTAGGTGTTCCTTAGGTATTGTTGAATACTTCTGCTGGACACAGCCTATCATAGGCAGTGATGATGTCACTGAACATTTGTGTTCTCTGACTCTATCTGCTTGCAAGGTGACATAATCCATTCATCTGGACTGGTCTAATAGGATTCAAGGAAAGGAAATTAATAGGTAAGATTATATTTTACCGTTCTTTAAGAACTGGAAAGGTGTGATTAAAATATGATACAAAAATAAACTAAAAGTGCAATATAGAAAACAATATGGGCCTGATATTGGAAGCTATAGGCATTGCCAAATTGCCATAAATGGTGACTTACCCATATATGTGTGCTATAACCAGGCAATGTGGATCCTCAGTCATCTAGCCAACTCCAAAAATGCCACGAACACGGGTAACACTAACTGGATATCTGTGAGGGCGTAACAGGGCGTGCCGGGGGCATGGTCTCAACCTACCCGTGTAACGCAGATATTCCACAGCATTGAGTGGTGGCCCAAAACCCCATAAACCACAGAAGTCTAGTCAAGGGTTTCAGATGCCTAGGACAGCGGGAATGACAGCAGAGAACCCGTGTAAGAGTCAAACTATGCACTAGGGCAGACCTGTGCAATGTGGGGATACCACATGTTGGTCCAAAAGTGGAGACATCACCGACGTGCCCAAGCACAGAAGAGGATGTGAATATATGTGCTGCAACAGCAGCAGGCAGCAGTACTGCCTGGACAGTGCCACCATTACAGAACCACGCAGCATCTTGAGCTGGGACCTGGAGCCAGCCACCACCCGAAGCCAGGCACTGCCTGTGGCAGTATGGATCACCACTGTCCTTGGCTTCCTGGCACAGGAAGCTTTCAGCATGTCATTGGTGCCACAACAGGCATCACACAGTCTGCGGAGTGCCACAGTATCAATGCTGTCACCAGTGCCCTGCTCCAAAGGCTGGGACACCTCATCTCCTTCCCCAGAACACCACAGGAGCAACAGTAGACAATGCAAGCCTTCTACAATCTGGGTGGCTTTCCCTCAGTCCTAGGTGTCATTGACGGCACCCATGTGGTGCTGAGGGCACCATGACAGGAGCAGAGGGCATACTGGATCCACCATAACTATACGTCCATGAACATGACTCATACATACTTGGGCAGCCCGGACTGGGACAAGCTGCAGACAGGGGACACCTCAGAGGTGCCTGGTTGCTCAGTAAGTAGACAGGGCTGGGCACTGATGTGATGGGATGAGAGCACTGTATGCCATCCTGTATTGTTGTTCCCCATAAGTGAATGCATGTGTGCCTGTAACTTATGGTCTGCTATTCAGTGTTGGTGGCAAGATGCTTCTAAAGCATCTGGGTGCTGGTGCTTACCAGAACCTTGGATAAGTAATGTCTCTGCCAGCCCTGAAAGACCATGCATAATATCAAAGCTGATGCATGCCTGTCCCCCTGGCCCCACAGGTGATTGTGGATACCCTCTACGGACCTGGCTACTGACACCACTGCACAACCCACAGACACCACAGGAGGAGCAGTATAATCATGTGCACCAGAGGACCAGGGCTGTGGTAGAGAGGGCCATTTGAGTGCTGAAGAGCTGCTCTAGATGCATCGACCACAGTGGTAGTAAGCTGCTGTATAGGCTGGAGAGGGTATGCTGTATCTTCACTGTCTGCTGCATCCTGTACAACCTAGCCATGCAGCGGGGCATCCTCATCCCAGAAGAACTGGCGGCAGGTGATGCTAATGCTGCAGATGCTGAGATGATGATGGCAGGGGAGCAGAGTGGTAGCCAAGGCCATATAGCCCTGGCCATTGCCACTAGGAACAGACTCATTTGAGAGACATTCTAGTGCAGAGGATAACCTTTATTAGACACAGCAAATAGAAACATAGGCCATGTGGTCTTTTTCTGTATTCATTTTTCTATCTAGTCTGTCCTTCCATATCAACAACTACTACAGTCCCCTTTTTTTCTTTAGAGATCCTCTGTGTTTGTCCCATGCTTTTTTGAATTCAGATACTGTTCTTATCTCTACCACCTCCACTCGGAGACTATTCCACGGATTCACCACTCTTTCCATAAAGAAATATTTCTGCATATCACTCCTTGGAGTGGAGGAGTAGCCTAGTGGTTAGAGCAACTGCCTAGTACCCAGAAGATCAAGGGTTCAATTCCCACTGGCACTCCTTGTGACCTTGGGCAAGTCACTTTACCCTCCATTGCCTCGGAAGAAAAGGCTGGCAATCTACTTCCAGTGATACATTGCCAAGAAAACCCAGAGGTAGCTGGGTCACCATGAGTCAACACTGACTTGATGGCACTAAAAAAAAATCACTCCTAAATCTGTCCCCCTTCACCCTCATAGCAGAACTTGCTTTCAGTCAAAAGAGGCTCTCCCCCTGTGCATTTATGCCACAGAGGTATTTAAACATCTCAATCATATCACCTCTATCCCACCTTTCCTCTAAGGTGTACATATTAAGATCCTTAAGTCTATCCTCATATGAACATAAGAACATAAGATCATAAGATATGCCATACTGGGTCAGACCAAGGTCCATCAAGCCCAGTATTCTGTTTCCAACAGTGGCCAATCTAGGTCATACGTACCTAGCAGTTTCCCCAAGGGACACAGGTTCCACAATGCTTGTATTGGTTCAAGCATTGATATCCTGGGTCCCTTCTTAATAATGGTTTATGGACCTTTCCTCCAGGAACTTGTCCAAACCTTTTTTAAACCCAGCTACACTAACAGCCTTTACTACATCCTCCGGTAACAAATTCCAGAGTTTGATTACACGTTGAGTGAAAAAATATTTTCTTTTATTAGTCTTAAATAGTTTACCCTGTAGCTTCATTGCATGTCCCCTAGTCTTTCTATATTCTGATAAGGTAAACAATCGATCTACGTTTACCCGTTCCACTCCGTTCATTAATTTATAGACTTCTATCATATCTCCCCTCAGCCGTCTCTTTTCCAGGTTAAAGAGCCCCAACCTTTTTAGCCTTTCTTCATAGGAGTAGCCTTCCATCCCCTTTACCATTTTGGTGGCTCTTCTCTGAACCTTTTCTAAAATTGCTATATCCTTTTTAAGATATGGCGACCAGAATTGCACACAATATTCAAGGTGCGGTCTCACCATGGAACGATATAGAGGCATTATAATATCTTTTGTTTTATTTTCCATTCCTTTCCTTATCATACCTAGCATTCTATTTGCTCTCTTGGCCGCCGCTGCACACTGGGCCGAGGGTTTTAACATGGTATCCACAAGGACGCCTAAATCTTTTTCTTGGGTGGTGGTTCCTAATGTGGAACCTTGCATCGTGTAACCATAGTTTGGGTTGTTCTTCCCTAGGTGCATAACCTTGCACTTCTCCACATTAAATTTCATCTGCCATTTTGATGCCCAGTCTTCCAATTTATCAAGATCCTCTTGCAATTTTCCACAATCCTCCTGGGTTTTAACAACTTTAAATAGTTTTGTGTCATCAGCAAATTTGATAACCTCACTCGTTATTCCACTTTCCAGGTCATTTATGAATATGTCAAAAAGCAGCGGACCCAGCACAGATCCCTGGGGTACACCACTATTCACCTTTCTCCATTGGGAAAATTGGCCATTTAGCCCTACCCTCTGCTTTCTATCTTTTAACCAGTTCCTGATCCACAGTAGTACACTGCCTCCTATCCCATGACTCTTTAGTTTTGCCAAAAGTCTCTCATGAGGGACCTTGTCAAAGGCTTTCTGAAAGTCCAGATACACAATATCAACCGACTCACCTTTGTCCACCTGTTTATTCACTCCTTCAAAAAAACATAACAGATTAGTAAGACAAGATCTTCCTTGTCTAAAGCCATGTTGGCTGTCTCCCATTAGGTCATGACTATCTATATGCTGAGTAATTTTATTCTTTATGATGGTTTCTACCATTTTTCCCGGTACTGATGTCAGGCTCACCGGTCTGTAGTTTCCCGGATCACCCCTCGAACCCTTTTTAAAAATTGGTGTTACATTGGCGATCCTCCAATCCTCAGGTATTAGAGATGATTTTAATGATAGTTCACAGATTACTGATAGCAGGTCTGCAATCTCAAATTTCAGTTCTTTCAACACCCTTGGATGTATACCATCCGGCCCAGGTGATTTGCTACTCTTCAGTTTATCTAATAGTTGTAGGACATCTTCCCGATGTATCGATATTTCCTTCAATTCTTCCACACCTTTAAATACCACTTCAGTCGTGGGTAACATCCCTACATCTTCCTCAGTAAAGACCGAAGCAAAGAATTCATTCAGTCTCTCCGCTATCGCCTTGTCGCCTCTTAGTGCTCCTTTAACCCCTTTATCATCTAATGGACCAACTGACTCTCTCACGGGTTTTTTGCTACGAATGTACTTGAAAAGGTCTTTATTTCGCGTTTTTGCTTCCGCAGCAAGCTTCTTCTCAAATTCTCTCTTTGCCTGCCTTATCAATGCCTTGCATTTGACTTGCCAGTGCTTGTGCTGTTTCCAGGTTTCATCATTTGGCTCTTTTTTCCATTTCTTGAAAGATGCTTTTTTGGCAACAACAGCCTCTCTGACCTCAGCTTTAAACCATGCTGGCAATTTTTTGGACTTCCTTCCACTTTTCTTAAAGCGTGGAATACAGCTGGTCTGGGCTTCCAAGATAGTATTTTTCAACAACACCCAAGCTTGATGTACGTCTTTAACCTTTGCAACTGCTCCTTTTAGTTTTTTCTTAACTGTTTTCCTCATTCTATCATAGTCTCCCTTTCGAAAGTTAAAGGGTAGTACTGTGGATTTCCTTACTATCCCTCCTCCACTAATTAAATCAAAGGCGATCATGCTATGATCACTATTGCCAAGTGGCCCCAACACCCTTATCTCTTGCACTACATCTGGTGTTCCACTAAGGACTAGGTCTAATATTGCTTCCCCTCTGGTCGGTTCATGAACCAGCTGCTCCAAGAAGCAGTCATTTATTTCATCTAGGAACTTTATCTCCCTAGCATGTCCTGTTGTGACACTGACCCAGTCGATGCCGGGGTAATTGAAATCACCCATTATTATTACTGCACTGTAACTTTTGCTAGCTTCCTTGATTTCTTTGAGCATTTCATCATCCATTTGTTCATTCTGGCCAGGCGGACGATAGTACACCCCCACTGCCATCGCCTTCCCCTTTTTACATGGAATTTCAATCCATAGAGATTCTACAGCAAATTTTGTTTCTTGCAAAACTTTAATCCTTTCTGACTCAATGCCCTCTCTAACATAGAGCGCAACCCCTCCACCAATTTGATCAGCTCTATCATTTCGATATAGTTTGTACCCAGGTATCACAGTGTCCCACTGGTTGTCCTCCTTCCACCATGTCTCTGATATTCCAATCATATCTAACCTCTCGTTTAGTGCTATATATTCTAACTCTCCCATCTTGTTTTGTAGACTTCTAGCATTTGCATACAAGCATTTTAGAGACTGTATTTTTATTCATATTAATTTGGCTATTGGTAGACATGGGTAATTTGGGATCTTTAAGTTCTGTCTGCTCCATACTCGAGGGCATTTGGGCTACTTTACTCTTTTTTGGAACCTCTCTGCTTTTTGTAGTATCCTTCAAGGATACATTCTTCCGAACCATGCGCTCTTGGGCGACTGTCGGCTTTCCCCTATTATCTAGTTTAAAAGCTGCTCTATCTCCTTTTTAAAGGTTAATGCCAGCAGCCTGGTTCCATCCCGGTTAAGGTGAAGCCCATCCCTTCGGAAGAGCCCCTCCTTTCCCCAGAATGTTCCCCAGTTCCTAACAAATCCGAACCCCTCATCTCTGCACCATTGTCTCATCCACGCATTGAGACTCCGGAGCTCTGCCTGCCTATTGGGTCCTGCGCGTGGAACGGGAAGCATTTCGGAGAACGCTACCCTGGAAGTTCTGGATTTCAACTTCCTACCTAAAAGCCTAAATTTAGCTTCCAGAACCTCCCTACCACATTTTCCTATGTCATTGGTACCAACATGTACCAAGACAGCAGACTCCTCCCCAGCACTATCTAAGACCTTATCTAGGTGGCGTGTGAGGTCCGCTACCTTCGCACCAGGCAGGCATGTTACCAGGCGATCCTCACGTCCACCAGCCACCCAGCTATCTACATGCCTAATGATCGAATCACCAACTATAACTGCTGTCCTAACCCTTCCCGCATGGGCACTTGGCCCTGGAGAAACCTCCTCGGTGCGAGAGGGGTTTACATCACCTGGAGGACAGATCCTAATTACAGGATCACTTCCTGCCACACCAGGGTGATGCTCTCCTGTCACGTGACCTCTCTCCTCCATGGCAACAGGGATGCTGCCAGACTGGAGGTGGGACTTCAGGACTATATCCCTGTAGGTCTCGTCTATGTACCTCTCTGTCTGTCTTATGTTTTCCAAGTCTGCTACTCTAGCCTCTAGAGAACGGACTTGTTCCCTGAGAGCAGAGAGCTCCTTGCACCTAGTGCACACGTAAGACCTCTCACCAGCTGGGAGAAAATCATACATGTGACACTCAATGCAAAAGACTGGAAAGCCCACATCCCGCTGCTGGACTGCTGTCTGCATCTTAGTTTTAAGTTTGTGTTTAGATCTTTAAGTTCTATATGTACTAAAGGGTGCAATGGATATTTATACCACTAAAACTGTACCTAAGAAGTTTAATATACCTTGTTCACCTGAAGCTTAATTAATCTCAGGTCCTTGGTGTATGACTGATTTGGGTAATGAGCTTCACCTGAGAGCACCTCCTGTCTTTTAAGTTGTGCAAGTACCTATAAAGCTGTGATTTACCCAGGGGAGGGTGGGTGTGGGGAGGGAGGGAGGGATATAACACTTATTAAAAAGGGCTGCTACACAGTACCTTGTCCTGTGCTGCTGAGGAAAACTATATTCTGATTTGATTTAAATTATAGCTCTTTGCTGCTACTAGGCTCTAACCTATTATGAAATTTAAACTACAAGCTCTCTGCTGGATTCTAAATTTAACCAGAAAGCTCTCTTCTGTGTTTTAATTTGAAACTAAAAGTACTTTGCTGATGCTAGGCCCTGAGTGACTATGAAATTTAAACTACAGCTGTCTACTGGGTATGAAAGGTAACCAGAAAGTTCTCTTCTGTGTTTTTAAATTGAATCTTAAACTGTTGCTACTAGGCCCTGACTGATTTAACAAAAAAATAGTGGGTTCACAGATTAATTAGCTTTAAAAGAAAAAAAATTCCTTTCAGAAAAATTCCCAGAAGTATATACTCACAATTCCAGATTTCTCTCCAGAAGTAACAGCCCCCCTTTCCAGTCCTTCATAATGCTTTATAATGAAGACCACTAACCATTTTGGTAGCCACCCTCTGTACTGACTGCATCCTGTTTATATCCTTTTGAAGGTGCGGTCTCCAGAATTGAACATAATACTCCAAATGAGGTCGCACCAAAGACTTATGATCACCATGGTGCTCACTTCCCACCACTACCATCCCCAAGTTCATGCTCCATGTTCATGCTCCATCTCTGGGCACTTAGCGACACATGCACTGCATTGCAGAGGGGCCGTGTCTGATGTTGTGCTTGCAGCATCTTCCTCAGAAAGGTAGCCTGTCTTTGCAGATGCGATCCCACCAGAAGGTTTGGTTGACTCAGCCTCTTGCCCAGCACCTGATTCCTGCTGAACTGACACCAGCTGCCGACAGGGACCAGCGATAGTAGCCATGTAGTTGCCATCTCACGCATAAGGTGCAACTGCATCTGATAGTAATGTAGCTTCCTGCTGTTATGCTCCTGCAAGAGCTCATTGGTGACCTGGAGATCCTGGTGCAGGCTGTGCAGCACCTTCTGTATGGCTTCTCTCCCTTCCGCAGAAGCTCCTAATCAATGTCATCTGGCCCACTGTTTGCCATCTCCTCAGGGACTGGAAACTCCAAATCAGGGCCGTCTGAGGCCTGCTGTGCTGTGGTGTCATACATGGTGGGCTCCTGTCTGCTGATGCATTCCTGCTGTGTGCAAGCTGTGGCAACAGGCAGCATGGCTCACTGACATGGAAATCAATGGCCTAAGATGGCCCAGCCCCTGGCTTGTCTGTGGGAGAGCAAGAGTGACACAGTTAAGGCCCCAGCAACTGTAACCGGGGGCAGAGCAGACCCGCAGTGTGTGACCAGCAGCTCCGGATGAGAAGACACAGGTGCACCCACTGTCCCCTGTTGTTACATGACCTTTTCCCCGCCACCAGAGGTGAGCCTCAGACATAGTCTGGGTGTGCTGCCAACACAGGTGCGGTGATACAACACTCACATAGTCAGCAGTGGCTTCAAATACATACAGGAAAAGTAAGATCAATAAACATATTTGCACACTTTCCCCATTGTCCCCCATGCCTGTGGTCATGTTAGCTGCAAGTCATCAATCTGGTATATCCCAAGGGCAACGACACATGTGAGTGAGGATACATAACGCTGTTCGCGCAACCCCGCCTATAGGGCTGGTGCCTAGGGCATGGCAGGCACATACTGTTGCTAGGCATGCAGTCCCTCACACCTCCGCAGACATGAACATGGCAGCACGTGTGGAGGATGTGAACCCCATCACACGAGAAGCATCCTACACTGCAGGTATAGGACCATGGGTGAATGCCCTAATATGTCACTGGGTGTCCAGACCATGGGCATGCACACAGCCCATGTGAGACTGCTGCCAAGCAGCAGTTGGCTTGCATGTTCCACTCACCACCCTGTGTGACTGCGGTGCTGCTATTATAGCCGGCAATGCCTGAGACCACCACGTTCTCCATGAAGCAAAGAACATGCCCTTTCAGGGTGCTCAGGGGCTGCTGGCACTCAGGTGGCAGTCTAATGTTCTTGGCCTTCTTCTCCTTGGCAGCCTGCCTGACCATCCGCCGTTTCTTCTTGATGTCCTCCACATCATGATAGTGGTGGTGGACTGCATTGACCCTGCAGGCAATGCCCTGCCAGCCCCGCTGCTAGGCACTTGCATCCTCAGAGGTTAAGAGAGTGGCATGGCTGCACTTTATGAGGCCCAGGGCTATGCCAGTCTCCGAGGGAGAGAAGTTTTCCTTGCGCATCCTCTTCATTGGCTTTGTCATGGCATCAGGCTAAGGAGAATGGGACAGGACGCTACCTGCGTATAGGATTCAAAATGCATGGATATGATGTCCTAGGCAAACCACATCCCACACAAACCTAAAAGACTAACCCGCATAAGAATCAACTGCAGTAAAGATGAATATGGCAGACAATGCTGGACGCCGGTAGTGTCGGTAACCAGGAAGCAGATAACCCATGGATATTGAGAATGGTAAGCGGCTATCTATGAAAACCGTGCAAAATCAAATATAAGGGAGGGAGGAGTGGCCTGATGGTTGGGGCAAGTTACCTCAGGCCAGGGGTTAATATCCCACTTAAGGACTGCAACCTTGGGCTGGAAGGACTGGGGTTTCTAGTCCTATAGGTTCTCCTTTGTGGCCTTGGGCAAGCCACTTAACCCTCCGTTGCCTCAGGTACAAAAAAAACAGGTTGTGAGTTCTTTGGGGACAAGAGAAATATATATATATATATATATATATATATATATATATATATATATATATATATATATATATATATATACACGAGGTGTGACAAAAAAGTAACGAGACTGTCCCATAAATGTTCTATTACAAAATCTACAGAGAAATTACGAATTGTCCCCTTAAATGTAATACCCCCCCCCCCCCGAATTAATGCACTTCTGCATTTGCTTCTGCCACATACGGAAGCACTCAGTAAAGTCCTCCTCCTTGAGGTCCCTCAGCTCCCTCATCAAAGTGGCCTTGATCTCTTCTACAGAGGCGAAATGAGTTCCTTTGAGCACAGTCTTCAGCCTGGGGAAGAGCCAGAAGTCACACAGTGCGAGATCTGGGGAATAAGGAGGGTGGTCGAGAGCTGTGATCTGTTTGTTGGCCAAGAACTGCCTCACACTGAGTGTGGTGTGTGCGGACACGTTGTCGTGGTGGAGCAGCCACAACTTGTCTCTCCACAGAGCCTGCCTGCTGTGCCAAACCCGGTCATGTAGGCGATTGAGGACCTGCTGGTAGAAGTGTTGGTTGACTGTCTGACCCTCAGGCACAAACTCATAATGCACCACTCCCTTCTGGTCGAAGAATGTGATCAGCATGACCTTGATCCTTGATTCGGACATGCGTGCCTTCTTGAGTCTGGGTGACAGTTGAGTCTTCCACTGCAGGCTCTGTCTCTTGCTTTCAGGGTCATACTGGAAGACCCAAGTCTCGTCTCCTGTGATGACTCAGCCAACAAGCTCTGGATCTTCTCCGATCTTCTCTAGCAAGTCTCGACAAACATTGACCCGATGCTCCTTCTAGTCATCCGATAAAAGTTTGGGCACCATCTTGGCGCACACCTTCCGCATCCCCATCTCCTGCAGCAAGATGGTCCGCACTGACTCCCTGTTCAGGCTGAGCTCCTCAGCTATCATCCGCACCGTCAATCTGCGATCACTCTGCACCAGCTGGTTCACTCTGTCAATGTTCTCAGCCATCTTTGTCATGGAAGGCCGCCCTGACTTGGCGTCATCCTCCACCTTCTTGCGGCCAGTCTTGAAGCATTTGTGCCACTCGAAGACTCGCGGCCTTGACATTGAATCTTCTCCATAAAGCCTTTTGGAGAAGATTCAGCTTAACCACAAATTTCAGGTTGATTCTTTGCTCTATATTTTTGCCACCTTCAGTTGCGTGACAAAGCAATGGAGCAGTGTGCTACAAAAAAAACTGAAAAAGAAAAACAGAGTGAGAGAGATGAAAAATATTATAGTAGAACTGTGGCAAGATGTTGCATAACACAGTGACATAAGCGGTTAGCCAATTGGCATTGAGTCATGGGCATGGCTGCCACAGTCTCGTTTCTTTTTTGTCACACCTCGTATACATATACATATACACACAGTATCTGAATGTACACCGCTTTGACTTGTAGAAAAGTGGTATATCAGCCTAGCTAAATAAATAAATAAATAATGGTTCTGCGCTGAACACACCATAAACAAGTAACTAGAACAAGGGTACAGTAAGCGGGCAGCCACCGACACGCAAAACCATGTAAATGGAATATGGGAATCAGTACTCAGAGTGCGCCCACCACCTACATGGGTATGTGGATTATTCTGCTTCATACCCACATAGTGCTTGTAGGCATACACATGGGATGTCACTGCACTGCCCTGTGGCCACTGGCCATGTAGATGACAGGAGTATGCAAGGGCCCAGTACCACAGCCGCTCCACTGTATACAGGGAGTGGGGGCAGCATGGGCAGCACATGGGGGGGGGGGGCTGCATGACTGGAGCAGCTGCCAAGTGCCACAGACAGCCTAGGTCTGGCCCTGAGTGTAGATACACAGGGTGACCACAGTGGCTGTCTGTCAAACAGGTGTGAACATCATCCATGGGTAGGGGTCCATGTGCCCATACCTACAGTGCATAGGGATACTATGGCATGGCCAGGGTGGGCGATGGGGTTACTTGAGTTGCCCCACAGATGCAGCCAGGAAGCTGTGTTCTGTCCCGGCCACTCCTGGAGACACTATCCTGGCCCTCATGGTCACTTGTCAATCCTGGAACAGTTTCCTAAAATGGGCTAATGGTGCATATAACACGACAGTCGTGAACCTCACCTCTGAGCCAGGGCATGTGGAGTAAGACCAGGCACAGTACATGCAATGTGCCATAGGGAGCCTCCTGCTGGGGTATGTAAGATGTAACAGTCCAGTCCATGGCCTGGTCACCACAACAGTCCTCAGCATCACAACGGCTGTCCAGGCCAGGGAGCCCTGATGCCATGGGCCTGGGGGGCCATCCCTGCAGCTCATCAGAGCAGCCACCGCAGCCTGTAGGCCTGACTTATCAGTGTAGCAGAGTCCTGCAGCACCTCCCTGAGGAGCTGCACCTCCTGCACCAGGCTGGCCAGTGCTTCCGGGACAGCTGCATGTAAGCCTGTATGGGGTCCCTGCCCAGGGGCAGCTGGTGCTGGTGCTGGTCCTGGCCACTGGCATGGACTGGGGCCTGATCCATCCACACTGCCTCCCACAGCAGCTCTGCCCTCCTCAGTTAGCAGCAGCTCGCATGGCAGTATGCCCATTCTCAGCTTAGGGGTGCAAGGCAGTGCAGGTGCCCGCATCGCCCACATGGCTCCTCTTGGGCACCACTGAGGCCACCCTGCTGCCATCAGGGGAACCTGTTCCCACCTCCTATGGCCCCACCACCTCCTCCCCTTCTGTCTCCTCCACCTCCTCCTCCTCCTCCTCTCCCTGCATCCTGGGTGCATCCTCACCTTCCCTCTCCTCCAACCTGCCTACCCCCACCACCTCCCCCCTCCATCTCCTCTGACCTCCCTGTCTGCACCACCCCTCCTCCTGCCTGCCTGCACTTCCCCCCTCAACCTCCAGTCTGCCCACTTCCTCACACACTGCCTCCATCCTGCCTGCACTCTCCCCTTCCCCTCTTCCACCTCCTGCTCCTCCTCCTCTTTCCCCTCTGTTGTGGTGATGCTCTTCTCCTTGCTGCTCTCCTCTGTCACCTCCACTGCTGCAGTGGTTCGGGCTTGTTGGTCCTCCATTTACCCTTCCCACCTGGGGTCCTTGGGGTCACTGTGGTGGTGGTGCCACAGATGGCAGACCGTGGCAACCTTCTGTCTGGTCCAGGAGCAACTGGGGGCCTGGGGTGCACTGGCCTTGCTTCATTGGTTGTGGGGAAATGGATGGTGGGACATTAGATTTGTGTTAGGGACACCTACAGGTCCTGATACCTGGCAGATGCAAGGGACTGAACAGAGACACACACACGCACACACACACACCCTCTGCTGTCGGAGCATGCATACCGCCTGTTTCCATAGCCATTGTACCTTGGGTGAGCCAGTCAATGTTGCCCTGCCACTCCCTATTCCCAATTGCAGGTAATGTGCATGCAGTATGGCTACAGGTGCGCTGTTCTATCCTTCCATCCCCTTTACCATTTTGGTGGCTCTTCTCTGTACCATGAAGACCACAAAGACATACCACAATCAACAGACTTTAACATACCACAATCCAAACCTAAATACAACCAACAAATATGCCGCAAAGCGTTTGGACTCTACGTTCCTTCCCTAGGGGACTCCATTCTTGACACACTAAGAAACATTACCAGTTTCCCTGCCTTCCACAAACACCTGAAAACCCACCTATTCACTGAATATTTTGGTCCCTCCACCTAACCCCCCACCATCAACATAACACGTCCAAAACTGATTCACAATTATAAATAGTTGCTTGAATACACCATTTAGCTCCAATATTTGTATATAGTACTACTTAGCATGTTTGTTCTCCAGGAACAAGCAGGAAGTCAGTCCTCACATATGGGTGACGTCGGTGCCGACGGAACCCTCATGCGTAACAAATCCCCAGCTTTCTAAGAAAGCCTTTGGGAATTGCATCAAGCATGCGCGGTCGCCTTCCGCCCAAGAGTGCCATCTTGCTCAGTCTCCTTTTTTCCACGGAGCCCAATGGACGTTGTCCCAGTGTCCCCGAGAAAAAAGTGTTTAAAAGTGAGAAATTATTTATTTATTTATACATTTTTTTCTTTACCGCCTCTTCCAGAGATCAGTGGCGGTTTACAGGTAACAAAAATGTTAACAATAGAAGACTATTATTTTACAGAGAACAATTGTAGAACAGTGGCAGTAAAATTACTATTCTTTTTTTACTGGTTCAACATTGGTTCCCGTTCCCGCCTTCGGCTCGGTGCACCGGTATCGAGTCCGGTCCATTTGTTCGGTTTTTGTCCTTAGTGACTAGCGTTTGCGCTCTTTTCATTTTTCACTGGCAGCCCGGTCCTTCGACCTCGCAGGGGCCCTTTTTCCCCCGATGGCTGCCAGCGGGTTTAAAAAGTGTGATTGGTGTACAAAATTAATGTCCCTCACTGACACACATGACTGCTGCCTCCGATGTCTCGGGCCCGACCATGACCCGAAGGTCTGTAGCCCATGTAGGAAAATGTCCTCTAAGGCCTTGAAGAGCCGTCAGCAGCAACATGATAGGATTTTTCCTGAGTCCGCACCTGCCTGGGCCCGGACCTCGTCGGAGGCCTCGACGTCTCGGGAGCTATCTGAACCCAAGCAGCATCGGATGTCCTCTGAAAGAGGGTCTCCCTTGCTGGAACACTGAAGGAAGAAGAAATCCATGAGGGCGGCATCGTTGGATGGTTGCGAACTGCCTGGTTCCTCGAGAGACCGGTTGCGGAACCCCGACGGTAGTCCCGGAGCCTCGGAGTCAGAGCGGCCTGCAAAACTCCCTCAACGGGAACCGGAGCAGCCGAGGCAGGTAACCACTGTCCTTGTTGAGGACTCTCGTCCAGGAGAACCGGTGTCATGGAACAGTAGCGGCGCTGATAGCCGGTCTCACCGGTTCTTCTGCCCCGACCGCCGGGACATCGGTGTTCAAGTTGATTCTCGAGACCATGAGAACTCGCGTCGATCTTCGGCTGAGGTCTCCCTCGACCTCCCGTTCGGGACCGAGGTCATCGACGCTGATTCCATCGGCATCGGGGCGGTCGATACTGAAGCCCTCGAGGCCGGAGCCACTTGATTCCTCCTCAGAGAAGTCAGGGCGGAGACGGAGGACGAGGATTCCCCAGTGTCCGAACCTCGGAGAAGGTCCCCCCCCGGAGGACACTCGGTTCTTGGACTTCGTTCGGGACATGTCAAAGGCATTGGCATTCCCGGCGGAGGCCGAGGAGGAGCCTCGAGCCAAAGAACTTGAGATCTTCCAGTATGATTTTCCCCCTCGGGAAGCCATTACTGTACCAGTGCCTCCAATTCTGGAATGGCTGATGCTCCGCATGTGGGAGACACCGGCATTAAATGCTGGTACTCAGCAGACGAATCGATTCCAACTATCGAGTTCGCAAGAGTCCTGGAGGGAGGAGTGGCCTAGTGGTTGGGGCAAGGTACTACAGGCCGGAAGGTCGGTGGTTCAAATCCCACTAGAGGACAGCAACCTTGGGCCGGAAGGACTAGGGTTTCTAGTCCCGCAGGTGCTCCTTGTGGTCTTGGGCAAGCCACTTAACCCTCCATTGCCCATGTTCCCTGTAAGTATTAGTGTACGTGTCTCATATCCCCTCGTGTTAAATGTATCCCCCAACCGCTTTGACCCGGTGAAAAGCGGGATATAAATGCAGCTAAATAAATAAATAAATAAATTCCAAAAGGCACAACTCCATGGTTGTGGAATCGGCCATGCGCCAGCTCAAGAGCCAGAAGACACATTCCTCGGTGCCTCCTGGCAGGGAGACCTGCAACTTGGATGCCATCGGCAAGAAGTGCTACCAGGGTTCAATGCTATTATGCCGAATCCAGACATACCACCTATACATGGGCATGTACCTAAGAGACCCGGAAAAGGATATTGCCGGGTTCTCAGCTGGTCTCTCCGAGGGACCTTTACAGCGCTTCAAGACCTTGTCCACTGGGATCCGTGAGTGCTCAAAGTTTATCACTCGAGCAGCCTATGATGGCTTTGAGGCGTCGGCCCGGGTAGCTGCGGCCGGCATCGGTCCATGCCGCCAGACATGGCTACAGTCGTCATACCTGGACAATGGGTACAGAACAAGTTGGTCGATGTCCCTTGCCGAGGTGAATACCTCTTTGGCAAACCCATGACAGAGAAGGCTGCTGAGATTGAGTCCGAGTACCTGACCCCGACACGGGTCTCGAAGAAGACTTCTGCCCCTTCTAAGAAGAAGGGCTCGGGTAAAAAGCCCTTTTTCCTGAGGAAAGGTGCTGCTTACCGCAACTACCCCACATATCAGGCATCCCCAGCTCCCCAAGAGGGGCAGCAGGCCAAGGGACAGGAGCATGGTCTGCGTACGCAAAAAGCCCCCAAGCCCCAGGTACCGGTTCCGGGCCAGCCTGGAGGGGGGTTTTGACTCCCAAAGCATAGCCCCTCTCTCCAAGGAAGTAAGGCCATGCACAGGAGGAAGGCTGACCCTGTATGCCTACAGGTGGCCAGCCATCACAACAGATACCTGGGTTCTCCAGATAGTCCAAGAGGGCTATATGCTACATTTCAGCCAGGTACCTCCCTCTTACTTTCCAGGGGAGCCTCACAGACACCCTCTTCACAGGGACCTCCTCTTGAAGGAATTGGCGGGTCTTCTCAAGGATCAGGCGGTAGAACCGGTGCCCCACCACCTGCAAGGAAAGGGCTTCTACTCCAGGCATTTCCTAATACCAAAAAGAACAGGAGGCCTAAGACCCATCCTCGACCTGCGCAACTTAAACAAGTTCCTGGTGAGGGAAAAGTTCAAGATGCTTTCCCTTGGAATATTGCTGCCTTACCTTCGCCAGGGAGACTGGCTATGCTCCTTAGACCTGTTGTTGTTAAGTGCCGTCAAGTCGGAGTCGACTCATGGCGACCCTCTGGATAGCGTAAACGGGGGTGCTTGTTGTGAAAGTTCCACAATCTTGGCAAAGGCATGAATTTACTTGACTTGCAAAGGATTGTGGGTCTTGTAGTTCAATCACACAAAACCAGCCATTCAACAAGAATAATGAGTTGCAGTTGCTCGAGTGTAAAGCAAAAAACAGATTTATTTATGGGGATTATTCCCACGCACAGATATGCTTGGTATCATCAATAGGATACTTTCATCAGGAGTTTTATTCAGGAAACAAAACAAAATAAGGCAACTGAATTACTTAGGCAACAACATATGGTAAAGACCTTAATGGAACAGAATAGGTCTTTCCTCTTGCTCCTGCTAATACTTCCTTAGCAGTGCAAGCATGCAAAAACAAACCTAAAAGGAAAGATTTTCTTTTAACAGAAAAAAACAGCTCTCTTCCATTCACACAGAGGAAAAAGGCTTTCTCTCACAGTTCCACGTGCACCTGTGCCTTGCCTTAATCACAGGGCTTAACCAGCTGCACACAGTTGCTGGTCTCCTCCACGTGGCTCTAACTTTCCCCAAAGCTTTCTCTCAAAGAAACTTCTCTTGGGAGTTGAAAATCAGCACAGTTCCTTTTGGTGTTTGATCCTTAACTAAGGATTATTGTTAGAACAGCAGTTTAGATAATGAACATTCCATTCCACTGTATATAGCCCATCTTGTACATAGCTCAAACCACTCTAGCGCACAACACAACACACATTGTACATAGCTCAAACCAATCTAGCACACAATACAACACACACTCAACTAAATTTCTCCCTCACTGCATGTTTAACACTCTCACTTTACCCGATTGTTTGCTGTGATACCACCTTGATTAATAAGATAAGGCGGTTTAGAAATACTGTTAAATAAAATAAATAAATAAATATATTCACTTTCCTCGTCTGATAATTCTCCTTGCTCTTGAATTATCATAGGATCACTTTTAAACCCTGGCTCAGAGAATTTCTCTAACTGATCACTACCATGATAGAAATTCTCTCCCTGCTGTCTTCCTTGTGCAAAGCTAGGGAGCAGATCAGAGTCCATACCTGTGCTCACGCTGCCATTAGGTATCCTCTCTGAGTATTCTGGCCAGTAGGAATTAAAGCTTTTGTGCCCAGCTCTCCAGTCAGACTCTCTGGACTTTAGGTCTCTCTTCCCATACCTCCTTAGATAGGTATTAGAGCTCCTTCTCTCTGTGGATGCAGCCGTCTCCTTTACAGGTGCTGCCTGAGGTCTCCTGGCTGTATATCTCCAAGCCTCTGGCTCCTTCCAGTTCAATGGAGAACTCTTGCCCCAGGTATCCTTCCCAGCATACGTACTGCCTTGGGCTCCCTTCTTAGACCTTCTGGATGTCTTGCTGTTCTTCCTTTTATTCACGATACATCTCTCTCTGCATTCTCTTCCATCTTCACTTCCAGTTTCCCTCTCACTGCTGTATGCTGAATTCTTTCTACCTTTAAAGTGCCTAGATGGCTGATCCACCCTAGTGCACTCCAGGTGTCCTGAATTAAGCCCTGCCCTAGGAAATGGGTGATTAGGGATTACATCATTGCTCTTCTAATTGAACACACGTTTCCCTACTTCAGAACTCCTAGAGGCTTTCTGTAAACCAGTGCATTCTGGGTCTGGTAGTCTTTTAGGTAAACATTCTGTTTTAATGCTTTTACCAGCCAGCACAGGTTGCTTATTCAGAGCCAATTCACCTTTTGAATTACTTCTTTCTAAACTATGATAAGCTTCCTTATCACAGACCCCCCTGCTTAAGTTATTACGGGCTGGTGACAATTGTGAAATCTCTTCTTTACAGTCCGTAATACGCGAAAGGGCATCTGCATTTTTGTGTAATTTTCCAGCACGATGCTCTACTCGAAAATCAAATGCCTGTAAGGCCATGTACCAGCATGTCAACCTGGCATTGTGGTTCTTCATCTGTTGCAACCACTTTAGTGGGGCATGGTCTGTCACCAGTAGGAACTTCCTCCCTGTGAGATAAAACCTTAATGCCTCCACTGCCCACTTTATGGCTAGGCATTCCTTCTCTATTGTTGAGTACTTCTGTTCAGTCGGTGACAATTTTCTGCTCAGGTACATCACAGGATGCTCCTCCCCCTCATAACATTGGGACAACACAGCTCCCAGCCCTACATCCGAGGCATCTGTTTGAACTAAGAAGGGTTTTCTGAAATCCACTCCTTTCAGTACTGGTCCTGTACACAACTTTCCTTTCAACACTGAAAAGGCTTTTTCAGCTTCAGGAGTCCACTTCAGCTGATTTGGGCAATTCTTCTGTAGCATTTTTATGATAAGACGGTTTAGAAATACTGTTAAATAAATAAATAAATAAATATCAGTAAATATTGCACTTTCTGCTGCAAACTGGGGTATAAATCTGCGGTAGTAACCAATAAGCCCCAAGAAACTCCTCAGCTGTTTCTTCGTGGTTGGGAAAGGAAAATTTCGGATACTATCCACCTTATTCATTAGGGGTTTAATTTTCCCTCTTCCCACCAAGTGGCCTAGGTATTTTACCTCTCTCTTAGCAAAAGTACACATCTTAGGATTCAGAGTGATTCCCGCTTGCTTCATGGATCCTAAGACTGCCCTGATTCTTTTTAGATGTTCTGCCCAAGTATTACTATGGATTATGACATCATCCATATAGGCAAATGCATAATTTTGATGGGGTCGAAGTACCTGGTCCACTAACCTTTGGCAAGTAGCTGCTGCTCCATGCAGTCCAAAAGGCATCCTTTTAAATTGAAAAAGGCCAACGGGGGTGCTGAAAGCAGTCTTCGGCTTTGACTCCCTGGTTAGAGGGATTTGCCAATAGCCTTTCGTCATGTCAAGGGTGGTTAAATATTGGGCTTGTCCAAGCTGGTCCAATAATTCTTCAATTCTTGGCATTGGGTAAGCATCAAAAACTGATATTGCATTTACCTGCCGGAAATCAATACAGAATCTTAAAGAGCCATCAGGCTTTGGCACCAAGACTATTGGGCTATTCCAGGGACTCTTCGACTCCTCTATTACCCCCATGTCTAACATTTCCTGAACTTGGGTCACTACTTCCTGCCTCTTCGCTTCAGGCAAGCAGTATGGCCTTTGTCGAACAAACTTCCCAGGTTGCGTTATAATCTCATGTGCAACCAAATGTGTCTCTCCAGGCATAGGAGTCAAAACATCTGGGAAATCTTTTAACAATTTTCTTAGTTCTTCTTGCTGTACTACTGACAGGTCCTCACCTATTTGGGGTTCTGAGCTCTCCTTACAGTCAGATATTTCGGGTCCCAAATCCTCTTCTTCATGCACCTCCCTTCCAAGGTCACAGGTGGCAGCTAGACTTTTTACCCCCTTATCTTCAGTTGAACCAAAACCCTTGGTTCCACGCTCAGAATCAGACAAAGTTGTGACCTCCTCCACAGGTGGAAAACCCAGTCTTTCACATATGAATTGAGCTATTCTATCTCCCGTCCTTACATGGTAATCCTTCTGTCCAAAGTTGAATAATAGAATTTTAACATTGCCCCTGTAATCGGGATCAATCACTCCAGCCCCCACATCAATAAAATATTTCAGGGCTAATCCTGATCTAGGGGCTACTCGCCCATAGCACCCAATGGGTATTTCAACTTGGAGTCCAGTGTCAACCAGAGCTTTCCCTTGACCAGGTATAGTCACATCTTCCACACTGCACAGGTCCAACCCAGCAGCTTGCGGGGTTGCCCTCTTAGGAGCCTGGGCCTTCTCTGAAACCCTTTGGTACTTCAAGGTGAAAATCTGCTTCTTGGTAGTTTTGTCCTCTGGAAGTTTAACCATCTTTTTAACTGGGGTCTGAGGACTTCCAAACAAAAGCCCGGGAGCTATTACCATCATTCCATCCCCCATCTTCTTTCCTAGTCCTTTCACCAGCCCCTGTTTAAATCTTGGCCAGTCTTTTCCTAGAACCAAATCAAATGGAAGTTTAGGTACCACTGCTAAAGGCATTTCCTCTTGTAACCCCAAGCCCTTAATCATTAGCCTGTACGTGGGATATGATGATGCAGCACCATGAATGCATTTAATGTAAACCTTGCTTTCAGGGGTTCTAGGCTCAAATCCTTCTTGGGCCTCTATCCTCTTCCAAAGCCTCTTTGACAACATACTCTGGTCTGCCCCAGAGTCTAACAGTGCATTCGTGGTAATTCCCTGCACATCAACCACCAAAAGGAATCCTTCTTTAGGCTGTTTTAAACCAACACCCATTAAGCTAGTGTAAATTTGGCATTCTTTTTCCAAATGACCATATCTCCCACATTTGTAACATTTCATCTTACTCCACTTTACACTCTGGTTAAGTACAGTACTATTATTCACAGAAACATTTTTAACCATTTTCTTTTCTGATACAGCACAGCTTGCCTCAGCACCAACCTTCAGAGGACCACTCATTCTATGGCAAGCTTGTGTGGCTTCCAAGAACCGCTCTGCTAACATGGTTGCCTCTCTCAGGTTCTGGCAATTTTGCTGTATAAGGAAAGTGTGCAAGTCTTTTGGCACAGCAGACATGAACTGTTCAAGCATAATAATATCCAATAACATTTCCATATTCTTTCCTTCTGGCTTCAACCATTTTATAGCCAGTCCTCTGATTCTCTGACTCAGAGCCCTGGGTGTTTCACCCACTCTTAATGCAGTAGCTCTAAACATTCGCCTATATTCTGAAACAGACAACCCTAGGCGATCTCTTATAGCAGATTCTACATCTCTATAATTTAAAGCCTGAGCTGCTGGCATTGCTCTGTAGGCAGCAAGCGCCTCCCCAGTTAATGAGGCTGCCAGCCTTATTGCCCACTGGGTCTCTGGCCATGCTAATGCTTGTGCCACTCTCTCAAAAGATTCAAGGAAATCATCAACATTATCATCTGGTGTGAGTTTCCCAAAACTAAAAGCCCCAATCCCCTGATTGAGTCCAACACTGTCCACATTTGGAATACCAGGAGTCCCTGCCTGTTTTGCACCTGCACCACCTTGGGTGTGAAGAGCAATTAAGACTTGCACAAGGTCCAGCACTGGCTTCTGTTGTTCTGTCAAAGCTTTGATTGAAGAATCCTGAGCCTGCTGTGCGAGCTCTTGTTGCCTGGCAAATTGAGCTGCCATCCAGCTGGCCAGTTCCTTAGGATCCATCTTTGTATCCCTGCAAGAAACAAAGAAAAAAAAAGCACAGAGCAGCACCCTACAACAGGTGTACTTCTCCTATTTTTTTTCAATTATCCCTGTGCCTTACTCCTATCCACCACTAAACATGCCCAGGTACTTATTACCTTATGTCAGTGATGAATCAGGCTCACACAGGGTCTTTTCCTCCTTGGAACTGCACCTGGAACAGCTTCTTTCTTCTCTCCAAAGTGTTGTTAAGGGAAAAATCCACTTTCCAGCTTTTGATTTGAACTTTTTTTCTTTCTTTCACTTTTCAGTTGTAATCCTTATAAATCCTGGAAATCCTTTGTGTAAAAGCAATCCGAAAAACTACGCCACTGTAAATGGGGGTGCTTGTTGTGAAAGTTCCACAATTTTGGCAAAGGCATGAATTTACTTGACTTGCAAAGGATTGTGGGTCTTGTAGTTCAATCACACAAAACCATCCATTCAACAAGAATAATGAGTTGCAGTTGCTCGAGTGTAAAGCAAAAAACAGATTTATTTATGGGGATTATTCCCTCGCACAGATATGCTTGGTAACATCAATAGGATACTTTCATCAGGAGTTTTATTCAGGAAACAAAACAAAATAACACAGTCCAAAACGTGATGTGGGTGGAAAAACACTTTATTTAATAGTAATACCAAAGACCTATTTGACAACCCTACAAAATAAGGCAAATGAATTACTTAGGCAACAACATATGGTAAAGACCTTAATGGAACAGAATAGGTCTTTCCTCTTGCTCCTGCTAATACTTCCTTAGCAGTGCAAGCATGCAAAAACAAACCCAAAAGGAAAGATTTTCTTTTAACAGAAAAAAACAGCTATCTTCCATCCACACAGAGGAAAAAGGCTTTCTCTCACAGTTCCACGTGCACCTGTGCCTTGCCTTAATCACAGGGCTTAACCAGCTGCACACAGTTGCTGGTCTCCTCCACGTGGCTCTAACTTTCCCCAAAGCTTTCTCTCAAAGAAACTTCTCTTGGGAGTTGAAAATCAGCACAGTTCCTTTTGGTGTTTGATCCTTAACTAAGGATTATTGTTAGAACAGCAGTTTAGAAAATGAACATTCCATATATTCACTTTCCTCGTCTGATAATTCTCCTTGCTCTTGAATTATCATAGGATCGCTTTTAAACCCTGGCTCAGAGAATTTCTCTAACTGATCACTACCATGATAGAAATTCTCTCCCTGCTGTCTTCCTTGTGCAAAGTTAGGGAGCCGATCAGAGTCCATACCTGTGCTCACGCTGCCATTAGGTATCCTCTCTTAGTATTCTGGCCAGTAGGAAGTAAAGCTTCTGTGCCCAGCTCTCCAGTCAGACTCTCTGGACTTTAGGTCTCTCTTCCCATACCTCCTTAGATAGGTATTAGAGCTCCTTCTCTCTGTGGATGCAGCCGTCTCCTTTACAGGTGCTGACTGAGGTCTCCTGGCTGTATATCTCCAAGCCTCTGGCTCCTTCCAGTTCAATTGAGAACTCTTGCCCCAGGTATTTTATTTTTATTTATTTATTTAAAAGTTTCTTCTATACCGCCCCTTCCAGAGATCAGGGGCGGTTTACATTAAACAAAAATTAGTATATTTCCGTATACTTTACATGGAACAATATTTTAACTATATACATGTTTAGTTACATATAACATATTTTTGAAACTATGTACAGGTTATAAAACATGGAACATAACATAGTTAATTACCAGTAGTTATTTACAATAGTGATATAGTCGTCTGTTTGGGTGAGTATCCTTCTCAGCATACGTACTGCCCTGGACTCCCTTCTTGGACCTTCTGGACGTCTTGCTGTTCTTCCTTTTATTCACGATACGTCTCTCTCTGCGTTCTCTTCCACCTTCACTTCCTGCTTCCCTCTCACTGCTGTATGCTGAATTCTTTCTACCTTTAAAGTGCCTAGATGGCTGATCTACCCTAGTGCACTCCAGGTGTCCTGAATTAAGCCCTGCCCTAGAAGATGGGTGATTAGGGATTACATCATTGCTCTTCTGATTGAACACACTTTTCCCCACTTCAGACCTCCTAGAGGCTTTCTGTAAACCAGTGCATTCTGGGTCTGGTAGTCTTTTACGTAAACATTCTGTTTTAATGCTTTTACCAGCCAGCACAG
The DNA here is from genome assembly GCA_033557465.1 of Ichthyophis bannanicus. Lineage (NCBI taxonomy): Eukaryota > Metazoa > Chordata > Amphibia > Gymnophiona > Ichthyophiidae > Ichthyophis > Ichthyophis bannanicus. The sequence goes on from CM066032.1 coordinate 55,287,046, forward strand.
GTTGCTTATTCAGAGCCAATTCACCTTTTGAATTACTTCTTTCTAAACTATGATAAGCTTCCTTATCACAATAGCTATCCTAAATTGTGTTCGGTCTTCAGTCATGCGGCTCATTGTTGACAGCCTGGTACCCGTAGCTGCTGTTATTGTATCGATCCATCTCATTGCTGGCCTTCCTCTTTTGTGTTGACCTTCTATCTTGCCAAGCATGATGTCTTTCTCTAATGATTTCTCTCTTCGCATGATGTGTCCAAAGTATGAAAGTCGAAGTCTTGTCATCTAAAGAAAGCTTAGGTTCGATCTCCTCTAGTACCGACTGGTTTGTTCTTCGGGCAGTCCATGGTTTACACAGTATTCGCCGCCAGCACCATAATTCAAAGGCATCAATTTTCTTCCTGACTTTTTCACTGTCCAGCTTTCACATCCATATGATGTTATTGAAAATACCATGGCTTGAACAAGTCAAATCTTTGTATGGAGAGAGACATCTCTGCTCTTGAGAATCTTATCTAGGTCTTTCATAGCCATTCTGCCAAGAGCAATGCGTCATTCGATTTCTTGACTGCTTTTTGCTTCTTTATTGATAGTTGATCCAAGTAGGTTAAAGTTGTTCACAATTTCAATTTCTTCTCCTTCAACGATGAACCTGTTGATTATGTCAGTTGTCATGATCTTTGTCTTCTTTACATTAAGGTGCAGGCCCATTTTGAGACTATGTTCTTTGATTGTGAGAAGCAAATGTTTCAGATCATCTTCACTTTCAGCTAGTAATTTAGTATCATCAGCATAGCGAAGGTTGTTGATGAGTCTTCCACCAATCTTCACACCTCTGTTGTCTTCATACAATCCTGCTTCTCTGATGATTTGTTCTGCATATAAATTAAACAGGCAGGGGGAAAGTATGCAGCCTTGTCTTACACCTTTGCTTATTTTAAACCATTCTGTTTCTCCTTGTTCCGTTCGAACTGTTGCTTCTTGATCAATGTATAGACTGCGCAAGAGAACGAGCAGGTGTTCTGGTATACCCATGCTTCTTAATGTGGCCCAGAGTTTCTCATGGTTTACACAGTCAAAAGCCTTGCTATAGTCGATAAAGCACAAATAGATATCCTTTTGGTATTCTTTAGTCTTTTCAAGGATCCATCTCACATCCGCAATGATATCTTTCGTTCCTCGCCCTTTCCTGAACCCTGCTTGCACTTCAGGTAGTTCTTGTTCCAGGTATGGTTGTAGTCTCTTTTGAATAATCTCCAGTAGAATCTTGCTGGCATGTGGGATCAGAGCGATTGTTTGATAATTTCCACAGTCAGTTGGGTCACCTTTCTTTAGTATTGGTATAAACACAGATCTTTTCCAGTCAGTTGGCCATGATGTTGTCTTCCATATTTCTTGGCAGAGCCTTGTAAGTATGGTAACAGCTGCATCAGATTGCTGCAATACTTCTATAGGAATGCTATCAATGCCTGGTGCTTTGTTCTTTGATAAGGCTTTCAATGCTGCTTCAACTTCTTCTTTCATCACCAATGGTTCCCGATCATAAGGTACAGGTTGAAACGGCTTTTGGTCCACTTGATCTTTATCATATAAAAATTCTGTATATTTATTTATTTTATTTATTTATTTAACATTTTTTATATACCGCACTATTCATCATCAGTGCGGTTTACATTGAACAACAATATACCTGCCAATACATGACTGATCTAGGTTTACATATAACAGGGAAGATAAACTGGGTGTGAACTGGGGATAACTATCTACATAATTATACATAATTATATATACATTGAATAGGTTACATCAAGATTCGATATTTGACAAGAATACAGTGTTTTCACATTTTGATCCTTTGTTCTGGATTGCTGTTATGTGTAGGAGTTATCTGAGTGGGCGAGAACCGGTTCTATTGTGTGTATGGTAGCCTGAAGTGCAAAGTGAATAAATAGTGCTTGATGGACTTTCTAAATTGGGTGATATCCCTGATTGATCTGATATTTGGAGGTAGATTGTTCCAGCACTTGGGAGCATAGGACACAAAAGCTCTGTTAGTAGTTTGTTGTGTCCATTTTGTGGAGATACTAGGAGTAACTAGTGTGTTTTCTGCTACTAGTCTCCTGGGTCTGTTGTTTGGTGTCAGGGTGATGAGATTTGAGATCGATGCAGGAGATAATTTATTAATAGCCTTGAATGTGATGAGGAGGGTTTTGTATGTTATTCTGCAGTTTATCGGAAGCCAGTGCAGATCGATCAGTATTGGTGTTATATGATCTCTTATAGAAGCTCCAGATAAGATGCGGGCTGCCGCGTTCATCGCCAGTTGAAGTGAATTTAGTGTATTCTTGGGGAGGCCATGAAGGATGATATTCGCATAGTCAAAATGCGGTGTGACTATTGCTTGGAAGACTGTACGGAAGTCCTTTGTCTCCATCATTGGTTTCAGGTGTCGCAGTGTTTTTAGCTTGTAGTAAATTGACCTTACTGTGTTCTTTATGTGCTCTTTAAGATTGAGTTTTTGGTCGAGTATGACACCGAGGTACTTTATGGAGGCCTTGATTGGGAGTTCTGCATCTCTTACTATGAGGGTGGTTGGCAGAGAAAATTGCTTGTTTCTTGTGGCTATGAGTACTTCGGTTTTCTTGAAGTTTATTCTCATGTTCTGATTGAGAAGCCAGTCGGTTATTGTGTTGAAACAGTTGATTAATGGAGAGTAGTCAGGGTTTGATATATTGATCGGTGTGAATATTAGCATGTCATCCGCGTATAGTAGGCAGGATATACCGAAGTCTCTGGTGATTTGGCAGATTGGTTGCATGTATATATTAAAAAGCAACGCAGATAGAGATGAGCCTTGAGGTACTCCCTGTTTCTGTTTGAAGGGTTCAGATGTAATGTTGCCTGTACAGACCTGTTGCCAGCGCTCATCTAAGTAATATTTGCACCAGTTCCAGGCTTGGTTATGGATGCCTTTTTCATGAAGTCTAGCTAGCATAATCTTATGGTCGACTGAGTCGAATGCCGCTGATATGTCCAGAAAAATCATTGCAATGGCCATGTGAATGTTGTCAATCCCACAAATGAGTTTGTTAAGTAGTGAAGTCATGAGTGTTTCTGTTCCGTGAGCTTCTCGGAATCCATGTTGGCATGGGTCTAACGGGGCTGCTGTGTCAATGTGGTGTTGGATCTGCCTCTGAGTTTCCTTTTCAAGTATCTTGGCTAGATAGGGAATGCTGGAGATTGGGCGGTAGGACTCTTCCTTCGTTGGGTCCATCAGGTTGTTTTTTAGCAGAGGGCGAATTGATGTTTGTTTAAGGGCGGTAGGGAAGATCCCAGTTAGATAGGAGATATTTGCGATCTTAGCTATGTAAGGGCTAAGCTCGGCATGTAAGGTTTTGATCCAGTGTGCTGGACATGGGTCATTTGGTGCCATGGTGGTGTTTATGGTAGCGATAATTTCTTCGATGGTTTTTCTTCCACCTTTTCTTGATCTTCTCAGCATCATTCAACATAGAACCTTGAGCATCTTGTAACATTCCAATTCGAGGCTGGAACTTTTTCTTTAACTCTCGCAGCTTTAGGGAAGCCGATCTTGTTCTTTCTCTAATAGTTTCTGCTTCTATTTCCTTGCATGTGTCGTTGTAGTACTTTTCCTTGTCCTGTCTTGCTGCACGTTGGAAATCTCTGTTGAGTTCTGTTATTGTCTTTCTTTCTCCTCTGGCTTTAGCTTCTCTGCGTTTCTGGGCAATTTTCAGAGTTTCTTCCGTCATCCATTTTGGCCGTTTTTGCTTTTTCACTTTTTGTAGAGACTTCTCGCTTTCTTCCAACACAACCTTCTTGATGTCATTCCATAACTCTTCCGGAGCTCTGTCATTTGTATCTAAAGCAGCAAATTGATTTTGCAGGCAGTCTTTAAATTCCAGTGGTATATTCTCAAGGTCATATTTTGCTGCATTCATGAGTGGTTTGCTCTTTTTCAACTTTAGCTTGAGTTTGCATACTAGTAGTTGATGATCTGTACCACAGTCAGCTCCAGGTTTTGTCTTTGTTGATGTTATAGAACTTTTCCATCATTGACTTCCACAGATGTAGTCAATTTGATTTTTACACAATCCATTGGGTGAAGTCCATGTGTACAGTCGCCGCTTGTGTTGCTGGAAGAAGTTGTTTGAGATGAATAGATAATTGGTCTTGCAGAATTCTATCAGTCTTTCTCCAGCTTCATTTCTGTTGCCAAGTCCATATTTTCCAACTACTTTGCCTTCTTCTTTGTTGCCAACTTTTGTGTTCCAGTCACCCATGACTATCAGGATATCCTGTTTGCATGTACTGTCAATTTCAGCTTGTACTTGTTCATAGAACTCTTCAATTTCATTCTTTTCTGCAGCTGTTGTTGGGGCATATACTTGAATTATAGTTGTGTTGATAGGCAATCCTCGTAGACGAATAGAGATTAAGCGTTCGCTGACTGCATTGTATTTCATTACACTTCTTGTAAGTTTCTTCTTCATTATAAATGCAACACCATTTCTTCTTTGTCTTTCATTTCCAGCATAGTAGACCATGTGATCATCTGATGCAAAGTGCCCCATGCCAGTCCATTTCAGTTCGCTGACACCCAACAGATCAAATTGTACACGTTCCATTTCATTCTTGACCACCTCCAACTTCCCTTGGTTCATGCTTCGTACGTTCGATGTTCCAATGCGTAAGACATCTTTACAGCTTCTGACTCTCATTTCATGCGCAGCTACATCAGCAGTCAGACTTCCCGAGGGCTTTGATCCAACCACATCATAAATGCTGGCTTTACTCTGAAAAGTCTTCAGCTCTTCCCCAGTAGCTAATTGAGTGCCTTCCGACCTGGGGGTCTCATCTTCCAGCACCATAGCACAATTTGTTTTGTTGTAACTATCCATTGGGTTTTCATGCCAAGATACAGAAGTAGATTGCCGGGCCTTTCTTCCGTGCAGTTTAAGTTTGGTGTTGTTGCCGTTGTCACAAAAATGTGATCCTCCACCGTCAACACTATCCCATTCTGCTGCTGCCCAGATGGGTGGTTTGTCTTGATCTGGCACCTCAGCTGAGACCTGTCCATCTTAGGAGACCCTGCCAGTAGTTAAACTACCGATAGTTTAGCTCTCAGCATCACTGATGCACGCAAGCCCTCACAGCATGACAAGCTGCAAACCAAGTTTGCAGCCCAAGGGTTGTTTCAGACCTTAGACCTAAAGGATGCATATACACACATCCTAATACATCCAAACCACAGACAATATCTTCGTTTTGTAGTGGGAGAAAACCATTTTCAGTACAGGGTACTTCCCTTTGGCCTAGCCTCTGCGCCCAGAGTATTCACAAAATGCCTGGCTGTAGTGGCCGCCTTCCTCAGGAACCAAGGGGTGTTTGTCTTCCTCTACCTAGACGACTGACTCATTAGAGCCACGTCAACTCTGGAAGTTCAGCGGGTCACATCTCGCACCATTCAGGTACTGCAACATATTGGATTTGTGATCAATCACACCAAATCTATTCTAGTTCCCACTCAAAGTCTGGAGTTTATAATGAGCAAGGCTAGACACCCTTAAAGCAAGGGCTTATCTACCAGAAGAAAGGGCACAAAGGCTCCTGGCCCTGGCACAACAAGTGAGTCGACAGTCCAAGATATCAGCAAGACACTTTCTGCGACTCCTTGCGCACATGGCTTCCACAGTGCATGTAACACCCAATGCCCGCCTCCACATGTGAACAGCTCAGTGGTGTCTCAGGGACCAGTGGACACAGTCAACAGGCAGACTTTGAGACAGGATCAAGGTGTCCAAACGATTGGTACAGTCATTAACATGGTGGCTTCAACCACAGCACTTGGTGGCGGGGGTGGAGTTTCAGGCTCCTCTGCACATGAGGGTCCTGACTATGGATGCATCCTTGCTGGGCTGGGGAGCCAAGGACTGTGTACCCAGGGTGTGTGGTCTCCACAGGAAAGCACACAACAGATCAATTTCCTAGAGCTTCGAGCTATCCACCTGGCTCTCCGGGCTTTCTGTCAGACCCTGGCTCATCAACCTGTCTTAATACAGACAACCAGGTGGCAATGTTCTATGTGAACAAACAGGGAGGCACGGGGTCCCGCATCCTGTGTCAGGAAACCCTGGACCTGTGCTTCTTTGCAGTCCAGCATGGGATGTATCTCAAAGCAATTTACCTGCCTGGCCAGGAAAATTGCTTAGCCGACAAGCAATGTTCCCCCTAATTTTCTGTAGGCTGTGTGCGCATAAAATATCAGCTGTGCAGCTTTTGAAGGAAGGTTAAATTTTTGTGCGTCACATAACGACACTCGGAGTTATATACTTTCAAATTTGACTACACGTCAGAATACAGTATGTACACCACATTGATTTTAATCAAATTAAATGAAAATAGACGATTACTAAATGAAGCGGAAAATTTCTAGTAATTACAATCACAACTTTTAAATTTTAAGACATCTGTGTTGTTTTCTATCAGAATCAGAACCGTAATTTTTGTGCGCTGTTTTGTAAAGTATGTGCGCTCGCTTGGCGAGTTGTGTGCGCGCGCACACGTGCATAGCTTAGAGGGAACAGTGCCGACAAGTTAAGCAGAATTCTCCAGCCGCACGAGTGGCAGCTGGATCCCAACATAGCCCAAGGGTTGTTTCAGACCTGGGGACAACCATCCATAGGCCTGTTTGCGAGCCCACAGAATTATCAGTTGTCCCAATTTTGCTCCTTGGGAAACTGCTTTGTACGTATGACCTAGATTGGCCACTGTTGGAAACAGGATACTGGGCTTGATGGACCTTGGTCTGACCCAGTATGGCATATCTTATGTTCTTATGCTCCAGACAGCCACACCCAAACAGGGTGGCTGCGGATGCTTTTCTAATCTCAAATGGTGTGTGGGCCTCCTATATGTGTTTCCTCCCACGCCTCTAGTGGCCAAGACTCTGTTCAAGATCCTCCAGGACAAGGCCTCGGTCATTCTGGTAGAAACCAGGTGGCCGAGGCAACTTTGGTTTCCACTTCTGATTCAATTGGCAGTGGAGGCCCCAATTCCTCTGGGATCACAACCCAACCTCCTGTCACAGGAGGGGGGCACGCTCATGAATCCCAACCTTAGATCCCTCAACCTGATAGCCTGGCTGCAGAAAGGGTAGTACTTGCACCACTCCTTCTTCCCAAAAATGTGGAAGAAGTGTTACTAGCCTTAAGGAGACACTCAACGAGTAAACTTATGCTTTCAAGTGGCATAGGTTTGAGGTGTGGTGCGCAATACAAAAGGAAAACCCTTTTTCCTGCAGGTTACTGTGGTACTCAAGTACCTTCTTCATCTTTCCGATTTGGGCCTTAAGTCCAACTTAGTCAGAGTCCACCTTAGTGCCTTGGCTGCACACCATTCTCCAGTGGAAGGCAAACCTCTTTCTGCGCACCCTTTGGTGTCCAGGTTCCTGAGAGGTTTACTTCTGCTGAAACCTCCAGTTCACCCTCCGGCGACTGAGTGGGATTTAAATGTGGTCTTAGGGCAGTTCACCCGCCCACCATTCGAGCTGATGGTGACATGCCATCTACGTTACCTTTCTTGGAAGGTAGTTGTCTTGGTGGCACTCATGTTGGCCAGGCGAGTGAGTGAGTTGCAGGCTCTGGTATCCAACCGACCTTACACAAGGTTCTGTAGGAACAGGGTGGTGCTCCACACTCACCCCAAGCTTCTGCCAAAAGTGGTCTCTTCGTTCCACCTCAACCAGGAGGTAGTTCTCCCTACCTTCTTTCCAAAACCACATGCCAGTCGGGCAGAAGCAGTGCTACATACCCTGGACTGTAAGAGGGTGTTAGCCTTCTACATTGAGCGTACGCAGGGGCATCGAAGGGCTTCTCAGCTCTTCGTATCCTATGACCCCAGTAAGTTGGGGATGGCTGTCTCCAAGCGTACGTTGTCCACTTGGGTGGCAGGCTGTATTGCCTGGGCATACAGGGCGGCTGATCTTCCGTTGCAGGCCCACTGGATCAAGGCTATGGCAGCATCAGTGGCTCACTTCTGCTCTGTTCCACTGGCAGACATCTGCTGGGCCACCACCTGGTCTTCGGGTCAGACGTTTGCAACCCATTACTGCCTGGATAGGGAGTCTCGACGGGACAGTGCTTTCGGCCAGGCTATACTCCGTAACCTTTTTGAGGTCTAGGCAACTCCTACCCTCCGACCCTGTGGAGTCAGGCTAACGGAGTGTTACTCTCTCAGTTAAAATCCTATTATGGCTGCTTTGGCTCTCATAGAGGGAGCCTATTTTTAAGCTATGGGTTCTTGGTTGCCTATAGCTAGGGAGTCCCATATGTGAGTGTCAGACGGCTGCCTAGGGTGAGAACTTACACAATCTTGACGATGCATATATTCATATGATTCTTGCAAGGTATTGTGGGTAATGTAGTTCTTTCACTCCCAAACACAGCTGAAGACAATAATTGAGTTGTGATAACAGTGGTAAGGCCAATAAAATACTTCTTTTATTGATGGGGTTTAATTCACCCAGCACAAATATGCTTGGTAGCAATATAAATGAGGTTACTTGCTTGCAGTGTTTAAATGGATAACATAAATTCACAAAGCAAATCAGAAAACAACCTTCAGCTTGTCAGGCAATTAGCTAATGTTTTCTTAGCAAATAATTACCAAATAAAAAGGCACAAAGAAATGAATAAACTTTGCTTGTTAGGTTAACTTCTGCTTATTTTCCACGCAGATCCCAGCAGTGATTCTCCCTTGCTCACACACACAATCAGGTGCAGCTTTAATTACTATCAATTGACCAGCTGAAACCCTTTAGCTGGCTGGCTGCTACTGTGTGAACCCAAATCCTGCTTTAAGAGCTGTTTGCAGTGGAAATAAAGAACAAAGTTAGGTTTCTTTGTGATGATTGAGGTGTTTGCTCACAGAAAGCTAGCAATAGCATTTAGATAGAGAACAGTCCATGTAATGAATAGTTTCATCTGTTGTATCTCCCCCTTCATCAATCAGCATAGGGTCACTATCATACATTGGCACAGACGAGTCTTTCCATAAGGCACTATCATGAGAATGCTTATTCCCTTGCTGCCATTCACTATTATAGATAGGGTCTGGATCAGTGTTCATATCTGAGCCTCTCCTGCTATCATAATTCCTCTCTGTATATCCTGGCCAGTATGTAATCCAGTTCTGATGTCCAGCCTTCCAATCTTGATCCCTGGACACTGGATCTTCCCTCACATACCTTTTGGCATAGATCTGAAAGTCCTTTCCACGTGCAGTCTTCTCTCTTCCAGGTAGCCACTGGTGATTCCTATCTCTGCCATTCCATTCCTCTGGCTGATTCCAGTCCAATGGACTCTGCTGGCATTTGGAATACCTCCCAGTATAGGTACTGCCTTGGAATCTCCCAGACCTTCCAATGGCCTTTCTTCTCTTCCTTCCAGAGAGTTTCCTTCTTTCTCTATCCGCTTGGCGTGGCTTCTGTTTCTCCAGGTGATGCTTAAACCTGTAGCTGGGCTGGAGCTTGTAGCCGTTGCTGAAGCTCTCCCTGAAGCTATTATCTGAAGAATCAGCTCTATTCTTATTCTGTCTTAATGTGTGCTCCTCCCTAACACAGCGCAGCTGTGTTGAATCAGGCCCTGCCCTTTGAGATGAGTGCTTAGGGATTACCTCATAGCTCTCTTGATTGCACCCACATTTTCTCACTTCAGCCCCTCTCATGGCTGCTGGAAACCTGGTGCATTCTGGGACTGGTAGTCTTTTATGTGAAAACTCTGTTTTCTTACTTCTACCAAAACTGACAGGTTGCTTGTTCAGAGTCACATCATCTTTTCTATATCTCCTACCTGAGCTATGATAAGCTTCCTTATCACATACCCCCCTGCTTAAGTTATTACGGACTGGTTTTACTGGTGAAACTTCTTCTCTACAGTCCGTAATACGGGAAAGTGCATCCGCATTCTTGTGTAACTTCCCGGCACGATGTTCAACCTGAAAATCAAACGCCTGTAAGGCCATGTACCAGCGTGTCAATCTGGCATTGTGGTTCTTCATTTGCTGCAACCACTTAAGTGGGGCATGGTCCGTGACCAACTGGAACTTTCTCCCTGTAAGGTAAAACCTTAACGCCTCCACTGACCACTTGATAGCCAAACACTCTTTTTCTATCGTGGAATACTTTTGTTCAGCCGGTGACAACTTCCTGCTTAGGTACATCACAGGATGCTCCTCCCCATCATGGCACTGGGATAGGACCGCTCCTAGCCCTACATCCGATGCATCGGTTTGAACCAGAAAGGGTTTCTTGAAGTCTACTCCTTTCAGTACCGGTCCTGTACACAATTTTTCTTTTAAGACTGAAAACGCTTTTTCAGCTTCTGGTGTCCACTTTATCTGGTTTGGACAATTCTTTCGCAGCATATCCGTGAAAATGGCACTTTTCTCTGCGAATTGCGGTATAAACCGGCGGTAGTATCCAATAAGTCCTAAGAAACTTCTTAGTTGTTTCTTTGTTGTTGGAGGAGGAAAATTCCTGATGCTATCTATTTTGCTTAATAGAGGTTTAATTTTTCCTCTTCCCACTAGGTGGCCTAGGTATTTTACCTCCCTATTTGCAAAGGCACACTTCTTCGGGTTTAAAGTGATTCCCGCTTGCTTCATAGAGCACAAGACTGCCCTGATCCTCTTCAAATGCTCCGCCCAGGTGTTACTATGGATTATGACATCATCCATGTATGCAAAAGCATAACTTTGGTGGGGTCGAAGTACCTGATCCACTAACCTTTGGCAGGTAGCCGCTGCTCCATGCAGTCCGAAAGGCATCCTCTTGAACTGGAAAAGGCCAACGGGGGTGCTGAACGCAGTCTTTGGCTTCGACTCCCTGGTGAGAGGGATTTGCCAATATCCTTTTGTCATATCAAGGGTGGTTAAGTATTGAGCCTGTCCCAGCTGGTCCAACAGCTCCTCAATCCTTGGCATTGGATATGCATCAAAAACTGATATGGTGTTTACCTGCCGGAAGTCAATACAAAATCTTAAGGATCCATCAGGCTTCGGCACCAGGACTATGGGGCTATTCCAGGGACTTTTTGACTCCTCTATTACCCCCATGTCCAACATCTCCTGGACTTGTGCCACTACCTCCTGTCTTTTGGCTTCAGGCAAGCGGTATGGCCTTTGACGAACCAATTTCCCAGGTGGAGTTATTATTTCATGGGCCACCAAATGGGTCTCCCCAGGTATGGGTGTCAACACATCTGGGAATTCCTTAAGCAACTTCCTAATTTCTTCCTGTTGTACCATTGTCAGGTCCTCACCTATTTGCGGCTCTGATTTTTCTTTACAATCAGATACCTGGGGTCCCAAATCTTCCTCTTCACTCACCTCCCTCTCTCGGGCACAGGTGACAGCTAAGCTTTTAACCCCTTTGACATCAGTAGAACCAAAGCCTTTGGCTCCACGTTCAGAATTCTCTAGGGATGTGACCTCCTCCACAGGTGGAAAGCCCAGCCTCTCACAGATCAATTGGGCAATTTTGTCTCCTGTCTTCACATGATACTCATTCTGTCCAAAGTTAAATAACAGAACTTTAATATTGCCCCTGTAATCGGGATCAATTACTCCCGCACCCACATCGATGAAATATTTAAGGGCTAATCCGGACCTTGGGGCTACTCTCCCATAACAACCAATAGGTATTTCCACTTGGAGACCGGTGTCAACCAGGGCTCTCCCTTGGCTAGGTACAGTCACATTTTCTATGCTGCACAGGTCAAACCCAGCAGATTGAGGGGTTGCCTGCTTAGGAGCTTGGGCCTTCTCAGAGACCTTATGGTACTTTAGGACGAATATCTGCTTTGGGGTAGCTTGGTCTTCTGGACGCTTAACCATCTTTTTAGCTGGGGTCTGAGGACTTCCAAATAAAGGCCCGGGAGCTACTACCATTAAACCTTCTCCCTCCTTCTTTCCTAGTCCCTCCACTAGACCCTGCTTAAATCTTGGCCAGTCTCTTCCTAGAACCAAATCAAAGGGTAGCCTAGGCACTACTGCTAATAGGACTTCCTCTTGTTTCCCTAGGCACTTAACCTTTAGCCTATAGGTGGGATATGATGATGCAGCACCATGAATGCATCTGATGTGAACTTGGCTTTCAGGGGTTCTAGGCACAAATCTTTCTTGGGCCTCTATCCTCTTCCAAAGCCTTTTTGACATCATACTCTGGTCTGCCCCAGAGTCTAATAATGCATTTGTGGTAATTCCCTGCACATCAACCATCAAAAGAAATCCTTCCTTGGGCTGTTTTAAATCCAGACCCATTAAACTAGTGTGTGTCTGGCATCTCTTCTCTAAATGTCCCAATTTTCCACACTTGAAACATTTCTTTCTATTCCACTGTGTCATCTGGTTTGATACAGTACATTCATTTTCAGAAACATTCTTAATTATTCTCTTTTCTGATACAGCACATCTAGCCTCAGCATCCATCTTTAGAGGGCCACCCATTCTATGGCAAGCCTGCGTGGCTTCCAAGAATCTCTCGGCTAGCATGGTTGCCTCTCCAAGATTTTGGCAATTTTGCTGTATAAGAAAAACATTCAAATCTTTAGGTACCCCAAGCATAAATTGTTCCAGCATTATAATATCTAATAACATTTCTACTGTCTTTTGCTCAGGCTCCAACCATTTTACAGCTAAACTTCTGATTCTCTGACTCAGAGCCCTGGGTGTCTCACCCACTTTCAATGTAACAGCTCTAAACATTCGCCTATACTCTGAAATAGACAACCCTAGGCGATCTCTAATAGCTGCCTTTACATCCTTATAAATCAAAGCCTGGGCTGCTGGCATTGCTCTGTAAGCTGCTAGTGCCTCTCCAGTTAATGAGGCTGCCAGCCTTACTGCCCACTGGGTCTCTGGCCATGCTAAAGCCTGTGCCACTCTTTCAAAAGACTCTAGAAAATCATCAACATTATCATCTGGAGTTAATTTCCCAAAATTAAATGCCCCAATCCCTTGATTGAGTCCCACACTGTCCACATGTGGTGTACCAGTACTAACTGCTGGTCTTGCATCTGTTCCACTTTGGCTCTGCAGCTGTACTAGAGCTTGCACCAGATCAAGCACTGGTTTCTGCTGTTCCATTAAGGCCTTCACAGCAGTGTCCTGGGCCTGCTGTGATAGCTCCTGCTGCTTGCTAAATTAGGCTGCCATCCACTGAGCCATCTCCCTCGGATCCATCTTGATCCCTGCAAGAAAAGAAAAAAAAAAAAAGTGCAGCACCTTCCAACCAGGTGTGTTTTTTTCAACTTTTTTTTTTTTTTTCAATTACCCCCTGTGCTTACACACATCCACCACTAGACATGCCCAGGTACATATTACCTTGTCTCAGTGATGAATCCAGCTTTGCACAGGGTCTTTTCATCTGGGACAGCTTCCTGGAACAACCACTTCTCCTCCAAAGTGCAGATGAGGGAAAAATCTTCTTTCAGCTTCAAACTTGAATTTTATTTGTAATCCACAGCAAATAAATCCTCTTGGTGCAAAAGCAATCCGAAAAACTACGCCATTTGTCAGACGGCTGCCTAGGGTGAGAACTTACACAATCTTGACGATGCATATATTCATATGATTCTTGCAAGGTATTGTGGGTAATGTAGTTCTTTCACTCCCAAACACAGCTGAAGACAATAATTGAGTTGTGATACCAGTGGTAAGGCCAATAAAATACTTCTTTTATTGATGGGGTTTAATTCACCCAGCACAAATATGCTTGGTAGCAATATAAATGAGGTTACTTGCTTGCAGTGTTTAAATGGATAACATAAAGTCACAAAGCAAATCAGAAAACAACCTTCAGCTTGTCAGGCAATTAGCTAATGTTTTCTTAGCAAATAATTACCAAATAAAAAGGCACAAAGAAATGAATAAACTTTGCTTGTTAGGTTAACTTCTGCTTATTTTCCACGCAGATCCCAGCAGTGATTCTCCCTTGCTCACACACACAATCAGGTGCAGCTTTAATTACTATCAATTGACCAGCTGAAACCCTTTAGCTGGCTGGCTGCTACTGTGTGAACCCAAATCCTGCTTTAAGAGCTGTTTGCAGTGGAAATAAAGAACAAAGTTAGGTTTCTTTGTGATGGCTGAGGTGTTTGCTCACAGAAAGCTAGCAATAGCATTTAGATAGAGAACAGTCCATGTAATGAATAGTTTCATCTGCTGTATCTCCCCCTTCATCAATCAGCATAGGGTCACTATCATACATTGGCACAGACGAGTCTTTCCATAAGGCACTATCATGAGAATGCTTATTCCCTTGCTGCCATTCACTATTATAGATAGGGTCTGGATCAGTGTTCATATCTGAGCCTCTCCTGCTATCATAATTCCTCTCTGTATATCCTGGCCAGTATGTAATCCAGTTCTGATGTCCAGCCTTCCAATCTTGATCCCTGGACACTGGATCTTCCCTCACATACCTTTTGGCATAGATCTGAAAGTCCTTTCCACGTGCAGTCTTCTCTCTTCCAGGTAGCCACTGGTGATTCCTATCTCTGCCATTCCATTCCTCTGGTTGATTCCAGTCCAATGGACTCTGCTGGCATTTGGAATACCTCCCAGTATAGGTACTGCCTTGGAATCTCCCAGACCTTCCAATGGCCTTTCTTCTCTTCCTTCCAGAGAGTTTCCTTCTTTCTCTATCCACTTGGCGTGGCTTCTGTTTCTCCAGGTGATGCTTAAACCTGTAGCTGGGCTGGAGCTTGTAGCCGTTGCTGAAGCTCTCCCTGAAGCTATTATCTGAAGAATCAGCTCTATTCTTATTCTGTCTTAATGTGTGCTCCTCCCTAACACAGCGCAGCTGTGTTGAATCAGGCCCTGCCCTTTGAGATGAGTGCTTAGGGATTACCTCATAGCTCTCTTGATTGCACCCACATTTTCTCACTTCAGCCCCTCTCATGGCTGCTGGAAACCTGGTGCATTCTGGGACTGGTAGTCTTTTATGTGAAAACTCTGTTTTCTTACTTCTACCAAAACTGACAGGTTGCTTGTTCAGAGTCACATCATCTTTTCTATATCTCCTACCTGAGCTATGATAAGCTTCCTTATCACAGTGAGGACTGACTTCCTGCTTGTTCCTGGAGAAAGCGTAGTTACTCACCTGTAACAGGTGTTCTCCAGGGACAGCAGGAATCAGTCCTCACAACCCTCCCTCCTCCCCTTGGAGTTGCAGTCCTATTATTATTATTTTTGCTATTTTGCCTTCTTTTAGCTATGTCATTTGACTGAGCAAGATGGCACCCTTGGTCGGTAAGGAGACTGCGCATACGTGATGCAATTCCCAAAGGCTTTTTAGAAAGCTGGGGATTTGCTCCGCACGAGGACTGTGTCGGCGCCGACGTCACCCATATGTGAGGACTGATTCCTGCTGTCCCTGGAGAACACCTGTTGCAGGTGAGTAACTACACTTTAGCAAAATGCTGAACTGTTTCAATTGGTAATATTCTGTTCTCTGTAAACCGCTTTGACCCGGTATATAAGCGGTATATAGCCTAGCCAAATAAATAAATGCCTTTTCTAATTCCGCTATATCCTTTTTAAGATATGGGGTCCAGAACTGCACACAATATTCAAGGTGCGGTCATACCATGGAACGATACAGAGGAATTAAAATATCCTTTGTTTTATTCTCCATCCCTTTCCTTATGATTCCTAGCATTCTATTTGCATTCTTGGCCACTTCTGCACACTGGATAAAGAGTTTCAACATGTTATCCACAATGACACCTAAATATTTTTCCTGGGTGGTGGTTCCTAATATGGAACCTTGCATCATGTAACTATAGTTTGGGTTGTTCTTTCCTAGGTGCATAACTTTGTACTTGTTCACATTAAATTTCATCTGCCATTTGAATGTCCAGTCTTCAAATTTATTAAGGTCCTCTTGCAATTTTTCACAATCCTCTTGGGTTTTAACAACTTTGAAAAATGTGTCTGTCATCTGCAAATTTGATTACCTCACTCGCTATTCCCATTTCCAGATCATTTACGAATGTTATAAAGCAGCAGACCCAGCACAGATCCCCGGGGTATTCCACTATTCACCTTTCTCCATTGGGAGAATTGACCATTTAGCCTTACCCTCTGCTTTCTAACTTTTAACCATTTCCTGATCCACAATAGTACACTGTCTCCTATCCCATGACTTTTTAATTTCACTAAGAGTCTCTCATGAGGGAACTTGTCAAAGGCTTTCTGAAAATCCAGCTACACTATATCGACTAACCCACCTTTGTTTAGCTGTTTATTTAACTTTCAAAAAAATATTAACAGATTGTAAGACAAGACCTTCCCTGGATAAAGCTATGTTAGCTTTATCCCATTAAAACATGACTATCTATATGTTCAGTAATTTTTTTTTAAATAATGGTTTGTACCATTTTTCCTAGTACTGACTTCAGGCTCACTGCCTGTAGTTTCCTGGATCACCCTGGAACCCTTTCTTAAAAATTGGCATTACATTGGCCATCCTCCAATTTTCATGTATTACACATGATTTTAATGATAGTTCACAGATTACTAATAGTAGGTCTGCAATCTCATATTTCAGTGTTTTCAACACCCATGGATGTATACCATCCGGGTCAGGTGATTTGTAACTGTTCAGTTTATCAAATAGTTGTAATACATCTTCCCGGTTTATCGATATTTCTTTTAATTCTGTATCAGCTTTAAAACCCATTTCAGTCTCAGATAAGGATAAAGTTCTTGTACTTCGTAGTTACTTTAAAAACATGTCTTCTCCGTTTTGTGGTGCTAAAGTTCAGATATTTCTGGATGTATGTAGGGCTACGCAAGTTAGGAGACAGGCCTTTTTGGCCTTGAAGCCTAGAGTCCTAGCCCTTTCTGCCTCCTTTTTTCTCCGATACCCTTGTAAATGTTTAATTACGTTTCAGGGTTCTAAATTTACCTTTTTGGATCCTTCTCAGTTAGAATTGTTTTTGAATGGTAAAGAGAGACAAGGGAATGTGTAGGCGAATATAGGAGGAACTATTGTAAGCTGTCCAGTAATAGAGTGTTGTAACTCATGTTTCTTAATTGCCTTTTTTTTTTTTGTGTTATCTCCCCATTATTGTGGGCTAGGTTGGGTGATGTCTGTAGATGATTTCTATGTTATATATTTCTTTGGAATATAGGTTAACATTTAATTATGTATCTGTATGTATACACGACACACCTATTTTTGCTTTATTCTTGCTTTTGTAAGATGTTGAAATTTAATAAAAAAAAACAAAAAACATTTCAGTCATGGGTAACATCCCTACATCTTCCTCAGTAAAGACCGAAGCAAAGAATTCATTCAGTCTCTCCACTATGTCCTCAGTAAAGACTGGAACAAAGAATTAATTCAGTCCCTCCACTGTGGCCTTGTCCCCTCTTAGTGCCCCCTTTACCCTTCTGTTATCTAATGGTCCAACTGACTTTCTCACGGATTTTTTGCTACAAATATACTTGAAAAAGTTTTTATTATGAGTTTTTGCTTCTACAGCAAGCTTTTTTTCAAATTCTCTCTTTGCCTGCCTTATCAATGCCTTGCATCAATCTTGCTAGTGCTTATGTTGTTTCCAGTTTTTGTCATTTGGCTCCTTTTTCAATTTTCTGAAAAAATCTTTTTGGCTACATGAAGTCTGGAGTTGGCAATGGATAAGAAGAGCACAAATACTGTAAAAGGGATTTGTTTGATGAGCAGAGTTTTTGAAGAGGGTTTTAAGGTGAGATAAGAGAGGGGGGTAATGAGGACCCGCAAAATGAATGCACTTGTGAGTCAGTAGGAAAAGTCTGAATTGGATGTAGAAACAGAAGGGGAGAATTTTGCTGATGTTATAGAAAAAGAAATGATAGATTTTAGCTATCAATTTGATGTGTGTGGAGAAGGAGAGGGAGGAGTGAAAGATGACCCCAAGGTTGTGGGCTGAGGAAACAAGGAGTAGAAGAGTGTTCTCCAGAGAGATTGAGAAAGGAGGAGGGGAGGGAGGGGAGGTTTAGGTGGAAAAATAAGAAGCTTGGTTTTTGCCATGTTTAATTTCAAATGGTGGTGAGACATCCAGCCATCAATGACAGATAGCAGATAGGCAGGAAGAGATATTGGCCTGGAGTGTTGGAGAAATATCAGGTGTAGAGAGATAGATCTGAGAGTCATCAGTGTAAAAATGGTACTGAAAACCATAGGAAGAGATGAGCATACCAAGGTACTGGGTATAGAGAGAGAAGAGTGGGATAGCAGAAGAAGAGGATCCACCATTACAAATACTGAAAGAGTGATGGAAGTGATTAGAAGAGAACCAGGATAGAACAGAGCCTCTAAAACTAAGTGAGGCAAGGCATCAAGGAGAAGGTGGTGATCAATGGTGTCAAAAGCAGCAGAAAGGTCAAAAAGAATGAGGATCATGTAAAGGCCCTTGGATTTTGCCAGGAACAAGTCACTGGAGACTCTGGCAAGAACCGTCTCAGTAGAATGTAAAGGACAAAAGCCAGATTGCAGTGGATCCAGAAGGGCTTGAGGGAAGATAAAGTCAAGACAACAGCAGAGAACTGCACATTCAAAAAGTTTGGAAATGAAGGAGAGAAGGGAGAAGGACAAGTAGGGTGAAGTGAAGGTTTCTTGAGAAGAGGTGTGACCACAACATGCTTGAAGTCTGTTGGGACAGTTGCACTGGAGAGCGATAGGCTGAGAATATGACAGATGGAGGGGATGATATTGGAGGAGATGGAGTTAAGGAGACAGGTTGAGAAAGGATCAGATGAGCAGGTAGTGAGTTTAGAGGAGGAAAGAAGATAAGTGGTTTCCTCTACGGAAATCGTAGAGAAGGAAGAAAAGATAGCAGAGGTTGAGGGGAAGATTTGGCATTGAAGAGGGGAAGATGGGATGAAACTAATCTTGGGGGAAATTAGAGTGTAATCTTGTGGACTTTGTCATGGAAATAGTCGGCCAGGGTTTGGGCAGAAAGGGAAGAAGGGGTTGGAGGTAGAGGCACCTTGAGGATAGAGTTGAGAGTTATAAAAAGATGGCGAGGGTCAGAGGCAAGAGAGTTAGTCAGATGGACATAGTAGTTTTGCTTGGCAAGTGCTTTGGCTGACTGGAAGGAAGAAAGCATGAATTTGAAGTGAAGAAAGTTAGCAAGGGTGTGGGATTTGAGCCAAATGCTCTCAGCTAAATGGGCACAGGAACGTAGACAGTCAGGGCTGAGATAGAGTGTATCTCACAGGACGCGGCATGGGTAGACCAAAAGCAACCAGAACAGAGTGTGGAGTTTTAGGAAACTACAGCCTCATCAACAAACTTAGAAGACATGACAGAGGAAAGAGGTGAGGAGAAAATAGTGGAGACAGTCGATGAATCAATAGCATGAAGATTTCTAAAGAGGTAGGAGATTTGAGATTGAGGCGGGGAGTAATGAAGAGTGAAACTTAGCAGGTAATGGTCAGATAAGGGGAAAACTGAGGTATAGAAGTTAGAGGGTAAGCAATTAGAAAAGAAAAAAATGATCAAGGCAGTGACCATGCTGGTGAGTGCAGGCAGTAGAACAAAGTTGGAGATTGAATGAGTAGGCAAGGGAAAGGAGCTCTAAAGTGTAAGGGTCTGAAGGGTTATCAGAATGAATATTAAAGTCACTGATAATAAGGGAGGGGGAAGATTAATTTAGAAAAAGTCATGAGTCAAAGTCTGTGAGAAAAGTAGAGGTGGATTTGTCTGGGGGTCGATAAATAACAGCTATCTGAAGATGTGGAGTAAAAAGACAGATGGAGTGGACTTCAACAGAGGGAAAGGAGTGAGGCAGAAAGATGAGATGAAATTGTCAGAAATAAGAGAGTAGAAACCCAACACTGCCAGTGGGACAAGACATATGGGAGAATTGATAGCCACCATGACAGAGGGCAGCAACTGAAGCTGCATCATCAGGGAGGAGCCAGATCTCGGTTAAAGCCAGGAGAGGGACAGAATTAGAGATAAAGAGATCACAGATAAATGCAAGTTTATTAGATATGGCGTGTGCATTTATTTATTTATTTAGCTGTATTTGTATCCCGCTTTTCACCGGGTCAAAGCGGCGTCACATAAAAAAGGGGGGGAGGGGAAATTAAGTAAAGGGGGGCCATCACCGGGGAGGCAACATTGATGATTTTGTGCATTCCATAAGGCGCACGAGAAAAGGAGGGAGGAGGGAGAAAGCAGAGGGATATGAATGAGATTGGAGCAGTTGCATGAGGAACTGTTTTGGGAGTGAGAGAAAAAGCTAGGGGGACCAGAATTAGGATTAGTATCGCCAGAAGAGGGAAGGAGAAGAAGAGCAGAGGTAGAGAGGAAACAGCATGGTGGAAACGAGGGCGGGGTTCTTTCAGCGAGAAAGGAGAGGGGTGGAAGAGAGGGAGAAAAAAGTGGAGCTCAAGAGCTGAAGAAAGGGGGGAAGGCAAGATAGGGGAAGAAATGAGAGTGACAAAGAGGGTGTGATAAGGAGGGTGGGTATGAACTTGAAGGTAGGAGGAAAGAAGATTAGGGAGTATCAATAGTAGGAAGAAAAAGTGACGTGAAAGGGGTGATGAGGGGAGGAGAGGACAAAAGAAATAATTGAAGAAAGGTAGTAGGGGGATTGAGGAGAAACAGGGAACACCTGGAAGTAATTGTGGTATAAAATTACCTTTAGGAGCATGAGGATTTATCAGAGAGAGGAGAGGGATGAAGGCAAAACTTCAGGTAATCTGTAAAAACAATTAGGTATCAATCAAAATACTGTTGAAAATTCTCAGATTGTTAATTTATTCCGAGAAAAGGAACCTTGAGAGTACCATCACCACAAGTTCTATTATTCTGTTAATCTATTTATTTCTCTAGGTTCCCGAGAATTCTGTTCTCATCATGGGCAGTTTGTTCTGCTCATGAGTCAGTTGATTGCCTGTTACTCATGAAATGGCGGTTTAGGTCAACAAACATGGTGTCGGTCCTCAGGCCACGAGGGAAAGAAGGTTTCTTCGGTTTCTGTGATGCTTCTTTCATTTCAGCTGCCCAGGCAAGCTAGGAAGGTGAAGGCAGAGAAACTGGAAGAACTCAGGGCGAGAGCTGTAGGTGAGAGGGCACTGGTCTTCCATTGCTTCAGCGGGGCCGTAAGGGTGAGCGACGTGCAGAAAGGCTCTAAGGCTGCAGCAGGGGCAGCAGATGGATGGGTAGGCAGTTGAGGTCTACCACATGGTATCAGCCCAGTGCACTGCAGTGATGATTGCTTCACCAGTTCGTCAGATATTCAGTGGTCTTTGGAGATCTCTCATCTCCCTGCACAAAGAAATGTTCTCAGGGCCGCAGTGGTACTCCAGGTGCGGATGTAGTAATGGATGTGACCAGTGGTGGTGACAGCAGAAGCTTCAAGTTTTGTTCTCAGCCTGTGAAGGTGTTGGTGGGAATGCTCAGTTGTTGTACTCGTCATGTGCTGGCAGACAGGGTAGTCAGGTCGCCCTCCTTTTGGCTGGAGAGGGTAGGAAGGAGGGCTGTGCAGATGACGGTGGTGTGGATGCAGGGTACGGTGTTGGAGATGAGGCCTTTCTTTCTACTGAGTTTCCTCCCCCCCTTGCAAGCTTAGTGTTTCCCCCTCTGGCCTGGTAGTGAGCAGCAATGTGATGTCTAATCGTACTGCTTGTGCTGTAGCCAGTGCTTCTCTTCATCAGAGCAGTGATTACACTACCCGACTCCAGCTCCCTTCCACCATGGCTCTGCCCGCTGTGCTTTGCCCTTTAATCCACAGGGTGTTGCTGCTCCTACACACATCAAGGTACTAGAAGCATACAACTATAAGCACAAGACTCCCTTGTCTGGCCCCCTTCGACAGCATTACATGTGGAGAGGAGGCAGAGCACCATGCCGGTGTCAATGCTATTCTTTCAAGGTTGGAAGGTAGGAGAAGCTGGGGGGGCTCAGTGACAGTGCAGGAGGAGGGCAAACAGCTGCAGAGAGACTACAGATAAAGTGTCTGTGAAGGCTCAGAAGAAGGGGAAGCAGTAGGCAGGTCTGTCTTTATAGCACTAGTGCTGCCCCCAGCTATGATGCTTTAGGTGGTTGCCTAGTTTACCCAGTGCTTCCACTGACCCTAACTGGAAACCGCAAGAAGCTAGATTCTGTATGCAGTGAAAAATGGAGAAACTGAAATCCATTTCCTCCTATACTGTGCAAAATACTAAGATATCGATGAGGCAGATTTCCCAAAACTGAGAGACAAAATCAAAGAATGAGCAGGAAAAACGGTTTAATCTTTCCTTGTCCCAGCACCTTTAATATGTGCTTTTGCTACTTGAGCTGCGGCTCTGGCCACGGGTACCTCCTCCATCCTACGGCTGTGCAATTGAAACAGCCTTTCTTTGAAATGTGGGCCTCCATACCTACAGTTCTAGGGGAGAGGAGGAACCCATGACTAGAGCCAAAGACACAGCTAGACCCAGGGTACTGAAGGGATGAATTGGAAGGAGCCCTCCTTTGGGCAGGCTGTCGATCCCTGAGTGCTCGGCCCCTGGTGCTTCTACCTGGAATAAAAGGATGCTAGCTTGTGGGGTTTCCCCTCCCTTTCCCCCAGGAAACTGAAAATAATTGTGACTATGAACAAGGTCGGCTGACTTGGATCAACTATCAATAAAGAAATGACAAACAGTCAAGAAACCTGACGAAACATTGCTCTTGACAAAATGGCTATGAAGGTCCCACAGATTCAACTCATGATATTTTCAATAATGTCATATGATGCGAAAGCTGGACAGTGAAAAAGACAGACAGGAAGAAAATTGATGCCTTTGAATTATGGTGCTGGTGATGAATACTGTGTATACCATGGACTGCCCGAAGAACAAACCAGTCAATACTAGAGGAGATCAAACCTAAGCTTTCTTTAGAAGCTCAGATGACAAGACTTCGACTTTCATACTTTGGACACATTTTCTTTCTTTCTTTCTTTAAACATTTCTTATATACCGCCCCCTTCCATCGATCAAGGTTTACAATGAACAAAAATTCCCAAAAACTGGTTACAGAGAACAAATCAATAACTATGATACAGGAAACTATATACATGATAGTTTGTTACCTACACAGTGGTAACATGACAGCAGAGTCCGAACTATTTACAGTAAGTAATGATGGAGGAGCAGGTTACAAAGGTGTCTTGGTGCCATTGGAGGGAGAGGAGTCATGGTTAGTGGAGGGGGAAGAAGGGATAGGATATGAAGAGGCATTGTAATATTCAGCGAACAGTAGAGTTTTTAGCTGTTTGCGAAAGGTTTGAAGATCCTTGATTGATCTAATATAGTCAGGGAGAGAGTTCCAAAGTGTGGGAGCGGAGTACCTTTAGGCTCTATTGCTAGTAGATTGGTTAGTTTTTCGTATTGAAGGGAGAATGGCTAGGATGTTCTTTGTACATTTTCTTCTGAGTCTGCTATCAACTTGTGCATGTATAAGGGTGGATAGGTGAGAAGGGGAGATGCTGTTATGTAATTTAAATGTTGTAACTAACATTTTGTATCTCATTCTGGTGGCAATGGGGAAGCCAATGGAGGCTATAAAGTATTGGGGTGTTGTGTTCAGCGAGGTTTGCTTTCACAATGATCCTAGCGGTTACATTTTGTACAAGTTGGAGTGTGTGGAGAGACATGTTAGGGATGCCTTGTTGCAATAGTCCAAGTGAGGGGTAATCAGAGCTTGGACAACAGTTCTAAAGTCATGTGTTTCCAGGACTGATCTGAGGTGTTGCAGTTTTTAATTTAAAGAATATTGTCCTGGTCGTTTGTTTGATTTGAGCAGCCATACTGAGTGATCTGTCAATAATGACTCCTAGATATTTAATCTCCTGTTTGACTGGGAGGTTGATGTTATGAAGTTTAAAGGTATGGGGAGGCGTGAAGTTCTGATTCCTAGTGGTGAACAAAATTTCAGTTTTATTGAAATTTATTTGCATGTTGTTTGAGTTGAGCCACAATTCTGCTTCACTTATGCAGTTAATAATGCTGTGGTATTGAGGATTTTTTATGTCGATTGGGGCATAGACCTTTATATCATTTGAATAGATGTGATATTTGATATTGTGCTTCTTAAAAATTGAACAAATTGGTTAGAGGTTTAATTTAATTTACATTCTCTTGTATACTGTGCTATTCTGCATCAGTGTGGTTTACATTGAACAAACTGAAATTACATTGAACAGGGCATTATAACTTGGAGATAACTATTTTACAGGGAACATGGGCTATGGAGGGTTAAGTGGCTTGCCCAAGACCACAAGGAGCACCTGTGGGACTAGAAACCCCAGTCCTTCTGGCCCAAGGTTGCTGTCCTCTAGTGGGATTTGAACCCCTGACCTTCTGGCCTGAAGTACCTTGCCCCAACCACTAGGCCACTCCTCCACTCCACTCCAGAGGTATAGGTTAAATAGTAGAGCTTGTGATAAGGAAGCTTATCAGAGCCCAGAGAATAGTGACAAAGGAAGGGAATTTACCCTAATCAAGGGACTTGTTTTGTCAGGTCAGAGGAATAAAACTGCATGTTTTCCTAAAAGACAGGTTATTCCAGGCTGCAATGGCCTGCAGAAAGCCCCTAGTGGAGATGAGGTGAAGGAGTATAAACCCAGATTGAGAAACCCTTACGTCACTCCTAATTACTCAGCTGCCAGGAGGGAGTTTGACCACCAACACCTGAGGAGTGAAAGGGAGGGGTTGGAAACTGGGAACTTTAAAACTAGAACAGAATATTCAGAAAGAAAAAAGGAGGGGAAGAAGGAGAGAGGAGCTCAGAGAGATTTGTGTTCTTGGAGAGATTCCTGTGAGAAGCCAGTTTCAAGGGATTGGAGAAATCCTGAGGTTTGGAGAGCTTCAGCTAGGAACCCTAAAGCAGCAGCCGGTAGGAGGACAGAAGCAGCTGAAGAGAGAAGGAACACGAATACCTTTTGGAAAAGGTATGGAGCAGATGCCTTGAGGTCCAGGAATACAGACTGGAGGACAGGTCATAAAAGCTCAACTGCATACTGGCCAGAGTATCTAAGAGGACAGCCTAATGCCAGCTTTAACTCAGGTATGAACTTTGGACGTTTGTCTAACCTAGAGCAATGCAAAGTGCTTAGAAACAGTTCTTGTCCTAATGGAGGTCAGTCAGTGAAGCCCTCTGAGCCATACCCTGATATAGAACCTATGCAGATAGAAGAACAAGATATAATTCCAGAGGAAGACGATACTTTCATGGACTGTTCTTTATGCAAAGTTGCTAGCACAGAGAAATCCTGAAAGTGGGATCAAACCTAAAAAGGAACCGTTCTAGTAACTGGCACACCAGAAAGTGTGTGGAAAGAAAGAAGGTTTTTGGGGAAGTGAAATACTTGTGCAAAGAAGGAGAAAAGCTGTTGATTGAAGCTTGTTACCCAGCTGATATCAAAGCAGAGCACAGCTCAGGCTGTGCACACATTGGATATACAAAGTTCTTTGAATGTGAAAAGAAAAGCTGTTTTGTGAAGAAGCGTTTATCTTTGATTTGTTTTATACCAGCACTGCTGAGCAGGTTTGTCAGCAGTGGCTGAGAGAAAGATTTTCCGTTGTGTAATGGACTTTACAAGCTATTTGCATAAGCATTCAGTTGTATTGTTATTTTGAATATAAATCCTGGAGAAGACATCCTAAGGTGTTACCAAGTGAATCTGTGTGCATTTTGATTTACCTCATAAATAAATTTCTGTCATTGCTTTAACACTCGAACCAACTACTATAGTCTTCATTTACCTCAAAGGCAAACACCGCATGACTGGACTACCCTTACCATAATCCTTTGCAAGATAGTCAGTCGGGAACATTGCCAAAATGGTGAATCCTATATAACAAGCACGCCACTCCATACATATATAAGGCGTTATGGGCGTGACAAGCTGAAAGAGCAGATCCTTGCGGAATACCCTGTTCTTGGGGAAATGATGTTGGTCGATCTTTACAAATTGAAATCGATTGGATATTTAAGATTTGAATCAATTTAGACATGTACCAGTGATACCTAATTGAGCTAGTCTTGACAGGAGGATGGTGTGTGGTCTACGTTGTTGAAAGTGGATGAAGTGACTAGAAAGATCATGATAAAGGCTTGATTTGGGGTGTCCAGACTGCAGATGAGAGTGTCAGATAATACCAAGAGAAGGGTTTCAACGCTGTGATATGGGCAGAAACCATATTGGTGTGTATCTAGGGGGCGAGTCAAGTTCAATGAAATCCTGTAATTGAATTTGAACTTTTTAGATTACTTTTGCTAGGAATGGTATGCTGGTTATTGGGCGGTATGAAGCAGGGTCGTCTTTGTCAAGAGATGTTTTCTTGAGTAAAAGGCAAATGATGGATAACTTAAGAGAGTTTGGCATAATTCCTTGGGAGAGGGATTGGTATACGATACTGAGTATTACTGGCGCCAGTTCCAATTTAGAAGCCTTTATCCAGGAGACTGGACATGGGTCAAGGTATGAGGTTGTGGTATTAATCTTAGTTATTGTTTCAAGAAGTTGTTTTTCATTTATAGGATAGAAAGATGGCCATTTATTTGAGTGGGGTTGGTGATCATTAAAGATGAGTGGGGTAGAGTTGTTTTTGTTTTTTAATTTGGAAATGAGATAGTCTGTGGCTTGATGGCACTATTTGACAGGTTCGTGTGGGATTTGGTTAGCGTTTTTACTAGTTCAAAGAGCTCTCTAGGATGGTTGATGGCCTTGTTTAGAATGGAAGCGTGATAGTGTCTTTTTGCATTGTGGATTTCCTCATTATAGGTTTTTAATGCTGAGTTGTAACATTCTTTATTTGTAAGGGTTTTGGGAGACTTCCATTTCTTCTTGAGCCTACGGAGTGTTTTTTTAAGACTGCAAATTCTTGGGTATATCATTGTTCAGAGGTTTTTTTGATGGGACCCTTTTTGGTGTAGTTGGGCCTTGCAGCTTTATTGATTATTGCAGATCAATTTTTTATAAACTTCCAAGTTCCTACACATTCCAATACCTCCAGATCCTGCGTAGGGAAGATGAGTTTAGGGGTAACCTCTGAGAGAAAGACATCTTTGTCAAATTTTTTAAAGCGGGGTATTTTGTAAGACTTATTTATTTATTTATTTAAAGTCTTTTTCTATACCGCACTTTTTAAAATCAGCTCGGTTTACAGTTAACAGCAGGTTTGTACAGTTACAGGCGGCTCCCATACTGGACTTACAAAAAACAGGGTTTTGCAACTTGGCTAACTGGGGTAACTATGTACATGTTACACTGTAGGCAGTTGGGTCGATGGCAGTGCAGTAGCGACCGTGCTGCCTAGCTACTATTTACAAGATTAGGTGACTATATACATGTGCCTGCCCGGGAGTCTGGTGGTGCTACTGTGCCGGGCTGGGGCTGTGCGTTGTAGGTGTTTTGGGGCGGCTGCTTTGATAGTTGTGGGTAGTTGGCTGTTGTATGTCCTCATAATGAGAGTAGTACTGGAGGAAGAGGTGGTGTTTCAGTGCCTTTCTGAACTGGGTAAGGTCCGTAATGGCCCGGAGTCCAGGTGGGAGGGCATTCCAACAGGTGGGTGCATAGTACACGAAGGCTCTGTTTCTTGTTGCTTGGGAACACTTTGTGATCTTGCTAGGGATACTTAGTGAGATGGCTGCGACTGACCTTCTGGCTCTGTTTGGGGGAGTGGGGAGAATGAGGTCTGTGATGGAGGAGGAGGTGATACTGTTGATGGCTTTGAAGGTCAACAGTAGGGTTTTGAAGGTGAGTCTGCAATGGACTGGCAGCCAGTGGAGATGCTTCAGGATTGGGGTTATGTGGTCCCTCCTGGTGGCTCCATGTAATATTCTGGCAGCTGCGTTCACTGCCAGCTGCAGTGGGTTCAGTGTATTTTTAGGTAGGCCCTGTAGGATGGCATTGGCATAGTCGAAGTGGGGGATTACCAGTGCCTGGTAGATTGTCCTGAAGTCATCTGGTTCCAGTAGAGGTCGTAGATGTCAGATTGTCCGTAAATTGTGTTATATTGCTTTGACCGTATTGTTTATGTGGGCTTTCATATCCAACTGTTGGTCCAGTGTGACCCCTAGGTAGTGGATTGTGGGCTTGCTTTGGAGCTTGGCACCTCTTACTTTTAGTGCTGCTGGAGGGGAGAAGTCTTGGTTCCTGGTAATAAGATGGGCATGTAGATGCCTTAGAGGAGATGCTTATTGGGAGGGTCATATGTAGGATGTGGTGGTCTGACCACAGTACCTGTGTGAAGGATGGGTGGGTGATGTGAGGGTGCGAGATTAATGATCTTGGATCAAAAATCAGATCTAGTATGTTGCGTTTTGAATGGGTAGGTTGTTTTACTATTTGTAGGAAGCCCATGTCTTCCATAAATTTGAGGAAGTCATTGGATTGTTGTGAAGTGAGGGATGCTAAGTTGAAATCTCCAACGATGATGTGGGGTTTCTTTGATGAAGAAGTACAGGCTGATTCCAGTATAGTAGTGAGGTTGATTTGGTTATTAGTAGATGGTCTGTAGAGGAGGCATAATGCTAGGTGCTTGTTCTCAATTTTTATCAAGTCTGTGTCATCACAGTTTGTGCATAAACTGGCAAAGAGATTGAGGCGTGATTTTGTGATTATGAGTACTCCACCACCCCTTTTGGTGTCTCTGGGGCAGTTGAACATTGAGTAACCACTTGTGTTGAGCTGGTTTAGAAGGATGGAGTCGTGCTCAGTGAGCCAAGTCTCTGTGATATAGAGAAAATCTGGGGATTCGCCAGTGAGGATGTCTGATCATTAGAAAGACCTCATGCTTGGCAAGTAGAAGGTCAAAGCAAAAGAGGAAGGCCATCAATGAGATGAATCAATACAATCACAGCAACTATGGGTGCTACTCTGTCAACAGTGAGTCGCCTGATTGAAGACAAACACAGTTTAGGACAACTATCCAGAGGGTCACTATGAGTCACCACCAACTCAGCGGCACTTAAAAACAAAAACAACTGTAAGTTTATATAAAATATTAGCAATGAATTCAGACAGTTTCTGCTGGTCTTCCTTCCACCTGGAGGGGTTGCTGCTCCTGTCATCATCATCTCTGCTGGACTTCCTTCCACCCTGAGGAGTTGCTCTGCTCTGCTGCTCTGCTCACTGTTTCTACTGCTAGGGCCCTTCCACCTGGAGGGGTCACTGATTTGCTTACTATCTCTGACATTATGAGAGTTATTTTAAAAGATGATTTGAACATCAAAATTACAGACACATCTCCATAGCCACTCCACAAATGACATTTGCAGATGCCTCCAGTGAAGGGATGTCCAAGTAAGTAGGAGCAGAGGAATGTCTGGGGAGGAGCAATAGACTTACACATCCCTGTTCAAGCTCAGAAACGTGCAGGCACCTCCACGTTTATACCTGCTCCAGGCACAAACAAGCATCAGGAAAGTGCTTGTTTTCATCTTAAAGCATCCAGAGAGTGAAGAGAAGATGGAAAATTTAGTGTCTAGCCTTAGATCACAAAGATCCATTCTGGGATTTGAGTCCTTGCCACTACGCTGACCATTATTCTGTTAGATATTTTGGCTCCAAAAGGTTCTCCTGGAGATGTCTATATCGACGTTTGATATACGTGCATGTCGGGCACATCCATATTTCCAAAATCATGCCTGAACTTGCATATGCCTGCTTTGATGTCTGAGATTGCACTTGGACATCCCATTGTGAAATGTGCCTCTGCCTCTTTCCACCCAGAGGGGGCACTGTTTCACTAGATCAGTGCTTTTCAACCAAGTCCTCTGGGACTCCCAGTGCAGTTAGGTTTTCAAGATATCCTCAACCACCAAACAAGCTACTGAACCCACTGGTCTGGAGAAAAACATAAATCCTACTCCTCACACTCACAGACCAAAACCCCTTCTCCCAACATATAATTCAAAAACAGATTTTTAATGTATATAAATAATTTACCATGAACTTAATCCCAACTACAAACAATCAGCAGAGATTCAGTAGTGAGTAGACAGATAAACAAAGGGTAGGAAAAAAGCCTCAGATAATTTAACCTTCCTCTATGTGGCTGCTCATAGCCATAGGGGAACAAACAGCTCCACATCATAGGCTAAAAAAACTCCTCCCATCAACGAATTCCAAAATGTTTTTACTCTAGCAGAAGATACACCAGGGCACCCTGACAGTAACAACCACTCAAATGGTAGTATAACACCAATTCTATAGGAGCTATTTAAACCGGAATCACAGACCAACACAATGGCCACCTATAAAGGAATAAAGAAAGGAGCAGTCACAAAGCCTCTCAAACACAGTTCAAAGCCTGCCCACAGCCCCATAATTAGCTCAGCACAGCGGCTATTCAAACTCTTCAGCAGCTCTTCAAGCCTGTGTCACTCTAAGCTTCAAACACTCCTGCACAGGACGCCGAGAATCCAGGCACCGCTGCTACACTCACCACTGAATCCACCACCATACCATTCCTCAGAATAATCCTCAGAATAACCCCACCACCATATCATTCCTCAGAATAACCCCACTACTATACCATTCCTCAAAATAACCCCACCACACTATTCCTCAGAATAACCCCACCACACTATTCCTCAGAATAACCCCACCACCATATCATTCCTCAGAATAACTCCACTACCATACCATTCCTCAGAATAACCCCACCACACTATTCCTCAGAATAACCCCACTATTATACCATTCCTCAGAATAATCCTCAGAATAACCCCACCACCATATCATTCCTCAGAATAACCCCACCACCATATCATCCCTCAGAATAACCCCACTATTATACCATTCCTCAGAATAACCCCACTACCATACCATTCCTCAGAATAACCCCACCGCCATACCATTCCTCAGAATAACCCCACAACTATACCATCCCTCAGAATAACCCCACTACCATACCATTCCTCAGAATAACCCCACCGCCATACCATTCCTCAGAATAACCCCACCACCATATCATTCCTCAGAATAACCCCACCACCATACCATTCCTCAGAATAACCCCACTATTATACCATTCCTCAGAATAACCCCACCACACTATTCCTCAGAATAACCCCACTATTATACCATTCCTCAGAATAATCCTCAGAATAACCCCACCACCATATCATTCCTCAGAATAACCCCACTATTATACCATTCCTCAGAATAACCCCACTACCATACCATTCCTCAGAATAACCCCACCGCCATATCATTCCTCAGAATAACCCCACTACCATACCATTCCTCAGAATAACCCCACCACCATACCATTCCTCAGAATAACCCCACCACCATATCATTCCTCAGAATAACCCCACCACCATACCATTCCTCAGAATAACCCCACTATTATACCATTCCTCAGAATAACCCCACTACTATACCATTCCTCAGAATAACCCCACCACCATACCATTCCTCAGAATAATCCCACTATTATACCATTCCTCAGAATAACCCCACTACCATACCATCCCTCAGAATAACCCCACCACCATACCATTCCTCAGAATAACCCCACCACCATACCATTCCTCAGAATAATCCTCAGAATAACCCCACCACCATACCATCCCTCAGAATAACCCCACCACCATACCATTCCTCAGAATAACCCCACCACCATACCATTCCTCAGAATAACCCCACTACTATACCATTCCTCAGAATAACCCCACTACTATACCATTCCTCAGAATAACCCCACTATTATACCATTCCTCAGAATAACCCCACTACTATACCATTCCTCAGAATAACCCCACCACCATACCATTCCTCAGAATAATCCCACTATTATACCATTCCTCAGAATAACCCCACTACCATACCATCCCTCAGAATAACCCCACCACCATACCATTCCTCAGAATAACCCCACCACCATACCATTCCTCAGAATAATCCTCAGAATAACCCCACCACCATACCATCCCTCAGAATAACCCCACCACCATACCATTCCTCAGAATAACCCCACTACTATACCATTCCTCAGAATAACCCCACTATTATACCATTCCTCAGAATAACCCCACTACTATACCATTCCTCAGAATAATCCTCAGAATAACCCCACCACCATACCATCCCTCAGAATAACCCCACTACTATACCATCCCTCAGAATAACCCCACTACTATACCGTTCCTCAGAATAACCCCACCACCATACCATACCTCAGAATAACCCCACTACTATACCATTCCTCAGAATAACCCCACCACCATACCATTCCTCAGAATAACTCCACTACCATATCATTCCTCAGAATAACCCCACTATTATACCATTCCTCAGAATAACCCCACCACCATACCATTTCTCAGAATAACCCCACCGCCATACCATTCCTCAGAATAACCCCACCGCCATACCATTCCTCAAAATAACCCCACCACCATATCATTCCTCAAAATAACCCCACCACCATACCATCCCTCAGAATAACCCCACCACCATACCATTCCTCAGAATAACCCCACCGCCATACCATTCCTCAGAATAACCCCACCACCATATCATTCCTCAAAATAACCCCACCACCATACCATCCCTCAGAATAACCCCACCACCATACCATTCCTCAGAATAACCCCACTACTATACCATTCCTCAGAATAACCCCACCACCATACCATTCCTCAGAATAACCCCACTACTATACCATTCCTCAGAATAACCCCACCACCATACCATTCCTCAGAATAACCCCACTACCATACCATTCCTCAGAATAACCCCAACACCATACCATTCCTCAGAATAACCCCACCGCCATACCATTCCTCAGAATAACCCCACCACCATACCATTCCTCAGAATAACCCCACCGCCATACCATTCCTCAGAATAACCCCACCGCCATATCATTCCTCAGAATAACCCCACCACCATAACATTCCTCAGAATAACCCCACCGCCATACCATTCCTCAGAATAACCCCACTACTATACCATTCCTCAGAATAACCCCACCACCATACCATTCCTCAGAATAACCCCACCGCCATACCATCCCTCAGAATAACCCCACCACCATATCATTCCTCAGAATAACCCCACCACCATACCATTCCTCAGAATAACCCCACCACCATACCATTCCTCAGAA
The DNA here is from genome assembly GCA_033557465.1 of Ichthyophis bannanicus. Taxonomy (NCBI): domain Eukaryota; kingdom Metazoa; phylum Chordata; class Amphibia; order Gymnophiona; family Ichthyophiidae; genus Ichthyophis; species Ichthyophis bannanicus. Next base: position 55,320,214 of record CM066032.1, read on the forward strand.
TAATCCTCAGAATAACCCCACCACCATACCATCCCTCAGAATAACCCCACCACCATACCATTCCTCAGAATAACCCCACTATTATACCATTCCTCAGAATAACCCCACTACTATACCATTCCTCAGAATAATCCTCAGAATAACCCCACCACCATACCATCCCTCAGAATAACCCCACTACTATACCATCCCTCAGAATAACCCCACTACTATACCGTTTCTCAGAATAACCCCACTACTATACCATTCCTCAGAATAACTCCACCACCATACCATTCCTCAGAATAACCCCACCGCCATACCATTCCTCAGAATAACCCCACTATTATACCATTCCTCAGAATAACCCCACCACCATACCATCCCTCAGAATAACCCCACCACACTATTCCTCAGAATAACCCCACCACCATACCATCCCTCAGAATAACCCCACTACTATACCATTCCTCAGAATAACCCCACCACCATATCATTCCTCAGAATAACCCCACCACACTATTCCTCAGAATAACCCCACCACACTATTCCTCAGAATAACCCCACTATTATACCATTCCTCAGAATAACCCCACCACCATACCATTCCTCAGAATAACCCCACCACACTATTCCTCAGAATAACCCCACCACCATACCATCCCTCAGAATAACCCCACTACTATACCATTCCTCAGAATAACCCCACCACCATACCATCCCTCAGAATAACTCCACCACCATATCATCCCTCAGAATAACCCCACCACCATACCATTCCTCAGAATAACCCCACCACCATACCATCCCTCAGAATAACCCCACTACTATACCATTCCTCAGAATAACCCCACCACCATACCATCCCTCAGAATAACCCCACCACCATACCATCCCTCAGAATAACCCCACTACTATACCATTCCTCAGAATAACCCCACTACCATACCATTCCTCAGAATAACCCCACCACCATATCATTCCTCAGAATAACCCCACCACCATACCATTCCTCAGAATAACCCCACCACCATACCATCCCTCAGAATAACACCACCACCATACCATTCCTCAGAATAACCCCACCACCATATCATTCCTCAGAATAACCCCACCATACCATTCCTCAGAATAACCCCACTATTATACCATTCCTCAGAATAACTCCACCGCCATACCATCCCTCAGAATAACCCCACCGCCATACCATCCCTCAGAATAACCCCACCACCATACCATTCCTCAGAATAACCCCACCACCATACCATTCCTCAGAATAATCCCACCGCCATACCATCCCTCAGAATAACCCCACTACCATACCATTCCTCAGAATAATCCCACCACCATACCATCCCTCAGAATAACCCCACCACCATACCATCCCTCAGAATAACCCCACTACTATACCATTCCTCAGAATAACCCCACCACCATACCATTCCTCAGAATAACCCCACCACCATACCATTTCTCAGAATAACCCTCAGAATAACCCCACCACCATATCATTCCTCAGAATAACCCCACTATTATACCATCCCTCAGAATAACCCCACCACCATACCATCCCTCAGAATAACCCCACCACCATACCATTCCTCAGAATAACCCCACTACTATACCATTCCTCAGAATAACCTCACCACACCATTCCTCAGAATTACCCCACTATTATACCATTCCTCAGAATAATCCTCAGAATAACCCCACCACCATACCATCCCTCAGAATAACCCCACCGCCATACCATCCCTCAGAATAACCCCACTACCATACCATTCCTCATAATAACCCCACCACCATACCATTCCTCAGAATAATCCTCAGAATAACCCCACCACCATATCATTCCTCAGAATAACCCCACCACCATATCATTCCTCAGAATAACTCCACCACCATACCATTTCTCAGAATAACCCCACCACCATATCATTCCTCAGAATAACCCCACCACCATACCATTCCTCAGAATAACCCCACCACACTATTCCTCAGAATAACCCCACCACCATACCATTCCTCAGAATAATCCTCAGAATAACCCCACCACCATATCATTCCTCAGAATAACCCCACCACACTATTCCTCAGAATAACCCCACCACCATACCATTCCTCAGAATAACTCCACCACCATACCATTCCTCAGAATAATCCTCAGAATAACCCCACCACCATACCATTCCTCAGAATAATCCTCAGAATAACTCCACCGCCATATCATTCCTCAGAATAACCCCACCACACTATTCCTCAGAATAACCCCACTACTATACCATCCCTCAGAATAACCCCACCACCATACCATTCCTCAGAATAACCCCACTATTATACCATTCCTCAGAATAACCCCACCACCATACCATTTCTCAGAATAATCCCACCATATCATTCCTCAGAATAATCCCACTATTATACCATTCCTCAGAATAATCCCACTATTATACCATTCCTCAGAATAACCCACCACCATACCATTCCTCAGAATAACCCCACCACCATATCATTCCTCAGAATAACCCCACCACCATACCATTCCTCAGAATAACCCCACTACTATACCATTCCTCAGAATAACCCCACCACCATACCATTCCTCAGAATAATTCCACTATTATACCATTCCTCAGAATAATCCTCAGAATAACCCCACTACCATACCATTCCTCAGAATAATCCCACCACCATACCATTCCTCAGAATAATCCCACTATTATACCATTCCTCAGAATAATCCTCAGAATAACCCCACCACCATACCTTGTCTCAGAATAACCCTACAAAAATCTGTGTTTCACTAAAAACAGCTTCTTCAGGGGTTACACTACCAGCCAAAATCCTTTGGGGCTGCAGGCAGGCTTTGAACTGTGTTTGAGAAGTTTTGTGACTGTTCCTTTCTTTATTCCTTTATAGGTGGCCGTTATGTTGGTTTGTGATTCCAGTTTAAATAACTCCCATAGAATTGGGCTATAATACCATTTGAGTAGTTATTACTGTCAGGGCACCCTGGGGTATCTTCTGCTGTACATGTTGTTTAGAGGATTTTAAGTATTTTGTAATAAAAACATTTTTGAAATTCATTGATGGGAGGAGATTTTTCAACCTATGATGTGGAGCTGTTTGTTCCCCTATGGCTTTGAGTAGCCACATAGAGGGAGGTTAAGTTATCTGAGGCTTTTCTCCTACCCATTGTTTAGTCTGTTTGTCTACTCACTACTGAGCCTCTGCTGATTGTTTGTAGTTGGGATTAAGTTCATGGTAAGTGATTTATATACATTAAAAATCTGGTTTTGAATTATACGGTGGGAGAAGGGTTTTTGGTCTATGAGTGTAAGGAGTAGGATCAATGAATATGCATGAGATAGATCGGCATGCACTGCTTCCATTATATGCAGATCTATCTCATGCATATTCATTGTGGATATTCTGAAAACTGACTGGCCTGGGGGTCCCAGAGGACGGGGTTGAGAATCACTGCTCTAGAGGTACCTTGCAGCTACTGTCCATCAGGCAGGGCCTTCCTCCTTGGGGAAGATTTCTTTTGCTATGTGTTACATCCCCCAGGTACTGAGCTTCATAGTTCTAGCTCTTTTGTGAGTGAAGCTCATAATCTACAGGTCTGTTCCCCAGCAAACCCTTTCTCTAAGTGTACTCCATGAGCAGGTAGCCAGGGTGCTCCCTTCTCCCTGTAGGTCAGGGGTAAAAGGGTTTGCCTCTTTAGGGAACACAGCCCTCAGTACCTTAGAATACATTATCATTTATGTGTCACCTCTATCCATCTGTGAAAGATCATTTGTATCTCCATCCCCTGCACTTTATTTATTTAACAGGTGTTTTTTATACTGCTTTATCATTTGCATTGTAACTTTAACTTGCTAATGTACATTAAACAGGGACATTGATAACTTGGATTCTTCTGAGGCAGTGGAGGCTTAAGTGACTTTCCCAAGTTCCCTCTAGTCCAGCTGTTCGCGGTCCAGTCCTTGGGATATACTTAGCCAGTCAGGTTTTCAGGATAAGCAGAATATGCATGAGATATATTCCCATGCGCTGCCTCCATTGTATGTAAATTTCTCTCCTGCATATTCATTGTGCTTATCCTGAAAACCTGAGGCCAATTCTGATTGGGGCACCACCGGCCCATCCAGACGTCCAGAATCTGGATGGTCCGGATTTGCACCCGCTTCTTATCCCGCGGGGGACATATATACATCCCTGCAGGATCAGAATCGGGTGCAATCGGCCTGGATGGACAGCAAGTGCCCCAATTCCATCCAGCTGAACGTCTCACTGCTTCCCCAGCTAGCTCAGCCTGGGCTCCTGCATGGAGCCCCGATCGCCAGCACTGCATTAACTGGCTTGTTCCCTGCCGCCCGACCCTCAATCGAGGCCGGGATCAGGCTGTGGAGAACTCCCTGTCCACACTCACCTTCTCTCCTGGGCCCTCCACTGTCCGTCAGGAACCTCGGGGGAACTTATCCCATCTCCTAGGTAGAATAAGTTCCCCATGTAGATGGCCGACCATGGATGTACAGGGCCCTGTACATCCAGGGTCAGGGTTATGCCTCCGGCCTGCCCTTGCTCCTCCCTAGGCCCGCCCCCTCCTGCCCTTGTACTGAGCTCCCCTCACATCTCTGCTGTACGTGCGGGAAGCTCATTTGCCGGCATAGCACTCGGGTGTTTAGCAGGCAATGTAACCCTGCCCTAGACATAGAGACCCACTAAACGCGGGTCAGAATGACCCCCTTGCTGTGTACCGAACAGGATCAGATGAACCATTAAGCAAATTAGGCAGTTGCCTAGGGTTTCAGTTTCTGGGGGCATGCAAAGCTAAACAATAGATTTTGACAGCTGGGGGAGTATGTCTAGGGCACCAACACCTTGAACCAACTCTGAGGCCGGCCTGGTTCTGAGGACCCTGCTCTAGTCTGAGTGCAGTAGTTGACTAGTTACCCACTGATGGGTCATATTAAAATGCAGGAACATGTGTAACTTCTGCCCTCCTCTGCTGAAAGTTGTTCCAGCTGACAGCTGAATAGAAATCTTTTCTTTACTATTCTAAAACCCCAGGGATGGGGATTCACTTGTCACCCCATAGTAATGGTTATGTTAATGAGCACAGCTGCTGAGAGACACTATAAGACAGGACTGGTTATGGGCTCAGTCTGCTAAACAGTGAGAGAGTCAGGGTATGCAAAAGGGATTTGTCACTGTGATCCTACTAGCTTTGAGGGGAAGCAGGAGGGAAGCTTTATGATTAATTATACTTTTTTCTTTATTTTTTCAAAGGAAAGCTTGAAGAAAAGGCAACCAGAGAAATGAATCAACTGAAATTCATAGAGGCAGAAAAGGCAAGGAAACAGAGGGAGGAGGCCAGGAGAAGAGAAGAGGAGTTGGAAAGGGAAAGAGCGATCCAAAACAAAATGAATGAAGAGAACATAGCTCTGGAGGAGATGCTTTCCGAGACCTCGGAGCAGCTGAAGTTTCAGCAGACTGGAGTTGAGAAACATTATCCGGACTCAGAGGTGCTGCAGTTTTTTATGCAAGAGGACATTGTCAGCGCGGACACGGACGAGGAGGTACTGTACCTGATTAAAGAGACCCTTCCATTGTTGCTAAATGCATGTGCCGCAGGCTGTGATCCTCTTATTAGATCTAAAGATGCTATATATGGCTGTAACCTTTCGCCGCTCCCTACTTTCGGTTACTCTCCGTTTGGTCCTGAGTCCACTTTGCAGGGACAGTAGGGTTTGTAGCATAACAAGACAACCAAACTGGTGTGGCTTGGAAAAAGGGTTTTATATAGAAATAGGCTTATTACATGGGTACAGAACAGAGGTCTAAGGTGGTCATAGAGCTGCTTCAGTGTATATGAATGACTCTGTGTGTGGGTGTGAGAGAGAGAGAGGGGGGGAAGGGGGGGAAGAAGTGTGTGTCAGAGCCTCATAGTAAGAAGTGTCCAATGAATAGGAAGAGAGAGAGAACAAGGGGGGGGGGGGGTGTAAAGAGAAGTTTGTGGAAGTGCCCCAATGTAAAAAGTTTCCAATGAAAAGGAAGAGAGAGAGAACAGGGGGGGAGGGGGGGTGTAAAGAGAAGTGTGTGTCAGAGCCTCATAGTAAGAAGTGTCCGAGGAATAGGAAGAGAGAGAGAACAAGGGGGGGGGGGGGGTTAAAGAGAAGTGTGTGTCAGAGCTTCATAGTAAGAAGTGTCCGATGAAGAGGAAGAGAGAGAGAACAAGGGGGGGGGGGTAAAGAGAAGTGTGTGTCAGAGCCTCATAGTAAGAAGTGTCCGATGAATAGGAAGAGAGAGAGAACAAGGGGGGGGGGGGTGTAAAGAGAAGTGTGTGTCAGAGCTCCATAGTAAGAAGTGTCCGATGAATAGGAAGAGAGAGAGAGAACAAGGGGGGGGGGGGTGTAAAGAGAAGTGTGTATCAGAGCCTCATAGTAAGAAGTGTCCGATGAATAGGAACAGAGAGAGAAAAAGGGGGGGGGGGTTTAAAGAGAAGTGTGTGTCAGAGTCTCATAGTAAGAAGTGTCCGATGAATAGGAAGAGAGAGAGAACAAGGGGGGGGGGTGTAAAGAGAAGTGTGTGTCAGAGCCTCATAGTAAGAAGTGTCCGATGAATAGGAAGAGAGAGAGAGAACAAGGGGGGGGGTGTAAAGAGAAGTGTGTGTCAGAGTCTCATAGTAAGAAGTGTCCGATGAATAGGAAGAGAGAGAGAACAAGGGGGGGGGGGGGGTGTAAAGAGAAGTGTGTGTCAGAGCCTCATAGTAAGACGTGTCCGATGAATAGGAAGAGAAAGATATTTTTGTCCCTCTCTGTATTTATAGTGAAATTCTCCAATACCTCCCTTTGTCATACTTTGGTCTGTTTGAGGTCTGTTATCACTTGATTAGCAAGGAGGGGCTGTTATCCTGCAGACTAATCTCATCAAGCATACTAAGCCCATCAAGTCTGGAGATGCCCTATCTGACATCACCAGGGGGTCAGAGCTACCTGTAGGCCGGGGTCTGGGAAAAGCCATGAAACCTATGCTAGGCATAATGTCATGCTGATGTATGCTGACAATGGCCACAAAGGTCTCTTCTAGAAAGATTACCATCACAGGTCCAAACAAAGGTTCACATACCTCAAAAAATGTTGCAACCTTCCTTGAACTAAACTTGTTAAGATGATCTAGAAATATAAATACCAAACTATTAACTCTTGCTTCAGGGGCAAGCAGGATATCAAGTCCTCACAGATGGGGAGACGTATCTGAAGGAGCTTAGACTACTTCTAGAAGCATTTAAGAGGCAGCACTGTGCATGTGTGCTAAGCTAAGCTAAGCTAAGACCTGCCACTTCTTTCTCTATAACATTAGCAAAATCCGCCCTTTCCTTTCTGAACACAGTACTAAAACACTTATCCACTCCTTAATCACCTCCCGTCTTGACTACTGTAACCTCCTCCTTGCTGGTCTCCCTTTGAGTCATTTCTCTCCCCTTCAATCTGTTCAGCACTCTGCTGTGCGGCTAATCTTCCGCCAGCCTCGTTATGCTCATATTACTCCTCTTCTTGTCACTTCATTGGCTCCCTATCCATCTCCACATCCAGTTCAAACTTCTCCTGCTGACCTATAAATGCATTCACTCTGCGGCTCCTCAGTACCTTTCTTCTCTTATCTCTCTTTACAACCCCTCCCGGGAACTCCGCTCTTCTAACCAACTGCTTCTATATGTGCCCTTCTCTCCTACTGACAACTCCAGACTTCGCTCTTCACCTTCCTGCACCTTACGCCTGGAACAAACTACCTATGTCTGTATGCCAGGCACCTTCTCTAACCCTCTTCAAATCCAGGTTGAAGGCTCAACCTCTTCGCTGCTGCCTTTGGATCTTGACTCACTTGATCTCCTTTTCCTTCCCCCTGTGTTACCCCTGTTTACGCCTTCTGTGTTTGTCTTGATTAGATTGTAAGCTCTGATGAGCAGGGACTGTCTCTTACATGTTTGTACAGCGCTGCGTACGACTGGTAGCGCTATAAAAATGCTCAGTAGTAGTAATAGTAGTATGTGTGCAATTTCCTGCTCACCACTGTTGCGACTCTTCTACACAGATGATTAGTTAAACACATTTTTTATTTCACACTTCATAAATAAACAGAAATAGTGGAATCTGAGGGTCAGGATAGGTGGGTTCTCAGATGCCACTGGACAGTATGAATCCCCTATCTTCACGTGGTACTTAGGCAGGTTCCTACATGTTCTCATTCCGTGCTTCTGTATATGTGTGACTGAGGAGAGTATTTATTTATTTAACCAGTTTTCTATACTGCCTTATCCTTCAATCAAAGCGGTTTACATTATGTATACATGATTATATATATATAGGGGATTTATCATGAGAGAGGATGAAAGATGATACTGTTGGGCTTAGAGAGATAGTCTAGGGGTTTATTTTGGAAGCCCTATTCATGCTTCGGATGTCTGAAAACAGGTATGCAGACATCCAAAGCATAGAGATGTCCCCAGAGCCATTTTAAAAGCTGGCTCAGTGGACATCCCTGGGACGAGAAAATCCAAGGCAGAACGGAGGTGTGGTGTAGGCGTGTCTGGGGCATTCTCATGAACTTGGATGTCGTAACCCAATTTCAATAATGCCCTGGACATCCGGACCTGCTCCAGGCATGAATGGGCATTGGAAAAGTTCTCATTTTGTCATCCAAACATGCAAAAATTATGGAGAAGGAGGTGCAATCACTTCCCCCTATAATGTCCACACTGCCAACGAACACTGCCAAGGAATACGGACTCATGTTTCCATTTATACAGATAAAGTAAAATTAACAAATGCTAAGCATGATGAAAGAAATCTTATAAGAAGGAGGATGAGAAGGAGGAGAGAAAAAGAGGGGATAATGAAGGGAAAAAGTGACAGAAGATAATCTATTCCTAGGTTAACTGGGGCTGGGTGGGAACGCTGGAAAAACAGCATTCACAGCCTCAGGGGTAAGGGTAATTTCGGCCATTGAGCAAATTGATGCCCAGATGGCCTTTTAGGGGCTCATAGTTATCTTGCTAGTACTGCACATAGATTCTTTCTCCCCTGATGTTACACCACTTAATATTTGTCTTGCTCAAATAGTTTCCTGGTTGGAGACAAACCATCTCATACTGAATTCTAGCAAGACATCAGCAACCTAGTTGACTGGCCCACCTCTACCGCCATCACTATCACCTCTCCTCTTCGGTGGTCCCATCCCACTTTTAACCTCTTTCTGCTGCTTTGGTGTTACTCTTGACTCATATTAGTTCTGTCGTATGTAGATCTTTTTTCTCTCTTCGTCAAATCAGGGCTGTTTGCCCATTCCTGTCCTTATCATCTTTGACCACCTTACTCTTATCTCTGGTTGTGACACATTTGGACTACTGCAATAGTCTGGATCAAGGAACTACGAAACCACCTGAGCCCATTCATATCCAGCCTTATGGAACTTTCATTCACAACAGGAACTTTCCCAAGTACCCTCAAACGCACATCCATAAGGCCATTGCTAAAAAACAACAAGCTTGACCCTCTGAAGCCAGAATCCTATAGGCCAATATCAAGCATACCGTTGCTGGCAAAAATAATGGAAAAGGAGGTACAAAGACAAATCAAAGAGCATATAGAAACTAACGCACCACTAGACCCTTGTCAACACGGCTTTAGAGAAGCCCACGGTGTGGAAACACTGTTCACTACTCTATTCAGCAACATATTAACAGGCATCAACAATATCCGCCAAGGGTTCGTCCTGGTCTTCCTAGACATAGCAGCGGCATTCGATTCCGTGAGCCACGAACGTCTCCTGGAACGACTCGAGGATAAGGGAATTACAGATAAAGCACTCGAGTGGTGCAGATCCTACCTTTCTGACAGGTGGCAGCAGGTGCGGTCCAACAATACTGCATCAGATCTGTTCCATCAAAAGCAGGGGGTCCCACAAGGCTCCTCCCTCTCCGCCCTCATGTTCAATATATACATGCAGCCTATCTGCAACCTGATACGGTCCTTCAGTATCAACTGTATGATATACGCGGATGATGTGCTGTTATACATGCCTTTTACAACAGAGAACCCCGACCTCACTCCATTAACAAACTGCATAAATGAAGTATCCAACTGGCTGCGATCCCAAAACCTCAAGATCCAACACAAGAAAACGGAGGTGTTGTTCATCACAAAAGACCAAAACTTCATTGCTCCGTCTTTCTTGAAGGTGAAGGATGCAGACCTCCAGACCAAACCCACTATCAGATACCTCGGCGTCACTCTAGACCAGCACTTGGATATGAAGGCGCACATAGGAAACATTGTAAGAGCGATATACCATAACATCCATTCCCTTAGCCACCTATGATCCCTGAAAGAGCCGAATGATTTCAGAACCATCTATCAGGCCCTAATCATGCCACATTTTGATTATGCAAACTCAATCTTACAAGGGCTCCCTCAAGCCACCTTGCAACCACTGCAACTGGCAATGAATGCCGCAGCAAGAGTCCTACACGGAGCATCCAGGAAAGACCATGTCTCACCCATCCTAAAACAACTCCATTGGCTCCCGATATGAAGTAGACTCACTTACAAGTCATTACTACTGACATTCAAGGCCATCAAAGGGCTCTCATCTGAGTCACTAACGGATCTGATCCAGATGACACCTCAAAATAGGGACAGACGGTCAGTAACACTCAACACACTTGTAGTCCCAAAATCAATTTCAAACTGCACCAAAGCAACAGCAGACAGGGCTTTCAAGTTCTGTGCCCCAAGGTGTTGGAACAGCCTCCCTCAAGACATCCGAGCAATCCCGGATCTATTGCAATTCAGAAAAGCCTTGAAACACCACCTCTTCCTCTTGTATTACCCAGTAACCAATGCAGTTATTTCAACCACCTCACAGACCTCCCAAAACCCACAACGCTGAAACCAAGAAATGTTCATGATTCTGTTTTAATTTGTAAATAGTTACCCCTGTTATCCAAGTTATTTTTGCCTGTTCAACTGTAAACACAAAGTACCATCGGAAATGTGTAAATTCTTTGTTCACTGTAAAACGCGCTGATGCTGAATAGTGCGGTATAGAAGAGACTATAAATAAATAAATAAATAAATAATAAATATCATCTTTATTGGTCTCCCCAGTTATCAATTACAAAGATTATAACTTTATCCAAAACACAAACAAAAGACTATTGATCCATGCTTCTTAATTTGATCCTGTTACGGCTCTTGAATATGGTAGTGCCTTTTAAACACTACCATATTCAATGCAAACATTTTACTCTGGTTCACAGGGTTCTACATATAGGTACACTCTTTTATCTCTCTTCTCCCATCATTCTCTACACTCCACATGACATTCTCCACTCACTTAATTCTAACCATCTCCATTTTCTCCCTGCCTCGCAAACCCGACCTGAATCAATCTACCACTGCCTTCTATTTTCTAGATCCCAGCCTTTGCAATAACTTTTCCACTGACCTTCACTTAAAATCATCATACACCAAATTTTATTTATTTATTTAACATGTTTTCTATACCACCTTATTCTTTAACCAAAGTGGTTTACATTGCAACTTAGAACAATTTACATGGCAACAATTAACTGGTAAGGGGGATTACCGGAGGATGTAGTAAAAGCTGTTAGTGTTGTTGTTCAGTGCCGTCGAGTCGGAGTCGACTCATGGCGACCCTCTGGATAGCTATCCTAAATTGTGTTCGGTCTTCAGTCAGGCGGCTCATTGTTGACAGACTGATACCCATAGCTGCTGTTATTGTATCGATCCATCTCATTGCTGGCCTTCCTCTTTTGCGTTGACCTTCTATCTTGCCAAGCATAATGTCTTTCTCTAATGATCTCTCTCTTCGCATGATGTGTCCAAAGTATGAAAGTCGAAGTCTTGTCATCTGAGCTTCTAAAGAAAGCTTAGGTTTGATCTCCTCTAGTACCGACTGGTTTGTTCTTCGGGCAGTCCATGGTATACACAGTATTCGCCGCCGGCACCATAATTCAAAGGCATCAATTTTCTTCCTATCTTTTTCACTGTCCAGCTTTCACATCCATATGATGTTATTGAAAATACCATGGCTTGAACAAGTCGAATCTTTGTATGGAGAGAGACATCTCTCCTATTCAGAATCTTATCTAGGTCTTTCATAGCCATTCTGCCAAGAGCAATGTGTTGTCTGATTTCTTGACTGCTTGTTGCTTCTTTATTGATAGTTGATCCAAGTAGGTTAAAGTTGTTCACGATTTCAATTTCTTCTCCTTCAACGATGAACCTGTTGATTATGCCAGTTGTCATGATCTTTGTCTTCTTTAAATTAAGGTGCAGGCCCATTTTGAGACTATGTTCTTTGATTGTGAGAAGCAAATGTTTCAGATCATCTTTACTTTCAGCCAGTAATGTGGTATCATCAGCATAGCGAAGGTTGTTGATGAGTCTTCCACCAGTCTTCACACCTCTGTTGTCTTCATAAAATCCTGCTTCTCTGATGATTTGTTCTGCATATAAATTAAACAGGTAGGAGGAAAGTATGCAGCCTTGTCTTACACCTTTGCTTATTTTAAACCATTCTGTTTCTCCTTGTTCCGTTCGAACTGTTGCTTCTTGATCAATGTACAGATTGTGCAAGAGTATGATCAGGTGTTCCGGTTGTAAACGGGGGTGCTTGTTGTGAAAGTTCCACAATCTTGGCAAAGGCATGAATTTACTTGACTTGCAAAGGATTGTGGGTCTTGTAGTTCAATCACACAAAACCAGCCGTTCAACAAGAATAATGAGTTGCAGTTGCTCGAGTGTAAAGCAATAAACAGATTTATTTATGGGGATTATTCCCTCGCACAGATATGCTTGGTATCATCAATAGGATACTTTCACCAGGAGTTTTATTCAGGAAACAAAACAAAATAAGGCAACTGAATTACTTAGGCAACAACCTGGGGTAAAGACCTTAATGGAACGGAATAGGTCTTTCCTCTTGCTCCTGCTAATACTTCCTTAGCAGTGCAAGCATGCAAAAACAAACCCAAAAGGAAAAGATTTTCTTTAACAGAAAAAAACAGCTCTCTTCCATCCACACAGAGGAAAAAGGCTTTCTCTCACAGTTCCACATGCACCTGTGCCTTCCTTTAATCACAGGGCTTAACCAGCTGCACGCAGTTGCTGGTCTCCTCCACATGGCTCTAACTTTCCCCAAAGCTTTCTCTCAAAGAAACTTCTCTTGGGAGTTGAAAATCAGCACAGTTCCTTTTGGTGTTTGATCCTTAACTAAGGATTACTGTTAGAACAGCAGTTTAGATAATGAACATTCCATATATTTACTTTCCTCGTCTGATAATTCTCCTTGCTCTTGAATTATCATAGGATCACTTTTAAACCCTGGCTCAGAGAATTTCTCTAACTGATCACTACCATCATAGAAATTCTCTCCCTGCTGTCTTCCTTGTGCAAAGCTAGGGAGAAGATCAGAGTCCATACCTGTGCTCACGCTGCCATTAGGTATCCTCTCTTAGTATTCTGGCCAGTAGGAAGTAAAGCTTCTGTGCCCAGCTCTCCAGTCAGACTCTCTGGACTTTAGGTCTCTCTTCCCATACCTCCTTAGATAGGTATTAGAGCTCCTTCTCTCTGTAGATGCAGCCGTCTCCTTTACAGGTGCTGTCTGAGGTCTCCTGGCTGTATATCTCCAAGCCTCTGGCTCCTTCCAGTTCAATAGAGAATTCTTGCCCCAGGTATCCTTCCCAGCATACGTACTGCCTTGGGCTCCCTTCTTGGACCTTCTGGACGTCTTTCTGTTCTTCCTTCTATTCACGATACGTCTCTCTCTGCGTTCTCTTCCACCTTCTCTGCCTTCACTTTCACTTTCACTGCCAGCTTCACTTTCACTCCTGTATGCTGAATTCTTTCTACCTTTAAAGTGCCTAGATGGCTGATCCACCCTAGTGCACTCCAGGTGTCCTGAATTAAGCTCTGCCCTAGGAAATGGGTGATTAGGGATTACATCATTGCTCTTCTGATTGAACACACGTTTCTCTACTTCAGCCCTCCTAGAGGCTTTCTGTAAACCAGTGCATTCTGGGTCTGGTAGTCTTTTAGGTAAACATTCTGTTTTAAGGATTTTACCAGCCAGCACAGGTTGCTTATTCAGAGCCAATTCACTTCTTGAATTACTTCTTCCTAAATTAGGATAAGCTTCCTTATCACACGGTATACCCATGCTTCTTAATGTGGCCCAGAGTTTCTTATGGTTTACACAGTCAAAAGCTTTGCTATAGTCGATAAAGCACAAATAGATATCCTTTTGGTATTCTTTAGTCTTTTCAAGGATCCATCTCACATCCGCAATGATGTCTCTCTTTCCTCGCCCTTTCCTGAACCCTGCTTGCACTTCAGGTAGTTCTTGTTCCAGGTATGGTTGTAGTCTCTTTTGAATAATCTTCAGTATAATCTTGCTGGCATTTGGGATCAGAGCGATTGCGCAATAATTTCCACAGTCAGTTGGATCACCTTTCTTTAGTATTGGTATAAACACAGATCTTTTCCAGTTAGTTGGCCATGATGCTGTCTTCCATATTTCTTGGCAGAGCCTTGTAAGTACGATAACAGCTGCATCAGATTGCTGTAATACTTCTATGGGAATGCTATCAATGCCTGGTGCTTTGTTCTTTGATAAGGCTTTCAATGCTGCTTCAACTTCTTCTTTCATCACCAATGGTTCCCGATCATAAGGTACAGGTTGAAACGGCTGTTGGTCCACTTAATCTCTATCATATAAAAACTCTATATATTTGTTCCATCTTTTCTTGATCTTCTCAGCATCATTCAACATAGAACCTTGAGCATCTTGTAACATTCCAATTTGAGGCTTGTGATAAGGAAGCTTATCATAGCTCAGGAAGGAGCTATAGAAAAGGTGAAGTGACTCTGAACAAGCAACCTGTCAGTGCTGGTAGAAATGAGAAAACAGAATTTTGCCATAAAAGACTACCAGTCCCAGAATGCACCAGGTTTCCAACAGCCATGAGAGGAGCTGAAGTGAGAAAACGTGTGTTCAATCAAAAGGGCTATGAGGTAATCCCCAAGCACTCATTGCAAAGGGCAGGGCTTGATTCAGCACAGCTGCGCTATGCTAGGATGGAACACTCATCTCAAAGGGCAAGGCCTGATTCAGCACAGCTGCACTGTGTTAGGGAGGAGCACCCATCTAAGCAGAATAAGAGTAGAGTTTATTCTACAGATGACCATCTTCATGATCACCTTGGATATCCAGAGAAGGATCATCAGTTTCATCTGAAGGATCATCAGAAGCAGAAGCCAAACCGGATGGACAGAGAGAAAAAGAAACCCTCTGGAAGAAAGAGGAGAAAAGCCTTTGAGAGGTCTAGAAGAGTCTAAAGCAGTACGTATACTGGGAGGTATTCCAAGGGCCAGCATACACCATTGGACTGGGGAAAGCCAGAGGAATGGTGCTGCAGAGCTAGGAATCTCCAGACGCTACCTGTGAGGGAGACGGCTGCACGTGGAAGGGACCCTAAGACCTATGCAAGAAGGTATGTGAAGAGAGATCCAGTGTCCAGGGATCTGGATGGGAAGGCTGGACATAAGAACTGGACTACATACTGGCCAGGCTATATAGAGAGGAACTCTAGCAGCAATGGAAGCTCAGGTATGAACACTGATCTATGCCCTAGCTATAACCTTGAAAGACAGCAGGGAAACAAGTATTCTCCTGAAAATGCTCCATTGAGAGATTCATCTGTGCCAATCCATGATATTGAACCCATGCTTGTTGAACAAGGGGGAATAATAGGAGATGAGGATCCTGTTTATATGGACTGCTCTCTATCTAAACTCCGTTGGTAACTTTCTGTTATAAAGTACAGCAACCATCACAAAGAAATACAAATTTGTTCTTTGATCTACTCAGAAAAGCTCCTGAAGCAGGATTTGACCCACACAGTGGAAGGCAAGCCAGCTAAGGGGTTTCAGCTGGTGACTGCTAGCAATTAAGCCTTACCTAATTGCTTGTGAGCTAGGAGAGAATCACTTCTGTATCTATGTGGGAAGTAATCAGAAGTTAACCTGAAAAGAACAGTTTGTTTCTTGCTTTGTGGCTTTTCATTTGTTGTTTTCCTGATTTTGACTTTGTTTTTCCAAGTTAACACTGAAAGCAAGTTACCTAATTTATGTGCTACCAAGCATATCTGTGTTGGGAGAAATAACCCCATAAATAAATATCTTATTGGCTTTACCCAAGAGCACAACTAAATTATTGTCAGCAGCTGTGTTTTGGTGTGAATGAACTACATTGCCCACAATACCTTGCAAATCATATAGATATATGCACTTGACAAGACTGTGAAGATTCTCACCCAGGCAGCCGTCTGACAGGCTGGAACTTTTTCTTTAACTCTTGTAGCAAGGTTTGGATAAGTTCCTGGAGGAAAGGTCCATAAACCATTATTAAAAGGGACCCAGGATATCACTGCTTGCCCCAAAACAAGCTATATGGAACCTGTGTCTTTTGGGGAGACTGCTAGATACTTGTGACCTAGATTGGTCACTGTTGGAAACAGGATACTGGGCTTGATGGACCTTGGTCTGACCAGGTATGGCATATCTTATGTTCTTGTCTGCAATGGACGGATCGTTTGCTTCAGGAGGCCATGGTTCAGAGAGTTGCAAAAGTCCAGGATGGGTGTCATACCAGCTTGATCCACTGCGTGGAAATGATCCTGGCTGTGGATGGGCTTCAGTCTCCTGATTATCTTCATTTTGCGATATGCATTCCGGGAGGTCGTGTTGATGTGGGATTGTAGGTTCAGGTTGCAGTCCAGTGTGACTTCCAACTCAAAACATTTCCATTTCACAAGGTTTTTGATCTTCCCATCATCTGATACCAGCAGATGCTTGCAGCATTGATGTTCTTCTTCCCCTAGAGTCTCTTAATCTGCTCTCTTTAGGTCTTTCTTCCTTTCCGTTTTCCTCTTCCTCTCTTGCAAATATAGAATTGTAAGCCGCCCTACTACGACCATGAAGGGTGCTATATCAAATTTTAATAAACATAAAAACAGGGTCCAAAAGGGATCAGGCCACATGTCTTCTACCCCAGGATGTACACTGTAGTGGCCCAACTAAAATAAGTATGAGAGAGTGGGGAAAAATCCCAGTGATATGAATGAAGGGGAGAGGCAGAAGCCTTGTGATACGCTGCAACTTGACATCTACAAGATAACAGTTCACAGTGAATAAGACTGTTTCATTGCCTTATCCTTGGGGCATGAGAGAGGATCCTCCCTCTCTCTCTGCATCCTGTCTGTCACACAATCAGCCTCTGGAATATTATGATTATGGAGATTCAACTATCTTTAAACTTCAGTGTTTAGACTCCATGTGTGCCTGCAAGCACATTTTCTGTGAGAAAGTCTCTACATACCCATGTATGTTTTAAAACTCTTATCCACTCTTTGATCACCTCCCGCCATGACTATTGCAACCTCCTCCTTGCTGGTCTCCCTCAGAGTCATCTCTTTCCTCTTTAATCTATTCAGAACTCTGCTTCACAGCTAATCTTCCTCCATCCCTGATACTGTCATATAACCCCTCTTCTCAAATCACTTAAGAACATAAGAAATGCCATACTGGATCAAACCAAGGTGCATCAAGCTCAGTATTCTGTTTCCAACAGTGGCCAATCCAGGTCACAGGTACCTAACAGGTTCCATAATGCTTGTATTAGGGAAAACAGTGGATTACCTGGATCCTCTTTAGTAATGGTTTATGGACCTTTCCTCCAGGAACTTGTCCAAACCCTTTTTAAACCCAACTACACTAACAGCTTTTACTACATCCTCCGGTAACGCATTCCAGAATTTGATTACGCGTTGAGTGAAAAAATATGTTCTCTTATTAGTCTTAAATAGGTTACACTGAGCTTCATTGCATGTCCCCTAGATTTTCTACTTTTTGATGCCATAAAGAATCGATTTAAGTTTACCTGTTCCACTCCATTCATTAATTAATAGACCTCTATCATATCTTCCCTAAGCCGTCTCTTTTCCAAGTTGAAAAGCCCTAATCTTGTAAGCCTCTCCACATAGGGGTATCCTTCCATTCCCTTTACCATTTTGGTGGCTCTTCTCTGTACCTTTTCTAATTCCACTATATCCTTTTTAAGATACGGTGACCAGAATTGCACACAATATTCAAGGTGTGATCGCATCATGGAACGATACAGAGGCATTATAATAACCTTACTTCCATGCCTCCCACCAACAACATCTCATTCTCCTTGGAGATCTCAATCTTCCCTCAGCTAACATCAGCCAAGGCAATGCCTTCCTTCAAGCCATGAAAGATCTGCAAGTCACATAACTCATCAACACCTCATCTCTCCTGAAGGGAGATGCTCTGGATTTACTCTTCCTCCCTAATGAACTACTTTCCTCTTTGCAGCCCCTCTCCCTCTCTTCTACTCCAGTGCCATGGTCTTATCACCACCTAACATATTTTACCTTCCCAACCCCCCTACTTAAATACCCCACTCCCTCCCAGACTTCCTTTAACAAGAAGATTCATAAACTTCAATGACGCAACTTTCATTCATCAGACCATTCCCACCCTGAAGCAAGCATTCCACCAATCAAATCTAGACACACTGGTACATTCCTGGAATACTATCATCACTGAAGCCTCCAAGGCTCCACCTTGCACATCCTCCAAGACTTATCAGTCTCGTGCTCCCTGGTATTCAGCCCTCCTCAGAGAGCAGAAACGTTCCCTCAAAAGACTCAAATGAAGATGGAGAAAATCTAAGGACCCGCAGCTTCAAGTCATCTACCTAGACCAACGTGCAGCCTACTCCACCAATACCCTCAATGCCAAGCGTGAACACCACAACAACATCCTCCTCCGTGCCATCAACAAACCAAGGGAACTTTTCAACCTCATCAGAACCCACCAAGTGATCCATTCCAATCCCATCAAAACAATACCATCCACCTATAAGTAATAGCGGACTTCCTTATAGCTAAGCACAAACTCCCCAGCTCTTCCACCCTAACCATACCTCCTCCTTCCACCTTAGCTTCTATCACCCAACCATGGACTTTATTCAGGGATGTCCCCCCTGAAGAGCTTCTAAATATCATCACCTGCATCAACGCCACCACCTCTCCTCTTGATCCCTGCCCAGTAACCTGGATCAAGCTAACAAAGACACTGATGCTACCATTCATCTCCACCATCCTTCGCACCTCACTCACCCAAGCCTACCTCCCACCTACACTCAAATAAGCCTCTGTGAGACCTCTCCTAAAGAAATGCAACCTTGATCCCAACTCACCTGCTTCATACAGACCAATAGCCAGTGTACCCTACCTTTCCAAAATCATTGAAAAAGTAGTGCAAATTCAGCTTCCAGAACACATTAACAGATTTGCCCCACTTGACGACAATCAACATGGCTTCCACCCTACCATAGTGCTGAAACGCTACTCACCTTCCTCCTAAGTACACTCATAACTGGAACTGAAAAAACCCTCTCTGGCTTTGTGCTGCTGTTTCTCGACATCTCTGCAGCATTTGACACTGTATCCCACCAGACTCTGCTCGACCAGCTCAAAAATATTGGTGTTCAGGGCACATTGCTCAAATGGATCCGCTCGTACCTTTCCCAGCGCACCCAACTGATAAGAATTGGTAATCAATCATCAATACCTTATAACCTTCCCCAAGGAGTTCCTCAGGATTCCACCCTTTCCTCCCTCCTGTTCAATATCTACATTAGACCCCTTTGCTACATCATACAGAGATTCAATGTCGGATGCAAACTCTATACCAGGGACATAATGATTTTCACTCCATTCCACACCATCTCCCCTGACTACTCCATGCTTACCTCCTATTTCAGAGAAATTGTCTCATGGCTACAGCTCCACAACCTTGTAGTTAACTTCAACAAAACTGAGATCCTTCATGTGTCCAGAGACGCCCAACTTCACACCTCCTCAAAGCATTAAACTCGGAGACACCGAAATACAAGTGAAGCCTCAGATCAAATACCTTGGCATTATCCTAGACCACCATCTGAACTTTTAACCTCAAATTACGAATATCACCAGAAACATCTACTTCAAACTCCGAATTCCTCACAACCTACGCTCTCTACTATCTCCTGACAACTTCCGTACAGTTTGTGAAGCCTCCATCACTCCACTATTTGACTACTGCAACTCTGTCCTCCATGGACTTCCAAGGACAGCATTGCCCTCTGCAGCTTGCCCAAAACACTGCTGCATGAATTATAGCTGGAGTCCCCAGACATTCCCACATCACCTCTATTCTAAAGTTTCTTTACAGGCTCGCTGTCACATCCCGAATCAATTTCAATATACTTGCCATCACCCACAGAGCTCTCTTCAACACATCTGCCAAGCAACTCCTATTATCAATCAGATGTCCTGACAGTAACAGATTCCATCGACAGAATGCCCACCAATGCAGATTCACAAGAGGTCTCAACGAACATGCAGAAGAGCCTTTGAATTCTTTGTTCCTACCACATGGAATCAACTACCCCCCACAAAATGCTGCATTCAATCCCACACCTTATTTAAAAAGCACCTCAAAACACTCCTCTTCGAAGAACACTATGGTGCCTCTACCACAACAACCCCCCAGAAAGAGCATCCTCCTCTCCCTCTTACCATTCCCATTACCCCCTCCTCTAACCGCATAAGAGTGCTCATCCCCTACTTTCCACTTCCCACCTTAATTACCATTCCTCATCTGCTCCTTCCCTCTCCCCCCAACCCCTCATTACATCTTAAGCATTCTGTAGTATAGGTACCAAGTTCTAACTTCCCTGTATTGTAACCCCCCATGTTAAATGCTGCTTATAATTTAGTTATATTTGCATAAAGTTGTCTGTATATATTTTCAATTGTTCCATGTAAACCGTTCTCTTTTGTTCCCTGTAAACCGTTTTGCCTGGTAGAAAAATGACATATTAAAACCAGTTAAATAAATAAATTCTCCCTTCCTTTCCTTATGATTCCTAGCATTTTATTTGCCTTCTTGGCCGCTGCTGCACACTGGGTGGAGGGTTTCAACGTGTTATGCACGATGATGCCCAAATCTGTTTCCAAGATGGTGGTTCCTAATGTGAACCTTGCATCATGTAACCATAGTTTGGGTTTTTCTTTCCTAGATGCATAACTTTGCACATGTCCCATTAAATTTCATCTGCCATTTGAACGTCCAGTCTTCCGATTTATCAAGGTCCTCTTGCAATTTTTCACAATCCTCTTTGGTTTTAACAACTTTGAATAATTTTGTGTCATCTGCAAATTTGACTACCTCACTCGTTATTTCCATTTCCAGGTGATTTAAGAATATGTTAAAAAGCAGCGGACACAGCACAGATCCCTGAGGCACTCTGCTATTCACCTTTCTCCATTGGGAAAATTGGTCATTCAACTGTACCCTCTGCTTTCTATCTTTTAACCAGTTCCTGATCCACAATAGTACACTGCCTCCTATCCCATGACTTTTTAACTTTGCCAAGAATCTCTCATGAGGGACTTTGTCAAAGGTTTTCTGAAAATCCAGATACACTATATCAGCCAACTCACCTTTGTCTACCTGTTTCTTCACACCTTCAAAAAACATAACCGATTAGTAAGACAAGACCTTCCTTGGCTAAAGCCACGTTGGCTTTCTCGCATTAAACCATGACTATCTACATGTTCAGTAATTTTGTTCTTTATAATGGTTTCTACCATTTTGCCCGATACTGATGTCAGGTTCACTGGCCTGTAGTTTCCCGGATCACCCCGGAAACCTTTTTAAAAACTGGCGTTACATTGGCCATCCACCAATCTTCAGGTACTACAGATGATTTTAATAATAGTTTACAAATTACTAATAGTAGGTCTGCAATCTCATATTTCAGTTCTTTCAACACCCTTGGGTGTATACCATACAGTACAGGTGATTTGCTACTGTTTAGTTTATCAAATAGTTGTAATATATCTTCTCAGTTTATCAATACTTTTTTCAGTTCTTCCGATGCATCACCTTTAAATACCATTTCAGTTATGGGTAACTTCCCTACAACTTCTTCAGTAAAGACCGAAGCAAAGAATTCATTCAATCTCTCCGCTATGGCCTTGTCCCCTCTTAGTGCCCCTTTTACTCCTCTATCATCTAATGGTCCTACTGACTCACAGGGTTTTTGCTATGAATGTACCTGAGAGGGTTTTTATTGTGTGTTTTTGCTTGCATGGCAGGCTTTATTTCAAATTCTCTTTTTGCCTGCCTCATCAATGCCTTGCATCTAACTTACTGGAAGCAGCGGGATACAAATTGTACGCAAATAAATAAATAAATAAATACCAGTGCTTATGTTGTTTTCTGTTTTCAGCATTTGGCTCCTTTTTCTATTTCCTGAAAGATGCTTTTTTGGCTACAACAGCCTCTCTGACCTCACCATTAAAACATGCGGACAGTTTTTTGGCTTTCCTTCCACTTTTATTAAAACGTGGAATACATGTGGTCTGGGCTTCCAAGATTGTATTTTAAACAACGTCCATGCTTGATGTATATCTTCAACCTTTGCAGCTGCTCGTTTTAGTTTTTTCTTAACTGTTTTCCTCATTTTATCATAGTCTCCCTTTTGAAAGCTAAAAGGTAGCACTGTGGATTTCTCCAGGAACAAGCAGGAAGTCAGTCCTCATATATGGGTGACGTCGGCACTGACGGAGCCCTCGTGGAAGCATCCCCCCAGCATTTAAAGTATGCTTTTGGGAGATGCCCCAAGCATGTGTGGTACCCTTCTCACCCAAGGGTGCCATCTTGTTCAGTCTCCTTTTTTCCGCAGAGCCCTTCAGATGTAGTCTGGCTTGTCCCCGGAAAAAGTTGATTTTTCTCTCTCCGAGTTTCACACTCACTTCCAGTATTGCACCGGTACTCTTCCCACCTACCGACCTCGGTGCCTCGGCGTCGGGTTCGATTTATTTTTTGTAGTCTTCATTCTTTTCTTTTTTTTCTGGAGTCTTTGCACCTTTTTTCTCCTACTGGCAGCCCGGACAGTCTTTGACCTTGCAGGGGTACTTTTTTCTCCCATGGCTACCAGTGGCTTTAAGAAATGTGATCAGTGCTCTAAAATCATGTCTTTGACTGACACACACGATTGCTGTCTTCGCTGCCTTGGGCCAGACCACAACCCGGCAGCCTGCTGTCTCTGCAAGAGGATGCCCAGCAAGGCCCTCAAGAGCCGCCAGAAGCAGCATGATAGGTTTTTCCCCCTGAGTCCCCGATGCATCCGAAGGCCAGGGCCTCGCCTGAGGTCCCGACATCTTGGGTGGAACCCTCCGAACCCGAGCCTTGTCATGGGTCCTCAGAAAGGGAGTCTCCCTCGAGGGAAACCAGGAAGAAGAAGAAACCCTTTAAGGCGGTGTCCTTGGATGGTTCCGACTGGCCGGGGGCTCTCTGGGCCCAGTCCCGCAGTCTGAGACATTCGTCCGAGGCATCGGAGAAGGAGCAGCCTGCAAAGTTCCCCCAGAAGGATCCGACCGCTGACCAGCCTTAGTCCCCAGACACCATCCTCATCAAGGATTCCCCTTCAGGGGAGACGGCGTTGGGCCCAATTCCCTTGGTGCCAGCGCCGAAGGCTGCGGAGCGTCTGGCCTGGAGTCCAGAATGGCAGCCCTGGAGTGCAGTTTGTCTGCCTTCATGGACCAGCAGCAGGCGCTGTTGTCCGGCATGATCAGTTCATCCGCCCCGACCACTGGGCCCTCGATGTCCAAGATGTCCCTGGAGGCCAAGCTGATCATCGAGGTCCTTTGGTCTCGAGTCGATCCTCTTCCAAGGTCACACTCTGAGTCCCACTCAATGGGACCGTGGTCATCCCCAGCAAGTTTACTGGGCACTGGCCATGGAACAGCCTTCCTACAAGTTTTCGAAGGACTACTCCGAGTGGGAGATGGAGGATGAGGAGTCGCCCGATACTCGTCGCCACTGCAATGTCCCTTCTGACTCTCCTGTCTCGAGCCTCGGCGGCAGTCCCCGCCCGAGGACATGGGCTTCCTAGATTTTGTCAAGGACATGTCTAAGGCCCTGGCATTCCTGACTGAGTCAGAGGAGGATCCTCAGGTGGATGAGTTGGAAATCCTCCAGTACGAGGCATCTCCACGCGAATCACTCACAGTGCCCATCCCTCCCATACTGGAATGGCTGATGCTCTGAATGTGGGAGACACTGGCTTCAGTGCCGGTGATGAGCAAATGGCTCGACTCGATGTATCGAGTCTGCCAGAGCCCGGGCTTCCAAAAGTCACAGCTGCCGCATAACTCCATGGTGGTGGAGTTGGCCATATGTCGGCTGAAAAGCCAAAAGACACATAAGAACATAAGAAATGCCATACTGGGTCAGACCGAGGTCCATCAAGCCCAGTATCCTGTTTCCAACAGTGGCCAATCTAGGTCATACGTACCTAGCAGTTTCCCCAAAAGACACAGGTTCTGCAGTGCTTGTACTAGGTCAAGCATTGATATCCTGGGTCCCTTTTTAATAGTGGTTTATGGACCTTTCCTCCAGGAACTTGTCCAAACCTTTTTTAAACCCAGCTATACTAACAGCCCTTACTACATCCTCCGGTAACAGATTCCAGAGTTTGATTACACGTTGAGTGAAGAAATATTTTCTCTTATTTGTCTTAAATAGTTTACCCTGTAGCTTCATTACATGTCCCCTAGTCCTTGGTGCCCCCAGCAGGGAGGCCTGCACCTTGGATGCTATCGGCAGAAAGTGTTACTAGGGCTCAATGCTCATCTGCTGCATCCAGGCCTACCAGCTGTACATGGGCATGTATCTGAGAGAACTTACCGGGTTCTCAGTTGGTTTCTCCGAGGAACCCTTGCCGTGGTTCAAGAACCTGGCCAAGGCAGTCCGTGAGTGCTCCAAATTCAAGTCTCGAGTGGCCTATGATGGGTTCAAGTCGACAGCCCGAGTAGATGCGGCGGGCATTGTTGCATGCCGCCAAGCTTGGCTACAGTCGTCCGACCTCGAGCAGTGGGTTCAGGACAAATTGGTCAATGTCCCCTGCCAAGGAGAGAACCTCTTTGGCAAACTCATGACCAACAAGACTGCCGAGCTGGAGACCGAGTTCATGATGAGGACCAGGCTCTATAAAAAGACTGCTGCCCCTCCCTGACAGAAGGGCTCAAATAAATAGTCCTTTTAACCGAGGAAGGTTGCTGCTTACTGAAACTACCCATCTTATCAGACCTCTCCGGCTCCCCAACAGCGTCAGCAAATCAAGGGACATAGGCATGGTCCGCATAAGCAGAAGGCTCCAAAACTCCAGGCATCAGCCCTGACCCAGCCAGGGGTGAGCTTTTGACTTCTTGAGCATAGCCTCTCTACCCCAAGGAGATCAGCAGTCCATAGGGGGATATCTGGCCTTCTATGCCCAGAAGTGGATGACCATTACCATCGATTCCTGGGCACTTCGGTTAGTCAGGGAGGGTTACCTCCTTCATCTGACTCAGACACCTCCCCCTTATTTCCCAGGAGAGCCCCTCAGGTCTCCTCTCCACCGGGACCATCTTCTGAAGGAGTTGGCAGGTCTTCTCAAGGACAAAATGGTGGAACCGGTGCCCCACCATCTCATGGCAAGGGATTCTACTCCAGGTACTTCCACATGCCAAAAAGGATAGGGGGGCCTAAGGCCCATCCTCAACCTGTGCAACCTCAACAAATTCCTGGTGACGGAGAAGTTCAAGATGCTCTCCCTTGGAACATTACTGCCATACCTCCAGCAGGGAGACTGTCTATGCTCCTTAGACCTCAAAGATGCTTATACCAACATCCTTATCCACCCCAACCACAGGCAATACCTGCGGTTCGTAGTGGGGGGCAGACATTTTCAGTACAGGGTGCTCCCCTTCGGCCTAGCCTCTGCCCCAAGAGTTTTCACAAAATGCCTGGAGGTCATAGCTCCCTGCCTCTGGCTCCAGGGGTTCTTCATCTTTCCCTACCTGGACGACTGGCTCATAAAGGGAGGCACTGCCTCATAGGTGCAGTAGCCAACCGCACACACCATCCAGTTCCTAGAGCTCTTGGGTTTTGTCATAAACAACCCCAAGTCTCACCTCCTTCTGACACAGTGTCTTGAGTTCATTGGGGCAAAGATCGACACTCTCCAGTCAAAGGCTTTCTTGCCCAGGGACCGAGCCGATCGTCTTGGGGCTCTGGCTCAGGATGTGGGTGCCGTCCCTCGGTGCCTGCTCGGCTTCTCCTGCGCCTCCTCGGGCACATGGCCTCCACAGTCCACATCACCCCAGATGCTCACCTCCACATGAGGGCAACACAGTGGTGTCTCCTGGACCAGTGGTCTCAGGCCATCGGCCGCCTACGGGACAGGGTTTCTGTGACCCGCCAATTGGCGGATTCTGTGGTCCAGTGGCTGTCTCCCCAGCATCTCGAGGCGGGCATGCCTTTTCAGGCCCCAAGCTCCTCCAGGGTCCTCACCATGGATGCTTTCCTGCTCGGCTGGTGAGCCCACTACGGAGATCTCCGCACTCAGGGCAACTGGTCACCGGATGAGAGCACCCAGCAGATCAATCTCCTAGAGTTCCAAGCCATACACCTAGCCCTGAGGGTCTTCTGTCACCACCTGCGTCACGATCCATTTCTGGTCCAGACTGACAACCAGGCGGCGATGTTCTAGCCTTGAAGGACTACAAAAGGGGACTGCTACTTCTGGAGAGAGATCTCCAATTTTAAGTATTTACTTCTGGAAATTTTTCTAAATCATTTATATTTCTAGAAATCTTTTGTAAATTGACACAAAGCAGGAACAGTATCAGTCAAAATACGCTCAGTTCGATTAACCACCTGCCAAATGTCCAACAATGAAATTGATGATGCTTGAGTTTATTTATTTATATTCTCTTATATACCACGCTATTCTGCATCAGCGTGGTTTACATTGAACAAACTGAAATTACATTGAACAGGGCATTATAACTTGGAGATAACTATTTTACAGGGAACATGGGCTATGGAGGGTTAAGTGGCTTGCCCAAGACCACAAGGAGCACCTGTGGGACTAGAAACCCCAGTCCTTCCGGCCCAAGGTTGCTGTCCTCTAGTGGGATTTGAACCTTCGACCTTCCAGCCTGAAGTACCTTGCCCCAACCACTAGGTCACTCCTCCACTCGGGTTAAGCTCCTTCCAAGTAACCACTTTAGGGAGCCCACCTACCTCAGAAGAACTCAAGGAAAAAGAAAGCACATCCGAAAGTTCTAGAAAACCAGGTGGAAGTGGAGGAGTTTGCTCCAAAGAGCTAAGGCTGGCTCCCTCAACAGGAGGAGCAACGAGAGCAGTACCTGGCTTGGAAGCAGCCAGAGTCAAGATCACATGCTTATCCATGGGGCCTCCAATAGCCTCCGATGCAGGTTTCTTTTTCCCCTTTCCACCAGGCATTTAAAGAAGTGAAGCAACAGCCAAACTCCCAACTCCCAATGGACTCCTAAGGGGCTCACAAGGGGCCTGAACTTCCCCTTTGGATACACCCCTTAGGAGACGCCAATAATAGGCGCCGACAGCTGGAAAAGGGAATAACAGGTGAGGTTATTGTGGGCTTCTCTTTGCCCCCCCTCACCAGCAACCTGCAGGGCTCTTGGAGTCACAGAAAACCACACTCAAAGCAATGAGAAGGGAATCTAAAAGACAGCAATAAAATACCACACACTTCTATATAGATACACCAAAGCTTTGCGGAGAGAAACAAATAGAAACAAGTTCTCTTTATTTACTCTAACAATTAGCTATGGTTTACTTTATTTATAAGGCTCTTTTGGAGGATACAGCATAATTTCACTTTATTATTCTATGTCAGGTATTACGTATTCATCACATCATAGGTCAATTTCTAATCAGCATAGGTCAGTATGAGGAGACATACATATATTCCAAGACATAACTGTTTACTGCTGACTGCTTGATATCTAGTATCCCTGAGACTGAAAGGCTGGAGGGCAACCTTATTTACAGGACTTGTACCTCTTCACCTACTTAGTAAGCAAATATATGAAGTTTATTTCTAAGCAAAGTTCTGAACAAAATTAACTCTTTCTCAGGTTTTCTTAGACAGTCTGGTTGTATACACCGCCCTGTACAGACCAGCTTACATTCAGTTATCAAATTTGTAGATGACACAAAACTATTTAAAGTTGTTAAAACACAAAAGGATTGTGGAAAATTGCAAGAAGATCTTGATAAATTGAAAGAATGGGCACCAAATGGAGGATGAAATTTAATATGGACAAGTGCAAAGTTATGCACCTAGGAAAGAACAACCCAAACTATGGTTACACGATGCAAGGTTCCACATTGGCAACCACCACCCAGGAAGAAGATTTAGGCGTCATCGTAGATAACATGTTAAAACCCTCCACCCAGTGTGCAGCAGCAGCCAAGAGAGCAAATAGAATGCTAGGTATCATAAGGAAAGGAATGGAAAATAAAAGAAAGGATATTATAATGTCTCTGTATCGTTCCATGGTGCGACCGCACCTTGAATATTGTGTACAATTCTGGTTGCCATATCTTAAGAAGGATATAGCAGAATTAGAAAAGGTACAGAGAAGAGCCACCAAAATGGTATAGGAGATAGAAGGGTACTCCTATGAAGAGAGGCTAAAAGCTTAGGGCTTTTCAACCTGGAAAAGAGACGGCTGAGGGGAGATATGATAGAGGTCTATAAATTAATGAAGGGAATGGAACGGGTAAACATAGATCGATTGTTTACGTCATCAGAATATAAAAAGACTAGGGGACATGCAATGAAGCTACAGGGTAACCTATTTAAGACTAATAAGAGAAAATATTTTTTCACTCAACGTGTAATCAAACTCTGGAATTTGTTACCGGAGGATGCAGTAGAAGCTGTTAGTGTAGCTGGGTTTAAAAAAGGCTTGGACAAGTTCCTGGAGGAAAGGTCATAAACCATTATTAAAAGGGACCCGGGATTTCACTGCTTGACCCAATACAAGCATTGAGGGACCTGTGTCTTTTGGGGAGACTGCTAGGTACTTATGACCTAGATTGGACAGAATAAGCCCTATTTGAACACTTGCTTCTCTTGTATTGTACTGTCTATGTTGATGAGATTGTAAGCTCTAGCAAGTAGGGACTGTCTTCTATATGTATTTGTGCAGTGCTGCGTACACCTTGTAGCGCTATATAAATGGTTAATAGTAGTAGTAGTATTACTGCACCCATCGACGATCCCCAGAGTGCAGTAAGATCTCAACTTCAGTTATGGTAGTCAACTATTTTTAAAGGCTGAATAAAATCTGGCTAATCAGCACAGAAATATGGATAGTGGCTAATGCGGAATATCTAGATTCAAAAAGTTATAATATCTAAAATACACCCACTGAAATCAACCACAGTAAATCCCCCTATTACTTGATTTCACCAAACACTTCTCATTCAGGAACCAAGAAAATTATGCATTAACTCGCAAAACAAGTGATGTATGTGTGAATTTTTGTTGGATCACTCACAATGAGCAGGAACCATCCTACTCTCGAAGTGAGCCCTCCATTTTAATTAATTTATAACGGACCCTATATGGATCCTAGAAACAGAATTCACAGCACTAAATAGCTGCCATATCCGTTAAATCACACTATATCCATTATGTTCACTAATGTGATTACTTCCGTCCAACCGAAGCCCCCCTTCTTTTTCTTTTTGTTCTTTTTTAAACCATAAAAAGTATACTTAGCTGGAGAGCTATTCACCGAAAAGTCCACCAAAATATTCAAAATGGATACCACCTTGATCTAGACGCCAATGACTTGTGTCGGATCACCACTTGTCAATGACCATTTGTCCATCCATTCAAATAACCCCAAAAGGGGAATCTTGCTGCTGTCTGGATAGTAGTGAGATTCAGCCCGCCAACAGGATATAACCTAATAAACAATAACTCTAATAACTTCACCCCGCTTCCACCCCTACAGTCTAACACATCCCATTTCCCTACCTTAACTCATTGTATATAGCTAAGAAAATCCAGCCATCACTATGCCTCTGTAATTAGTGTGCACTGGTATACATATAATTATTGTTCTAAGTTCCTTGTTTAAATTGTAATGGTTAAACATTTTATTTTATTTTATTTATTTAGCAAGCATTTGTATACCGCTCCTTCCAGCGATCAGAAGCGGGTAAGATTACATAGAAAAAGCTGTCGAATCAAGACAGAATAATTTTGATTTGTACATAAAGATTCGAAAGGTTACATGTTCCATGTACCACTGTGTTATAGTTCCATGTAAACCGCTCCTGATGGCTGGAAGGGGTATAAAAAAGCCGTTCAAATAAATAATAAATAAATAAATACAAAGGATATGCATATAGTTATCTGTTTACTACCTAACATTTCTATAGCGCTACTAGACAAATGCTGCACATCTACACACAGGAAAAAGTCATAAGAACATAAGAAATCCCATACTGGGTCAGACCAGTATTCTGTTTCCAACAGTGGCTAATCCACGTCATCTAAATTTGATCACTTCACTCATTCCCATTTCCAGGTCATTTATGAAGATGTTAAAAAGCAGTGGACCCAGCACAGATCCTTGATGTATTCCACTATTCACTTTCCTACATTGAGAAAATTGTCCATTTAGCCCTACTCTCTGCTTTCTATCTTTTAGCCAGTTCGTGATCCACAATAGTACACTGCCTCCTATGTCATCACTTTTTAATTTTGTCATACGTCACTCATAAAGGACCCTGTCAAAGGCTTTCTGAAAATCCAAATATACTGTATCAACCAGGACAGTACCGTACCTAGCCCTGTGCGAGCAGTGCAGCCACACAGGGTGCAAAGGCTTAGGGGGCGCATTTCAGCTGCCTGCTGTTGCCTTGCCGCTGCCATTTTTTGTTCTCTCAGCGGTGGTACGGCAACAGCAGGCAGCCAAAATGAGCCCCCTAAGCTTTTTCACCGGTCTTCTGCAGGTCTGGTCCCTCCCTCCTCTGGCGCGACGTTAGAGCAGGGAGGGATCAGATCTGCTGCTGCTGCCAGCGACTTGCACATTGGGTGCCCCCTCCTCCCTATACCTCTGTCCAGCCACTGCCTGCTCTTGCCCTGCTGCTGGCACCGCTGTGGAGAAAACAGAGGGTGGCTGGAGCAGGCAGTGGCTGGACAGAGGTATGGGGAGGATGGGGACATGCGCCTGATATGCAAGTTGTACAGGGTATGATTCTGGCTTGGTTTGGCCCTGATTGGCCATTCTCCAATTTTCAGATACGTTTCAGGTGATTTTAATGATAATTCATAAATTACTAATAGTAGGTCTGCAATCTCCTATTTTAGTTTTTTTCAACACCCTCAGATGTATACCATCCAGTCCAAGTGATTTGCTACTCTTTAGTTCATGAAATAGTTGTAATACATCTTCCCAGTTTATTGAAATTTGTTTCGATTTTTCTGATACACCACCTTTAAAGACCATTTCAGGCATGGGTAACTTCTCTACATCTTCTTCAGTAAAGACCGAAGCAAATAATTCATTCAGTCTTTCCGCAAAGGCTTTGTTCTCCCTTAGCACCCCTTTTACCCCTCTATCATCTAATGGTCCAACTGACTCTCTCACAGGTTTTTTGCTATGAATGTACCTGAGAGAGATTTTATTGTGTGTTTCTGCTTCATGGCAAGCTTTTTTTCAAATTCTCTCTTTGCCCACCTCATCAATGCCTTACATCTAACTTACCAGTGCTTATGTTGTTTTCTGTTTTCATCATTTGACTCCTTTTTTTATTTCCTGAAAGATGTTTTTTTGGCTGCAACAGCCTTTCTGACCTCACCTTTAAAACATGCTGGCAGTTTTGTGGCCTTCCTTCCACTTTTCTTAAAACGTGGAATACATGTGATCTGGGCTTCCAAGATTGTATTTTAAACAACACTCATGCTTGATTTAAACCTTTAACCTTTGCAGCTGCGCCTTTTCGTTTTTTCTTAACTATTTTCCTTATTTTCTCATAGTCTTCCTTTGTGAAAATTAAAAGGTAGACTTCCAGTTATCATGATAGATTGAGAGGACCTGGGTAACAGTTGTTCCCTTGGACACCCCGCACAGCAAGCTAGTAAACGTACATTTTTCCCCTGTTAAAACCGTTGATGACCTTAGCTCAGCATGCCGAAGACGATGAAAATGAAATCAACCAAAACGATGTGAGATCTCTATGCCGCCAAAGCCAAAGTGGCAGGGAAGGGACTGAAGGGGACTTTGCAGTCACCATCGCCATCTTCATATTCCTCAATAACCAGCGATCCAAAGGAATTGAGCTCTGACAGAAGTGCGATGTTGATGGCAGTACTTCAAGAGTTTAGATCATCCAAGAAAGAGATCACGGAAACTGTTCTGGCAAAACTTGAGGAGAAGTATGTGGGGCTAGGGAACAGACTGGAGCAGGCCGAGTCATGCATAGGCAATGTGGAAGACCAGCAGAGGCTAATTTTGACAGACATAGCCCACTTGCAGAAGCAGATAGTATGGCTAAATGAAAAAATTGAAGATCTCGAAAACAGAGACAGACGCTCTAACTTGTGGATTTTTGGCATCCCTGAAGGAGAGGAGGGCTCAGAATCTGTCAAATTTATTTTTTGATTTACTGTTGGCCTGCTTCCCGAGTTTGCCTGTACAAGGCGAATTTGAAGTCGAGCGAGCCCAGAGAGAGTTAAGACTGTGCCCGGAGATGAATGCAAAGCCCAATGCATTCATAGTGAAAATGCTATGACTCCAGGATAGAGAATACCTAATAAAAGAGGCCTGCAAGAATGGTTTGGTACAATATAAAAACTGGAAAGTAGGAATATTCCCGGCCCTAGCTATTGAAATGGTTCACCAATACAGGGAACTGCTTAAGAGTCAAGCACTATTGGCACAAAGAGGCACTGAAGTTGTGATTTGCTATCCTGCGCGATTAACTTTTGTCAAGAACAGAGTCCGCAGGTTTTTTTAATTCCTTAGAGGCAGTGGAGAAATATCTAAAAGGCCTTCCTGCTGCAGGCAGATATACAGCCTTGGACTTACCCCACAGTTCTACAACACAGTCCGGATGGTAGCGAGGATCAGCTCTAGGGCAAAAGGTGCAAGGCGAAGCAACAGGTCATCAAGAAGAGCAGAGCCCCAGTAGAGAACCATCAGTACAGGTGCCAGCTGAGCTGCGGGATGGGGCAGATAAGAACTTGGATAGCAGGAAGGCGAGTTCTGATGATAGCAGCATCGCGCAAAGCGGCTAAACAAAAGGTGGCTGCCTGGGACTATACAAAACTTATTGAAGGGGGGAGGAGTGGCTCAGTGCTTGGGACAGGTTACCTCAGGCTGGAGGGTCAGGAGTTCAATTCCCACATAGGGACAAGTAACCTCAGGCCAGAGGGACTGGGGTCTCTAGTCCCATGGCCACTCCTTGTGGCCTTGGTCAAGCCACCTAACCCTCCATTGCCTCAGGTACACTTAAATTGTGAGCCCTTCGGGGACAAGGGAATAAACATAAGAACATAAGATATGCCATACTGGGTCAGACCGAGGTCCATCAAGCCCAGCATCCTGTTTCCAACAGTGGCCAATCTACGTCATACGTACCTAGCAGTATCCCCAAAAGACACAGGTTCCACAATGCTTGTACTGGGTCAAGCATTGATTATCCTGGGTCCCTTTTTAATAGTGGTTTATGGACCTTTTTTCCAGGAACTTGTCCAAACCTTTTTTAAACCCAGCTACACTAACAGCCCTTACCACATCCTGCGGCAACAAATTCCAGAGTTTGATTACACGTTGAGTGAAAAAATATTTTCTCTTATTTGTCTTAAATAGTTTACCCTGTAGCTTCATTGCATGTCTACGTTTACCTGCTCCACTCCATTCATTAATTTATAGACCTCTATCATATCTCCCCTCAACCGTCTCTTTTCCAGGTTGAAGAGCCCCAACATTTGTAGCCTCTCTTCATAGGAGTAGACTTCCATCCCCTTCACCATTTTGGTGGCTCTTCTCTGTACTTTTTCTAATAATGCTATGTCCTTTTTAAGATACGGTGACCAGAACTGCATACAATATTCAAGGTGCGGTCGTACCATGGAACGATACAGAGGCATTATAATATCCTTTGTTTTATTTTCCATCTCTTTCTTTATGATACCTAGCATTCTATTTGCTTTCTTGGCCGCCGCTGCACACTGGGCAGAGGGTTTTAACATGTTATCCACGATGACTCCTAAATCTTTTTCCTGGGTGGTGGTTCCCAATGTGGAACCTTGCATTGTGTAACTATAGTGTGGGTTGTTCTTTCCTAGGTGCATAACTTTGCACTTGTCCACATTAAATTTCATCTGCCATTTGGATGCTCAGTCTTCCAATTTATCCAGATCCTCCTGCAGTTTTCCACAATCCTCTTGGGTTTTAACAACTTTAAACAGTTTTGTATCATCTGCAAATTTGATAACCTCACTCGTTATTCCCTTTTCCAGGTCATTTATGAATACGTCAAAAAGTAGCGGACCCAGTACAGATCCCTGGGGTACTCCACTATTCACCTTTTTCCATTGGGAATATTGGCCATTTAGCCCTACCCTCTGCTTTCTATCTTTTAACCAGTTCCCGTGCCTATTAGCAACTATCTGTAAACCACTTTGACCTGGTGAAAAGCAGTATATAAGCACAGCTAAATAAATAAATTGAAGGCAGCCGCTATATGGCAGGACGATCATAGTGCTGGAAATAGTAATTACTGTAGACCTTACCTGCCAATTAGTGTTCCTGAAGGAACTCCAGTCCAGTCCCTTTCCTCTGGGTTGTGCTCCTCTTCTAGCAGCTTGGAAACTGAGTACATCATCCTTTTGATGACTGTAGGATATATATACATGTATATACCACTGGTACCTCCCACCAGCTCCAGTATCCTATTGACAACGCAGACTTAACGGAGAGACAATTAAGCAAAAAACAATCAACAATAAACTTCTATATTAAACTTCTAAAGACAAGCCGGCCCTCCTCCCTGGGAAGGGATGTCCCACCTACCCCGGGATAGGAGGAGGCTTACCTGAAAGAGCAGATGCCCTTGTTAACTCTGCCATTTGGGCCCATAGACAGTCTCTCCCGCTTCACCTCCGAGCGCCTCCACTGAAGACCGTCCACACCAGCTTGCAGACTATGCCTTGCCCAGCTTCGGACCGGTGAACACCTAAAATACCTGAAACTCTGGGCGGGATCAGGGACTGGACTGGAGTTCCTTCAGGAACACTAATTAGCAGATAAGGCCTAATTACTATTTCCTAAGCATTCCTCCAGTCCAGTCCCTTTCCTCTGGGATGTAACAGAGCAGTTTAACTATGGGAGGGACCTGCCAGACCGGAACGAAGCACCACTCCTCCAAATACAGCATCTCCCGCTGCCTAAACATCCAATTGGTAATGTTTCTCAAAGGTATGCAAAGAAGACCACATCGCTGCTCAACAAATGTCTATTGGAGGAACAAGACTAGATTCCGCCCACGATGCTGCTTGCACCCGAGTAGAGTGAGCCTGGAACCCCACCGGGACCTGTCTCCCTTTCAAAATGTACGCTGAGGAAATGGCCTCCCTAATCCGTCTGGAGATGGAAGCCTTGGCCGCTGCTTCTCCCTTGCGCGGCCCCCCAAACAAAATGAAATGTTGCTCCGATTTGCAGAATGACTCTGTGTGCTTCAAGTAACGCTTCAGAACCCTGCGTACATAAAGAAGATGCAACCTCAGGTCACCCTCCCCCTGTCCAACCCCTTCAAAGGAGGGAAGGGACACCGACTGATTCATATGAAATGGAGAAACCACCTTGGGCAAAAAAGTAGGCACCCTCCGTAAGACCACTTTATCCTTGAAGGAAAGAAAAGGCGGACGGCAAAACAATGCCTGCAAATCCGAGACCCATCTCGCCGAACAGATATCAACTAAAAACACAACTTTAAGAGTCAAGTCCTTTAGAGTTGCCCATCCCAGCAGTTCATACGGCTCCCCAGTCATTGAATCCAACACGAGATTAAGATTCCAGGAAGGTAACTCAGATCTCTGTTGCGGCCGCAAGTGCCTCACTGCCCTCAGGAATCAATTTACATCAGGGTGCTCGCCCAATGCCCTACCTTGGACCTTACCCCTATAACATGAAATAGCCGCCAATTGCACCCGCAAGGAGCTGGCTGCCAGGCCTTTCTCGAACACCACCTGCAAGAACTCGAACACCTCCAGCACTGAAACCGCCGAGGGCCTCTTCTGCTGTTCTTCACAACAGCTTTCAAATAAACGCCAAACTCTCACATAGGCCAGGCAGGTGGAACGTTTGCAAGCCTTCAGCAAAGTCGAAATCACTGCACCGGAATATCCTCTTTTTTGCAGCCTCGCTCTTTCAATAGCCAGGCCATAAGTGAGAACCAATCCACTTGCGGCATCCGCACCGGCCCCTGCACCAGAAGATCGTCTCTCAACGGAAGATGCCAAGGACGATCGGCCATGAGCCTCATAAGGTCGGCGTACCACGGCTGCCGCGACCAGTCCGGGCAATGAGAAATACCCACCCATGGTGGGCCTCTACTCGTTGAAGAACTCTGCCTATGAGAGCCCAAGGCAGAAAGACGTACAGTAGTCCTTCCGTGGGCCAACTCTGCACAAGAGCATCTCGGCCTTCTGACATTCTTTCCTTCTTTCTGCTGAAAAACCGGTTTGCCTTGGCCGACTCCCAGCACGCCATCAGATCCATGATTGGAACACACCAGCAACACTGCATCTGGTTGAAGACATCCTGATAGAGCTCCCATTCTCTGTGGTCCACTCTGTGCCTGTTGAGAAAATCCGCCGTGACGTTCTCCACTCCGGCCACATGCTGTGCCGAGAGAGCCACTAGATGGGCTTTGGCCCATTCCAACAGGTGCTCCGCCTCCTCCTCCAGGAGAGGACTGCTCGTGCCACCTTGCTGGTTGATGTAAGCCACTGCTGTCACATTGTCTGAGAGCACTCCGATCGCCCTCTGGTGAACCAACCGGGTAAAAGCCCAGAGTGCCAAGACCACTGCCCACAATTCCAATCTGTTGATGGACCACTATGCCTCCTGAGTGCTCCAGAGGCCCTGGGCAAAACACCCCTCGCAGTGCACTCCCCACCTGGACAAACTGGCATCTGTTGTCACTTGTATCCAATGCGGGGATTCGAGAGGCATGTCCCTCTCCAGATTGCCCGGGAGGAGCCACCACTGAAAAGACTCCCGGGTCTCCGAGAAACAAGGCAGCACCACCGACAGAGGCTGCCACTGATGGGACCAACAATGCAGCAGCGACCGCTGGAGCGGCCTCATGTGAGCCCTGGCCCAGGGCACCAATTCGATTGTCGCTGCCATGGTCCCCAATACCTGAAAATAGTGCCAGGCCGACAGCGCCAGCATAGCCATGAACCTGCGAACTAGACGCCTGAGCTCCCTCACTCACTGAACCAGCAAGAATACCTTGCCTTCGGCCGTTTGGAACCTTGCTCAGAAACACTCGAGCTCCTGAGCGGGAACCAACCTGCTCTTCGCCAGATTGATAACCCACCCCAGACTTCTGAGAAGTCCCGTCACTCTGGCCATTGCTCTTACACTCTCTTCATTGGATTTGGCCCGTATCAACCAATCATCGAGGTACAAGTGTACGAGAATCCCTTCTTTGCGCAATGCCACGGCCACTACCACCATTACCTTGGTAAAGGTGTGTGGAGCTGTGGCTAGGCCGAACGGTAATGCCTGGAACTGAAATTGCCCTTTTGGCACGGAAAATCGCAGGAACTGCTGATGTGACTCGCGTACGGGAATGTGCAGATACACCTCCGTGAGATCGAAAGATGTCAGAAAATCTCCCTGATGCACCGCCACTATCACGGACTTCAGCGTCTCCATCCGAAAGTGAGGAACCCGCAGACAGCGATTGACCCACTTTAGGTCAAGGATTGGCCGAAAGGACCCTTCCTTTTTTGGTACTATGAAATATATTGAGTACCAACCGAAGCTGATCCTTGGGCACCGGTACCACTGCTCCTAACGCCAACCGTCTTGACAGAGTCTCCTCTACCATCGCGGCCTTGCCCCACGACCGACAAGGAGACTGCACGAAGGAAGGGAGAACTGGCCTCACAAATTCTAGGGCATATCTGTCCTTCACCACTTCCAAGACCCATTGATCAGACGTGACCCGGGCCCAAGTGGAAAAGAACTGTCGGAGACGCCCTCCCACCGGAAGCACTCCCGCCTGCACCCCCGTTGTCTCATTGCAGCTTCCTGGATCCAGAAGCGTAGGAAGGCCTCCCAAAGCCCCTCCCCACTCCTCGAAACCCACAGAAGCTCTATCCCTTAGAAGGGAAATGACCCCGCTGAAAGGGCACTGACCGAGAAGCTCAAAACTTTCAAACTTCCCGTGGTTGAGTTCATGCAAGAGCAGACATATGATTCTGCTTCGGCCTGTCCTCCGGCAATCTGCCACCCTTGGACTCTCCCAGAGCTTTACTAACTTTTCCAGAACCTCACCCAACAACAACTTCCCCCTAAAGGGGAGCCTGCTGAGTCTGGCCTTTGAAGATCCATCCGCTGCCCAATTACGAAGCTACCACGGAAGCCATGTTCTTCGATAAGCTTCTGATGAGGTCATACTGGCTATCTGCCAGATAGGCCGCTCCGGACTCCAACCTTGCAGCTGTCCTGGCCGGCCCCTCGGAAGAGTCACCAGACAACTGAAGCTATTGAGACCACCTAAGACAAGCCCGGGCTACCCAAGCCCCATGCACTGATGCTTGCAGCACCAAGGCACTGACGTCAAAGTCTTGCTTTAACAAAATGTCCAGCTTTCTATCCTGGGCGTCCTTTAGAGCAGCACTGCCCTTGACCGGAATGGTCATCTTCTTAGTGACTGCTGACACCGCCGCATCCACTCTAGGGGACCGCAATAACTCCTTGTCCGATTCCGGCAGGGGGTACAAACGCGACATAGAGCGAACACTCCTCAAACCTGATTCCGGCTGATCCCATTCCTCTTGAATCATCTGCCGTACCACCCAGTGAACTGGAAAACCCCTCTGTGATTTCCTCACTGCCTGAATAAGCGGATCCTCCAAAACATCCTCCTCCAGAAGACTTCCCACGGCCATATTCAGTACCTTCAAAGACTCTCCAATCAAGGACAGCAATTCCTCTCATCGAAAGACCTGAACAATCCTAGCCTGTTCTTCCTCAGGGATCTCGCCTTCTTCGAGTTCCTCCTCATCTTCTCCTACCTCTCGATCTGAACCCTCCTCTCCGAGAGACTCTGATATGGGAGAGTGGGAAGCCACCTCCTGCGTAAGCCTAACCCGTTTAGGAAGAGCCCCAGTCTCCTCCTGTCCCTTGGATTCAGCCACACACTTAATCCCGCGCCCCTGCGCGGCCACTAGTCCTTGCTCTCCCTACTGCCACTGGCAAAAGGCCTTGTGCAGCAGCAACACAAACTGCGGAGAGAAACCCCCCAGTCCTCACCCTCCAGTCTCTCTGCCCCCAACGAGGGCCCGGGCTGAGGCTGAGACAGACCTGGCTGATCCAGAACTGAGGACAGAGAAGAGCCAGAGGCAAGGATAGCATCCAGGGGCTCCAGAATCTCCGGGGAGACGGAGTCCAGCAGGGCCTGGGTCCCACTAATCTGGAGTCCCTGCTCCACGGAGGCCACCTCTACGGTGCTGCCCCTGCACACGCCGGCCTCCGAAACCATTCCACGCCACGTGCCGCAGACCAAACACTGCGGTCTTGCCGGCATAACGACCGGCGGAGGAAGCCCACACACAATAAAAATGAAAATAAATCAAACTAAACTAATTACAGCCAAACTCTTTTCTTCTTCTTCTTCTTCTTTTTTTATATTAAATTAAATGCACTGGCTGACATCAAGCAGGGACCCAAAATGCAAGGGAGCTAGCCATTGCAGAGCAAATAATTGAAGGTAATTCAAATAAAACACCTTTTCTTCCCCTTCCATGAGCTCCTTGGGAAAGAAAGAGGCCTCAGCCCTCCTGCAACGGCACCCGCCGAGCCTGCCCACCACAGGAAAAGGAAAAGAAAAGGGCTTTACCTCCTGTGCCTGCCTCTCCTGAAGACAGGAAACTGCTGCCGCATTCGCGCCGGAGAAGGCGCGGTCCACAGCCTTTCTCCCGGCTCTCCGGCGGGCTTCAACTGGCTGTTACTGCCTCCCCTGCGCAGCTTCTGACCTCATCTTTCTGCCACCGGACGCGCCTTCCCGCCCTTGTGCTCAGCCGCTGAGAGGGCTTCGGCAGCGAGGCAGGAAAGGCTGAACACACCGGCCCTTGATGACACTCCGGCTCCGGCGAAGCTTTTCTCCTGCCGGTCCAGACACGCAGCTACTTCTTACTCCTCCAGCTGCCTGAAGCCTCCTCCTAACTCCCAAGCTCACTAATGGAGGGGGGAGGGAGAAGGAAAGGCACTTCCACACAGCCCTGGTTCAAAGGAACCAAGAAATAAGAAACTTAGCCAAAGAAATGAAAATAAATTAAATTAAATAGCCTACAAAGACCTAAGTGTCTCTCCAGTAAGCCCCAGATCTGGCTTACTGATCCCTCCAGCTGCTTGGAGACTGAGTATGGAGCTGGTGGGAGGTGCCAGTGGTATATATATATAGCCTACAGTCATCGAAAGGATGATGTACTCTGTCTCCAAGCTGCTGGAAGAGGAGCACAACCCAGAGGAAAGGGACTGGACTGGAGGGATGTTTAGGAAAGTTGGGTTTTCTAAACTCTGGGTATTTATGCTACTCACTCTGGGGATGGTAGCAGAGATAATAATGGGCTTGAAGAGGCATATAATGGTTGGAGAGTGAGAGGTTGGGTTGTTTCAGTACGTTAGCAATTGGGAGTACAAATTATTTGGGATTATGTGATTCAAATAGTATACTGGGTTAAATCTGATTGCAATTGTCTAGGATTACAATTTGATGTTTATAGCTAAATAACCTTTGTATTAGTTTATAGTGGGAGGTGTATATTTGCTGTGCGGGAAGAAGGCGGGTTGGGACTGTATGAGCGCGAATGGGAAGTCACATAAATATAAAATTGGAGCGGGTTGTGTGGGAAGAAGAAGGAGGACCAGGTGGTTGGCTGAATGTTCTGATGGTTGGTTTTGTTACTCAGTTGCTCGGCAGTGTGAATGGGGTGCTGTGGGATGGTTGGGTGGCGAATGCAAAGGTGATGTGGATGGATGAGCAGGAAAAGGACCCACAATGATGGGATATAACATAGCCTCCCTAAATGTTAGAAGTATAAATCACCCTATTAAAAGAAGGCGAGTTCTGGATTTACTTCACCGCTCTAAGGTAGACATAGCACTGCTCCAAGAAACACATCTGACCAGGGTAGAATATGAGAAATTTAAGGGTAAGGGGTGCGATAGAATATACTTTTCTGCCTACAACTCCAAAAAAACAGGGAGTAACCATCTTAGTGCATAAACGGGTGCCTTTTGTACATTACTGCTCAGGTGGGACACACAGGGGAGGGTGGTCTGGCTAATAGGGCTGGTAGAACAACACAAACTATCGGTGCTAAATCTCTATGCCATGAATGGACCTAAGGGTTCCTTGTTTAAGGATTGGTTGTGAATCTTTGCCAAAGTTGCCAAAGGTGAGTGGATGGTCGTGGCAGATATTAATTGTGCCCTTGGTGCAGAGGACCGTTCCAACTATGGAGGGAGGGCTCATAAGAAAAAAGGAACGCAATTGCAGTTATGTATGCATAAGTGGTCAATGCTGGATTTATGGTGGGAACACAATCGATCCAGCAAAGAATACAGGTGCTACTCTGCCAAATCTGATAGCTATTCTAGGATAGACTACATACTTATACCACAGAACAGTTGTGGAAATTTGATGGGATGGGGATACAACCTGCAGTGCTTTTAGGTATCAAGGCAGGGAAACTTTTGGCATGGAAGTTGAAGAAGCAGAGGGCAGAGAGGCTGATTGCTGAAGTTGTTGGTGAAGATGGAATCCGTACTTGTACCACCAAGGGGATATGTGAGGTATTCCATAAACTAACTGAGGTGGATTGGGAAAGAATATGAGTAGGTGCACATAAAAAACTAATGTCCTGGAAACAAGCCCAACTGCAAATTCTCCACAGGACAAATTTGATG
This sequence comes from Ichthyophis bannanicus, assembly GCA_033557465.1. Lineage (NCBI taxonomy): Eukaryota > Metazoa > Chordata > Amphibia > Gymnophiona > Ichthyophiidae > Ichthyophis > Ichthyophis bannanicus. The sequence continues at coordinate 55,362,476 of CM066032.1, forward strand.
CCAGTGCAAATATTTGGAGGTGGGAAAAGGGTGAATGCTAATTGTTGGAGGAGTTGCGGGGTGGCGAGGGACATTCTATCATATGTGGTGGGATTGCCCCATGATACGCAAATACTGGGAGGGGCTAGAGAAAGAGATTGGAGAGGTAGTAGGATAAAAAGTGCCTCTTGATCCTTGTGAGAAAACTTTGGGACTTGGGAGGGATGATCAGCAGGTGGAGCAGAGGGAGGTGTTGTAAGCTAAAAATTGTTGATGGGGAGGATCACTTTAGGCTGGAGGCAGAAACACCCTGAAGGACCTAGACTTTGTGACTGATTGGTGAAGGTTGGGGAGGCTATGAACTTTTACAAAGCCTCGCTGGAGCTTGTGGGACAAGGGTGGAAATGGGATGAGATCTGGAAGCTGTGGGTTCTGAGAACCGAAGGATTGCAAAGGAGGGAATAGTGGGTCCAGACTCACATGAAAAAAAAAGCACGCATTCTATTCTCGAGAGAGTTGTGAGAAAAGGGGATTGGTGTGGGATATGGTGCACAGCTGAGTAACTGACTGCGTTATATATATTTGAATTCAATTTTTATTTGACCTTGGCTAGTTGTGATTGGTTCCGCTAAGAGGAAATAATGTGGTAGGCATACTACACTTTTGCACCCTCTTCCATTAAGTGGAAAGGGGGGAACCAGGCCTAAAACATTGGGTCCCAATACCCCAGAGTTAGTGTCATGGCATCATGGAAGGAGCTTGGTTACAATCTGTATGAGAATGATGGGATGTCGTGTGACTTTTTGAGTGGGTATAATTGTTGATGGATCTGTAATGGAGGAGCTTCTATTCCAATAAAGAATATATTAAAAAAAGGTTAAAGGTACTGTAGTACTGTGGATATCTCCAGGAACAAGCAGGATTGTAGTCTTCACATATGGGTAAGTCGGTACCGACGGAGCCTGTGCGGGAACGCACCCCAGCGTCCAATCGGAAAGCTTTTGGGAGCATCCCACTGTGCCTGCGTAGCTGCCTTCCTGCCATTCCAGCTCTCCCTCCTCAGTCCTTTGTTTTCCGCGGAGCCGACAAGAAGCAATCCCTGTCACCACATAAAAATTGCTATTTTTTTACTTTTTTGTGGTTCACGTCTGCCTTCCCGTCGACGCTGGTACCGACCCTGTTGGTGCTTTCTTTCTTTCTAAAAAAAATAAAAAAATCTTCAGTGAGGGATGAAATCTTTCTTTCTTCAGGCGCATCGACGCCATCTCAGGTTTAGGCCTTTCCTTTTTGTCACAGACAAAATGGAAAAAACAGCCAGTGGTTTTAAGAAGTGTTCCAAACGTGGCAGTACAATTTCGGCCACATACACCCATGACTGGTGCCTAAAGTGTTTAAGACCGGATCACAAACCATCAGAATGTCCTCTCTGTAGGAAAATGACAAAGAGAGGCCTACAGAACCGAGCAGCAAAACTGGGCACCCTCTTTGCCTCCGATACAATGTCTGTAACATTGACATCATCAAGAAGAGAGATCTGTAACTGTGAGTATATACTTCTGGTAATTTTCTAAAAGGAATTCTTTGTATTAAAGCTAATTAATCTGTGAACCCACTATTTTTGTTAAATCAGTCAGGGCTTAGTAGCAGCAGTTTAAGTTTAAATATAAAACACAGAGGAGAACTTTCTGGTTACATTTCATACCCAGCAGAGAGTTTGTAGTTTAAATTTCATAAGAAGTTAGAGCCTAGCAGCAGCTAAGAGCTATAATTTAAATCAAATCAGAATTTAGCTTACCTCAGCAGCACAAGACAGGGTACTGTGTAGCAGCCCTCTTTTAATAAGTGTTATTTCCCTCCCACCCTCCCCACACCCACCCACCCCTGGGATAATCGTAGCTTTATAGGTACTTACACATCTTAAAAGACAGGAGGTGCTCTCAGGTGAAGCTCATTACCCAAATCAGTCATACACTAAGGACCTGAGATTAGTTAAGCTTCAGGTGAACAAGGTATATTACACGTATTAGGTACAGTTTTATTAGTATAAATATCCATAGCAACCCTTAGTAAGTAAAGAACTTAGATCTAAACACAAACTTAAAACTAAGATGCAGACAGCAGTCCAGCAGCGGGATGGGGGCTTTCCAGTCTTTTGCATTGAGTGTCACATGTATGATTTTCTCCCAGTTGGTGAGAGGTCTTACGTTTGCACTAGGTGCAAGGAGCTCTTTGCTCTCAGGGAACGAGTCCGTTCTCTAGAGGCTAAAGTAGCAGACTTGGAAAGCATAAGACAGACAGAGAGGTACATAGACGAGACCTACAGGGATATAGTCCTGAAGTCTCACCTCCAGTCTGGCAGCATCCCTGTTGCCATGGAGGAGAGAGGTCACGTGACAGGAGAGCATCACCCTGGTGTGGCAGGAAGTGATCCTGTAACTAGGAACTGTCCTCCAGGTGATGTAACTAACCAATCTCAATCACTACCCAAACTAAGAACAAATCCTGTTATGTATACTTATAAATACTTTTGTAAATACTCTTGTAAATAGTTGCAGTAATGACGTCCCATGTTTTATCCAAGTTCTCTGACCTTGTTCTCTGTAAAACCTAACAGTTTGTTGTTATGGTATGTTGTTACATTGTGAACCGCGCTGATTCTGAATAGTGCGGTATATAAGAGCCTGTAATAAATAAAATAAATAAATAAATAATAAAATGTAAAACCCTCTCGCACCGAGGAAGTTTCTCCAGGGCCATGTGCCCATGAGGGAAGGGTTAGGACAGCCGTTATAGTTGGTGATTCGATTATTAGGCATGTAGATAGCTGGGTGGCTGGTGGATGTGAGGATCGCCTGGTAACATGCCTGCCTGGTGCGAAGGTAGCGGACCTCACGCGCCACCTAGATAAGGTCTTAGATAGTGCTGGGGAGGAGTCTGCTGTCTTGATACATGTCAGTACCAATGACATAGGAAAATGTGGTAGGGAGGTTCTGGAGGCTAAATTTAGGCTTTTAGGTAGGAAGTTGAAATCCAGAACTTCCAGGGTAGCATTTTCCGAAATGCTTCCCGTTCCACGCGCAGGACCCAAAAGGCAGGCAGAGCTCCGGAGTCTCAATGCATGGATGAGACAATGATGCAGAGATGAGGGTTTTGGATTTGTTAGGAACTGGGGAACATTCTGGGGAAAGTAGGGGCTCTTCCAAAGGGATGAACTTCACCTTAACCGGGATGGAACCAGGCTGCTGGCATTAACCTTTAAAAAGGAGAAAGAGCAGCTTTTAAACTAGATAATAGGGGAAAGCCAACAGTCGCACAAGAGCACATGGTTTGGAAGAATGTATCCATGAAGGATACTACCAAAAGCAGAAAGGTTCCAAAAAAGAGTAAAGTAGCCCAAATGCCCTCGAGTATAGAGCAGACAGAGCTTAAATATCCTAAATTACCCATGTCTAACAATAGCCAAATTAATATGAGTAAAATACATTCTCTAAAATGCTTGTATGCAAACGCTAGAAGTCTAAAAAATAAGATGGGAGAGTTATTTATTTATTTCTAGCTTTTCTATACCGCACTATTTGACATCAGTGCGGTTTACAGTTAACAATTTGCACAGGGCAGGGGGAGGTGCCTTGTGTTACATCAAACAGGACATAATAACTTGGATTCATAACATTGAACTATTTATTTATATTCTCTTATATACTGCGCTATTCAGCTTCAGTGTGGTTTACATTGAACAAACTGAAATACATTGAACAGGGCATTATAACTTGGAGATAACTATTTTACAGGGAACATGGGCTATGGAGGGTTAAGTGGCTTGCCCAAGACCACAAGGCGCACCTGAGGGACTAGAAACCCCAGTCCTTCCGGCCCAAGGTTGCTGTCCTCTAGTGGGATTTGAACCCCCGACCTTCCGGCCTGAAGTACCTTGCCCCAACCACTAGGCCACTCCTCCACTCCTATATTTACATCTGAACAATGACAGATTACTAGCGTCACTTTTACATTATTAATGCTGTTGGGTGGTTGTGTTAGTACAAGGTGTAGGGGTGCATTTGGATTGTGAGAAGTATAATAGGAATAAATGATGTTTAATGGCTTTAATTGGAATCTCAGAGACATGGTGGAAGGAGGACAACCAGTGGGACACTGTGATACCTGGGTACAAATTATATCGTAATGATAGAGCTGATCAAATTGGTGGAGGGGGTTGCACTCTTATGTTAGAGAGGGCATTGAGTCAGAAAGGATTCAAGTTTTGCAGGAAACAAAATTTGCTGTAGAATCTCTATGGATTGAAATTCCATGTAAAAAGGGGAAGGCGATGGCAGTTGGGGTGTACTATCAACCGCCTTGCCAGAATGAACACATGGATGATTAAATGCTCAAAGAAATCAAGGAAGCTAACAAATGTTACAGCACAGTAATAATAATGGATGATTTCAATTACCCCGGTATCGACTGGGTCAGTGTCACGGCAGGTCATGCTAGGGAGATAAAGTTCCTAGATGAAATAAATGACTGCTTCTTGGAGCAGCTGGTTCATGAACCGACCAGAGGGGAAGCCATATTGGACCTAGTCCTTAGTGGAACACCAGATCTGGTGCAAGAGATAAGGGTTGCCACCCACCCACTCCCGGGACCTTGAGGGTTAAGGGAGGGGCTGGCCTTGAATGCCCCTGAGGGTTAAGGTTGTAGTTGTGTAGGTGCTCAAGTAGTAAGGCAAGGCAAAGAAAATTTCTTTTGTGAGGTTTATTTCTCCCGCTCCGGAGTTCAAATGCAGCAGACGTAAATGAAATAATGTAGCACAAAACAAGGCTGAGAAACTTAACTAAACAAGGCTTTTTACTGCTTGGCTAAATGTCCATTACTGATCACATTCGGTTGTCATGTGACCTCCTTTCAATAACGTAACAGAAAACTCTGGTAACAGCAATGCTCCTGAATTGCACACAATATGCTTTCACTTATTCTCTTCACATAAGCTTCTTTTAGCATAGCAATCAGTGAGGTAACTTTGCTATATTCTTTCATATAACATTGGCAAGCATATCACTTAAATGTCCTTTTGAATCACACATGTAGAGCAGTCCATCGGGACTTCCTGCTCTGTAGACGGCAGAGAAATTAGAGGCATTTCTTCCTCACAGCTGCTCATAGGCTTTGCTACGTCATGAGGAGAAACTGCTCTACTTTTAAGGAACTCCCTGAATTCAGTGAGAAGTAATTCAGCCTGTGTATTTTCTGAGCTAGGCTGAGAATATCCTCCTTCAGGTAAATGCTTGTTTAATGTTCTTATCTCTTGGCAATTATCAGTGCTTTTACTTGGACAACAGTTCAGCATGTAAGCATTTCCCTTCCCCCACCTATCTCCAAATGAAAGTGCAGGGTAAAACGCTTCAGCTGTGCTTGGAGAGTCTCTCAGAGTGTTAAAAGGAAAACAGTCAGGCTTCTCTTGGCTTAACCAATTACTATCAAACTTTCTGCCTTTGTTCTGTCTTTCACAATTAAAGTTCACTCTTTCTGGCTTCCCACTGTTAAGCTTGCTAGCCGTTCCAAACCCATCAGATACCTTGTGCTGGGGCTTCTTCCAGGGTAATTCTTTCTCCCTCTGCCTCCTGTTCCAAGGTTCTGCTTGGTCCTTTAAACTCCTGAGCTGTAGCCTTGGGTCTCTCAGTGCCTTTGAATTCTTCTGGTAACAGAAGTCTTTCTCTGCCCCTGAGTCTCCCAGCTCCCGTCTTGCTCCTGGTGCTCGTGCTCATCTAACTGTTTCTGTTTCTCAGTTCTTAATAAGCTGGCTGAGGTACTGCACTGCCCGCCTCCTGCTTGGGCATGCCCAATCAGGGACTTGGCTTCTCTCCTGCCTTGAGGTGAGGTGTGGTTCCTGATTAGCTCTGTGTTTTTTTCTCTCAGAAGAGAAAATCCTGCATTCCCTTGCAGTACCGGTTCTCTCCACCGGATCACTATCAGTTTCCATTGCTTCATAAGAGTCTCCTACATCACAGGGTGTTGTGGCCACTTGGCAATAGTGATCACAGCATGATCGCGTTTGATTTAATTAGTGGAGGAGGGATAGTAAGGAAATCCACAGTACTACCTTTTAACTTTCGAAAGGGAGACTATGATAAAATGAGGAAAATAGTTAAGAAAAAACTAAAAGGAGCAGTTGAAAAGGTTAAAGACTTACATCAAGCTTGGGTGTTGTTGAAAAATACTATCTTGGAAGCCCAGACCAGCTGTATTCCACGCTTTAAGAAAAGTGGAAGGAAATCCAAAAACCTGCCAGCATGGTTTAAAAGTGAGGTCAGAGAGGCTGTTGTTGCCAAAAAAGCATCTTTCAGAAAATGGAAAAAAAGAGGAAAATGACGAAACCTGGAAACAGCACAAGCACTGGCAAGTTAAATGCAAGGCATTGATAAGGCAGGCAAAGGGAGAATTAGAGAAGAAGCTTGCTGCGGAAGAAAAAACATGTAACAAAGACTTTTACAAGTACATTCGTAGCAAAAAACCTATGAGAGAATCAGTTGGTCCATTAGATGATAGAGGGGTTAAAGGGGCACTAAGAGGTGACAAAGCGATAGCAGAGAGACTGAATGAATTCTTTGCTTTGGTCTTTACTGAGGAAGATGTAAGGATGTTACCAATGACTGAAGTGGTATTTAAAGGTGCAGAAGAATTGAAGGAAATATCGATACATCGGGAAGATGTATTACAACTATTAGATAAATTGAAGAGTAGCAAATCACCTGGAGCGGATGATATACATCCAAGGGTGTTGAAAGAACTGAAATATGAGATTTCAGACCTGCTATTAGTAATATGTGAACTATCGTTAAAATCATCTGTAATACCTGAAGACTGGAGGATGGCGAACGTAACGCCAATTTTTAAAAAGGGTTCCAGGGGTGATCCGGAAAACTACAGATTGGTGAGCCTGACGTCAGTACCGGGAAAAATGGTAGAAACCATCATAAAGAACAAAATTGCTGAACATGTAGATAGTCATGGCTTAATGGGAGACAGCCAACATGGCTTTAGACAAGGAAGATCTTGTCTTACTAATCGTTTCTGTTTTTTTGAAGGTGTGAATAAACAGGTAGACAAATGTGAGTCGGTTGATATAGTGTATTTGGACTTTCAGAAAACCTTTGACAAGGTCCCTCATCAGAGACTTTCGGAAAAACTAAAGAGTCATGGGATAGGAGGCAGTGTACTACTGTGGATCAGGAACTGGTTAAAAGATAGAAAGCAGAGGGTTGGACTAAATGGCCAATTTTCCCAATGGAGAAAGGTGAATAGTGGTGTACCCCAGGGATCTGTGCTGTGTCCGCTGCTTTTTAACATTCATAAATGACCTGGAAATGGATAACGTGTGAGGTTATCAAATTTGCAGATGATACAAAACTATTTAAAGTTGTTAAAACCCAAGAGGATTGTGGAAAATTGCAAGAGGATCTTGATAAATTGGAAGACTGGGCATCAAAATGGCAGATGAAATTTAATGTGGACAAGTGCAAAGTTATGCACTAGGGAAGAACAACCCAAACTATGGTTACACAATGCAAGGTTCCACATTAGGAACCACCACGCAGGAAAAACATTTAGGCGTCATTGTGGATAACATGTTAAAACCCTCGGCCCAGTGTGCAGAGGCGGCCAAGAGAGCAAATAGAATGCTAGGTATCATAAGGAAAGGAATAGAAAATAAAACAAAGGATATTATAATGCCTCTATATCGTTCCATGGTGAGACCGTACCTTGAATATTGTGTGCAATTCTGGTCGCCGTATCTTAAAAAGGATATAGCGTTATTAGAAAAGGTTCAGAGAAGAGCCACCAAAATGGTAAAGGGGATGGAAGGATACCCCTATGAAGAAAGGCTAAAAAGGTTAGGGCTCTTTAACCTGGAAAAGAGACGGCTGAGGGTATATTAGAAGTCTATAAATTAATGAATGGAGTGGAACGGGTAAACGTAGATCAATTGTTTACGTTATCAGAATATAGAAAGACTAGGGGACATGCAATGAAACTAAAGGGTAAACTATTTAAGACTAATAAAAGGAAATATTTTTTCACTCAACGTGTAATCAAACTCTGGAATTTGTTACCGAAGGATGTAGTAAAGGCTGTTAGTGTTGTTGTTGTTAAGTGCCGTCGAGTCGGTGTCGACTCATGGCGACCCTCTGGATAGCTATCCTAAATTGTGTTCGGTCTTCAGTCAGGAGGATAATTGTTGACAGACTGGTACCCATAGCTGCTGTTATTGTATCGATCCATCTCATTGCTGACTTTCCTCTTTTGCGTTGACCTTCTATCTTGCCAAGCATGATGTCTTTCTCTAATTATCTCTCTCTCCGCATGATGTGTCCAAAGTATGAAAGCAGAAGTCTTGTCATCTCAGCTTCTAAAGAAAGCTTAGGTTTGATCTCCTCTAGTACCGACTGGTTTGTTCTTCGAGCAGTCCATGGTATACACAGTATTCGCCGCCAGCACCATAATTCAAAGGCATCAATTTTCTTCCTGTCTATCTTTTTCACTGTCCAGCTTTCACATCCATATGATGTTATTGAAAATACCATGGCTTGAAGAAGTCGAATCTTTGTATGGAGAGAGACATCTCTGCTCTTGAGACTCTTATCTAGGTCTTTCATAGCCATTCTGCCAAGAGCAATGTGTCGTTTGATTTCTTGACTGCTTGTTGCTTCTTTATTGATAGTTGATCCAAATAGGTTAAAGTTGTTCACGATTTCAATTTTTTCTCCTTCAACGATGAACCTGTTGATTATGCCAGTTGTCATGATCTTTGTCTTCTTTACATTAAGGTGCAGGCCCATTTTGAGACTATGTTCTTTGATTGTGAGAAGAAAATATTTCACATCATCTTCACTTTCAGCCAGTAATGTGGTATCATCAGCATAGCAAAGGCTGTTGATGAGTCTTCCACCAATCTTCACACCTCTGTTGTCTTCATACAATCCTGCTTCTCTGATGATTTGTTCTGCATATAAATTAAACAGGTAGGGGGAGAGTATGCAGCCTTGTCTTACACCTTTGCTTATTTTAAACCATTCTGTTTCTCCTTGTTCCGTTCGAACTGTTGCTTCTTGATCAATGTACAGATTGTGCAAGAGTACGATCAAGTGTTCGGGTATACCCATGCTTCCTAATGTGGCCCAGAGTTTCTCATGGTTTACACAGTCAAAAGCTTTGCTATAGTCAATAAAGCACAAATAGATATCCTTTTGGTATTCTTTATTCTTTTCAAGGATCCATCTCACATCTGCAATGATGTCTCTCGTTCCTCGCCCTTTCCTGAACCCTACTTGCACTTCAGGTAGTTCTTGTTCCAGGTATGGTTGTAGTCTCTTATGAATAATCTTCAGTAGAATCTTGCTGGCATGTGGGATCAGAGCGATTGTGCGATAATTTCCACAGTCAGTTGGATCACCTTTCTTTAGTATTGGTATAATCACAGATCTTTTCCAGTCAGTTGGCCATGATGCTGTCTTCCATATTTCTTGGCAGAGCCTTGTAAGTAAGGTAACAGCTGCATCAGATTGCTGTAATACTTCTCTGGGAATGCTATCAATGTCTGGTGCTTTGTTCTTTGATAAGGCTTTCAATGCTGCTTTAACTTCTTCTTTCATCACCAATGGTTCCCAATCATAAGGTACAGGTTGAAACGGCTGTTGGTCCACTTAAGAACATAAGAACATAAGACATGCCATACTGGGTCAGACCGAGCTCCATCAAGCCCAGTATCCTGTTTCCAACAGTGGCCAATCTAGGTCATACGTACCTAGCAATATCCCCAAAAGACACCGGTTCCACAATGCTTGTACTGGGTCAAGCATTGATATCCTGGGTCCCTTTTTAATAGTGGTTTATGGACCTTTCCTCCAGGAACTTGTCCAAACCTTTTTTAAACCCAGCTATACTAACAGCCCTTACTACATCCTCCGGTAACAGATTCCAGAGTTTGATTACACGTTGAGTGAAAAAATATTTTCTCTTATTTGTCTTAAATAGTTTACCCTGTAGCTTCATTACATGTCCCCTAGTCTTTCTATACTCTGATAGCGTAAACAATTGATCCACGTTTATCCGTTCCACTCCATTCATTAATTTATAGACCTCTATCATATCTCCCCTCAGCCGTCTCTTCTCCAGGCTAAAGAGCCCTAACCTTCTTAGCCTCTCTTCATAGGAGTAGCCTTCCATCCCCTTCACCAATTTGGTGGCTCTTCTCTGTACTTTTTCTAATAACGCTATGTCCTTTTTAAGATACGGTGACCAGAATTGCACACAATATTCAAGGTGCGGTTGTACCATGGAGCGATACAGAGGCATTATAATATCCTCTGTTTTGTTCTCCATCCCTTTCCTTATCATACCTAGCATTCTATTTGCTTTCTTGGCCGCCGCTGCAAACTGGGCGGAGGGTTTTAACATGTTATCCACGATGACTCCTAAATCTTTTTCCTGGGTGGTGGTTTCTAATGTGGAGCCTTGCATCGTGTAACTATAGTGTGGGTTGTTCTTTCCTAGGTGCATAACTTTGCACTTGTCCACATTAAATTTCATCTGCCATTTGGATGCCCAGTCTTCCAATTTATCCAGATCCTCCTGCAGTTTTCCACAATCCTCTTGGGTTTTAACAACTTTAAACAGTTTTGTGTCATCTGCAAATTTGATAACCTCACTAGTTATTCCCTTTTCCAGGTCATTTATGAATATGTCAAAAAGCAGCGGACCCAGTACAGATCCCTGGGGTACTCCACTATTCACCTTTTTCCATTGGGAATATTGGCCATTTAGCCCTACCCTCTGCTTTCTATCTTTTAACCAGTTCCCGATCCACAATAGTACACTGCCTCCTATCCCATGACTTTTTAGCTTTGCCAAAAGTCTCTGATGGGGGACTTTGTCATAATCTTTCTGAAAGTCCAGATACACTATATCAACCGACTCACCTTTGTCTACCTGTTTATGCACATCTTCAAAAAAACATATCAGATTAGTAAGACAAGATCTTCCTTGTCTAAAGCCATGTTGGCTGTCTCCCATTAGGCCATGACTATCTACATGCTGTGTAATTTTGTTCTTTATGATGGTTTCTACCATTTTCCCTGGTACTGACGTCAGGCTCACCGGTCTGTAATTTCACGGGTCACCCCTGGAACCCTTTTTAAAAATTGGTGTTACGTTGGCGACCCTCCAATCTTCAGGTATTACGGATGATTTTAATGAAAGTTCACAGATTAGCAGGTCTGCAATCTCATATTTCAATTCTTTCAACACTCTGGGATGTATACCATCCAGTCCAGGTGATTTTCTACTATTCAGTTTATCAAATAGTTGTAATATATCTTCCCGGTGTAGCGATATTTCTCTCAATTCCTCTGCAGTATCACCTTTAAATACCACTTCAGTCTTGGGTAACATCCCTACATCTTCCTCAGTAAAGACCGAAGCAAAGAATTCATTCAGTCTCTCTGCTATAGCCTTGTCTCCTCTTACTGCCCCTTTTACCCCTCTATCATCTAATGGTCCAATTGACTCTCTCACAGGCCTTTTGCTACGAATGTACTTGAAAAAGTCTTTATTTCGTGTTTTTGCTTCCGTAGCAAGTTTCTTCTCAAATTCCCGCTTTGCCTGCCTTATCAATGCTTTGCATTTAAGTTGCCAGTGCTTGTGCTGTTTCCAGTTTTCATCATTTGGCTCTTTTTTTCCATTTCCTGAAGGTTGCTTTTTTTGGCAGCAACAGCCTCTCTGACCTCACCTTTAAACCATGCTGGCAGTTTTTTGGACTTTCTTCCACTTTTCTTAATGCGTGGAATACAGCTGGTCTGGGCTTCGAGGATAGTATTTTTAAATAACACCCAAGCTTGCTGTAAGTCTTTAACCTTTGGAACCGCTCCTTTTAGTTTTTTCCTAACTATATTCCTCATTCTATCATAGTCTCCCTTTTGAAAGTTAAAAGGTAGTACTGTGAATGCCTTTACTATCTGTCCTCCACTAATTAAATCAAACATGGTCATACTATGATCACTACTGCCAAGTGGTCCCAACACCCTTATTTCTTGCACCAGATCTGGCGTTCCACTAAGGACTAGGTCCAGTATGGCTTCCCCTCTGGTCGGTTCATGAACCAGCTGCTCCAAGAAGCAGTCATTTATTCCATCTAGAAACTTTATCTCTTTAGCTTGTCCTGCTGTGACAATGACCCAGTCGATACCGGGGTAATTGAAATCACCCATTATTACTACTCTGTTGTGACTTTTGTTAGCTTCCTTGATTTCTTTGAGCATTTCATCATCCATTCGTTCATTCTGGCCAGGCAGTCGATAGTATACTCCCACTGCCATCTCCTTCCCCTTCATAAATGGAATTTCAATCCATAGAGATTCTACAGCAAATTTTGTTCCCTGCAAAACTTTAATCCTTTCTGACTCAATGCCCTCTCTAACATAGACAAACAAAAAAACCTTCTGGTCAGGGCAAATCAATAACCAATATGTGTAGAGCACCCAACCTTTTTTCAGTGACCTCACAAACTTTTTTCTTTTTGTCGGAGCTAGCCGTAGGAAGGTCGGAAGAGAAACCGACCCACACCAAGCGAGTAGCTACTTTTTATTATAGGTTCTTCACCAAAATAAAGTTAAAGTTCATTTAACCATAAAATAGTCAAAAGACTTATCTCAGTCCAGAAATGCCAGTTATGAGAGATACACGACGCGCACGTTTCGGGCACTCTAGCCCTGTTTCAAGTGCAATAACTAGGATTCCTCAATCTTCAAATACCATCCTCTGAACGCCGTCGATGCAGCTAAGGTCATTATTACAATGGCTGATGAATCACTTTTAAAATAAAAGAACCGACCAATCAGTATCGGGAAAACCCCCACATGATGGGGAACCCCTGATCTGATTGGTTTTCAAAAGTTATGACGACATCATCATCTTATGCTCTTCAAAACACCTGGTATCATCCTTCCGAAATAGGGATATATCATTATTATGTCATTCCCGATGGTCACATAGAATTGTAACTTAAATAAGACTCTGCCAGTCTATTTCCCTGTTCAAACCTCCTGGCTCCATTGTTTCAAGATGAAAAATCCATCGTTGTTCTATGTATTGCAGACGTTCTTCCCGCTGTCCTCCCCGAGGATTAGCTGGAACATGATCAATAATAGACCATTGAAGCTGGTCAAAAGTATGAGAATATTCTATACAATGAGAGACGATGGGTGCAGAAAGTACCGCACATCGATTGTATAGAATATTCTCATACTTTTGACCAGCTTCAATGGTCTATTATTGATCATGTGCCAGCTAATCCTCGGGGAGGACAGCGGGAAGAACGTCTGCAATACATAGAACAACGATGGATTTTTCGTCTTGAAACAATGGAGCCAGGAGGTTTGAACAGGGAAATAGACTGGCAGAGTCTTATTTAAGTTACAATTCTATGTGACCATCGGGAATGACATAATAATGATATATCCCTATTTCGGAAGGATGATACCAGGTGTTTTGAAGAGCATAAGATGATGATGTCGTCATAACTTTTGAAAACCAATCAGATCAGGGGTTCCCCATCATGTGGGGGTTTTCCCGATACTGATTGGTCGGTTCTTTTATTTTAAAAGTGATTCATCAGCCATTGTAATAATGACCTTAGCTGCATCGACGGCGTTCAGAGGATGGTATTTGAAGATTGAGGAATCCTAGTTATTGCACTTGAAACAGGGCTAGAGTGCCCGAAACGTGCGCGTCGTGTATCTCTCATAACTGGCATTTCTGGACTGAGATAAGTCTTTTGACTATTTTATGGTTAAATGAACTTTAACTTTATTTTGGTGAAGAACCTATAATAATAAAAGTAGCTACTCGCTTGGTGTGGGTCGGTTTCTCTTCCGACCTTCCTACGGCTAGCTCCGACAAAAAGAAAAAAGTTTGTGAGGTCACTGAAAAAAGGTTGGGTGCTCTCTAACATAGAGCGCAACCCCTCCACCAATTTGATCAGCTCTATCATTACGATATAGTTTGTATCCAGGTATCACAGTGTCCCACTGGTTATCCTCCTTCTACCATGTCTCTGAGAGTGCAATCATATCTAACCTCTCATTTAGTGCTATATATTCTAACTCTCCCATCTTATTGTTTAGACTTCTAGCATTGGCATACAAGTATTTTAGAGACTGTATTTTATTCATATTAATCTGGCTATTGGTAGGCAGGGGTAATTTGGAATCCTTATGCTCTGTCTGCTTCTTACTCAAGGGCATTTGGGCTACTATACTCCCTTTTGGAACCTCACTGCTTTTGGTAGTATCCTTCAAGGATACCTTCGTCCGAACCATGCACTCCTGGGTGACTGTCGGCTTTCCCCTTGATCTTTATCATATAAAAACTCTGTATATTCCTTCCATCTTTTCTTGATCTCAGCATCATTCAACCTTGAGCATCTTGTAACATTCCAATTCGAGGCTGGAACTTTTTCTTTAACTCTCATAGCTTTAGGAAAGCCGATCTTGTTCTTCCTCTAATAGTTTCTGCTTCTATTTCCTTGCATGCATCATTGTAGTACTTTTCCTTGTCCTGTCTTGCTGCACGTTGGAAATCTCTGTTGAGTTCTGTGATTGTCTTTCTTTCTCCTCTGGCTTTAGCTTCTCTGCGTTTCTGGGCAATTTTCAGAGTTTCTTCTGTCATCCATTTTGGCTGTTTTTTCTTCATGGACTTGGCAATAGAAATGAAGCTGGAGAAAAACTGATAGAATTCTGCAAGACCAACGATCTATTCACCTCAAACACCTTCTTCCAGCAACACAAGCGGCAACTGTACACATGGACCTCACCCAATGGATTGCATAAAAATCAAATTGACTACATCTGTGGAAGTCAACGATGGAAAAGCTCTTTAACATCAACAAAGACAAAACCTGGCGCTGACTGTGGTACATATCATCAACTGTTAGTGTAGCTGGGTTTTAAAAAGATTTGGAGAAGTTCCTGGAGGAAAGCTCCATAAACTATTATTAAGAAGGGACCTAGGATATCAATGCTTGACCCAAAACAAGCATTGTTGAACCTGTGTCTTTTGGTTAAACTGCTAGGTACTGTCACGCTCATAGCCCCTTACATATGTATGGAGGGGCGTGCTTGTTATATAGGATTCACCATTTTGGCAATGTACCCGACTGACTATCTTGCAAAGGATTATGGTAATGTTAGTCCAGTCATGCGGTGCTTGCCTTTGAGGTAAATGAAGACTATAGTAGTTGGCTCGAGTGTTAAGGCAATGACAGAATTCATTTATGAGGTAAATCAAAATGCACACAGATTCACTTGGTAACACCTTAGGATGTCTTCTCCAGGATTTATATTCAAAATAACCATACAACTGAAAGCTTATGCAAGTAGCTTGTAAAGTCCATTAAACAACGGAAAGTCTTTCTCTCAGCCACTGCTGACAAACCTGCTTAGCAGTGCTGGTGTAGGGCAAATCAAAGATAAAAGCTTCTTCACAAAACAGCTTTTCTTTTCACATTCAAAGAACTTTTTATATCCAACGTGTGCACAGCCTGAGCTGTGCTCTGCTTTGATATGAGCTGGGTAACAAGCTTTAATCAACAGCTTTTCTCCTTCTCTGCACAAGTATTTCACTTCCCCCAAAACCTTCTTTCTTTCCACACACTTTCTGGTGTGCCAGTTACTAGAACATTTCCTTTTTTATGTTTGAGCCCACTTTCAGGATTTCTCTGTGCTAGCAACTTTGCATAAAGAACAGTCCATGAAAGTATCGTCTTCCTCTGGAATTATATCTTGTTCTTCTATCTGCATAGGTTCTATATCAGGGTCTGGCTCAGAGGGCTTCACTGACTGACCTCCATTAGGACAGGAACTGTTTTTAAGCACTTTGCATTGCTCTAGGTTAGAAAAACGTCCAAAGTTGATACCTGAGTTAAAGCTGGCATTAGGCTGTCCTCTTAGATACTCTTGCCAGTATGCAGTTGAGCTTTTATGACCTGTCCTCCAGTCTGTATTCCTGGACCTCACAGCATCTGCTCCATACCTTTTCCAAAAGGTATTCGTGTTCCTTCTCCCTTCAGCTGCTTCTGTCCTCCTACCGACTGCTGCTTTAGGGTTCCTAGCTGAAGCTCTCCAAACCTCAGGATTTCTCCACTCCCTTGAAGCTGGCTTCTCACAGGAATCTCTCCAAGAAGACGAATCTCTCTGAGCTCCTCTCTCCTTCTTCCCCTCCTTTTTTCTTTCTGAATATTCTGTTCTAGTTTTAAAGTTCCCAGTTTCCAACCCCTCCCTTTCACTCCTCAGGTGTTGGTGGTCAAACTCCCTCCTGGCAGCTGAGTAATTAGGAGTGACGTAAGGGTTTCTCAATCTGGGCTTATACTCCTTCACCTCATCTCCACTAGGGGCTTTCTGCAGGCCATTGCAGCCTGGAATAACCTGTCTTTTAGGAAAACATGCAGTTTTATTCCTTTGACCTGAAAAAACAGGTCCCTTGATTAGGGTAAATTCCCTTCCTTTGTCACTGTTCTCTAGGCTCTGATAAGCTTCCTTATCACAGTCCATATGATCTAGATTGGCCACTGTTGGAAACAGGATACTGGGCTTTCTGGACCTTGGTCTGACCCAGTATGGCATATCTTATGTTCTTAACTGCTTTTTCTCTGAAAGGACAGCTGGGAAACCAGCTGGTACTTTGGTAGATCTCTCTCTTTTGTTTTAACAGATACCTAAGCTCCACAAACAGAACTATGGCTGGGAAAAATCGTATCGCTAAAGCTGTTGCCCCCATTACAGCTTCTGCCTCTGTCCAGACAGAGGTCCCAATGCCATTTGAAGGACCGGTTCCATGTGCAGGGTGCCTGCAAGCTGAAGCTCTCAGGAAACTAGTGGAGGAGCTCACAGAGGAGGTGGCGAGGCTGAGGAGCATTCAAGACAGTGAGAAGTACATTGATGAGATGCTTCTTGCAACAACCAAGCCCTCCAGCAAAAGAGAAGATGGGTGCCTACAGAATGACGAAGATTGGACATAAGTCACCAGGACCTTCAGAATCACCAATCCAACTTCTCCAGCCCTTGAATTGAAGAACCATTATGCAGCCCTGGAAGTGGAGAAGGTGAAAGCATCCCTGGAAAGGGAAGAACCAGAGCTCAAGTACCCGAAAGTTGCAGAATCAGTGACCACAAAGAAGCGAAGAGCAGTGGTGGTTGGTGACTCTCTTCTGAGGGGTACTGAGGCATCCATCTGCCGACCAGACTTGATGTCCAGAGAGGTACGCTGTCTGCCAGGTGCCAAAATCCAAGACATTACGGAGAGTTTGCCGAGACTCATCAAGCCCACTGACTATTACCCAATGTTGCTAATCCATGTCGGAACAAATGATACTGACAGGTATCCCTCTGAGCATATCAAAAGTAACTTCATGGCTCTCGGATAGAGGGTGAAGCAGATAGGTGCACAGATGGTGTTCTCTTCAATTCTCCCTGTTGAGGGTAAAGGCCAAGGCAGGGAGGCTCGCATTCTGTAGATGAATGCATGGCTGTGTGGATGGGAGTGGCTGACTTGGATTTCATGGCAGTTACAGAAATATGGTTCACAGAAAACCATGACTGAGATGTAACTATATCAGGCTATACTTTATTCAGAAGGACAAGGTAGGAAGAAGGGGAGGAGGAATGGCACTATATGTAAAAAATAATATTAAAGCTTTGGAATTACAGAGCTTAAAAGGGAGAGAGGAGGCAGTGTGGGTTAAACTAGAAAAAGGAAAGAGAAATCTATTTGTATTGGCGTGATATACAGATCTCCCTCACAACAGGAAGAGGTGGACAGAGAGTTAATTGAAGACATACGCAGCATTGCTATGAAAGGGGAAGTGCTACTGATAGGGGATTTCAATAATACAGATGTTGATTGGCACATTCCTGCTGCAGTATCATCTAGAATAATATTAGGAATACCCAACCTCAATCAATGACCACCAAAGTAAATATTTTTGTCGGAGCTAGCCGTAGGAAGGTCAGAAGGAAAACCGACCTACACCAGGCGGGTAGCTACTTTTTATTTATAGAGGTTCTTCACCAAAATTAAAGTTAAAGTTCAAATAACCAATAGAATTATGTTCAAAAAACTTATCTCAGTCCAGAAATGCCGGTTATGATGAATCCAACGCACGACGTGCACGTTTCGGGCACCTTCGCCCTGTGTCAAGTGCAATAGCCAGAATTTCAAAATCTTCAACAGCCGTATTCCAAACGCTGTCAATGCAGCTGAGGTCAAACTTACAATGGCTGATAAAACCACTTTTTAAAAGGAGAACCAACCAATCAGTATCGGGAAAAAACCCCAAAGTCTCATTTGAATGAACTTTCGTCATAACTCTTTGTAAGCCAATCAGATCAGGGGTTCCCCGTCATGTGGGGGTATTTCCCGATACTGATTGGTTGGTTCTCCTTTTAAAAAGTGGTTTTATCAGCCATTGTAAGTTTGACCTCAGCTGCATTGACAGCGTTTGGAATACGGCTGTTGAAGATTTTGAAATTCTGGCTATTGCACTTGACACAGGGCGAAGGTGCCCGAAACGTGCACGTCGTGCGTTGGATTCATCATAACCGGCATTTCTGGACTGAGATAAGTTTTGTGAACATAATTCTATTGGTTATTTGAACTTTAACTTTAATTTTGGTGAAGAACCTCTATAAATAAAAAGTAGCTACCCGCCTGGTGTAGGTCGGTTTTCCTTCTGACCTTCCTACGGCTAGCTCCGACAAAAATATTTACTTTGGTGGTCATTGATTAAGGTTGGGTATTCCTAATATTATTGCTGATTTGCCCTGACCTGAAGGTTAATTCTGATACAGTATCATCTAGAACAGCGGTGGGCAATTTACGGCCCACAGGCCGCATGTGGCCCGCCACAGAGTTTTCAGCGGCCCGCGGAATTGCTCCTAGGCACCAGGTGTGCTGCCTCCCTGCTCCTCTCTTCTCATCCCCCTCCCAGGGCTGGCCCGTCCATTGAGCAAGAATGTTTTTTGCACAGGGCCCCGCGTTTCAGGGGGCCCCGCGCAAAAAACATTCTCCATTAGCACAAGTAGACTAAAAAAAAACAAACCGGCTGCCGCTGCCGCAGCGGCAGAATCAAATGTCCCGCCGCGGGGCCTCGCCTGCCCGGCAGAGCCTCCCTGCAGCATCAGCTCCCGAGTCCCTCCCAATGCACGGGCTTTCGGAGCCGCGAGAGCTTCTCTGACCTCTCGCGGCTCTGTTAATCCAGCCGGGGCTGATGGGAAAGCCCCACATGTGAAGGGGCCATATTGGACTTGGGGCTTACCAATGGTGAAAGTGTTTCTGATGTTATAGTGGGAGATCATTTTGCATCCAGTGATCACCAGATGGTGTGGTTCAGTATTAGGACTAGGGCTATTAGAATCCATTCAAAAGCGAGGGTCTTAGACTTTAGGAAAACTAACTTTGCCAAGATGGGCCAATACCTCAGGGAGTCATTAGCAGGATGGGAACAGCAGGGGGATGTAGAAAAACAGTGGTCAAAACTGAAAGGAGATATTTTAAGGGCAACCAACCTTTTTGTTAAAATGATAAATAAAGGTAAAAGGAAAAGGAGACCGCTATGGCTTTCGAAAGAAGTAGCTGAAAAGGTGAAGAAAAAGAGGGAGGCCTTCATGAAATACAAGAGATCAAAGAGAGAGGAACACAGGCAACTATATTTGGAGAAAAGAGAAGCTAGCAAAATAGTCAGGAATGCAAAGATTCAAAAAGAGGAGGAAATAGCCAATGCAATAAAATGGTGGGATAAGACATTTTTCACATATGTTAATGAAAAGAGGAAGTGCAAAAGTGGTATTGTCAGACTCAAGGGTGCAGGGGGGGGAATATGTAGAAGCTGATGAGGATAAAGCGGAATTGCTTAACAAATATTTCTGTTCTGTGTTCACAAATGAAGAACCAGGAACAGGACCTCATAAAACACCCACAAAGAGGAACAGAAGCGAGGGGAATCTTGAACAATTTTTAGAAGACTGTGTTTGTGAGAAACTAGCTAAAATTAAAGTAGACAAAGTGATGGGACTGGATGGGATACACCCTAGAATATTAAGGGAACTTGGGGACATTCTAGCAGCTCCACTGACTGAACTTTTCAATGCCTCGTTGGAGTCGGGTGTGGTGCCAAAGGACTGGAGAGACGCTCATGTGGTGCCTTTACACAAAAGCGGAAGTAAGGATGTGGTTGAAAACTACAGGCCGGTTAGTTTAACTTCGGTGGTGAGTAAATTATTGGAAACGCTGCTGAAAGAGAAAATAGTGAGGTTTCTGGAGTCCAGCGGATTACAGGATTCGAGGCAGCATGGATTCACCAGAGGCAGGTCCTGTCAGACAAATCTGATTAATTTCTTTGACTGGGTGACCAGGGAGTTGGACCGAGGGAGAGCCCTAGATGTGGTGTATTTAGATTTCAGTAAAGCCTTTGACACCATTCCTCACAGGCGACTTATAAACAAACTGAGCATCCTAGGGATGGACCCTAAAGTTACTGTTTGGGTTAGAAATTGGTTGAGTGGGAGGCAACAAAGAGTACAGGTAAATGGAGCTCACTCTGAGGAGAAGAAAGTTACTAGTGGTGTGCCGCAGGGATCTGTCCTTGGTCCGATTCTTTTTAACATCTTTGTTAGTGATATAGAGGAAGGGCTGTTGGGTAAGGTTTGCCTTTTTGCGGATGATACCAAAATCTGCAATAGAGTAGACACCCAGGAAGGTGTAGATTACATGAGGAGGGATCTAGCTAAGCTTGAAGAATGGTCTAGAATTTGGCAGCTTGGATTTAATGTTAAAAAATGCATTTGGGCTGCAGCAATCCAAGGGAGCAATATAGTATAGGGGGTGAAGTACTTTTGTCCACTAAAGAAGAGCGGAACCTAGGCATGGTTGTGTCTTATGATCTTAAAGTAGCTAAACGGGTAGAAAAGGTGACAGCAAAAGCTAGAAGGATGCTTGAGTGCAAACAGAGAGGAATGGCTAGCAGAAAAAAGGAGGTGATAGTGCCTCTGTATAAGTCTTTGGTGTGGCCTCATTTGGGGTATTGCGTGCAATTCTGGAGACCGCACCTTCAAAAGGATATAAACAGGATGGAGTCAGTACAGAGGGTGGCTACCAAAATGGTTAGTGGTCTTCATTATAAAGCATATGAGGACAGACTGAAGGATCTTAATATGTACACCTTAGAGGAAAGGCGGGATAGAGGTGATATGATTGAGACGTTTAAATACCTCCATGGCATAAATACACAGGGGAGAGCCTCTTTCAATTGAAAGCAAGTTCTGCTACGAGGGGACATGGGATAAGGGTGAAAGGGGATAGATTCAGGAGTGATACGCGGAAATATTTCTTTATGGAGAGTGGTGGATCCATGGAATAGTCTCCCAGTGGAGGTGGTAGAGTATCTGAATTCAAAAAAGCATGGGACAAACACAGAGGATCTCTAAAGGAAAAAAGGGGACTGTTGTAGTTGTTGATATGGAAGAATAGACTAGATATTCCTTGTGCTCTTTTTCTGCCATCATTCTTCTATGTTTCTATGAAGTATTTGATTAATAGGGAGAGTAGCAACTTCCTTTGGGGCTGAAGGGTATTGAAGGATTTCAAGATCTTCAGCCCTAGGTTCCTTCTCTGAAGTCACTGTTATGGACAGACCCCGAGCAGCATCACAAATAAAGTCTTGGAAAGACATGTCCTCTGGAGGGGACATCCAACGTTGTGGGGAGGGAGATGGGTCTTCTGAGAGAGTTTTCATTTCCTCAAACCCTCCTGTCAGGGAATAGAGGACCCTAGATGCTTTGGGTCATCAATGTTTTCAGGCCTCCATGTTATCGGCCAGAATCAATTCCTACATATTCTATATGGGTATGTTCCTTAGGGAGGTGCCTAAGGATTTGGAGTTGATGGTTCCTCTTCTCTCTGATAAGAGAGCTGATTATTTATCTCACCCTTTTAAAGCATGCCCAAAATGTTTCAAAATTTGTTAACAGAGCAACTTTTGACTGTTTTGAATGCATCAGCAGAACTTCAGCTATATGCATTGGTGCACGTAGGATTGCTTGGCTCCAAGCTTCTGATCTTGAACAGTGGGTTCAATATAAGCTGGGTAACATACCTTGCACTGGGGAAAACCTTTTTGGCAAGGATTGACAGGACAAGGCTTCTCAGCTAGAATTTGAGAACACCACTCTTAATAGATTATCTAGATCTACTGCCAACCCGGCTAAGATAAAAGCAGCAAAGAAAACCCCTGCGATGCACTGCCCAGTCCATGCTCCCCAGAAGGGGCATCAGCCACCAAAGCAACAGAGGAAAGCTCAGACTCCCAGGTCACAGCCACCTCAGCAGATCCAACCTCCTCAGGGTCTTTGACTCCTTCCTGGAGAACATAGCCATTCTGCCACTGAAGATTCTACATCCCATCCAAATTCCTGGCAGATTTTGCCACTTTGCCCACAGGTGGCATCTTGTGACATCAGAGCAGTGGATTCTCTCCATAATAAGGGAGGGATACAAGCTTCGTCTACGAAGTTTACTCCCCCAGACTCCACAAGAGAGTTCCCTTCTCAACCCCCTCTCACCACTCTGCTGTTGCAAGAGGTCACCTCCCTTCTCTCACAGAGTGCAATAGAGGAGGTGCCACTCTCCCAGCAGGGTCTGGGCTTCTATTCTCCATACTTCTTCATTCCAAAGAAGACAGGAGGATACAGAACAAGTATCTACTTCGGGAGAAATTCAAGATGATCTCCCCAGGGCAGTACCGAGTGAAGATCACACCCTGTGCGACTTGCACATCAGGCGTGTGCCCCCCCCCCACCCCCGTGGCGGGAGAGAAGAGGTGCACCCGATGTGCAAGTCACCAGCATGTTAAGCAGATCTGTCCCTCCCTGCTCTTGCAGGGAGGGAAAGATATGCTTAGCATGCCAGTGAGAAGGCTTAACGGGCACATTTTAGCTGTCCTGCCATTGCCTGCCGCTGCTGAGAGAAGAAAAATTGGCAGCGGCAGGCAACAGAAGACAGCTAAAATATGCCCCTTAAGCCTTTGTGCCCTGTGCGGCCGCACCGCTCACACAGGGCTAGGTACAGTCCTGGATCTCCCTAGGTACTCTGCTCCCCTATCTCCAGTCAGGATTGGATCTGTTCTCTAGATCTAAAGGACACATATACTCACATACTTATTCACGCACAGCACAGAAGGTTCCTGCACTTCCTGTTCCAAGGGAGACATTATCAATACAGAGTCCTACTTTTCGGCCTCTCCAGTGCCCCAAGAGTCAGTGGTAGCTGCATTCCTAAGGACTCTCAGGATATTTGTCTTCCCTTACTTAGACGACTGGCTCATTTGAACAAGCACAACTCTAGAGGCCAATCTTTCCCTCTCACACACCATGCAGGTGCTGCAACACTTGGGATTTGTAATAAAACTTCCACAATCCCAACGTTCCCTCTCAAACTCTAGAGTTCATAGGAGCTCTCCTAGACACTCAACAATCAAGGGCTTTTCTGCCCCAAGCCCTCTGTGCTCGACTCATTCAGCTTGCATCTCAAGCATGCCTCAAGAACTTTCTCACAGTTCGATAAATGCTGCAGCTTCTGGGTCATATGGCATTAACAGTACATGTTGCTCCATATGCTCATCTACATATGTGCACAGCTCAATGGAAACTGGCTTCCCAGTGGTCTCAGGCATCAGGTCACCTGGGAGACAGAATAATGCTCTCTACACAACTAATTTTGTCTCTCCAGTGATGGCAATCCCCAGAAAACCTTCTAGTAGCGTCACCTTTTCAGATGCCTCCATATCAACATACCCTGACTACGGATGTGTCCAAATTGAGCTGGGGAACTCATCTGGACAATCTCTCCACTCAGAGACTTTGGTCTTATCAGGAGTCACAACTCCACATAAATCTGCTGGAACTCAGAGTCATCCACAATGCTCTCAGGGTATTCCAGGACCATCTCCACTTCCGTACAGTTCTAGTCCAGACGGACAATCATGTAGCCATGTTCTATTTGAACAAGCAGGGTGGAATAGGCTCTTGTATCCTTTGCAAAGAAGCCCTGCACCTATGGTCTTTCACCATACAGCATCACATTCACCTACTTGCAGTGTATCTTCCAGGCAAACAGAATGTCTTGGTAGACAAACTCAGTCGAGTCCTGCTACCCCATGAGTGGTCTCTCCATGCGGACAAGGTCGCTCACATTTTTCAGATCTGGGGAACCCCAGACATAGACCTGTTCGCAAGTCCTCAGAATGCCAAACTTCCCCACTTCTGCTCCAGGATGCCTGCTCAGAACAACCAGCAGGTGGATGCCTTTCACCTTCACTGGGGTCAAGGCTTCCTATATGCCTTCACTCCCATTCCCATTATTCCCAAGACTCTTTTCAAACTCCAGAGAGATAGGGGCTACATGATTCTTATAGCCCCACGTTGGCCACGACAACCATGGTATCCTCTCCTTCTATATCTGTCTCAAGTTCAGCCAGTAGATTTGGGATCTGCTCCAGATCTCCTCTCACAGGAGGATGGGACACTGCTGCATCACAATCTGCAGTCCCGACATCTTATAGCATGGCTGCTGAAGGCATAGCCTTCCAGGACATCAACCTCTCTCAACAGGTAAAATATATCCTTTTAGCTTCTAGGAAGCCTTCCACCAGGTGCTCCTATGCCTTCAAGTGGCGTAGATTCTCTCTCTGGTGTTCTGAGAGGTATCTTAACCCCATCTCAGCTCCGGTGGATGCATTACTTGAATATCTTCTCCACCTCTCTTCTTCTGGACTCAAAACCAGTTCGGTAAGAGTGCACCTAAGTGCAGTTGCAGCCTCGCACACATCCTTAGATGGACAGCCCAGCTCTCTTAGCCGCTTGTAGCACACTTCATGAGGAGTCGTTTGCTAACTAAACCTCCCATTAAGCCACTTCCAGTGGCATGGGATCTCAATGTTGTTTTAGGACAGCTTCTCAAGCACCACTTTGAATCTCTAGCCACCACTTCTCTGAAGTTTCTCACCTGGAAGGTTACCTTCCTTATTGCCCTCACTTCAGCAAGACGCATTAGTGACCTCCAGGCTTTGGTGGCTGACCCTCCTTACACTCGATTCCACCATGATAAGGTAACATAGTAACATAGTAAATGCCGACAGATGGTCCATCTAGTCCAGTGTGGTCCATCTAGTCTGCCCAGTAAGATGGCAAGAGTAGGTGCACCTGCCGCTCCATGCAGGCCACCCCTCCCCATGTCTTTGTTTTAGGGGTGAACCCACCGCTCCGTGTAGGACACCCCTGTATGTTGAGAAATTAGTTAGTTAAGTTTATTTTGATTTGATCCTGTTGCTGTAAAGGGATCCACTGTGTCTGTCCCATGCCATTTTGAATTCTGTCACTGTATTTACCCCCACCTCTTCCATCGGGAGGGCATTCCAAGCATCCACCACTCTTTCAGTGAAAAAGTATTTCCTGACATTGCCTTTCAATTTATCCCCTTGCAGCTTCATGTTATGCCCTCTAGTTTTACAGCTTCCCCATCTTTGGAAGAGGTTTGTTTGTTCATTGATCTCTGGAAGGGGCGGTATAGAAGAAATGTATAAATAAATAAATAAATAATTTCTCTTTAAGTATTTAAAGGTCTGAATCATATCTCCCCTGTCCCTCCTCTCCTCCAGAATGCACATATTTAATATAAACAGGGGCTTGAACAACTCATCATGGACTTCTCATCCATCTATTCTGGCTGGAACTGTTTCAACTAAAGCAAACCTGGCACAAATAGACCCCAGGTAGGACTTGAACCCACAATCCCTGGCTTTGAAAACTAATGCCATATCCATTAGGCCTCATCCCCACTTTATGTGGTCTCACCCTTCCATTTAAACTGGTCAGTCTACCTCCCTGTCTTTTTCCCTAGACCTCATTCCTCTAGGGCAGAAGCAACCCTTCACACTTTGGATTGCAAATATGCCTTGGCTTTTTATCTCCAGAGAACTCGGGAGCACAGAAAAGATCCCAACTTTTCATTGCCTTTGACTCGAGTCACCTGGAATAGCCAGTATCCAAGCGAACTCTCTCCAAATGGATAACTGATTGCATCTCCTTTGCTTACGAAACTGCAGGACTCTCTTGAGGGTGACGTCACTGCACATAATGTTCAGGCCATGGCTACCTCTATGGCAAATCTATGCTCTGTAGCGATTGATGAGATCTGCAAGGCAGCCACCTGGTCTTCTGTCCACACTTTTGCTGCTCACTATTGCCTAGACAAGGACTCCCGCCGGGATGCCTTGCTTACCCAGGCTGTTCTCCAGCATCTCTTTCAGACTTAAATCAACTCCTACCCTCCATCCTGGGTTTCGATACCAGACATCGTTAGAGGATATATGACCTACTTGATTATGCCTCTGATCCACAGCTCACTCTGAGGTCATCTCTCTGCCATCTCTGAGCTAGGGAGTCCCATATGTGAAGACTACATTTCTGCTTGTTCCTGGAGATAGTGTAGTTACTCACCTGTAAAAGGTGATCTCTGAGAACAGCAGGAATTAAGTCTTCACAACCCACCCACCCCCTCTAGGAGTTGTACTTTCCTTTTCTTCTTCTTATCTCTTTTTATGTCAGCTACAAACTCAACTGAGGAGGGAGAGCTGGAAAGGTGGGAAGGCAGCTACACAGCACAGTGGGATGCTCCCAAAAGCTTTCCTATTGGACACTGAGGAGTGTTCCCGCACGGGCTCCATTGGTACCGACTTACTCAGGTGAGTAACTACACTTTCCTTGCAGTCCCTGCTCAATAGAGCTTATAACTTATTTAATACAAACACAACAAACAGGGGGCCAAGGAAAACCTTTTTTTTTTAAACATTTATAATCTGCCACTAGAATTATCTTGTTGTTTATCTTGTTTAGACTAGAATTTGAGGCAGTGTACAACAAGATAAAATACAAAAATAATGCAGACCTAATCAACCCACCCAAACCTCCCCCCCCCCCAAAAACAATCAGACAGGATAAAAACTAAGCATTCGCACATCAGCCATTAAACGTACTGACCACTACTGACTACCGCCCACTGACTCCTAGGGTGGCAAACAGCGGCCTCTGTGTGATATTGGAGCCATGGCTGCAGCTCCAGTATCGCACGGAGACTGCTACCGCTGCTTTGTAAACATAACCCTAATAGTGCGAATGGAGAGAAAAGAAGAAAACCTGGAAAGAGCAGAGCCAAGCGAGGACAGGGCATCAAGGAGAAGGTGGTGATCAACAGAGTGAAAAGCAGCAGGATGAGAGTCGAGTAAAGACCTTTGGATTTGGCCAAGAACAGGTTACTGGAGACTTTGGCAAGGGCGATTAGTTAGTAATTTGAATATCACTGCTAACCAGATGATGGCGAGATACTGCTGGGACAGTCAGAGGAAATATTCATTGGTACTACTGATGGCTGGCACCTAATCATTTAGCAGATGTTAGATGTTGCTAACCAGGTAAGTGCTTTTGAATATCAGCCCTGGGATCATTTACAAAGACTTGTAACTACCTCTGCCAACTCAATACCCAATCAGCCCAACTAGACTCACGAAGATACCCTCATGCTAAATGTGACCCTCCAATTGTGCTGTCTAAATGTTGTTAAATACCCTCATGTTAAATGTTGTAAAATACCCACATGTTAAATGTAACCCCAATTGTGATGTCATGTAACCACTTTGATTGTAGGATAAGGTGGTGTACAAATCTGTCTAAATAAATAAAGACTTGATGTCATTAATCACATTAAGGGGCTTGTATAATAAGGGGGCTAATTCCAAAGGTGAGCTAACACTAATATGCATTAATTCACTGTTAACATGTCATTTTAGTGCTGATCCCATGATACTACTAACACACATTGACAGTGAGTTAACGCACGTTATGGTTAGCACACCTTAGTAACTAGCCCCCTAAGTGTTAGCATGCACTTTAAGTCCTGTATTAAACATCTAATACTGAAATTCATATCTGGGAATGTAGATTGGGCAGGAGGCGTCAACAAGTTAAAATGCACTATTTGTACCGATGGTATAGGTTCATGGCCCCCTACCACAGGTTTCTAAGCCAGTCTTCAGAACACACCTAGCCTGTCTGATTTTTAGGATAACCACAATGAATATGCATGAGAGATTTGCATACAATGGAGGCAGTGCATACAAATCACTCTCATTATATTCATTTGGTTATCTTAAAACCTGACTGGCTAGACATGTCCTTAGGACTGGGTTGAGAAGCCCTGCCCTACAGACTAGTACATATGAGCAATTTAAGAAAGTTTGGTCTTACTTCCTGAAGTGGCCTAAGATGCAAACTGTAAGAGATGGGTTTTGGACTCGAGGAAGAAGTTAAAAGCCCAGATTTCAGAAGGTTAATGTAAGACATCTGCTGTAAGTGCTTGGAGTTGTGGAAGATGCAGAGTTAATAGGAGGAAAATAACAAAAATTAAAAAATGGGACATTGTTCTTATGGCTGTTCAGATGCTGGTTTCTTGTGATCGCTAACCTCAATAAAGAAAAGTTCTAAGTTACAAAAAAGAAAAGAATGGGTGGGGACTGAGCCTTGCAGTTGAGGTGGAGGTCGTTACTGTACGTTAACGTCTAATGCGGCAGATAACTTGGTGCAGTTAGCTGGACTTCCAGAAGCAGAATTAGCTCCATTCTGTGCTGTCAATGCAAGGTGGTAACCACCATTAGCGGTGTGACTGCCCTCCCCAAAGTGCTGGAAATGTCCCCAGTAGTTCATGCAGAGGTTTTGTAGTTAGCGTGGGTTAACTTTCCTGTTAATGTGCACTAACTGCACAACGTTAGTGCATCTCAGCAACGAACCCCAAGTGCTTTATGTTATGACGTGTATCCTCTTATCTCAGATTGTAATAACATTCACTGCTAAGGCACCTTACATTTCTCTTTTCTTGTTTTTCTCTTTAAGGTTAAAGCAGTTGAAGAGGAATTTAATCAGCTCCTAAATGCGAACAGCATTCAGGAAGACTCAAGCATGGCCTCCTGTGACATTAGGAAACGCATGCAAACCCTTCAACGCCAATTTCTCATGCAGTATTTCAGGGAGAAGAATTTGCCTGTTTGGAGTCTCAGGAGTCTGGATAAAGCACTCTCTTGCCAGAGACTCTCCCTGACAGAGACCCTCAGTTTCCTCCAGGCTGTGATCCAAGTAACAGTAAGGCAGGAAGCTTTGGATATCAAGAAAACATTGTCATACATAAAAACACTCGATGATAAATCCAGATGTATTATCCTTATCCTGGATGTTCTCTACAGAGCAAACAAGACCTTAGCATGGAAACTCTCACGAGCTATCTTCTCCGAGCTCTCCAGCACGAGCCAGGAGTACCTCTGTCAGATATTATTCAATGGAATATGGAACCTAATGCAAGCTGTCCTCTTCAGTCTTCAGGCTCTTGAAGCTACCACGTCACAGGAAATTGTGGATTGCATTCTTCAGAAGGTTTTGACGTACCAGTTACATGATGCAGTAGCCAAACATCTTCTTACCCTAGACGAGCCCCTGGATTTTCTTCAGAAATATATTAAAAAAGAAAAGGACAAAATTGCACCTATGATTTTGAATGAGATGAAAACAAATAAATTTCCAACAAAAGTCATGTCTGTGCTTGAACCAGTCCTACTTAAGATGGGGCGCCGACTTCCTGAGTACTGGTCTAATATAAAACAGATAAATCTTACTGATGATCTGAAGAATGAAGGTATAAATATAGTTAAATCTCTGGACTTCGAAAACCCAGATGAGGAAAAATTGGTTAAAGTTCTTACCGGCTTGTCAATTGCTGTTCAGGATGTTACGACTATTGTAACGGATGCTGGGGAAACACTAGAAGGCTATTTCCCAAGACTTACTCAGCTGGCGGCTTTATTGGTTCTTCTTTTTTCCAGAACAGAAGAAAACCATGGCTGCCTCCTGGAGATTGCAACTGGTGAAGGAAAATCTACTGTTGTGGCTATGCTTGCCATAATCCATGCCCTCCGGGGAAAGAAAGTCGATATTATAACAAGTAACCCAGTACTCGCTCGTCGTGACAAAGAAGACTGGAATGGACTGTATAAGATGTTCGGTCTGACTTGCAGTGTGATACCACCACCAGGATTAGAGGAATGCACTAGTTCCCCACAAAGAGAAAATGCCATTAAAGAAGCATATAAGGCTGATATTGTCTATGGGACAGTCAGTAACTTCACTGCTGACATCCTCCGCCAAGAGTTTGAGAAGAATAAAACCCGAGGAGACCGACCATTTGATGTGGCCATTGTTGATGAAGTTGACTACATGACCTTAGACAGCGGTGTGCAAGTTACATACCTCTCACATGAGACTACTGGGATGAGACATTTAGAACAAATGCTGGCTGCTATTTGGGCAAAGGTCTGCATGTGCCAACAGATAGAAATTGCTCAAACTGGAGAACGTATATGGATTACAGGAGCCCAGTATTTCCACAAAGCTGCTGCAACAGCTGTGATGGGTTCTGAGACATCTGAACATTTCAGCCCACAGGACATTCTGATGCCTGGGCTGCAGCTCGGGTTTTTCACTGAGGAGGATATCGAGAAGCTTGCCTCTAAAGTAAATGAACCATCAAGTGAAGAATCAAAAGCTGAAGATTCTAAAATTAAGGAAATTATGAATAAACTTGAGCCCTCTCAACAGCGAGATCTTTTGACTGTATTCGAAGAGGTTTTGGACACTACTGTACAGTTTGAATGCTACAAGGTAGAAAATGGTAGAGCTGTCAGCTGTGATACAAACTCCACAGTGACACATGATAACAAGATCCGTATGCTCCTTCTGGAACACGGCCTGGCCTGCACAATGATAAGTGAAGAAGACTTGATAAAGGCAACAGTTGATCAAATAACATCCCAACTCAAATTCTCCCATGACTATAAACCCCCCGAGAAGGAAGAGAAAACTGATAAGAACTTCCTTGTGCTACCGGGATATCTGGAGGAATACACAAATAACAGACTAAAAGTCTTTGTGGATAATGCTTTGAAAGCCACCTTAATGATGCAGGACCGAGAGTACATGATAGAGTCAGCTGTAGATCGAGGGAAAGATAAAACTGAGACCAGAGAGTATGATGCAATTATTCCAGTTGACTTCAGAGCTACGGGCATTCTTGAGAAGAACAAACGCTGGGGAGATGGCCTGCAACAGTGTCTGGAGATGAAGCATCAGCTGGCAATAACACCTTTAACAAATGTAACTAATTTTATGTCAAATTTTCATTTCTTTCAGCGATATACTAAAGGCACTGGCCTATTTGGTGTCTCTGGGACTTTAGGAGATGAGGCAGAAATTGAATTTCTTAGAAAACATTTCAAAACATCTTGTTTTACTATCCCAAAGCACCGTTACACAAAAAAAGTTGAGCTACCACCTATTCAAGTGGAAGGAGAAAGGGATGTCTGGATCAAAGCAATTTGTGACTGTGTCAAGGAGAGAACCAGAGAAAAGCAGTGGGTCAAAGGTCAAGCTGTGTTAATAGTGTGTGAAGATGTCAGAACTGCTGATGAACTTCAGAAGAAATTGTTAGAATATGAGGCTGTCCCCAGTTCAGACAAAATAACATTGTATACCAGAAGTGATAAACACAATGTGGAAGGGAAAACATTTAATCCTGGCGATGTGATTATTGCAACTAATCTTGGCGGAAGAGGCACAGACTTTCAGGTTCATAAGGATGTGAATGAGAGTGGTGGCCTGTGTGTGATTCTTACTCATTTCCCTAAAAACAGGAGGACTGAAAAGCAAATATTTGGACGTACAGCAAGGAAAGGAAACCCAGGGATGGTGCAGATGGTATTAAACTATGAAGACCTGGAGCCAAGCTATCAAGGTCAACCAGTAGAGATCATGAGACAGTTGAGAGCAGATTACGAAAAGAAATGCATAGCTGACATGGAGAAAGAAGAGCTGCAGGAGGCTGGCATGCGGGAGGAATTATTTAAAGTGTTTTGCCAATTTCTTACGGAGTTTGATAAAAATTATGATAAACTTGAAAAGATGGATATTTTCACCAGTACAGATAAACATCTTCTAGACACTAATTTTGGGTGTTACAAGGATAAAATGGATTATCAAACAGCTCTGAATGCATTAAAGGAGACCTGGGCCTTGTGGCTAACACTCCATGAGAAAGACATTGATAACCATTCAAATTTAGATGAACTAAAGGAAAAGCTCTGCGAAGTTCTCATGACAAAGAAGGACGAGCTCCTGGCAGGGAAATCCAATAACTACCATGACTTTGTTAAGTTGGCAATGGACCGTATGTACTTACACACTGGAGACAAAGACAAAGATTATGGAGCATTAACCTACTGGGAGAAAGCAGAGAGCACCGATCCAGTGTATTGTGCCATCTCACGCTACAATCGTGCATATATTACGGTTAACCTGAGAAACAATGGCTACATACAGAAAGCTATTGATTTATTGAATGACACCCAGAAAACCCTAAATATCTTCATTTCTGAACAGACCAACACAATAGTAGCTTGTCAGATCTCCAGCATTGCACAGTTTGAACCACACAGTAAAAAGGAACCCAACTTCACAAAGCAAATGCAAACTCGAATGAGCCTGTTCAAATCCTTTCTTGATTTTAATAAGAAATCTGTCCAAAAGTTAACAGAACTTCAGGAGGCAGGAGATGAGGCAATCACTAAAGATATGGCTGTTTTCTCACTGTCTGATCGCCATGACTACATAACAACAGAAGAACTCACCACACTGTATAAGATGGGCCTGTCCTTTGTCTTTGAGGTAGAGAAGAAGCCGCAGTTCTGCATTGATGCTCTTGTCTGTGCTATCCTTGGGGCACTGCAGGTTCTAGCTGGTGTCCTAGTGTGTGCCTTTTCTTTTGGGACAGCCACTCAGTTAGGCATGGCAGTGATAATGGAAGGTGTTGCTGACTTGATCAATGGGGTAGTTGGTATGGCAACAGAATCCTTTGATTGGGCAGAATGGGCCTGTGCTAAATCCCTCAGCATTGGATTGTCCATAGCGACTGCAGGCTTTAGTACGGTTGCAAGCATTAGTAAGACCGTATACCAGACAACAAAAAGTCTTCTGACAGGAGCCAAAACCTTTGCATCTCTGGCAGATGATATCATCCAACAGGGAAAGGTCATCTTCACATCCGTCAAAGATAGTGTCCAATCAGCCATCTCTTCAACTACCAAAGAGTCCCTGTCCCAATCCCTGAAGGAACTGACAGTGAGCACTACTGTAAGGACAAACCTCATACAGGCTGCTAAATTTGCAGGTCAGGAAACGCTCAAACTGGCAGCAACAACAGCCTTAGCATTTGCAGTGGACGAGGGGCTACAAGTCACATTCAAGTATATTCTTTTGAGTAATCTGAGACAGACAGTAGAAAATGCAATCAATGAAAATGCCACAATTAAGAAATATCTAATAAAGTTTATCATCATCCAATCAGCGCCTGAAAATGCCTTCTCAAAAATCAAACTGAAAGGTACTGCTAGTAGGTTTGTATACCGCGTTTCCAAAGGTCAAAGCAGTTCACGTGGAACGCAAGCAGACCAAACCAGTGAACGCTCGAACTATTTTGGTACAGACAAAGAAGGCATGAAGAGCCTAATTGAAGAGGTCTGCAGATCGGCTGTTACTGAAGTCACAAATGATTTTGAAACCTTCGGTAACATAATGACTACACTGGAACCTATGGCAGAAACAGCACTGTCAGTGATGAAGGAAGCGAACCTTAGCGGAACGAAACTAAAACGTATTGAATTTGCTAAACAACTTGTTAGCAATTTAGATAACTTACTGCAGATTGTGAATGCCATACCTACTAAACACATCATTGACGACAGAGTGGTGCCTTTCTTTGTTAAACAAATTGATGCAATTCCCAATGCAGATGCCTATAAGGAAAATGAGCAGGGTGAGAGTGAGGAAGTAGTAAAGCTGCAAAAGGAATTGCTGGAAGCAATTGTCGAAGAATTGTTGAAGGCATTCTCAGAAGTACTCGCAGGTCGTTTGACAGCACAAGTTAGTATATTAGTCAACAGAGAGCTGGGAGAGTATGTCACGAACAAAATAAGCACGATTGTGGGAAGCAATAAAACAGAACGATTCTTTGCTGATCAAACACACAGGCAAGAAATGAAAAAGCTGAAACCTGGGGAAGGAAAACAGACGCTAACAGAGGACGAACAGAAGGACTTTGATGACTACGTGAAGAAGCTACAAGATGAGACGCGTCCGGCCACAGAACTGGATCTGAATATTCTCACCAAAAGCGACCTGCTCCAGGGGAAGACAGTCAAGATCCTTGTGGTTGATGAAAACCAGAAAATGCTCTCCACTGAGACATATCCCGGAAACGACAGCTCCGCAGAGACCATCACACTGCAGCTTACCAAAGTGAGAGAGCAAACAGGAAGGTAAGACCTAGAGACAAGCTCCGCAGGGACCATCACACTGCAGCTCACCAAAGTGAGAGAGCAAATAGGAAGGTAAGACCTAGAGACAGGTCCGCAGGGACCATCACACTGCAGCTCACCAAAGTGAGAGAGCAAACAGGAAGGTAAGACCTAGAGACAGGTCCGCAGGGACCATCACACTGCAGCTCACAAAAGTGAGAGAGCAAACAGGAAGGTAAGACCTAGAGACAGGTCCGCAGGGACCATCACACTGCAGCTCACCAAAGTGAGAGAGCAAACAGGAAGGTAAGACTTAGAGACAGGTCCGCAGGGACCATCACACTGCAGCTCACCAAAGTGAGAGAGAGAGCACAAATAGGAAGAGACAGCTCAGCGGGGGCCATCACATTGCAGCTTGCCAAAGCAAGAGAGAGCACAAAAAGGAAGAGACAACTCAGCAGGGACTATCACGCTGCAGCTCACCACAACGAGAGAACAAACAGGAAAGTAAGACCCAGAGATAGGTCAGTAGGGACCATCACACTGCAGCTTACCAAAGTGAGAGGACAAACAGGAAGGTAAGACCAGAGACAGGTTCATAGGGACCTTCACACTACAACTTACCAAAGTCAGAGAGAGAGCACAAACAGGAAACATAGAAACATAGAAATATGATGACAGAAAAAGACCACATGGCCTATCTAGTCTGTCCTTCCATATCAACAACTACAACAGTCCCCTTTTACCTTTAGAGATCCTCTGTGTTTGTCCCATGCTTTTTTGAATTCAGTTACTGTCCTCATCTCTACCACCTCCACTGGGAGACTATTCCACGGATCCACTACTCTTTCCGTAAAGAAATATTTCCGCATATCACTCCTGAATCTATCCCACTTCACCCTCATCCCATGTCCCCTCGTAGCAGAACTTGCTTTCAATTGAAAGAGGCTCTCTCCCTGAACATTTATGCCACGGAGGTATTTAAACATCTCAATCATATCACCTCTATCCCGCCTTTCCTCTAAGGTGTACATATTAAGATCCTTAAGTCTGTCCTCATATGCTTTATAATGAAGCCCACTAATCATTTTAGTAGCCACCCTCTGCACCGACTCCATCCTGTTCACATCCTTTTGAAGGTGCGGTCTCCAGAATTACACACTATACTCCAAATGAGGTCGCACCAAAGACTTATAGAGAGGCATTATCACCAATGTTCCCTCTAATTTTCTGTAGGCTGTGTGCGCATAAAATATCAGCTGTGTGCAGCTTTTGAAGGAAGGTTAAATTTTTGTGCGCCACATAACGACACTCGGAGATATATACTTTAAAATTTGACTACACGTCAGAATACAGTATGTACACCACATTGATTTTAATCAAATTAAATGAAAATAGACAATTACTAAATGAAAGGGGAAATTTCTAGTAATTACAATCATAACTTTTAAATTTTAAGACGTCTGTGTTGTTTTCTGTCAGAATCAGAGCCATAATTTTTGTGCGCTCTGTTGTAAAGTATGTGCGCTCGCTTGGCGAGGTGTGTGCGCGTGATTATCACCTCCTTTTTTCTGCTAGCCATTCCTCTCCGTATGCACCCAAGCATCCTTCTAGCTTTTGCCGTCGCCTTTTCTACCTGTTTAGCTACTTTAAGATCATCAGACACAACCACGCCTAGGTCCCGCTCTTCTTTAGTGGACAAAAGTACTTCACCCCCTATACTATATTGCTCCCTTGGATTGCTGCAGCCCAAATGCATGACCTTACCTTTTTTAACATTAAATCCCAGCTGCCAAATTCTAGACCATTCTTCAAGCTTAGCTAGATCCCTCCTCATGTTATCTACACCTTCCTGGGTGTCTACTCTATTGCAGATTTTGGTATCATCCGCAAAGAGGCAAACCCTACCTGACAGCCCTTCTGCTATATCCCTAACAAAGATGTTAAAAAGAATCGGACCAAGAACAGATCCCTGGGGCACACCACTGATAACATCCTTCTCCTCAGAGTGAGCTCCATTTACTTGTACTCTTTGTCGCCTCCCACCCAACCAATTTCTAACCCAAGCAGTAACTTTAGGGTCCATCCCTAGGGTGCTCAGTTTGTTTATAAGTCACCTGTGAGGAACAGTGTCAAAGGCTTTACTGAAATCTAAATACACCACATCTAGAGCTCTCCCTCGGTCCAACTCCCTGGTCACCCAGTCAAAGAAATCAATCAGATTTGTCTGACAAGACCTGCCTCTGGTGAATCCATGCTGCCTCGGATCCTGTAATCCGCTGGACTCCAGAAACCTCACTATTTTCTCTTTCAGCAGCGTTTCCAATAATTTACTCACCACCGAAGTTAAACTAACCGGCCTGTAGTTTTCAACCACATCCTTACTTCCGCTTTTGTGTAAAGGCACCACATGAGCCTCTCTCCAGTCCTTTGGCACCACTCCCGACTCCAACGAGGCATTGAAAAGGTCAGTCAGTGGAGTTGCTAGAATGTCCCCAAGTTCCCTCAGTATTCTAGGGTATATCCCATCCGGTCCCATCGCTTTGTCTACTTTAAGTTGAGATAGTTTCTCACGAACACAGTCTTCTGAAAATTGTTCAAGATGTCCCTCGCTTCTGTTCCTATTTGTGAGTGTTTTCTGAGATCCTGCTCCTGGTTCTTCATCTGTGAACACAGAACAAAAATATTTGTTAAGCAATTCCGCTTTATCCTTATCAGCTTCTACATATTCCTCCCCTGCACCCTTGAGTCTGACAATACCACTTTTGCCCTTCCTCTTCTCACTATTATATCTGAAAAATGTCTTATCCCCCCATTTTATTGCATTGCCTATTTCCTCCTCCTTTTGAATCTTTGCCTTCTTGACTACTTTGCTAGCTTCTCTAAGTTTTTCCAAATACAGATGCCTGTCTTCCTCTCTCTGTGATCTCTTGTATTTCATTTATTTATTTATTTATTTTATTTACTACACACTTATATACCGCTGCTTCCAGCGATCAGCAGCGGTTCGATTCGTCTTTGGGGGATTGTCAATCAAGACTTGTGGGGGGGGGTGGTATATACATAGATCTGGGGTCACAGCACACATGATTAGCGTCTTAGGGGATGAATCATACATTCTTACATCTATATATACATGTTTACATTTTTATACATATAGCATTTTGTAACTCTCTCGCAGTTGATGGTCATAATTGATTGTAATGACATCGGAATAGGTGAGTTTTTAGCTCCTTCCTGAATTTGGTGATGTCCTTGGTTAAACGCAGCTCACACGGGAGTTGATTCCAGATAGTTGGTGCAGAGAATGAGAAGGCTCTACGACTCGTACTTGCTTTCACTGTTCTGAAGTTGGTGGGGACTTGCAGGGTGCCCGAGTTGATGGTTCTTCTGTCCCTATTTGTAGTTTGCGTGCTGATAAGTGAGGATAGGAATGATGGGGATATGTTGTTTATTAGTTTGAAGGTGGTCACTAATATCTTGTATTGTATCCTAGCTGCAATTGGGAGCCAATGTAGCTCTATTAAAATGGGGGTGATGTGTTCAGCGATGCTTGTTCCCATTATGATCCTGGCTGTCACGTTTTGGGCCATCTGGAGGATATTTAGTGATTTTTTAGGCAGACCTTGTAAGATGGCATTACAGTAGTCTAGGTGCGGCATAATGAGAGCTTGCGCTACCGACCGAAAATCACCGGGTTCTATTATTTTCCTTAGTGGTTGAATCACTCTAAGTGGGCTCTGTTATTAGTTGTTGATACCCTAGTTGGGTCATAGCCTCTAGGAAGGTGTTTGCATGTGTGGCTGTCGTTGATGTTAGGTTTAGGTCTCCTAGTATGATCTGGAATTTTTTTGGTTGCGTTGAGGATATGTTTTCTAATGCAGAGGCAAGAATCTCATGCTGTGGCGAGGGGGGCCTGTATATCAGGCAGATGGATACCGCAGTGTTTTCTACCTTTAGTAGGTCTATGTCTGTGTTTGAGTTCTGATATGTGCTTATGAGTTGCAGGTTGGCTTTAGCTATTATGAGGATCCCTCCACCCTTCTTGTGGGCTCGGGGACAGTTGTATAGGTTGTATCCAGGTTTGCTGATCTGGTTTACTATGGCTGCATTGGTGTTGTTGAGCCATGTTTCAGTTATACATAGGATGTCCGGTTTCTCATCTGTAATGATGTCGTGGATTATGTGGGTCTTGTTCCTGATTGAGCGAGCATTGATAAGGGTGATATTACAGGTTTCATGCAGCACTTGTGTAGCCTGATTGTTAGCGGTTTGTGTTGGTGGTTGGTTGTGTGTGTGAGCCGATGATGCTTTAGGCCTGTGGTGCCTCTGATTTTTTGTAGGGCTGTTAGTGTAGGCCCTGTGCTTGAGTGTGTGTGTTACTGTGTCTCTGGTGTGGTAGTATGGTGTGAGTAGGAGAGGTTTTGTCATTTGTATGGTGTAGAGGAGGTAGAATGTTGTGCATAGGTGTGATTGATATAGGTTTGGATTGAATGTGTAGGCATGGATTAGCGTGAACAGGTATATACCGATGTATAAGATTAGCA
This sequence comes from Ichthyophis bannanicus, assembly GCA_033557465.1. Taxonomy (NCBI): domain Eukaryota; kingdom Metazoa; phylum Chordata; class Amphibia; order Gymnophiona; family Ichthyophiidae; genus Ichthyophis; species Ichthyophis bannanicus. Next base: position 55,401,545 of record CM066032.1, read on the forward strand.
TCTTCATTTTTATAGCTATGTAATGCAACTTTTCAAAGCTGTTTAGTCCGTCAACTAGATTTGCACCCCTGATAACTATATTTGCAGCAATACCAAGCGTGGGTATCGACGGTAAAAGTTGCAGCAGTTAGTATTAGCACGGTTAAGTGTCAACAGTATCAGGCGTACGTTTCAGTAGCAGGTGTACGTTTCAGTAGCAGGTGTACGTTTCAGGGATATGTAGCAGTATCAGTAATTGTATGAACATTAGCAGCACTATGTAGCAGTATAAACAAATAGCACTATGTAGCAGTATAAACAAATAGCACTATGTAGCAGCACTATGTAGCAGTGTAAACAAATAGCACAATAGTAGCAGTATAAACAAAACAATAGCAGCACAATAGTAGCAGTATAAACAGCCAGTATGAACATCAGCACTGGTAACAGCGTATCAATAGTATCAGTACTTGGCAATACTAGGATGCAACTGTCGCAATGACGGTGGAAAAGTTGGTGGCAGTTAGCAGTCCTGGTGTCTTAGGTCAGTAACAAGGTCTTTTCCCAATAACCCTTCACTAAGTCATGGATGTGTTACAGAGTATCGTGTAGCTGTATCTCCTTGGTTGGTTTCACAGTCAGATTACCACAGTCTCCACAGTCTGATATCAAGTGTAAGTTGGGTCAGATTGAAGGTATTGTTAGCAGTATTATTCCATGTGATCTACTTACATGACGTTGGTTCACAGTGCGGTGCGTTGTGCAGTGTGATGCCAGCAGTGTTGATATTCTGCGTTTTGGAGATTCGCCGAGGCCGGGGGAGCTCGAGATGCTAGATAGGTGGTGTCGGCGAGCTCATACCCATCTCTGGGGGCTCAAGCCGTGGGTGACTGAGTTCCTGTTGTCGTTATTCTATGGGCCTCACCCGTTGCAAAGACTTTCTGTGGGGTGGGCCACGCCAATGGCCACCGCCTAACTCAGGCGCGGGCCCGCCAGGCGTGGGCGCGCCCTGTAGGGACGCCGCTATTTAAGGCCCTCTGGGAGCTCTGTTCCTCCTCTCCCACTGCCCCGATTGGGCAGGAGCAACTCCCACTGCCCCGATTGGGCAGGAGTGGAGGTGGTGAGCAGCCGGGTGTTCTTGCAGCGATGCGGCTCCCTCGGGGTAGGGACGCCGCTATTTAAGGCCCTCTGGGAGCTCTGTTCCTCCTCTCCCACTGCCCCGATTGGGCAGGAGCAACTCCCACTGCCCCGATTTGGGCAGGAGTAGAGGTGGTGAGCAGCCGGGTGTTCTTGCAGCGATGCGGCTCCCTCGGGGTAGGGACGCCGCTATTTAAGGCCCTCTGGGAGCTCAGTTCCTCCTCTCCCACTGCCCCGATTGGGCAGGAGCAACTCCCACTGCCCCGATTGGGCAGGAGTGGAGGTGGTGAGCAGCCGGGTGTTCTTGCAGCGATGCATGAAGGCCTCCCTCTTTTTCTTCACTTTTTCTTCATGAAGGCCTCCCTCTTTTTCTTCACTTTTTCAGCTACTTCTTTCGAAAACCATAGCGGTCTCCTTTTCCTTTTATCTTTATTTACCATTTTAACAAAAAGGTTGGTTGCCCTTAAAATATCCCCTTTCAGTTTTGCCCACTGTTTTTCTACATCCCCCAGCTGTTCCCATCCCACTAACGACTCCCTGAGGTATTGGCCCATCTTGGCAAAGTTAGTCTTCCTAAAGTCTAAGATCCTCACCTTTGAATGGATTCTAACAGCTCTCGTCCTAATACTGAACCACACCATCTGGTGATCACTGGATGCAAAATGATCTCCCACTACAACATCAGAAACACTTTCACCATTGGTAAGCACCAAGTCCAGTATGGCCCCTTCACGTGTGGGGTTTGTTACCAATTGCCTGAATAGTTCTCCCTGTAGAGAATCCAGGATCTCCTTACTTCTAGATGATACTGCAGCAGGAATGTGCCAATCAACATCTGGCATATTGAAATCTCCTATCAGTAGCACTTCCCCTTTCCTAGCAATGCTGCGTATGTCTTCAATTAACTCTCTGTCTCTGGAAGAGACAGCTCGGCGGAGATCATCAAGCTGCAGCTCACCAGAGAGAGAAAGAGAAGGCCAGCAGGGAGCCAGGCAACCAGGCAGAAACTGCCTGGTTGCAGATAGGTATTTGCTTTCACGCCTCTAGGAGAAGCTGTGTTCCTGTCTCTTGTCTTGGTTGACTGAAAGTCGTCTTCCTATCTCCCTAGTCTTTGTTGAATGGGCATGTGTGCTCCTGTGTCTCCTTCCTTTGGGTATGTCTTTTGTCCTGATCTGGCTCTGCTGGGGCCACCGAAGAGAAATGGGAGTTTATCTGCCCAGCCTTTTGGGCTGGTTCAGGGGTCATTCTTTTTGCTTCCCATGCCTTTGCCTATGTTCCTCATCCATGCCTTGTTTTTGCCTGGCCTTGTTTCCTTCTGTACCTGAACCTGCTTGTCTTACTAAGGCTAGTGCTGTTCAACTGACCTTTAACCTGCACCATTGGACCATACTCTTTATTATCTACCTTCATCCCTTCCCAGTGAACATTCTGGTCAGGGTTCTGGCTCATTTTCTTGTCTTCTGGCCATCACCGTTCTCATGTATGCTTACCAAGTATTGCTACTCCTTTAGCCCGCTGTGCTCTGGACATTCCTCTGAGGCTTGTGTTGGACTGTATCACATAATTCAGTTCTCTGATGTTGCTTCTTGTTTTGTTCTCCATTTATTCTCTTCTGTTCTACTGTGATCTTTCTTCTCTACATCCTATGCCTCCTTAATATTTGGCCTGTCTTTTTCTTCTCCTTTCCAACCTTACCCCTTCCTTCTTCAGACCCTTTTCCCCTCCTCTTCCCTTCCACCCTCCCTCCTTCCCTATTTCCTGTATCGTCATTTCCTCCTCATTGTTCTCTGCTCTCAAGTGTTACTATCGCCTCCCTCATATTCTCTCTTCTCCTCCCCCACTTTCTAAGCCTCATTCTCATTTCTGCCATGCATCCTCCGCCCTCCTTCCTCTCCTGCTCTTATCCTCTGGTAACATCAGTCATAATCCTTTGTCTCCTTCTCCATGCCACCGCACACTTATTAACATTCCTCACCCCCTCTTCTCTTCCCTTCTTCTCTGCTCTTTGGAATGTTCATACAATTCATACAATTTGCAATAAACTTTCTTTCATACACAATCTCTTCATTTCCTATGCTTTTCAGCCCCTGGCTCTAACTGAAACTTAGCTCCATCCCGATGACACCGCCTTTGTCAATGCACTCTCCCTTGGGGCCTCCATTTCTCTCATATCCCTCGTGCCACCAGCCATGGTGGTAGGGTCAGTTTTTTACTCTCTCCCTCCTCCCATCTCAGTCCCATGCTTTCCCCTCCTTTGAATTTCATTACATTCTTCTGTTCTATCCTTTTCCTCTTCGCATTGCCATTATCTATAGACCCCCTGACAAGCCCATTTCCTCCTTCCTCAATGACTTTGATTCTTGGCTCCCTTTATTTTTGGATTCGTCAACCCCTTCTATTATTCTTGGTGACTTTAACCTTCACATCGATACCCCCTCAAATCCCTATGCAGCAAATCTTCTTTCCCTTATTTCCTCTTACAGCCTCCAGCATTGTTCCACCGCCCCTACTCATTGGTTTGGTCACTGCCTTGACCTTGTTTTCCATTCCAATTGCTCACCCTCAAACTTCCTTAATTTAATTCCTCCACTGTCTGACCACCACCTCCTGAGTGTCTTTCTTCAGCATTCTCCACCGCCTTCTCGCCCTGCCACCTCCTTTCATTTTAGAAATCTTCAAGCTATTGATCCTCTGTCTCTTTAATTATCTGTCTCTTCTCTTCTTTCTTCTACACTCTCCTCCAAGTCTGTCGATGCAGCTGTATCCACTTATAACTCTGCTCTATCCTCTGCTCTCCATACCCTTGCTCCCCCAATTTCACACCTTGTGAGGTATACATCACCCCCTGTCCAAGACTTTCTTTTCTAAACCAGTACCTACACCCATGTGCACGTTCTGCTAAGCACACTTGGCTCAAATCCTGCTCCCACTCTGATTTCCTTCACTCTAAATTCATGCTCACTTTTTTTAACTGTGCCATCTCACTTGTTAAACAAAACTGTTTCATCCACCTGACCAGCTCCTTGACTTCTAACCCTCACCATCTCTTTTCTATACTCAACTCTCTACCTCTTACCTGTTACCTGTTTTGTTACACTTGTTCTATGCCTGTTCTATGTAAAGTTGCTTGAATGTTTATCGTTTCTTGTAAACTGCTCTGATACCAAATAGTGTGGTATATAAAAGCAAATAAATATAAATAAATACTTCAGGCTCCTCCCCTTCAGTTCCTCCTTTCCTCACAGCCCAATTCCTCGTCTTCTTCTTCTGTGATAAAATCAATACGATTATTATCATTCAATTTGCTGCTATTTCTTCTGCTCCTCCCTCACTTCGATTTCAACCATTCACCTCAAACTCACCCTCCCTCTCTTCCTTTCCTACCATGTCTGATGAGGAAACTGCTTCTCTCCTCTCCTCTGCTAAACCTACCACTTGCTCCTCTAATCCCATCCCCACTAATCTCCTCAGCTCCATATCATCCTCCGTTATCCCTGACATTTCCCATATTCAACCTTTCTTTTTCCACTGCCACCTTCCCAGCTGCCTATAAGCTTGCTTTGATCATTCCTCTTCTCAAATAACCATCCCTTGACCCTACTGTTCCCTCTAGCTATCATCCCATTTCCCTTCTTCCCTTTATTTCCAAACTCACTGAGTGTGCTGTTCTTTCTTGCTGTTTTGATTTTCTTTCCACTCATTCCCTCTTTGATCCCCTCCAGTATGGCTTTCACCCTCTTCATTCAACCGAAACAGCCCTTGCCAAGGTCTCTAGTGACTTATCCTTGGCAAGGTCTAAAGGCCTATACTCAATTTTTATTCTTCTTGACCTTTCTGCTGCCTTCGATACTGTTGACCACTCTCTTCTCCTGCCTGCATTATTTTCTCTTGGCTATAGAGACTCTGTTCTACCTTGGTTCTCTTCCTCTCTCTCTAATCTTTCCTTCAGTGTCTGTTCTCAACGTATGTCCTCCTCTGCTATCCCTTTCTCAGTTGGTGTTTCTCAAATGTCCTTTCTTGGCCCACTCCTTTTCTCCCTTTATACACAATCGCTTGGTTCCCTTATCTCATCCTTTGGCTTTCAGTATCACTTCTGTGTGGATGATTCTCAAATTTATATCTCTTCACCTGCCCTTTCTCCTCCTCTCCAGGCACGTATCTCTGCTTGCTTATCCAACATCGCCATCTAGATGTCTCAGCACTGTTTAAAATTGAACATGGCCAAAACTGAGCTTCTGGTTTTCTCCCCTAATCCATCCTCCATCCTTCCTCCTTTCTCCATCACTGTTAATAATGCTCCTATTTTTCCTGTTTCCTCTGTAACCTTCAGTTCATCTTTGCTAAATCCTGTCACTTTTTTCTCTTCAACATTAACAAGATGTGTCCTTTCCTCTCTGTCTCAGCTACTAAGACTCTTGTTCAGTCCCTTATTATCTCCTGTCTTGACTATTGCAACCTCCTCCTTGCTAGTCTCACTAAATCTCATTCTTTCCCTCTACAATCCATTCAAAACTCCACTGTGTGCTTAATTCTTCGCCAGTAACGTTACTGTCATATTACTCCTTTTCACAAGTCCCTTCACTGGCTCCCTATCTGTTACTGCAGTCATTCAAACTACTTATCTTGACAAATAAATGCATTCACTCTGCTGCTCTTCCTTACCTTTCCTCTCTCCCTATACCCTTCCCTGTGATTTCTGTTTCTCTTCTACCTTCCTTCTCTCTATGCCGTTCTCTTCTTCCACTCTCCAGGCTTCGTTCTTTTAACCTTGCTGCTCCATTTGCCTGGAACAACCTGCCCTAATCTCTTCCTTCGCCCTCTTCAAGTCCAGACTCAAGACTCACCTCTTTGAGACCGCCTTTGACTCTTAGGGGGATGTTTACTAAACAGCAATAACGTTGCAGCGGCGCTGTTAGCGCACAATACGTAACGTTACCGCGTGATACGTAACGTTATCGCGCGAGAAAGTAACATTCTCGCCCGATAGTATGAGGTTTCATGCGATAATGTCTCCGGCGGCATTAAGGCACACAGAGGGTGGAGGTAAAGCTCCCCAGAGGGCGGAGAGAAGGGGTCAATGGGCGGAGAGTGGGTGGGGAGAGGCTCCAGGCACACTAACGCTGTGGAATGAAGGTCTGAAAATTAACGCCAGTGAAAACCGCGCATTAGAGGCACATTTGCAGGAGAGAGAAACCATTTCAGTCAGCAATGTACAGCAAAGGCAGGTAAACCAAGAAGAGTGATAGTAGTGATATATGTGCAGCAACAGCATAGTGCCCAAGTACGAAAGGGCACTACGGTAAGGCTGCAAATGGGGTACAGGGGGCTGCAGGCAGGACATGCAGTGGGGCAGCTGGGGCACAGGGTGGACTAGGCAGATGCCTAGGTGGTGCATAGGAATGCAGAAACTGCAAATCAGCAAGTCAGCAACTGACCAAGGTCAAACATGCCCATGAATGTGTGTCCCACAGTGTCCCAGGGGACATTACTCAGCGGGTACCCCAAAGGGCACATAACATTGACAGGTGGTGCCAGGGGAAGCGCGGATGTCTATGTAGGCACCCCTACCCCAGATCCCACACCATAGGCAGCCACCTACCGGCACACTGGATGGCCTGGGACTGCACACCACCAGCACCACCGGCATAAGGGCATGTCAGCATGGTGGCGGAGAGGGTGCTGGTGGTGGAGGGGGCAGTGGCATCTGCCCACAGCACACCAAGGCCAAGCCCTGTTCAGGTGGGTGGCATGCAGTGCAACAGACAAGGTCTGTCTGATGAACAGTAATGGTATCCCCAGGGAATGACCTGCCTCTGTGGCAACAGTTTGGTGCAGTACACACAGCCAGTTTGTTCAGGGGCAGAAGGTCACAGGTTCAAGTCCCAGCTGTGGCTCCTGCAGACCATGTCCCTATATTTTACCCTACAGCGCACATACACCATAAACATGTACAGTCCCTAGAGCAGAGGTTCGCAACTGCAGGCCTGGAGGGCCAAACACCCTTCAGGATTTCATGCTGTCCCTGATAAATATGCATGAGATGTATTGGTATGCAGTGCCCCCATTGTATGCAAATGTATCTCATGCATAATCATTAGGGACAGCCTGAAAACCTGAATCGTGTTTGGCCCACCAGGACCGGAGTTGGGAACCTCTGCCCTAGAGCATCGGCCAACAGGGACACGAACACCCACACACATAAGCTCCACTATCCAAAGCCTCATGGAGAGTCAGGCTGTTGGGCCCTTTGCGGAGCAGCAGCTACCAATACTAGTACCTGCATACCTTAGCAATGCCTGCACTGTGCCCAAGACTGGTGTGGCGGCCAGGGCTGCCAACCACCTCTATCTTTGCACAATGTTGAAATAGGTGTGGGAGTGTGTGTATGCCTATCCAGTGTTTTGTGGCTGTGTACACCTTACTGAGCCCCCAATGCTTGCACTGTTTCCAGTGTTAGCCTGCCAATGTGCATAATGAGGAGCAAGGTATTGTAGGTATGGCCCGGACACAGCGGTCTGGGCAGGATGCATCTGCACAGGGCATAGGGCAATGGCTGGAACATTGTAGTGCACTGACAGGGTGGCCACAGCATGTCATGCTGGGAGGTCACTCTCACTCTGACTGAGCAGTGACTGTGGCATGACTAGGTTCCCACATAGTGCTATACGGGGTTTCTCTCAAGTGATATCTATGAGTTCCTTTTTCTGGGGCCCAATCACTGACATACTTGCTTGGGGTATGTGTTTACATCCCACTTTTGGGTGCACACAGTTCTTCCAGGAACATGCACTATGTACTAGCTAGCAGACTGTCTGCAGTTAGCATGTGTATGGCTGGAACACCTTGCAGGGTGCAGTGGGTGGAAACTGACTGTGCCCTTTGCTGGTGAATGTCAGATTGTGGTGGGGGGCAGCTGAGCTTTTCTTAGGCCTACTATCTGTCTGCCAGTGCCCTATGTGATACATACAGATCTGCATTGACTGCCCTGGAGAGTGCCTATTCCCCAGCAGGACTGGGGTTGATGGTCCCCTCTACTGCCTCCATTGTAGAATGTGGATCTGTTGGTGGGAGATCCTGTCCCCCACCCTGACCCAGAGAGGGTGGGTTGGGTTGTGCTACATAATCTGCTTTTGGGTCCAAACACCACCCTTCTCTTATAACATCTGACCATGGCAACCACACAGGATATGACCTATCTCGGGTGCATCATAGTCCACAAGGGCTAGACGTGACTGAGAAATATAGATGGACACAGGTGTATCTTCAGGGACTACCTGTCACACACTGGCACTGATGGGGAACTGCAGTACAGCCTATCTCAGCCAAGCCAGGTGCTGCGGACCTGGTATTGGGCACCCCATCTCACCCTCAGGGTGCACACAGGAACCGCGCAATGTCACGGTCTGTGGCTACTCTGTGCCAGTAACACACACGGTCAGTTCCCCCTACCAGGCCGAGGTGCTATGGAGGCGCATACCCCATCTGGTGATCAGATGTAGACTGCTGATCTGCATGTGCAGTGCATCATGGGTACGGGTGAGTTTAGCCTATCCTGGTAACCACAGCATTCAGTTTGTGCGGTGACCTGCAGTCTTTCTGCAGCTAGCCAGCGCTGTGCTAGAAGCTATAGAGCTGTAGCCCACTGGTTATTACAATGACTGTGGAGGCAGAGGTCATGAGTTCAGTCTTGCAGTGGTGTTCTATAATAAGGCTGTCTGAGGGATTTCCTTTTAATTTAAATCAGTGCTGCCAGCAAAAACACCCTCACAGTGCCGTAACCTAAGGTGCCTCATAAGGCGCCCTATAAAGCACATTATAAGGTGCCTTGGCGGACAGGGCACTTTATAATGTGCCCTATGGGGCGCCTTATAGGGAGCCCTATAGGGCACCTTTTGAGGCACCTTAGGTTACGGCACTGTGAGGGTGTTTTTGCTGGCAGCACTGATTTAAATTAAAAGGAAATCCCTCAGACAGCCTTATTAAAGAACACCACTGCAGGTCTGAACTCATGACCTCTGCCCCCACAGTCATTGCAATAACCAGTAGGCTACACCTCTTTAGCTATTTTTGTGTCGCTGCTACGTAATTAAGGTTACCGCGCGCTAACAAGCCGCTGCGTGCACACTATCACACGTTGACGGCAAGGCGCTCTCTATCACGCAATAACCAGCTATTGTTGCCTTGATGCTGGAATGCCCACTTCCTTATATGGAATTCTTCACGTTAACGCTGCCACTAGCACCGGTAACATTAGAACGATTTAGTAAACATCTCCCTTAATCCTCCCCTTGTGTTTCAATTCCTATTGCCCTTTCTGCCCTTATTACCATTGTATTATTTTGTCCTGTATGTTTGTCTTCTAGATTGTAAGCTCTTTGAGCAGGGACTGTCTTCTTCTGTGTCTGTACAGTGCTGCGTACGCTTGGTAGCGCTATATACATGTTTATTCATAATAATAATAATAATAATTGCTTGCCCGGGATGATACAATCATTTTCCTTTAATTCAAATTTCCATGACAAAATATTTTGGGTGAGAAACCAAGAGATATACTTAAAGTCCCTAGATAAATTAAAATATGCCTCACAAATCCAAGACTGGGGCTCAAAGGGAACACAACATAAAATTCACTAGCAGTGGTTGGTGAATTGCTGTGCATCTTTTAGGGGGAGAGAATAAAGTTCCCTCCTCACATCTTGCTGAGTACCTTCTCTTGGTGACCCCGTTGTATAACATTTATGCTAAATCTTAGCAAGGGGACATTACAATTGAACTATGGCAGGAAATAAAGAGAAAAATACATACTGGTCAGATGATGCCCAGGATAAAAAGGTGCCCATCCGTAGCTTACGCACTAGGGCAATACTGCAAACACTTAAGATGTAGATAACATCCCTGCCATACATAAATGCCACAGTAGACGTTTCCATGGACCCGCTGTAGCAGGAAACAAACCACAAAAATAAATAGAAACATAGAAACATGACCACAGAAAAAGACCACATGGCCTATCTAGTCTGTCCTTCCATATCAACCACTACAACAGTGCCTTTTTACCTTTAGAGATCCTCTGTGTTTGTCCCATGCTTTTTGAATTCAGTTACTGTCCTCATCTCTACAACCTCCACTGGGAGACTATTCCACGGATCCACCACTCTTTCCGTAAAAAAATATTTCCGCATATCATTCCTGAATCTAACCCTTTGACCCTTATCCTATGTCCCCTCGTAGCAGAGTTTGCTTTCAATTGAAAGAGGCTCTCTTCCTGTGCATTTATGCCATGGAGGTATTTAAACATCTTAATCATATCACCTCTATCCCGCCTTTCCTCTAAGGTGTACATATTAAGATCCTTCAGTCTGTCCTCATATGCTTTATAATGAAGACCACTAACCATTTTAGTAGCCTCCCTCTATACCAACTCCAGCCTGTTTATATCCTTTTGAAGGTGCGGTCTCCAGAATTGCACACTATACTCCAAATGGGGTCGCACCAAAGACTTATACAGAGGCATTATCACCTCCTTTTTTCTGCTAGCCATTCCTCTCCGTATGCACCCAAGCATCCTTCTAGCTTTTGCCGTCGTCTTTTCTACCTGTTTAGCTACTTTAAGATCACCAGACACAATCATGCCGAGGTCCCACTCTTCTTTAGTGGACAAAAGTACTTCACCCCTATACTATATTGCTCCCTTGGATTGCTGCAGCCCAAATGCATGACCTTACATTTTTTAACATTAAATCTCAGCTGCCAAATTCTAGACCATTCTTCAAGCTTAGCTAGATCCCTCCTCATGTTATCTACACCTTCCTGGGTGTCTACTCTATTGCAGATTTTGGTATCATCCACAAAGAGGCAAACCTTACCCGACAGCCCTTTCGCTATATCACTAACAAAGATGTTAAAAAGAATCGGACCAAGGACAGATCCCTGGGGCACACCACTTCTCCTCAGAGTGAGCTCCATTTACTTGTACTCTTTGTCGCCTCCCACCCAACCAATTTCTAACCCAAGCAGTAACTTTAGGGTCCATCCCTAGGGTGCTCAGTTTGTTTATAAGTCGCCTGTGAGGAACAGTGTCAAAGGCTTTACTGAAATCTAAATACACCACATCTAGAGCTCTCCCTCTGTCCAACTCCCTGGTCACCCAGTCAAAGAAATCAATCAGATTTGTCTGACAAGACCTGCCTCTGGTGAATCCATGCTGCCTTGGATCCTGTAATCCGCCGGACTCCAGAAACCTCACTATTTTCTCTTTCAGCAGTGTTTCCAATTATTTACTCACCACCGAAGTTAAACTAACTGGCCTGTAGTTTTCAACCACATCCTTACTTCCGCTTTTGTGTAAAGGCACCACATGAGCCTCTCTCCCGTCCTTTGGCACCACTCCTGACTCCAACGAGGCATTGAAAAGGTCAGTCAGTGGAGTTGCTAGAACGTCCCCAAGTTCCCTCAGTATTCTAGGGTGTATCCCATCCGGTCCCATCGCTTTGTCTACTTTAAGTTGAGCTAGTTTCTCACAAACATAGTCTTTTGAAAATTGTTCAAGATGTCCCTCGCTTCTGTTCCTATTTCTGGGTGTTTTCTGAGGTCCTGCTCCTGGTTCTTCATCTGTGAACACAGAACAAAAATATTTTTTAAGCAATTCTGCTTTATCCTTATCAGCTTCTACATATTCCCCCCCTGCACCCTTGAGTCTGACAATACCACTTTTGCCCTTCCTCTTCTCAATATATCTGAAAAATGTCTTATCCCCCCATTTTATTGCATTGGCTATTTCCTCCTCCTTTTGAATCTTTGCCTTCTTGACTACTTTGCTAGCTTCTCTAAGTTTTTCCAAATACAGATGCCTGTCTTCCTCTCTCTGTGATCTCTTGTATTTCATGAAGGCCTCCCTCTTTTTCTTCATTTTTTCAGCTACTTCCTTTGAAAACCATAGCGGTCTCCTGTTCCTTTTGCCTTTATTTACCATTTTAACAAAAAGGTTGGTTGCCTTTAAAATACCCCCTTTCAGTTTTGCCCACTGTTTTTCTACATCCCCCAGCTGTTCCCATCCCACTAACGACTCCCTGAGGTATTGGCCCATCTTCGCAAAGTTAGTCTTCCTAAAGTCTAAGATCTTCACCTTGGAATGGATTCTAACAGCCCTAGTCCTAATACTGAACCACACCATCTGGTGATCACTGGATGCAAAATGATCTCCCACTACAACATCAGAAACACTTTCACCATTGGTAAGCACCAAGTCCAGTATGGCCCCTTCACGTGTGGGGTCTGTTACCAATTGCCTGAATAGTTCTCCCTGTAGAGAATCCAAGATCTCCTTACTTCTAGATGATACTGCAGCAGGAATGTGCCAATCAACATCTGGCATATTGAAATCTCCTAGCAGTAGCACTTGCCCTTTCCTAGCAATGCTGCGTATGTCTTCAATTAACTCTCTATCCACCTCTTCCTCTTGTGAGGGAGCTCTGTATATCACACCAATGCAAATAGATTTCTCTTTCCCTCTTTCTAGTTTAACCCACAATGCCTCCTCTCTCCCTTTTAAGCTCTGTAATTCCAAAGCTTTAATAGTAGTTTTTACATATAGTGCCACTCCTCCTCCCCTTTTTCCTACCCTGTCCTTTCTGAATAAAGTATAGCCAGGTATAGTTACATCCCAGTCATGGTTTTCTGTGAACCATGTTTCTGTAACTGCCACTAAATCCAAGTCAGCCACTCCCACCAAAGCTTCAACTTCAGAGATCTTATTTCCCATGCTACGGGCATTAATACACACTGCTTTCCATATATTACCCCTGTTACCCATTTCCATAAAGGTATTTAATGTATCACCTACCTGGGGGCTTTCACTTACCTGGGGGCTTTCTTCACCCATCCCCAACGAATCTAGTTTAAAGCCCTCTTCAGTAGATTAGCCAGTCTACTACCAAAGATGCGTTGACCTTTCTTGGACAGATGGATGCCATCTCTGCTCTGCAACCCTTGGAACAGCATCCCATGGTCTAGGAAACCAAAACGCTCTCGAAGACACCATCCACGCAGCCATGCATTCATCTCCAGGATGCAAGCCTCTCTGCCTTGGCCTTTACCGTCAACAGGGAGGATTGAAGAGAACACCACCTGTGCACCTACCTGCTTCATCCTCTGTCCCAGAGCCATGAAGTCACTTTTGATACGTTCCGAGGTATACCTGGCAGTATCATTTGTTCCAACATGGATTAGCAACATTGGGTAATAGTCAGTGGGCTTGATGAGTCTCGGCAAACTCTCCGTAACATCTTGGATCTTGGCACCAGGCAGACAGCATACCTCTCTGGACATCAAGTCTGGTCGGCAGATGGACGCCTCAGTACCCCTCAGAAGAGAGTCTCCAACCACCACTACCCTTCGTTTCCTTCTGGTCACTGATTCCACAACTATGGGGTACTTGAACTCTGGATCTTCACTTTCCAGGGATGCTTTCACCTCCTCCACTTCCAGGGCTGCATAATGGTTCTTCAATTCAAGGGCTGGAGAAGTTGGATTGGTGATTTTGCAGGCTATGGTGACTTTTGTCCAACCATCGACATTCTGTTGGCACCCATCTTCTCCTGTGCTGGAGAGCCTGGTTGCTGAAAGAAGCATCTCATCAATGTACTTCTCACTGTCTTGAATGCTCCTCAGCCTCGCCACCTCCTCTCTGAGTTCCTCCACTTGTTTCCTCAGAGCTTCAGCATGCAGGCACCCTGCACATGGAACCGGTTCTTCAACTGGCATTAGGACCTCTGTCTGGACCGAGGCAGAAGCTGTAACGGGGGCAACAGCTTTAGCAATACGATTTTTCCCAGCCATTGTTCTGTTTGTGGAGCTTAGCTATCTGTTAAATAATAAATGAAATAAACATGTAAGATTGCATTCTTGAGCATTCGGATTCTTTGATACAATAAATAATATCACAAATGACCTGTAGTTATGATAAATATAATTGTGTGTTTAAACTTAATGACTACAATGTATTAGATTATAAACTCCAAAAATTATAAAAAAACTGATGACGATCCTAATCTGTCAGTTATACAAACACATAAGAACATAAGATATGCCATACTGGGTCAGACCAAGGTCCATCAAGCCCAGTATCCTGTTTCCAGCAGTGGCCAATCTAGGTCATACATACCTAGTAGTATCCCCAAAAGACACAGGTTCCGCAATGCTTGTACTGGGTCAAGCATTAATATCCTGGTTCCCTTCTTAATAATGGTTTATGGACCTTTCCTCCAGGAACTTGTCCAAACCTTTTTTAAACCCAGCTACACTAACAGCCTTTACTACATCCTCAGGTAACAAATTCCAGAGTTTGATTACACGTTGAGTGAAAAAATATTTTCTTTTATTAGTCTTAAATAGTTTACCCTCTAGCTTCATTGCATGTCCCCTAGTCTTTCTATATTCTGATAACGTAAACAATCGATCTACGTTTACCCGTTCCAATCCATTCATTAATTTATAGACTTCTATCATATCTCCCTTCAGCTGTCTCTTTTCCAGGTTAAGAGCCCTAACCTTTTTAGCCTTTCTTCATAGGAGTATCCTTCCATCCCCTTTACCATTTTGGTGGCTCTTCTCTGAACCTTTTCTAATAACACTATATCCTTTTTAAGATACGGCGACCAGAATTGCACACAATATTCAAGGTGCAGTCTCACCATGGAACGGTATAGAGGCATTATAATATCTTTTGTTTTATTTTACATTCCTTTCCTTATGATTACTAGCATTCTATTTGCTCTCTTGGCTGCCGCTGCACACCGGGCCGAGGGTTTTAACATGTTATCCACAATGACGCCTAAATCTTTTTCCTGGGTGGTGGTTCCTAATGTGGAACCTTGCATCGTGTAACCATAGTTTGGGTTGTTCTTCCCTAGGTGCATAACTTTGCACTTGTCCACATTAAATTTCATCTGCCATTTTGTTGCCCAGTCTTCCAATTTATCAAGATCCTCTTGCAATTTTGCACAATCCTCTTGGGTTTTAACAACTTTAAATAGTTTTGTGTCATCTGCAAATTTGATAACCTCACTCGTTATTCCACTTTCCAGGTCATTTATGAATATGTCAAAAAGCAGCAGACCCAGCACAGATCCCTGGGGTACACCACTATTCACCTTTCTCCATTGGGAAAATTGGCCATTTAGCCCAACCCTCTGCTTTCTATCTTTTAAGCAGGTCCTGATCCACAGTAGTAGTGGCCAAGGTAGCGTATTTCCAATTTCTTGATTTAGACCATGTGATTCTAAACTGTTAAATTCATAAATATATCGTTGTTCTAACTTAAGTAAAGTTTTGTCAACATCACCACCTCTCCAGTGTGGTGTCACATTTTTAATAACCAAATATTTTAAATCACTGATTGAATGTTCTGTTTGTATCCAATGTGTGACTAAAGGCTTGTCTGGAATCTTTCTTTGTATGCAACTTCGATGTTCAATGATTCGTGTGCGAACTTGTCTTTTAGTTTTCCCAATGTAAGATAAATTGCATGGACATAATATTAGATAAACTAAATTCTCTGTCTTGCAATTAGAGTAGTTGTGTAGGTAAACTTTCTGATTTGTTGTTGGATGTGTGAAACTGTCTTTTACAGAGATGATATGAGGACACACTGAGCAATTTCCACATTTGAAATGCCCTTTGATCTTTGGCTGGGGTTTATGATATGTGAGAGCTGAAGGAACTAAAATATTTGCAAGATTGGGGTTGCGTTTGTATGCTATCATAAATTGTTTCGACGCAAACGATGGTAATGATGTTAAAAGATACCACTCTTGTTTCAAAATACTTACAATTTCTTTTGAATGGTTTGTAAAAGTAAGGGCACAGACAATCTTATCTGTTTTTGGGCGGTCTTTCTTTTGTAGAAGTGATGTACGTACGTAGTGTTCATTAAATATGGAAGTCTTGAGTTTCCTTTTAAAGTCCAGTAAATCGTTAATGGTATGGAGCTCATATGGGAGCATATTCCAAAAAGTGTGTGCAAAAGAAGAGAAAGCTCTTCTTGATGTTTGTCAGACGGCTGCCTGGGTGAGAATCTTCACAGTCTTGACAAGTGCATATATCTATATGATTTGCAAGGTATTTTGGGCAATGTAGTTCATTCACACCAGACACAGCTGCTGACAATAATTTAGTTGTGCTCTTGGGTAAAGCCAATAAGATATTTATTTATGGGGTTATTTCTCCCAACACAGATATGCTTGGTAGCACATAAATTAGGTTACTTGCTATCAGTGTTAACTTGGAAAAACAAAGTTAAAATCAGGAAAACAACAAATGAAAAGTCACAAAGCAAGAGACAAACTGTTCTTTTTAGGTTAACTTCTGATTACTTCCCACATAGATACAGAAGTGATTCTCTCCTAGCTCACAAGCAATTAGGTAAGGCTTAATTGCTAGCAGTTACCAGCTGAAACCCCTTAGCTGGCTTGCCTTCCACTGTGTGGGTCAAATCCTGCTTCAGGAGCTTTTCTGAGTAGATTAAAGAACAAATTTGTATTTCTTTGTGATGGTTGCTGTACTTTATAACAGAAAGTTACCAACGGAGTTTAGATAGAGAGCAGTCCATATAAACAGGATCCTCATCTGCTATTATTCCCCCTTGTTCAACAAGCATGGGTTCAATATCATGGATTGGCACAGATGAATCTCTCAATGGAGCATTTTCAGGAGAATACTTGTTTCCCTGCTGTCTTTCAAGGTTATAGCTAGGGCATAGATCAGTGTTCATACCTGAGCTTCCATTGCTGCTAGAGTTCCACTCTATATAGCCTGGCCAGTATGTAGTCCAGTTCTTATGTCCAGTCTTCCAATCCAGATCCCTGGACACTGGATCTCTCTTCACATACCTTCTGGCACAGGTCTTAGGGTCCCTTCCACGTGCAGCCGTCTCCCTCACAGGTAGCCTCTGGTGATTCCTTGCTCTGCAGCACCATTCCTCTGGCTTTCCCCAGTCCAATGGTGTATGCTGGCCCTTGGAATACCTCCCAGTATACGTACTGCTTTGGACTCTTCTAGACCTCTCAAAGGCTTTTCTCTTCCTTCTTCCAAAGGGTCTCTTTCCCTCTCTGTCCGTCCGGTTTGGCTTCTGCTTCTGATGATCCTTCAGATGAAACTGATGATCAAACTCAAGCTGATTCTCAGGATACTGAGGACAATTCTCTGGATATCCAAGGTGATCATGAAGATGGTCATCTGTAGAATAAACTCTACTCTTATTCTGCTTAGATGAGTGCTCCTCCCTAACACAGCGCAGCTGTGCTGAATCAGGCCCTGCCCTTTGAGATGAGTGCTTAGGGATTACCTCATAGCCTTCCTGATTGAACACACGTTTCCCCACTTCAGCTCCTCTAATGGCTGTTGGAAACCTGGTGCATTCTGGGACTGGTAGTCTTTTATTGGAAAATTATGTTTTCTTATTTCTACCAGAACTGACAGGTTGCTTGTTCAGAGTCACTTCACCTTTTCTATAGCTCCTTCCTGAGCTATGATAAGCTTCCTTATCACATGTTGCAAAGCTGACTTTGGAGTAAGGGAGTTGAGGGAAATTGACTTCCTACTCTATTATCAGGTGTTTTCTGAATGAGAATTTGTAGATAAAGAACAGAAAATCCATGATAAACTTTAAAAGTGGTAAGCAGAGACTTGAATTTAATACGTTGAGAAATTGGGAGCCAGTGTAATTGTTTAAAAAGAGGCATAAGATGCTCAAATCTGGAGGCACTGCAAAGGAGTCGTGCAGCTGTGTTCATCGCAAGCTGAAGAGGGTGAATAGTGTGGTTAGGCAAGCCTTGTAGCAAGAGACTACAAAAATCAGTGTGTGGGGAAAATGAGGCCTGCAGAACAGAACGGAAATCATGCAACTCCAGAAGTGGCCTTAGGGGTTGTATGCTGTTGAGTTTATAATAGATGTTTCTTACAATGTGATTTATGTGAGAAGCAAGGGAGAAACGCTGATCGATAGTAATACCAAGGTAGCGTATTTCCAATTTCACTTGAAGCTGAGTGCCATCAATGGTGCTGTAGGGAGGCGAACTGAATGTCCTTAGAATTGTAGAGAACCTCGATCTTTTTATAGTTAAGGGCTACGTTTTGCTCCATAAACCAGATAGTAACAGCACTGAAACTCTCTTTTAGAGAACAGATGTCTGGGTGATTAGAGAATATAACATGACATCATCAGCATATAGGGGTGAAGGATATTGCATGCCACATAAAGGTTGAAGGAATATGTTGAATAGTAAGGAGGATAAGGCAGAACCCTGTGGGATTCCCTGCTGCTGCGCATATGCTGATGATTATTCAGATTTTAACTTATAATTGTAGATTTTCAAGATAAGATTTAAAGCATCCCAAAGTGGCATCTCTTAGGCAGAGTAGATGTACACGCTGAATGAGTAAATCATGAGGAACAGAGTCAAAAGCTGCTTTGATGTCCAAAAAGATTAGGACAAACCCTGTAAGGGCAGCTAGCAATGTTACAACTCCGTGCTGCGGTCTAAAGCCAAATTGCTGAATGTTAAGCGGAAAATGGGTGTCAATGTAGTCCTGAAGTTGAATTAAAACAACCTTCTCTATAATTTTTGCTAGAAAGGGTAAACTAGCAATAGGGCAGTATGAGCTAGGTTGTGATGAGTCCAGTGCTGTGTCCTTTTAACCGGGTGAATAGATGCCATTTTTAGATCAGTGGGCATGTACCCAAGCGATACAGGGAGATTTGTAATTTTGAGTAGTGCCCCTATTAAATCCTTAAAGGCTGATTTAATCCAGCTGACTGGGCAGGGATCAAAAGGGGAATTGGTGGTATTAATTCCTACGATGATTTTCTCAAGGTGTTCTATAGAAGCAGGTGAAAAGGATTTCCAAGTTGCCTGAGAGTTGACAATTTAAACATTTTGTTGAGGAGCAGCAAGCTGTGATCATTGACCTTGTGTGGAGGTTAAGGACTGAAAGTGGTCAGCTAATATTTGTGCAGTTGAAGGTGAAAGGGGATAGACTCAGGAGTAATATGCGGAAATATTTCTTTATGGAGACAGTAGTAGATGTGTGGAATAGTCTCCCAGTGGAGGTGGTAGAGACAAGGATTATATGTGAATTCAAGAAAGCATGGGGCAAATACAGGAGAAAGGTAAAAACGGGAGTGTAAAGCTTAATAGTTGGTATGAAAGGGCAGACTGGAAAGGCCATATGTGCCGTCATGTTTCTGTGTTAAATTAGGCTATTAATAGATGATGCTCAGTGAAATCAAATACAGCACTTAGATCAAGCTATACTAATAGGGCCTTTATGTAGGTATCTAATGCACACTTGTTCTCGGAAGTTAACAAAGCAGAAGGGTTTTTGTGCTATGTCTATGGTGAAGTCGATTAGATTATCAAGAAACCCACAGAGCTGAACTTGCAAAGCTTCTCAGCCACTTTATCTATTTAACCATTTTTATATACCGCTCTCTCTTAAGGTCAGAGATTTTTACAGATGACATTAATTCTTATACGGTTGCATAGAACAAACTAGAACATGTGCGATTGAACCCGGGAGTGGGAGGCTTATTAATAGTGGAGACTTGCAGGATAGCAGGGGAAGGAAGGAAGTAGCTTGTTAACATGGTACCAATATGGACTGAGCTAGTACTTGTGTTGCCAGAACGCTGACTTGTAAGCTCTGAGCGGTGCTATGTTATGTTTCCAAAGTGTTGCTGCAATAGGTAAGTGTTTAGCTCCTTCCAAAGCTTGTGAATTGTAAAAATAATTAATTAGAAATAGGACATAAGTTGGAAAGGTCTAATGATTAACCTGGGGTTTCTTGGAAATGGATCCATGGCATGTTTCGAAGAAGCTGGAAAAATATGTGATGCAAGGCTCTTACTGATGCTGGTTATAAATGGTATAATCACAAGTAGAGGATTGTGAACTAAGTGGGAGAGCAGTGGATCAAGGGGGGAAGTAGTGCTGCGAGCCGTAGTAAGAACTTTAGACAGAGGAGAATCAAGACGGGATTAAACATAGCCAATCACAATAAATACATCAAATCCAAGTGCCACAAATGCAAAACCATTCTTACATATAATGGGACATAATGGAATGTATAACTTCTATAAATCAAGACTTGATTAATCTAAAGTATTAATCTAAAGTGTAACATAAACGTCCATGCCTATAAATGGATGTTTATGCTACACTTTAGATTAATCATATATACCCAAGGAACGATGATGATTGTGACCAGGTGGTGTGGTAACAGTATTATTTGAACCAGTAAACTCCACGTGATGAGCAGGGAAGGGCATTTTCTGTGTTAGAGGGGAGTGTGTGGGTATGGAGGAGCGTGAGGATGTATTTAGATTGTGTTCCTGGGTCAAGGGCATTTTACAACGTCCCCAGCTCTCTTGCATACTCTCCACCCCCTCTTTCTGTTCTTGTTTTTCTCTTCATCCACCCTGTGTCTCCACTTGCTCTTCCCGCCTCTTCCCACGCCCTATCCCAGACTCTTCCTCCCTCCTAGCTCTCCACTGCCACCTATAGGATAGACAGCACAGTCAGCAACAGCAGAAGAGGCATCGGGACAGGTGACAACCACAGTGGAAGGCAGTAGGTTCACAGCAACTGCCCTCCTTCAGGTCTAGGACTGGTAGGGTTTGGGGATTCCTGCTGATCACAAGTGGGGTTGCACTAGTTGCACTACTCCAGTACTTGCCATTCTGCTTTGTCTATCAGCCCCCCACAACTCCCCATCTGTGACCTCATTACCATAAACAGAGAGGCAGATAGACAAAGCAAACTCTATTGTATTAAATGTGCTAAAAATGTATAAAAGTGAAAATACTAGTAAGATAAGATTATAGCGTAACGAGTGTATTGCCATTTCTTGCATAATGGCAGGTTCTCACACAATCTGCTGCTTCTTTCTTGGGATTATACAGTGCTCCACTCTCTTTCTTTTACACGCCATCTCTATTTCCAGAGTTGTCAATGCTCCCTTATCTCTCATACAAACTTGAGATCTCTTGCTTATTATCTTTCAGTAAGTCTTTTATTGGGAAAGTCCAAGACCGTCTCAAAGAGGAGGAAAGTGCTTACAGTGGTAAATTCAGCCTGGTACAGTCAGATGGGACCGTCATCTCCATAGAGTCTGATGATCCAACTTCCCTCTACAACAATCTGGCAGCAGCCACAGGGGCCACAACAGAGCAAGAAATAAAGGAACAGGCGCAGCAGCTGAAAAGCCTGGTTAACAAGGAGGTAGCGATCTTCCAATTCTTACACACTTCTTCCTGTTCACAGCCCTTTACTTCCTAGAAACGTTTCTCTCCAAACTGCTTATATGGCCACCCACCTCTGTCCTTTCTAGGAAGGGGGCTGTCTCTCTATTTGGGGGAGGGGGTCTTTCTCAGCAGGGGCAAGATAACTTCAAGTCCCTACAGCTATCTCTGTTAAGAACACAGGTAATCCATATCTATATACCACACTCCACACAAAGCTAATGATGTGGGGAAGCTTTGTTCAAAAGTAAAATTACTAAGTAGAAATAATCTCACATATTGTACATCTATTTGTTATACACCGCAGCTACAAGATGATTTATTTACTTTAACCTCTTCCATGTTGACATAAATGATACTGCTATGTATCCCTTCGAGCATAACAAAAGTGACTTCTTGGCTCTGGGAGAGAGAGTGAAGCAGATAGATATGCTGGTGGTGCAAACTTATCACACACTGATAATTGGATTATTATATAGTCTGTCAATAATCAGTTTATGTATGACTATATCCATAACATTTATTTTCTTTGTTATTGCATTGTGTATTTGGGTAAACAGCTGATTTACATCTACCTGCTCCCCTCCATTCATTAATTTATAGACCTCTATCATATCTCCCCTCAGCCGTCTCTTTTCCAGGATGAAAAGCCCTACCCTTTTAAGCCATTCCTCATAAGGGTATCCTTCCATTTCCTTTATCATTTTGGTGGCTCTGCTTTGTACCTTTTCTAATTCCACTATATCCTTTTTTTAATTGAAATTTTATTAACTTTTCCAAGACATACAATATGTAAAGCGATGCAATACAATTACAGATCTAATCAATTTATTCTCCTGGTTACTTATTCCCCCACCCCCACTACTCTCTAGTGACCTTGCATGCTGAGCAAACCGTATAAGGAAATGAGGAAAGCATCACTGCATATCAAACAAAAGTCATATTAATATCATTACAGGATTTATACTTGTGGAGGCATATTCTAAACTGGCCGTACAACCGCCTGTGCGGCATACCAGAAGTGGGGTGCCCAGAGTTAGACCCGATTCTGATTCCTCTGCAGTGGAATAAGTCCCACGTCTAAGTTCATGGCCCTGTATGTCCAGGGTCGCAGCCCATCCATGCTCTGCCTCTGCAATGCCTCCTCCTGCCCCTGTCTAGCCCTCCACATACAAATGCATTGTTTGTATGTGGATGCTTTAGCCAGGACCGGCAGGGGAGTGAATAGCGGGGATGGACGTCCAAATGGGATGTCCACCCCCACTATTTGCTATTCAGAATGACCCCCCATAGCAAACAGGGCTTACTAGGTAGACCCTAGAGCAGACCAAACTACAAAGGTCTACAACATATTCTCAAAGTTTCTCAGCCTGTCTCGTCGCACTGCAGTCAGCTTTTCCAACTGGTAGATCTCATCATAGGAACCTTCCAAGCAACCAGGGTAAAAGAACCTGCAGCTTTCCACTGTTTGGCCATCAATTACACATCTAGCTGCAACCACACACAATCTTATTAACGCTCCCTTGTCCCTCTCCCACCTCTTCCGCCTCATCTCCCGAAGCACATTCTCCTTGCCTCATACAATCCCTCATCTGAGAAGCTTAACGGTTTCCCCATGAACTACTTCCCAAAAGGGTCTCAGCTGGGAGCAATACCACCACATGTGGCAAAAATCTCCCACTTCTGCACACCCCTGCTCCAACAGAGCTCCAAGGTATTGCTCCCCTGGCGATGAAGTCGAACAGGGCTGAGATACCACCGGTATAATAGTTTATAATTGTTCTCTACATGGCGGGATGCTATCTGCTCCTTAGTCAGCCCCCTGTATATATCTGTCCAAAATTTCTAGTCCGTTGCTATTCCCAAATACTTCTCCCAATGGCGCTGAAAGGACATCTGCCCGACACTATTGGACTCCAAAAGCAAGCGATAAGTCCTTGATAAACCTTTGTGTTGCGTGAAAGGGAACCAGCAGAATTTCTCAGAATCAGTGAGGCCTTTGGTTATCACCTTATCCCAACTCTCCCCCAACAACCAATGCTGCATCTGTAGATAACCATAAAAATTGTGACATGCCAAGCCATATTTCGCCTGCAATTCCTCAAACGAGCATATGATCCCTCCTGTGCATACCTGATATACTGTATGCAGACCCAGTTGTTCCCATCTCTTGAAAAGAGGATCATCTAACCCTGGGGGAAATGCTAAGTTATGTCGTATTGGTTGTAATAAAGACCTCGCTTCACACCCCACGCCCCATCTAAGTATTTCTGCCGCCACAGGTCATCTATATGTTGGTTTAGCATGGGTTGAGTTGAATGGTTGGGGACAGCAATTGGGAGTGAAGTATTGGCAAATGAATGATAGTTTATTAAAGATCCAGATTGAAGGGGAGAGAGATGATTCAGAGAGAGATCAGTAAGGAGGAGGTTGCAATAGTCTAGATGGGAGGTGACTAAAGAATGAATAAGCATCTTAGTAGTGTGTTCAGAAAGGAAGGGGCGAATTTTGCTGATGTTATAGACAATAAGTGACAGGTTTTAGCTATTACTAGGATATGTGTGGAGAGAGAGAGGGAAGAGTCAAAAATGACCCCAAGGTTGTGAGCCAAGGAAACAGGGAGTAGTAGAGCATTATTCACAGAGATTGAGAAATGAGGGAGAAGGGAGGTGGGTTTAGGGGGAAAAATAAGAAGCTCAGTTTTGGCCATGTTCAATTTAAAATGACAGTGAGATATCCAGGCAGCAATGTCAGATAGGCAGGCAGAGATCCGAGCCTGGATTGCTGGAGAGATCTTAGGTGTACAGAGGTAGATTTGAGAGTCAGCATAAAGATGGTACTGAAATTCATGGGAGGAGATGAGCGCACTAAGAGACTGGGTATAGAGAGGGAAAAGGAGAGGGCCCAAGACAGACCTTTGGGGTACACCAACTGAGAGCGGGAAAGCAGTGAAGGAGGATCCCCAGCACAAATGCTGAAAGTGCGATGGGAGAGATAAGAAGAGAACCAGGATAGCACAGAGCCCTTGAAACTAAATGAAGGTAAGTTATGGAGACAAAGGTGTTGGTCAACAGGGTCAAAAGCAGCAGAAAGGTCAAGAAGGATGAGGATCGAGTAAAGGTCCTTGGATTTTGCCAGGAATAGGTCTCTAGACACTTTGGCAAGAGCCAGTTCAGTAGCATGTAAAGGATGAAAGCCAGTTTGCAATGGATCCAGAAAGGCTTGAGAAGAGAGAAAGTCAAGGCAACAATTGTGGTTTTCTCTTCTGTCCTTGGTCTGATTATTTTTTTTGTAAGTGATAATATGGTTATGGTTATTTATTTGATATACCGCCCTTCTATGAAAATCAGAGCGGTTTACAAAATACAAAGGTTTAAAGTGGGCACAAGGCCAGAAAATTGAAAAGAAATTACAATTTGTGACAGGACAGTGAAAGTGAGTAGATAAACAAGACATTGAGGACAGAGTAAAAATTATACTTGGGAGGACAGGATCAGACAAAAGGGGAAGGAAGGTCAAAGGCTAAGGAGAAAAGGTGGGTTTTAAGGTTCTTCTTGAAAGTGATATGATGGGGTTCTAGCCTGAGGGAGGAAGGCAGTGAGTCCCAGAGTGCGGGGCCAATGAAAAAAAATGCAGAGGAGCGTGTAGATTGGAGGTGGGCATAAGAGGGGGCGGGGAGGTGAAGGCGATTTACGTGGAATGAACGGGGGGTGTGCCTGGAAGTATGGAATGTGATAAGGTCTGCCAAATATTGTGGTGTGCTGGTATGGAGAGCTCGGTGGACTAGAACAAGTATTTTGAAGTGAGTGTGAAAAGTAAAGGGTAACCAGTGGAGGTGAATAAGAAAAGGTGTAACGTGATCCCGCTGTGTTGTGTGTGTGATAAGTCGAGCAGCAGTGTTCTGAATTTGTTGTAGTCTAAGTGATTGTGACTGAGGCAGACCAGTGAGGATGGAATTGGAGAAGTCAACATGGGACATGACCAATGACAGCAGGAGAGTGGTGAGAGCGAGTGGAGTAAGAAAAGGACGGATTGCATGGATCTGGCAAAGGAGGAAAAAATATGTTTTGGTGATATGTGAAATGTGTGCCCGGAAAGAAAGATCGGAATCAAAAAGAATACCTAAGTATCGAAAGGAAGAGACCAGGGGTATAGGTGCTCCGGAGAATGAGGGGGCCACTGGAGGGGAAGGACTACCATGGGTGAACCAAATAGCGACGATTTTTGTTAGGTTAAGATGTAGACAGTTAGAAGTAAGCCAATCCATAACAGCTGAGAGACAAGAGTTAAGAATGGTGCGGTCACGATGAAGAGGAGAGGTGTGATGAAGAAGGACTAGTTCATCTGCGTAGTAGAAGGCAGAAATCCCAAATTGTTGTATTAAGAGGGAAAGTGGTGCTAGGAAGAGATTAAAGAGGAGGGGTGCTAGAACAGAGCCTTGGGGGACCCCACAGAGCAGTGGAAAAGGATCAGAGGTTGGAGTAGTGCTGAAAGGGGAAAGAACTGTGAAGGACTGAGAGGAAAGGAAAGAGTGAAACTATCTATAAACTGTGCTGCAGAGACCAGCCTCACGTAGGCGGAGGAGGAGAAGGGAGTGGTCCACTAGGTCAAAAGCTGCAGATAGGTCTAAGGACACCGCCACCGAGAAGTCACCGCGATCGTGAGCCACATGCAGGTCATTGGTGAGAGCAAGAAGGACAGTCTCAACGCTATGTCCTTGTTGGAACCCTGATTGACGGGGGTGGAGAAAGTAGGGTTGTCGGGTAAGGTTTGCCTCTTTGCAGATGATATCAAAATCTGCAAGAGAGTAGACACTCAGGAAGGAGTAGATAACATTAGGAGGGATCTAGCTAAGCTTGAAGAATGATTGAGAATTTGGCAGCTGAGATTTAATGCTAAAAACTGTAAGGTCATGCATTTGGACAGCAAAAATCCAAGGGTGCAGTGCAGTATGAGGGTGAAGTACTTCTGTCAATGAAAGAAGAGCGGGACCTAGGCGTGATTGTTTCTGATGATCTTAAAGTGACTAAACAGATAGAAAAGGTAACGGCGAAAGCCAGAAGGATGCTTAGGTGCATAGGGAGAGGAATGGCCAGAAGGAAGAAAGAGGTGATAGTGACTCTGTATAAATCTTTGGTGAGACCTCATTTGGAGTATTGTGTGCAATTCTGGAGACCACACCTTCAAAAGGATATAAACAGGATGGACTAGGTGCAGAGGGTGACTACCAGATTATCAGTGATCTTCGTCATAATGCACATGAGGACTGGCTTAAAGATCTCAATATGTATACTTTGGAAGAAAGGAGGGAGAGGGGATAGATGGTAGATGTTTAAATAACTCTGTGGCATAAGTGCACAGGAGGAGATCCTCTTTCAAGTGAAAGAAAGCTCTGCAATGAGGGGGCATAAGAACATATAAGAACATAAGATATGCAATACTGGGTCAGACGAAGCTCCATCAAGCCCAGTATCCTGTTTTCAACAGTGGCCAATCTAGGTCATAAGTACCTAGCAGTATCCCCAAAAGACACAGGTTCCACAATGCTTGTATTGGGTCAAGCAGTGATATCCCAGGTCCCTTTTAATAAGCCAATCTCCCTGCTGGATGTAGGGCAGAAGTGTTCCAAGAGTAAGCATCTTGAACTTCTCTTTCTCCAAGAACTTGTTGAGGTTTCTGAGGTCTAGGATAGGCCTTAGGCCTCCTGTCCAAGTTTGGCACCAGAAAATACCTGGAGTAGAACCCGTGCCCCTGTAGGCGAGGAGGTACCGGCTCCACCACCTTGTCCAGAAGCAGACCCTGAAGTTCTTGGAGGAGGAGGGCGGTGTGCAGGAAAGGCCTCAGAGGTTTTCCTGGAAAATAGACAGGAGGTCGTTGTTGGAAATGAAGCATATAGCCTCGGTGAATGATGCTTAAAACCCAAGCATCCTCTGTAATGGGTGGCCACCGGTGGGCAAACAGGGTTAAACGACCTCCTGTGCAGGGATGGGACAGCAGAGATGGAGAGGCTATGCCTTGGGAGTCAAAAACCCCCTCCCTGCTGGATAGGAGCAGGAGCCGGAGGCTTGGGGGTCTTCTGCCTACGGGGCCCATGTCCCTGCCCCTTGGCTGCTGCCCCTGAGTGGGAGCTGGGGAGGCCTGGTATTGAGGGAAAGGTTTGTAGGCAGACACCTTTCTCGGGTAGAAGGACTTTTTACCCGAGCCCTTCTTTTTGTGAGAAGGGGCAGAAGTCTTTCTGGACAGCCTAGTCCTGGTCAGGTGCTCGGTGTCGAGCTCAGCGGCCTTCTCGGCCATGGGTTTGCCAAAAAGGTTCTCACCTTGGCAAGGGACATCGACCAGCTTGTCCTGAACCCAAGGCTCGAGGTCTGATGACTGCAGCCATGCCTGGCGTCGGGCCGCGATGCCGGCGGCCACCACACGAGCCAAAGCCTCGAAGCCATCGTAGGCAGCTCGGGACATGAATTTGGAACAGTCCCGGATCCCTGAAGACAAAGACTGGAACCTCTGCAAAGGTTACCCGGAGAGACCAGCAGAGAACCCGGCAAGCTCCTTTGCCAGGTCTCGGAGAAACATGCCCATGTACAGCTTGTATGACTGGGCACGGCAAGCAAGCATCGAGCCCTGGAAGCACTTTCTGCCAAAAGCATCCAGGTTCCGGGCCTCCCTACCGGGGGGCACCGCGGAGTGCATCTTCTGGCTCTTCGGTCGATGCATGGCCGATTCCACCACCATGGAATGGTGCGGCAGCTGCGCCTATTGGAAGCCATGGCTCTTACTGAGTCAATAAATGGAATCGATTCGCTTGCTCAAGACCGGCGCCGAGGCCGGTGCTTCCCACATCCGGAAGAGGAGCCGTTCCAGCATCGGAGGAACCGGCACAGTAAAGGCCTCCTTCGGAGGAGAGTCATACTGGAGGGCCTCAAGCTCCTTGGCTCGAGGCTCCTCCTTGGGGTCGGCGGGAATCGCCAAGGCCTTGGCCATGTCCCGCACAAACTCCGAGAACCGGGTGTCCTCCGGAGGGGACCTACTCCGGGCTTGGACTGCGATGAGTCCGACGGGACGCACCAAGTCCAGAAGGTATCGGGGGACTGCTCATCCTCCGTCTCCCAAGCTGACTCGTCGGCTCCCTCGGAGGAGAGTCCACGAGGACTACAGGACCTACGTGTCCGACGGTCTCCGGCTCTACACGAGGTACTTTGAACGGCTTCTCCTGCTCCAAAGACCCGGGACGGCGGTCGGGGGTCTTAGACCTGGCCCTCGAGGAACCAGGGACCTCTTCCGACACCGCCCTCGTGAGCCGTTTCTTCCTCTTGCGTTCCCGGTCGGGGGACCCCCTGTCCAAGGAACCCCGGCGATGCTTGAGATCAGATTCCCGAGACGTCGAGGCCTCAGACGAAGTCCAGGCCCGGCCGGAGGCAGAATCCGAAAAAAACCTTTCCTTCTGGTGCTGACGGCTTCAAAGTGCCTTGGTGGACATTTTACCACATGGGCCACAGATCATGGGGTCATGATCTGGGCCGAGGCACCGAAGGCAGCAGTCATGTGTGTCGGTGAGAGACATTAGTTTCTTGCACCGATCACACTTCTTGAAACCACTGGAAGCCATTGGGGAAAAAAGGGCCCCCGCGAGGTCAAAAGACCGGCCTTCCAGGGAAAAACAGAAAAAAGGGCGCGAACGCCAGCCACGAAGGGCAAAAACCGAAAAATAGAGAACAGGCTCGATACCAGTGTACCGAACCCGGCGGGAAGGGGAACCGGCGTTAAACTCGAAGAAAAAGCGAAGAAATCTTCAGAAAAAAGTCAACTTTTCCCGGGTGACTAGGACGAACGTCCGAAGGGCTCCATGGACTCATTAACGCACGCTCCGCACGCAACAAATGGCCAGTCATCACAGACCTAGTAAACACACTTAACCTAGACATCCTGTTGATCACTGAAACTTGGTTAACAGACACAGACACTGTCATCTTAAACCAACTCATACCCCCTAATTTCTCAGTTTACACGTGCAACAGAGCTAACAAGAGAGGTGGAGGGGTCCTCATATTAGCAAAGAATGAGCTCAACTACCGGACAATCCAAGCCAGCAGCATACAACATCTAGACACACTAACCATTGCAAACAAACACAACACCCTCAACCTTATTTATAGGGCGCCTAATGCCTCATCAGACGAGCTATCAAATATAATCAACCTAGCTTGTAACCCAGAAAACCCAACCAAACCAAACTGGATTATGGGAGATTTTAATTTATCCTCTGCACAACCCACTCTTGCCAACACATTCCTAGACGCAATGTCCAATTTGAACTATACTCAGATTATAACAGACCCCACTCACAAACATGGGAACACTCTTGACCTAGTCTTCGCTCCACCTATGGCCACAGGCAGTAAGGACCACATTAACCCCTCCACCACCCTTGTCCCCTGGTCTGACCACTATCTAATAACATTCCTGATTCCATCACATCAAGACCTGTATAACCAAGGTAAACCTAAGACAACAGCAAACACAGGTCGCTTCAAACCACTTGATATGGAATTGTCCAAACATGCAATCCCAAAGCTCTCTCAGCCTTCTGACAACCTCAATGACATGGTCGCTAAATGGAATGAAACTCTACACAAGTACGCACGCCAGTCCCCGCCTAACAAGCAGGCAACACACAAGAAGAATACAACTAAAAGGCTGACAGCCCCATGGTTCTCATTAGAGTTAAAGAAGTCCCTACTGCTATTGAGAAAACTCGAAAGAAAATAGAGGCGCACCTACAACACAGACGACCAGGCAAATTACCTAGCCCACCTGAAAACTCACCGAGAAGCAATTTGGGCCAAAATGAAGGAATACCACACCGAACTCCTCAACCGTTCACTAAATAAACCACGTGAACTCTTCAATCTAGTAAAATCTATAGCTCAAGAACCCTCACCGCCACAAAATTAGCAAATTCAACCCCAATCATATGCCAACTACATGCAATCCAAAGCTCTCCAGCCAATTACGGCTATCAGTCCAGGAAAACCACAAACTCCACCCCACGTGGAGCCTCTCATGAAGCT
Source organism: Ichthyophis bannanicus (assembly GCA_033557465.1). Classification (NCBI taxonomy): domain Eukaryota; kingdom Metazoa; phylum Chordata; class Amphibia; order Gymnophiona; family Ichthyophiidae; genus Ichthyophis; species Ichthyophis bannanicus. The sequence goes on from CM066032.1 coordinate 55,432,025, forward strand.
CTCACCCCCAACAGCGAAGAACATCGAAGACATCATCGCCGCCATCAACACTACCACTGCGCCTAACGACCCGTGCCCAGCTCACTGGGTCAGAGCAATGCGATCTGAGCTTAGCCCAATCATAGCAGAAATAACAAAGATGTCATTCTCAACAGGAAGTTTCCCAGCAACACTTAAACAGACATCAATCCGGCCTCTACTAAAACACTCCCAACTAGACCCGAAGAAGGAAGAGTCTTACCGGCCAATCTCAAGTATCCCGCTATTAGCTAAAATACTTGAGAAAGTGTCCCTGAGACAAATACAACAACACATAGACGCCATGGCCCCCCTAGACCCTTGCCAACACGGGTTTAGAGAAGCCCATGGAGTCGAAACTCTCCTGACCTCCCTATGCAACACATTAATCTGTGGGATAGACAACATCAAAGAGGGCTTTGTGCTGATCTTCCTGGATATTTCCGCAGCGTTCGATTCCGTTAATCACAATCAGACTACATATTCCATGTATATAGTTCTCCCAGTTTGAACCAAGTTGTCACCCCTGTTATATGTAATACCGAACAGCCTGTTGTTCTGGTTTTGTTATTGTTCCCTGTGAACCGCGCTGATCTCAAAAAGTGCGGTATATAAGAAACTAAAATAAATAAATAAATAAATAAATCAACTCCTCGCCCGTCTCCATGAGAAGGGGATCCAGGGTCTAGCTTAGGAACAATGGAAAGATTAATGTGGTAACTTGTAATTTGTACATAGTTTTATATGCAAACTGTTCATATGTACACTGTACATAGTTTCCCTCAGTTCACTCCAAGTTGTTTTCCCCTGTTCTATGTAAACTCTGATTGCCTTCGCTGTCATTGAGCCACTTTGTTATTTGTAAACCGCACTGATGGAAAAGAGTGCAGTATAAAAGAAATGTTAAATAAATAAATAAATAAAATAAATAAATGGAAAAAGAGAGACTGAGCAAGATGGCACCTTTAGGCGGGAAGGGGACCGCGCATGCATGTAGTATTCCCAAAGGCTTTCATAGAAAGCTGGGGAAATGCTCCGCACGGGGGCTCCATTGGCGCCGATGTCACCCATAAGTGAGGACTGACTTCCTGCTTGGTCCTGGAGAAAGGTATTTAATGTATCACCTACCTGGGGGCTTTCTTCACCCATCCCCAACGAATCTAGTTTAAAACCCTCTTCAGTAGATTAGCCAGTCTACTACCGAAGATGCGTTGATCTTGCTTGGACAGATGGATGCCATCTCTGCTCTGCTACCCTTAGAACAGCATCCCATGGTCTAGGAAGCCTTGTCCACTTTACTGGCTGCCACAAAGGATGCCCGCTGATATGGCAGATCCATCAGCTCCCACCTGTCCTTCCTTCTATCACATTTACATTGACTTTCCTTGGTGCTCTATCCAGCATTAGGGTTATAGCTGTTTTCGTACCTTATGGTGCATGCTTGTCAACTTAAAGCACCTTAAAGCCCTTAGGGCACCTAAAGTTAAGGCACCTTAAAGCCCTTAGGGCACCTTAGGTTAAGGCACCTTCCAGCCCTTAGAGCACCTTAAAGCACGTTTGACAGCTTTAACGTTCCCTAAGGTGCATGCTTGTCACCTTAACATACGATGTCCCTTTAACGTGTGTTAAACAGTCAAGGCGTCCTATTAACGTGCGTTAAATGGCCAAGGCACCCTGTTAATGTGCGTTAAACAGCCCATTGCTCACCTTATGCCACAACGTCCCTACCCGCCCAATGCCTTTTTAGGATTAGTGCCCCTTATCCCTGCCATTACCAACTGTTACCTTACCGCGCTTTAGTAAACCTACCCCTTAGATAAAAGGCTTACAGATATTGCACATTAATATTCATTATAGATATTCCAGAAGCTGGACCAGTTTTGTGTTAGTCTCAGGGACCAGATTTAGGAATTTTTACAATGCAGGTGTCAGAACATTTTGCCTCTCCTTTCAGATATCTGACAAAACTGACCACTACCAGGAGCTCATAAAAATGCAGATGGATTATGAGAAAATCTATGAGACAGCAGGAAAATACACCATCCAAGGGTCAGGCACAACAGAAACTGTTAGCCAGGACCAGAGCTCAGAAGGGCAAGTTGGACCTCGATCCAGGAGAAGCCGCCGAGATGTAAGTCTCCAGACTACCTCCAACCCAATCGAAAATAAAATCACGGAGTGTTTGGAGAAAGTGAGCCCAATGGAGCTGGATGTGATACTGGCAAGTGGTCTTGGCATGGTCAGTACGGCCTCCAGGTAAGTGCTGTGCAGTTAAATTAATCATGCTCCTTCCTGATCAAGCAACGGGAGAGTCATGAGTCAGCATTACAGTAGAGTTATGAGACAGCACTGCAGGAAAGTCATCTTGTGTCAGTGGAAATATCTTTGATTCTTCATGGCTTTTGCACGCCGGCAGCTTTTTATTATCTTTATTGTAATTCTATATCTTCCTCCTCCTCCTCCTCCTGCTGCTGCTGCCAGGGGCCCATTTTCCATCTTGTACTTCTTTCCTTAGGTAAGTTTTCAGCCATTTAAATTTTCTTTCTTTTTGCATCATTACTACTATAGGCCACATTTCCCTAGTTGGGTAATTTTTGTCAACACTGAATCATTTGATTGCGCTAAATCTATTTTTCCAGATGATATATCACAGAAACTTCTCTGCAGTTGAAGAAGTGCAACAGGGCCATGTTCCTCATAGATACAATAGATGGTGCAGGCATCACCTTTGTCCTCGTCAGCTTCTACATATTCCTCCCCTTTACTCTTCAGCCTGATAATACCACTTTTGCACTTCCTCCTCTCACTATTATATCTGAGAAATGTCTTATCCCCTCATTTTATTGCAGTGGCTTAGCTTTCCTAGCTTCTCTGTTTTCCAAAATATAGATGCTTGTCTTCCTCTCTCTGTGATCTCTTGCATTTTATGAAGTCCAACCATTTTTTAATTCACATTTTCAGCTACTTCTTTTGAGAACCATAGTGGTCTCCTTTTACATTTATTTACCTTTCTAAAAAAAATGCTGTTGCCCTTAAAATATCCCCTTTCAGTTTTGCCCACTGTTTTTCTACATCCCCCAGCTGTTCCCATCCCGCTAATGACTCCTGAGGTATTGGCCCATCTTGACAAAGTTAGTTTTCCTAAAGTCTAAGACCCTCACTTTTGAATGGATTCTATCAGCGTTAGTCCTAATACTGAACCATACCATCTGGTGATCACTGGATGCAAGATGATCTCCCACTATAACATCAGAAACACTTTCACCAATGGTAAGCACCAAGTCCAGTATGGCCCCTTCACGTGTGGGTTCTGTTACCCACACGTTCTGTCACCATGAAAAGAGAGGTTCAAGATCCACATTGCTTCTGTTCCTATTGGTGGGTGTTTTCTGAAGTCCTGCTCCAATTCTGCTTAATAAATAGGATGGGATGGAAACAACTGGGGGATGTAGAAAAACAGTGGGCAAAATGAAAGAGGATATTTTAAATAGCAGGACTACGCATCAATTATGAAAAATCAGAGTGCTGGACGTGTTGGGCCAGCTGTTGATGGCATGGGGGCCCTCCTTCCCTCTCCAGTGGGCCAACATATCTTTCACCTACCTGGGTATCCAATTAAACAGCGAACCACATGAACTATACCGCCGGAGCTGTGACAGAGTGCTGCAGTGTCTACGGACTCAGCTCCGGGCACGGACCCCGCTGCCATTGTTGTTGACGGGGCGGGTAGCAGCCTTTGGGATGGTGCTGTTCCCTCACGTGACTTATTGGTTACAAACCTTACTGGTGCGGCTCCTGCGGAGCGATGTGAACCAGTTTGATTATGTATTAAGGAAGGGGGGATGGGTGCATCTCTCCCTGAGTCGTTTGTGTGGGGGGGTATCGGGGTGCCCGACTTGGAACAATATGCTATGGACTGTCAGACATGACATTTGCGAGACTGGTTGGGCCGAATGGAGACTTACACTACCAGAGTCTATGCAAAAACGAATCAATATATCCCCTCTGTTTGAATCTCAAAGATTTCTTAATAGTTCCTCCAGTTTCTCTGGTGAGAGAGGTGCATACAGGGACATAAGGATTTGTGGTTAAAGGGAAAAACTTACATTAGATATATGATCAGAGAATGTTTTCTTAATATTTAGGAAGAAATTGAAAATGTTTTTTCTTTTCATTTAAATGGAAGTACTTGAATAATTTTAGCATTTCAATGTTTTGTTTTTAGGTTGATGGTTTAAGTTATTAATTTGTTTACATTATTATCAATTTGTCATTGATATGTTATAGTACTATTAGGTATGTTTTATGTGACCTGTTTAGTAGTTTTCAATGGGCAAGATATAAACAGAATAAATAAAATGAAAATTATTGTAGAAAAATAAAGTGCACAAAATCTGCAGGAATTAATATTAATATTTATCTTATTTATATATAAAAAAGTATTTCTACCCCAAAGATATCTGTGTTCTTTATTTATTATTTAATTAAAGCAATTGCTCTCACAGTACATGAAGGGCCTGATATTGAGCCGGGTGAGCCAAGCGCCACATCGGCACAGAGCCCTGCCCACTCACCCATAATCCTGGATATTTAATGTCATGCCGATGGCATTGAATATCCGATTTGGGAGCCCTGGGGAAACCTCCACACAGTATAACTGGGTAGCAGCGATATTGGACCGCCTAGTTTTAGCTGTGGAGCGCTAACTGGGTAGTGGTCCAATATTGCCGCTACCCAGTTACCACCATTCTCCCCCCTTACTCCGCCCCGGAACACCCCCAACACGCCCCAATGCTAACTGGATAGCACTGGGGTGCGTAGAGGGCAAAGACGGGGATATTCGATGGCACTAACTGTGTAGGTGCCGGCAAATATTCCTGTTTAAGGCGTTTACATGATTTACTGGGCCCGAAATATTAACAATTTTTTAGCAGGAGCTCAAATGTGTGACATAAAAACTTTCATAACCGAAATAGAACCATTTCATCATCGCTCCCATAACTGTTTTTTAGAAAACATTTTCAACTCTATTTCAGTCTTTAACAGTCTCCAAAATCCATTTCAATGTAATTGCCAAAACCTATCTTAAAGATGATGAATGTACAACAATAATCAATGTCCTTTTTCACTCTCATTTTCTAAAAATTTCAGAAGTTCCTCTTATAAGAACATAAGATATGCCATAGTGGGTCAGACCAAGGTCCATCAAACCCAATATCCTGTTCCCAACAGTGCCCAATCCAGGTCATAAGTATCTAGCAGGTTCCCAAAAAGATACACAGGTTTCACAATGCCTGTCCTGGGGCAAGCAGTGGATTTCTCAGATACTCAGTAATAATAGTTTATGGACCGTCCCTCCAGGAACCTATCCAAACCCTTTTTAAACCCAGCTACACTAACAACTCTTACTATTGTTGTTGTTAAGTACCGTTGAGTCAGTGTCGGCTCATAGTGACCCTCTAGATAGTTATTCTAAACTGTATTTGATCTTCAGTCAGGTGGCTCATTGTTGACAGAGTGGCACCCATAGCTGCTGTCATTGTATGAATCCATGTCATTGCTGGCCTTTCTATTCTGCACTGACCTTCTACCTTGCCAAGCATGATGTCTTTCTCTAATGATCTCTCTCTTTGCATGATGTGTCCAAAGTATGAAAATTGAAGTCTTGATATCTGAGCTTCTAAAGAAAGCTTAAGTTTGATCTCCTCTAGTATTGACTGGTTTGTTCTTTGTGCAGTCCATGGTATACACAGTATTCGCCGCCAGCACCATAATTCAAAGGCATCAATTTTTTATTCCTGTATCTTTTTTGCTGTACAACTTTCATATCCATATGACACTATTAAAAACGCCATGGCTTGGACAAGTCGAATCTTTGTATGGAGAGAATCTTGTCTAGGTCCTTCATGGCCATTCTGCCAAGAGCAATGCATCATCTGATTTCCTGACTGCTCATCCTTTATTGATTATTGATCTAAATAGGTTAAAATTGTCAACTATTTCAATTTCTTCTCCATCAATGATGAACTTATTGATTATGCAAGTTGTCAGGATCTTTGTCTTCTTTACATTAAGATGTAGGCCCATTTTAAGACTATATTCCTTGATCTTGAGGAGCAAATGTTTCAGATCATCTTCATTTTCAGTCAGTAATGTGGTATCATCAGCATAGCGAAGGTTGTTGATGAGTCTTCCACTAATCTTCACACCTCTGCTGTCTTCATACAGTCCTGCTTCTCTAATGATTTGTTTTGCATATAAATTAAACAGGTAGGGGGAAAGTATGCAGCCTTGTCATACATCTTTGCTGATTTTCAACCATTCTGTTTCTCCTTGTTCCGTTCGAACTGTTTCTTGATCAATGTAAAGGTTGTGCAAGAGAACTATAAGGTGCTCTGGTATACCCATGTTTCTTAATGTGGCCCAGAGTTTCTCCTGATTTACACAGTCAACAACTTTGCTATAGTTAATAAAGCGTAGTTACTCAACCGTAAGAGGTGTTCTCAAGGAACAGCAGGAATCACTCCTCACATATAGGTGATGTCGGCACCAAACGAGCCCTCCTGCGGAGCTAATCCCCAGCTTTCTAAGAAAGCCTTTGGGAATTGCATTACGCATGCGCGGTCCCCTTCCCGCCCAAGGATGCCATCTTGCTCAGTCAAATGATATAGCTAAAAAGATGGCAAAATGAACAAAATATAATAATAGGACTGCAACTCCAGGGGAGGAGAGAGAACACCTGTTACAGGTGAGTTACTACGCTTTCTTCAGGAACAAGCAGGAAGTCAGTCCTCACATATGGGACTCCCTAGCTATAGGCTACCGAGAACCGATACCTGAAAATAGGCTCCCTCTAGAAGAGCCGCAGAAGCCATAATAGGAGTTCAACTGAGAACGTAACACTCCAATAGCCTGACACCAAAGGGTCGGAGGGTAGGAGTTGTCTAGACCTTGAACAGGTTACGGAGTACCGCCTGGCCGAAAGCACTGTCCTGTCGGGACTCCCTATCCAGGCAGTAATGGGCCGCAAAAGTCTAACCCAAAGACCAGGTGGCGGCCCAGCAGATGTCTGCCAGCAAAACGGAGCAGAAGTGAGCCACTGATGCCGTCTCAGCCCTAACCCGGTGGGCCGTGACTCGACCCTGCAAAGGAAGATCGGCCGCCCTGTATGCCCAGGCAATACAGTCCACCACCCAAGTGGACAATGTACACTTGGAGACAGGCATTCCCAGCTTACTGGGGTCATAAGAGACGAAGAACTGAGAAGCCCTTCTATGTCCCCGCGTACACTCCATGTAGAAGGCCTAAGCCCTCTTACAGTCCAGGGTATGCAGAACTGCTTCTGCCCGACTGGCATGCAGCCTGGGAAAGAAGGTCGGAAGTACCACCTCCTGATTGAGGTGGAACGAAGAGACCACTTTCAGAAGGAACTTGGGGTGAGTGTGAAGCACCACCCTGTTCCTATAGAACCGTATGTACAGTCTATCAGAAACCAGAGCCTGCAGCTCACTCACTCGTCTGGCCGATGTGAGTGCCACTAAGAAAAGCACTTTCCAAGAGAGGAAGCGGAGATGGCAGGTAGCCATCGGCTCAAAAAGTGGGCGAGTAAGCTGTTTAAGACCACATTCAAATCCCACTCGGTCGCCGGGGGGGCAAACTGTGGGCTTCAGTAGAAGCAAACCTCTCAGGAACCTGGACACCAAAGGGTGTGCAGAAAGAGGTTGTCCTTTCACTGGAGATTGGTGTGCTGAAAAGGCACTAAGGTGGACTCAGCCAGAGTTTTTCTTGAGGCCTAAATGTGATAGGTGAAGCAGGTACTGCAGCACCACTGGCACTTGGCAGGAGAAAGGGTTTTCGCCCTGCCTGTCGCACCATACCTCAAACCTATGCCACTTAAACGCATTGGTCTTCCTAGTCGACTGCCTCCTTGAGGCTAGTAGCACTTCTTCTACATTCTTAGGGAGGAGAAGAGGTGCAAGGACTACCCTTTCAGCAGCCATTCCATAAGGATGAGAGACCTGAGGTTGGGATGCAGGAGAGTGCCCTCCTCCTGTGACAGGAAGTTGGGATGTAATCCCAGAGGAATTGGGGCCTCTGCCGCCAGTTGAAGCAGAAGCAGAAACCATGGTTGCCTCGGCCATCTGGGGGCTACCAGGATGACCGAGGCTTTGTACTGAAGGATCTTGAACAGAGTCCTGGCCAGCAGAGGCATGGGAGGAAACGCATACAGGAGGCCCCCAGCACTGAAATAGCTGCTGGGCTATGTTGGGATCCAGTTGCCACTCGTGTGCCTGGAGAATTCTGCTTAGCTTGTCAGCTAAGAGGTTTTCCTGACATGGCAAGTAAACTGCTTTGAGATGCATACCCTGCCTGACTGCAAAACAGCATAGGTCCAGGGTCTCTTGACACAAGGTGCGAGACCCTGTGCCCCCCTGCTTGTTCACATAGAAGATTGCCACCTGGTTGTCTGTCTGAATTAAGACAGGCTGGTGAGCCAGGGTTTGACTGAAGGTCCGTAGAGCTAGGCGGATAGCTAAGTACATAATTCCTGGCAATGGGCCCCCCAACCCACCAAGGATGCATCTGTAGTCAGCACTGTCATGTGCGGTGGAGGTTGAAATGGCACCCCCTCCAGTAGGTGGTGTGGTTGAAGCCACCAGTTCAGCGACTGCACCAGTCATCTGGACACCTTGATTCTGTCTCGGAGTTTGCCTGTATCCACTGGTCCCTGGCACCACTGAGCTGTTCTCATGTGGAGACCGGCATTGGGTGTCACATGCACCATGGAGGCCATGTGACCGAGGAGGCGCAGAAAGTGTCTTGCTGAGATCTGGGATCTGCGAGTCACTTGCTGTACTAGGGCCCATAGTCTCTGTGCCCTGTCTTCCGGTAGATAAGCCCTTGCTTGAACGGTGTCCAGCCTTGCTCCTATGAACTCTAGCCCTTGAGTGGGAACCACAGGTGAATTTTTTGTAAATGATCACAAACCCTATGTGTTGTAGCAACTGGATAGTGCGAGACGTGGCCTGTTGGGCTTCCAGGGCTGACTGGGCTCTGATGAGCCAGTTGTCCAAGTAAGGGAAGACGAATATCCCTTGGTTGCTTAGGAAGGCCGTCTAGGCACTTTGTGAACACCCTGGGTGCAGAGGCGAGGCCAAAGGGAAGTACTTTGTACTGGAAGTGGTTTCCTTCCACCACAAATCGTAGATATTGTCTGTGGTCGGGATGAAGTAGGATGTGTGTATAAGCATCCTTTAGGTCTATGGAACATAGCCAGTCTCCCTGGCGGAGGTAAGGCAGCAATATTCCAAGGAAAAGCATCTTGAACTTTTCCCTCACCAGGAACTTGTTTAAGTTTATTTATTTATTTATTTAATAATCACTTATATACCGCACTTTCCCAAGGATCAGGTGCAGTTTACAAAAAACAACAATAAAGAACAGAGCAATATAATTACAGTTCTTTTTACATGAAACATAAGCTAACATTGGTGAACTATGTACAAAAGGCTTGCGCCTTAATAAACAAAACATAATATATTGCATGAACTATTTACAGAAAACATAATTTTTTGGGGAGCATTAGAACTATATACAAAATAATTGTACCATTGTGTATGTACTATGTACCTTGCAGTGTAGTTGGATGTCCAACTGCAAATTTTAGATTAATTGTACAGAATAAGGAGCATGAGTTAAGTTTTATATGCAATTTTTGAAATGACACACTAGGTTTGATAGCTAGTTGGCTAGTTTGTCCTCTGTTATCCATTTTCATTATGGGAGAGGGTGTTGTAAATAAATGTGTTTTTAGTTTCTTTCGGAGTTCCTTAATATCAGTTAGAACTCTGTTGTGCAGGTTGAGGATGGGTCTTAGGCCTCCAGTTCTTTCTGGTATCAAGAAATACTTGGAATAGAAGCCCTTCCCCTGCAGGTGGTGGGGCACCGATTCCACCGCCTGATCCTCGAGAAGACCTGCTAACTCCTTCAAGAGGAGGTCCCTGTGAAGAGGGGGTCTGAGAGGCTCTCCTGGAAAGTAAGAGGGAGGTACCTGGTTGAAATGTAGCAGATAGCTCTTTTGGACTATCTGGAGAACCCAGGTATCCATTGTGATGGCTGGCCACCTGTGGGCATACAGGACCAGCCTTCCTCCTGTGCATGCCCTTACTTCTTTGGAGAGAGAAGCTATGCTTTGGGAGTCAAAAACCCCCATCCAGGCTGGGCCGGAGCCGGTGTCTGGGGCTTGGGGGCTTTTTGCTTACGTGGGCTATGCCCCTGTCCCTTGGCCTGCTGCCCCTGTTGGGGAGCTGGGGAGGCCTGATATGTGGGGTAGTTGCAGTAAGCAGTACCTTTCCTCTGGAAAAAGGGCTTTTTACCCAAGCCCTTCTTCTTAGAAGGGGCAGAAGTTTTCTTTTAGAGCCTTGTCTGGGTCAGGTACTCGGACTCGATCTCAGCAGCCTTCTCTGTCATGGGCTTGCCAAAGAGGTTTTCACCTTGGCAAGGGACATCAATCAGCTTGTCCTGTACCCATTGCTCCAGGTCTGACGACTGTAGCCATGCCTGGTGGCGTGCACCGATGCCGGCCGCAGCTACCCGGGCCGACGCCTCGAAGCCGTCATAGGCTGCTCGAGACATAAACTTCGAGCACTCATGGATCCCAGTGGAGAAGGTCTTGAAGCGCTGCAACGGTCCCTCTGAGAGACCAGCTGAGAACCCAGCAATCTCCTTTGCCAGGTCTCGCGGGTACATGCCCTTGTACAGCTGGTATGTCTGGATTCGGCATGACAGCATTGAACCCTGGTAGCACTTCTTGCCAAGGGATCCATGTTGCGGGCCTCCCAGCCAGGAGGCACCAAGGAGTGCAACTTCTGGCTCTTGAGCTGACGTATGGCTGATTCCACAACCATGGAGTTGTGCGGCAGTTGTGCTTTTTGGAACCCAGGGCTCTTGCGAACTCGGTAAATGGAATTGATTCGCCTGCTGAGAACCGGCATTGAGCCCGGTGTCTCCCACATTCAGAGCATGAGTCATTCCAGATTCGGAGGTACCGGTACAGTAAGGGCTTCTCGAGGGGGAAAGTCATACTGGATGATATCGAGCTCTTCAGCTCGAGGCTCCTCCTCGGCCTCCACTGGGAATGCCAATGCCTTGGCCACGTCCCGGACGAAGTCCAAGAACAGAGTATCCTCTGGGGGTGACCTTCTCAGAGGTTCAGATCTCAGGGAATCTGAGGGGACGTATCTGGTCCGATGGGTGTCCGGTGACTCCTCGTCTTCTGTCTCCCTTCCCGATTCTTCTGAGCGGCTCTGGCCCTGAATAGGAGGTCGAGGGGGAGCTCAGTTGAGGATCGACCCGAGTCTTTAGGGTCTCGAGGATGGGCTCAGCCTACAGGGTTGACTTGGACGTCGATGTCCCGGTGGTCGGGGCGGATGGATCGGTGAGACTGGCAATCAGCAAATGCTGCTGTTCCATGAAGGCAGACATGCTGCGCTCCAAGGCCACCATTCTGAGACCGAGCTCAGAAGGCTCCGCAGCCCCCAGGTCAGGTCACGATGCTGTCGGGCCCGACACCGGTTCTCCCGTAGGAGAGTCCACAACGAGGATTGTGATTACCTGCCTCGGCATCTCTGGTTCCTTGCGAGGGAATTTCACTGGGTGCTCTGACTCCGAGGATCCAGGGCGGCGACCAGGTCTCCATGACCAGTCCCGAGAGGGACAAGGCCGTTCGGAGCCATCCAGCAACACCACCCTCACAGATTTCTTCTTCCTCCGGTGTTCCCGCGAGGGAGACCCCCTTTCGGAGGACACTCGACGCTGCTCAGGCTCAGACAGCTCCCAAGATGTCGAGGCCTCCGACGAGGCCGGGCCCGGGTGGGTGCGGACTCAGGAAAAATCCTATCATTTTGCTTCTGCCTACTCCTCAAGGCCTTGGAGGACATTTTCCTACATGGGCCACAGACCTTCGGGTCGTGGTCGGGACCAAGGCAGCGGAGACAGCAGTCGTGTGTGTTGGTGAGGGACATTAATTTTGTGCACCGATCACACTTTTTAAACCCGCTGGCAGCCATCGGGTGAAAAAGGGCCCCTGCAAGGTCAAAAAAGAAAAAGAGCACGTAGGACAAAACCCAAAAATTTGGACCACACTCAATACCGGTGTAGCGAGCCTAAGGCAGGAAGGGGAACCGGCGTTGAACCGGTCAGACAGAAAATAATATTTCTGACTTTTAAACACTTTTTTCACGAGGGAACTTGGACGATGTCCATTGGGCTCCGCGGAAAAAAGGAGACTAAGTAAGATGGCACCCTTGGGCGGGAAGGGGACCGTGCATGCGTTATGCAATTCCCAAAGGCTTTCTTAGAAAGCTGGGGATTTGCTCCACACGAGGGCTCTGTCGGCACTGACGTCACCCATATGTGAGGACTGACTTCCTGCTTGTTCCTGGAGAAAACACATATAGATATCCTTTTGGTATTCTTTTGTCTTTTCAAGGATCCATCTCACATCTACGATGATGTATCTCATTCCTCGCCCTTTCCTGACCCCTGTTTGCACTTCAGGTAGTTCTTGTTCTAGATATGGTTGTAGTCTCTGCTGAATGATCATGAATAGAATCTTGCTGGCATGTGGGATCAGAGCGATTGTGCGATAATTTCCACAGTCGGTCGGATCACCTTTCTTCCTTATTGGTGTAAACACAAATCTTTCCCAGTCAGTTGGCCATGATGTTGTCTTCCAAATTTCCTAGCAGACCTTTGTAAGTATGGCAGCTGCATCCGATTGTTGTAATACTTCAATAGGAATGCCATCAATACCTGGTGCTTTGTTCTTAGATGAGGCTTTCAGTGCTGCTTTGACTTATTCTTTCATCACCAATGGCTCCTGATCATAAGGTACAGATTGAAACGACTGTTGGTTCACTTGGTCCTTATGGTATAATGATTCTGTATATTCTTTCCACCTTTTCTGTTGTTCTTAGCATCTTTCAACATGGATCCTTGAGCATCTTGTAGCATTCCAGTTCGAGGCTTGAATTTTTTCATTAACTCTCATAGCTTTAGGAAAGATGATCTTGTTCTTCCTCTAAGTTTCTGATTCTATTTCCTTGCATGCATTATTGTAGTACTTCTCCTTGTTTTGTCTTGTTGCATGTTGGAAGTCTCTGTTGAGTTCTATGATTGCCTCTCTCTCTGCTGGCTTTAGCTTCTCTGCGTTTCTGGTCAATTTTCAGAGTTTCTTCAGTAATCCATTTTGTCCATATTTGTTTTTTCATCTTTTGTAGAGACTTCTCACTTTCTTCCAACACAACCTTCTTGATGTCATTCCATAACTCTTCTGGAGCTATGTTATTTGTACCTAAAGCAGCAAATCAATTTTGAAGGCAGTCTTTAAATTCCTGTGTTATATTCTCATGGTCATATTTTGCTACATTCATGAGTGACTTGCTCTTTTTCAGCTTTAGCATGAGTTTGCAAAAATATTTTAGAAGCTTCTCTCTGTTCTTATCAGATGCTCAAGTGGGCAAGAGTTTGCCACTCCAATTAGCTGTTCCAGAACTGACTGGTACCTGTGAATGAATGAGAGATCTGCCATTCTGGTCCAGACAGTCACTTGGGATGAGAGACAGGAGGTGCCGAGGGTGATGTCTTGTTTTCCAGCACTGGTTCCAGGCTGGTTTGCATTCTGAGGGTCCTCAGAGCGGGCCCATGACAGAAAATGTTGGAGATCCTACTTCTCTGCAAGTAGACAGCAGGAAAACAATGAACAAAGCCTCTATCAGTAATGCACATACAATCAGCTGATAATTTCTGCAGAGTCAAGTCCATAGTCCTCGGTGCGGAGTCCATTCAGTTTGTTTCATGTGGCCCCAGACAGGATGTATAGGCTGTGATCTTACATAGTGCAACATGTTTCAGGATGATATTCTGGATTTTTCTGTTTATCAAGGAATTTCTGATGTCATGTTTTTCCTCTTCTCTCTCCACATGCTCCATGAAGCCTTCCAAGTGAAAGTTATCAGTTTAATGTGGTTCAGAATCCAGTTCCTCCCATGTCCGTCTTAGAACTGGCATTACAGCAGGCACCCCCGGAGTTTGGCGTTACACTGGAGGAGCTAGGGAAGAAGGGTCTGTCTATGACTGTACTGTCTGATCACTACTGGTCGGCTCTGAGCAATGGATGGGAGAGCAGCTCCTCCACAATCAGGTGACTGTTGTCCCCCTCCCTCTCTTTCTGGTCCTCCATCCATCTTCTCTCAAACCTTCATTCATTGTTCACCCATTCCGCTCTCTCCATCTTGCATTCTTGACTCCATTCACTCCTCTCTCTCTCCTTCCATCTCCCCCATTCCTCCATCCATGCACTCATACCTTCAGTGTCAGCTAAACTGAATCTTGCATACTTCTTATCAATATAACAGACACAATTCTCCTTTATCTAACCAAAACTTACAGTTTCCCATTTCTAGGAATGGCAGGGCATGAAGCCACAACCATCAAAATGGAAAAGGGCATTAAACGTCTGAAAGATGATATAAGGGATTCTAAGTGCAATGCTGTTGGGACTGACTGTGTCTCATTTCTTTTTCTAGATCACATATCGCTAATGAGATTGTGAACGGGAACTGGGAAAAAGCCCTGAAGCTCTCAATGATCAGCACCCATCCAAAGGCTTCAGAAGACCTCAGAGAAGATGCAGGTACACTGCCCTACACACTTACATAGTAACACAGTAGATGACGGCAGGGGCCCTTTTATTAAACCGCAGTAATAGTTCCTGTGGATTTCAGTGCATGGTAACTGCTACCACAAGCTAAGAGCAGCCAGCGGGGTAAAAATCCCACCCTGACTGCTCTTAGTGCTATGGCGTAGAATCAGGGTGAAGAGTAGTCGCGATGGAGGAAGTGACGTCACCTTGCCCGATGACAGCGTGAAGAAGCCACTCCGGTGCCAACCCTGCTAAAACTATTAAAAAAAACTTCCAAAGAAAACGGCGGGAAGCTCCTGGAGTAAAAGAGGCCAGGAGGGAAGGCTTGCGGGGCACAGTAGGAATCGCATGCTGATGAACGGAGCTCAGCCGGAGAAATGCAAGGAGGACAAGATGGCGAACGGAGACGATCAGAACTTTTGAACAGCAGCAAGCGAACAGACGGCAAGAGGAGAAAGTGACAGCTCAGAACAAAGGACCAGAGAATAAAAGCAAAAGTGAAGGCCCGGCTTCAAAATCGTAACATGAGGCAAAACGGGAGAAGGTAGAAACAGCAGAGAAGGTGGGTGACCTTAAATGAGAAGCACAGGAGTGATAGAGGTGGAGTAACTGATTATATGGTTGGTTTAAGCTACTGGCTCCAAAGGCAAGTTAAAGTAAAAAAGACAGAAGTATCCCCCAAAGGATAAAATAAAGAGCACAGCAACATAAATCCAGGGTGCCAGGCCAAAGGGGGCAAGATGACAACGAGAAGAAAGGCGGCAGATCAAAGGGAATATGCATATGCAGGGACGAGCGACAGCAGCAGTGAAAATACTATGGTGGAAAATAATACGAGATAGACCAAAACTATAGAGCACACTGAGGCGCAGGCACACATCAACAAAGAAACATAGAAACATGACGACAGAAAAAGACCACATAGACTATCTAGTCTGTCCTTCCATATCAACAACTACAACAGTCCCCTTTTTTCCTTTAGAGATCCTCTGTGTTTGTCCCATGCGTTTCTGAATTCAGATACTGTCCTCATCTCTACCACCTCCACTGGGAGACTATTCCACAGATCCACCACTCTTTTCGCAAAGAAAACTTTCCGCATATCACTCCTGAGTCTATCCCCTTTCACCCTCATCCCATGTCCCCTCGTAGCAGAGCTTGCTTTCAATCGAAAGAGGCTCTCTTCCTGTGCATTTATGCCACAGAGGTATTTAAACGTCTCAATCATATCACCTCTATCCCACCTTTCCTCTAAGGTGTACATATTAAGATCCTTAAGTCTGTCCTCATATGCTTTATAATGAAGACCACTAATCATTTTAGTAACCACCCTCTGTACTGACTCCATCCTGTTCACATCCTTTTGAAGGTGTGATCTCCAGAATTGCACACAATGCTCCAAATGAGGTCGCACCAAAGACTTACACAGAGGCACTATCACCTCCTTTTTTCTGCTAGCCATTCCTCTCCCCATGCACCCAAGCATCCTTCTAGCTTTTGCTGTTGCCTTTTCTACCTGTTTAGCTACTTTAAGATCATCTGAGACAACCACACCAAGGTCCCGCTCTTCTTTAGTGGACAAAAGTACTTCACCCTATACTATATTGCTCCCTTGGATTGCTGCAGCCCAAACACATGACGTTGCATTTTTAACATTAAATCCAAGCTGCCAAATTCTAGATCACTCTTTAAGATTAGCTAGATCCCTCCTCATGTTATCTACACCTTCCTGGGTGTCTACTCAATTGCAGATTTTGGCATCATCCGCAAAGAGGCAAACCTTACCCGACAGCCCTTCCGCTATATCACTGACAAAGATGTTAAAAAGAATCGGACCAAGAAAAAATCCCCAGGGCACACCACTGGTAACTTCCTTCTCCTCAGAGTGAGCTCCATTTACCTGTACCCTTTGTTGCCTCCCACTCAACCAATTTCTAACCCAAGCAGTAACTATGGGTACATTCCTAGGGTGCTCAGTTTGTTTATAAGTCGTCTGTGAGGAACGGTATTAAGGGCTTTACTCAAATCTAAATACACCACATCTAGGGCTCACCCTCGGTCCAAGTCCTTGGTCACCCAGTCAAAGAAATCAATCAGATTTGTCTGACAAGACCTGCCTCTGGTGAATCCATGCTGCCTCAGATCCTGTAATCCGCTGGACTCCAGAAACCTCATTCAGTAGCGTTTCAAATAATTTACTCACCAACGAAGTTAAACTAATCAGCCTGTAGTTTTCAACCACATACTTACTTCCACTTTTGTGTAAAGGGACCACATGAGTCTCTCTCCAGTCCTTTGGCACCACTCCTGACTCCAACGAGGCATTGAAAAGGTCAGTCAGTGTTGCTGCTCAACGCCCCCAAGCTCCCTCAGTATTCTAGGGTGTATCCCATCCAGTCCGATCGCTTTGTCTAGTTTAAGCTAGTTTCTCACAAACACAGTCTTCTGAAAATTCTTCAAGATGTCCCATGCTTCTGTTCCTGTTTGTGGGTGTTTTCTGAGGTCCTGTTCCTGGTTCTTCATCTGTGAACACAGAGCAGAAATATTTGTTAAGCAATTCCGCTTTATCCTCATCAGCTTTTACATATTCCCCCCCCTTCACTCTTGAGACTGACAATACCACTTTTGCCCTTCCTCTTTTCATTAACATATCTGAAAAATGTCTTATCCCCCCATTTTATTGCATTGGCTATTTCCTCCTCTTTATTAATCTTTGTTTTCCTGACTACTTTGCTAGCTTCTCTTAGTTTTTCCAAATATAGATGCCTGCCTTCTTCTCTCTGTGATCTCTTGCATTTCATGAAGGCCTTCATCATTTCTTCACCTTTTCAGCAACTTCTTTCAAAAACCATAGCGGTCTCCTGTTCCTTTTACCTTTTACGGTTGGTTGCCCTTAAAATATCAGTTTTGAACACTGTTTTTCTACATCCCCCAGCTGTTGCCATCCTGCTAACGACTCCCTGAGGTTTTGGCCTATTTTGGCAAAGTTAGTCTTCCTAAAGTCTAAGACCCTCACTTTTGAATGGATTCTATCATCCCTAGTCCTAATACTGAACCACACCATCAGGTGATCACTGGATGCAAAATGATCTCCCACTATAACATCAGAAACATTTCACCATTGGTAAGCACCAAGTCCAGTATGGCCCCTTTACGTGTGGGGTCTGTTACCAATTGCCTGAATAGTTCTCCCTGTAGAGAATCCAGGATCTCCTTACTTCTAGATGATACTGCAGCAGGAATGTGCCAATCAACATCTGTCATATTGAAATCTCCTATCAGTAGCACTTCCCCTTTCCTAGCAATGCTGCATATGCCTTTAATTAACTCTCTGTCCACCTTTTACTCTTGTGAGGGAGGTCTGTATATCACACCAATGCAAATAGATTTCTCTTTCCCTCTTTCTAGTTTAACCCACAGTGCCTCCTCTCACCCTTTTATGCTCTGTAATTCCAAAGCTTTAATATTATTTTTTTACATATAGTGCCAATCCTCCTCCCCTTCTTCCTACCCTGTCCTTCCTGAATAAAGTATAGCTTGGCAGTTACGTCCCAGTCATGGTTTTCTGTGAACCATATTTCTGTAACTGCCACTAAATCCAAGGTGGCCTCTCCCATTAAAGCTTCAACATCTGGGATCTTATTTCTCATGCTACAGGCATTTATACACACTGCTTTCCAGATGTTGCTCCTTTTACCCATTTCATAAAAGTATTTAATGTTTCACTTACCTGGAACAGGGAAGAAAGACCATGCAAGGAATAAGAAAATTAACACTACGCAAGTGGTTCACAGAGATAAAAACAGAAGTACAAGCTGTGAAAATAGAGCTGAGTGAACTTATCAGCAATGTAAAGGGCAGAGCTAACACACAAGGCGAGAGATCACGGAAACAGACTAGAAGAGATGGAACAGCAATAAGAAGAAGTGCAGCAGTGGATATCAAAAACTAAAAACTGGCAAGACACAATTCAGTATAAACTGGAAGATCTGGAAAAGCACTCCTTAAGGAACAATCTACGGATCCAGATAATAGCAGAAGATAAAGAGTTTCAAGACAGCACAAAAGCAGCAGCCTCAGTGTGCTCTGAAGTGCTTTAGGAAGGGGGGACGCAGTAACCCCCGAGGACATATGAATAAGCAGAGCACAGAGTACTAGGTGTAGCAAGAATGAAGAGACCGAGAGGCATTACTATCTGCCTGACAAGATATAAAATGAAGGAAAGCACCATGACCGAAATGAGGAGCTTGGAGGTAACCTAGTGAATATATATGAAGCTCTGTCTGTGGGTACCTTGTAGCGCAGAAGGACAATGCAACCAGTAACACAAGCCCTGAGAAGAGCTGACATTAAATATAGATGGCTGCACCCCTTCAGCTATCATTTACCCAGAAAGGGAAAACTTGGTTAAAGAAGCCCAGATAGCACTCCAAGAAATAGGAGTAAGCCAACAAGGGACACCAAATGAGCAGGAGAAAGAAGCAGCGGGTCAAAAACAGCAAAGAGAACACAGAAGGAAATCAACAAAACTAGAGGAATTAACCAAGAACAGCGAGAGGAAAGTGGCAAAGATTGCAAAGATAGACCCAAAAGATGATAGACATGAGCATGGTAAAAGGACTACAACCCCCCCCCCCCCCCCAATATACTGATTTGGAAGAGCGGCAGAGAAGGAAAAGAAAATGGGGGAAAAGGAGAAAAGGAAAGAAAATGGGGGAAAAGGGGAAAAGGAAAGAAAATGGGGGAAAAGGAGTTATTACTGAAATGTTTGAATAATGGATTATGGGTTGTGCAGGGAGGTCGGGGGTTCAAATCCCACTAGAGGACAGCAACCTTGGGCCGGAAGGACTGGGGTTTCTAGTCCCTCAGGTGCTCCTTGTGGTCTTGGGCAAGCCACTTAACCCTCCATAGCCCATGTTCCCTGTAAAATAGTTATCTCCAAGTTATAATGCCCTGTTCAATGTAATTTCAGTTTGTTCAATGTAAACCGCACTGATGCAGAATAGTGTGGTATATAAGAGAATGTAAATAAATAAATAAATGACAGAATCAGGCCCTATGTGAATTAATAGGAAGGGGGAGGGAAGGAGGGTAACATATGTATAAAAAGAATAAAAGTTAAGGGGAGAGTGGATGGGATAGGATATGCAAGAAGGAACAGCAAGGGTAAAAGAAGGAACTAAGGGAGGGACAGGTAGGTAGGGGGAATTACCAAATAAGAAGGATTAGGCCAAAATACAAGGGGCAAGAGCAGGGAGAAGGAAAAGGAAGAAGAGAGGAATGGGTAGTGAAGACAAGTGAAGATAAGAGTAGAAAAGGCAGGGGAGACACGGATGCACTACTCCAGACAACACCTCTGGCTAAGGAGGTAGAATGGGAGGGGGAAAAAGAGGGGGAGGGTGGAAGAGGAGAGGGGCACGGAAGGAAAGGGGAGAGGAGGAGGAAAACAGAAGGGGGGAAGGAGAAATAAGAGGGGAGGAGAGGGGTGAAGAGAAGAGGGAGAGCTAATGAAGGTGGAGGAAGAGAGATAGGAGGTAAAGGAATAAACATGGCTCCGAATAAGAACAAGAGAAAACTAACAGTAGCCACAATAAATGCTAAAGGGCTCCATACATGGCGCAAAAGGCACTTATTAGAAAAAGAAGGCAAACGTTTAAACATGGATATCCTTTGTGACCAAGAGACTTACATACGGGTAGAACAAGAATATATGCTAATCTCAAAATATTATCCGGCAGTCACATTAGCAGGACAAAGAGCAATCCCCCGAAAAGGGGGGGGGGGGGTGTCCTAGTACATGAAACATACCGACATTCAATAGTAGGAGAATGCAGAAGCAGAGGAGATTTTGGTGATAAGCCTATATGGCCATAACGAACATCAAGGGGAATCATATGAGAAAATATTAAAAGACCTGGAAGAATTGGGAGACATCCACATAATCTTGGGGGGACACTTTAACTTAACTAGCAACCCAAGACTAAACGATAGTGGAGGGCAGGCAAGTAGGGGGTCTAGGAGAAAGGCAGAGCTTGAAGAAATTGAAAGAGAGGTTAGGGTTGGTAGACATATGGAGAAACAGACACCCAGGCGAACACAAGTATACATTCTACAAAAAGGGACTGCTACTTCTGGAGAGAGAGCTGCAACTGTAAGTATTTACTTCTGGGAATTTTTCTAAATCTTGCGGGGAAAAGGAATTCTTTAGATTAAAGCTGATTAATCTGTATAAATTAGAATCCAGTGTATTTGTTAAACCAGTCAGGGCCTAGTATCAGCAAAGAGCTTTTAGTTACATTAAGAACTCAACAGGTAGCTTTCAGTTTAAGTTTAAAAACCAGCAGAGAACGTCTAGTTTACATTTAATACTCAGTCAGGGCCTAGTATCAGCAAAGAGCTTTAATTTACATCAAATCAGAGTATAACTTAGCATAAAGGAAAAACAGGGTCAGTATTCTTTGAGCAACAAATTGTTTCTAGAGACCTTTACATAGAGGCCTTCTAGATAGGGGGCAAGAGACCTATGAAATTGTTTTAAATAGGTGTTAAAGCCAAGTGGGCATTCAAAGGAGCATTCTGAAAGACTCCCTATATCCAAGCAAGGGCTGTATGCATCACCCAGGAAATTGGTCACAGATTACCTCAGAAGCACAGGAAAGGGCACTGTAGTAGTCAGCTTTAAATAAGTCTTCATTCCCTCCCTCCCCGATACCCACCACCCCTGGGATAATTGTAGCTTTATAGGTGCTTAAACTTCTTAAAGGAAAGGAGGTGCCATATTCACTCTCACATGCAGCTGTTTATCCTCATCAGGTATATCCTCATCAGGCATATATTAAGGACCTGAGATTAATTAAGCTTGAGATGAACAAAGTCCATTAAATGTATTAGATATAGTTTTATTATTATAAGTATCCCCAGCAAACCTTAGTAAGTAAACAACTTAAATACCTAAACACAATCTTAAAACTAAGATGCAGACATCAGTCCAGCAGCGAGATGGGTGCCTTCCAGTCTTTTACATTGAGTGTCACATGTATGATTTTCTCCCAGTTGGTGAGGGGTCTTATATGTGCACTAGGTGCAAGGAGCTCTTTGCTCTCAGGGAACAAATCCGATCCCTGGAGGCTAATGGCAGACTTGGATGACATAAGGAAGACAGAGAGATACATAGACGAGACCAAAGAGATATAGTACTGAAGTCCCACCTCAAGTCTGGCAGCATCCCTGTTGCCATGGAGGAGAGAGGTCACGTGATAGGAGAGCATCACCCTGGTGTGGCAGGAAGTGATCCTGTAGTTAGGACCTGTCCTCCAGGTGATGTAAAACCCTCTCACACCGAGGAGATTTCTCCAGGGCCATTTGCCCACGAGGGAAGGGTTAGGGCAGCCGTTATAGTTGGTGATTCGATCATTATGCATGTAGATAGCTGGGTGGCTGGTGGACGTGAGGATCGCCTGGTAACATGCCAGCCTGGTGTGAAGGTAGCGGACCTCATGCGCCACCTAGACAACATCTTAGATAGTGCTGGGGAGGAGTCTGCTGTCTTGGTACATGTCAGTACCAATGACATAGGAAAGTATGGTAGGGGGTTCTGGAGGCTAAATTTAGGCTTTTAGGTAGGAAATTGAAATCCAGAACTTCCAGGATAGCATTCTCTGAAATGCTTTCCGTTCCACGCGCAGGACCTAAAAAGCAGGCAAAGCTCCGGAGTCTCAATGCATGGATGAGATGATGGTGCAAAAAAAGGGTTTTGGATTTGTTAAGAACTGGGGAATATTCTGGGGAAAGGAGGGGCTCTTCCGAAGGGATGGGCTTCAGCTTAACAGGGATGGAACCAGGCTGCTGGCATTAACCTTTAAAAAGGAGATAGAGCAGCTTCTAAACTAGATAATAGAGGAAAGCCGACAGTCGCCCAAGAGCGCATGGTTCGGAACAAAATATCCTTGTAGGATACTAGCAAAGACTGAAGTTAGGGCATATTAGCAGAGAGGTTCCAGTAAAGACAAAAGTAGCCCAAATGCCCTTGAGTACAGAGCACACAGAGCTTAAAGATTCCAAATTACCCTGCCTACTGATAGCCAGAATAATATGAATAAAATACAGCCTCTAAAATGCTTGTATGCATATGCTAGAAGTCTAAAAAATAAGATGGGAGTATATATAGTACTAAATGAGAGGTTAGATATAATTGGTATCTCAGAGATATGGTGGAAGGAGGACAACCAGTGGGACACTGTGATACCTGGGTACAAACTATATCGTAATGATAGAGCAGATCAAATTGGTGGAGGGGTTGCACTCTATATTAGAGAGGGCATTGAGTCACAAAGGATTCAAGTTTTGCAGGAAACAAAATTCACTGTAGAATCTCTATGGATTGAAATCCCATGTAAAAAGGGGAAGGGCAAGGCGATGGTAGTGGGTGTGTACTATCAACCTATTTTAGACTAATAAGGGGCAAGGTACTACAGGCCGGAAGGTCGGTGGTTCAAATCCCACTAGAGGACAGCAACCTTGGGCCGGAAGGACTGGGGTTTCTAGTCCCACAGGTGCTCTTTGTGGTCTTGGGCAAGCCACTTAACCCTCCATTGCCCATGTTCCCTGTAAGTATTAGTCTATGTGTCTCATATCCCCTCGTGTTAAATGTATCCCCCAGCCGCTTTGACCCGGTGAAAAGCGGGATATAAATGCAGCTAAATAAATAAATAAATAAGAGAAAATATTTTTTCTCTCAATGTGTAATCAAATTCTGGAATTTGTTACAGGAGGATGTTGATGAAAGGTCCATAAACCATTATTAAAGGGGAACCTGGAAATCCACTATTTGTCCAAACACAAACATTGTGGAACCTATGTCTTCTGGGGAAACTGCTAGGTGCTTGTGACCTAGATTGGTCACTATTGGAAACAGGGTACTGGGCTTCATGGACTTTGGTCTGACTTAGCTTGGCATATCTTATGTTCTTACTCACACACACATGGAACATATAGCAGACTGGACATGATTTGGGGGAGTGGGAAGTTGATATCAAAGTCCCAGGAGGCAGAACAGGGCATAATAACGTGGACAGATCATGCCCCAGTCAATTTAATATTTGACTTAGGTGAGGAAGATGAGGGAATCAAATTCTGGAAACTCGGCGCCCCATCTGCTCTCCCTGAAGGGGATCGAGCACACCGGAGCAACACGGCCACCCCCAGGAAGTGAAGCTGCCCAATTGGGGCAGCCCGGGACAATTTAAAAATCAGCACCATTGGGCGCATCGTCCTCTCTGCCCCTTCTTCACTCCGACATCCCATCTGCTCTCCCTGAAGGGGATCAAGCACGCCGGAGCAACGCGGCCACCTTCAGGAAGTGAAGCTGCCCAATCGGGGCAGCCCGAGACAATTTAAAAAGCAGAACCATCGGGCGCATCGTCCTCTCTGCCCCTTCTTCACTCCGGCGTCCCATCTGCTCTCCCTGAAGGGGATCGAGCATGCTGGAGCAACGCAGCCATCCCCAGGAAGTGAAGCTGCCCAATTGGGGCAGCCCAGGACAATTTAAAAAGCAGCGCCATCGGGCGCACCCGCGCCTGGCGGGCCCGCACCTGAGGGCCTCGCCAGAGGGCCCTTTGGCATGGCCCTTAGGCGGAGGCCCTCACATCGACATCATCCTGAAACGAGGCCGGAAGACCGGACAGCAACAAGAACAGCTACCGCCATCATAGGAATGCAACAACGTGTGAGCGCTAAGATATGTATTAACTGGAACTGCTAGATTAATCGTTAGATCTGATAGCCAATATATTAGAATTGAATTTGCTTGAAAGGTACATCTACTCACATCACTTCTGATCTACCATAGATCTGTTATAGATCCGCCACCTGAAATGTATGAAAGCGAACTCTAATTACACCACTCCTTAACCTGCCATAGAACTGCCACAGAACCAGTACCATATTACTCTCGAATTGTCATGGAGCTGTTCTAGAAGTGCCACAAGCGCGAGCCTCAAAGCAGTGCACTATAATATACTAAACAGCCACATACCTACACACTTAGTGACACATAACAGCTGACAGTCACCCTCAGCAAGGCATCCACCAGAGCAATACCCACCCAACCACACAGCTCCTGCCGTGTTCCAACCACAGGACCCCGCAAAACAAGCCCCCTGGAATGGCACCCTCCCTAACTGTAACAGCATGCTTTTACCTTCTCTATACCCTACTCCATACTGCACTCACTCTCACTGCCACTGGAAACCCGATACCAACCCGAAGGGGCACCGGCAGAAGATGGGCAGACACATCTTGACACTTCGACTCAGAACACAAACACAACAGCCCACACCTACTCTACATATTTTTATTTATTTATTTATTTTATTACACTTTTCTTCTATACCGCGCTATTCAGATCAGTGCAGTGTACATTCAAAACATAATATATTACAGTGCAGCAAGCTGCAATGTATTTACAATGAACAGGGTAATAAACTTGGGTATAACTAGGGAAAACTATCTACATTTCATATACATTGGCGCATACATTCATAGATATAGGCAGTTTGGGTAGGGGGGACCAGGCTGGCTAACCGTTTTCTTGCTGGGTATGTATGTTGGGGCGGTTTGGGTGGGTAGTCAGAGTGCTTATCGTCTGCTTTCCAGGATTAGATTCAGGGTAGTATCGTAAGAACAAATGATGTTTCCGCGCTTTTCTGAATAGGGCCAGGTTCGTGATGGTTCGGATATCTGTGGGGAGAGCATTCCAGGTTCTAGGTGCGTAAATCGTGAAGGCTCTCATGGACGTTGCCTTTGTGCATTTTGTTATTGCTTTAGGGACCTCTAATGTGTTCGCCATTGCAGATCTTCTGTTTCTATTATCCGGTAATCTGTGAATGAGCTTGCTGATGGGCGTGGGGGGCTGATTATTTAGTGCTTTGAAGGTCAGGACTAGAGTCTTGTAATGGATTCTGGCCTGTACAGGTAACCAGTGGAGTTTCATCAAAACTGGCGTTATGTGGTCTGTCCTTGCTACTCCTACTAGAACTCTCGCGGATTTATTTATTTATTTATTTATTAACAATTCTTATATACCGCACTATTAGACATCAGCGCGGTTTACATTGAACAGAAAACATCCGACAGTTTACACGTGTCTGGTCGTTACATTTAACAGGAAGTATAACTTGGCGAAATAGGGGAAACTAAATACAATGCAGGGTTATCTGATAAAGGATATCCTGGTTAACTATATACAACAGTGGTACAATAGTATATGGAACAACTTGCTATTTACATTGTGAAGTTGGTCTGTTGCGGGGTCTATCTGAGCTCATTGCAAGCTGGAGCGGACTTAGCGTTGCTTGTGGTAGTCCTTGAAGGATTACATTGGCGAAATACAGGTGTGGGATCACTAAGGCTTGGTAGATCGTTCGGTAGTCAGCAAGGTCAAGCAGAGGTCGTAGGTGTCGTAGTGTTCGTATCTTATTGTATACTGCCTTCACAGTGTTTCCTATATGAGTTTTCATATCCAGCCGTTGGTCGAGTGTAATGCCTAGGTAGCGAATTGTGGTTTTGGTTTTCAGTTCGGCATTATTGACTTGTAATGAAGATGGTGGGGTGAAATCCTGATTCCTCGTGATGAAGAGGACATCCGTTTTGCTGTGGTTGATCCATAGGTTTTGCATGAGCAGCCAGTCAGCTACTGCTTCAAAACATCTTATTATTGGGGAAAAATCTGGCTGGTCAATCGTAAATGGGATGTATATTTATTTTATTTATTTATTTATTTACATTCTCTTATATACCGTGCTATTCTGCATCAGTGCAGTTTTACATTGAACAGGGCATTATAACTTGGAGATAACTATTTTACAGGGAACATGGGCTATGAAGGGTTAAGTGGCTTGCTGAAGACCACAAGGAGCACCTGTGGGACTAGAAACCCCAGTCCTTCCGGCCCAAGGTTGCTGTCCTCTAGTGGGATTTGAACCCCCGACCTTCCAGCCTGAAGTACCTTGCCCCAACCACTAGGCCACTCCTCCACTCCACTATAGCAGGATATCGTCCGCATAGGCAAGACAGTTGACGTTGAAAGCTTGGATCAAGGCACAGATGGGCTGCATATAAATGTTAAACATCAATGCAGATAGTGAGGATCCCTGCAGCACCCCTTGTTTTTGTAAAAATGGCTCTGAGGTCGAGGGGCTGGTCCTCACTTGTTGCCATCTGTTGGACAGGTATGATTTGCACCAGTTCAGTGCCGTGCCTTGTATCCCTTTTTCTTCGAGGCGTTTTAGTAGTATCTCATGGTTCACCCAGTCGAAGGCCGCTGCAATGTCCATGAAAATGAGGACAAATCCTTGGTGAATGTTGTCAATTCCGGAGATTAGGTTATTGAAGAGGGCAGTGAGTAAGGTGTCCACACCGTGTGCTTCCCTGAAACCATGTTGGGATGGATCCAGTGGGGCTTCGGCGTCAACATGTTATTGGATTTGTCGCTGTGCTATCTTTTCTATTATCTTGGCAAGCAGGGGGATGCTTGAAATAGGTCTATAAGACTCAACTTTGGATGGGTCCAGTCTGCTGTTTTTCAAGAGTGGTCTGATAGATGTGTGTTTTAAGCTCTGAGGAAACAATCCTAATGAGAGTGATTGATTCAGTATTTTGCTCAGGAATTGTCTTAGGTCATGACGTAGTTCTTTTATCCAGTAAGCTGGACAAGGATCATTGGGTGCAGTGGTGAGGTTGATAGAGGCAATAGTGTCTATCACTTCAGCATTCCAAGAAATCCCTGCCTGAAAAAGGCCCTCAACCCAACTACCTGAACTGCGCCCTCATCAACGCCCGCTCAGTCCGGAAGAAAGGACCAATCATCTCCGACCTAATATCCATCCACAAGCTAGACATCCTATTGATCACGGAGACATGGCTCACAGGCACAGACAAAGTCATCCTGAACCAACTTATACCACCCAACTACTCAATCCACACCTGCCACAGAACCAATCGCAGGGGGGAAGGAACTCTTGCACTCACGAGAATCGACCTACAATTCCAACAGAAGGAGGCCAACAGTACTACGCATCTCGACTTCATCACTCTAGCAAATAAGCACACCTCCATCAACTTAATTTACAGAGCTCCATCAAATACTCCAGGCGGCCTCTCAACATTAATTGACCTGGCCTGTAACACCAAGAAACCACATACACCAAACTGGCTCATGGGAGATTTTAACTTCCCAGCCCTCCCAGATGATCACGCCAGCTCCCTCTTGAATGCCTTCAGCCAGCTGGGATACAAGCAAGTGATCAACGAGCCCACTCACACAAAAGGAAACAAGCTGGACTTGATTTTTGCCCCACAGTCAGCTACAAGCCAGAATTAACCACTGGACATCTCCCTCTTGTCAGTCCCATGGTCTGACCATAACCTAATAAAACTCCGGCTGCCCATCCAGCAGACTCAAGCAAGAAGTCAGTCCATTACCGACGCCTGCCCGAAAGCAAGATTCCATCACTTCAACAAGGAAGAGATACTTAACAAAACCTTACCCCTGTTCGACATTACAGAGACCAAGCTCGAGGAAATGCTCTCCGCTTGGAACAAGAGTCTACACTCCATTCCTAACAAACCAAATGGCGATGTAACGCCAAGAAAAAGAAAGACATCCCCATGGTACTCTCTCGAGCTACGGATATCCCTCAGTCACCTAAGGAAACTTGAAAGAAGATGGCGTCGCTCACGTACCACCGATAATCTTGACACTTACACCTCACACCTGAAGAAGCATCGTGCGAAAGTAGCTGAGACAATGAGACGATACCATGCAGAGATACTGCAGCGCTCTCTAAACAAACCAAAGTATCTATTCAACCTAGTAAGGACCCTTACAAAGGAACCTTCCCCTATACAACGATGTATACCAGATCCACAAGAATATGCGGACTATTTGCAGTCAAAGATAATTAAGACTGGCCAAACGGCATCATCTAACTCTGTGGAACGCCCACTGCTCCCATCACCTCTATCCACCTTCTCAATACCAAAAGTGAAGAATGTTGAAGACACTATCAACACAATTAACACCACTACAGCACCAAATGATCCCTGCCTGGCGTTTTGGATAAAGACACTGCGCAAGGAATTTAGCCCATTCTTAGACAAACTCATCAAACTCTCCTTTGCTACAGGAGAATTCCCACAATGCCTAAAGCAAACGTCCATTAGACCACTCTTAAAAGGCTGCAAACTGGACACCCAGAAGGTGGACTCATACAGGCCAATTGCGAGCATCCCACTATTGGCCAAGATAATCGAAAAACTCATCCAACAGCAAATTCAGGACCATATTGACGACACTGCCCCATTAGACCCATGCCAACATGGTTTTAGAGAAGCGCATGGCGTGGAGATGCTCCTGACTATACTCTTCAACACCTTAATCACTGGCATAGACAACGCCAAAAGAGGATATGCCCTAATCTTCTTAGACATCGCAGCAGCCTTCGACTCTGTCGACCACGAACTTCTCTTGACACGCCTGGCAGAGAAAGGGATACAAGACACAGCCTTGAAATGGTGTAAATCTTATCTCTATATATCTATAGAGATCTATATATCTATATATTCTAACTCTCCCATCTTATTGTTTAGACTTCTAGCGTTTGCATACAAGCATTTTAGAGACTGTATTATCTACCAATAGCCAGATTCAAATTAATAAAATACAGTCTCTAAAATGCTTGTATGCAAACGCTAGAAGTCTAAACAATAAGATGGGAGAGTTAGAATATATAGCTCTAAATGAGAGGTTAGATATGATTGCAATCTCAGAGACATGGTGGAAGGAGGATAACCAGTGGGACATTGTGATACCTGGATACAAACTATATTGTAATGATAGAACTGATCAAATTGGTGGAGGGGTTGCGCTCTATGTTAGAGGGCATTGAGTCAGAAAGGATTAAAGTTTTGCAGGAAACAAAATTTGCTGTAGAATCTCTATGGATTTAAATTCCATGTAAAAAGGGGAAGGCTATCGACCGCCTGGCCAGAATGAACAAAATGGATGATGAAATGCTCAGAGAAATCAAGGAAGCTAACAAAAGTCACAGCATAGTAGTAATAATGGGTGATTTCAATTACCCCGGTATCGACTGGGTCACTGTCACGGCAGGACATGCTAGGGAGATAAAGTTCCTAAATGAAATAAATTACTGCTTCTTGGAGCAGCTGGTTCATGAACCGACCAGAGGGGAAGCCATACTGGACCTAGTCCTTAGTGGAACACCAGATCTGGTGCAAGAAATAAGGGTGTTGGGACCACTTGGCAATAGTGATCATAGCATGATCGTGTTTGATTTAGTTAGTGGAGGAGGGATAGTAAAGAAATCCACAGTACTACCTTTTAACTTTCGGAAGGGAGGCTATGATAAAATGAGGAATATAGTTAAGAAAAAACTAAAAGGAGCAGTTGGGAAAGGTTAAAGACTTACATCAAGCTTGGGTGTTGTTTATAAATACTATCCTGGAAGCCCAGACCAGCTGTATTCCACGCATTAAGAAAAGTGGAAGAAAGTCCAAAAAACTGCCAGCATGGTTTAAAGGTGAGGTCAGAGAGGTTGTTGCTGCCAAAAAAGCGTCTTTCAGGAAATGGAAAAAAGAGCCAAACGATGAAAACTGGAAACAGCACAAGCACTGACAAGTTAAATGCAAAACATTGATAAGGCAGGTAAAGCGAGAATTTGAGAAGGAACTTGCTACGGAAGCAAAAACACGAAATAAAGACTTTTTCAAGTACATTCGTAGCAAAAGGCCTGTGAGAGAGTCAATTGGACCATTAGATGATGGAGGGGTAAAAGGGGCAGTAAGAGGAGATAAGGCTATAGCGGAGAGACTGAATGAATTCTTTGCTTTGGTCTTTACTGAGGAAGATGTAGGGATGTTACCCATGACTGAAGTGGTATTTAAAGGTGATATGGCAGAGGAATTGAGAGAAATATCGCTACACCGGGAAGATGTATTACAACTATTTGATAAACTGAATAGTAGCAAATCACCTGGACCAGATGGCATACATCCAAGAGTATTGAAAGAACTGAAATATGAGATTGCAGACCTGCTATTAGTAATCTGTGAACTTTCAGTAAAATCATCTGTAATACCTGAAGATTGGAGGATCGCCAATGTAACGCCAATTTTTAAAAAGGGTTTCAGGGGTGATCCAGGAAATTACAGACCGGTGAGCCTGACATCGGTACTGGGGAAAATGGTAGAAATCATCATAAAGAACAAAATTACACAGCATGTAGATAGTCATGGCCTAATGAGAGACACCCAACATGGCTTTAGACAAGGAAGATCTTGTCTTACTAATCTGATATGTTTTTTTGAAGGTGTGAATAAACAGGTAGACAAAGGTGAGTCAGACGATATAGTGTATCTGGACTTTCAGAAAGCCTTTGACAAGGTCCCTCATCAGAGACTTTTGGCAAAACTAAAAAGTCATGGGATAGGAGGCAGTGTACTGTTGTGGATTGGGAACTGGTTAAAATATAGAAAGCAGAGGGTAGGGCTAAATGGTCAATTTTCCCAGTGGAAAAGGGTGAATAGTGGAGTACCCCAGGGATCTGTACTGGGTCCACTACTTTTTGACATATTCATAAATGACCTGGAAAGTGGAATAATGACTGAGGTTATCAAATTTGCAGACGACACAAAACTGTTTAAAGTTGTTAAAACCCAAGAGGACTGTGCAAAACTGCAGGAGGATCTGGATAAATTGGAAGACTGGGCATCCAAATGGCAGGTTAAATTTAATGTGGACAAGTGCAAAGTTATGCACCTAGGGAAGAACAACCCAAACTATGGTTACACGATGCAAGGTTCCACATTGGGAACCACCACCCAGGAAAAAGAATTAGGTGTCATCGTGTATAACATGTTAAAACCCTCCGCCCAGTGTGCAGCGGCAGCCAAGAAAGCAAATAAAATGCTAGGTATCATAAGGAAAGGAATGGAAAATAAAACAAAGGATATTATAATGCCTCTGTATCGTTCCATGGTACGACCGCACCTTGAATATTGTGTGCAATTCTGGTCGCCGTATCTTAAAAAGGATATAGCATTATTAGAAAAGGTACAGAAAAGAGCCACCAAAATGGTAAAGGGGATGGAAGGCTACTCCTATAAAGAAAGGCTACAAAGGTTGGGGCTCTTCAGCCTGGAAAAGAGACGGCTGAGGGGAGATATGATAGAGGTCTATAAATTAATGAATGGAGTGGAACGGGTAAACGTAGATCGATTGTTTACGTTATCAGAACATAGAAAGACTAGAGGACATGTAATGAAGCTACAGGGTGATCTATTTAAGACAAATAAGAGAAAATATTTTTTCACTCAACATGTAATCAAACTCTGGAATTTGTTGCCGGAGGATGTAGTAAGAGCTGTTAGTGTAGCTGGGTTTAAAAAAGGTTTGGACAAGTTCCTGGAGGAAAGGTCCATAAACCATAATTAAAAAGGGACCCAGGATATCAATGTTTGACCCAATACAAGCATTGTGGAACCTGTGTCTCTTGGGGAAACTGCTAGGTACGTATGACCTAGATTGGCCACTGTTGGAAACAGGATACTGGGCTTGATGGACCTTGGTCTGACCCAGTATGGCATATCTTATGTTTCTTATGTTCTTATGTTCTCTCAGACAGATGGCAACATGTAAGGACAGGGCTTTCGACCTCTAAACCATTCCAGCAGAAACAGGGAGTTCCGCAAGGTTCCGTACTTTCAGCGCTGTTTTTCAACATATATATGCAGCCCTTCTGCACACTCGCCCGTTCCTTCGGCATCTCATGCCTTATATACGCTGATGATGTGTTACTATACATGCCGTTTACAACCAACCAGCAGATTTCTCAACATTAACTGATTGCTTCGACGCCATAACTGACTGGCTTCAATCCCAAAACCTCAGGATAAATTTCAAGAAAACAGAGGCCCTATTCATTACCAGGGACCAGTCATTTGTTCTGCCAGCAACACTAAAAGTAAGAGGCGCCGAACTCCAAAGCAAGCACCCAATCCGCTACTTGGGCGTAACACTGGATCAACAGTTGGATATGAAAACACATATAGGCAACACCGTCA
Source organism: Ichthyophis bannanicus (assembly GCA_033557465.1). Taxonomy (NCBI): domain Eukaryota; kingdom Metazoa; phylum Chordata; class Amphibia; order Gymnophiona; family Ichthyophiidae; genus Ichthyophis; species Ichthyophis bannanicus. The sequence continues at coordinate 55,464,888 of CM066032.1, forward strand.
AGGCAGTATACTTCAAGATCCGGACAATCCATCACTTACGCCCCCTCCTGGAACCAGACGACTTTAGGACAATTTTCCAGGCCTTAGTCATCCCCCACTTCGACTTCGCCAATGCCATCCTACAGGGTCTACCGAAAAACACGCTGTACCCACTCCAGCTGGCTATGATTGCTGCAGCCAGAACACTACACGGTGCTACCATGAGGGAGCACATAACACCAATCTTGAAGCAGCTACACTGGCTTCCAATCTACTGTAGACTCATCTTCAAGATCCTACTAATGACCTTTAAGGCTATCAACAGACTCACCTCCACGTCCATCTCAGATCTCATTCTTCCCACTCCTTCAAATAGAACTAGAAGATCGGTCTCAGCCAATACCCTATGTATCCCTAGCAAGATTACAAAATCCCTGCAAGCAACAAGAAAGAGGGCCTTCATATTCTATGCCCCTTCGTATTGGAATGCGCTACCGCCTGACATTCGGGCAATTACGGACCTTACACAGTTCAGGAAGGCACTGAAACATCACCTCTTCCTGCAGCATTATGGTATCACACAGCAACCACCTAACTGCAGTCACCAAGACACACACACCAAACTCCCTACTATACATACACCCTGTGTGCCACGATAGTACATTCAAACCCTTACTTGAATATGTATATAACTACCTAAAAGCTGTAAAATACCTTTAGCCAGAGCATGTATATAGTTTCCCCAGTTAATCCAAGTTGAATAACCTTGTTTTCTGTAAGTCCAGCACGGGCGTTTACCGTGTCTGAACAAAACTGATGTTATTTGTAAACCGAGCTGATACCAAAGAGCGCGGTATAGAAAAATAAATAAATAAAAATAAAATAAAATAAAATAAAATAAATGACTCACTGCTAGAAGATGACAATCAAGTTGATAAGCTTCGAAAATACATACAAGAATATTTACACTTCATTCTAAATGAGGAGGTGACTCTGGGTACGGTGTGGGATGGGCTAAAGGCCATAATTAGAGGGAAACTAATTAGCCTAGCAGCAAGAATTAAAAGAGAGAGAGGGAAAGCAGAAGCAGAACTCCTAAGGCTGATAAGGGAATTAGAGGGGGGATATCAAAGTGATCATGATCCCACCATAAATGCAGAATTACCCAAAGCACAAGGAGAATTAAGCAGGCTGAGAGCCCAAGAAATAGCCTACAGATTAGCAGAGTTGAACCAAACACATTTTGAAGGAAGCAATAAAGCAGGCAAGATCTTAGCTAGTCGCTTGAAAGCCAAAAGACGAGCAGCATACATTGATGGGACCAGCTATAAAAAAGGGGAAATGGTCCACCACACCCCAGACATTAGCAAAGTGTTTAAAGAGTGCTACAAAAATCTGTACAACAGTGAAATTACAAATGGACAGAACGAGGCAGTAGCATTTCTAAATGAATGCAATTAGAAACAATTGGACCCAGAAGATAAAGAACTATTAGGGCGTGAAATTAATGAAGAAGTAGTCAAGGGAGCTATCAAGACTCTCAAATTAGGAAAGGCAATGGTATTAGATGGGTTTATGGCAAAATTCTATAGACTAATGATGGACCAAGTAACACCGACCCTAACCCAAGTTTTCAATAAGGTTCTCTAAAGAGAAGGGATCCCAAAATCCATGGAAGGGATCCCAAAATTCATCACAATTCTACCAAAACCAGGCAAAAATAGAGTGGTGTGTGGTTCTTATAGGCCTATATCATTGATTAATCTAGATGCAAAAATATTAGCAAAGGTATTAGCGAACCGCATCCAAGATGTGGCACCCAAATTGATTCACAATGACCAAATGGGGTTTGTGAAGGGGAAACAAGGGAGCAACAACATCAGAAAATTAGCAAATATTAATTACCATGTTCCCTGTAAAATAGTTATCTCCAAGTTATAATGCCCTGTTCGATGTAATTTCAGTTTGTTCAATGTAAACCACACTGATGCAGAATAGTGCAGTATACAAGAGAATGTAAATAAATAAATAAATTACATGGTACTTCCAGAAATCAAAAGAACAGGCAATACTAGTAACGGTGGATGCGGAGAAAGCATTGAACCGAGTGGAACAGCAGTATATGTTTCAAGTATTAGACCAAATGGGTTTTGGAGGGAATTTTTTAAGATGGATAAGGGCACTTTACGAACACCCAAGAGCGAGGGTTCAAGTAAATGGAGGGTATTCTGAAAGCTTTGATTTAGCAAGGGGGGACAAGACAGGGATGCCTACTATCGCCACCCCTATTTGCCCTAAAGATTGAGCCATTGGTAGAATTTGTTTGACAGGAAACAGACATAAAGGGAGTCCAGATGGGGCGACAGGAAGAAAAAATTGCGCTTTTTGCAGATGATATCATTTTCACTTTGAGACAACCCATAACTATGCTACCAATACTGATGGGAGTAATAAAGAAGTTTAGTGGAATAGCAAGGTATAAGATAAACCATAGCAAGGCTGAAGTTTTAGAGTTTAATCTAACACCGAATCTGGAAGAAAGATTAAAAAAACATTTTAAGTTTAAGTAGGCCAGCCAACATTTTAGATATCTAGGTATACAGTTAGGGAAGCCTCTAGAAAATATTAAGCAGTAGAACTATCAAGTAATGACAGAAAATATTAGAAGTGACCTTTCCAAATGAACAAGTCGACATCTGTCCTGGCTGGGGCGTATAGCAGTAGTGAAAATGAATGTGCTACCACGAATACTATTTATGTTTGCATCTGTACCGTGCAAGGTGCCCAAAAAGGAAATGGGAAAGTTGCAAAATATAATTATGCAATCTATCTGGGAAGTGAAATTCCCAAAGGTAGCAAGAAACACTAAGTACAAGCGGAGAGAAGGGGGGGGGGGGATGAGGGTACACTGTGTAGCTAACTACTACACTGCAGCACAGCTTCGAGCATTATTTGCATGGAGGAAGGAAGGGGACACTCTAAGTTGGGTGCATATCGAAGCAGCAGGGGAAGGAAACAAGGAAGTGAAGATATGGTCCCCACAGAAAGTACAAAAGGAGAGGAGGACGAGAACCCACACAAGGAACGTACCCTTCAAGTGTGGAGAAAATGGAAAGGACATCTTATGGGGGGGAGAGAAAGGGTTCTAGGCATAGGGGAGTTCAAACCAGGATGGGCAAGTAAAGGGTTGAAAAGGATAGGCCACATGGTAAGAAAGGGGGTAAGGAGGAGTGGCCTAGTGGTTGGGGCAAGGTACTACAGGCCGGAAGGTTGGGGGTTCAAATCCCACTAGAGAACAGCAACCTTGGGCCGGAAGGACTGGGGTTTCTAGTCCCACAGGTGCTCCTTGTGGTCTTGGGCAAGCCACTTAACCATCCATAGCCCATGTTCCCTGTAAGTATTAGTGTATGTGTCTCATATCCCCTCGTGTTAAATGTATCCCCCAACCGCTTTGACCCAGTGAAAAGCGGGATATAAATGCAGATAAATACATGAATAAATGAATAAATAAATTAGAACATTTGAGGAATTACAACTGAAATACCAACTAGATAAGACAGATTACTGTGCCCATGTGCAAATGTGGCACTTTCTACAACAAAAAGAGATACAGCTAAACTTACAAGCTAAACATATGCTATTTGAGGAGTTGATGGGGAAACAGAACTCACAAAAAGGGTTGATATCTAAGACATATAAAATGATAACTACTAAAGGAGAGGAAATGTCAAAAAGCCAGAAGAGATGGGAAGAAGAAATATCAGGACCTTGGGACATAAATAGATGGGAAGATATATATGAAAGAGCATATAAACTAGCACCAGGGACACTGCCCCTGGAGAATAATCTAAAAGTCCGGCTAAGGATGTACTGGACTCCAGTCAAAATACAAGCTATTTATCGGGAAAGCTCAAATGAGTGCTGGAAGGGACAGTGGACAGAGAGGAGAATTATACATATGGTCCGGGGTTGCTCAAAAGTACAAAAATACTGGGGGAAGGTAGAGGTATTATATGGGGAAATCAGCAAGCTGCAAGTCGAACTAACCCCAGCTATGGTAGCCCTAAACGAAGGAATAGGAGGAGGTCACGAAAACTTAGCAGCCTTCTCAGGATACTCTATAACAACTGATCCCTAATCACAAAGATCCCTAATCACATTGTATGCATTTGTAATTCTGGCCGGTACAGCCAACATCACCAAGTGTAAATCCGCTGCTGATCACTGGAAGCAGCGGGATACAAATGTACGCTAAATAAAAATAAATAAATAAACTGCACGTATGAGTCTTCTCAGATGGTGGGAGGACAGAGAAATAGCAGCATTAAAAGAAGCAGTAGGAAAATTCAACAAGTATGCAGCCTATGTGTAATAGTAGCGTATAGAAAACACAGCAGAAGAAAATACAGAAACATGTGGCAATGGTATGAAGCGTGGAGGACGAAAGGGGTAAAGAAAGTGATGGGGAGGATAATGGATCCAAGTATAATAAATAAGATAAACGTATAAAGGAAGGTTAAGAAGGGGGAGAGGTGGGAAGGGAAGGGAGGGGAAGTGGGGGAGGTATAGAGCAACACAAGTTGACATATAAGTTATGAAACGTTTTAATGTAAATTGGTATGACATATTGTTGCAGGTTTGAAAGAAGTTGTAAGAATATGCTGAAAATCGAATAAAAAACAAATTATTAAAAAAAGAGTGGTCGTGATGGCCACTGACAGCTAGGTCAGCGGTAATATCACAAAAATACAGCTAAGGGTCAGAGCTGCCATTTTGTATTCTTGCAGCAATGGGGCAGGAGTGAGTGGAGGTCACTCTTGCCCCGTGCATTAGGCACCAGGGACTATGCTGGAGTAAATTCATGAGGGGGGTTGGGGACAGGTTGGCGTCTGCTGTGTCTTGGTGGGGGGATTGATCCAAGAGGTGGGAGTTTCTGGTGGCCAGACTTTTATGCAATCTATTACATCGGAAGGGTGATAGGGGAGACTATCAGGTGAAGGATCTGAGGTGGGACTTCTACTGAAGGGGGGATGAGATTGGGTGGGTGAGAAGGCTGTTCACTGGATACTTGCATAGAGCAGAAAGGGTTAAGAGCTGTCAGTAGCATTTGCCGCTGATATTAGTGTTGCATCAGGAGGGCTGAGATTGCACTGGGCCCTACTCATGAGGTCAGTGTCCGCCCTGTGTGGTACTGCCCCCCCCCCCCTGCATTTACTATAGGGCTTACAAGACACGCACAGTGCTGAACACACACATTCAAGAGAGAGTTATGCTTAGGTTCATTACATCTGATATACCGCCTTTTCCAAGTATGCAAAGCGGTGTCTTCTCAAGAGAGCTTACACTCTTTTCAAGAATGAGACATAGACAACAAACAGGGGACTAGGGTAGAACTAAAGGAAATGGTGGTAAACAGTTGAAAACGGGAGTCAGGATCCAAAATCAACTTTGAAGAGGAATAGGACCAGAGATGGAACCTGACTTATTACATAGGCTTTGTAAGTGCAAACACTTTACAGCACTTTAGTACAAAGATCCCCCAGTGTGATACAGTCTGCGAAGTACAAAGATCCACAGTGCGATACAGTCTGCGTAGTACAAAGATCCGCCAGTGCGATACAGTCTGCGTAGTACAAAGATCCCCCCAGTGTGATACAGTCTGCGTAGTACAAAGATCCCCCAGTACGATACAGTCTGTGTAGTACAAAGATCCCCCAGTGCGATACAGTCTGCGTAGTACAAAGATCCCCCCAGCGTTATACAGTCTGCGTAGTACAAAGATCCCCCAGTATGATACAGTCTGCATAGTACAAAGATCCCCCCAGTGTGATACAGTCTGCGTAGTACAAAGATCCCCCAGTACGATACAGTCTGCATAGTACAAAGATCCCCCAGTGCGATACAGTCTGCGTAGTACAAAGATCCCCCCAGCGTTATACAGTCTGCGTAGTACAAAGATCCCCCAGTACGATACAGTCTGCGTAGTACAAAGATCCCCCAGTGTGATACAGTCTGCATAGTACAAAGATCCCCCAGTGTAATACAGTCTGCGTAGTACAAAGATCCCCCCAGTGTGATACAGTCTGCGTAGTACAAAGATCCCTCGGTGTGATACAGTCTGTGTAGTACAAAGATCCCCCAGTGTGATACAGTCTGCGTAGTACGAAGATCCCCCAGTGTGATACAGTCTGCGTAGTACAAAGATCCCTCGGTGTGATACAGTCTGCGTAGTACAAAGATCCCCCCAGTGTGATACAGTCTGCGTAGTACAAAGATCCCCCCAGTGTGATACAGTCTGCGTAGTACGAAGATCCACCAGTGTGATACAGTCTGCGTAGTACGAAGATCCCCCCAGTGTGATACAGTCTGCGTAGTACAAAGATCCCCCCAGTGTAATACAGTCTGCGTAGTACAAAGATCCCCCAGTACGATACAGTCTGCGTAGTACAAAGATCCCCCCAGTGTAATACAGTCTGCGTAGTACAAAGATCCCCCAGTACGATACAGTCTGTGTAGTACGAAGATCCCCCCAGTGTAATACAGTCTGCGTAGTACAAAGATCCCCCAGTGTGATACAGTCTGCGTAGTACGAAGATCCCCCCAGTGTAATACAGTCTGCGTAGTACAAAGATCCCCCAGTGTGATACAGTCTGCATAGTACAAAGATCCCCCAGTGTGGTACAGTCTGCGTAGTACAAAGATCCCCCCAGTGTGATACAGTCTGCGTAGTACAAAGATCCCCCCAGTGTAATACAGTCTGCGTAGTACAAAGATCCCCCCAGTGTGATACAGTCTGCGTAGTACGAAGATCCCCCCAGTGTGATACAGTCTGCGTAGTACAAAGATCCGCCAGTGCGATACAGTCTGCGTAGTACAAAGATCCCCCCAGTGTGATACAGTCTGCGTAGTACAAAGATCCCCCAGTACGATACAGTCTGTGTAGTACAAAGATCCCCCAGTGCGATACAGTCTGCGTAGTACAAAGATCCCCCCAGCGTTATACAGTCTGCGTAGTACAAAGATCCCCCAGTGTGATACAGTCTGCGTAGTACAAAGATCCCCCAGTGTGATACAGTCTGCGTAGTACAAAGATCCCCCAGTGCGATACAGTCTGCGTAGTACAAAGATCCCCCAGTGTGATACAGTCTGCGTAGTACAAAGATCCCCCCAGTGTGATACAGTCTGCGTAGTACAAAGATCCCCCAGTGTGATACAGTCTGCGTAGTACAAAGATCCCCCAGTGTGATACAGTCTGCATAGTACAAAGATCCGCCAGTGCGATACAGTCTGCGTAGTACAAAGATCCCCCCAGTGTGATACAGTCTGCGTAGTACAAAGATCCCCCAGTACGATACAGTCTGTGTAGTACAAAGATCCCCCAGTGCGATACAGTCTGCGTAGTACAAAGATCCCCCCAGCGTTATACAGTCTGCGTAGTACAAAGATCCCCCAGTGCGATACAGTCTGCGTAGTACAAAGATCCCCCAGTGCGATACAGTCTGCGTAGTACAAAGATCCCCCAGTGTGATACAGTCTGCGTAGTACAAAGATCCCCAGTGTGATACAGTCTGCATAGTACAAAGATCCCCCAGTGTGATACAGTCTGCGTAGTACAAAGATCCCCCAGTGTGATACAGTCTGCGTAGTACAAAGATCCCCCCAGTGTGATACAGTCTGCGTAGTACAAAGATCCCCCAGTGTGATACAGTCTGCGTAGTACAAAGATCCCCCAGTGTGATACAGTCTGCATAGTACAAAGATCCGCCAGTGCGATACAGTCTGCGTAGTACAAAGATCCCCCCAGTGTGATACAGTCTGCGTAGTACAAAGATCCCCCAGTACGATACAGTCTGTGTAGTACAAAGATCCCCCAGTGCGATACAGTCTGCGTAGTACAAAGATCCCCCCAGCGTTATACAGTCTGCGTAGTACAAAGATCCCCCAGTGCGATACAGTCTGCGTAGTACAAAGATCCCCCAGTGCGATACAGTCTGCGTAGTACAAAGATCCCCCAGTGTGATACAGTCTGCGTAGTACAAAGATCCCCAGTGTGATACAGTCTGCATTGTACAAAGATCCCCCAGTGTGATACAGTCTGTGTAGTACGAAGATCCCCCCAGTGTGATACAGTCTGCGTAGTACAAAGATCCCCCAGTGTGATACAGTCTGCGTAGTACGAAGATCCCCCAGTGTAATACAGTCTGCGTAGTACAAAGATCCCCCAGTGTGATACAGTCTGCATAGTACAAAGATCCCCCAGTGTGATACAGTCTGCGTAGTACAAAGATCCCCCCAGTGTGATACAGTCTGCGTAGTACAAAGATCCCCCCAGTGTGATACAGTCTGCGTAGTACGAAGATCCCCCCAGTGTGATACAGTCTGCGTAGTACAAAGATCCGCCAGTGCGATACAGTCTGCGTAGTACAAAGATCCCCCCAGTGTGATACAGTCTGCGTAGTACAAAGATCCCCCAGTACGATACAGTCTGTGTAGTACAAAGATCCCCCAGTGCGATACAGTCTGCGTAGTACAAAGATCCCCCCAGCGTTATACAGTTTGCGTAGTACAAAGATCCCCCAGTACGATACAGTCTGCGTAGTACAAAGATCCCCCCAGTGTAATACAGTCTGCGTAGTACGAAGATCCTCCAGTGTGATACAGTCTGCGTAGTACGAAGATCCCCCCAGTGTGATACAGTCTGCGTAGTACAAAGATCCCCCCAGTGTGATACAGTCTGCGTAGTACGAAGATTCCCCCAGTGTAATATAGTCTGCGTAGTACAAAGATCCCCCAGTGTGATACAGTCTGCGTAGTACGAAGATCCCCCCAGTGTAATATAGTCTGCGTAGTACAAAGATCCCCCAGTGTGATACAGTCTGCGTAGTACGAAGATCCCCCCAGTGTGATACAGTCTGCGTAGTACAAAGATCCCCCCAGTGTGATACAGTCTGCGTAGTACGAAGATTCCCCCAGTGTAATATAGTCTGCGTAGTACAAAGATCCCCCAGTGTGATACAGTCTGCGTAGTACGAAGATCCCCCCAGTGTAATATAGTCTGCGTAGTACAAAGATCCCCCAGTGTGATACAGTCTGCGTAGTACGAAGATCCCCCAGTGTGATACAGTCTGCGTAGTACGAAGATCCCCCAGTGTGATACAGTCTGTGTAGTACAAAGATCCCCCAGTGTGATACAGTCTGCGTAGTACAAAGATCCTCCAGTGTGATACAGTCTGCGTAGTACAAAGATCCTCCAGTGTGATACAGTCTGCGTCACTAATCCTAATCTCTTTTCCACCTCCCAGGGCTGGAATCTGTTGCCTCATGGCGCTGGGACCCAGAAGCCATGTCTGAGCAAGGGATGAATGCTTATTACCAGATGGGATTCTATTACATGGTGACCAAATATCGTGAGCTGAACATCGTTGATGAAGAACTGCTCTTCACTCTACTCTTTTGGATTGAGGCTGAAGAGTATATGAATAAAGATACTTCAGAGTACCAGGAGATCCTGGAGATCATTAAGGCTTCAGCAGATAAGACAGAGAGCTCCATGACTACAGAAGAGGACGCAGCACACTGAGACCATGTTTCACTCCAACTCTCCTTACAGTAATGCTTCTGTTCTAGACGAAATAGTCCACTAATGGAATGATTCAAGATGATGTTATATAGATGTAGGAAACCACACTTGGGATGTTTTGTATGATTAATCTGCCTCAATTTTACAAAAGGGCACCTGTGTGAAGAATCCAAAAATGTACCTATATTAAAAACACCAGCAATATCCAAAATTATGGCGAGAATATATTTAAACATCAACTCCAACAAATAGTTAGTAAGGAGCATCAAAACTCTGAGAACATTAGTGGAAGGTCCAAACATAGAAGGTAATTCTGCAAGGGGCGGCAGCTAGATTGTGTGTGAGTTTTCAGGTCATTAGGTGTAAAGTCTCGTTGGGTGCTATTTAGAAAGTATGCCCATTAACGCAAATACATACGCACGTAAATCTAGGCGCTACTTATAGAATTTACCTCCTTAAAGTCTGAAAAGATCCCATCACTGGTTCATTGTTTTCTTTTATTGGAACTCAATAAATAGTCCAGATTAATATCACTTCATCATCTCCAAATATGTTTTTCTTCTTCGATTATGATTTAGTAAACCAGCAATCCTCCTGTAAAATATATAGAGAACTTCACTTACCTTAAATGGTAAAAAGCTTCCAGATAGCATCCAGTAAACATCATGTGACAGGGAAGTGCTCTCAATAAATTATATATTTTTATTTGGTCCATTTCTTTCAAACAGCTCTTTTTCTAATGGACTGCACTCTACATACAGTAGTAGCTCTACTTCATCACCGAGACTGCAAGATCTATTTCTATAACAGAAAAATGTGGCATCAGCATCTTAAAGATCTCACATGATCCGCCCAACCACTCAGTATTCAAACAGTGACTGCCATTCGACTTCCAGATTAAGTCTGTGCGGAGTAATTGTTTTAAAATGGAAAATCCACCAGAGTTCCCTATAGTTCAGAGTCCATCTTTATCTCCCCCACGCCAGTCATACTTAACATAATCTATAACTTCCCATCAGAAATCTTCAATTGTGGGTCCATATTTAAGTCAATGTTCTAGCAAGGGAGCTCATTCAGTACTAATTACATTTGGCTTTTATGTTCATCCAATCTCAATCTATCTTCCTCCTAAATGAATTGACAAGGTCACATGGTAATGTATGTAACAACCATAGAATTACAGTCTGGAGTTGCATATTAAACACCCTCCTATCATTTGGATGAGTCCATTCGGGACCTTCCATGATTGCTTGCCTTTAAAGAGGCCCAGTTCTCCAAATGGATTAAAATGTTTACATTTCACCTGTGTTACTTCACCTATGTTTCTTCCTCTTCGATATGCCAATACTGGGGGCTCCATAAACACATGGGGGTAGGTTTACTAAAGGTTCATGCGCATAAAGTAAAGTTAATATGCCTTAAGTGTTGTAGTGGCCACAGAAATGGAGGGCAGTGACAGCACTTAAGGCGTGTTAACTTTACTTTACATGCGTTAACATTTAGTAAACATGCCCCATTATGTAATGTTAATATGTGCCAATGACGATAAATAATCTTAGCCGTTTGATTAAACAAAATAGAGTACAGCTGTATACCTTATAATCTTTTGTGCAAAAGTTGCTCTTATATAAGCCTTCCGCACAATATCCTTAGGATAACCTCTCTGTGCAAATCTGTCTTTTAATACTCTGGCTTCACTTTTATAATCTGTCAAGGAACAAATCCTTTGCGTCCTTAAGAATGGGCTAGCCTTCAGTTTATGAAGGTGACAACTCTGGAAGCCAAACACAGTAGTATTTAATTTCCATCCAATTTATAAATTTATATACCTAAAAACTCAATCTTAGACCGATGACATTTCATAGTAAATTGCAAATTCTCATGGGAAGAATTAAATCATAGACTATACTGATCCATTCTTTCCTTAATACCCATTTGCATGAAAAGAAAGTATCATCCCAAATCTGTTCCACAATGGAAAGTATTGAAAATCTTTTGATGTATATAAATATTTTTCCTCAAAAGCAGCCATACTCGTAAAGGGATTTGTCTTTAATACCTTCTGAGCCATTTCCATATGAAGACTGTCTGTATCCTCTTTCATACTCTCCCTTCATTTAAAATATTTCCAATCATTATCAATGCTCCCTCTTGTGGAATCTGCGTATATAATGAGATCACATCCATACTAGCTAACCAAGTCATTTTCTTCACACTCTCAACCTAATTCATCATTTTTAAAAAAACGAGAAGTGTCCTAAACAAAAGATCTCATTTGTTTAGTCTTAGGCCATAACAGTCATCAACAGATATAGACAAAAGACTCAAGTGTAGGATTTCTTGTGCACATCTGAAAACAAGCATGCAGACATCCAAATCACAGACATCCCAGGAGCCATTTAACCACAAGGACATGGAAATCTCTCTGGCACGAGCATGTCCATGTAGGATGGGAGTATGGCAAGACATACCCAGGGCAATCCTTCAAACACATATGTGCAACACAATTTCAGAAATGCTGGGCACGTCTCTAGATCTGTTGCAGGGCACGGAGAGGCATCAGGTACAAGATGTATTTATGAATGACCTCTTCCTGTACCTTAGGTAGGAAATAACATTTAGTCACATGCACAACTTCAAGGATCTGCCTTCTGGTGGGAAAGAGGAAAGTTCTGTGTGTGTACCAAGTCAAGGGGAAAAGGATCCAGGAAATCTGTTCTTATCCTGTGATCTTCCCCCAGAAAAGGATTACATTCCTTTTTCCCACTGATACTCAGGTTTTGCTATTAAGTATAAGCTGGTGAGGTTTCATTAATCCCTGTGTTATAGTACAGTGTAATTAAATTCTCAAACTATATTAGAACCTTAGAACTGCACTTAGGATCACAGGGTTTCTCATGGTGGGAACATCTTGGTGGCTACATCTGAGGGGAAAGTCTTAGGTACACAAAGATCTCTCTGTGTAACACACAGTGAAATGTGTTTAGCTCTAGTTTGAGTCCTGGTTTTTCCTTGGTGACTGCTCAGTCCTTCATATCTCCTGGGATTTGGAGTCATGTTCACATCTTTTCTCAGCTTGTTACAAATGTCTTCAGCCTTTGTAATGATCTGTGTGTGACAAGATTTTCCCTATAATCCTGAGTTCATTGGTGGCTAGAAATGTTACTTTCTCACAATCTGTAGAAGTTTAATAAAGATGAATAATTAAATCTAAATTCCCAGAATTCCCTGGGTGGACTGGTGACCATTCAGTCCTTCATATCTCCTGGGATCTGGAGTCATGAATGAATCTTTTCTCAGCTTGTTACAAATGTCTTTAGCCTTTTTAATGATCTGAATGTGATGTATTTTTCTTGTACTCCTGGGTTCAGTGGTGGCTGGAAATGTTACTCTCTCACAATTTGTAGAAGTTTAATAAAGGTAAATACTTTCCTGCATTCGTATATACTGTATGTTACTACCTAGTGTATGTCTACTCAAGGGTGTTAGGGATGCATTCTTTTTTTTTATTTATGCAATTTCAAAAAAATACAAGAAGAATCAATCTTGATCAGAAAAGGAAGCCACCAAAACAACAAAAACAAATCCAAATATTCATAAGAAAAAAGAATACATAGGTACACTCACTCAAGCCCCTTATAAAGAGGAAGAAGCATACACAATACAAAGGATAAACATACAATCAAAAGAATATTAAGCAGCATGTGCAAGTAGACTAAAGAGCTACCTAACAAACTGGCAAACGTACCCCACTACATAGCAGGCTCGCTACAGGGAGGTCAGAACCACACACTTGGGTACCAATATTTTTAGAGGAAATGAAGGCAGATAACTGTTGGGGTTCAAAAAAACCATAACTATTCCCAGCCAACTTGATCAGGCACTTACAAGGAAAATAAAGAAAAAATAACCCACCCAGATTTAAGAAGCACAAACTGCTTCCTCCTTCTCTGTCTTGCCCTAGATTTGTCAGGAAAAAATCGAATAGTAAACCCCATAAACTAGGAACGGAAATACATTTAGAGAAGCCAATCCCGGTCTACATCCAATGCTAGGTTGACCAACAACGTAGCGGCCACTCGAGAGTCAGACCCAGACTTCTCTAAATCTCCCGTCAGGTCCAGGCTATCATCAGGTTGGGCTAGGGAAGATGATAAACCCTGACCCAATCCACCAGCCACCTTAAACTTGGCTGAAGGTAGATAGAAGGCACGAAATATCAGTGGAATAAAGTCCGCCAACATTTTTAAAACCTCAATCAAAACTTCTTAAACAAAAGCAATGGTGAAATTGAAGGAACTTTAAGAAAATTAAACACTCTCAGGTTCCTGCCCCTGGACATGTTCTCCAGCAACTCCATCTTTCTCTGCAAATTCTCTGCGTCACGCACAACAGCTTGCACTGAGTCCTGGACTTGATCCACCCTCTGCTCAAGAGAGGAAACTTTCACTGGCAAGTCTCCCAAAAAAGTATCATGAACCCCTAATTGTTGGGCAACAGTATTCAACTGGCTAGATATAGCCTGCAGCTGTCCCAATAAAGACTGTTCCAGTTTGTTCATGGCTTCCCACATTGTCTCTAGGGAAAAAGCTTCGGGCCGTGACGAGACAATCCTCACCGAAGACACAGTATCTTGCAAGTCTGGCATATCATGGGGCACAGCGGGAGGACTCGATACATGCTCCAAAGACTGTATCCCCTCCAAAGATGAAGTTTCTACCCCCTCCTCTCTGGCAACCATAGAAAATTCCATCCCCTGGGAAATCCTTCCGAGGCAGGGAGGCCGCCCGGCATGTGAAGGTTGAACAACTGCAAAAGTTGCCAAACCTTCACCCACTGCGGATAGATCAATTACACCTGTTGGTTGTGCTGGGAAAAGCCGGAGTTCCGGGTTGAGTGACACATCCAGCCCAAAGCTAGGCAGGGATCCATCTTCCACCCCCACCTCTGCCAGCAAGCCAACCTAAGCAATTGCTCCTCCACTAGGCCAAAGGAAGGCATCTATCGGCCCAGACTGCCCCGTGAGCTCAGGCTGAAGCTTAGTCTTGCGCTTTCATGCTGTATGCAGCATAAAGAAACAGGTAAGAAGAAAACACAACGAACTTACACTGGAGCAGACACAGAGGCGTCCGCTCACACCACTGCCATTTTCCTTCCCATCAGGGATGCATCCTTAACATCTCTTTAACATGCAAAAATGGCAGCGCTAAGGCCCCCTGTTCATTGCAATAGCTGGGGAAGGGAGGAGATGTTCCCATGGAAAGGGCACTAGTGGCCAATTAGAGGGCAGTAAAGAGACAGTGGGCATCAAGAGCACCAAGCGTGGGTAAGGACAGTTGCTGCAATGGGAGATAAGGGAGCCTATCTAGAAGTCAAAAGTGAGGTGCCAGATGGGAGCAAATGGAATAGGTGATGGACATGTCACATCTATATGTTCAATGTGTGTTAGACAGTGAGTGGGAGCAGTTGGACTGTATCAGTGAGGGGTCATCATGTAACCTGCTGTGATGTCAGTGGGTGGAAAAGAAGTAGATATGAGTGTTCCAAGGAAGAGTGACCATGGCTCCGATGTAGGCATAGCAAGAATGACTGGGCATGAATGGTGACCTGTACATCCTGTGCAGGTGATGTGTGCTACGTCCTAAGGAGCATGATATGGACCAGGGTGTAGGAGCTGCCAGGAGAATACATGAGTGATCACGATGCCTACATGGAGATGGATGTGCTGAAGGATGTGTGAAACTGGAAAAGAGTGCTGTATCTGTGTCTTGGGTTTGCTGCGGGGCTGTCGAACTGCTCCTATGTGGCAATGGTCTGTCAAGTGAGAATCTCCTGACATATCAGCTGACCAGATCTACTATTCAGCTGATTATGACAGGGGGAAGGCAGCCAGCTAGATTGCATGTATGCAGAATGTGCTATGTGTATGCAGGAGGTCAAAGCAAACTCTTGCACAAATGTTTCTCAAAGATAGATAGTTAGCTGTCGACTTTAAAGTCGAGAAAAGAGGAAAAGGACCTCAGTGGTATAACAGGCCTGCTATTTCTATGGCTTCATTATGACTGTAAAGCCATTATGCTTTTCACTTTTGGCCAGCGTAACCACTTTCATATCATCGGTCATAAAAAACCTCATTCTCAATGTCACTTTCAAAACAAGCATCCGCAAAACAACTAACTACAGCAGAAAGAGAGTACTTATCGTGGCAAACTGAATGTATTCATTCCCACTCCAACACCTGGTGTTTCGCTATAATGCTGCAACAAGAACAAGGTCTATCAATAACCATTGCCAGCTGCAGAACTTAAGTCTAGCAAAGGAACAGAAATCAGACATATAACAGGAACAGCAGAAAGACCGACAGTCACATCGCATGCTAGTGTATGTCCACTAACGGATCAAGGAACAGCAAAAACTAGTCAGAAAAGCTCATAAAAGAAATTAGGAACTCTCCTGAAGAATAAACCTGTACTCGCTCACAGAGCTCCAGTAAACAGGAAAGCCCACAGATTTCATCATACTTACATGCCCGCATATAAAGAATTTCTTCAAAAGAAGCCACTGTTCTCTCTTTGTCAGCTACTCTTATTTAAATACCTGCTCGGAGTCTGATGTCAGAAAGAAATCTCAAGCCAAAAGAGCAGCCCTTTAAAACTAAGCAGGCAGTCAAATGATCAGCCGTAACACTTGCATACACCATTCATTTAAATATCTCTAATACAGTACAAACTGCTTTGACCTGGTGAAAAGCAGTATAGAAATCCAGCTAAATAAGTAAACATATCAAAAAGCAAGTGCAGCTATGTGGACCAGAGGATAAATGCCAACAAATTACGACGAGCACAATATATTAACCACAGTAATAGTAAACAACTTAAAGTTAAGTTCAAATCCACCACACATTTACCCTGCAATACTCTAGCTGATGCAATCGCTTCACTACAAACAAAATCAATGATAAGCTAATGAGAATCTGTTGTATCTTGAACCCAGCCCTCATCCACCCTTCAACCAATAAGACTATATGTCCAGTCTATTGACTCATTGAGACCCAAATGCTGCCCTGTGTTCCTTGCTGCCCTCCCTAAATCTCAGACGTGACATACATGTTCTCTCATGTATTCTGTAGCCATGTCTTGGCAGAAAATATATTTGCATAACAACCAAGGCCATTAGTTCTGGATCCCACAGTATCCCACATGTCAAGCTAAAACATCATCAGGATACCACATCTGGGAGAAAGGTCTACAGCAGAGGTGATACAAGCAAGACTGCTGAAGATAACATGAACCAAACTGACCGCAGATCGTGCATTTTCAATCTTTGCAGGCATAACAACTTGTGCATGTATACCATGCAGTTCAGCAGGACAGCCTTTCATGTGGGCCTGCAGGAGGAAGACACAAGCTCCCCACATGTTCGGCCCAATGTGGACAGGCATATGCATGTTCAGAGTGCTGTGAACCTCTGGTCATGTTGGGTGGTATCATGTACACTAACCAAGCCACACAGATATGTCTTATGGTACAGATACACTGAAAAGACTCAGCATGCATCCTGTGGGGCCACATAGCAACATGACGGCAGAAAAAGACCACATGGCCTATCTAGTCTGCCCTTCCATATCAACTACAATAGTCCCCTGTTTTCCTTTAGAGATCCTCTGTGTCTGTCCCATGTATTCTTGAATTCAGATACTGTTCACGTCTCTACTAACTCCACTGGGAGACTATTCCCCGCATCTACTATTCTTTCCATAAAGAAATATTTCTGCATATTACTCCTAAACATAGAAACATAGAAACATGATGACAGAAAAAGACCACATGACCTATCTAGTCTGTCCTTCCATAACAACTACAACAGTCCACTTTTTACCTTTAGAGATCCTCTGTGTTGGTCCCATGCTTTTTTGAATTCAGTTACTGTCCTCATCTCTACCACTTCCACTGGGAGACTATTCCATGAATCCACTACTCCTTCTGTAAAGAAATATTTCCGCATATCACTCCTGAATCTATCTCCCTTCACCCTCATCCCATGTCCCCTCGTAGCAGAACTTGCTTTCAATTGAACATTTATGCCACGGAGGTATTTAAACATCTCAATCATATCACCTCTATCCCGCCTTTCCTCTAAGGTGTACATATTAAGATCCTTAAGTCTGTCCTCATATGCTTTATAATGAAGCCCATTAATCATTTTAGTAGCAACCCTCTGCACTGACTCCATCCTGTTCACATCCTTTTGAAGGTGCGGTCTCCAGAATTGCACACCATACTCCAAATGAGGTCGCACCAAAGACTTATACAGAGGCATTATCACCTCCTTTTTTCTGCTAGCCATTCCTCTCCGTATGCACCCACGCATCCTTCTAGCTTTTGCCGTCGCCTTTTCTACCTGTTTAGCTACTTTAAGATCATCAGACACAACCACGCCTAGGTCCCGCTCTTCTTTAGTGGACAAAAGTACTTCACCTCCTATACTGTATTGCTCCCTTGGATTGCTGCAGCCCAAATGCATGACCTTACATTTTTTCACATTAAATGCCAGCTGCCAAATTCTAGACCATTCTTCAAGCTTAGCTAGATCCCTCCTCATGTTATCTACACCTTCCTGGGTGTCTACTCTATTGCAGATTTTGGTATCATCTGCAAAGAGGCAAACCTTACCCGACAGCCCTTCCGCTATATCACTAACAAAGATGTTAAAAAGAATCGGACCAAGGACAGATCCCTGGGGCACACCACTGATAACATCCTTCTCCTCAGAGTGAGCTCCATTTACTTGTACTCTTTGTCGCCTCCCACCCAACCAATTTCTAACCCAAGCAGTAACTTTATGGTCCATCCCTAGGGTGCTCAGTTTGTTTATAAGTCGCCTGTGAGGAACAGTGTCAAAGGCTTTACTGAAATCTAAATACACCACATCTAGAGCTCTCCCTCGGTCCAACTCCCTGGTCACCCAGTCAAAGAAATCAATCAGATTTGTCTGACAAGACCTGCCTCTAGTGAATCCATGCTGCCTCGGATCCTGTAATCCGCTGGACTCCAGAAACCTCACTATTTTCTCTTTCAGCAGCGTTTCCAATAATTTACTCACCACCGAAGTTAAACTAACCGGCCTGTAGTTTTCAACCACATCCTTACTTCCGCTTTTGTGTAAAGGCACCACATGAGCCTCTCTCCAGTCCTTTGGCACCACTCCCGACTCCAACGAGGCATTGAAAAGGTCAGTCAGTGGAGTTGCTAGAACGTCCCCAAGTTCCCTCAGTATTCTAGGGTGTATCCCATCCGGTCCCATCGCTTTGTCTACTTTAAGTTGAGCTAGTTTCTCACGAACACAGTCTTCTGAAAATTGTTCAAGATGTCCCTCACTTCTGTTCTTATTTGTGGGTATTTTCTGAGGTCCTGCTCCTGGTTCTTCATCTGTGAACACAGAACAAAAATATTTGTTAAGCAATTCCGCTTTATCCTTATCAGCTTCTACATATTCCCCCCCTGCACCCTTGAGTCTGACAATACCACTTTTGCCCTTCCTCTTCTCACTAATATATCTGAAAAATGCCTTATCCCCCTATTTTATTGCATTGGCTATTTCCTCCTCCTTTTGAATCTTTGCCTTCTTGACTACTTTGCTAGCTTCTCTAAGTTTTTCCAAATACAGATGCCTGTCTTCCTCTCTCTGTGATCTCTTGTATTTTATTTATTTTATTTAGTATACATTTGTATACCGCTACTTCCAGCGATCAGCAGCGGTTTGATTACAGATTGGAAATTGTCGATTCATGACAGGAAATTTTTGAGGTATAAACACATTGATTATGAAGGCCTCCCTCTTTTTCTTCACTTTTTCAGCTACTTCCTTCGAAAACCATAGCGGTCTCCTGTTCCTTTTGCCTTTATTTACCATTTTAACAAAAAGGTTGGTTGCCCTTAAAATACCCCCTTTCAGTTTTGCCCACTGTTTTTCTACATCCCCCAGCTGTTCCCATCCCACTAACGACTCCCTGAGGTATTGGCCCATCTTCGCAAAGCTGGTCTTCCTAAAGTCTAAGATCCTCACCTTGGAATGGATTCTAACAGCCCTAGTCCTAATACTGAACCACACCATCTGGTGATCACTGGATGCAAAATGATCTCCCTCTACAACATCAGAAACACTTTCACCATTGGTAAGCACCAAGTCCAGTATGGCCCCTTCACGTGTGGGGTCTGTTACCAATTGCCTGAATAGTTCTCCCTGTAGAGAATCCAGGATCTCCTTACTTCTAGATGATACTGCAGCAGGAATGTGCCAATCAACATCTGGCATATTGAAATCTCCTATCAGTAGCACTTCCCCTTTCCTAGCAATGCTGCGTATGTCTTCAATTAACCCTCTGTCCACCTCTTCCTCTTGTGAGGGAGGTCTGTATATCACACCAATGCAAATAGATTTCTCTTTCCCTCTTTCTAGTTTAACCCACAATGCCTCCTCTCTCCCTTTTAAGCTCTGTAATTCCAAAGCTTTAATAGTAGTTTTTACATATAGTGCCACTCCTCCTCCCCTTCTTCCTACCCTGTCCTTTCTGAATAAAGTATAGCCAGGTATAGTTACATCCCAGTCATGGTTTTCTGTGAACCATGTTTCTGTAACTGCCACTAAATCCAAGTCAGCCACTCTCACCAAAGCTTCAACTTCAGGGATCTTATTTCCCATGCTACGGGCCTTAATACACACTGCTTTCCATATGTTACCCCTGTTACCCATTTCCATAAAGGTATTTAATGTATCACCTACCTGGGGGCTTTCACTTACCTGGGGGCTTTCTTCACCCATCCCCAACGAATCTAGTTTAAAGCCCTCTTCAGTAGATTAGCCAGTCTACTACCGAAGATGCGTTGACCTTTCTTGGACAGATGGATGCCATCTCTGCTCTGCAACCCTTGGAACAGCATCCCATGGTCTAGGAAACCAAAACGCTCTCGATTACACCATCCATGCAGCCATGCATTCATCTCCAGAATGCGAGCCTCTCTGCCTTGGCCTTTACCTTCAACAGGGAGGATTGAAGAGAACACCACCTGTGCACCTAAGTGCTTCACCCTCTGTCCCAGAGCCATGAAGTCACTTTTGATACGTTCCGAGGTATACCTGGCAGTATCATTTGTTCCATCATGGATTAGCAACATTGGGTAATAGTCAGTGGGCTTGATGAGTCTCGGCAAACTCTCCGTAACATCTTGGATTTTGGCACCAGGCAGACAGCATACTTCTTTGGACATCAAGTCTGGTCGGCAGATGGACGCCTCAGTACCCCTCAGAAGAGAGTCTCCAACCACCACTACCCTTTGTTTCCTTCTGATCACTGATTCTGCAACTTTGGGGTACTTGAACTCTGGTTCTTCCCTTTCCAGGGATGCTTTCACCTCCTCCACTTCCAGGGCTGCATAATGGTTCTTCAATTCAAGGGCTGGAGAAGTTGGATTGGTGATTTTGAAGGCCCTGGTGACTTGTGTCCAACCATTGACATTCTAGTGGCACCCATCTTCTCCTGTGCTGGAGAGCTTGGTTGCTGCAAGAAGCATCCTATCAATGTACTTCTCACTGTCTTGAATGCTCCTCAGCCTCGCCACCTCCTCTCTGAGTTCCTCCACTTGTTTCCTCAGAGCTTCAGCATGCAGGCACCCTGCACATGGAACCGGTCCTTCAACTGGCATTAGGACCTCTGTCTGGACCGAGGCAGAAGCTGTAACGGGGGCAACAGCTTTAGCAATACAATTTTTCCCAGCCATTGTTCTGTTCGTGGAGCTTAGGTATTGTTTGTTTGATCTGTGGAGCCCTGGTTAGGAAAGCTGAGTCTATGGCTTCATACGATCAAACTTGCCACCGCAATATGCAATGTCCAAAGTGTCCACAGCGACCCTATAAGAAAAGGTAATATCTTAAGAGCCAAATTCTTCCATGGTCACAAAATAGACTCAACAAGCACTTGTCCTAAAAGTGTCATCCAGGGACTTCCGGTGACGTCATTGGGCTGCATGGCGGCGTAAAGTTGGAGCTCCGCCACCAAAGCCTACCCAAACGGTGAAAAAAACACGAAGCAGTGGGAAAACTGCGGCGAAATGAGTAGCCAGCAATAAAAGAAGCAGCCGGTAATGTGGGAGGCAGGGTGAGCCGTGGTGCCCGCAGACTGAGAGGCGCGAAAGAGCAGTCGAGTGGCCCGATAGGAGAAACACGTAGTGGAGCAGAAAGGAGGCCTGGACAACGTGGAGTGAGGGAGCATGGAAGAAAAAATTATGTTCTGAAAATGGGGTGCTGGGATGGACATACAGTGGAACTGTATCAGGATTTGTCTCTGAGGACACTGCAGCGTCGGAGAGAGATGAAGGAGGTGACAGCTGTCACCCTCACGGTGGCCAGCCCAACGCCTAGGGCGCTGAGTCTTGGTCTGCCTGTGGTGTTCCTGTCTCAGAGAGCGTGGGCTTGCTTTAACTCTGCAAGGCCTTCTGGGAATGTAAGTCCCTTTACTCCTTGAGCACAGATGAGTTGCAGTCGAGTGGTTTCAGGCAATGACAAAAATTTATTTTCCCCTTCCCAGCGGATTAAATGCAAGTGAATAACTCAGGACAAAACATGCCATACAATTGGCTTGAGGAAATTATACATGAACTCAGGTAAGTTAGCCTTGTCAGCTTCAGGCTTTAAACGTGCAGTGCTTGATACAAAACAAATCACAACAGCTTCAATTAGCAAAGAAAATGTTCCCTTTTCTTCTGCTGTTTTTACCGTCTCTCACAGACACTGTTCAGCATAGGGAATTCACATGGTCAGCCAAAGATAATGTACAGTCCATCCGATCATCCACTATTTCATTATGGACAGAGTCTATCTGCATTTCTTCAGTATCGGGAATAGCAGGGTGTGTCATTAAGCTGCTATCCTGATCTTTGAAACAAACGGTTTCTCTGACCTCACATGGTTTCTCTCTGTAACACTCTCCTGAGCAGGGTTGTAAACTACCATATATGCTGTAGTTTTTGTCCAGGGAGTTTGCTACTTTCTGGTAATTATGAGGAACTGCTTTATAGCTAGGTTCAAACTTGTGTGAATTATTAAGCCTACCTTTTGGCTTTGAAAGGGAAGGAACTCTCCACTCTGCAGTGTTAGACTGGTTCTCAAACACAGCTGGTGTTTGCTTGCCTCTCAGCCTATTAACCTTCCCCTCAGATGTACCAGCATTCTCCAACCAGCCTGTCTCTCTCCTCGGAGCGTGTGAGCTTTGCCAAGCCTGCCTCTCAGGAAGATTCTTCTCTCTCCTGCCTTTACCAGACAACCCCTGTCTTGGGTTGCTTCCTTCTGGCCTCAGGAATATGGCTCCCTTGGTTCTCACTCCTCCTTGACTCCTTCTAGTCAGCGTGCTCCTTTGCTGGCTTCCTTTCTCGTCTTCCCTCCGGTTCTGGCTCTGACTCCAGTTCCCCCTCTGGCTCTGCTTGGTCCAAGCTAATGACCACTTTTTATCATTGTAACTCTCAGGGCTTAGCTGTGCCCTGCCCTGAAACAGGTGAAACTCATTACCTCCTGAGCTAGGGAATACGTCACTTCAGGGGCGTGTCTTTCTAGCTTGTGACTCTCCTTTTACTTCTTTTTTGCAAACACTGAGCCATGTGCTCAGACTGCCTGTCAGTTTCTGAAAGCAAATCCTCATCTTTCCCTACCTCCATAGGCTCAGAAGGGTCTTCTTCATGACACAGCCTACTTGAGAAGGGAAGAGGCACGCTACAAATGGCTATACCCTTTCGGCCTACTAATAACTGTGAAAGGTATGTCAAGAAGGGTGAAGACCAGCGAAGAGGCCTGGGGTGTGCTTAAAGACTTGGGGCTAACTAATCTCCCGTGGGAATAGAGGGTCATGCAAAAACTAAGAGCGTCACAACTCCAGTGTCAATGCTGTGGCAAAGTGCAATCAATGAATAAGTCCAGGAGTCGATTGACAGAGTCCAAGTCAGTTTATTGTGCACAAGGCCCAGTCAGTCAAAGCTTCAAAAGGTACTGAGCAAATGTTTATACAGAGACATAACCATTTATACCTCTTTTTCAGTTTGATACATGAAAGCTTTCTATTGGTTTTCACTCGATACATGCAAACGTCTCATTGGTCTTACATTCCCAGCACCTGTCCAATTAGAAATCCCTCCGGAGCCTAGCAACTGGCCCCCTCCTTTAGAATTGCTTGAACAATGGTACAGTTCTGAATCTCGTTACTTTTGTACTGCAAGGTTAACTTCGGCTTCTGGAATGCATATACTGTAACATTTTTGTTCTTTCTCACACATGAGAATAATAGAAGACATATGAATTCATGAAAACTTCTTATTAAGCATTTTAAAACAGTTTTCTCATTTTCCACAGATTTTTGGTTCTTTTCTAGCTATAATGGGAGTTAGGATCCAGGCCTAACTTATAGGCCCTTCACAGTAGCAGGCCATGCTAGGCCATAGCCTACCACATCAAGAGCAGCTAGTATGAGATGGCAGAGGGCCCCAGCAAACGGTCGGAGACTAGCGAGATTGCCCAAGGGCAGCCAGGGATCTAAAGCAGCAGTGAAGGACATCGGCTGAGCAAGATGATAACTGGCAACTTGGCAACAGAGGATTTAAAAATTGAAAGAGGATGTTGGACATTGATAAGTGAAGTGTCAGGAATGTTGTTTGGTGGGTATGGGGGCAAGTGGAGGAAGGAAGGAAGAGGAGAGGTGGAAGGAGGAAGGGGGAGAAGTGAAGGAGGGAGAGAGGGCTTTGGTTAATAATGATTTGCATGTATAGGTATTATGGGAAGGGAGAATGGGGTCAAGGCAGAGGGAGGTGGGAGTTAAGAATGCTAAGAGCTGGAGAGGGAGGATTGAGGGAGGATTTGGTTAAGGGGTGGGGAGAAGAGGAGGGGTAGGCGGGGATATTGGAGGAGGGGATAGGGCACAAGGGGAAGGTGGAATAGGAGGGTAAGAGTAGGTAGGGGTCTGATAGTTCGTCACCACTTCTGGAAGGAGAGTCTCTCTTGAGAGGACTAGGGAAGAGGAAGGGAGGCAGGGTGGGAGGGGGGATGGGGGATAGGGAGGGTGGGAGGAAGGGAGGGGACAGGAAGGGGGGTAAGAGCAGGAAGGAGGAACAAAGCTTAAAGGTGAGTTAAAAAATAGTAACCTTAAATGTAAAAGGGCTAAATTCACCATTTAAAAGGCAGAAATTATATAAAGAAATAACACGCCAAAAGGCATCGTTAGGGTTCATACAGGAAACACATTTAACTTGGGCGACCGAACACCTGGTCAAGCTTAAGGGGTGTGGGACATGTGTCCATGCATCAAACATAGTAGAAAGAAGAAAGGAGGAGTTGCAATATTGATAGATTCAAATTAAAGATGGAAATACAGAAGGTAGTCAGACATAAAGCGGGGAGATATGTATTACTACGATTACGAACAGAGAATGAGTGGTACTGTACAGTGAATGTATATGCACCTACAGTTGGGCAAAAATAATTTTGGACAAAGCTCAACGATGAGGTGGGAAAATTAGGAGAGGGTAAACTAATTTGTGGGGGTGACTTCAGTTTAACTTGGAACCCTGCTAGAGATGCCACGGGAACATGGAGGGCAAAAGAGCGGATAGGAGCAAATATCGCAATTTTGTAACACAGTACTGTTTGATTGATGCATGGAGATTTCAACATCCCCGGAAAAGACAGTTTGCATATTTTTCCCCGGTACATGGTTCATACTTCAGAATAGACGCCATTTGGGTAACTAAGGAGATGGTGGGTAGGATAAAGGGGGTGGAGATGGATTCAATAACGTGGTCAGATCACGCTTTAGTCGAGATTAGGATAGCAATTGAAGGGGGCGAGAGAGGCACTCAATTCTGGAGGTTAAATGAATCTCTCATAGAGGACGAGAGGGTTAGAGAAGAAATAGAGGGGAACAAGCGAATATTTCAGATGGAATGATAACGGGGAGGTGGGTTGGGGAGAGTATGGGATGGATATAAGGCGGTAGTTAGGGGAGTTCTAATCAAATGGGGGGCAAGGAAAAAGAAGGAAAGGGAGGGGAGAGAGAGGGAATTGAGAGAAAGGTTGATGAAGCTAGAAGAATTAGATGCGCAAGAAAGGAAAGGAACATATAGAGACCAAGTGTTGGCAGTAAGAGCTCAGATAAATGCAATGCAAGCAGAAATTATAAGGCATCAAATGCAGTTACTGAGAAAGGAATTTTTCAAGGGGCGAAACAAAGCTGGGAGATACATGGTGCAGAAACTGAAACAACGGAAACTCAGATCACAAATATTAAAAATTAGAGATTCTGGAGGAAAGTTAGTCCACAAGAATGGAGATATTCGGGAGGACTTTAAGAATTTCTACTAGTCGTTGTATGAAGCAAGAACACCTCCGGAGACGGGAAGGATACAGAACTACTTAGAATCCATAAAGCTCACAAAATTGACAGAGGAGGAACAAAAAGAGTTAAATAGAGATATAATGAAAGAGGAAATTCTGATAGCTATAAAACAGCTAAAGGTATATAAGGTGCCGGGTTTGGATGTGCTCACTGTGAGGTTCTATAGAAGGTTTGGAGAGATCTTAGCTGCACCACTAGTGCGTTTATTTAATCTGCCAAAGGAGGGAGGGGTGCTAGCAGATACCATGGGGTGGGCAGGAAAGAGTAGTTACTTACCTGTAACAGGTGTTCTCCAGGAGCAGCAGGAATCAGTCCTCACATATGGGTGACGTCGGCGCAGATGGAGCCCCCGTGTGGAGCATTTCCCCAGCCTTCAAGGAAAGCCTTTGGGAATGCAGCGCGCATGCGCGGTCCCCTTCCCGCCCAAGGGTGCCATCTTGCTCAGTCTGATGACATAGCTAAAAGACAGCAAAAAAACAAAATTAAACATATGACTGCAACTCCAAGGGGAGGAGGGAGGGTCGTGAGGACTGATTCCTGCTGCTCCTGGAGAACACCTGTTACAGGTGAGTAACTACTCTTTCTCCAGGGCAAAGCAGGAAGTCAGTCCTCACATATGGGACTCCCCAGCTCTAGGCTACCAGGAACCCACAGCTGAAAAATTAGCTCCCTCTAGAGCCTCAGCATCCATGAAAGAATCTTCTCTGAGAACGCCCCCGTACGGTAGCCCAACACCAGGGCCGGAGGGTAGGAGTTGCCTAAACCTCAAAGAGATTATGGAGTACCGCCTGTCCGAAAGCACTGCTCCTGCGGGACTCCCTCTCGAGGCAGTAGTGGGCTGTAAAAGTCTGGCTTGAAGACCAAGTAGCGGACCGGCAGATGTCAGCCAATGGAACAGAGCGGAGATGAGCTACTGACGGGGCTTTCGCCCTGACACGGTGGGCCGTGACTCGACCCTGCAACGAGAGGCCGGCTGCCCTGTATGCCCAGGCAATACAATCTGCTACCCAAATGGATAATGTACGCTTGGAGACAGGTAACCCTATTTTATTAGGGTCAAAAGAAACGAAGAGCTGAGCAGCCCTTCGGTGCCCCTGCGTACGGTCAAGGTAGAAGGACAATGCCCTCCTACAGTCCAGGGTATGCAAGACCGTCTCAGCCCGGCTGGCATGCGGCCTGGGAAAGAAAGTTGGAAGAACCACCTCCTGATTGAGGTGGAAGGAGGAGACAACCTTTGGAAGGAACTTAGGGTGAGTCCGTAAGACCACCCTGTTCTTATAGAACAGTGTGTACGGTTTATCAGAAACCAGAGCTTGTAGTTCACTCACACGCCTGGCCAAGGTAAGAGCTACCAAGAACAAAGTCTTCCAGGAAAGGAAGCGTAAATGACAGGTAGAGGCTCAAACGGTGGGCAAGTAAGTTGTTGCAAGACCACATTCAAATCCCACTCAGGGGCTGGTGGATGAATCGGAGGCTTGAGCAAAAGCAGGCCTCTGAGGAAGCGGGACACCAGGGGATGGCCCGACACAGACTGGCCCTCCACCGGAGAGTGGTGCGCTGACAGAGCACTGAGGTGGACCCGAACAGAGTTGGATTTAAGGCCTAGGTCCGACAGGTGAAGCAGATACTGCAGCACCACTGGCACCAGGCACGAAAAGAGATCCTCCTGGCGCTGAGCACACCAGGTGGAGAACCTACGCCACTTGAGGGCATAAGATTTCCGGGTGGATTGCCTCCTAGAGGCCAAAACCACCTCCTCCACTTCCTTTGGTAGAAGTAAGGGGGCTAGAACTACCCTTTCAGCAGCCAGGCCATCAGATGGAGGGACTGGAGGTTGAGGTGCAGGAGAGATCCCTGATCCTGATACAGGAGATCGGGCTGCACCCCCAGAGGGAGTGGAGTTTCCACCGCCATTTGCAGAAGGAGTGTATACCACAGTTGCCTCGGCCATCTGGGGACTACCAGGATCACCGAGGCCTTGTCCTGAACAACCATGAACAGGGTTCGGGCCACTAGAGGCGTGGGAGGAAACGCATTCAGTAGGCCCGTAGACCAAGAGATTAGAAACGCATCCGCTGCTATTCGCAGAGGATGCAGTTGTCTGGAACAGAACCTGAGTAGCTGACGGTTCAGTGGACTGGCAAAGAGATCGATGGTTGGAAGACCCCATCTTAGGAAGATCTGTTGGACCACTAGTGGATTCACGTGCCATTCGTGAGGCTGTAGAATCCTGCTTAACCTGTCTGCCAGGTAATTCTCCTGACCCAGTAGATAAACTGCTCTGAGAAACATGCCTTGTTTGACTGCCAAGGAGCAAAGAGCCTGTGCTTCCTGACACAGGAGTCTGGATCCTGTGCCTCCTTGCTTTTTCACATAGAACATTACTACTCGATTGTCTGTCTGAACTAAGACAGACTGGTGAGAGAGGACATGAGAGAAAGTCTGTAGAGCCAAGCGGATAGATCGCAACTCCAACAGATTGATCTGCTGTGTGGCTTCCCAAGGAGACCAGAGGCCCTGAGTACATGCCCCCTGGCAATGTGCACCCCAACCCTGAAGGGAAGCATCGGTTGTCAGCACCCGTGTGTGTGGCGGCGCCTGAAAAGGCACTCCTCTGACAAGGTTCGGGAGATGCAGCCACCACTGTAGGGAGGCTGCTAGTAGTTTGGACACCCTTACTCTGTCTCTTAAGTCTCCTGTGGCTTGCACCCACTGAGCTCTGAGGCACCACTGGGCAGGCCGCATGTGCAGACAGGCATTCGGGGTCACATGGACCTTGGATGCCATGTGGCCTAAGAGCCTTAGGAAGTGTCTGGCGGAGACCAGAGATCTGCTCTGGAACTGTTTGGCCAAACCCCTCAGTCTGCGGGCCCTGTCCTTCGGCAAATAAGCTTTTGCCTGAAGGGTATCTAGTCTTGCCCCTATGAACTCCATGTTCTGTGAGGGGAGCAAAGTGGACTTTGCGAAGTTTATGACAAAGCCCAGATGCTGGAGAAGAGAGACAGTGCGAAGGGTGGCTTGTCTGACCTCCTGTGGAGACTGACTCCTGATGAGCCAGTCGTCCAGGTATGGAAAGACAAAGATGCCCTGGTTTCTGAGATAGGCCGCCACCACTGCCAGGCATTGGTGAAAACCCTGGGAGCGGAGGTTAGGCCAAATGGAAGTACTCTGTACTGAAAATGATTTCCCCCCACTACAAATCTGAGATATTGTCTGTGGTCTGGATGAATGAGGATGTGAGTATAAGCATCCTTTAGGTCTAAGGAGCATAGCCAATCTCCCTGCTGGAGGTAGGGCAGCAGTATTCCAAGGGTAAGCATCTTGAACTTTTCCCTCTCCAGGAACTTGTTGAGATTTCGCAAGTCTAGTATGGACCTGAGGCCTCCTATCCTTTTTGGTACCAGAAAGTACCTGGAATAGAAGCCTTGCCCCTTCAGGTGGTGAGGCACTGGTTCCACTGCCTGCTCCTGTAGAAGACTTGCCAACTCCTGAAGGAGGAGGTTCCTGTGAAGAGGGAGTCTTGGAGGCTCCCCTGGAAAATAGGAGAGGGTAACTGGCTGAAGTGGAGCAAATAGCCTTTCTGGACTATGCTCAGTACCCATGTATCCCCTGTTATGGCTGACCACCTGTGGGCGTACAGTGTCAGCCGGCCTCCCGTGCTGAGTGGAGCCAGCTGAGGAGGAGAGGCTATGCAATGGGAGTCAAAACCCCGCTCACTGCTGTGCAGGAGCCGGAGCTGGTGGCTTGGGGGTTTTCTGCCTATGGGGCCCATGTCCCTGCCCCTTGGCCTGCTGACCATGTTGGGGAGCTGTAGAGGCCTGGAAATGAGGGTAGGATTTGTAGGCAGTAGCCTTCATTGGGAAAAAGGTCTTCTTCCCCGAGCCCTTCTTTTTCTGAGAAGGGACAGAATTCTTCCTGGACAGCCTTGTCCTGGTGAGAATATCGGTCTCAATTTCTTCAGCCTTTTCAGCCATGGGTTTGCCAAAAAGGTTCTCACCTCGGCAAGGGACATCAACCAACTTGCCCTGAACCCATGGCTCCAGGTCGGATGACTGTAGCCAGGCCTGACGGCAGGCACCGATGCCGGCCCCGGCTACTCGGGCCGAAGCCTCGAAGCCATCATAGGCTGCTTGAGAGATAAACTTCGAGCACTCTCGGATCCCCAATGACAAAGCCTTGAACCTCTGCAAAGGTTCCTCGGAGAGGCCAGCTGAGAACCCGGCAATCTCCTTTGCCAGGTCTCGCAGGTAATGCCCATGTACAGCTGGTAGGTCTGGACCCAGCAAGCCAGCATAGAGCCCTGGAAGCACTTTCTACGGAGGGCATCCAGGTTCCGGGCCTCCAGGCCAGGAGGCACCAAGGAGTGCATCTTCTGACTCTTCAGACGATGCATGGCCGATTCCACAACCATGGAGTGGTGTGGTAGCTGTGCCTTCTGGAACCCAGGGCTCTTACAGACTCGATAAATGGAATCGACCTGTTTGCTGAGAACTGGCGCTGAGGCCGGTGCCTCCCACATGCGGAAGAGCAGCCGTTCCAGCATCGGAGGAACCGGTACAGTAAAGGCCTCCTTAGGCGGAGAGTCATACTGGAGGGCCTCGAGTTCTTCGGCTCGAGGCTCCTCCTCGGGATCCACGGGGAAGGCCAAGGCCTTGGCCATGTCCCTCACGAAGTCCAAGAACTGGGTATCCTCCGGTGGGGACCTTCTCCGAGGCTCGGACTCCAGTGAGTCCGACGGGACGCACCGGGTTCGGAAAGTGTCCGGGGACTCCTCATCCTCCGTTTCCCACTCCGACCCCTCCAAAGAGGAATCGAGCGGCTCTGGCCATGCAGGCATCGGTGCCACCCGCCCCGACGCCGAGGGTATCAGCGTCGACGACCTCAGCCCCACACAGGAGGTCGTAGAGGACCGTGGCCGAGGATCGACTTGAGACCGCATAGACACGAGGATCGGCTTGGCCTCCGGGGTCGACTTGGACGTCGAGGTCCGGTGGTTGGGGCAGATGCACCAGTTAAACCGACGATCAGCACCCGCTGCTGTTCCATGAAGGAGCCAAGCTGCTCTCCAAGGCCGTCAACCTGAGTCCGAGCTCAGGAGACTCAGCAGCCCCCGACTCGGGCCCCAACGGTGTCGGGCCCAACGTCAGCTCCCCCGGAGGGGAGTCTACGAGGACAACAGCACTCACGTGACTCGGGGACTCCGGCTCCATACAAGGCAACTTCGCAGGCCTCTCCGACTCCAAGGGCCCGGAACGGCATTTGGGGCTATGCGACCTGGCTCTCGAGGAACCAAGAGCGTCCACCAATGCCGCCCTTGCGGGCTTCTTCTTCCTTCTCTGCTCTCGAGAAGGAGACCCCCTTTCAGAGGAACCTCGATGGTGCTCGGGGTCGGACTCCCGAGATGTCGAGGCCTCTGACGAAGTCCGGGCCCAGCCAGACGCGGAGTCAGAAAAAATCCTTTCACATTGGTGCTGACGGCTCCTCAGCGCCTTGGATGACATCTTGCCGCATGGGCCACAGACCATCGGGTCATGGTTGGGCCCGAGGCATCGGAGGCAGCAGTCATGGGTGTCGGTGAGAGACATCAGTTTCTTGCACCGATCACAATTCTTGAACCCTCTGGCAGCCATCGGGGGGGGAAAAAGGGCCCCTGCAAGGTCAAAAGACCGGGCTGCCAGTGAAAAAGACAAAAAAAGCGCGAACGCTAGTCTTGAAGGACAAAAAACGAAAAACTAATTCCGGGCTCGATACCGGTGTACCGGGCCCAGGCAGGAAGGGGAACCGGCGTCGAACCGGGTAAAACCATGAAACAAAAACACAGAAAAATTACTTTTTTACTGGGTGACACGAACACACGTCCGTCAGGCTCTGCGGAAAAAAGAAGACTGAGCAAGATGGCACCCTTGGGCGGGAAGCGGACCGTGCATGCGTGCTGCATTCCCAAAGGCTTTCCTTGAAAGCTGGAGAAATGCTCCACACGGGGGCTCCGTCGGCGCCGACATCACCCATGTGAGGACTGACTTCCTGCTTCATCCTGGAGAATAACAGTAATACATAAAGAAGGAAGAGACACACAAGAATGTTCATCATACAGGCCAATTTCATTGCTAAATTTGGATGCTAAACTGTTGGCTAAAATATTGGCTATGCGTCTAAATAGGGTAATAGGGAAATTAATCCACCAAGACCAAGCGGGATTTATTCCAGGAAGGCAAGTAGCTGACAATATTCGAAAAATACTAAATACTATTTGGTCGATTGAACAAAGTAAGGAGGAAGCACTGCTCCTATTTTTGGATGCGAAAAAGGCATTAGACCAGGTGTCTTGGCCTTTTCTCTTTCAGGTAATGGACAGAATGGGGTTGAGGGAAGCGTTTATGGGTTGGGTACAAGCGCTATATTGCAAACCGAAAGCTTGTGTTTGGGTGAATTGAGCATATTCTGCTTTCTTTGAGCAGGGAAGAGGGACGAGGCAAGGGTGTCCCCTGTCGCCTCTGCTTTTTGCACTCTCCGTACAACCGTTTGTGGAGAGGGTGAGAGAAAGGGCAGACTTGAAGGGCATAGAAGTAGGAAAGAGAGAATGTAGAATATCACTGTTCGCAGATGATATCATCTTGAGTGTGACTAGACCGGGCTTTTCTATACCAATATTAATGTGGGAATTAGAAGAATATGGAAGGTTGTCGGGCTTCATTATAAATTGGACAGAATCTGAAATATTGAATTTGTCAATAACTAAGGAAACGCAGGACATTTTACAAAAGAAATACCAATTTAGATGTGCTGGGGGAGCAATACGGTATCTCGGGATCAGGATAAGTAATAAGTTGGAACATAAGAACGTAAACAATCGATCTACATTTACCCATTCCACTCTGTTCATTAATGGAAGGATACTCCTATGAAGAAAGGCTAAAAAGGTTAGGGCTCTTTAACCTGGAAAAGAGAAGGCTAAGGGGAGATACCATTTTGGTGGCTCTTCTCTGAACCTTTTCTAATAACGCTTTATCCTTTTTAAGATACGGCGACCAGAATTGCACACAATATTCAAGGTGCGGTCTCACCATGGAACGATATAGAGGCATTATAATATCTTGTGTTTTATTTTCCATTCCTTTCCTTATGATACCTAGCATTCTATTTGCTCTCTTGGCCACTTCTGCACACTGGGCCGAGGGTTTTAACATGTGCAACACTCCTGCCTGCGCCCTGGAGCTAACAGGCAGGAGTGGCCTTATTGTCCCTTTTGAGCAGAGGTAAACTGTTCCCTATGAATGCTGGGAATTGTAGTTCACTCTCTTTTCTCTCAGGAATAAAGTGTAGTTGTGATCAGAGATGGTAAGGCTTGCAAGAAATATTTATTTGTATTGGGGAAGTTCTTCCAGCGCATCAAAATTCACATACATAAACGTAAAGGGTGCATTTTTAGCATAAGCAGAAGAAATCAGAACTTAGGACAACTGAAAAAGAATTAGCTTTAACTTCAGCTTTTCATCTATTGAGGAGCTTAACTCAGCTCTGCCTCGAGTGCTCACTTATGAACATTGCAGCCTCATAATACCAACTGTTCTTTTCACAGCGTGGGTTCAGAACACAGGTGCAGATAATTAACTCTTACAGTACAGGCAGCAGAAACAGCAACATTTGTATTCCTCTTATACAAATGTGCAAAGCTTCTTTTATATTACTCTTCTTTACAACATACAGAGCAGTCCATGCTACAAGGGTCAGTGCCAACGGTAGGTAAATCATTTTCTACCTGCATCAAATCCTCTGAGTGAACAGAACTATTATCTTCATTAGGCTTCTGCTGTTTCCCTGCTTTCAGCTCTGAAAATTGTTTAAATTCTTGGAAGAGCAATTCAGCCTGCTTTTGATCAGATTGGCAGTTGTCAGCCAGTTGTCCCTGTCACTAACTGTTCCCACTGCAGCACTTGGCTTAAACAGTTCAGGGCAATGATCAGGTTCCTTCAAAAAAGCCCTAAAAATAGGAAGTTGTGCTTTACCTTCTCTATCTTGGCTTGTATCAGAACTGCCTTCTTTCTGCCAGGCTCTTCTCCTCTTTGGTAGCTGAAGAGCTTTCCAGGTGTGGGTCTTTCTGGGCTTTCCAGGTCTAGGCTCTATCCTGTAGAATGAGTTTTCTTCAGCGTGTGCCTGCCTTTGAGGCTTTCTATTCCAGGGTTCTGTCTTCTTCCAGGACTCTAAAACATGGCTCCGTCCATTCCTCACAGGACTCCTTTTTGCAGCATCTTTAGAACTCATTGCAGACCCTCTCCAAACACTCTCAACTCTTCCAGACTCACTCTTACAGCCAAACTGCTTCCTGGTCTCGGATCCTCTCTCCGACGACCTCTTAGAGCCACTCTCCCACCTAGTCTCATTCATAGTCTGCCTAGCAGCCTTGCTCAAAGCTTTAAAAAATGGATTCTTTTCCCGGCACACCTTGTCCAACCCCTGGGTGTGCCCTATCAGCAATGCCTAACTCCTCCCCTGGGCTGGTGTCTGTTCTCAGCTCAGCAGAGCAGTGTGTTTTTTTCCTTCTAGGATTGAAAATCCTGTGCAAATCCTTTCGCTTTTCAGGATTTTCTTCAATCTCCATCTCTTCTGGAGGGCATTCTTCACCACACATGTTATCCACAATGACACCTAAATCTTTTTCCTGGGTGGTGGTTCGTAAAGTGGAACCTTGCATTGTGTAACCATAGTTTGGGTTGTTCTTCCCTAGGTGCATAACCTTGCACTTGTCCACATTAAATTTCATCTGCCATTTTGATGCCCAGTCTTCCAATTTATCAAGATCCTCTTGCAATTTTCCACAATCTTCTTGGGTTTTAACAACTTTAAATAGTTTTGTGTCATCTGCAAATTTGATAACCTCACTCGTTATTCCACTTTCCAGGTCATTTATGAATATGTCAAAAAGCACTGGACCCAGCACATATCCCTGGGGTACATCACTATTCACCTTTCTCCATTGGGAAAACTGGCCATTTAGCCCAACCCTCTGCTTTCTATCTTTTAACCAGTTCCTGATCCAGAGTAGTACACTGCCTCCTATCCCATGACTCTTTAGTTTTGCCAAAAGTCTCTGATGAGGGACCTTGTCAAAGGCTTTCTGAAAGTCCAGATACACTATATCAACTGACTCACCTTTGTCCACCTGTTTATTCACACCTTCAAAAAAACATAACAGATTAGTAAGACAAGATCTTCCTTGTCTAAAGCCATGTTGGCTGTCTCCCATTAGGCCATGACTATCTACATGCTGAGTAATTTTATTCTTTATGATGGTTTCTACCATTTTTCCCGGTACTGACGTCAGGCTCACCGGTTTGTAGTTTCCCGGATCACCCCTGGAACCCTTTTTAAAAATTGGTGTTACATTGGCGATCCTCCAATCTTCAGCTATTACAGATGATTTTAATGATAGTTCACAGATTACTAATAGCAGGTCTGCAATCTCATATTTCAGTTCTTTCAACACCCTTGGATGTATACCATCCGGCCCAGGTGATTTGCTACTCTTCAGTTTATCTAAAAGTTGTAATACATCTTCCCGATGTATCAATATTTCCTTCAATTCTTCCGCACCTTTAAATACCACTTCAGTGATGGGTAACATCCCTACATCTTCCTCAGTAAAGACCGAAGCAAAGAATTCATTCAGTCTCTCCGCTATCGTCTTGTCGCCTCTTAGTGCCCCTTTAACCCTTCTATCATCTCATGGACCAACTGACTGTCTCACAGTTTTTTTGCTACGAATATAGTTGAAAAAATCTTTATTTCGCGTTTTTCCTTCCACAGCAAGCTTCTTCTCAAATTCTCCCTTTGCCTGCTTTATCAATGCCTTGCATTTGACTTGCCAGTGCTTGAGCTGTTTCCAGGTTTCGTCGTTTGGCTCTTTTTTCCATTTCCTGAAAGATGCTGTTTTGGCATCAACTGCCTCTCTGACCTCACCTTTAAGCCATGCTGGCAGTTTTTTTGACTTCCTTCCACTTTTCTTAAAGTGTGAAAATAAAGCTGGCTTGGGCTTCCAAGATAGTATTTTTCAACAACACCGAAGCTTGATGTAAGTCTTTAACCTTTGCAACTGCTCCTTTTAGTTTTTTCTTAACTGTTTTCCTCATTTTATCATAGCCTCCCTTTCAAAAGTTAAAAGGTAGTACTGTGGATTTCCTTATTATCCCTCCTCCATTAATTAAATCAAAGGCGATCATGCTATGATCACTATTGCCAAGTGGCCTCAACACCCAACATCTCTTGCATTACATCTGGTATTCCACTAAGGACTAGGTCTAATATTGCTTCCCCTCTGGTCGGCTCATGAACCAGCTGCTCCAAGAAGCAGTCATTTATTTCATCTAGGAACTTTATCTCCCTAGCATGTCCTGCCGTGACACTGACCCAGTCGATACCGGGGTAATTGAAATCAGCCATTATTATTACTGCGCAGTAATAATTTTGTTAGCTTCCTTGATTTCTTTGAGCATTTCATCATCCATTTGGTCATTCTGGCCAGGCGCTCGACAGTACACCCCCACTGCCATCACCTTCCCCTTTTTACATGGATTTTCAATCCATAGAGATTCTACAGCAAATTTTGTTTCCTACAAAACTTTAATCCTTTCTGACTCAATGCCATCTCTAACATAGAGCACAACCCCTCCACCAATTTGATCAGCTCTATCATTACGATATAGTTTGTACCCAGGTATCACAGTGTTCCACTGGTTGTCCTCCTTCCACCATGTCTCTGATATTCCAATCATATCTAACCTCTCGTTTAGTGCTATATATTCTAACTCTCCCATCTTATTTTTTTAGACTTCTAGCATTTGCATACAAGCATTTTAGAGACTGTATTTTATTCATATTAATTTGGCTATTGGTAGACATGGGTAATTTTGGATCTTTAAGCTCTGTCTGCTCCATACTCGAGGGCATTTGGGCTACTTTACTCTTTTTTGGAACCTCTCTGCTTTTGGTAGTATCCTTCAAGGATACATTCTTTCGAACCATCCACTCTTGGGCGACAGTCGGCTTTCCCCTATTATCTAGTTTAAAAGCTGCTCTATCTCCTTTTTAAAGGTTAATGTCAGCAGCCTGGTTCCATCCCAGTTAAGGTGAAGCACATCCCTTCGAAAGAGCCCCTCCTTTCTCCAGAATGTGCCACAGTTCCTAACAAATCCAAACCCCTCAACTCTGCACCATTGTCTCATCCACTCATTGAGACTCCGGAGCTCTGCCTGCCTTTTGGGTCCTGCGCGTGGAACGGGAAGCATTTCGGAGAATGCTACCCTGGAAGTTCTGGTCCATCAAGCCCAGTATCCTGTTTCCAACAGTGGCCAATCTAGGTCATACGTACCTAGCAGTTTCCCCAAAAGACACAGGATCCACAATGCTTGTACTGGCTCAAGCATTGATATCCTGGGTCCCTTCTTAATAATGGTTTATGGACCTTTCCTCCAGGAACTTGTCCAAACCTTTTTTAAACCCAGCTACACTAACAACCTTTACTACATCCTCCTGTAACAAATTCCAGAGTTTGATTACACATTGAGTGAAAAAATATTTTCTTTTATTAGTCTTAAATAGTTTACCCTGTAGCTTCATTGCATGTCCCCTAGTCTTTCTATATTCTGATAATGTAAACAATCGATTTACGTTTACCCATTCCACTCCGTTCATTAATTTATAGACTTCTATCATATCTCCCCTCAGCCGTCTCTTTTCCAGATTAAAGAGCCCTAACTTTTTAGCCTTTCTTTATAGGAGTATCCTTCCATCCCCTTTACCATTTTGGTGGCTCTTCTCTGAACCTTTTCTAATATTGCTAAATTCTTTTTAAGACACGACGACCAGAATTGCACACAATATTCAAGGTGCGGTCTCACCATGGAATGATATAGAGGCATTATAATATCTTTTGTTTTATTTTCCATTCCTTTCCTTATGATACCTAGCATTCTATTTGCTCTCTTGGCCGCCGCTGCACACTGGGCCGAGGGTTTTAACATGTTATCCACAATGAGGACTAAATCTTTTTCCTGGGTGGTGGTTCCTAATGTGGAACCTTGTATCGTGTAACCATAGTTTGGGTTGTTCTTCCCTAGGTGCATAACTTTGCACTTGTCCACATGAAATTTCATCTGCCATTTTGATACTCAGTCTTCCAATTTATCAAGATCCTCTTGCAATTTTCCACAATCCTCTTGGGTTTTAACAACTTTAAATAGTTTTGTGTCATCTGAAAATATGATAACCTCACTCGTTATTCCACTTTCCAGGTCATTTATGAATATGTCAAAAAGCAGCGGACCCAGCACAGATCCCTGGTGTACACTGCTATTCACCTTTCTCCATTGGGAAAATTGGCCATTTAGCCCTAACCTCTGCTTTCTATCTTTTAACCTGTTTAGCTACTTTAAGATCATCAGACACAACGACGCCTAGGTCCCGCTTTTCTTTAGTGGATAAAAGTACTTCACCCCCTATACTATATTGCTCCCTTGGATTGTTGCAGCCCAATGCATGACCTTACATTTTTTAACATTAAATCCCAGCTGTCAAATTCTAGACCATTCTTCAAGCTTAGCAAGATCCCTCCTCATGTCATCTACACCTTCCTGGGCGTCTACTCTATTGCAGATTTTGGTATCATCCGCAAAGAGGCAAACCTTACCCAACAGCCCTTCCGCTATATCACTAACAAAGATGTTAAAAAGAATCGGACCAAGGACAGATCCCTGGGGCACACCACTGGTAACATCCCTCTCCTCAGAGTGAGCTCCATTTACCTGTACTCTTCGTCTCCCCCCCCAACCAATTTCTAACCCAAGCAGTAATCTTAGGGTCCACCCTAGGATGCTCAGTTTGTTTATAAGTCGCCTGTGAGGAACAGTGTCAAAGGCTTTACTGAAATCTAAATACATATCTAGGGCTCTCCCTCGGTCCAACTCCCTGGTCACCCAGTCAAAGAAATCAATCAGATTTGTCTGACAATACCTGCCTCTGGTGAATCCATGCTGTCTAGGATCCTGTAATCTGCTGGACTCCAGAAACCTCAGTATTTTCTCTTTCAGCAGTATTTCCAATAATTTACTCACCAACGAAGTTAAACTTACTGGCCTGTAGTTTTCAACCACATCCTCTCTCCAGTCCTTTGGCACCACTCCCGACTCCAATGAGGCATTGAATAGGTCAGTCAGTGGAGCTGCTAGAACGTCCACAAGTTCCCTCAGTATTCTAGGGTTTATCCCAACTGGTCCCATCGCTTTGTCTACTTTAAGTTGAGCTAGTTTCTCATGACCATAGTCTTCTGAAAATTGTTCAAGATGTCCCTCGCTTTTTTTCCTGTTTGTGGGTGTTTTCTGAGGTCCTGCTCCTGGTTCTTCATCTGCGAACATAGAACAGAAATATTTGTTAAGCAATTCTGCTTTATCCTCATCAGCTTCTACATATTCCTCCCCTTCACCTTTGAGTCTGACAATACCACTTTTGCCCTTCCTCTTCTCACTAACATATCTGAAAAATGTCTTATCCCCACATTTTATTGCATTGGCTATTTCCGCCTCTTTTTGAATTTTTGCTTTCCTAACTACTTTGCTAGCTTCTCTAAGTTTTTCCAAGTAGAGATGCCTGTCTTCCTCTCTATGATCTCTTGTATTTCATGAAGGCCTCCCTCTTTTTCTTCATCTTTTCAGTTACTTCTTTCGAAAGCCATAGCGGTCTCCTTTTCCTTTTACCTTTATTTACCATTTTAACAAAAAGGTTGGTTGCCCTTAAAATATCCCCTTTCAGTTTTGCACACTGTTTTTTTACATCCCCCAGCTGTTCCCATCCCGCTAATGACTCCCTGAGGTATTGGCCCATCTTGGCAAAGTTAGTCTTCCTAAAGTCTAAGACCCTCACCTTTGAATGGATTCTAACAGCCCTAGTCCTAATACTGAAGTACACCATCTGGTGATCACTGGATGCAAAATGATCTCCCACTATAACATCATATACACTTTCACCATTGGTAAGCACCAAGTCCAGTATGGCCCCTTCACGTGTGGGGTCTATTACCAATTGCCTGAATAATTCTCCCTGTAGAGAATCCAGGATCTCCTTACTTCTAGATGATACTGCAGCAGGAATGTGCCAATCAACATCTGGCATATTGAAATCTCCTATCAGTAGCACTTCCCCTTTCCTAGCAACGCTGTGTATGTCTTCAATTAACTCTCTGTCCACCTCTTCCTCTTGTGAGGGAGGTCTGTATATCACGCCAATGCAAATAGATTTCTCTTTCCCTCTTTCTAGTTTAACCCACAATGCCTCCTCTCTCCCTTTTAAGCTCTGTAATTCCAAAGCTTTAATAGTAGTTTTTACATATAGTGCCACTCCTCCTCCCCTTCTTCCTACCCTGTCCTTTCTGAATAAAGTATAGCCAGGTATAGTTATATCCCAGACATGGTTTTCTGTGAACCATGTTTCTGTAACTGCCACGAAATCCAAGTCGGCCACTCCCACCAAAGTTTCAACATCAGGGATCTTATTTCCCATGCTACGGGCATTTATACACACCACTTTCCATATGTTACCCCCGTTACCCATTTCCATAAAGGTATTTAATGTATTTATTTATTTATTTATTTACATTCTCTTATATACTGCGCTATTCTGCATCAGTGCGGTTTACATTGAACAAACTGAAATTACATTGAACAGGGCATTATAACTTGGAGATAACTATTTTACAGGGAACATTACATCACTTACCTGGGGGCTTTCTTCACCCATCCCCAACGAATCTAGTTTAAAGCCCTCTTCAGTAGATTAGCCAGTCTACTACTGAAGACACGTCAACCTTTCTTGGACAGATGGATGCCATCTCTGCTCTGCAACCCTTGGAACAGCATCCCATGGTCTAGGAAACCAAAACGCTCTCGATGACACCATCCACGCAGCCATGCATTCATCTCCAGTATGCGAGCCTCTCTGCCTTGGCCTTTACCCTCAACAGGGAGAATTGAAGAGAACACCACCTGTGCACCTAAACTGCTTCACACTCTGTCCCAGAGCCATGAAGTCACCTTCGATACGCTCAGAGAGATACCTGGCAGTATCTTTTGTTCCGAAATGGATTAGCAACATTGGCTAATAGTCAGTGGGCTTGATGAGTCTCGGCAAACTCTCTGTAACATCTTGGATTTTGGCACCAGGCAGACAGCATACCTCTCTGGACATCAAGTCTGGTTGGCAGATAGACGCCTCAGCACCCCTGAGAAGAGAGTCACCAACCACCACTACCCTTCGCTTCCTTGTGGTCACTGATTCTGCAACTTTGGGATACTTGAGCTCTGGTTTTTCCCTTCCCAGGGATACTTTTCACCTCCTCCATTTCCAGGGCTGCATAATGGTTCTTCAGTTCAAGGGCTGGAGAAGTTGGATTGGTGATTCTACAGGCCCTGGTGACTTGTGTCCAACCTTCCTCATTCTGTCAGCACCCATCTTCTCCTCTGCTGGAGAGCTTGGTTGCTGCACGAAGCATCTCATCAATGTACTTCTCACTGTCTTGAATGCTCCTCAGCCTCGCCACCTCCTCTCTGAGTTCATCCGCTTATTTCCTCAGAACCTCAGCATGCAGTCATCCTGCACATGGAACCAGTCCTTCAACTGTCATTGGGACCTCTGTCTGGACAGAGGCAGAAGCTGTAATGGGGGCAACAGCTTTAGCGATACGATTTTTCCCAACCATTGTTCTGTTCATGGAGCTTAGGTATCTGTTAAAACAAAAGAGAGAGATCTACCAAAGTACCAGCCGGTTTCCCAGCTGTCCTTTCAGAGAAAAATCCGTTAAATCTCTTTAATTACATTCAAAATGTGCTGTTCCAAGTCCCTGTGGTTTGTTAAATGGGGAGGTGCCCTATAAAGCAAGACTGCTCACTAGGGGTGGGTGGGAGTTGGGGGGGGGGGGTAGGGAGGGAACTAACACCTAATTAGGTGTCAGCAGTTCCCAAGAGCTGAGAAAGGTACCAAAGCAGAGTTTTAAACCTACCCTACTAAAGCACCAAAAAGAATGTAACTTTGTTTTAAAAATATACCAAAAACCTTTTAAGAGCTGCCAGTCAGAGAGCTAGCAATTTTAAAAAATAAACCCTCAAATTCTTACTGTTTCTTGAACTGTATAGCCCCTGTTAGGAATGCCTCAACAGGGCAGGGCTCTGAAGCCTTTTATGCAGGTCTCAGCTGCTCTCAGTTCATTCACAGGCCAATCAGGCCCACCAACTCCTGATTAGGTGTCAACAGCTCCCAAGAGCTGAGAAAGTTACCAAAGCAGAGTTTTAAACCTACCCCACTAAAGAAAATATTTCTACTAAAGCACCAAAAAGAATGTAACTTTGTTTTAAAAATATACCAAAACCCTTTTAAGAGCTCCCAGTCAGAGAGCTAGCAATTTAAAAAAATAAACCCTCAAATTCTTACCATTGTTTGAACTGTATAGCCCCTGTTAGGAATCTAAACTGCCACTGTAATCGAGCAGTTGGATCATCATTCAAAACCTCATAGGTATTCAGGTCACTCAACTGACATTACGCCTTTTTTAGATAATCTTCTCTATTCAAAAGGACAATGGCCCCACCTTTGTCTGCCCTCTCGATTATAACATCTGACATTGAGCATAAATCTACTAGGGCACTACACGTTCTTCTTTAGATAAACCATGAATTGCTTTCTTACACTTCAATTGTTCCACAATCTCAAATTCACACAATACTAACTGATGAAAAGTCATCAAGGCAGGATGCAATGGGCCAGGTGACAAGGTAGATCTAAAGAAAAGCTGTACATTCCTTGGGCCCTCCAATAAATCTCCCACTCGATCCTGTATCTTTACTTTATCCTCCATGATAGACCCTGAAAAATCTGCCTGTAAACTCAATTTTCAAATAAATTTCTCTAAGTCTATTTGCACCTGGAATGGGTCATATTTAACTTCAGGTACAAAAGAAAAACCAATATTCAATATCTTTTCTTATATGGGAGACAGACTGACCAGAGAGGTTCACCACCAACGATTGAGTCACTTTTGAGACC
The DNA here is from genome assembly GCA_033557465.1 of Ichthyophis bannanicus. NCBI lineage: Eukaryota > Metazoa > Chordata > Amphibia > Gymnophiona > Ichthyophiidae > Ichthyophis > Ichthyophis bannanicus. The sequence continues at coordinate 55,507,958 of CM066032.1, forward strand.
TGGTCCATGGTCTCAAGGCGGATTGGTAATATCAATCAGACATCTGCTACTACTTATGAGCTGACTTCTTCTTCTGTCCCTTGTCTGAGTCCAAAAACCCCATCTCCATGTTGCCTTCCCTCAGAACTAGAAAAATTGCCTGATGTAAATTCAAAGTCCACCTTCCTTTCAGGATTCATCCAAGGATACATGTGGAGGCATATTCCATTGTGTGCGTCCCAGCCTCTGTGCATCCGGACAGAACCGAACCCACAGAGGTAGACGGGATCCTGTGGGGCACATCTAGCCGCTGCGTGATCAGAACAGCATCTGACCTATACATGCAGGCCTCAGGCTCCTGAATGGAGCTGTGGCACATGGCATCCGGTTGCCATGGCACCGCAGCTCCATTCAGGAGCTACGATCCCCGACCTCTTTCCCCTTTCCCTGCAGCCCCACCCCCGATCTGGCCTCCCATGGCCAGGGTCAGGCTGCGGTGAATCTCCTGCACCCTCTCACCTTTTTGTTGCTGGCCGGGCCTCCCATTCCCTGACATCTAGGGGGACTTATTTCACCTCCGCGGTGGAAAACGTCCCCCGTACAGTGACGGCCCCAGACGTACAGGGCCGACTTCAGAATCGGCTGTGCATGTCCAGGGCTGCAGATTGTCCACTGCCTGCCCTAACTCCACCTCCGCACCACCCCCGTTTAAGCCTCCCCATACAAACTCCTTGTTTGCATGGGGACGTTTAGTCAGGGACGACAAGGGGGGCGAATAGTGGGGATGGACGTCCATCCTGCTATTCACAGGACAGAACAGACCCCATAGCCAATGGTGTAGTCTAATTCACCTTGTTTCAATTTTTTCATTTTAAGCTTCTTAGTCTCATTAGTAAAGAACTCTGTCTTTGTCGGTCCTCCGGTTGACATTTGAAATAATAATCACTGCATTATGCTGCCGCCTCTCTCAGTCCTGTGGTGGTGCTGGCAATCACAAAACCAAAAGCCTGGGGGCCTTCACGACTCCAGCTCGATTTGAGGGCCCTGCCAGCTTGCCTGCCTCTGATGCAAAAAGTAGGCGGCAACAGCAGGGCCTTCAAAGAATGCTGGAGTCGCTAAGACCCAGCGCTTTGGGATTTTTTTTTCAAAATTAATATCTTGAGCTCGGCTGGGAAGTGTGTTGGAGGCATCTGGGGTCATTTCGTTGGCCTCCGGGACTGCTGCTGAGTGCAGTGTGCTGTGTGGGCGTTTGGACCTTCCCCGGGATACCGGACAGGCAGGAGAGAGAGAACCCGTAGCTGTGAGAGGACCCCCCCTGCGTGCATAAAAACTGCCAGCTTATTTTGCTACCTGAGCTCGGCTGGGAAGTGTGTTGGAGGCATCTGGGGTCATTTCGTTGGCCTCCGGGACTGCTGCTGAGTGCAGTGTGCTGTGTGGGCGTTTGGACCTTCCCCGGGATACCGGACAGGCAGGAGAGAGAGAACCCGCAGCTGTGAGAGGACCCCCCCTGCGTGCATAAAAACTGCCAGCTTATTTTGCTACCTGAGCTCGGCTGGGAAGTGTGTTGGAGGCATCTGGGGGTCATTTCGTTGGCCTCCGGGACTGCTGCTGAGTGCAGTGTGCTGTGTGGGCGTTTGGACCTTCCCCGGGATACCGGACAGGCAGGAGAGAGAGAACCCGCAGCTGTGAGAGGACCCCCCCTGCGTGCATAAAAACTGCCAGCTTATTTGCTACCTGAGCTCGGCTGGGAAGTGTGTTGGAGGCATCTGGGGTCATTTCGTTGGCCTCCGGGACTGCTGCTGAGTGCAGTGTGCTGTGTGGGCGTTTGGACCTTCCCCGGGATACCGGACAGGCAGGAGAGAGAGAACCCGCAGCTGTGAGAGGACCCCCCCTGCGTGCATAAAAACTGCCAGCTTATTTGCTACCTGAGCTCGGCTGGGAAGTGTGTTGGAGGCATCTGGGGTCATTTCGTTGGCCTCCGGGACTGCTGCTGAGTGCAGTGTGCTGTGTGGGCGTTTGGACCTTCCCCGGGATACCGGACAGGCAGGAGAGAGAGAACCCGCAGCTGTGAGAGGACCCCCCCTGCGTGCATAAAAACTGCCAGCTTATTTGCTACCTGAGCTCGGCTGGGAAGTGTGTTGGAGGCATCTGGGGTCATTTCGTTGGCCTCCGGGACTGCTGCTGAGTGCAGTGTGCTGTGTGGGCGTTTGGACCTTCCCCGGGATACCGGACAGGCAGGAGAGAGAGAACCAGCAGCTGTGAGAGGACCTCCCCTGCTTCTGCCCTTGTTTATAGTCAGCCTTCTCTTTCCGCGGAGCGTGTTTCGCGGAGCGTGGTTCGAAGGGGCGTGTTCAAAGGGGCAGGTCCTGCCCCTTTGACGCCCCTTCAACGCCATTGCGACGCTACTGTGACGTCACGATAAGTATCTAGTGACTACATGCTTCTTGGTTGTGAAAGGAAGGCAGGTTGTTTGTTGAGTTTAAGTTTTTCTGCCTAATTTAGTGCTTGCTCCCCTATGTTATGGGGAAACGGAAGGCTAAAGGAGGTGGTGCTTCTGGGAGTGACCCTGCCGGAATAGTCAAACCGACGGGTCCCTTGGATAAGCATTTCTCCTTGCTTCCAATTGCTCACTCATCACCTGAGGGTGCCTCCCTGAGTTCAGGGGGAAGATCTCCTCCACCGTGCCCCTTCGCTGTGCAGCTTCCCGCTTCTACCGGGGAGCCCCTCGATAAGGTAGGAGGTTTAACTGATTTCTTTTCTCTACCTAAACCGGTTCTCTCTGTTGAGTCGGGTGGTGCTCCTGCACTCCCGACTATATCTGCTGATGCCGAAATTACTTTAAGATGTTTGGGGAGTTTTACAATCTATAGATAGTAAGATTACGGGTACTTTTGAATCCTTGGCAAGATTTTCTCAGGAGACTGTTGTCTCTTTACGGCAGTTAGATGATAAGACAGTTTTACTTAATACTGCTGTTTCTAAATTGGAGGGCCAGATGGGGGTGGTACATGCTGCTTAGGCAGCTGGTATCAAGGACTCACTGACTCTCCATAATAAAATAGAAGCGATGGAGAATTTGGCGCGTTCTTGTAATTTACGCTTTCTAAATTTCCCCATTTCTAGATTCCTCGCTCCTAAGTTGTTGTTAGACAAGTACCTTAAGGAAGTCTTGCTGATTACGGAATCTGTTGCAGTTTCCCAGCTGTATTACATTTCCCCTAGTTCCAAGAGAGTTAATCCGGTTGAGGGGGAATTTGATGTAATTGAACCTACTATTACTAACCTCACTGCTTTTCTAGAGGACTCCCTGGATACAATTGATTCCCGTTCCACCTTGTTGGTGACTTTTTTCACTAAAGAGGTTAAGCAGAGTGTGCTCCGGGCTTTTTTTAAAACAAGACTGTTAAGTTTTGTGGTCATTTAGTAAACGTTTTTCCTGATGTTGCCCGTAGCACCCAGCTTAGGCGTAGACAGTTTCTAGCTTTAAAATCACAGGTATTGTCCTTAGGTGAAGTTTCTTTTTTTCTTCGATTCCCTTGTAAGTGTGTTATTACTTGGAAGGATGTTTCTTATATTTTTACCGATGTCACCCAATTGGAAAGCTTTTTGATTGAGAAGCGGAAAGCACTTGGTGAAGTGCAGAGTGTCCATGAATAAGTTGTTGCCTCCCTTTGTGGGCCTTGTGTCTTATTTTCTTGAATATGACCTTTATTCTAATACCCAGCTAAGTTCCTTGATGTGGGCTATATCAATTTGTTTTTTTCCTATATGATGTTGTATCATCCGATTTGATGTTGTACTTAGATTTTCCTTTGTATGTATTGTGTAAATGCATTTTTTTTCTAAACCAATAAAAAAAAAAAAAAATAATAATAATAATATCTTGCCGCCACTGTTTCTTGTCAGCATTTCTAGGACAGCATCAATGGCAAGAGACAGGGAGATGTGGCCACTGTCACTGATTCAGGTGAAGCAGCGGCAGCAGAAGCATGTCCTGTCAATATTTTAACGATTAGACAGAGTGAGGTGGCTCCCGCTGAACTGTTTTATTTATTTATTTATTTATTAACAATTCTTATATACCGCACTATTAGCCATCAGCGCGGTTTACATTGAACAGAAACATCCGACAATTTACATATGTCTGGTCATTACATTTAACAGGAAGTAGAACTTGGATAAACGGGTTAACTATATACATTGGTGGTTCACCTGATAATGGACACGGTCATCTATATACATAGGTGGTACAACAATACAGGAAACTGCTTGTTATTTACATTGTGGGGTAAGCCTGTTGCGTGGGTCTGCCTGTTTGACTACTTCTGCTACCTTATCCTGCCTAATGATGATAGAGCCACCCCTATACAGGTGTACTCTCTAGCGGTGGGATTCTGTCAGGTCCCATGCCTGCAGGTTTCAGCTCCTGGAGAGCTGTGTTATTTAGTGCTTGAACCTGGGATGCATCTGCATTGCAAGTAACAGGTACACTGCAAATTACCCAGGTTGTAGCATCGCACGGAGCAAGCTAAAAAGAAAACAGAAGACTTGGTGAAATCTCTCTCACTTTTCCAGACTGCACAATTTCTAAGGCCTGCAAAACGCTAAGTTACAGCTTATATTTTCTTTTTGCTTAATGCTAATATAGATTTTAACTGTTATACCTTACTTTGGGAATATTCTGACTGTGTAGCCCTTAAATCAGATAGCTGTGCGTGATACAGGAAGGAAAGAAAAAGTTCAGTGTAACTATTTGGCTTCCATTGTTTGAATTTTATAATACAAGCCAGCTCCCAGGGGAAGGGCTAATTAGATCAGCTTACTGGCTGCCATAGTTCCAGTCTTTTCCAGACTGCACAGTTTCTAAAGCCTGCAAAATGCTAAGTTATAGCTTATATTTTCTTTTTGATTGATGCTAATATAGATTTTAACTGTTATACCTTACTTTGGGAATAACTGTGTAGCCCTAAAGCCTGCAAAAACTATAATTTTCTTTCTTATCTCTACTGGTTTCTAGCTTCAAATATAAACTGTCTGTTTTGGGAAAATTGCTAATATAAAGTTTAACTATGGTTATACATTAAGCTTGGGGATAATCTGACTGACTGACTGATTGCTTTTCTGGGCAGCCTTGGAGCAGATATCTGTGGATGCCCCCAGTTCAGGAACAGCCTTCTGGCCAGAGACACTTAGTTTCCCGCCCACCCTACCCCTCCCCCCTCCCCCAGGGGCTGCATTGCCTATATAGTAGTCGTATACGTTGCCATCTATCCTTTTAACTTGGGTTAAAGCTCACATCTTTTTCTTCCTTTCTTCTTCTTCTTCCTCTTCTCCTTCTAGCACTGCTTATTCAGCATGTCTTGTATTCAGTGCAATAACTGCAGTACATTCATTCCAAGACAAATCATTTGGAACCTAAGAGCTTGTCCTCTGTGCCTCAGGTCAGCTGCTATGCATAAAGAGATGACCCTACTAAGGGAGACCTAGCTGCCATGCATAAAGAGGTGACCCTACTGAGGGAGGAACTGGCTGCAATGAAGCACACCTCTTCTAGGATACAAACTGAACAATGTCCACCACCGCTCCCACAAAAAAATCAAACACCCAAGGGACAAGTGGATCACAGTGGGTTCTGGTAGATTGCGACCTGTAACACACAGACATTCTATGCATCAAGAGATATCTCTGCATAATGCCTTCTCTGCCTTGGCCAATGAGGATGAGGAAGTGAGGGAGGAACTGGTTGCAATGAAGTGTACCTCTTCTAGGATACAAACTGAACAAAGTCCACAACCACTCCCACAAAGAACCAAACACCCCAGGAACAAATGGATCACAGTGGGTTCTGGTAGATTGTGACCTGTGACACAGAGGCATCGTATGCATCAGGCGATATCCCTGCATAATGCCTTCTCTGCCTTGGCGAATGAGGATGTCCAATCCAAAGAAAATGAAGGGCTTTTAAATGAGACAGACGATGCCCAATCTCCTGCTAAAGGACCAAATATGAAGAAAACCTCACCAAACAGCAAACTACTACTACTTGGTGAATCCATCATCGGTGGCACCAACTTGGGAACACAGTTCAAAGGAGAGAAGATAGTCAGGTGCCTCCCAGGCTCTTCAGCCTGCAGGAATACAAATCACGTTGTTGAAGTACTTAGAGCAGAAAGTAAACACTCCAAACTTGATGTTGTTATCCACTTGGGCACAAATGACCTGGCTAGAAACAGTGCCTCTACAGTCCAAAAGGACTTCCAATCTTTGGGAGAGAAACTCAAGCCCATTGTTAACACTGTTGCATTCTCAGAGGTTCTACCTGTTCTTGGTAAGGGTGCAAAAAGGTTGCATCGCATTAACAACTTTAACACATGGCTCCAGACCTGGTGCAAACAAGAAGGATTCAGATTTATTGGCGACTGGGGTAACAGATGGAACAAGTGACTATACTGTGCTGATGGACTACATCTCTCTATCGCAGGGAAAAGAATCCTAAGTGAAAAATTCAAGCAATATGTGGATATGCATTTAAACTAGAAAAAGGTGGTGACAAATGTGGAAGGTCAAGCTCTGGATGTCACCCCCTGCAAAAGCAGATTAAAATCAGAAACAGCCACACTTTTAAACCACACATCAAAAACAAGTGGGAAGAAGTGGGCAGAATAAAATCAATGCAAAATACACACAAGCCAGGTAAATGCTGGAAAGCAATGAGCACAAATGCTCGAAGCTTAGCCAACAAAGTTCCAGACCTGGAAGCCCTAATGGTGGAAATGGATTTGGACATTGTGGCCATTACAGAAACATGGCTTAATGAATCACATGATTGGGATATAGCCATAGCTGGCTATAATCTATTCAGAAGAGACAGAGAAAATGGAAGAGGAGCAGGAGTAGTCTTTTATGTCAAAAGCAATATTAAAGCTACTGAAATGCAGGGAGCATGGGGAAAAGAAGAAGCGCTCTGGATTGCGTTGGAAAGAGGAGATGGCACTGTCATCCATACTGCTGTAGTCTACAGACCTCTGACACAAATTGAAGAGATAGCTAACGAACTGATTATAGATATTGCCAAGACAGCCACAAAGGGGGAAGTGATAATATTAGATGACTTTAATCTACCAGATGTGGATTGGATTATTCCTTCTGCAAATCTGGAAAGAAGCAAAAAAATTGTGGACGCTCTCCAAGGTGCGTTACTTAGACAAATGGTGATGGAACCAATTAGGGAAAGCTCAACACAGGATTTAGTGCTCACCAACGGTGATAGCATGTCAAATGTCTGCGTGAGTGCCCCTGTGAGCAGCAGCGATCATCACACGGTGTGGTTTGAGATAAAAGCCATGGTACAGGCCAATCAAAGCAAGCTCAAAGTCCTAAACTTCAAAAACACCGACTTCAGTAAAATGGCCGAATACCTAAAGGAGGAGCTGACAGGGTGGAAGGAGATAAGGGAGGTAGAATTGCAATGGGCTAAACTAAAGGTGGCAATAAAAGGGGCAACAGATAAATATGTAAGAAAAGTAAACAAAGACAAGAGGAGAAGAAAATCTGTTTGGTTTTCCAAAGAAGTGGCTGCTCAAATTAAGGCAAAAAACACAGCTTTCACAAAATTCAAAAACTCACAAACAGAGGAACACAGAAATGAATACAGGATCAAACTCAAAGAGACATAAAGAGAAATAAGGATAGAAAAATCAAAGGCAGAGGAAAAGATGGCTAAAGATGTTAAGTGTGGCGACAAAATTTTCTTCAGGTATATTCGGGAAAGGAAGAAGATCAAAGGTGGAATTGCAGGGCTCAGAAGTGCTGCGAACGGACTCGTGGAAAGTGACATTGAAAAAGCAAAATTGCTAAATAAATACCTCTGCTCTGTTTTTACTAAAAAACATGGAGAAGGACCACCTGTGACTCCCAAATATAAAAATGGGAATGAAGTAGATACCATACCATTCACAGAAGATGAATTGTTAGAACAACTTGCAAAACTGAAAGTGGACAAGGCCATGGGACCAGATGGGATACATCCCAGGATACTGAACGAGCTCAGAGAGGTTCTTGCAGGGCCATTAAAGGACGTTTTCAACAGATCCTTAGAAACAGGAGAGGTTCCTCAGGACTGGAGAATGGCTGATGTTGTACCTCTACACAAAAGTGGTGACAGGGAAGAAGTGTCAAACTACAGGCCCGTGAGCCTTATCTAGGTGGCGGGAAAAGTAATGGAGGCGCTCCTGAGAGAGCGAATAGTGAACTTTCTCAAAACCAACAGGATGCAAGACCCGAGACAACATGGTTTTACCGAAGGACGATCCTGCCAAACAAATATGATTGAGTTCTTCGGCTGGGTGACCAGGGAACTGGATCAGGGGCATGCGTTGGATGTCATCTACCTGGATTTCAGCAAAGCCTTTGATACTGCTCCTCATAGGAGGCTTATCAATAAACTCAGTAGCTTGGGGACGAATCCCAGGATGGTAAATTGGATCAGAAATTGGTTGACTGACAGACGACAGAAGGTGATGGTAAATGGAGCTCACTCAGATGAAGGGACGGTGATTAGCAGGATGCCCCAGGGATCGGTCCTGGGCCCGGCACTGTTCAATGTATTTGTGAGCGATATTGCTGAAGGACTGAACGGAAAAGTCTGTCTTTTTGCAGAGGACACAAAAATTGGCAACAGAGTGGACTCCCCCGAGGGAATGGTTAACATGAGGAAATATCTACAAAAGCTGGAAGAATGGTCTAATGCTTGGCAATTAAGATTTAATGCAAAGAAGTGCAGAGTCATTCACTTGGGTAGCAGAAATCCAAGGGAAATGTACGCGATAGGAGGGAGAGAGGTTGGTGTGCACGGATCAGGAGAAAGACCTTGGTGTGATTATTTCTGAAGATCTCAAGGTAGCAAAACAGTGCGACAAGGCGGTGGCAAAAGCCAGGGGGATGTTGGGCAGCATACAAAGAGGAATAACCAGCAGAAAGGAAGAGGTACATATGCCACTGTACAAGTCACTGGTGAGGCCTCACTTGAAATACTGTGTTCAGTTTTGGAGACCATATCTTGCAAAGGATGTAAAAAGACTGGAAACTGTTCAGAGGAAGGCAACCAAAATGATTTGGAGCCTGCATCAGAAGCCTTATGAGAAGAGACTTGAAGACCTAAATATGTACACTTTGGAGGAGAGGAGGGACAGGGGAGATATGATTCAGACCTTTAAATACTTAAAGGGAAATAATGAACAAACAAACCTCTTCCAAAGACGGAGAAGCTGCAAAATTAGAGGGCATAACATGAAGCTACAAGGTGGTAAATTGAAAGGCAATGTCAGGAAATACTTTTTCCACTGAAAGGGTGGTGGATGCTTGGAACACCCTCCCGATGGAAGTGGTGGAGGCAAACACGGTGACGGAATTCAAAATGGCATGGGACAGGTACACAGTGGATCCCTTTACAGCAACAGGATAAAATCAAAATAAACTGAACCATCTAAATTCTCATCAAATAGGGGTGTCCTACATTGAGTGGTGGGTTCTCCCCTAAACAAAGACATAGGGAGGGGTGGCCAGCATGGAGCGGCAGGTGCAACTACTCTTGCCATCATACTGGGCAAACTAGATGGACCATACTGGTCTTTATCTGCCGTCATTTACTATGTTACTATCTTACTATATATTCCAATCTACTGTAGGTTATTAAACAGCAACATTTTTGTGCTCTTTCTGAAGATCAAATTGGCCCATTTCATCTGTCCAGTATAGATTAATCCTCTTGATATAGAGCCATATAAAATTTCCAAATGCCCCACCTCTTGCCCACTTGATCTTAAAGAGACATGTTTATATGTACAATTTTTACATGTAGAGGAAAGGCGGGACAGATGTGATATGATTGAGACAATTAAATACCTCCCTGGCATAAATGCACAGGAGAAGAGCCTCTTTCGATTGAAAGCAAGCACTGCTATGAGGGGATATAGGATGAGGATGAAAGGGATAGACTCAGGAGTAATATGTGGGAATATTTCTTTATGGAAAATGGGGGAGGCATGGTCTAGTGGTTAGGACAAGGTACTTCAGGCCGGAGGGTTGGGGGTTCAAGTCCCACCTGGGGACAGCAATCTCAGGCCGGAGGGATTGGGATTTCTAGTCCTATAGGCACTCCTTGTGGTCTTGGGCAAGCCACTTAACCCTCCAATGCCCATGTTCCCTGTATGTATTAGTGTGTGTGTCTCATATCCCCTCGTGTTAAATGTATCCCCCAATTGACCGCTTTGACCCAGTGAAAAGCAGGATATAAATACAGATAAATAAATGAGTGGAATACTCTCCCAGTGGAGATGGTAGAGATGAGGACAATATCTAAATTCAAAAAAGCATGGGACAAACACGGAGGCTCTCTAAAGAAAAAAAGGGGACTCTTGTAGTGGTTGATATGGTAGGGCAGACTGGATAGACCATGTGGTCCTTTTCTGCCATTATGTGTCTATCTTTCTATGTTCTTGGATGTCTTTTAATATAAGCATTTTGAACAAAATTCCAGTAATCAAATCTCCTTGTGACTAAAAAATGCATCACTTTCACCAAATGTTTGGTAGATACGAAGGGTTTAGATTATGAATCGTTCACAGTTTACTTTGATTTCAGTAAAGCCTTTGACACTGTTCTGCACAGGCGACTTAAACAAACTGAGCACCTTAGGAATGGAACCTAAAGTGACTAACTGGGTTAGAAATTGGTTGAATGGGAGGCAACAGGATGTAGGTAAATGGAGCTCACTCTGAGGAGAAGGTTAGCAGTGGTGTGCCACAGGCATCTGTCCTTGGTCCAATTCTTTGTAATATCTTTGTTAGTGATATTGCAGAAGGGCTGTCGGGTAAGGTTTGCCTCTTTCTGGATGATACTAAAATCTAGAATAGAGTAGACATTCAGGAAAGATTAGATATCATGAAGAGGGATCTAGCTAAGCTTCAAGAATGGACGAGAATTTTGCAGCTGAGATTTAATGCCAGAAAAAGCACAGTTACTTACCTGTAACAGGTGATCTCTGGGAACAGCAGGAATAAGTCTTCACATATGGGTATCGTCGGTACCGACGGAGCCTGCACAGGAACGCTCCCCAGCATCCAGTAAGAAAGCTTTTGGGAGCATCCCACAGCGCCTGCGCGCTGCCTTCCCGCCTTTCCCAACCGCCTCTCTCCAGTTCGAGTTTTAAAGCTGAGACAAAGAGAGAGAGAGGAAAGGAAAGATAGATAGAGAGATACAACTCCTAGGGGAGGTGGGTGGGTTGTGAAGACTTATTCCTGCTGTTCCCAGAGATCACCTGTTACAGGTAAATAACTGTGCTATCTCCAGGAACAAGCAGGAATGAGTCTTCACATATGGGGACTCCCCAGCTGGAGATGCCAGGGAGATCCCCAAGGTTGTGAGTCCCTGAGAAGGGCTCTACCTCCCCCCATGGATCTCGGGCATCCAACCAGGGATGGGGGTAGGAGTTGATTAGGTATGGAACAGGTGTTTGAGAACAGCCTGACCAAACAAGGCATCCCGGCGGGAGTCCTTGTCCAAGCAGTAATGGGCTGTAAAGGTATGAACCGAGGCCCAGGTGGCCGCTCGACAGATTTGGTCGATGGACACAGAGTTTAGATGAGCCACAGAGGCTGCCATGGCTCTCACATTGTGAGCTGTGACATGGCCCTCCAGAGAAAGGTTCTTACTCTGGTAGGCGAAAGAAATACACTGAGCAATCCAATTTGACAGTGTTCTCTTAGAGACTGGAAGTCCTAAATGAGAGGGATCAAAAGCAACAAAGAGTTGAGAGGACTTTCTATGTTGCTGTGTCCTTTGTAAGTAAAAAGTGAGTGCTCTCTTACAATCCAGGGTATGGAGATTCCTCTCTGCACTTGATGCATGATGTCCTGGAAAAAAGACAGGTAAATACACCTCCTGGTTCAGATAAAAAGGTGAGACCACTTTAGGCATAAAGTGTGGATTGGTCCTGAGGACTACCTTGTCATGATGGAACCTTGTATAAGGAGGATTAGCCACCAAGGCTTGCAGCTCACTGATGCGGCGAGCTGAGGTGACTGCAATGAGAAAAATAACCTTCCAGGAAAGGAATTTCAAGGAGGTAGTGGCTAAGGGTTCAAAGGGTGGCTTCATAAGCTGACCAAGAACTAGATTCAAATCCCATGCCACTAGAGGTGGTCTAATGGGAGGTTTAGTTAAAAGAAGGCCTCTCATGAATCTTGCAATAAGAGGATGAAAGGAAATAGGCTGTCCATTGAGAGGCTTGAGGGATGCTGAAATAGCACTCAAATGGACTCTTACTGAATTCGTTTTAAGGCCTGCATGGGATAAATGCAGCAAATACTCTAGTAAAGAATTCAGAGGTATTGCAAGGGGGTTAAGACCCTTCTCTGCACACCAAATGGTAAACCTTTTCCATTTGAAAGCATAGGAATGTCTAGTGGAAGGCTTTCTGGAAGCATGAAGGATATCCTTCACCTGCTGAGAAAGATGCAAATCTTGAAGGTCTAGGCCTTCAGCAACCAGGCCCTGAGATGGAGAGACTGGGGATTTGGATGCCATAACGTTCCCTCCTCCTGAGACAGGAGGTCTGGAGCAGATCCCAAGTCCAGGGAAGGAGCTTGAGAGAGATGCAGAAGTAGAGGGTACCACACTTGTCGTGGCCAACGTGGTGCTATAAAGATCATAGACCCTCAATCTCTCTGAAGCTTGAAGAGAGTTTTGGGAATTAGGGGAATGGGTGGAAAGGCGTAAAGGAAGCCTTGACCCCAGTGAAGGAGGAAGGCATCCTTGGCCTGAACTCCCTGACACGGAATTCTGGAACAGAACCGGGGAAGTTTGGCATTCCACGGACTTGCAAAGAGGTCTATGTCCGGGGTTCCCCAAATCCGAAAGATTCTGGCTATCTGGTCCATATGGAGGGACCACTCATGTGGAAGCAGAACTCGACTGAGTTTGTCTGCCCAAGAGTTTTGAACGCCTGGAAGATATACTGCCAGAAGATGAATTTGATGCTCTCTGGCGAAGTCCCACAATCTCAAAGCTTCGTTGCAAAGCGACAGAGAGCCAGTCCCGCCCTGCTTGTTCACGTAGAACATGGCTACTTGGTTGTCCGTGTGGAGGAGGACTGTCTTGCAGCTGAGCAGGGTGTGGAAAACTCAGAGAGCTAGAAAAATTGCTCTGAGCTCCAAGAGGTTGATATGTAGAGAAGTCTCCTGTGGCGACCAGATGCCCTGGGTGGAGAGATCTTGTAGATGAGCTCTCCAACCCCTTGGAGAGGAATCTGTTGTAAGGGTTGCTTGGGGTAACAACTGTTGAAAGGGGGACCCCAGCAACAGGTTTTGAGTGGACTTCCACCACTGGAGAGACCAAAAGAGGCAACTGGAGGTTGCTATTTTGTCTGATAGGCACGCTGATGCCTGGGTCCATTGGGTGGATAAAGTCCATTGAGCTGCCCTCATGTGAAGGCGAGCATAAGGAACCACATGCATGGTGGATGCCATGTGGCCTAACAGTTGTAACATCTCTCGAGCAGTTAAATGGTACTTTAACTGAATCTGGGAGGCTAACTGCACCAAGCGTAGGCAACGGGCCTGGGGAAGATAGGCTCTTGCAATTGTGGTATCCAGCAAGGCCCCTATGAACTCTAGTGACTGAGTAGGGGTGAGATGGGATTTTGGGATGTTTATTACAAGTCCCAGATACTGAAGAACACGCCTTCTGCAGGCTAGGAAAGTCTGGGCCTCTGACTGGGATGGAGCTCAGATGAGCCAGTCGTCCAGATATGGGAATACGAATATTCCTAGAGTGCGTGGAAATGCAGCTACTACTGCCATGCATTTTGTGAACACTCTTGGTGCAGAGGCCAGACCGAAAGGAAGCACTCTGTATTGGTAGTGCTTTCCTTGATAAAGGAACCGAATGAGCCTTCTGTGTGTTAGATGGATGAGGACATGGGTGTATGCATCCTTGAGATCTAGAGAACAAAGCCAATCCTGACTCTGAAGGTATGGAAGGAGAGCACCGAGAGAAATCATCTTGAATTTCTCTTTGCATAGAAACTTGTTCAATTCTCTGAGATCTAAAATGGGTCTGTAGCCCCCTGTTTTCTTTGGGATAAGAAAATAGGGGGGGTAGAACCCTGAGCCCTGTTGAAGAAGGGGTACTTCTTCTATTGTTTTTTGGGCAAGAAGGGTAGCAATCTCTTGACCCAGAAGGTCGAGGAGAGATGTTGGAGAATTGAACTGTCTCACCATGGTGTGAGGAGGAAGGTTTAAGAAATGAAGCTTGTACCCCTCCCTTATAAGGACATAAGAACATAAGATATGCCATACTGGGTCAGACCAAGGTCCATCAAGCCCAGTATTCTGTTTCCAAAAGTGGCCAATCTAGGTCATACGTACCTAGCAGTTTCCCCAAGGGACACAGACCCCACAATGCTTGTATTGGTTCAAGCATTGATATCCTGGGTCCCTTCTTAATAATGGTTTATAGACCTTTCCTCCAGGAACTTGTCCAAACCTTTTTTAAACCCAGCTACACTAACATCCTCCGGTAACAAATTCCAGAGTTTGATTACACGTTGAGTGAAAAAATATTTTCTTTTATTAGTCTTAAATAGTTTACCCTGTAGCTTCATTGCATGTCCCCTAGTCTTTCTATATTCTGATAAGGTAAACAATCGATCTACGTTTACCCGTTCCACTCCGTTCATTAATTTATAGACTTCTATCATATCTCCCCTCAGCCGTCTCTTTTCCAGGTTAAAGAGCCCCAACCTTTTTAGCCTTTCTTCATAGGAGTATCCTGCAGACACCTCAACCACCTCACAGACCTCCCAAAACCCCTAAGACTGAAACCAAGAAGAGTTCATGATTATGTTATAAATTGTAAATAGTTACCCCTGTTATCCAAGTTGTTTTTGCCTGTTCAACTGTAAACACAAAGTATCATCAGAAATGTGTAAATTCTTTGTTCATTGTAAACCGCGCTGATGCTGAATAGTGCGGTATAGAAGAGACTATAAATAAATAAATAAAAATAAATATCCTTCCATCCCCTTTACCATTTTGGTGGCTCTTCTCTGAACCTTTTCCAAAATCGCTATATCCTTTTTAAGATACGGCGACCAGAATTGCACACAATATTCAAGGTGCGGTCTCACCATGGAACGATATAGGCATTATAATATCTTTTGTTTTATTTTCCATTCCTTTCCTTATCATACCTAGCATTCTATTTGCTCTCTTGGCCGCTGCTGCACACTGGACCGAGGGTTTTAAAATGGTATCCACAATGACGCCTAAATCTTTTTCCTGGGTGGTGGTTCCTAATGTGGACCTTGCATCGTGTAACCATAGTTTGGGTTGTTCTTCCCTAGCTGCATAACCTTGCACTTGTCCACATTAAATTTCATATGCCATTTTGATGCTTAGTCTTCCAATTTATCAAGATCCTCTTGCAATTTTCCACAATCCTCTTGGGTTTTAACAACTTTAAATAGTTTTGTGTCATCTGCAAATTTGATAACCTCACTCGTTATTCCACTTTCCAGGTCATTTATGAATATGTCAAAAAGCAGCGGACCCAGCACAGATCCCTGGGGTACACCACTATTCACCTTTCTCCATTGGGAAAATTGGCCATTTTGATGGAGAGAGTCCATTGCTCTGCTGTGATTTGTTCCCATCTGGGAGCAAAGTGAGCTAACCTTCCTGGAATAGTGAGAGGCTCTGGTTCTTCTAGAGCCAGAAAGTCTAAGTTCTCTAGTTGTAAGTCAAAGGCCCTGAGGAGGCTGAGGCTGTTGGGCCGTAGCAGTCCTTGCAGCCTTAGGCTTGGCCTGTTTAGGTTGTTGCTGACGCTTTGCAGCAAAACGATCTGCAGAAGATGTCTGCTGACCATAAACAGGATAATATCTCCCTTTTTTGGGATAAAAAGCCTTTTTGAACAACCTTTTTATAACAGGAGGAGAAGTAGACTTTCAAAGTCTATCTAAAGCAGAATTTTCAGCATCCATCTGAGTGGCCTTTGCTTGCCAATTCTTTCCAAAAAGGTTTTCATCTGTACAAGGAAGATTTCCTAATCCATCTTGGACCCAGGGTTCCAAATCAGAAGCTTGTAACCAAGCAACTCTGCGTGCACCTATGGCAATAGCCGAGGCTCTGCTGGCACACTCAAAAGAGTCAAAGGCTGCACGGTTGGAAAATTTGGAAACATCCTAGGCATGTTTAAGCCAGGTGAGAAACTCCTCCCTTTTATCTTCTGAAATAAAAGGGGCTAAAGTCTGCAGATGATCTGTAACTTCTTTTAGAAACATCCCCATATAGAGACTATAGGAGTTGATTCTGGCAGTAAGCATGTTGGCCTGGAAAGTTTTCCGGCCAAAAGCATCTAAGGTTCTGCATTCTCTTCCTGGACGATTAGATGAGTGCCTTTTTGCACTCTTTAACTTCTTCATGGCAGACTCCACCACAATAGAGTGGTGAGGAAGTTGAGTCTTATGAAAGCCAGGACAGGGAGGAACACGGTACATGGTGTCCAACCTACGAGAATGAGGGGAGGTGGTGAGAGGAGTCTCCCATATGCCCAACATGTGATCATAAAGGATCTCATGAATTGGTAAAGTAGCTGCCTCCTTAGGAGCCTTAGGATATTGTAAAATATCCAATTGTTTGGCTCTAGGCTCTGACTCAGGGGCCACAGAGATGGAGAGGCCCCTGGCCACTTCCCTAATGAAGTCTTGGAAAGACAAGTCTTCTGGAGGAGACATTCTCCTTTTTGGAGAAGAAGGCTCCTGAGGAAGGAGTACCGATGCTTCGACAGAAGCCTCTGATTCATCAGAGTCCTCGGAGGAATCGAAGTATCGCCTGTCTGGATGCTCCTGCAGAGCCTGATACGCGTACCGAGTGGTATCGACATCGGGAGTGATCGGTACCGGTTCGGTACCGATGGGCATCCTAGGACAGCGTACCGCTGCAGTCGACACTGAAGCCGATGTCGATGCAATCGGTCCCGGTACCGGAACTGATATCGGTGCCGGTGCCGGAACAGATATCGGTGCCGGAACCGGTACCGACAACGGAGTTTGTTGCGGTACCGGAGGCGTCGCAGCTTGTATGAATGCCGTAATGGCACGCTGCATGGTCAGAATATTCTGATCCATCGACGCCACCAATGTCTGGATGTCGATACCAGTGGAAACCACCGGTACCCCAGAACATGGCAACAGGTGATCGGTCGAGGCCACGCCATCGATGTCAACCTGTGATCCCATAGATGAAGCTTTGGAAGCCGGGGCTTCCCGCCGGGGTAATTTTGCGGTGTAGAATCCTCGAGGGCAAGCCCTGAGGCATCTCGATGCTTAGAGGGAGATCTACCCTTCGAGGACAGGCTGGACTTATGTTTGGTTACCTGAGATCCATGAGAGGAAGAAGAAGCCCTGGAAGACGTCGATGCCACCGAAGCTGCATCAGAGGGAAACAGGGTACTGAGCTTAGCCGCTCGGTTCTGTCGACCTCTTTTAGACATCATGGAACAGGACGCACAATCCGTGATGGAATGGTCAGGACCCAAACATTTTAGACACCAGTCGTGGGTGTCGGTGACAGAAATAGTACCGCTGCACTTCGTGCACTTTTTAAACCCAGAGGCGGGCTTTTCTATGAGGAAAAATATTTCCTAGGCCTAAGGCCGAAGTAAAAAATTGCACAGAAGTGGGAAACTGTAGTTTGTTTGTTTGTTTTTAAGAAGAAAGAAAGAAAAGACCGGCGGTACCGGTCCGACGTCGAAGAAGGCAGACGCAAGACCAAAGAACTAGGAAAAAATAAAGAAATTCTTCAGCGGTGACAGGAACACGACCTGCTGGCTCCGCGGAAAAGAAGAACTGGAGAGAGGCGGTTGGGAAAGGCGGGAAGGCAGCGCGCAGGCGCTGTGGGATGCTCCCAAAAGCTTTCTTACTGGACGCTGGGGAGCGTTCCCGCGCAGGCTCCGTCGGTACCGACGATACCCATATGTGAAGACTCATTCCTGCTTGTTCCTGGAGATTGCAGGGTCATGCATTTGGTCTACAAAAATCCAACGGAGCAAGTACTGTGTAGGTAACATAGTAAATGACAGCAGATAAAGACCAGCATGGTCTATCTAGTCTGCCCAGTAAGATGGCAAAAGCAGGTTCACCTGCCGCTCCATGCAGGCCACCCCTTCCCATGTCTTTGAGTTAGGGGTGAACCCTCCCCATGTCTTTGTTTTAGGGGTGAACCCACTGCTCCGTGTAGGACACCCCTATATGTTGAGAAATTAATTAGTTAAGTTTATTTTGATTTTATCGTGCTGCTGTAAAGGGATCCACTGTGTCTGTCCCATGCCATTTTGAATTCTGTCACCGTGTTTGCCCCCACCACTTCCATCAGGAGGGCATTCCAAGCATCCACCACCCTTTCAGTGAAAAAGTATTTCCTGACATTGCCTTTCAATTTACCCCCTTGCAGCTTCATGTTATGGCCTGTAGTTTTACAGCTTCCCCATCTTTGGAAGAGGTTTGTTTGTTCATTATTTCTCTTTAAGTATTTAAAGGTCTGAATCATATCTCCCCTGTCCCTCCTCTCCTCCAGAGTGTACATATTTAGGTCTTCAAGTCTCTTCTCATAAGGCTTCTGAAGCAGGTTCCAAATCATTTTGGTCGTCTTCCTCTGAACAGTTTCCAGTCTTTTTATATCCTTTGCAAGATATGGTCTCCAAAACTGAACACAGTATTCCAAGTGAGGCCTCACCAGTGACTTATACAGTGGCATTAGTACCTCTTCCTTTCTGCTGGTAATTCCTCTTTGTATGCAACCCAACATCCTCTTGGCCTTTGCCACCACCTTGTCGCACTGTTTTGCCACCTTGAGATCCGCAGAAATAATCACACCAAGGTCCTTCTCCTGGTCCGTGCACACCAAAAGTACTTCTGTCCATGAAAGAACAGCGGAACCTAGGCATGATTGTTTCTGATGATCTTAAAGTGGCTAAACAGGTAGAAAAGGTGATGGTGAAAGCCAGAAGGAAGCTTGTGTGCATAGGGAGAGGAATGGCCAGCATAAAAAAAGGGGGGTGATAGTGCCTCTGTAAAGTCTCTGGTGTGACCTCATTTGGAGCATTGTGTGCAATTTTGGAGACTGCACCTCAAAAGGACATAAATAAGAGGGTCGATACTAAAATGGTTTGTTTGTCTTTGTTAAAGCATGCGAGGACAGACTTAAAGATCTTAATATGTGTACGAGGTGTGACAAAAAAGAAACGAGACTGTCCCATAAATGTTTTATTACAGAATCTACAAATTATTTATTTATTTATTTATTAGTGCTTATTTACCGCCTTTTGTGAATCAAAGCAGTTTACAAAGAACTCAAAACAGCTAACAGTTACATTTAACGGTGTTGACAGAATTAACAGGATAATACATAAAACAACATGAATTATTGTTAAAATGGAGTGAGAGAGGGTGAGGAAAAACAACTTAGGAATACTGTTAATTTACATTAGTAATTATTTATAAGAGTGCGGCAAGCTCATTGGAGAGAAAATGTTCATAATAATCATTATGTAGTGGGAGTATGAATATTGTTTGATTGAGTAATTTGTAAGTAATGAGTATTCTGTGGAATTTTTATTTAAGTAATTAATTTGCCAAAGTGTTTGTTGAACAAATATGTTTTTAAATGTTTACGGAAGGCTACTGGGTCCTTGGTAACTCTTAAGTATTCTGGAAGGGAATTCCATAATTGTAGTGCGTATAAAGAGAATGCTCTCTTTGAAGTAGAAAATTTGCAGTTCCTGAATTTGGCGGGTACAACGAGGAGGTCTTATTGATGCTTCTCTTTGGTCTGTTTTCCGGTGTGAATAATATTAGCATTTTCAGATAAGTGGATGAATCAGCTTGGAGGGATTTAAATATACTGTGGATATCCTTATATTTTATTATGCTCTTGATTGTCCCCTTCAAAGTAATCCCCCCCCCCAGAGTTAATGCACTTCTGCATTCGCTTCTGCCATGTACGGAAGCACTTCTTAAAGTCCTCCTCCTTGAGGTCCCTCAGCTCCCTTGTCACAGTGGCCTTGATCTCTTCTACAGAGACAAAATTAGTTCCTTTTGTGGTAGGCTACGGCCTAGCATGGCCTGCTACTATGAAAGGCCTGTAAGTTAGGCCCGGATCCTAACTCCCATTGTAGCTAGAAAAGAACCAAAAATCTGTGAAAAATAAGAAAACTGTTTTAAAATGCTTAATAAGAAGTTTTCATGAATTCATAAGTCTTCCATTATTCTCTTGTGTGTGAAAGAACAGAAATGTTTCAGTATATGCATTCCCATGACCATCTGGAACAGACACGTCATTCAGCTTTTTTCTTCCTCGGACCTTTACTATGGAACATGTAGCCAACTCTCCTCCGGTTAGAACCATCATATCCCCAGTTTAAGTCGTTGCTTAAGACTCATCTATTTCAGAAAGCATTTGACCTCCCCCCTGAGGCCCCTACCTGATTGTTGCCTGTTCTTGTCTTTTGTCTTGTCTAAAGCCACTTTTCCTTCCCCTTGTCTTTATGGTCTGTGTTGCCCGGCTGGGCCACCCTGTATTATGATTTGGTATTAGTGTGCAGTGCCTCTGTCCTGCTTTGTTCCCCTCTTTCCTGTCTATTTTTTGGCGTTCTTTTTCTTGGTTTGCAGTGTTTAACCGGTCTTTTATTGTACACCGCTTAATGTTCCTACAACAGCGGTCTATCAAATACTGAATAAAGATAAAGATAAAGAAGCCAAAGTTAACCTTGCAGTAGAAAAGTAACGAAATTTAGAACTGTACCATTGTTCAAGCAATCCTAAAGGCAGGGCCGGCCCGTCCATTGAGCAAGAATGTTCTTTGCACAGGGCCCCGCGTTTCAGGGGGCCCCGCGCAAAGAACATTCTGCTTTTTTTTTTTAATTATATTAAAAAAAAAAAAGCTGGCTCTGGATGCTGCCCCTTTAGACGCGAGGGGCTGATGGGAAATTTCCCATTAGCCCCTGCGGGCTTAACAGAGACGCGAGGGAAACACTCTCCCTTCGCGAATCTGAAAGCCCTTGCAGAGAGGCTCAGTGAGGAGAGGGGGCCCCGCGGGACACTCCATTCTGCCGCTGCCGCGGCGGCAGCAGCAGCAGCCAGAGCCAGGTTTTTTTTTTTTATTTTAAATTTGCCATAAGTCGATGGGGGGGGGGGGGTGTTAAGACTGGGGCTGGGCTGGGCTGGGCTGGGCTGCGGGGGTGTTTAGACTGGTACTGGGCTGGGCTGGGCTGCGGGGGTGTTTAGACTGGTGCTGGGCTGGGGGGGTGTTAAGACTGGTGCTGGGCTGGGCTGGGCTGGGGAGGGGGGTGTTAAGACTGGTGCTGGCTGGGCTGGGGGGTGTTAAGACTGGTGCTGGGCTGGGCTGGGCTGGGCTGGTCTGGGGGGGTGTTAAGACTGGTAATGGGCTGGGCAGGGCTGGGCTGGGGGTGTTAAGACTGGTAATGGGCTGGGGGTTAGGACTGGTAATGGGCTGGGGGGGTTAAGACTGGTAATGGGCTGTGGGCTGATGGGGGCTGTCTGGAAATGGGGTGATGGGGGGGATAGGACTGGTAATGGGCTGGGAGCTGTTGGGGGGGTTAGGACTGGTAATGGGCTTGGGGGGGTTAAGACTGGTAATGGGCTGTGGGCTGATGGGGGCTGTCTGGAAATGGGGTGATGGGGGGTTAGGACTGGTAATGGGCTGGGGGGGGGTTAAGATTGGTAATGGGCTGTGGGCTGATGGGGGGGTTAGGACTGGTAATGGGCTGTGGGCTGATGGGGGCTGTCTGGAAATGGGCTGATGGGGTTAGGACTGGTAATGGGCTGTGAGCTGTTGGGGGGGTTAGGACTGGTAATGGGCTGGGGGGGTTAAGACTGGTAATGGGCTGTGGGCTGATGGGGGCTGTCTGGAAATGGGGTGATGGGGGGTTAGGACTGGTAATGGGCTGGGGGGGGTTAAGATTGGTAATGGGCTGTGGGCTGATGGGGGGGTTAGGACTGGTAATTTATTTATTTATTTATTTATTTAACAGGTTTTCTATACCGCCTTTTCCTTAAATCACAGCGGTTACCAAGACACAAGAGGGGAGAACAGAGACAGGGGGGCATACACTGACTTAACTAAAGAGTGAAGGTAAAATTGGGATACACAACATCAAGGAACCGTTACAGTAAAACAAGTTACATGCAGGCTATAATAATAGAGACTGTTAGATGTCTGTGCCATAGTACTCAGTGAAGAGTACAAATTTCAGTTGTTTTCTGAACTCCTTTAAATCATCCATGGATCGCACATCGGGAGGGAGAGAGTTCCATATAAGTGGGGCCGATAAGGAAATTGCCCTTTGTGTAGTACATTTACACGCTTTTCTGAAACTACTTGGGGTGCTGAGGGTGTTTGATGTAGTTATTCGTCTTGGCCTGTTGTTATTCTGGAGTAAGAGATTATGAAGGCTAAAAGCAGAGCATTTATGTCTGATCTTGAATAGATTAATTACCATCTTGTATTTGACGCGCTGGCTTATTGGAAGCCAGTGGAGCTCTTTGAGAGTAGGGGTAATGTGATCTTGAGATGCTGAGCCAGCAATAATTCTGGCTGCCGTGTTCTGAGCCATCTGAAGAGGTTTAAGTGAGTGTTTTGAAAGACCGTAGTAGATAGGATTACAAAAGTCCAGAATAGGAGTTATTAAGGCTTGGCAGACAGACCGGAAGTGGTCATAAGAGAGTAAGGGCTTGAGGCGTCTAATCACTTTCATTCTGTAGTATGCAGACCTCACAGTTTTTCTGATGTGTGACTGGAGGGTTAGACCTTTATCGAGGGTAATTCCAAGATATCTAACTTCATCCTTAACTGGTATTGTAATGTTGTTGTGTTTAATGAAAGGTGGGGGGTTGAAGTCGGTGTTTCGAGTGACAATAAGCGCCTCTGTTTTATTGTAGTTTAAGGCAAGGTTATTGCATGTGAGCCAGGAAGACATGTTGTCAAGGCAATTTGTGATCTTGCTGTAGTCGGGGTTGATGAGATCAATCGGTGTATAAATCATGATGTCATCTGCATAAATCGTATAACTTATTTGATGGGCTGCCATAATTTGACAAATTGGCTGAATAAAAATGTTGAATAGAAGGGAAGAAAGCGCAGATCCCTGAGGTACTCCTTGCTTGATATTTGTAGGCTGTGAAGTGTTGTTTCCAATTTTAACCTGAAACTGCCTGTTTGTTAAATAAGAGTTAAACCAACTAAGGACAGTACCAGAGATACCGATACTTTCCAATCTTGATAGGAGGATAGTGTGGTCAACTGTGTCGAAAGCCGCTGATATATCTAAGAAGATCAATAAAGATCCTTGCCTGTAATTGTCTATGGTCTGGGTGATATCATTGAACAGATATAGCAGCAGTGTTTCAACTCCATGGTTGGGGCGAAAGCCATGTTGATGTAGATCGAGTGGGGCATGGTCGTCAACATGGTCTTGGAGTTGTAGCTGTACTGCTTTTTCTATTACGTTGGCTAGGAATGGTATGCTAGAGATTGGCCTGTAAGCCGCTGGATTGTTCTTATCCAGGTTTGTTTTTTTGAGGATAGGCCTTATTGAGGCTAGTTTAAGTTGTTCGGGTATTATTCCTTGAGATAGGGATATGGATACGATATTGTGTATATAACTGAGGAAGTTATGCTTGGTTGCTTTGAGCCATTGAACTGGGCAAGGATCAGTAGGGGCAGTGCTAGTATTGAGAGCAGAGATGATATCCGAAATCTGTTTGGTTGAAGGAGTGTGGAAACTGTCCCAACTTGTTGTTATTGTTGTTGTTGTTGTGATGAAGCTGTAGGTTTCGGCATGTGACCTATTTTCTCATGGGCTATTGGGGGGGGTTAAGACTGGTAATGGGCTGTGGGCTGATGGGGGCTGTCTGGAAATGGGGTGATGGGGGTTAGGGCTGGTAATGGGCTGGAGGGGGTTAAGACTGGTAATGGGCTGTGGGCTGATGGGGGCTGTCTGGAAATGGGGTGATGGGGGTTAGGGCTGGTAATGGGCTGGGGGGGGTTAAGACTGGTAATGGGCTGTGGGTTGATGGGGGGGTTAGGACTGGTAATGGGCTATGGGGGGGTTAAGACTGGTAATGGGCTGTGGGCTGATGGGGGCTGTCTGGAAATGGGGTGATGGGGGGTTAGGGCTGGTAATGGGCTGGGGGGGGGTTAAGACTGGTAATGGGCTGTGGGCTGATGGGGGCTGTCTGGAAATGGGATGATGGGGGGTTAGGACTGCTAATGGGCTATGGGGGGATTAGGACTGATAATGGGCTATGGGGGGGCTAGGACAGGACATGGGCTGATGGGGAGGGGTTAGGACTTGATGTGGGCTGATGTGGTTAGGACTGGTAATGGGCTGTGGGCTGATGGGGGGGGGTTAGGACTGGCAGTGGGCTATGGGGGGCTGACTGGAAATGGGCTGATGGGGTTAAGACTGGAAGTGGGCTGATGGGGGGTTAGGACTGGTAATGGGTTATGGGGGGGCTTAAACTGAAAATGGGGTGATGGGGGGTTAGGACTGGAAGTGGGTTGATGGGGGGCTAGGACTGGTACTGGAAATGGGCTGTGGTGGGGGCTTGAATTGAAATGGACTCATGGAGGGGCTAGAACTGGAAGTAGGCTCATGGGGGGGCTTGGACTGGAATTGGGCTGAGTGGAGGGGAGCTAGGATTTGACATGGGCTGATGGTGGGGCTAGGAAATGACTAGAAATGGGCTGATGGGGGGCTAGGATTGGAAATGAGCTGATGAAGGGACTCAGACTGAAAATGGATGGGGGAGCTAGGACCGGAAATGGGTTGATGGGGGTAGGACTGGAAATGGGCTGATGCAGGGACTAGAAGGGAATGGATGCTGGGTGAGACTGGAACTAGAAGGGAGCTGATGTTGGGGGAGGATTAGAATGGGATGGGGCTGGGAGAGTAAAATGGAGAGGGGAAAAATATTTTGTGTGGGAGGGATGAAAAATCTACAATTGGCCGGGTATTGGGAGAGTAAGTGGGGATTGAGGATGGAGGGGTAAAATTTGTGTGGATGAAATAGGAATGAGGAAAGAGCAAAAGGAGAAAGATTAGTATGTTAAAGCAGATGTAGAGAGAGAGAATGGAAAAAAAAACTAGAAGAGAGAAGAAAGAACAAATGGACAGCAGACGATGGAGAGTTAGCAGAAAACATGAAGAAACCAGAAGAAAGTGGCTGGAGCAATTGCAACTGAAAAAAAATGCACAAAGGGTAGAAAGATATCTCTTTATTTTGAATTTATTAACTGGAATATGAAAGCTCTGGGAAATGTGCATCATTAACGTCTGCGCTTTGTTTGGTACAAGAGGAAATTAATTTATAGTTTTATTTCTACAGTGTTGTTGTACATTCCAAGTTTGGCTTTTGGGGTTCCCAGTTTAATTATTGCCTTCCTGTTTCTAAATTGTGATTCCTTGTTTGATGATGGTCTATGTTCTGCATGTGTAACTGAGCTGAGGTATTCTGTTTATGTAATTCCTATTTGACATTGCCACTTGTTCTCTTTCCCCAGTATTCTCTGAAATGTATTGGTTTAATATTTGCAGTGTTGCCTTTTGATAGGTAGGGTATGGTGCTTTGTGAGTCCTGGTAATGCTGTCAGGATATGGCGGGTTTGCTATGGGTTCTAAATGGGCAGCGTTTGTAGTAGTTCCTAATGTGCCTGGCGGTTGGCACTGGATTATAGTAATGTAGAAATCTTTTAGTCTTTCTTTATCCATACCCTCATTAAGAGACATGTTTACTAAAAGTTAGTGTATGGTAAAATTATGCAAATATTTATGCAAATAAGGCCACTTATGCAAATGAGGCCCCGCACCAAGTCTTCGCACATGGCCCCGCACCCCCCTTGGGCCGCCCCTGCCTAAAGGAGGGGGCCGGTTGCTAGGCTCCGGAGGGATTTCTAATTGGACAAATGAAGGGAATGTATAACCAATGAAAGGTTTGCATGTATCGAGTTGGAACCAACAGAAAGTTCTCATGTATCAAACTGAAAAAGAGGTATAAATGGTTATGTGTCTGTATAAACCTTTGCTCAGTTCCTTTTGAAGCTTTGACTGACTGGGCCTGTGCACAATAAACTGGCTTGGACCCTGTCAATTGACTCCTGGACTTATTCATTGATTGCACTTTGCCACAGCATATTCTTGCTGCGTTTGCCGGGAAGTGTGAGTGGTAAATGGTATTCAAGTGAGTAATCCACGTAATTCGCCTTGAGGTTTGGCCCGGTTGGAACTGTGTCTGTCCGACCGCGGGGGGAACCTCAGGCGCCGCCGGCCCTTTTGTGCCGGAGAGGGTTCCGCCTGCCTCGGCGGGCCATCGGGTCCAGCTGGCCAACACCTCCGACCCGGGGGAGTCCAGGTTCCAACTCAGAAGCTGGTGTGGTATCGGGGACCGGATCCGGTGAGTAGACATTTTTGAAGTATTTGATAGGCAGAAAGAACAGCCTGGGACAACATCTTGCGTGCGCAAGACTGATTTGGTATATTTGGTATAGACTAATTGGGAAATCTCGCATGAGTATGCGCAAGACAAGGGAGCCTGATCACCTCCCATAAGGGCGGTCCTAGTAAGCTCCGCATAAGGAAAGCCGAAGCCGAAGCCATCGGCCCTTCTTGTTTGGAATAGTCAGTTAGTCAGAAAACCTGGGCACTTGAAATATTGAAATATGATATCTTGTTGAAATATGCTTGCGTGTGTGAGTGAGAGGTCTTGAAATACGGACCGAGCGAGAGCGGACTCCTAAGTAGCGCAGTTCCTGGCCGGGCAACTGCGCCCAGGTCGCGAACAGGAGGAAGCGAGTGGTGTTTGTCCCCCCCCAGTGTTCTATGGGCTGTACGGACACCTTACCTGCAGCCATACTACCTATCCTTATTGTTCGTTGTCTTGTACGCCATTACGTGTACGTAGGGACGTAGGGTACGTAACGTACGCAGGTACGTTGAGTACGTAGGCAGTGTACGTAGCTACGTTTAGATTATGGGAGGGACGGAGTCCACGCAAACTCTGTTGGCAAGTATGATCAAGAATTTCCGTAAAGGATTTTCGGGCGATTATGGTACAAAAATGACTTCATCCAGATTAAAAATGTTATGTGAAAAGGAGTGGCCCGCATTAGCTGCTTCATGGCCCTGAGGGGGCACCTTTGATTTTGAGACAGTTTTACGAATCCATCAGCTCATACTGAGAGCGTATCCTGACCAGTTCCCCTATATAGATTCCTGGTTAAGTGTATGTGAACAGCAGCCCTCATGGATGGTCTACCCCAATCTCAACTCTCCCGTCTACAACGTGTTCAGAATGCAGCTGTCCGTCTCCTTTCCTGTGCTTCTCGTTATGACCATGTCACTCCCTTACTTCTGCATCATCACTGGTTACCGGTTTCTTTTCGTATACAGTATAAGGTCCTCACTTTTGTGCACAGGGTGACTCACACTGGTACCCCTCTCTATCTTGCAGATCTTCTTCAATTTCGTACTTCCCATCGTCTGCTCCGTTCTATCCACGTTAATCGGTTGGCCCTTCCTTCTCCTTCTCAAGCTCACTTGGAGTCTACACGTTCTTCGGCTTTTTACTTCTTGGGTCCTAGGCTCTGGAACTCACTTCCCCCCCCTCTTCGTGCAGAGCAATCATATCAAGCCTTCAAACGACAGCTAAAAACCCACTTGTTTTGTTTGGCGTTTGACCTCCCTCCCTCGTCCGTGTCTCCCTCCCCCTCCTCTTGTTGATGTTTCCTCTTATACTTTGCTGTTTCTATTATCTGTCTCTCTGCTGTCCTTTTTAAGATTTTAACTGGCGTTCTTTTTAACTTTTCTGACAGCCTATGTTGTAACTGTTTTTAATTTTTGTTTGTAAACCGCCCAGACGCCACTGGTATGGGGCGGTATAGAAAGCATTTTAAATAAACATAAACATAAACATGAAGCGCTGTTATGAGGAGCACTGTAAAATATTTGTAGCTACTACTAGGGGAACCAAAAAGGCTAAGGAAGCGAAGCCGCCTGTGTATTCTGACCCAGAGTCCCCAGATATTCTGGATAGTTTACCCCGGCACCCACAGAAATTAGTCCCTACAGCCCCGCGACTTGAAGTAGAGCCCGAAGAGGAGCCCCAGAAAATACCAAAGCAACAGCCTAAGAAGTGTCCTACCCCGAGTGAAAGTCCCGAGTCAGGCCCAAGCACAGCAGGGGGACTCGAGTCTTCTGATGAGATAGAAAGCGGAAGCTCTCCTGCCAGTTCAGGGTCACCCACCAAGGAGACTAATGCCCGGGAGCCTTATGATTTAAGAAGCGTAACTCCCAAGAAGAAGGAGAAAGCAGGGGCACCTAATGCCATTACGCCAAGTGCCTGGAATTCCTGTTTTAAATGATCAGGGCCAGATGGTGCCAGGACCAACCAGCTTAGTTTATGTACCCTTTTCGACCACAGATTTATTAAACTGGAAAACGCATTATGCTTCCTACACAGCCAAGCCCCAGGAATTAACAGAATTAATGTCTAGCATTATGCAAACCCATCAGCCTACCTGGGCCGATTGTCGCCAGCTCCTGTCTACCCTCTTCACTACTGAGGAGCGAGGGCGAATCGGGCAAGCAGCCCTCCGTTGGTTAGAAGAGAACCCTGTAGAAAGGGGAGGAATAAATCCCCCGCAAGCAGCAGCTGCAGAATACCCCAATGAAGATCCCAGATGGGACCCGAATGAGGAAAGGGGGGCGGCGGCCCTAACCAGATTTCGCCAGGCCTTATTGCAGGGCCTGAAGAAGGGAGGCCAGAGGGCCATGAATATCGGGAAAGTATCAGAAGTTCTCCAGGGTCCAGATGAGAGCCCAGCGGCCTTTTATGAGCGGTTGTCTGAAGCTTATAGATTGTATACCCCATATGATCCCACCGCTCAGGAAAATTTACGCATGGTAAATACGGCCTTTGTTAGTCAGTCCCAGAGAGATATAAAACGAAAATTGCAGAAATTGGATGGATTTGCGGGCATGAATACAGCTCAGTTAATGGAAGTCGCTCAGAAAGTATTTGTGAATCGTGAAAATGAACGAGACAGAGAAAGTGAACGAAAGATGAAGAAGAAGGCAGATCTTCTTGCTGCTGCTATAACCGAACGACGTGGAGGAGGTATTCCTAATCAAAGGACCAGAGGACGTGGAAGAGGCCGCGGAAGCGAAAGGCCTCCATTAGGTGCGAATCAGTGCGCCTACTGCAAGGAAGAAGGACATTGAAGAAATGAGTGCCCGCATCTGGACTCCGCCCCTGCAAGGGGAGGAGGGAGTCCCTGGAGGACCGGAGGAAGATTTCGAAGGAGAGGAGGAATGAATCGAACACAGTTCCAGCAGGAGAGGGAAGAAGCCATTGAGGGAGTGGCAGTACCAACGGGCTATGACCTGGACGACATAGATGAAGACTAGGCCAGACCGGGCTCCAAGTTCACCCTGGGTCCCCAGGAGCCTATGGTCAGTTTGAAGATAGGGGACCAATACATGGAATTTATGGTAGATACAGGAGCAGAACATTCAGTAGTAGCCAAGCCAGTAGCTCCTCTGTCCTCATGATCTGTCACCATTGTGGGAGCCACTGGAAATAAAGCCACAAAACCATTCTTGCAGAACCGCATGTGTGAACTAGGGGGACAGAAGATAACGCACCAGTTCTTGTATATGCCTGAGTGCCCTATTCCACTACTGGGCCGAGACATGCTTGCCAAGCTCCAGGCCCAAATATCCTTCGCTGAAGGGGGAGAAATAAAAATGACTGTGAACCCAGAGCCTGCTGGTTTAATGGTGCTTACTGTTCCCCGAGAAGAAGAATGGCGGTTCTATAGTGCACCTTCAATAAAGTCAACCAGTCCCTGTATATCTACCAACCTCATAGGCCCACCGGAAGTATGGGCAGAAGATAATCCACCTGGCCTAGCGAAGAACATAGCCCCTGTCATTGTCACCCTCAAGCCAGGAGCGGAACCAGTGCATGTGAAGCAGTATCCTCTCCCTCGACCAGCCATAGAAGGAATTCATTGCCATTTAATGAAACTGCTAAAGTACGGACTTCTCAAGGAATGCCAGTCACCTTGGAACACCCCCCTTCTCCCAGTAAAAAAGCCTGGGACAGGGGACTACCGCCCAGTACAAGATCTAAGGTGAGTAAATGATGCAGTTGAAACTATACACCCAGTAGTACCAAACCCTTATACTCTCTTGGGACTGATCCCCGCTGAGGCTACTCACTTCACCGTCCTGGACCTGAAAGATGCCTTTTTCTGTGTGCGCCTAGCACCCACCAGTCAACTTTTATTCGCTTTTGAATGGCAAGACCCCACAACCGGAAGGCGGGGTCAGCTCACCTGGACCAGATTACCCCAAGGATTCAAGAATTCACCTACTCTCTTCAGTGCTGCCCTGAATCAAGATCTCTCAAGTTACCAAGTGGACCCAGGAAAAAGGGTTCTTCTTCAGTATGTAGATGACTTGCTCATAGCCACCAACTCAGAAAGTGAATGCCTACAAGCTACTAGTGAACTTTTGTATCTTCTCAAAGATGCCGGATACAAAGTCTCAAGAGCCAAAGCACAACTATGCCAAACTGAAGTCAAGTATCTAGGATTCCAATTGTCCAGTGGGATCCGACGTTTAGGACCAGAACGCAAGTAAGCTGTATGTAATATCCCCACTCCAACCACTAGGAGGCAAGTAAGAGCCTTCCTGGGGGCCGCAGGATATTGTTGCATATGGATCCCCAACTTTGCCCTGATTTCAAAACCACTATACCAAGTCACCAGAGGAATGGAAAAATCCCCACTAGACTGGGGACCTGAACAAGATGTAGCATTCCAAACTTTGAAAAAGGCCCTGATGTCATCTCCAGCTTTAGGTCTTCCAGATGTTCAGAAGCCTTTCCATCTTTTTGTCCATGAGTCACAAGGAAACGCATTGGGAGTATTGACCCAATCTCTTGGTTCCTGGCAACGGCCAGTAGCTTATCTGTCAAAACAATTGGATATAGTTGCAAAAGGATGGCCCCCTTGTTTGAGAGCTGTTGCAGCAACAGCCCTCCTAGTGGGCGAAGCAGACAAACTCACACTAGGACAAGCTCTTCAAGTCACCGTGCCACACTCTGTTCTGACTCTCATGGAACACAAAGGAAACTTCTGGCTAACCAATGCACGAATGTTGAAGTATCAAAGCATGTTGTGTGAAAACCCTCGGATACAGTTGAAAGTTAGTCAAGCTCTAAACCCTGCTACATTGTTTCCAATTGGTCCTGGGCCACCTGATCATAATTGCTTAGAAATCATGGACACTGTATTCTCAAGTCGCCCTGATTTGACCGATGTCCCTCTAGAGGACCCAGAACGGACTTTCTTTGTAGATGGAAGCAGTCTGGTCATCAATGGACATTGTTGTGCTGGATATGCAGTGGTGACCCTTGATCTGGTAGTTGAGTCCTCAGCCCTGACCCCAGGAACTTCTGCACAGAAAGCTGAATTGATAGCCCTCACCAGGGCCTTGACATTAGGAGAAGGACTCCGCATAAATGTGTACACAGATTCCAAATATGCCTTCACTACTTTGCATGCACATGGAGCCTTGTATAAAGAGCGAGGGTTGATCACCTCAGGGGGTAAGGACATTAGGTATGGGCCCGAGATATTAATGTTATTAGATGCTGTATGGGCCCCCAAACAAGTGGCAGTCATGCACTGCCGAGGTCATCAGGCAGGAACAGGAGAAGTTACCCGAGGGAATAGATTTGCAGATGCCACAGCCCGAAAGGCAGCCACCACAGGACAAGTTAGGACCCAAGATACTGTAATGCAAGCAGCCCTATTCCCTGTGCCCCTTAGTTCCTGGGCACCCTGATATACTACAAGAGAGTTAGACTATTATTGTGAAAAGGAGGGAGGAGTCTTAACAGAACAAGGTTGGATAGTGCTGCCACCCCCAAAAGGTAGTCCATCTCCAGGTCCTACAGTCATCCCTGAAGCATTAGGGCCAGCCTTTGTTCAAGCTTTTCATCAAGCCACACATTATGGAAAAACAGCCATGAAGAAAGCCCTGAGACCCCATTTCTGTATTTCATTGCTAGGATCCCTGACCGCCTCTGTGGCACAGCAATGCCTGATATGTGCCAAAAATAATGCCAAGCAAGGTCCTGTTCCACCCCCAAGAGTTCAGTCAGTAGGGGTGACCCCCATGAGTGATATACAGATAGACTTTGCTGAAATGCCCCGTGCAAATGGATATCACTATATGTTAGTGTTAGTCTGCACATTTTCAGGGTGGGTAGAAGCCTACCCCACCCGAACTGAGAAAGCCCAAGAAGTCACTAAGGTATTGCTCCATGAGATCATTCCCCGATTTGGAATACCATCAACTATAGGGTCAGATAATGGTCCATCATTTGTATCTCAAGTGACTCAACAGTTAGCTCAAGCTTTGCAAATAAAATGGAAGTTGCACACTGCTTACAGACCCCAGAGCTCAGGGAAAGTAGAACGTATGAATAGAACCCTGAAAACACAATTATCCAAGCTTTGTCAAGAAACACACCAGAAGTGGCTCCAAGTTCTGCCCATAGTCCTTCTTAGGATACGTTCAGCTCCTACCAGGTCCTTAGGAGTCTCCCCTTTCGAGATTTTGTATGGGCGACCTCCACCCATAGTGCAGGGAATAAAGGGAGACATGAGACAGATAGGATCTGAAATAACAAGACAAGAACTATTAGCTTTAGGTTCTGTTTTGCAGAAACTCCAAACGTGGGTGCAAGACCGACTACCGATCAACCTGACCGAGCCTCTGCATCCCTTCAAGCCAGGAATGTCCGTGTGGGTGAAAGAGTGGAGAAAAACCCCGCTGGCGCCGCATTGGAAGGGACCCTACATTGTCATCCTGTCAACCCCCACCGCAGTGAAAGTTGCAGAATTCGAACCCTGGATCCACCACAGTCGAGTGAAGCTGGCAGCTTCTCCTGATCCTGGCCAATGGACGTCAGTGAATGATCCCGAGACTCCATTGCGACTCACCTTGAGGAGACAGCCAGCTTTATAGAGAATCTTCAGAATCCACTTACGTCACGCGAAAGTGACCATCACAGCAGAAACAGAAGAAAACTCAGCACAGTTCATTATCCTCAACTTTCCAGTTAACCTCCAGAGACTGTAATCACAATGTTCCTCCATTACTGCCTTGTGGGAGTGGTGATCCTGGGAAACCTGGAAAAGACTTTTGCTCTACCCCCTTGTGCAGCCTGCATAACCACCACCCGAACAGGACAAAAGATTACTCAGACTTTGCTCTATCATTCCTACTATACTTGCACTGGTACAGTCAGCCGGTGTGTTTATAATAGCACTGAACTGAATATTTGCACAAAGGGGAAAAGTAAGACTTGTTATAATCCTCGACAGAACCCATCATACTATACATTTGAGATACGCTGGAATGATGAAGACGGAGCCATCCTGAATGCGACAAAACCCCTCACCAACTCCACAAAACCTATCATCTTGAACTTTGATGCTTGCGATGCAATCAACAGAAATGCTTACCACAGATGTGGGTCATGGGAGCGAGCATACTACCACGATGATAAATACATGTGTCCAGAAGGAGCCTACGGATGGGGACGGTGTACAAGAAAGAGTACGGCAGCCACCATCTACACCACCTCATCTAGACATGATTACTTTTGCCCAAAATGGGAATGTGTATATTTTGCTACCTGGAAGAATGCACCGACGGGACGAGATGGAGATCATCGCAAAGGCAGTCTAACAAAGATCAGACTACAAGAACCCAAGAAATGCCAGAAAGGTGCCTGTAATCCTCTACAACTCCTCATAGCCAACCCCAGCCACTGGAAGCAAGGATACAAGTTTGGGTTGCGTATTGCAGGAGGAGGTGTAGATCCTGGGACTATCTTATATCTGCAATTAAACACCAAAACTCATGTATCCTCACCTTATCGTATACATCACTCCTTCTATGAAGCCATGAAATCCGAATTTGAAATTCCTCCTGCCTCCCAGAACTTATTTCTTGAATTAGCGGGAGCAGTTGCATCTAGTCTCCATGTTTCAGACTGTTTGTTTTGTGGAGGAACAACAATGGGAGACCAATGGCCTTGGGAGGCACAAGAACTGAACTATTCTGTTCCGTATAATCAGACTAATATACACAATACCACAAGTGAATGGGTATTGGCCCACTCTATTGTGGGTAACTTATGTTTCTCTCGCTATGGACCAATGTTTAATATGGAAGTGGGGCAGCTGGTCTGTCTTAATCAGAAGTTCTACAACAGTACCACTAAGAAGACATCTTGGTGGTCAGGAGTCAACACTACTGAGCCTTCCAATCCTCTAGTTCAGTTCCCCAGACTTGCCAGTATCTGGACTAACTTAGCAGCATATAATTCTTGGCAAGCACCACCTGGACTGGACTGGATTTGCGGGACCTGAGCATATGTCAGACTTCCTCACCATTGGGGAGGCGCATGTGTATTGGGAACCATACGACCTTCCTTTTTCCTTCTGCCTACATCCCAGGGAGAGCAGCTGGGATATCCTGTGTACAGAAGTCGACAGCTGAAGGAGGCCTTGAAAATAGGCCAATGGGACAAATGGGATGCGTCATCAGAAGAATGGCCCCCAGAAAGAATCATCTCATACTATGGACCTGCTACTTGGGAGCAGGATGGGACTTGGGGATATCGTACTCCTGTTTATATGATTATTCGAATAATACGTTTGCAAGCTGTTGTTGAAATAATAACCAATGAAACTAGTAAAGCACTAACCCTTCTGGCAAAGCAAAGTACGCAAATGCGCACAGCCATTTATCAAAATCGTTTAGCTTTAGATTATTTGTTAGCAGCTGAAGGTGGGGTATGTGGGAAGTTGAATCTAAGTAACTGTTGTTTACAGATTGATAATAATGGGCATGTAGTTGAAGATCTAGCCACCCAGATGAGAGAGCAGACATTTGTGCCTGTCCAGACTTGGCATAGTTTAAAGATGGATGGGTGGTTTGGTTCATTGTTTTCTTGGATTGGTGGTCTGAAATCCCTTATGTTTATCGTACTATTCATATTAGCCATGTGCTTATTGCTCCCTTGTCTCCTACCCCTTTGCTTACGCATGATAACATCATCAATTGATAACACTATTGAGCGAAAGGCAGCTGCGAAAGTATTAGCTATGTGGCTATATTACCCTATACCCCACGATGATGATGCTATTACACCTGTATAATGTATTAATTGACTAATGAGTGATTTAATTCTCACCCTTCCTTACTTGCGGGTGAGAATAATCAAAGGGGGGAATGTGGTAAGCTATGGCCTAGCATGGCCTGCTACTATGAAAGGCCTGTAAGTTAGTCCCGGATCCTAACTCCCATTATAGCTAGAAAAGAACCAAAAATCTGTGAAAAATAAGAAAACTGTTTTAAAATGCTTAATAAGGCGTTTTCATGAATTCATAAGTCTTCTATTATTCTCTTGTGTGTGAAAGAACAGAAATGTTTCAGTTTATGCATTCCAGAAGCCAAAGTTAACCTTGCAGTAGAAAAGTAACGAAATTTAGAACTGTACCATTGTTCAAGCAATCCTAAAGGAGGGGGCCGGTTGCTAGGCTCCGGAGGGATTTCTAATTGGACAAATGAAGGGAATGTATAACCAATGAAAAGTTTGCATGTATCGAGTTGGAACCAATAGAAAGTTCTCATGTATCAAACTGAAAAAGAGGTATAAATGGTTATGTCTCTGTATAAACATTTGCTCAGTTCCTTTTGAAGCTTTGACCGACTGGGCCTTGTGCACAATAAACTGGCTTGGATTCTTGTCAATTGACTCCTGGACTTATTCATTGATTGCACTTTGCCACAGCACTTTGAGCACACTCTTCAGCCTGGGGAAGAGCTAGAAGTCGCACAGTGCAAGATCTGGGGAATAAGGAGGGTGGTCTGTTTGTTGGCCAAGAACTGCCTCACACTGAGCATGGTGTGTGTGGGCGTGTTGTCGTGAAGGAGCAGCCATGACTTGTCTCTCCACAGAGCCCTAAGAACATAAGATATGTCTTACTGGGTCAGACCAAGGTCCATCAAACACAGTATCCTGTTTCCAACAGTGTCCAATCTAGGTCATACGTACCTAGCAGTATCCCCAAGAGACACAGGTTCCACAATGCTTGTATTGGGTCAAGCATTGATATCCTGGGTCCCTTTTTAATAATGGTTTATGGACCTTTCCTCCAGGAACTTGTCCAAACCTTTTTTAAACCCAGCTACACTAACAGCTCTTACTACATCCTCCGGTAACAAATTCCAGAGTTTGATTACACGTTGAGTGAAAAAATATTTTCTCTTATTTGTCTTAAATAGTTTACCCTGTAGCTTCATTACATGTCCCCTAGTCTTTCTATATTATGATAGTGTAAACAATCGATCTA
Organism: Ichthyophis bannanicus; assembly: GCA_033557465.1. Taxonomy (NCBI): domain Eukaryota; kingdom Metazoa; phylum Chordata; class Amphibia; order Gymnophiona; family Ichthyophiidae; genus Ichthyophis; species Ichthyophis bannanicus. The sequence continues at coordinate 55,544,512 of CM066032.1, forward strand.
CATTTACCTGTTCCACTCCATTCATTAATTTATAGACCTCTATCATATCTCCCCTCAACCGTCTCTTTTCCAGATTGCAGAGCCCTAACCTTTGTAGCCTCTCTTCATAGGAGTAGCCTTCCATCACCTTTACCATTTTGGTGGCTCTTCTCTGTACCTTTTCTACTAACGCTATATCCTTTTTAAGATACGGCGACCAGAATTGCACACAATATTCAAGGTGCGGTCGTACCATGGAACGATACAGAGGCATTATAACATTTATTTAGCTGTATTTATATCCCGCTTTTCACCGGGTCAAAGCGGTCAATTGAGGGATACATTTAACACGAGGGGATATGACACACATATGCTAATACTTACAGGGAACATGGCCAATGGAGGGTTAAGTGGCTTGCCCAAGACCACAAGGAGTGCCTATAGGACTAGAAATCCCAGTCCCTCCGGCCTGAGATTGCTGTCTCCAGGTGGGACTTGAACCCCCGGCCCTCTGGCCTGAAGTACCTTGTCCTAACCACTAGACCACTCCTCCCTAATATCCTTTGTTTTATTTTCCATTCCTTTCCTTATCATACCTAGCATTCTATTTGCTTTCTTGGCCACTGCTGCACACTGGGCGGAGGGTTTTAACATGTTATCCACAATGACGCCTAAATCTTTTTCCACATTAAATTTCATCTGCCATTTGGATGCTCAGTCTTCCAATTTATCCAGATCCTCCTGCAGTTTTCCAAAGTCCTCTTGGGTTTTAACAACTTTAAACAGTTTTGTGTCGTCTGCAAATTTGATAACCTCACTAGTTATTTCCTTTTCCAGGTCATTTATGATATGTCAAAAAGTAGAGGACCCAGTACAGATCCCTGGGGTACTCCACTATTCACCTTTTTCCATTGGGAAAATTGGCCATTTAGCCCTACCCTCTGCTTTCTATCTTTTAACCAGTTCCCGATCCACAATAGTACACTGCCTCCTATCCCATGACTTTTTAGTTTTGCCAAAAGTCTCTGATGAGGGACCTTGTCAAAGGCTTTCTGAAAGTCCAGATACACTATATCAACCGACTCACCTTTGTCTACCTGTTTATTCACACCTTCAAAAAAACATATCAGATTAGTAAGACAAGATCTTCCTTGTCTAAAGCCATGTTGGCTGTCTCCCATTAGGTCATGACTATCTACATGCTGTGTAATTTTATTCTTTATGATGGTTTCTACCATTTTCCCCGGTACTGACATCAGGCTCACCGGTCTGTAATTTCCCGGATCACCCCTGGAACCCTTTTTAAAAATTGGCATTACATTGGCGATCCTCCAATCTTCAGGTATTACGGATGATTTTAATGAAAGTTCACAGATTACTAATAGCAGGTCTGCAATCTCATATTTCAGTTCAGCACTCTTGGATGTATACCGTCCGGTCCAGGTGATTTGCTACTATTCAGTTTATCAAATGCTGTGCTGAACCCTCTCATGGAGGCGATTGAGGACCTGCTGGTGGAAGTGCTGGTTGACTGTCTGACCCTCAGGCACAAACTTATGCTGGACCACTCCCTTCTGGTTGAAGAATGCAATCAGCATGACCTTGATCCTTGATTTGGACATGCGCACCTTCTTGGATCTGGGTTACAGTCGAGTCTTCCACTGCAGTCTCTGTCTCTTGCTTTCAGGGTCATACTGGAAGAACCAAGTCTCATCTCCTGTGATGATTCGGTCAATGAATCTGCATCTTCTCCGATCTTCTCTAGCAAGTCTCGACAATCATTGACCCGGGCTCCTTCTGGTCGTCCAATTAAAGCTTAGGCACAATCTTGGCGTACTCCTTCCGCATCCCCAGCTCCTGCACCAAGATGGTCCGCACTGACTCCTGTTCAGGCTGAGCTCCTCAGCTACCATCCACACTGTCAATCTCTGATCACTCCGCACCAGCTGGTTCACTCTATCAGTGTTCTCAGCTGTCTTTGTCATGGAAGGCCGTTCTGACTTGGGATCATTCTCCACCTCCTCGTGGCCAGTCTTGAAGCGTTTGTGCCACTCGAAAACTCACAGCCTTGACATTGAATCTTCTCCATAAACCTTTTGGAGAAGTTGGAGACACTCAGTTGGGCCCTTCTCCAACTTAACCAGAAATTTCAAGTTGATTCTTTTCTCCATATTTCTGCCACCTCCAGTTGCGTGACAAAGCGATGGAGCAGTGTGCTACAAAAAAACCTGAAAAACAGTGAGAGAGATGAAAAATATTATAGCAGAATAGTGACGAGATGTTGCACAACACAGTGACATAAGTGGTTAGCCAATTGGCATTGAGTCATGGGCGTGGCTGCCAAAATCTCGTTTCATTTTTGTCACGCCTCGTACATCACTCTGCCTTGCTCCAACTTCTAGCCTCTTTCTTTCATACCCATTCTTCCAAGTGTTCAATAATTGAGAAAAACAGTCCCCAGTCCATAAATCAGCTTTCTTCTCATTCTGGATTGCTAGTCTTGTCCATCTGGGTGCCGATTGCCTCTGTCTGCCTCTTTAGATGCTTTGCTCCTTGCTTGGTTCGCTGCCACTTAGAGCGTGTTGGTTTCAGTTGTTTTTGACTGGAGTTCCCACTGCTCGGTAGTGCTGGTAGATTCTTCCATCCTGCCTTCTGCAGTTGCGCCAGCACCGCCTCCACATTGTGGATCCAGTAGTGTTGGCCATCAATTGTAAATAAGAGGCCAAACGGAGATAACCATCTGTATCATATATTTTCCTCTCAGAAACTCTTAGTGATTTCTCGAAACTTCCTGCGTTTTTATATAGTCAACATAGATAGATCTGCAAACACTTTGATGCGTGCTCCTTCCCATTGTATTTGCCCCACTTTTCAGGCTGTTTGCATAATCAGTTCTTTAGTGTAGTATTTGTTTAGGCAGGCTATAATATCTCAAGAGTTTAACAGTTTTTGGGGCCCCAACACACAGTGAGCCCATTCTATCCCTATACACAAATCAGGGTCATCCATACCTGCTGCTTGCAGGAGGGCCTTGCTGATTGGTATGGCCACTTCAGGCAAGCCATGGGTCCTTATGTTGCATCTTCAAGACTTATTCCTTAGCGTCTCTCCAGTCCAGTCCCTCTCCAATGGGTTGTGCCCCCCTTCCAGTAGCATGTAGACTGAGCACGTCATCCTTTTGATGACCCTGGGGTATAAGCAGACCTGGCACCTCCCACCAGCTCCAATTTTGTGCTCAGTCTTTTAGCAGCTGGAAGGGGTTGAAGCAAGCCAAGCATCTGGCTTACTGGAGAGACTAGCAGTAGTGCAGGTCTTTGGGGTTCCTGTACTGTTTATTTAATTTATTTTATTTGGGTTTATTTAATTTTATTAAGTTTATTCGAAATATGAGACTTCCCCCTCCCCCCTCCCTGTTGGCTTGTTCGGGGGTTTGGGAGAAGGAGCCTTGGCAGCCGGCGATTGCCCTGCAGCGGCGGGAGGAAAGTAAGAGAGCCGGTGAAGGAACCTGTCTCTTCATTTCTGCACTGCTGGAGCCAGGGGGAAGCCTGTGCCGTCCTTCCCGCCTCGCTGCCGAAGCCTTTTAGGCGGCTGAGCGTGCGAGCGGGAGGACGAGGAGTCAGCCCAGCTCATTGGCAACGAAGGGCATCACTTCCTGCCTGCCGGCGAAGAAAGGTGGAGGAGTGAGCCGGTGAGCGGCGGTGTTTCGCTTAGGCTGCAGATAGCCGCACGAACGCCGTCCGCGTGTTGCTCCAGGGCCTACAGAATCTGGCATTGAAGCAGGTGAGTCCTACTCTTTGCGTGCTTTTAAGCCACGTGGTTCCAGGCCCGTCAGTCATGGAGGGACCATTTAACGGAAGCGCACTTGCATAAGGGGCTATCTGGTGATCTGGAAGAGAGAAAAAAAAAAAAGAAGAAGAGTAGATTAAACTTGTGAAAAAAAAAGAGAGAGAGGAGGGAGGGAGGCTTGGTTCTTAGTGGAATCCACTCTCCTTGGGATTATCTCCTTTTTTTTTCTCTCTTTGGCACTATAGCTTAGGATCATGCCGGCTAGGCCCCAGTGCCTGCTCTGAGGGACCCGCCGGGGGGCGGTGTCAGAGACAGGTGTTTGCAGAGGCTGTGGCGCAGAGGCAGCCTCCTTGGAACTCGAGATCCAGGTGAAGGATGGATTGGGGACAGTACAAGATCTGCCACCTTCCACCTCACAGGTTTCGGGAATTCCCATGGAGGCCTTATTCCAGTCCGAGTCTCCCCAATTGTCCCTGGAGCAGTCTACCCTGCCTCTGCCGCAGACCGGGCCCTCGAGTGCCTTGCCTGGTATGGAGGGTGAGGTTGGGGGGTGAGTTTTCCCCGAAGTTCGTCTTGCTGCTGCATAAGGCATTTTGCCTTCGCCAGCAGGGACTGCATGGACAGGGACCGGTGCAGGGAGGCTCTAAGACTCGGTTGCCTGACGCCAAGGAACAAGAGGAGGCAGGCCCCTCCTCCAAAGAGGCACGGCTCGCACAAGAGGAGGTTCTCCACTTCCCTCTGTCAGAACCCTTGGAAGGGGATCTGTCGGACAGGGAGGTGGGAGATGAAGAGGAACTCGAAGAGAGCGAGATTTCCGAGGAACAAGCTAAGATTGTGCGAGTCTTACGCTGAGAGGAGTTACCAGCTTTGATCGGAGAAGCTCTGAAGGTGCTGAACATGACGGCCGGAGTCCCAGCGGAGGAAGAGGTGCTGGAGGACCCATTGATTCAAGCGGTCAGGAAATCACAAAGGGGTTTCCCGGTACACCGAGTGGTGCGGCGGATGATCCAGGAAGAGTGGGATCAGCCGGAATCCGCTTTGAGGGGAGTACGGTCTATGTCTAGGCTATACCCTTTGCTCGCCTAGAGTGGACGCTGCGGTGTCGGCGGTCACTAAGAAGACCACAATACCGGTATCTTGACGATTGGCTGATTCGGGCAAAGTCCGAACGGGAGAGTCGGGAGGCCACGTCCAAGATGGCTGAAGACCCTAGGATGGGTTATAAATTTAACAAAGAGCAAGTTGGTTCCTGCCCTGGAGATCGAGTATCTGGGGGCATGGTTCAACACTGGCAGAGGCAGAGTATTCTTGCCGGATCGGAGGGCAGGGGTGCTACGGGACCTGCTGCATCAGTTCCTGGGCATGAAGGCGCCCTCAGCATGGCATTACCTTCAGGTGCTGGGGACCATGGTGGCGACCATAGAACTCTATGCGGCCATATGCGGCCTCTTCAGTGAGCCCTGCTTCGCCATTGGTCCCACCAACGGCAGCCCATGTCAGTGGCTCTTCCCTGTCCGGAGGCATTCAAGAAGTCCTTACAGTGGTGGATACGGCCAGGTCCTCTGGAATGTGGCATGCCCCTCGAGTCGTCGGATTGGGTACAACTGACAACGTATGCCAGTCTCTCCGGTTGGGGGGCCCACTGCGAAAGATGGATTGCCCAAGGACTTTGGAATGTGCAGGAGGCACAGTGGTCTATCAACAGGTTGGAATTGAGGGCGATCTTTCTTGCTCTCAGAGCGTTCGGACACTCTGAACCTTTGTTTTTTCTCTTCCATGGTGTTCAGGATAGTGCAGTTCAGTTGTGACTTTCTGGCGGTGTTTTGGAATTCTGCGGTGCGAGGGAATGGTGAATCCTGGCTGTTCGTGGCATGAATGGCCCTTAGGTGCGGGTGCGCCTGAAGTGCGGTCGTCTTTTATAGGGAGAGGGGATGCCACTGGTGAGGTCAACTGCAGTCATATATCAAATGACATAGCTAAAAAGAAGGCAAAAAGAACAAAATATAATAATAGGACTGCAAATCCAAGGGGAGGAGGGAGGGTCGTGAGGACTGATTCCTGCTGTTCCCGGAGAACACCTGTTACAGGTGAGTAACTATGCTTTCTCCGGGAATAAGCAGGAAGTCAGTCCTCACATATGGGACTCCCCAGCTATAGGCTACCAAGAACCCATAGCTAAAAAAGGCTCCCTCTATGAGAGCCGCAAGCAGCTGCAAAAGAAATCCAACTTAGGAAATAGCACTCCGGTAGCCTGAACACAGAAGGGTCGGAGGGCAGGAGTTGCCTAGACCTCAAAAAGGTTACAGAGCACAGCCTGGCCGAAGGCATTGTCCCATTGGGACTCCCTGTCCAGGCAATAATGAGCTGCGAAGGTCTGACCCAAAGACCAGGTGGCAGCCCGCCAGATGTCTGCCAGAGGAACAGAGCGCAAATGAGCCACTGATGCTGCCATTGCCCTGACTCTATGGGTCGTAACATGACCCTCCATTGGAAGCTCGACTGCCTTGTATGCCCAGACAATACAGTCTTCTACCCAGGTGGACAGAGTAGGCTTTGATACCGCTACCCCCAGCTTACTGGGGTCATAGGATACGAAAAGCTGAGAAGCCTTCCTATGCGCTTGCTGGATATAGAAGGCCAATGCCCTCTTACAGTCCAGGGTATGCAGGACCGTCTCTGCCTGACTAGCATGCGGCCTGGGAAAAAAGGTAAGCAGGACCACCTCCTGGTTGAGGTGGAACGAGAAGACCACTTTCGGAAGGAACTTGGAGTGCGTGCGAAGCACCACCCGGTACCTATAGAATATGGTTTAAGGCCTTTCTGACACTAGCCCCTGGAGCTCACTCACCCCTCTGGGTGGAGGTGAGCGTCACCAAGAAAACCACTTTCCAAGAGAGATAGCAGAGATGGCAAGTCGCCATCAGTTCAAAGGGCAGCCTAGTAAGCTACCCTAACACCACATTCAGATCCCATTCGGTCGCCGGGGGGCAGACTGAGGGTTTCAAGAGAAGCAAACCTCTCAGAAACCGAGAGACCAAGGGGTGGGCAGAGAGAGGCTTCTCATCCACCGGAAAGTGGTTCGCCGCAAGGGCACTGAGATGCACCCTGAAAGAGTTGGACTTAAGTCCCAAATCAGAAAGGTGGAGCTGGTATCATAAAACCACCCCCACCAGGCAAGAGAAGGGATCTACCTCCTGCTCCTCGCACCACGACGCAAATCTGTGCCACTTCAAGGCATAGGCCCATCTAGTCGACGGTCTCCGCGAGACCAGCAAGACCTCAATATTCTTTGGAAGGAGAAACGGAGCGAGAATCACCCTTTCAGCAGCCACGCCATCAAGGTGAGGGAGTTGAGGTTGGGGGTGCAGGAGAGAGTCTCCCTCTTGAGATAGGAGGAGCAGGGAGGACCCCAAGGGAATGGGAGCCTCCACCGCTAGCTGCAGTAGAAGCGGGAACCAGGGTTGCCTGGGCCACTGTGGGGCTATAAGGATGACCGAGGCTCTGTCCTGGAGAATCTTGAACAGAGTCTTGGCCACCAGAGGCATCGGGGGAAATGCATACAGAAGGCCCACCGACCATGATACCAAAAACACATCGGCGGCCACCCTGTCCGGGTGCAGCAGCCGGGAGCAGAAATGGGGCAACTGGTGATTGTCCGTACTCACAAATAGGTTCATCACCGGTAGCCCCCAGGTCTGGAAAAGCCAATTGGCTACCCCGCAGTCCAGCTGCCATTCGTGGGGCTGGAGAATCCTGCTGTCGGCCAGATAGTTGTCCTGGCCCGGCAGGTACACTGCTTGGAGATGAATGCTATGTCAGGCTGTGAACGAGCACAGGTCCAGGGTTTCCTGATAGAGGGGATGGGACCATGTACCACCTTTTTTTGTTCACATAGAACATGGACACCTGGTTGTCTGTCTGCACCAAGACAGATTCGTGGGCCAAGAGCTGCCTGAAAACTTCTAGGGCTCGGCGGATGGCACGGAGTTCCAAGAAATTGATTTGTTGGGCCTCTTGCTTGGGGACCACATTCCCTGAGTGCGGAAACCCTGGCAATGGGCTCTCCAGCCCAGCAGGGATGCATCTCTGGTAAGAATCCTTGTATGTAGAGGAGCCTGGAAAGGCATTCCCGCCTCCAAGTGATGCAGTTGGAGTCACCAGGCCAGGGACCATACCAGGCGCCAGGACACTTTGACCCTGTCCCGGAGGCATCCTGTGGCCTGGGACCACTGGTCTCAGACACCACTGAGCGGTCCACATGTGGAGGCGGGCATCCGTGGTAACATGGACTGTGGAAGCCATGTGCCCGAAAAGGCGCAGGAACTGTCTTGCTGACACTACAGACCCGCGACTCACTTGTCCTGCCAGAGCCATAAGCCTGCTTGCCCTGTCTAGAGGCAGATAGGCCTTTGACTGAAGGGTGTCGATTCTAGCCCCAATGAACTCCAGCTGTTGAGTCAGAGTGAGGCTGGACTTGGGGTAGTTGATTACAAACCCTAGGTGTTGTAGCAAGTGGATGGTACGAGTTGTGGCCTGGTGGACCTCGGTGGCTGATGTGCCTCTTAAGAGCCAGTCGTCGAGATAGGGGAAGACAAAGACCCCTTGGAGCCTGAGAAAGGCGGCAACCACCGCCAGGCACTTTGTGAACACCCTGGGGGCCGAGGCCAGGCCAAAGGGAAGTACCCTGTACTGGTAGTGATTGCCCCCCACCACAAAGCACAGATATTGCCTGTGGTCTGGGTGCATTAGGATGTGTGTATACACATATTTTCGCTTTAAGGAGCATAGCCAGTCTCCCTGGCAGAGGTAAGGCAGCAAAAGAGCATCTTGAACTTCTCCCTCACCAGGAATTTGTTGAGGTTGCGCAGGTCGAGGATGGGTCTGAGGCCTCCTGTCCTCTTTGGCACCAGAAAGTATCTGGAGTAGAAGCCCCTGCCGTGCAGGTGGTGGGACACCGGTTCTGCCGCCTGATCCTCGAGAAGGCCTGCTAACTCCTTCAGAAGAAGGTCCTGGTGAGGGGATACCTGGACTAGGTGAAGAAGATAGCCCTCCCGGACCATTTGAAGGCCCAGGCATCGGTGGTAATGGCTGTCCACCTGTGGGCATACAAAGCAAGCCGGCCTCCAGTAGTCTGCCTGTCTCCTGTTGGGAGAGTGGCCATGCTGCAGGAGTCAAAAGACACTCCCAGGCTGGGCCGGGGCTGGTGCCTGGGATTTGGGGGCTTTGTGCTTACGCAGGCCATGCCCCTGTTCCTTGGCCTGCTGCTCCTGTTGGGGAGCTGGGGAGGCCTGATAATGGGGGTAATTTTGGTAAGCAGTACCTTTCCTCAGGTAAAAGGGCTTTTTACCCGAGCCCTTCTTGCAAGAAGGGGCAGAGGTCTTCTTGGAGAGCCGTGTCCTTGTCACATACTCAGTCTCAAACTCTGCAGCCTTGTCAGTCATGGGTTTGCTGAAGAGATTCTCCCCTTGGCATGGGACATCGACCAACTTGTCCTGAACTCATTGTTTGAGGTCTGACGACTGCAGCCAAGCCTGGCGGCATGCACCGATGCCCACCACAGCTACCCGGGCCGCCGACTCGAACCCGTCATAGGCCACCCGAGACATAAACTTGGAGCACTCACGGATGGTTTTGGACAGGCACCTGAAGCGCTGCAAAGGCTCCGTGGAGAGACCAGCCGAGAACCCGGTGAGTTCCTTTGCCAGGTCTCTCTGTTACATGCCTATGTACAGCCGGTATGCCTGGATCCGACAATTCAGCATTGCACCTGGAAACACTTCCTGCCGAGGGCATCCAAGTTGTGGGCCTCCCTGCTGGGAGGCACCGAGGAGTGTGTCTTCTGGCTCTTTACTCTGCGCATGGCCAATTCCACACCCATGGAGTTGTGCGACAGTTGTGATTTCTGAAACCCAGGGCTCCGGTGGACTCGATACATCGAGTTGAGCCGTTTGCTGATCACTGGCGTCGATGCCGGTTTCTCCCATATACAGAGCATTAGTCATTCCAGGATTGGAGGAACGGGTACATTAAGGGCATCTCGAGGGGGGGGGGGGCCTCATACTGGAGGATCTCAAACTCGTTGGCTCGAGGATCCTCCTCAAACTCTGTGGGGAACGACAAAGCCTTGGATATGTCCCGCACGAAGTCCAAAAAACTCATGTCCTCCAGTGAGGACCTTCTCAAAGGCTCGGATACCAGGGAATCGGATGGGACATCCCTATGTCGGCAGGTATCTGGGGACTCCTTGTCTTCAGTTTCCCATGCTGATGCCTCCGAGGAGGAGTCGAGGGGCTCATCAGGCATCGAGGGCCCGACGCCGACTGCCCCAACACCAGCAGGCTCGGCAGCGACGACAACCTCGGTTCCGACTGAGAGAAAGTTTGACCTCGGCCGAGGATAGGCTCGGCCTCTGGGGCTGACTTAGACGTCAAGGGCCCGGTGGTTGGGGCAGAGGAACCAGACAGGGTGGCCATCAGTGTCCACTGCTGCTCCATGAAGGCAGTGAAACTGCGCTCCAAGGACACCATTCTGGACTTGAGTCCGGAAGGCTCCGCAGCAGCTGGCTTAGGCCTCGACACGGTTGAGCTCGACGCTAGCTGCCCCGGAAGGGAGTCCTCGATGAGGACAGTGGGTACTTGCCTCGGCTGATCCGTCTCCCGACGAGGAACCTTTGCCGGGCACTCCTTCTCTGAAGATCCGGGTCGGCGCTTGGACCTCTGCAACAGGCCCCGGGAGGAGCTGCATTGCTCGGAGCCATCCAGAGATGCCACCTTCGAGGATTTCTTCTTCCTCTTGTGTTCCCTTGAGGAGACCCCCTCTCCGAGGAACCTCGACGCTGCTCGGGCTCAGAATGTTCCCCCCGAGACGTGGAGGCCTCAGGCGAGGTCCGGGCTCTTAGAAGCATGGGGGACTCAGGCAAAAACTTATCATGCTGCTAGCGGCTCTTCAGGGCCTTGGAGAACATTTTCCTACATGGGCCACAGACTGTCTGGTCGTGGTCGGGCCCAAGGCACCGGAGGCAGCAGTTGTGTGTATCGGTGAGGGACATACATTTCCTGCACCGATCGCATTTCTTAATCCTTCTGGTAGCCATTGGGGGAATAAGGGCCCCTGCAAGGTCAAAGACACAGGCTGCCAGTGAAAAGAAAAAAGGCGTGAACGCCACAAGTCAAAACTGACAAAAATCAAAAAAGAGAGACAGACTCGATACCGGCGCACCGGATACTTATACTAATAAAAGTGTACCTAATACATTTAATATACCATATTCACCTGAAGCTTAATTAATCTCAGGTCCTTAATGTATGACTGATTTGGATAAACAGCTGCACCTGAGAGCAGCTCCTTTCCTTTAAGATGTGTAAGTACCTATAAAGCTATGATTCTCCCGGGGGTTGGGCGGGTGTTGGGGAGGAAGGGAGGGAAACAAGACTTATTAAAAGAGGGTTGCTACACAGTACCCTGTCCTGTGCTTCTAAGGTAAGCTGTGACCAACTTCCTGGGTGATTAACAGTCCTTGCTTAGATAGAAGGAGTCTTTCAAAATGGCCTTTTGATCTGTCGCCTGGCTTTAACACCTATTTAAAAGGTTTCACATGTCTCTTTCCCCCTAGGTTGAAGGCCTCTTTGTAAAGGTCTCTAGAAGATTTTATTTATAGCTCAAAGAATACTGACCCTGTTTTGCCTTTTATGCTAAGTTATATTCTGATTTGATTTAAATTAAAGCTCTTTGCTGCTGTTAGGCTCTGACTTAGTATGAAATTTAAACTAGAAGCTCTCTGCAGGGTTCTAAATTTAACCAGAAAGCTCTCTTCTGTGTTTTAAATTTAAACTTAAGGGAGTCCACGTGATGCATGAGTGAGTGAGGACGCTCCTTACTCGCTCCGGGGATGCCTCAAACATTAATCTGACTGAATCATCCTCCTTTTCTCAAATTTAATCGGCAGAACAGCCAGAGAACGAAGGGCTGATGCGATTCGCTTGCTGGTGTGCGGTGAGAGGCAAAAGAAAAATGCCTTTGCCTGCAAAAAAGGACAGAGAGCGAGTGGGTAAGTCGGGGCCTGGGCTGATGCCTGCTACGCCGCTGCAGCCGGCCTCACCTGGGAATGAGAGCTCTGACTCAGCACCGGAGGAATTGGCCAAAGAGGTGGTTAAATTACTGGACCCTAAATTTGATCTTATTATGAAGAAGATTAAAGGAGTGGGAGAAGTGTTGTCAGAGTTTGGGAGGAGAGTGGAAGAGCTTGAGAACCGGGTGGCCTGTCTTGAAGACAAGGGGGGTAAGCAAGAGAAGACGACCCTAGACCACAATAAGCAAATCGCTGTTCTGCAACTCAAAATTGATGATCTTGAGAATAGATAACGCAGAAATAATTTGCGTATTGTAGGGATCCCGGAGTCTATTTCGGAACGCATGCTGCTCCCCAAGCTGGAAAAATGGCTGCCGGAAGAACTAGGCCTTGACAATCTTGTGGACACATTTAAAATTGAGAGAGCACACCGCATCGGAGCTCGGCGGGAGGAGGGGAGCAGACCGAGAGTGGTAATACTACGCGTGCTCAACTTTCAACATAAAATGCAGTCGATTCAAGCATATCGGAAAAAAGGAGAGCTGCGTCTGGACAATCAAAAACTTCTGCTCTTTCAAGATTATTCAGCAATTGATGCCCGTTCTCGCCTTTGTTATTCGTGCTTCAACTTGAACCGCTATTACTGACATTGTTGCAGGCAGAGGATATACAGGGGATAATGTGGAAGAATGGGAAACTAAAGGTTAGTGCTTTTGCGGATGATATGATGTTGTGTTTAACTAACCCACAGTGCGCGTTGGAGAGTGCTCTAAAACTAATTGAGCGGTTTGGAACTTTCTCAGGTTTAAAAATAAATAAGACTAAATCGTTGGCGTTAGAGGTCAGCGGAGACGTGAGGGATAAGTGGAGGGGTGAGTTCCCCTTGGTCTGGGCGGAGGGCCAAATCCGGTATCTGGGTATACAGATCCCGGCCTCCACAGCCCCCTTGTATCAGGTCAATGTTCTACCCCAGATGGAGAACACAATCGGCAGATTAAGGAGGTGGGGGGAGCTGCCGCTATCGTTGAAGGGTCGCATAGCGCTCTTCAATATGATAGAAGTCCCAAGATGGCTTTATGTTTTGAGACATCGCCCAGTGTGGATTTTAAGAAAAGATTGGCAGACATTGAAGAGCCACCTCTCTCGGTTTCTGTGGAGAAGGCGTAAGCCCCGTATTGCTCTGGAAACGTTGATGGGAGCAGGTTTGATCACCTTGCGGGCCTATAATTTACTGTACTTGACCAGGGTCTTAAGGGATGTGATAGAGGGTACTGAAGGAGTTATGCCACTGGACTTGATGCCATGTCCGGGGAGCAACATAAAGTTAAGCTATTGCACTCTCCGCAAAGAGCATTGCCGACAGGGTGGAGGAGATCTTAGTGCTTGAGTGGGATACGGCAGGCATGGCGGACTCTGTGTCAGAGCAGGGGAGTAAGGTGAACTTTGACGGATTGTATCCCACTGGTGGACAACCTGGATTTCCAACCCGGGGTCAGAGGGCGGGTGGCGAGAGAGTGGGCTCAGAAAGGTATACAATATATTGGGCATTTGAGGATCCGGGGAGCAGAGGAGCTAGATTCTTTTGCCTCGTTGCGGCAGAGATATCAGGTAGCGCAAAATGACTTCTACTTTTATCTGCAAGTGAGACATTATGTCCATGGTGTGCAAAAATTACATAATACGGTATTGGCGGGACGGGATATGTTGAACCTTTTCCAAGCCCTTGAAGGGAAAGTTACAGTAAAATCCCTGCGGACCGAATTAGTCCCTGGGGGCAGATCTGGTGAGGAGCAAAGAAGGTTGGAAACTCTGGGGGAGAGGTGGAGGAGGGATGGTATACCAACAGCCACGGTAGAGAGATTAGCGTTTGCTTTTGGGTCGGTTAAGGAACTTTCCGAGTCGGCACAGATGCAGGAAGTACAGTATAAGTTTTTGTGGAGAGGATATGGACATAATGTGTGGACTGCGAGAGCCGGTTTAGTGGAATCGGATGTGTGTATACTGTGTGGGACAGAGGTGGGTTCTCTAACTCACCAGTTCTGGTCTTGTACGTGTGTTCAAAGATTTTGGCTGGAGGTTCGGAATAAATTAAGCAAATGGGTGGGGCGGGCGTTGCGGATATCCCAGGTATGGTTTTTGTTGGGGTCCTATGAGGAAGAACCACTTTTGGGAAGGGGGAAGTGCAAACTTTGTGAGAAAGGTTTTTTAGTGGCCAAGAAATGTATATTGCGAAAGTGGTTGGAGGATAAAGCACCCGGGCTGGGAGAGTGGGAGCAGGCCATGAGAGATTTAAGGGATATGGAGCAGCGCACAGCGAGGTATATAGGGGGGGGGGGGGAAGCGGGGGAGAGGCATAAATGGATATGGGGTGCAACTCTTGCCTCACTTTGAGACACCCATTATTTAGTCTGGACCTGGAGGGGTAGGGTGGATACGTTTGGGGAGGGGCTGGGGTGGAAGGGGCGTGTACTTGTATAGGTAGCTGGCTTGTTGCTGCATTGAAGTGGGAGAAGTCTTGAGCGGGCATATGCATCTCTGTACGTATTGAGAAGTAGGGAGGGGGGACTGGGGGGAATAGGTAAGGGAGAGGCAGTCGGGAGGCGGGTAGTGGGATTGGGGGTAGGGGGAGGACGGGATGGGACGGGAACTCTAAACGGGGTTTGTACAGGGGAAGGGAGGGAGTGTGCAAGGGGGTTCCACTGTGTTCAGTTTGTTTACTTGCTCATTCTGTTCATTTTGTGTTTTCTTTTTGCTCTCCTTTACAGTTGGCTGTCTGGTGGGACTGTCAGGGTTACCTCTGTTGTGAGACCTGCCACTTTTGTTGCTGCTGTTAATATGATAAACCCTCAGATTGAAAGCCGTGTTTCTCTCCAATTCTGAGGGAGTTTCGAGCTTGATCTTGTCTATTTCGATTTTGCTCTTGTCTATTATTATCTATTTATTTATTGTACTGTGTAGTTAATCAAGGGGACTTAGGGGGGTGGGGCGGGACTCTGTTAATTGGAGAGTTAGTGTTATGTTATGTTGCTCTAGGAAGATTTATGTTCATTTAGACATGCTATGTTAATGTGTTCTGTTGGATGAATGCCAATAAAAATGATTTTCATTAAATTTAAACTTAAACTGCTGCTACTAGGCCCTGACTGATTTAATAAATACACTGGGTTCACAGATTAAGCAGCTTTAATCCAAAGAAGTCCCTTCAGAAAAAATCCCAGAAGTATATACTCACTATTGCAGATCTCTCCCCAGAAGTAGCAGTCCCCTTTTGTAGTCCTTCAAGACGCCAAGTCTCCAAACGAGAGAACACAACAAAGGAATTTCTTGTAGCTCCGTGCCATCCTCCTAGCTCTGGGAGTGTTCTGGCAGACCTTGGCTCACGAGATGGTCTTTGTACAGACAGACAACCAAGTAGCCATGTTCTATGTGAACAAGCAGGGCGGCACGGGGTCCTGCCTACTGTGTCAGGAAACCCTGGATCTGTGCTCCTTTGCAGTTCGGCATAGCATTCATCTGCGGGCAGTTTACCTGCCAGGCCAGGACAACTACTTAGCCGACAGGCTAAGCAGGATTCTCCAGCCCCACAAGTGGCAGCTGGACAAGGGAGTAGTCCATTGGCTTTTTCAGACCTGGGGATGGCCAGTAATGGACTTGTTTGCGAGTCCGGTCAATCACCAGTTGCCCCGGATCTGCTCCAGGCAGCCACACCCGCACAGGGTGGCTGCCGATGCATTTCTCATATCATGGTCTGTGGGCCTCCTGTATGCGTTTCCCCTGACGCCTCTGGTGGCCAAGACTCTTTTCAAGATCCTCCAGGACAAGGCCTCGGTCATCTTGGTAGCCCCTAGGTGGCCGAGGCAACCCTGGTTTCCGCTTCTACTTCAGCTAGTGGTGGAGGCCCCCATTCCCCTGGGGTACACTCCAAACCTGCTGCCCCAAGAGGGGGGCACTCTCCTGCACCCCAATCTCAGCTCCCTCAACCTAATGGCATGGCTGCTGAAAGGGTAGTGCTCGCACCACTCCTCCTTCCAAAAGATGTGGAAGAGGTCTTGCTGGCCTCAAGGAGGCTGTCAACTAGACAGACCTATGCCTACAAATGGCTTGTTGTTCCAATTCATAAAGCTTTCCATAGTATTCCCAAAATACTTTTTGTATTTGTTCAGTACCCCTAACCAACCTTCCCTGCTCATCTTTTATTCTCAGGATCTGTTGTTGCATCCTTTTTCCTTAAGTTTTCGTGCAAGGTACCTGCCTGGTCTATTCCCTTGTACATAAAATTCATGCTTAAGTTGGTTTAAATTAAAGGCCTCTTCCACTTCATTTAATTTTCCTAATTCTTCCAGTAAATTTCTAATCTGTTGCATCCTCTTTCTTTCACCTCTCTTGTTTATGCAGTGGCTCTTCTGTTCTCAACTTTATTAACAACTCCCACTCTTTCTGTTCTTTTCCTCGCTTCCGTCTTGCTGCCAGTGCTGTACATTGTCCCCTTACAGTAAGGATTAAGATTATGCTAGCAATGGCTTTAGCTACGGATTTAGTAAGATAGTGTGAAAATCTATATTACACCACCTAACTGTAATGGTGTTAGGAAATTATGTACATGACTGGTTGTATGTCCAGCTTTAGCGGTATCCTGTATATTCATGCTGCCTGCCCTATTGTATAGTCATTTCCGTGTATTGTATAACTTGCTTGTGCAGTGGTATATAAGAAAGAAAGCCCCTATAGAGAGTGGATAAAGATTTGTATGCTGCCTAAATTGTACTAGTCTTTATTCCTGGGTATCTGAGGCATGGAGGCGACAGAGGACCAGCGGCGGGAAAGCCCCCCGTGAGGTGGGGGTTGTAAGTGGGAAAGAAAAGAACCCTAACAATTGGTGTAAGAAGTGGGATTTCCCTGAACGGGAGATCCCCCGGTTAAAACTTCGTAAAGCAGAAATCGCTTTGTTAGCAAAGCTTTAGGGTGGGATTTGGTATCCCTGACATTTGGGTGATTTCCCTGCCACTGGTTCCTCTTTAATATCGGTCTGCTTGTGTGTGTGTGTGAGTTTGGCAAGACGCCACTGTTCAGTTCCGAGTCGTGCGCCGGTGATGGACTGTGACCAGGGCCGGATTTACCTTGAGTGAGGCCCTACGCCAACAAAAATTGTGGGCCCCCAGCAGGGGCGGCCCAAGGGGGGTGCGGGGCCTCATTTGCATAAGGGTCCTCATTTGCATAAATATTTGCATAATGTTGCCATATACTAACTTTTAGTAAACGTGCCTCTTAATGAGTGTATGGATAAAGAAAGACTAAAAGATTTCTACATTACTATAATCCAGTGCCAACTGCCAGACACATTAGGAACTACTACAAACACTGCCCATAGTAAACCCGCCGTATCCTAACAGCACTACCAGGACTCACAAAGCACCATACCCTAACTATCAAAAGGCAACACTGCAAATATTAAACCAATACATTTCAGAGAACAACAATACATGACCTACTGGGGAAAGAGAACAAGTGGCAATGTCAAATAGGAATTATATAAACAGAACACCTCAGCTCAGTTACACATGCAGAACATAGACCATCACCAAACAAGTAATCACAATTTAGAAACAGGAAGACAATAATTAAACTGGGAATCCCAAAAGCCAAACTTGGAATGTACAACACTGTAGAAATAAAACTATACATTAATTTGCTCTTGTACTAAACAAAGCGCAGACGTTAATGATGCACATTTACCAGAGCTGACATATTCCAATTAATAAATTCAAAATAAAGAGATATTATTCTACCTTTTGTGCATTTTTTTCAGCTGCAATTGCTCCAGCCACTTTCTTCTGGTTTCTTCGTGTCTTCTGCTAACTCTCCATCGTCTGCTGTCCATTTGTCCTTTCTTCTCTCTTTCTAGTTTTTTTCCATTCTCTCTCTACATCTGCTTTAACATACTAATCTTTCTCCTTTTGCTCTTTCCTCATTCCTATTTCATCCACTCAAATTTTACCCCTCCATCCTCAATCCCCACTTACTCTCCAAATACCCGGCCAATTGTAGAATTTTTATCCCTCCCACACAAAATACTTTTCCCTTCTCCATTTTACTCTTCCAGCCCCATCCCATTCTAATCCTCCCCCAACATCAGCTCCCTTCTAGTTCCAGCCTCACCCAGCATCCATTCCCTTCTAGTCCCTGCATCAGCCCATTTCCAGTCCTAGCCACCCATCAGCCCATTTCCAGTCCTAGCAACCACCCAACCCAATACCAGTCCTAGCCCCCCCATCAACCCACTTACAGTCCTAACCCCCATCACCCCATTTTCAGTTTAAGCCCCCCCCTATAACCCATTACCAGTCCTAACCCCCCATCAACCAACTTCCAGTCCTACCCCATCAACCCATTTCCAGTAAGCCCCCCATAGCCCATTGCCAGTCCTAACCCCCCCATCAGCCCACAGCCCATTACCAGTCCTAACCCCATCAGCCCACCTCAAGTCCTAACCCCATCAACCCATTTCCAGTCAGCCCCCCATAGCCCATTGCCAGTCCTATCCCCCCCCCATCAGCCCACAGCCCACTTCCAGTCCTAACCCATTCAACCCATTTCCAGTCAGCCCCCCATAGCCCATTACCAGTTCTAACCCCCCCATCAGCCCACAGCCCATTACCAGTCTTAACCCCCCCCCCATAGCCCATTACCAGTTCTAAATCCCCCCCCCTCAACAGCCAACAGCCCATTACCAATGGATGATGAAATGCTCAAAGAAATCAAGGAAGCTAGCAAAAGTTACAGTGCAGTAATAATAATGGGTGATTTCAATTACTCCGGCATCGACTGGATCAGTGTCACAGCAGGACATGCTAGGGAGATAAAGTTCCTAGATGAAATAAATGACTGCTTCTTGGAGCAGCTGGTTCATGAACAGACCAGAAGGGAAGCCATATTAGACCTAGTCCTTAGTGGAACACCAGATCTAGTGCAAGAGATAAGGGTGTTGGGGCCACTTGGCAATAGTGATCATAGCATGATCGCCTTTGATTTAATTAGTGGAGGAGGGATAGTAAGGAAATCCACAGTACTACCCTTTAACTTTCGAAAGGGAGACTATGATAAAATGAGGAAAACAGTTAAGAAAAAACTAAAAGGAGCAGTTGCAAAGGTTAAAGACGTACATCAAGCTTGGATGTTGTTGAAAAATACTATCTTGGACGCCCAGACCAGCTGTATTCCACGCTTTAAGAAAATGAAGGAAGTCCAAAAAACTGCCAGCATGGTTTAAAGGTGAGGTCAGAGAGGCTGTTGTTGCCAAAAAAGCATCTTTCAGGAAATGGAAAAAAGAGCCAAATGACGAAACCTGGAAACAGCACAAGCACTGGCAAGTCAAATGCAAGGCATTGATAAGGCAGGCAAAGAGAGAATTTGAGAAGAAGCTTGCTGCGGAAGCAAAAACACGAAATAAAGATCTTTTCAAGTACATTCGTAGCAAAAAACCTGTGAGAGAGTCAGTTGGTCCATTAGATGATAAAGGGGTTAAAGGAGCACTAAGAGGCGACAAGGCGATAGCGTAGAGACTGAATGAATTCTTTGCTTCAGTCTTTACTGAGGAAGATGTAGGGATGTTACCCATGACTGAAGTGGTATTTAAAGGTGCGGAAGAATTGAAGGAAATATCGATACATCGGGAAGATGTATTACAACTATTAGATAAACTGAAGAGTAGCAAATCACCTGGGCCGGATGGTATACATCCAAGGGTGTTGAAAGAACTGAAATATGAGATTGCAGACCTGCTATTAGTAATCTGTGAACTATCATTAAAATCATCTCTAATACCTGAAGATTGGAGGATCGCCAATGTAACACCAATTTTTAAAAAGGGTTCCAGGGGTGATCCGGGAAACTACAGACCGGTGAGCCTGACGTCAGTATCGGGAAAAATGGTAGAAACCATCATAAAGAATAAAATTACTCATCATGTAGATAGTCACGACCTAATGGGAGACAGCCAACATGGCTTTAGACAAGGAAGATCTTGTCTTACTAATCTGTTATGTTTTTTTTGAAGGAGTGAATAAACAGGTGGACAAAGGTGAGTCGGTTGATATTGTGTATCTGGACTTTCAGAAAGCCTTTGACAAGGTCCCTCATCAGAGACTTTTGGCAAAACTAAAGAGTCATGGGATAGGAGGCAGTGTAATATTGTGGATCAGGAACTGGTTAAAAGATAGAAAGCAGAGGGTAGGGCTAAATGGCCAATTTTCCCAATGGAGAAAGGTGAATAGTGGTGTACCCTAGGGATCTGTGCTGGGTCCGCTGCTTTTTGACATATTCATAAATGACCTGGAAAGTGGAATAACGAGTGAGGTTATCAAATTTGCAGATGACACAAAACTATTTAAAGTTGTTAAAACCCAAGAGGATTGTGAAAAATTGCAAGAGGATCTTGATAAATTGGAAGACTGGGCATCAAAATGGCAGATGAAATTTAATGTGGACAAGTGCAAGGTTATGCACCTAGGGAAGAACAACCCAAACTATGGTTACACGATGCAAGGTTCCACATTAGGAACCACCACCCAGGAAAAAGATTTAGGCGTCATTGTGGATACCATGTTAAAACCCTCGGCCCAGTGTGCAGCGGCAGCCAAGAGAGCGAATAGAATGCTAGGTATGATAAGGAAAGGAATGGAAAATAAAACAAAAGATATTATAATGCCTCTATATCGTTCCATGGTGAGACCGCACCTTGAATATTGTGTGCAATTCTGGTCGCCGTATCTTAAAAAGGATATAGCGATTTTAGAAAAGGTTCAGAGAAGAGCCACCAAAATGGTAAAGGGGATGGAAGGATACTCCTATGAGGAAAGGCTAAAAAGGTTAGGGCTCTTTAACCTGGAAAAGAGACGGCTGAGGGGAGATATGATAGAAGTCTATAAATTAATGAACGGAGTGAAACGGGTAAACGTAGATCGATTGTTTACGTTATCAGAATATAGAAAGACTAGGGGACATGCAATAAAGCTACAGGTTAAACTATTTAAAACTAATAAAAGAAAATATTTTTTCACTCAACGTGTAATCAAACTCTGGAATTTGTTACCGGAGGATGTAGTAAAGGCTGTTAGTGTAGCTGGGTTTAAAAAAGGTTTGGACAAGTTCCTGGAGGAAAGGTCCATAAACCATTATTAAGAAGTGACCGAAGATATCAATGCTTGACCCAGTACAAGCATTGTGGAACTTGTGTCTCTTGGGGAAACTGCTAGGTACATATGACCTAGATTGGCCACTGTTGGAAACAGAATACTGGGCTTGATGGACCTTGGTCTGACCCAGTATGGCATATCTTATGTTCTTATGTTCTTATGTAGTCCTAACCCCATCAGCCCACCTCCAGTCTTAACCCCCCCAGCCCATTTCCAGTCCTAGCCCCCCCATAGGCCATTACCAGACAGCCCCCATCAGCCCACAGCCCATTACCAGTCTTAACCCCCCATAGCCCATTACCAGTTCTAAACCCTCCCCAACAGCCCACAGCCCATTACCAGTCCTAACCCCATCAGCCCACCTCCAGTCTTAACCCCCCCAGCCCATTTCCAGTCCCAGCCCCCCAATAGCCCATTACCAGTCCTACCCCCCCATCGGCCTAAAGTAAAATTTAATAAAAAAAATAAAACGCTGGCTGCTACCGCTGCCGCCACGGCAGCATGGACTGACCTGCGGGGCCCCCTCTGCCTGGCTGAATCCCTCCCTCCGCGACAGCTGAGCCCCTCCGTGCAGGCTTTGGGAGGGACGGATGGACGGACAGATTCAGCCGGGCAGAGGGGGCCCCGCGGGACAGTCCATGCTGCCGCGGCGGCAGCCAGCGTTTTTTTTTTTAAATTTAATTTTAAGAAGGCTAACAATTTTTTCCATTTTTGTGGGCCCTTGTCAGCTGTGGACCCTACGCCACGGCGTAGTTGGTGTATAGGTAAATCCGGCCCTGACTGTGACAGAAAGCAAGTGGCCGAACGTGCGATTGTTGTGATTATTAGGGAATGGGTGGGACTCAAGGTAAGGAGTCCCCACCTGACCCCACCCACTAAGAAAAAGAAGATATTTGTAAAATATAAGAATGCAGGGAAAGTCCCATCAGCAGCAGCTAACTGTTCTCATACAGCCCCCGTCCCTGCTAGCGCTTCGTATGAGACTCCTAAGCAGTTTTTTGCTAGGATAGTAGGAGATTATTATACTAACCCCTGGGTGGATAATATGGCAGGGTGAACTGAAGGTTTGCGAAGTACAAATCCTTTTTCCCAGGGAGGGTAGTTTTTCCGATTGGCATTTGGATATGATACAAGGACTCTGTCTGGGGGATGAGAAATCTTTTCCTTTTTATAAGGGGGATCCAAAGTGGCACAAAACGTATATGCGGGAGTGTGGGGAAACATGGGTTAAGCTGGCACCATATTATGCTAGCGTCCCTGTGGCAACACCACACTAGGATCCGAGGCGGACCCCCTGCTTTTGTCCCCCGTTCCAGGATCCGAGGCGGACCCCCTGCTTCTGTCTGGGTTGGCATCCACCCTGGCTAAAGCGTCGGTGGGTGTTTTGGTATGGCTACCTGCCTCGGCTCCTCCTCCTCCCACTTATTCCCAGAGCTTAACGGGCCCCTATGCGGTGGCAGCTCAGGAGTTAGATGATCTTATTGTTTATTGTTTATTTCACAATTTAATATACCGCCCCCCATAACATCGAGGCGGTTTACAAACAAAATCAATAGTTATAAAAAAGAGAAAAAGAAATTACAATAAATGATAGAAGGGAGGAAAGTAAAGACAGAATAAACAGACAGTCCAAAGGCAGAAAACAGAGAAAGAAAATTTAGGGGGGAAAAGCTAGGGAGAAAAGATGAGTCTTAAGAAGAGAACGGAATTTGGGATAGGATTCTTCTGTACGGAGGTTGGTGGGGAGGGATTTCCAGAGAGAGGGTCCTAAATAGTAGAATGCCGATTTCCTGGTAGATTGCAGATGAGCTTTGGAGGGTGCTGGAAGGTGAAGGCGGTTAATATGAATGGACCGAAGACTGCGTGAGGGGGTATGGTAAGTCAGTAAGTCCGAGAGGTAGGCAGGTGTAGAGCGATAAATGGCTTTATGAGTTAAGGTGAGGACCTTAAAGGATATCCGGAAGTCAAGTGGCAACCAATGGAGGTGATGCAGCAGAGGGGTGACATGGTCGCGAGGGGAAGCGTGGAGGATCATGCGAGCAGCTGTATTTTGGATCAATTGAAGACGGCGTTTGGCATTTTTGGGGCGGCGCTTCATAATCCTGCCGCCAGTAGTGCACCATTTGAATTGCAGCTGCTGCATACCTGTACATCGGCCCCCGATACCTTCCTTCGCGCCTCTCAGGGTCTTAGTGAAGAGCAAAGGAAGGAGGAAGTCTCTGGGAGGAAGAACCACGGTAGGTCCGGTTCATGGGATGATAGTACCAGAAAGGGACTACAGTGGCTGACCTATGGGTGACCTCAGCATTCGCATTCGTGCAAGGATCTTGCGCCGGACCCGTTGTCGGGGCTGATGGACATACCCCGTTTAATCTCTTACCAGGGTGGGCAGCTAAGGGATAGTCTCCATTCTATACAGCAGGAACTCTCCCGAATGCAGGATACATGTGAGAGACAATTGACCAAGTTAAAAATGCGGAGGCCATCTTTAAGAGGGGATAGGGAGGGGACTAGAAGGAAGTCAATTTCCTTTCAGACTGAGCAATCTGCTGTTGTAGATAATGGCGAGAGGAGTGAGTGGGATGAATCAGAGCTGGAGGTGGTCGAGTATCAGGGATGGGCTTCACCTTAACCGGGATGGAACCAGACTGCTGGCATTAACCTTTGAAAAAGGAGATAGAGAAGCTTTTAAACTAGAAAATAGGTTTGGTATTATGTATGTTGGGTTTTTTTCTTTTCTTTTGGAATGTAGAATAGTTTCTTGTATTTCCTGCGTTATTTCTTTGAAAAAAAAAAAAAAAACGACCAGAGGGGAAGCCATTTTAGACTTAGTCCTTAGTGGAACACCAGATCTGGTGCAAGAGATAAGGGTGTTGGGACCACTTGGCAATAGTGATCATAGCATGATCGTGTTTGATTTAATTAGTGGAGGAGGGATAGTAAAGAAATCCACAGTACTACCTTTTAACTTTCGAAAGGGAGACTATGATAGAATGAGGAATATAGTTATGAAAAAACTAAAAGGAGTGGTTGCAAAGGTTAAAGACTTACATCAAGCTTGGGTGTTGTTTAAAAATACTATCCTGGAAGCCCAGACCAGCTGTATTCCATGCATTAAGAAAGGTGGAAGAAAGTCCAAAAAACTGCCAGCATGGTTTAAAGGTGAGGTCAGAGAGGCTGTTGCTGCCAAAGAAGCATCTTTCAGGAAATGGAAAAAAGAGCCACACGATGAAAACTGGAAACAGCACAAGCACTGGCAAGTTAAATGCAAACATTCATAAGGCAGGCAAAGTGAGAATTTGAGAAGGAACTTGCTACGGAAGCAAAAACACGAAATAAAGACTTTTTCAAGTACATTCGTAGCAAAAGGCCTGTGAGAGAGTCAATTGGACCGTTAGATGTTAGAGGGGTAAAAGGGGCAGTAAGGGGAGACAAGGCGATAGCGGAGAGACTGAATGAATTCTTTGCTTCGGCCTTTACTGAGGAAGATGTAGGGATGTTACCCATGGCTGAAGTGGTATTTAAAGGAGATACGGCAGAGGAATTGAGAGAAATATCGCTACACCAGGAAGATGTATTACAACTATTTGATAAACTGAATAGTAGCAAATCACCTGGACCGTATGGTATGCATTCAAGAGTGTTGAAAGGACTGAAATATGAGATTGCAGACCTGCTATTAGTAATCTGTGAACTTTCATTAAAATCATCTGTAATACCTGAAGATTGGAGGGTCGCCAATGTAACGCCAATTTTTAAAAAGGGTTCCAGGGGTGATCCGGGAAATTACAGACCGGTGAGCCTGACGTCAGTACCGGGGAAGATGGTAGAAACCATCATAAAGAACAAAAGTACACAGCATGCAGATAATCATGGCCTAATGGGAGACAGCAAACATGGCTTTAGACAAGGAAGATCTTGTCTTACTAATCTGATATGTTTTTTTTAAGGTGTCAATAAACAGGTAGACAAAGGTGAGTCGGTTGATATAGTGTATCTGGACTTTCAGAAAGCCTATGACAAGGTCCCTCATCAGAGACTTTTGGCAAAACTAAAAAGTCATGGGATAGGAGGCAATGTACTACTGTGGATCGGGAACTGGTTAAAAGAAAGAAAGCAGAGGGTAGGGCTAAATGGCCAATTTTCCCAATGGAAAAAGGTGAATAGTGGAGTACTACAGGGATCTGTACTGGGTCCGCTACTTTTTGACATATTCATAAATGACCTGGAAAAGGGAATAACTAGTGAGGTTATCAAATTTGCAGATGACACAAAACTGTTTAAAGTTGGTAAAACCCCAGGGGACTGTAGAAAACTGCAGAAGGATCTGGATAAATTGGAAGTATGGGCATTCAAATGGCAGATGAAATTTAATGTGGACAAGTGCAAAGTTATGCACCTAGGAAAGAACAACCCACACTATGGTTACACGATGCAAGGTTCCACATTGGGAACCACCACCCAGGAAAAAGATTTAGGAGTCATCATGGATAACATGTTAAAACCCTCCGCCAAGTGTGCAGCGGCAGCCAAGAAAGCAAATAGAATGCTAGGTATCATAAGGAAAGGAATGGAAAATAAAACAAAGGATATTATAATGCCTCTATATCGTTCCATGGTACGACCGCACCTTGAATATTGTGTGCAATTCTGGTCGCCGTATCTTAAAAAGGATATAGCGTTATTAGAAAAAGGTACAGAGAAGAGCCACCTAAATGTTAAAGGGGATGGAAGGCTACTCCTATGAAGAGAGGCTACAAAGGTTAGGGCTCTTCAACCTGGAAAAGAGACGGCTGAGGGGAGATATGATAGAGGTCTATAAATTAATGAATGGAGTGGAACGGGTAAACGTAGATCGATTGTTTATGCTATCAGAATATAGAAAGACTAGGGGACATGTAATGAAGCTACAGGGTAAACTATTTAAGACAAATAAGAGAAAATATTTTTTCACTCAACGTGTAATCAAACTCTGGAATCTGTTACCGGAGGATGTAGTAAGAGCTGTTAGTGTAGCTGGGTTTAAAAAGGGTTTGGACAAGTTCCTGGAGGAAAGGTCCATACACCATTATTAAAAAGGGACCCAGGATATCAATGCTTGACCCAATACAAGCATTGTGGAACCTGTGTCTTTTGGGGATACTGCTAGGTACGTATGACCTAGATTGGCCACTGTTGGAAACAGGATACTGGGCTTGATGGACCTTGGTCTGACCCAGTATGGCATATCTTATGTTCTTATGATATGATGAAGTTATGGGCCTTGATATAAGAACCCCATCTTCCTCTATACAAGATGCAGGAACCCCGTCAGCATATCCCTTTATATTTATTTATTTATTTATTTTCTCTTATATACCGCGCTATTCTGCATCAGTGCGGTTTACATTGAACAAACTGCAATTACATTGAACAGGGCATTATAACTTGGAGATAACTATTTTACAGGGAACATGGGCTATGGAGGGTTAAGTGGCTTGCCCAAGACCACAAGGAGCACCTGTGGGACTAGAAACCCCAGTCCTTCCGGCCCAAGGTTGCTGTCCTCTCGTGGGATTTGAACCCCCGACCTTCCGGCCTGAAGTACCTTGCCCCAACCACTAGGCCACTCCTCCACTCCATTGGGAATCAGTTAGTAGTCAAGCCGATGGATATTACAACCCATGCGGCGATAGTGCAGAATGCTCCGAGTCCAATGAAGGCTCCGGTAGCCACCGTTCGCTATCTGCAGTGAATGACAAGAGGGTTGCAGTGTACTGGGCAGGATATTACATTATTGATTGAAGCAGTAATGGGGTTTGATGAGGAACATCCTTTCGATTATACCTGTGTGCAGATGTTGAATGACGTAAGGGCCCCAACGTTTGCTGCAGGATATGCATTTTCAGATCCTGCTGCATTATGTGTTATGTGGGAGAAGATTGAGGATGCGTTTGTCTGTATTTACGGACAGAAGCAGAATTTGGCTGCTTCTATTGCATGTACTCAGAATAGCGATGAGAGTGTAACTGATTTTTTTAAAGCGCTTCTGTAAGTGTTGGAAGGAAGAGGCAGGGTTGTCCCGGATGGGATTAATGGGTCAGATGTATGTTCAGACGTTGATGGAGGCTTTCCGCCCCAATATTGCGTTAGCATGTAAACAAATGATAGATAATTGGTTTAATGTACCCCCCGAGGAGTTAGAGCAAGTAATTATGTCTAAAGATGCAGTCGGATGTTTTGCGGAACCCGCAAAGGGGAAACCGCAAGATGGGTCAGGTAAACAGATCAGTCATGCCTTTCAGGATCACCAAGGGGGCCAGGGGTTTGGCCCATGGGGATCTTGGATACCTCCACCGATGTACAACTTGGTTGGAGGAGTATGTCCCCCGTATGAAGGACAGAGTAGGGGAAATTGGGTACAGCGAGGAAAAGGAAGAGGAGGGCTACAGGGGCCCCCTAGAAATCAGGTATGTTTTGTCTGCAAGCAGTCAGGCCATTGGAAAAATGAATGCCCACAGTGTGCATTAGTACTGTCACAAGCACAATGCCCAAAGCCACTTGCCTTTAGTGGTGAAGGGGCGTGGTAGTTGAGGATTCCTTCTTCTATCAGCTCTTAGCAGCATATTTCTTCGTGTTGGCTTCTGGGAAGTGTAGTACTGCTAAAATATGTTGGTGCTTTAAGTAGAAGGTTTGTAGTTGAGGTAACCGAGGGTAAGGCTTGTAACAGAAAGTTTATTTCCATAACACAAAACACAGCAGGTTCAAGGTATCATTTACAGGATTATAACTGTAGGATTTGCTTAAGGTACAGCAAATAATGGCAAACAAACCAAAAGAACTCAGAAATGGCTTCTTAAAGTCCTCTTACTCACAGAAGTATTGCCTTTAGAAACTAGGCTGCCACTTTCCTTTTTAGTCCTTGTTAAACAGAGCATAAAGAAAAATTCAAGCTTAATTCTTCTACAGCAGTTTGGTTTCTGCCAGCCTCAATAAACCTCTCTAGGCTGATTTCTATGTGAAACCAAACTTAGAACAAAATAAACATTCCAAGCTGTTATCAAAACTCTTAGCAGGTTTTTCACATAGGAGAGGAGCAAGCAAAAACTCTTATAGCAGCTAACTTGGCTTTTCTTGCCGTTGCACAGTTCAAACACAGGTGATAAACAAGCATGAATCAGAGCTTCCAGATCAGGCTTACGTTGCAGTAAATTTCCCTTTTAAAACATACAGGAATTTACTTCCACACTGCTTGTGCCATATGGTTAACTTACAAGGAGAATTACTTCTTTCAGGGCTAGCTTTCCTCAAGACCTCCTGTCTAGAGCTTGGCAAGCAATCTTCTTCCCCCAACTCTGACACTGGTTCTCCCAACTGCATGGGTTCTGACTCACTGACCTGGTCAGACTGCTCAGCTGACAACCTCTCTGGTGGTCTGAAAGCTTCTCCACTTCCTGGCCCCCACCTCTGTTGCCAACCTGTTACAGGGAATTCAGCTCTCTCAGCTCTGGGTAGCTCAGCTCTTCTCCAAGAATCAGCTCCTTCTCTCAGCCTCTGTCTCAGCTGCTCTCCCAGCTGCTCTCCTTCTCGTCTCTCTCTCTCTCTGCATAATCTAACCCAAGCTTATACCTCCAGGATTCTAAACCCACCTCTTTCTTTCCCAGGTGTTGGTAATCCCCCTGCCTTCTGGTATTAGAATAATCAGTGCACTTGCTAAAGTAAGGGCTTTGGTCCTCGTGCTTGCAATCCCTCTTTCTTACTTTATCAGTCATTGTGTGACACTTGTTCCAGCTGGGGTTTCTCTGTCTTTGAAACCTGGCTGTGGCTTTCTCTCCCTGCACTCCTAGAAGGGGACCCTTAACTAGGGTGAATTTGTTATGCTTCTCACCTCCCCCACTCTCAGGATAGCTGACTTTGCCACAGTACCTTATACTAGCAATGCTGTGGGTTCCCCTAGTGCACTGGGATATCCACCGTATGCCAGTGTACCACCTCCGGTGGCACCTGTTGCGCCGGGGGGGGGGGGTCGTCTCCCTCTGCTTTTGTGCCTGCTGCCCTTACTGTTCCAGTCCATTGGCCACGGATGCGACCCTCATCCTAGGGGTTCCTTGAAGCCGCTGTCCCTGCCTGGGTGCAATTAACTACGGAGTAGCAGACCCCCCCAAAATGTATATTGTGGGTGGATGGAAAACCTGTAATCTTTGTGGTTGATACCGGGGCTACTCACTCTACTTTGCATTCCACATTGTATGAAGGCCAGCTTCTGTAGGAATGGGACAGCAATAGATTCAGCTCTTACAGAACCCTTGTCTATCTTAACCCCTCATATTTTTACTATTTTGCCTACTTGTCCTGTCAGCTTATTGGGTAGAGACCTGTTGTGTCAGCTGGATACTACTTTGGTCTCATCCCCTTCTGGTTCATTTTCCTTGTTTTCCCCCTATTTTTTTGTTCAGCCGGAGGGGCCGTCTGTATTGATGGACATACCGGCACAGATGTCAGCCTGTTCATCTATGGATGTTGGGTTCCTGGATTGCACTACTTACAAAGCCCTGCTGAAGTCAGGTGCTGCTCCGGTTTACTTAAAACAATACCCATTAAGGGAGGATAAGGAAGAGACAATTGCCCCTGTGATTGCTGATTTGCTTACGGCTGGGGTACTATGTGCAGATACGATGGAGGCCTGTGAAAAGGACTCATCCTTGTTGTACTTCCTAGCTGAAAAGGGATATAAAGTCTCATTTTCTAAGCTGCAATGGTGTTGCCTCTCTGTTACTTATTCGAGATTTGAACTATCTCACAGCCAGTGGCGCCTGTCGCTTGAACGCGTGAAGGCCATCGTGAGGGTTGTCCCCCCCCCCCCTCTACAGTTACACAAATGCTCTCCTTCCTGGGTTTAGTCTGCTTTTGCCGACAATGTTTCCCTGATGGTTCTTATTGGGATTCTATTTTGCGTGCTGCTACTTTGAAACTACCTCCGACTGCTCCTATTCAATGGACTCCTGTGATGGACACTGCCTTTTGTACATTGAAACTGTTGTTAATTTCAGCTCCTGCTTTAGGCCTTCCTGGTTACACCTGCACCTTTCACTTGTATGTAAAAGAAGGGGGAGGATCAGTGGCAGCCATCCTAACCCAAGAGCATGGAGGATCATACTGTCCGGTGGCATACTTTTCTAAAAAGTTGCCATTGCAAGTCCAAGACATGCCCGCATGTTTGTAAGTCTTGGCGGTGGCAGCCTGTGCGGTACTTATGGAGGGTCCCATCACGTTGTCGCATGCTACTATTTTATATTCCCCTCATTCAATTCTGCACGTGCTCCGAAATTTAACCACTCAACACTTGACTTCTCAGCGACTGAGTGGGTATGAGGTCATTCTCATGGCCACAGAGGGCCTGCAGGTGAAACAGCAATCCCTGGCGGTGGTTCCTTTATTGGCATTACATGCCTTATTAATATTAACAATTGATACAAATTACTCTATTGTAACATTAACATTAATGTGGTAACCAGCTTACTGTGAGAATTGTGATACTTTCAAATCTTCCCAAGACGCTCAGAAAGTCTCAGACTTGTCGGCACACCAACAATGATACTAAGTATCTTTTAGTGGTGCCTAATAGCATCAATGACTGTTTCCGGCATAGATTTAATATTCTCACAGACAACGCTTTCAAACTGTATATAAATCACGTTCAACTTCAAACGCTTTTCACTCAGCTTCAACAAACTGGATTAGCTTTACATAATGCAATGGAAATTAATCACATTGCTTGCTCCTTAGCTAAATCCATTAATCTTACCTCTTCTATACTAGCTTCCATGAATCATGAGATGAATGGTTTGCATACAGCCATATTGCAAAATAGACTTTCGATAGACTGTCCTCTCTTAGCTTAAACCGTGGGTGTGAGGAATTTGAGGGTATGTGTTGTTTTAATCTCACTGATGAGAGCATCCCGACTGAGCGCTCTATTCAGGATTTACGTACACTTGCTTCCCAGACTACTGTCTCCTCTGCTGCTAATTGGTGATCCTCTTTTACTTCTTGGTTTTCGGGTTTAGGGGCCGGGTTATGTGGCTTGTTGATGTTTGCCATTGGCTTTCTGGTCATTGCCCTCATTACTTGTTGTTTTTTGTCCCTTGTCTGTTCGCTATGCTGCCGTCCCCCCGGTCATTGACTGCTTCTCATTACTATTCCCGTGTCCCCTCCTCCCTGACCCCACCTAATAATGTTTATGATGATTTACCTATACGTCGTATTTAGTGGGTACTGGCTACCTTTTGTTTTTTTCTGATATGTTATGGGTGTGTCCGTTGGACACAAAGGGGGGATTGTAAGGATTAAGATTATGCTAGCAATGGCTTTAGCTATGGATTTAGTAAGATAGTGTGGAAATCTCTATTACACCAACTAACTGTAATGATGTTAGGAAATTATGTACGTGACTGGTTGTATGTCCAGCTTTAGCGGTATCCTGTATATTCATGCTGCCTGCCCTATTGTATAAGAATCCAAAATCAGTAAACCAAATGGAATCAACCTAAATATCCCAAAGATATTGGGTTGGCGTGCTCCGACAAAAAGAATTGTGTATTTGGGGGTATTGAGCATTGGAATCTTTTGGTCTTTGCCCTATTGTATAGTCATTTCCGTGTATTGTATAACTTGCTTGTGCAGGGGTATATAAGAAAGAAAGCCCCTATAGAGAGTGAATAAAGATTTCTAGGCTGCCTAAATTGTACTAGTCTTTATTCCCGGGTACCTGAGGCATCGAGGCGACAAAGGACCAGCGGCGGGAAAGCCCCCAGTGAGGTGGGGGTGGTAAGTGGGAAAGAAAAGAACCCCTAACACTTACTATTGCCTTCAGCCCATCCCATACACCGGATGGCCTCACTTCACCCCCCTCCCCCCCCCATTTTGATACATATAATCCCTTCTAGTGCTCTGAATACTTTTTTGTCCTTCCACCTCATCTATAAGGGCCTCATTCAACCTCCAAAAACGCAAACCACCTCCTTCTCTTTGTAACCTCAAGGAAGCCTCCACCGGTGCATGATCTGACCAACTTATGGGTCCTATATCTACCTCCTTGACCTGTTCTATTATCCTTCCATCCACCCATACCATGTTTAATCTGCTGTAACGTTTATGTGGATGTGAGTAGTGTGTATATTCTCTTTTATTTCCATGTATGTATCTCCAAACATCAACTGTACCCAGTGTGTATAGCAACTTCCCCAAATTTTGCTTACCCCCCTAGCACCATGCCTATTACCCTCCTTAGTGTCAATTCTAGGATTCAGGGTTGCGTTAAAATCCCCTCCTAATATCACTGGGCTTTGCATATATGGTTCCACCACTTCATAGAGCTTCCCATAAAACCTCCCTTGTGTATTTGGCGCATAAATACTCCCTACTACTACGGGCCTCCCTGCTATTTTCCCTTTCCAGAAAATAAAACGCCCTCCCGGGTCTCTCTCCACACGCTCTTCTTCCACACTCAACTCTTTGGCGATTCCCTGTTATGGGCCAAATAAACTTTGTCATATTCTTTATTCGTCAACCATCTTTCGTGTACTTTTTTAAAATGTGTTTCTTGTATAAGCACAACATCCGCTCTTGTTCTGCTGCTCTCTTTTAGTAGGGCCTGCCTTTTATACCAGGAGTTGAGGCCTTTTCATTTATGGTTACAATCTTACTTTCATCAAGCTGCTTTTGTTTACTACCTATAGCTTCAAATCACTGTACCTCCTCTTCTTGCATACACAGGATCCAGGTACCCCCCCCCCCCCTTCTTCCTACCCCTCCCTCTCCCCTCTTAGTTCCTTCCCTCCCTCCCAACCTCCACCTCCCCTCCTTACTACCATTTTGTAGCTTCCACTTCTTCGGTGGCATCATTTCCCCCCCTCCCTCTCATGCTACTCAGTTCACAGCACTCTCTCTTCTTATCTTAATCCCCCCCCCCCCCCCCCGTTCTTATCCTTGCTCGTTTTACCTTACCCCCCTCTTCCCCTTCATATCATATACTCAGTTCATCTTTGCGGCTTCTTTATCCTTGCTGTTGTCTTCCGTTCTTTTTTCATTTCTCTCACCTCTGCTTATTTGCTCAGTCCCATGTCCTTTCTCTTTTGCATTACACGTTTACTTTTGCTCTCTTTATTCCCCACGTTCTGCCATCTTGCTGTCTGTCCATTCCCCGGTTTTCTCGTTTCTCCTGCCTCCAGTAAACGTGTTACTCCTGCTTCCTTCACCTCTGCTGCCAACTGAGCTGCTGTTTGCACCCGCCTTGTGATGCCATGGCTGGTAAATGCAATTCCTGCTGGATACAACCATTTATATTTAATATTCTCTTCCCTCAGCCTCATTGTAAACCCTCTCCATTCTCTTCTGCGTTGTAGCATGGCCGCAGCCAAGTCTGCAAAAATTGCCACCTTATTTCCTTTCCACTCAAGAAGGCTTGCTCCCCTCACCTTATTAATTATTTTTTCTTTAGTTTTAAAGTCCTGGAGGTATATAATAATGTCTTTGGCGCGCTCTGTCTATCTTCACTTCCAGTGCCTTCCCTCTGTCCTCCGGATCCTCCAGCACCGCCATATATATATCTCGTGCCATCTATTCACAGTCTCCGTATTCTTCACTTTCCGGCATCCCTTTTATTCTTAGATTTTGCCTTCTCGCTCGGTTTTTCAAGTCTTCAAGCTTCAGCTCCATCTGTTTCTTCACACTTTCCAAGCCGTTCACTACTTTATTGATGGTGCTCATATTGCTTTGCACCTCCTCTACTTGCCCTTCCGCCTCCTCCACTCTTTTCCCCAGTTCCTGCACATCAGCGCGAAACTCCATTATGGCCGCCTCCATGTCCGCTCTGAATCCCGCCATTTCTGACTGCAGCTCACCAAACCAGGACCGCAGTTCTTCTTTGGAGATTTGTACTACAGAGCTTTTACTCTGCACCTCTTCTAAGGTACCCAGCTGCTCTTCAGATTTAGCCTCCATATTCGCCTCGTCTCCCATTTTCTTTCTCCTGCTCCACTCATATCACTGCGAACGCGTACTCTCGTATATCTGCCATTTTTTCTCCTTGCTGTCGTCATTCCACCAGCCTCTGCACCCTCTCACCAAAACAATCCTCTCTGGGGTATTTGGTTCACTTCTGTAAGGGAGATTAGTTACTTTTGTGGGGATAAACGGCAGAGCTCTTTTTCAGCCGTCCATGCAGTTCGCTGACCAAAGGTGTTTCTTTTTAAGTCCCAACTTAGTCTGATACTGCATTGTAGCAGAGGTGTATCAACTCTCAAGTCTAGGTTTTTCAAGTCTTTAGCATGGTCTTCTGAGGAGAATGTCTTCATTACCTCAACGCTGTTGGAGGCTATTTTGTGAAGCCTCAAGTTGGCCTCTGCTGGCATTGCCACATCCTTCTCAGCAGGCTGACGGCTTCCTCTTCAGTGGGTAGGGACTCCAGCCATCAGTCACATAAAAACCTCTTTCTACAAAATGTCTGGCATCTGTACAGTGCTCCTTTTCTCCTTCTTGAGCTGTTCTCCTGAGTTCATAGGTTGCAACAGCAGGTGATGGACTATCGCCAAAAACATGGACTTGCATTCATAAGTGTAGGAGGAGTAACCTAATGGTTAAGAACATTGGCTTGGCAACCCAGAAACCAGGGTTCAATTCCCACTAGCACTCCCTGTGGCCTTGGGCAAGTCACTTAACCCTCCATTGTCTCAGAAAAATCCAAGTTATTAATGTACATTACTAAGTTTCAATGTAAACTGCTTTGATTGAAATGATAAAACAGTCTATAAAACCTGATAAATATAAGAATGTAAGCTATGCCACACTGGGTCAGATCAAGTCTAGTATCCAGTCCAGGTCACAAGTACCTTTCAGGTACACAGGTTCCATGCTGCTTCTCCAAGCCTCTTTTAAAGGCAGAGTACACTCATTTATTTAGCATGTCTTATATATGCCACCTTTCATGGTATCAAGGCAGTTTACATTGAACAAACTGAAATTATATTGAATAGGGCATTATAACTTTGAGATAACTATTATAGCTAGAGGGAACACTGGCATTCCCTAATCACCTCCCGCCTTGATTATTGTAACCTCCTTCTTGCTGGTCTCCCTCAGTCTACTACTACTACTACTACTATTCAGCACTTATTAAGCGCCACGTACGCAGAGCTGCACAGCTGACCTACAAGAGGTAGCCAACATACAAAAGACAGTCCCTGCCCGTCAGAGTCATGCTCATCGGAGCTTACAATCTAATTAGAACAGTACAGAGCATTAGTCAGTTCTGCGCAAGGTAAGGTAAGTTTGGTTTATAGTTTGGTCATAAACGTTGATGTGGGTTAGGGTAAGATGAGGATGGAGTCAGGATCTGAATGCAATGGTGAAGAGGTGGGTCTTCAACCTGGATTTGAAGAGGGCCAGGGAGGATGCCTGGTGCACAGACACAGGTAGGCTATTCCAGGCATATGGTGCAGCAAGGTGAAAGGAGCGCAGTCGGGAGTTTGTGGTGCGGGTGAAAGGCATTGATAGAAGTAATTTGTCAGCGGAGCGCAAATTTCAAGAGGGGACGTAGGGGGAGATGAGAGATAAGAGGTATTGAGGAGCCATAGAGTGAATGCATTTATAGGTCAGTAGGAGAAGCTTGAATTGGATGAGGAATTGGACAGGGAGCAGTGAAGTGACTTGAAAAGAGGAGTAATGTGGACATGGCGAGGCTGGCAGAAGATTAGTCGAGCAGCGTGATTTTGTATAGATTGAAGGGGAAGGAGGTGGCTCACGGGGAGACCAGCGAAGAGTAGGTTGCAGTAATTGAGGCGAGAGAAGATTAAGGAGTGGATAAGTGTTTTGGTAGTGTGCTACATAAGAACATAAGATATGCCATACTGGGTCAGACCAAGGTCCATCAAGCCCAGTATTCTGTTTCCAACAGTGGCCAATCTAGGTCATACGTACCTAGCAGTTTCCTCAAGGGACACAGGTTACACAATTCTTGTATTGGTTCAAGCATTGATATCCTGGGTCCCTTCTTAATAATGGTTTATGGACCTTTCCTCCAGGAACTTGTCCAAACCTTTTTTAAACCCAGCTACACTAACAGCCTTTACTACATCCTCCGGTAACAAATTCCAGAGTTTGATTACACGTTGAGTGAAAAAATATTTTCTTTTATTAGTCTTAAATAGTTTACCCTGTAGCTTCATTGCATGTCCCCTAGTCTTTCTATATTCTGATAAGGTAAACAATCGATCTACGTTTACCCGTTCCACTCCGTTCATTAATTTATAGACTTCTATCATATCTCCCCTCAGTCGTCTCTTTTCCAGGTTAAAGAGCCCTAACCTTTTTAGCCTTTCTTCATAGGAGTATCCTTCCATCCCCTTTACCATTTTGGTGGCTCTTCTCTGAACCTTTTCTAAAATCGCTATATCCTTTTTAAGATACGGCAACCAGAATTGCACACAATATTCAAGGTGCGGTCTCACCATGGAACGATATAGAGGCATTATAATATCTTTTGTTTTATTTTCCATTCCTTTCCTTATCATACCTAGCATTTTATTTTCTCTCTTGACCGCTGCTGCACACTGGGCCGAGGGTTTTAACATAGTATCCACAATGACGCCTCAGAGAGGAAGGGGTGGATTTTGCTTATATTGTAGAGAAAGAACCATCAGGTCTTAGCTACAAGCTGGATATGAGTGGAGAAGGAGAGAGAGGTGTCAAAGATAACAGCTAGATTGCGGGCAGAGGGAACAGGAAGGATAGTAGATCCATCCACATGGACTGAGAGAGGGGGAAGTGGGGGGGGGGGGGAGTTGGGTGGAAAGACAAGGAGTTCAGTCTTGGCCATGTTCAGTTTCAATCGGCGATGAGACATCCAGGCAGTGATGTCCGAGAGACAGGCAGAGATCTTGGACTGGGTTGCTGGAGAAATACCAGGTGTAGAGAGGTAGATCTGGGAGTCATCCGCATAGAGATGGTACTGAAAGCCATGGGAGGAGATAAGCGCGCCAAGGCCTTGGGTATAGAGAGAGGAGGGGCCCAAGACAGATCCCTGGGGTACACCTACATGGAGTGTGGTAGGGGAGGAGGAGAAGCCACCAGAGCATACACTGAATGAGTGATGGGAGAAGTAGGAGGAGAACCAGGATAGTACGGAGTCCTTGAAGCCAAGTGAGGAGAGGGTGGTGAGGAGAAGGCTGTGGTCAATGGTGTCAAAGGCAGCAGAAAGATCAAGAAGGATGAGGATAGAATAGAGGCCCTTAGATTTAGCCAGGAACAGGTCATTCGTGACTTTTGTGAGTGCCGTTTCAGTGGAGTATAGGGGACAGAAGCCGAATTGTAGTGGGTCCAGGAGGGTCTGGGAGGTGAGGAAGTTGAGGCAGCGACGGTGGACTGCTCGTTCTAATAGTTTGGATATGAAGGGAAGGAGGGAGATGGGTCGATAGTTAGAGGGGCATGTGGGATCAAGTGAGGGTTTCTTAAGGAGGGGTGTGACAACAGCATGTTTGAAGTCAGCGGGGACAGTTGCAGTGGAGAGTGAAAGGTTGAGGATATGAGTGATGGAGGGGACAATGGTGAGGGAGATGGAATGTAGGAGATGGGTGGGGATAGGGTCTGATGAACAGGTGGTGGGTTTGGAGGAGGAAAGGAGGAGTGTGGTTTCTTCTTCAGAGATCAGAGGGAAGGAGGAGAGGGCGGCAGGGGGAGTATGGATGGGGAGGAGAATTGGGGAGGAGGGGAGGTAGATGAGGGGGTAGGGAATTGGAGGGTAATCTTGTGGATTTTGTCATGGAAGTAGTCTGCTAGGGTTTGGGCAGAAAGGGAGGGGGATCAGGGGCGGGGGGACCTTGAGGAGAGAATTGAGGGTATTAAAGAGACGGCGAGGATCAGAGGCAAGGGAGTTGGTCAAATGGATGAAGTAATCTTGTTTGGCAAGTGCTAAGGCTGACTGGAAGGAGCCAAGCATGAATTTGAAGTGCAGAAGGTCTTCCAGGGAGCAGGATTTGGACCAGGCTCGTTCAGCAGAACGGGCGCAGATCGTTTGACAGGACATGGGGTGGGAGGGGCAAGAGTGTCAAGAGCTGAGGATAGTGTAGCATTGTATGAAGATAATGCCTCGTCGATGGACTTGGAGGATAAAATGGAGGAGAGAGATGGAGAAATGGTGGAAGAGAGAGTCATAGAATCAATATTATGAAGGTTTCTAAATAGGTCGGAGGAGACAGGAAGAGGTTGGGACGGCAGAAGCTGAAGAGTAATTCTTAAGAGGTGATGGTCAGATGAGGGAAGGATTGATTTGTGGAAGTTTGAGGGAGAGGAATTGGAGTAGAGTATTAGGTCAAGGCAGTGGCCATGTAAATGTGTGGGGGCAGTGGAACAAAGTTTGAGGTTGAACGAGGAGATAAGAGCGAGGAACTTTGAGGCATGGGGGTCGGAGGGGTTGTCGATGTGAATGCTGAAATCGCCAAAAATAAGAGTGGGGGAGGAGGGATCCATAAAGGCAGAAAGCCAGGAGTCAAAGTCGGTAAGGAAGGTTGATTTAGATTTGTCGGGTGGGCGATAAATAACAGCTACTCAGAGGGGAAGTGGTGTGAGGAGGCGAATGGAGTGAACTTCGAAGGAGAGGGGGGAGTGTGATTGGGGTGGCAGGAGGGGTTGGAATTGGCAGGAGAGAGAGAGTAGGAGGCCAACGCCACCACCGCGACCAGTAGATTGAGGTGTATGGGAGAACTGGTAGCCCCCATAGCAGAGAGAGGCAATGGATGCGGTGTCATCCGGGGGGAGCCAGGCCTCGGTCAAGGCAAGAAGATGTAGGGCATTGGAGATAAAAAGATCGTGAATAAAAGGGTTTTTTTTAGTGACTGAGCATGCGTTCCAGAGGGCGCATGAAAACGGAAGAGCGGAGGGGGGAGGAGAGGGATATGGATAAGGTTAGATAAGTTACATGTGGATTTCTTATCAGAGTAGCATGGGGGTCTATTTCTAGGGTAATACCGAGATTTAGAGGGAGCAGGGTGTGGGTGGGTATGTCTGGGTGTGTGTGCTCTCCAAGGGACGATAAAATTTCGCGCCATCGGGCGCGTGGTCCCTCTCACCCCTGCCACCATCAGCAGCTCTCCCCAGTCGGGGGATAGAGCCTCCGGCAGCAGGGAAACTGTGCCAGCAACATTGCCCAATCGGGGCTGCCTACAGGGACTATAAAAGTTCGTGCCATTGGGCGCGTGGTCCCTCTCACCCCTGCCACCATCAGCAGCTCTCCCCAGTCGGGGGATAGAGCCTCCGGCAGCAGGGAAACAGCGCCAGCAACATCACCCAATCGGGGCTGCCTACAGGGACTATAAAAGTTCGCGCCATCGGGCGTGTGGTCCCTCTCACCCCTGCCACCATAAGCAGCTCTCCCCACTTGGGGGATAGAGCCTCCGGCAGCAGGGAAACAGCGCCAGAAACATCGCCCAATCGGGGCTGCCTACAGGGACTATAAAATTTTGCGCCATCGGGCGCGTGGTCCCTCTCACCCCTGCCACCATCAGCAGCTCTCCCCAGTCGGGGGATAGAGCCTCCAGCAGCAGGGAAACA
This sequence comes from Ichthyophis bannanicus, assembly GCA_033557465.1. NCBI lineage: Eukaryota > Metazoa > Chordata > Amphibia > Gymnophiona > Ichthyophiidae > Ichthyophis > Ichthyophis bannanicus. The sequence continues at coordinate 55,584,118 of CM066032.1, forward strand.
GCGCCAGCAACATCGCCCAATCGGGGCTGCCTACAGGGACTATAAATGTTCGCGCCATTGGGCGCGTGGTCCCTCTCACCCCTGCCACCATCAGCAGCTCTCCCCAGTCAGGGGATAGAGCCTCCGGCAGCAGGGAAACAGCGCCAGCAACATCGCCCAATCGGGGCTGCCTACAGGGACTATAAAAGTTCGCGCCATCGGGCACGCCCGCGCCTGGCGGGCCCGCGCCTGAGGGCCTCGCCAGAGGGCCCTTTGGCGTGGCCCTCAGGCGGAGGCCTGGTGGAGGCCTATAGACAAGGCGAGTCTACCTATCAGGTACCATCTAACTATTGCCGAAAACAATGTAAGTGTGGATAGACCTATACTCCACATAGTTAAGCCTGTAAGACCATGCTAATTAACAAAGTAACCTTTGTTGTGATAGACATAGTGTAGACAGACCTGTGTTCCACATAACTAAGCTCTGTAAGACCACATTATTAACAGTGTAACCATTGCTGATGAGACACACGATATGGTAAATTAACACTGTCTCTTCCTTTGTATCCATTTCAGTAACGCTGTAGTTAGTTAAAATGCGTAGTTAAATGTTTTAGTACCCTACTACTTAAAACCTCTTCAGTAACACTGAAGTTAATTTAAAATGCGTAGTAGTGAATGTTAGTCCAAAGGTGTATGCTAACCTCCTGTAGAGTGAAATATCGTATCTAATTTAGCTCAGTCACATAGCTGCCTAGCTATACCATACCTCTAAGTCACTCCTAACAGCTTTCCACATTTCACCTGAGACCCACACCAATACCCCCCATGATGTCTATATTCATACCAATACCCCCCATGATGTCTATATTCATACCACTGGCTATTCTATTTCTCACTTCTGGACTCCCTAGTCAGGCATTCAATACATGTGCTAAACATATTCCAATCCTCAATAGTAATTTTATTTTATTTATTTATTTAACAGTTTCTTATATACCGCCCCTTCCAGAGATCAGGGGCGGTTCACATCGAACAAAAATCAATATACTTCTGTATATTTTACATGGAACTTGTGTTAACTATGTACACGTTTAGTTACATTGAACATGTTTTGAACATTAACTAGAATAACACTATTCAAACTATGTACAGGTCATCACAACATAATTGAGTTACCGGTATTATTTACAATTAGAGATATAGCCATTTGTTTGTGTAAATCTTTGTCTGTAGGGTAAGGCAGAGTAGAGTAAGTGTCTTTCTTATGTTTAATCATTTGTTCTGTCTTGAGAACTGTGAATGTGTTTCTGTGATTGTATCGGAGAGGTTTTTTGTTGGTAGGGGATCTCAAAGTGTTTTTTGAAAAGGTATTTGTTTAGTTCTTTTTTGAATTGGTGAAGGTCTTTTATTTTGCGGAGGGTTAATGGGATTTCGTTCCAGAGGGTAGGGGCAGCAAAGGAGAAGGCTCTATCACTTGTCGTTGCTCTGGTCCTTCTGAAATTAGTTTTTATGTTGAGGGAGTGGGTTGCGTTCTGTCTTCGTGTTCTAGTTTCTGATGGGGTTTGTAATAGGGTAGATAGTTGGGAGGGAGAGATGTTATTGAGGAGTTTAAAGGTAGTAAGGAGGATTTTATATTTTATTCGGCTGCTTATGGGGAGCCAATGAAGATCTAGTAGTATTGGGGTCACGTGGTCTGTTAGCTTAGCACATCTTGGCACATATGTTTTGTGCTCTTTGGAGGAGGTATATGCTTTTTAGTGGTAGGCCATTTAGAATGCTATTGCAGTAGTCAAAGTGGGGGGTGATGAGGGAGTTGACCACTGATCTAAAGTCATGTGTGTTGAGTAGGGGTCTCAGGTGTTGTATTGTCTTGAGTTTATAGAATATCGTTTTTACTGTATGTTTTATGTGTGGGATCATGGTGAGTGAATGGTCCAGAATTATTCCAAGGTATTTTACCTCCTTTTTAATAGGTATTGGTGTGTTATTTATTGTGATTGTGGTAGGGTAGTTGTGGTCCATGTCAGGTTTTCTCGTTATGAACATTGCTTCAGTCTTTTTGAGATTGATGCTTAGGTGGTTGTTTTCAAGCCATATGGTGGTCTCATTCATGCATTGGAGTAGTCTATCGTATTTGGGGTTGTTGGTGTTTATGGGGATGGCGAGCATGATATCGTCCGCGTATATGAAATGGTTAATTTCATACTTCTTGAATATGTCTGTAATTGGTTGGAGGTATAAATTGAAGAGGAGGGCAGAGAGTGCCGATCCCTGAGGGATACCCTGGCCTTGAGGGAAGGTTTCTGATGTTTCTTTGCCTAATTGTATCTGTATGAGTCTGTTTGAAATGTATGATTTGAACCATTCAAGGACGGTTCCTCCTATTTTTAGGTTTTCAAGTCTGTTGATGAGTGTTTTGTGATTAATGCTGTCAAATGCAGCAGATAGGTCTATGAAGAGGAGGAGGAAACCTTTGCTATTTTCATTAGTACCACGGATGAGGAGGTCTGTCAAGGCGATTAGGAGGGTTTCCACTCCATGGAAGGGGCGGAATCCGAATTGATGCGCATCAAGAAGTTTTTGCTCATCTATGTATTCCTGTAGTTGGAGTTGTATAGTTTTTTCTATTATTTTAGCGATTAGCGGTATGCTGGCAATTGGTCTGTAGGAGTTGGGGTCCTTTGGGTCAAGTTTATTGTTTTTTATTATGGGACGGATCGAGGAGAGCTTTAGGGTGTTGGGCATGGTTCCTTGTGTGAGAGATTGGTTTACTATGTATTGGATGTTTTCTGCAAGGGATTCCTTAGTATACTTGATCCATGACACCGGGCATGGGTCAAGCGGGGAAGTTGTAGTGTTGATCATTGTTATGATGTTGAGGATGTGTTTACGATCAACTTTGTGGAATGTTGTCCATTCATAGTTACTGGTCTGTGTATATTCTATCGTGATGGTTGGGGAGCAAGATTTTACCTTTAGCTTTTCAGCAAAGTGTGATGCTAAGGTTTGGACGTTTATAATGTCCTGGTTCGGTTCTGGGTTATGTGTTTTTGTTAGTGTTTTGACGATTAAGAAGAGTTCTCTTGGTCGGTTGAGAGCAAGATTTATTAGATTGGAATAGTAATCTCTTTTAGTAATAGTAGGAGGTGGTCAGAGAATCACTACCAAACTGCTCATAACACCTCCAATACACCCTATCAGCACCTACTATACATTCCCTTACAAAATATCAAAAAAACCCACCCAGGCAAGCATCAGCAACAACATTTACTGAAATGTGCGCTTATAAATGCAAGATCTACACGCCAAAAATGGCCAGCAATCACCGACCTTATAACATTCCACAGCCTTGACATGTTAATGATCACTGAGACATGGTTATCAGACTGTGATAATGCGATCATCAATCAAATGACCCCAGCCGGTTTCTCACCATACACTTGCCACAGAGCTAAACAAAAAGGAGGAGGGGTCCTCATCCTCGCAAAAACAGAACTGAAATTTAAAATAGTTGACGCATCTACCTCAGCGCACCTTGACATTATTACAATATCAAATGACCAATGCACAATCAATGCACTATACAGAGCCCCAACATCTTCCTCTGACGACCTACCAGCAATCATCAATCTTGCATGCAACTCTAATAACCCACGATCCTCAAACTGGCTAATGGGAGACTTCAACCTCCCCTCATTGCCTGAAGCACAAGCAAGAACCTTCCTTGAAGCGCTATATGACCTGGACTACAAGCAACTAGTATACTCGCCGATGCATGCAAAGGGCGGTATCCTTGACCTTATTTTTGCCCCCCAGTCTATAGTCAACACCACTCCTCCGCTGTTGACCTCTATATCCCCAGTACCTTAGTCCGATCATAATCTCCTCAAATTCTGCATACCTATCACCTGCTACTCCAATAATGGTGACAGGACCAACACCCCCGATTCTGGAACACCAACAACACGATTCTGTACACTCAACAAGGAGGATGTACTTGTCAAGCTACTTCCACAACTAGATGTTTCAACCCTTGACCCAGACGAACTTGTAGTGAATTGGAACAATAGCATCAGAGCTATAGCCTGTATCCCGTCCACCAACAAGTTACCTAAAAAACGCGAACATGCCCCTTGGTACTCGACCGACCTTCGAGCATCCCTCTTACAACTACGTAAACTCGAAATACGATGGCGCAGAAAGCAGACTACCATAGCCTACCACAACTACAACTCATATTTAGCATTACACAGAGAGAAAATAAGTGAAAAAAGGAAACAACATCACTCAATGATCCTAAAACGATCATTGAATAAAACACACAACCTATTTAATATAGTAAAATCATTAACAGGGGACCCAGCACCGGCAAGCCCACACATGCCTCAACCCCAGGATTATTCGAACTATCTGCAATCCAAAATGATCCAATCCAACACGACCTCATCCACCTGTAACTCATCCAATGCACTCAGTACATCAAAACCTACCATACTACTTAAATTCTCTGCAGTATCTACCAAAGAAATTGAAGACACCATTGCTTCCATCAATCTCACCACGGCTCCTAATGACCCCTGTCCAGCAAGCTGGATAAAGGAACTTCGACATGAACTAAGCCAGTCATTATGCAATATAACCAACCAATCATTATCAAGGGGTATCTTCCCACAAAGTTTAAAACATACGTCAATCAGGCCCCTGCTAAAGAATAGTCGCCTTGATACATCCAAAGTCAAATCATACAGACCTATATCGAGCATTCCCCTGCTTGCTAAGATCATCGAGAAAATAGTCCAGCGACAGATCCATCAGCACGTTGATGCCGAGACACCCCTCGATCCAGCTCAACATGGCTTCAGAGAATCGCATGGGGTAGATACCATCTTAACTACCCTCTTCGACAAACTAATTACAGGAATCGACAATATACACCGAGGTTTCGTCCTTATCTTTCTCGACATTGCTGCCGCCTTTGATTCTGTGAATCATAAGATACTATTACAACGTCTTCAAGAAAAAGGGTTACAGGGCACTACACTACAATGGTGTGAATCATACCTAACTAATAGATGGCAGCAAGTAAAAGCAGGCAACACATCCTCCGAACCATTCTTACAGAAGCAGGGAGTGCCCCAGGGATCATCCCTGTCTGCTCTACTATTTAACATTTATATGCAGCCTATCTGCTCTCTGATTCGCTCATTAAATGTAGAATGTCTCGTGTATGCTGACGACATACTACTATACATTCCATTCACTATCGAACAGCCTGATTTCTCCCCTATCATCAGATGCTTTGATGCAGTTGCTGAATGGCTTCTCACACAAAACCTGAGGATCAATCATAGCAAGACTGATGTCCTCTTTGTCACAAGGAATCAGAAGTTTGTCCCACCACCCAACCTGCAAGTTAAAAACGCTGAACTCAAGACAAGAGACACAATTCGATACCTAGTGTGACATAGTGGGTCCTTCTAGCCCGTTTAATGAAGCTAAAAAGCCATGATCAAAAGTAGAGCTGAGCTGTAAACAGAAGCACATGGCTCCTGGTTACCGTGGGAACCAGGCACAGAGGCAAGAGAAACGCCGGTGCTATCATTCAAGGGGTGAATCACAAGGTAATGCAGGACACCTGTTAGGGGGTGGAGTTGAGCACGGCCCCAGAATTCACCCTATTAAAGAAACTGCAGTGGAGCTTATGGAGTTAGGCAGAGAAGGAGGTAATGAAGAGTTGGCTGAAGAAGCAGGAAGTGAGGCATATGAGCTGGAGAGAGAAGCTATTGAGAGCTACACTGAAGACAGCTATGCCCAGAGTAAGCCAGAGTCTCTATGGAAAGGAGAGACAGATTCCTTCTTGAGGAGAAAGAAAGAAACCCCGAGGACAGGATACAACAAGGGTAAAGGAGATTGTCTGCAATATCCTGGGGAGCACGGGAGAGACAGAAAGCCTAGGAGTGAAATGCTATGAGCAGGGCTTAGGTTGGGAACCTACAGCTATTCAAAAGCACCAGAGAAAACCTCCACCAGTAAGGCTGAAAGGTAAGCCAAGAGGCTTGAACGTGATTAATTACAGTGACTGTACCCAGAAGGGTGGTGCTGGGAAAAGAATACTGATCCTGATAGTCTGTGTGAAAGCCAGTATTTGACCCAAGCATATCGTGTAAAGCCTGGAGCAGTAAGAAAGGGCGTGGCACCAGCAGTGCCGGTTCAAACATTTCCTTATGACCAGGAGGAATTGATGGACTGTGAACCAGAGTGTATTAATACTGGAGAAGATATAGATATAATGGACTGTACATTATCTCTGGCCAATGGAATAATTTCATTGCGTTGAAAGCCTGCTTGAAAAGAGAGTACAGCACAGATAGAACGTGGAAACAGAGAGCTGTGAGGAAACAGCGTGGTTTTGTTTGAATGTTTGTTTTCACCTTGGTTAATGCTGAAGAAAGCCTTTTTCTGTTAAGGAACTTTTGTTTGTCCAAATACCAGTAAATACCTGGATTGTGTTTTCTGTTCATGGTAAAATCCACCCCGGGAGGGGAAATAAAATCCTTTGGTTGCTTAACCACTTTTTCCACAACTGCTCCTTATTGATTGAGTGAAAAGACTACATTTCCCAAGGGGCATTGCTCCAGGATCTGTGAAATAGCTGTTTCAATAAGGAAAAACCCACTCCCTTAACCTCTACTCGGGGGTTTAAGGAGAGCTGGTGACACTAGGCATCACCCTAGATCAGCGATTAGATATGACAACCCACGTAAAGACCGTTACAAGAGCAATATACCACAAAATACGAACCCTACGCCACCTCCGCCCACTACTTGATTTTTCAGACTATCGAACGATATTTCAAGCCCTAGTAATCCCACACCTAGACTTCGCGAACACCATCCTCCATGGCCTTCCACAAGCAACCCTCAGCCCACTTCGGCTGGCCATGAACTCCGCTGCTAGGGTTCTTACAGGGGTATCAAGATCGGAACATATAACTCCAGTAATGAAAAATCTGCACTGGCTACCACTACAAGCCCGAATTCAATACAAGGTACTGGTCATGACTTACAAGGCACTAAAGAATCAATCTCCCACACCAATCAGCAAACTGCTTAACAACATCCCCGACAACAGAATCAGAAGACCTGCACTACTGAACATGCTAACGGTACCTAAGTTCACCACAAGGTGCACGAAGGCAACTACCAAAAGAGCCTTTTCGATTTATGCTCCGACAGCCTGGAATGACCTTCCCACTTGTATTTGATCCATATCTAGCCTCACCTCCTTCAGAAAAGCAATAAAACACCATCTTTTTCTAATTCACTATCCTGAAACCAGTCCCGAAAAACACAAGTCGTACGCACTCACCCCACACCTTAACTATCCCAACGCCCTAACCCAACATGAGAATGGTTAGGCGCTCCTCCCCCTTTAGTTTTATCCATGCTCCCACCTGACCCAGCTATGCCCACCCATAGATCTTAAGTACTAGTGTATATAGCTTTATGTAAATATTTTGTATATACCGTGTAAATAGTTTCCCCTGTTCTCCCATTCTTGACTATTCCCTTGTTCTATGTAAGCACATTGTGAGATTAATGCATTGTTGCACTGTTCAGTTCCAATGTAAACCGCACTGATCTTAATAGCGTGGTATATAAGAAATAAAAAATAACTAAAATAAAAATAAAATAAATAAAATAAGAGGGACATGAGGGAGGGGAACTGAGGGGTAAGATGATGGTATCAGGTAGGTTAAGTGAGGGATTATTTTTGGGGGTAGGGTTGGGGTTGATATCTGTGGATGAGTGATTGTGGGATGAATGAAGGAGGGCGGAAGGAGGGAGGAGTGGGATGTGGATGAGATTAGATAGGGTACATGAGGAACTTTTTTTAGTGTGAGAAAGAAATCGGGGGGGGGGCCGGATTGGGGTTGATATTACTTAATGAGAGAAGACGAATGAGTATTAGAGAGTGAGGTAAAGTGGAGATAGTACGGCAGAAGCGAGGGTGGGGTTGCCTTAAAGAGAGGGGGGCTGGTTGAATGCGGGGGATGGTGTGAAGAAGCTGAAGAGCATATGCTAGGCTCGGGGGCAGAATGGAGGGAGAAGTGAGGAAGGTAGGGGGAGAGTAGGGGGAAGAGGAGGGAGGGTGTTGGTAGGAGGGGAGGCACTTGGGGAGGATGAGGAAGAGAAGGACAATGAGATGTGTGGCCATGGTAGTGGGCAGCAAGGTCTGAGCAAGCAATGGGTAGCAAGTTCTAGGCAAGCAATGGGTAGCAGGTTCTACGCAGTCAATGGGTAGCAAACAATAGGTAGCAGTTTTATGCAGACAATGGGTAGCAACACTCTGTAAGCGATGGATAAGTAATGGATAACAGTTCTATGCAACAGTGGGTAGCAGTTCTATGCAACGATGGATAGCAGTGGGTAGCAGTTCTATGCAACAATGAGTAGCAGTTCTATGCAACAGTGGGTAGCAACAGTATGCAGACAATGAGAAATGCCAGCAGTAGGAGGCAGGACAAAGGAGAGTTACTTGAAAGTACCGGTGTGGAGCTCATGAGATGGTTTGGTCAGGAGTCAATGTATGGAGGAGTGATTGAGCCTGGTCGACCCCGGCAGCTACAGGAGCAACAGAGCGCCCTGGGCTTGCGCCTAAGGGCCACGCCAAAGGGCCCTCTGGCGCGGGCACGCCCGATGGTGCCCTCCTTTCAATGGGCTGCAGCTGGACGGCAGGAAGAGCGGCGTGTAGCCCACGCCTGATGGCACCCTCCTTTCAATGGGCTGCGGCGGGAAGAGCAGCGTGTAGCCTGCGCTCAATGGCATCTCTTCCCTCTTCAGTCTATTCAGCACTCCGCTGCCCGTTTGATTTTCCGTCAGCCTCGTTTTGCCCACATCACTCCTCTCCTCAGATCTCTTCACTGGCTCCCTATCCGTTTCCGTATTCACTTTAAGCTTCTCCTTCTGACCTATAAGTGCATTCACTCTGTGGCTCCTCAGAACCTTTCTTCTCTCATTTCTCCCTATTTCCCCCCTCGTGTACTCCGTTCTTCTTCCCAGTTGCTTCTTGCTATGCCCTTCTCCTCTATTGCCAACTCCAGATTCCGCTCTTTTCACCTTGCTGCTCCTTACGCTTGGAATAAACTTCCTTTGTCTATATGTCAGGCATCTTCTTTGCCCCTCTTCAAACTCATGTTAAAAGCTCATCTTTTCACCTCTGCCTTTTTGGCTCTTGATTTTGCTGTTCTCCTTCCTTCCCCTCTTTTATTTCACCTTTCTTTCTTCCTCTTATACTTGTTCTTACCTCTTTCCTGTCTCTTGTCTCTTTGCCCTTGTTCTTATCTTTTTTCTACTCCTTTTCTTGCTTTGTCTTTTTAGATTGTAAGCTTTTTTGAGCAGGGACTGTCTTTTTGTGTTTTCATTGTACAGTGCTGTGTGCGCCTGGTAGCGCTTTATAAATGCTTAGTAGTAGTAGTGTTAAGTGGCTTACCCAAGACCACAAGGAGCACCTGTGGGACTAGAAACCCCAGTCCTTCCTGCCCAAGGTTGCTGTCCTTTAGCAGGATTTGAACCCCCTAACCTTCCAGCTTGAGGTAACTTGCCCCAACCACTAGGCCACCCCTCCCACTAACAGCTTTCACTACATCCTCTGGTAACAAATTCCAGAGTTTGATTATGCCTTGAGTGAAAAAACAATTTTCTCCAATTAGTCTTAAATGTGCTACATTGTAACTTCATTGCAGGTCCCCTAGTCTTTCTTCTGGCTGCTCTATGGCTCCAAACACATGAGAGAAAGGTCATGGGTTCAAGGTCAGCCTGTGGATCAGGAATGGTATGTCCAAGTGTGCTAAGATTAAATTAGACTTACCTGCTAATTGTAGCTCCTGGAGCAATCCAGTCTAGTCCCGGAATCCTTGGGTTCTCAACCTCTACCAACAGCTTTGGAGACTGAGAAACTTTAGAGCTGTGATGTCACTGGCATATAAGCGCTGGCACCACCTCCTCTCCTCAGTTAACCTATTGACAAAGCAGACTCACCAGAGCAACAAGTAAGTAGATAAATCACAAAAGTCAACAAAGCTATTACCCCATATAACTATTTACATGAAAAATACCGTATATCGGCTATGCCATGAGGTCCTCCTTCCCCTTCACTAAAAGGGCAGACCCTCTACCCATCGGACAGAAAACACTTACCGTTACTGAATCTGAACTACTGCATCTGACATGGCTTACCTGTAAATGCACTCCTGCTTCAGGCCCCCTAGCACCAACACTTAGGGCGGGAACCGGGACTAGACTGGAGTTCTCCAAGAACTACAATTAGCAGGTAAGTCTAATTTAATCTTCCTGATCGTACCTCCAGTCTAGTCCCGGAATCCTTGGGATGTAACAGAGCAGTGAAAACAATCAACGGGAGGGACCTGCTAGCCCGGCCTGAAGCACTGCCGATCCAAAACAGACATCTCTTTCGGCATGCACATCCAGATGGTAATGCTTCACAAAAGAGTGCGCTGATGACCATGTCGCCGCCCTACAAATATCCTCCACCGGCACCAGGCTATACTCCGCCCAGGAAGTAGCTTGTGCTCTAGTGGAGTGAGCCCGCAAACCTGCAGGAACCGAGCGGCCCCACAAAAGATACGCTGACGCTATCGCCTCCTTCAACCATCGAGCAATCAAACCCTTAGAGGCCGCTTCTCCTCGCTGAGCCCCTGCAAAGAGAACAACAACCTGTCCGACTTACAAAAACTAGCCGTTCTATCTAAATACTTCTGTAATGCCCGCTTAACATCCAAGCAATGCAGGTGCTCCACATACTGAACTCTCTTCTTGGTCGTAAAAACTGGCAAAGCCATCACCTGGTTCATATGAAACCCCAAAACTACCTTAGGTAAGAACGAAGGCACCGTCCTCAACACCACTTTAGTATCTGAAAAGGACAGAAAGGGTTTCCTACAGGACAGCGCCTGCAATTCCGACACTCGTCTTGCAGACGCAATAGCCACCAGCAACACCACCTTAAGAGTCAGGTCTTTCAATGTCGCCTCCGCCAAAGGCTCAAATGGCGCCTTCCCCAACACTTCCAAGACCAAAGGAAGATCCCAGGATGGAACTATCCTCCTGCAGGGAGGCCGCAACACCACCACTGCTCTCAAAAAACGCTTCACATCCGCATGGCTACTCAAGGAACTGCCAAGCACCTTACCTCTGTAACAGGACAAAGCCGCCAACTGAACCTTGTCACAGTGCTGACTCATTAGTGACCCCTATGGAGACAGAAGATAGTGCAGCTCAGGGAAATAATGACGTTCTGAGAGAGCACATGGTGGAAAGTTGCCAGGGGCAACGTAAGCAAGTGAGGTCACGAGCTTGGGAGACACCCTCAGCCAATAGGAAAGCCAGGGGATTTTCACCTGACTCTAATCAGCTAGGGAGTGGTGCAGCTAGGAAATACCTAAATAAACCTAGCTCACAAACATTTAGGCAGAGAAAGACCGAGAGCAAGGCTGAAAGGTTTAAGTGCAGGACAAAGGCACAAACCAGGAGCCAAGATAGGAACTGGAGAGAAACCCAGAGAAGGAACTGGTTACAGGAGGAGGACAAGAGGAGCTGTGGAGAGAGCCTGTCAGAGTACCCCATTGGAAGCTTGAATGGACGTCTGTGTGAGTCTGAAGAGTGCTTAAATGAAAGGTACAGACAGCGTGACACAGCTAAGGAAAGTAAATGTAACAGCCCAGCGTGGAGCAGAGATAAGAAAGAAAAGGTACAAGCCAGGAAGTTTAATTCCAGTGCAAGGAGGGAAGCAGAGATATTCCTGTACCCTTTTTATAAGCAAAGTAAAGGCTGTTTACCTGAAGAAGGGACACACTCTGCAAGGTATACGTGAGACCTAGAGTTTCTCAAGGACTGCCGTCAGGAGTTCCAGCTGGTTCTCAGTTCCTACCTAAAGCAGAGCTCAGGGCAGGGCCAATTCCACCTAATAGTGGGGCAGAGCAATTCCTCAACCTGTTTCACAGAGGTCAGCAGAGGGGAGGCTCCTATTATCACAGCAAGAGAGATTGTGGTAATTACCAACAGTTTTCCTCTAGCAAGGAAGAACGACGTCACAGCCAGGACGGGCTGTTTGCTGAGCCCACACAGAGGGAGAGTGCAGAGGGATTGATTCCTGATGTGGAGCCAATGCAATATGACTTACCTATGACTGAAGATATTATAGAAATGGACTGTAGTCTTTCTGTAGCAGATGATATAATATCTCTCAGATAAAAAGGAATAAGCAGCCTGCCAAGGCAAAGCAAGGCCTTATTCTCAGTGGCTACAAACCCGTGTTTAAAGTACTTTTTCTGTTGCTGAAAGAAAGCTATTTTTGTGTTCAAGTTTTGCTTTCTGTTTCACCCAAGAAGGGTTTTTGTTTGTGTTGCTGTAAATATTTGAACATCCTATTTGGGAAGGGAAATAAAGCCCTATTTACCTTATTCGGTTGTCCACAACTATTTTTGGTGTAATCTGGCAGCAGCTACAACTACCAGGAGGCCAGTTACACCGGGGTCTAGTGCAATACCAGAGCTCACCGGTAGGTGCACCAAGAGGGCCCGCGACAACCTTCAAAGACGACGACGCCAAACCCTTCTGAAAACCATCCTGTAAGAAAGCCAGCACCTGAGGCACTGACGCCCTTAAAGGAAGAAAATTCCTTTCCGCACACCACGCCTCAAAGATACGCCACATTCTAACATATGCCAGAGACGTAGACCTCCGCCTCGCCTTCAGCAGGGTCGCTACGACCGCCGCCGAATAACCCTTCGCTCTCAACCGAGCCTGTTCAATAGCCAGGCCGTAAGCGAGAATCGATCCACTTGAGGCATGCACAGGGGTCCCTGAGTTAAGAGATCCCTGTGAACCGGAAGCCTCCAGGGCCCCTCCACCACAAGCCGCACCAGATCCGTGTATCACGGCCATCGTGGCCAATCGGGAGCAATGAGAATCACTCTTCCTCTGTGAAGCTCGATGCGCTGAAGCACTCTCCCGATCAACACCCACGGGGGAAAAATATACAGAAGTTGGTACCGCGGCCACTGCTGCACCAGCGCGTCCAATCCTTCGGACATTCTTTTTCTTCTCCTGCTGAAGAACTGAACGACCTGCGCCGACTGAAACGTCGCCATGAGATCCATGACCGGCGTTCCCCAATGATGCACTACCAATTTGAAGACCTCTGGATGAAGGGCCCACTCCCCCGGGTCTACCTTCATGCGACTCAAGAAGTCGGCCTGCACATTGTCCACTCCCGCGACGTGCGCTGCGGATACGGCCACCAGATTCCGTTCGGCCCAATCGAACAAGCTGTCTGCCTCGGCCTCTAGTGCAACACTGCTGGTGCCTCCCTGCCGATTTACATAAGCTACCGCAGTCGTGTTGTCCGAGAATACTCGAACGGCCTTCCTGAACAGATACGGTCGAAACTCCCGTAACGCCAATACCACCGCTCTCAACTCCAATCTGTTGATGGACCAAGTCCTTTCCTGAGCGGACCACTCTCCTTGTGCTATCCGGCCTTGGCAATGGGCTCCCCAGCCCTGCAAGCTGGCATCTGTGGTAAGTGGAATCCACTCCGGCGCTTCCAACGACATGCCCTTCTCTAGGTTCCCTGGAGTCAACCACCACTGCAGGGCTTGTCGAGTCTGAGGTGGGCAAACCAACCTCCAGGACAAAGCATCCCTTTGATGGGACCAGCGCTTCAACAATGCTCTCTGCAACGGACGCATGTGGGCCTGCGCCCACGGAACCAATTCCAGTGTCGCCGCCATGGTTCCCAACACCTGAAGGTACTCCCAGGTGGTAGGCCTCTGCACGCCGAGAAAGCATACTATCAACCACTGGAGCGCCACTCTCCGCTACCGCGGGAGAAAAACTCGGCCGACCTCCATGTCGAAGCGAGCTCCCAGATACTCTAGCTGTTGAGTCGGCTGCAACTTGCTCTTTGCCGCATTGACCACCCAACCTAAGCGCTGCAGCATTTCCAACACTTTGGCCATGGCCGAGACACTCTCTGCTCGGGACTTTGCCCTTATCAACCAATCGTCCAGATATGGGTGCACCATCACTCCGTCCTTTCGCAAGGCCGCTGCGACCACCACCATCACCTTGATAAACGTGCGTGGTAAGAACATAAGAACATAAGAAATGCCATACTGGGTCAGACCGAGGTCCATCAAGCCCAGTATCCTGTTTCCAACAGTGGCCAATCTAGGTCATACGTACCTAGCAGTTTCCCCAAAAGACACAGGTTCTGCAGTGCTTGTACTAGGTCAAGCATTGATATCCTGGGTCCCTTTTTAATAGTGGTTTATGGACCTTTCCTCCAGGAACTTGTCCAAACCTTTTTTAAACCCAGCTATACTAACAGCCCTTACTACATCCTCCGGTAACAGATTCCAGAGTTTGATTACACGTTGAGTAAAGAAATATTTTCTCTTATTTGTCTTAAATAGTTTACCCTGTAGCTTCATTACATGTCCCCTAGTCCTTCTATATTCTGATAGCGTAAACAATTGATCCACGTTTATCCGTTCCACTCCATTCATTAATTTATAGACCTCTATCATATCTCCCCTCAGCCGTCTCTTTTCCAGGTTAAAGAGCCCTAACCTTTTTAGCCTCTCTTCATAGGAGTAGCCTTCCATCCCCTTCACCAATTTGGTGGCTCTTCTCTGTACTTTTTCTAATAACTCTATGTCCTTTTTAAGATACGGTGACCAGAATTGCACACAATATTCAAGGTGCGGTCGTACCATGGAGCGATACAGAGGCATTATAATATCCTTTGTTTTATTCTCCATCCCTTTCCTTATGATACCTAGCATTCTATTTGCTTTCTTGGCCGCCGCTGCACACTGGGCGGAGGGTTTTAACATGTTATCCACGATGACTCCTAAATCTTTTTCCTGGGTGGTGGTTTCTAATGTGGAGCCTTGCATCGTGTAACTATAGTGTGGGTTGTTCTTTCCTAGGTGCATAACTTTGCACTTGTCCACATTAAATTTCATCTGCCATTTGGATGCCCAGTCTTCCAATTTATCCAGATCCTCCTGCAGTTTTCCACAATCCTCTTGAGTTTTAACAACTTTAAACAGTTTTGTGTCATCTGCAAATTTGATAACCTCACTAGTTATTCCTTTTTCCAGGTCATTTATGAATATGTCAAAAAGTAGGGGACCCAGTACAGATCCCTGGGGTACTCCACTATTCACCTTTTTCCATTGGGAATATTGGCCATTTAGCCCTACCCTCTGCTTTCTATCTTTTAACCAGTTCCCGATCCACAATAGTACACTGCCTCCTATCCCATGACTTTTTAGCTTTGCCAAAAGTCTCTGATGGGGGACCTTGTCAAAAGCTTTCTGAAAGTCCAGATACACTATATCAACCGACTCACCTTTGTCTACCTGTTTATGCACACCTTCAAAAAAACAGATCAGATTAGTAAGACAAGATCTTCCTTGTCTAAAGCCATGTTGGCTGTCTCCCATTAGGCCATGACTATCTACATGCTGTGTAATTTTGTTCTTTATGATGGTTTCTACCATTTTCCCTGGTACTGACGTCAGGCTCACCGGTCTGTAATTTCCCGGGTCACCCTGGAACCCTTTTTAAAAATTGGTGTTACGTTGGCGACCCTCCAATCTTCAGGTATTACAGATGATTTTAATGAAAGTTCACAGATTACCAATAGCAGGTCTGCAATCTCATATTTCAGTTCTTTCAACACTCTGGGATGTATACCATCCGGTCCAGGTGATTTGTTACTATTCAATTTATCAAATAGTTGTAATATATCTTCCCGGTGTAGCGATATTTCTCTCAATTCCTCTGCAGTATCACCTTTAAATACCACTTCAGTCTTGGGTAACATCCCTACATCTTCCTCAGTAAAGACCGAAGCAAAGAATTCATTCAGTCTCTCTGCTATAGCCTTGTCCCCTCTTACTGCCCCTTTTACCCCTCTATCATCTAATGGTCCAATTGACTCTCTCACAGGCCTTTTGCTACGAATGTACTTGAAAAAGTCTTTATTTCGTGTTTTTGCTTCCGTAGCAAGTTTCTTCTCAAATTCCCGCTTTGCCTGCCTTATCAATGCTTTGCATTTAACTTGCCAGTGCTTGTGTTGTTTCCAGTTTTCATCATTTGGCTCTTTTTTCCATGTCCTGAAGGTTGCTCTTTTGGCAGCAACAGCCTCTCTGACCTCACCTTTAAACCATGCTGGCAGTTTTTTGGACTTTCTTCCACTTTTCTTAATGCGTGGAATACAGCTGGTCTGGGCTTCGAGGATAGTATTTTTAAATAACACCCAAGCTTGCTGTAAGTCTTTAACCTTTGGAACCGCTCCTTTTAGTTTTTTCCGAACTATATTCCTCATTCTATCATAGTCTCCCTTTTGAAAGTTAAAAGGTAGTACTGTGGATTCCTTTACTATCTTTCCTCCACTGATTAAATCAAACATGATCATACTATGATCACTATTGCCAAGTGGTCCCAACACCCTTATTTCTTGCACCAGATCTGGCGTTCCACTAAGGACTAGGTCCAGTATGGCTTCCCCTCTGGTCGGTTCATGAATCAGCTGCTCCAAGAAGCAGTCATTTAATTCATCTAGAAACTTTATCTCTTTAGCTTGTCCTGCTGTGAGACTGTCCCAGTCGATACCGGGGTAATTGAAATCACCCATTATTACTACTCTGTTGTGGCTTTTGTTAGCTTCCTTGATTTCTTTGAGCATTTCATCATCCATTTGTTCATTCTGGCCAGGCGGTCGATAGTATACTCCCACTGCCATCACCTTCCCTTTCATAAATGGAATTTCAATCCATAGAGATTCTACAGCAAATTGTGTTCCCTGCAAAACTTTAATCCTTTCTGACTCAATGCCCTCTTTAACATAGAGCGCAACCCCTCCACCAATTTGTTCAGCTCTATCATTACGATATAGTTTGTATCCAGGTATCACAGTGTCCCACTGGTTATCCTCCTTCCACCATGTCTCTGAGAGTGCAATCATATCTAACCTCTCATTTAGTGCTATATATTCTAATTCTCCCATCTTATTGTTTAGACTTCTAGCATTGGCATACAAGCATTTTAGTGACTGTATTGCGTGGTGCAGTTGCCAGGCCAAAAGGTAGCGCCTGAAACTGAAAATGACCCATCGGAACCGCAAATCTGAGGAGTTTCTGATGCTCCTGCCTTATTGGGATATGAAGGTATGCCTCCGACAGGTCCAAGGACGTCAAAAACTCCCCTTTTCTCACCGCTACAATCACTGACAGGAGAGTTTCCATACAAAAGTGGGAGACTCGGAGACAGCGATTCACCCTTTTCAAATCCAGAATGGGACACCACGTCCCCTCTTTCTTTGGAACCACAAAGTAAATCGAGTATCGACCCCTCCTAATTGGTCGTCCGGAACCGGAACAATCGCCTTGAGTGCCAGCAGGCATCGAACCGTGTCCCGCACCACCCCACGCTTCGCTAGAGTCTTGCACGGAGAATGAACTACTGCCTCAGATACCGGCCGCTGCAATTCTAACGCGTAACCGTCTCGAATCACCTCCAACACCCACTGATCGGACGTGAGCTGGACCCAGGCAGGGTAAAACTCCCACAAACGACCTCCCATGGGAACAAACCCCTCCTGGGCCCGCCTGACTTCATTGTGACTTTTTGAAGGAAGAGGACGAGGACGCCTGTGAAAAACCTCTGCTCGCCCCTCGAAACCCGCGAAACCCCTGGTTCCGAGTAGGGAAATGCCCTCGCTGCCCCTGCCCAAACCTTGAGTTCCGAAAACGACGAAAATCACTTTGCTGTCCCCGAAAACTGAGTCCAGAACGAGCCTGCTTCTGCTTATCCTCCGGCAGCCGACCCCCCTTGGACTCTCCTAAATCCTTTATCTAACTTCTCCAAATCCTCTCCAAACAGAAGCTTGCCCCGGAAAGGCAGCTTACTCAACCTAGCCTTAGAAGAACCATCAGCCGCCCAATTCCGGAGCCAGAGACATCCACGGCCTGCTACTACCGAGGCCATACTCTTCGCCAAACCCCTGATGAGATCATAAGGAAGATCGGCTAAATACGCCGCTCCGGACTCCAACCTGGACGCCTCCTCGGTCTCCTCCACCGTGCTCTCACCTTGAATCCGCTGCGCCCATCGCAAACAGGTTCTGGCTACCCAAGCCCCGCAAATAGACGCCTGCAAAGATAATGCATTTGCATCAAAAACTTGCTTCAGCAAAGTCTCCAGCTTACGGTCCTGCGCATCCTTAAGCGCCGCTGACCCTTCCACCGGAATGGTGGTTTTCTTAGTTACCACAGAAACCGCCGCATCCACCTTTGGAGCCTTAAACAGATCCCGATCCTGATCCATCAGCGGGTAAAACCGCGACATCACCCTAGAGCCCTTGAGCACTGCCCTGGGCATATCCCACTCCTCCTGAATCATTTCTTTAAACACCCGATGTACTGGGAATGCCCTCTGTGTCTTACGGAAAGCCTGTAGCAAGGGATCCTCCAGGGTGGAATCCTCCGCCAGCCCTGCCATTGGCATATTTAGGGTCTTAAGGGACTCCGAAATGAGAACTGGTAGCTCCTTCCTACGGAAGACCCTAACCACTCTCGCTTGATCCTCTTGATCCTTAATCTCACCTTCCTCTAAGTCATCTTCCAGGCCCTCATCAAGGTCTGCTTCCTCTGTGCGCAAATCCTCTGACAGCACTGACTAATCTAATCTATCCCTGTCCAATCGGGCCTTCTTCACCACATTGCTAGAGCCGTCCCCTGGAACCGGAGAACCTGACCTCTTTCCCCTGAAGCTCTACCCTGAAGGTCCTGCTACCGCTGCCTCCTGGGAAGAGCCCAAGGCCTTATGAATTAAAGTCAAGAAATCTGTGGAAAAAATAGCCGCCAGGCTTCCTGAAATCGGCAGCTTTGGTTGCAGGGGATCTTGTCCAGACACCGCTGTGACCCCTGATTCGGGGGGGGGGGGGCAGAGGGACTAGAACCGGCTCTCCCTTTTCCATGGAGCCCTCCTTCCCCTCTGCTCCCACTTCAGCAGGTAGCTCTCCAGCACCAGTCTCAAGACTACAGCCTTTACATACCCCTTCCGGAGTAACCAAACTCTTCCTAGCCCCACATAGTAAACAAAGCTGCTTGGCTGGCATGCTTCCCACTAGAAAGAAACAAAAAGGCTTTTCTCTTTTTTTTTTTTTTCAATAAACCTAAAGAGACTGTCTGTACAGCTAAAAAAAAAAAAAATGAAGTAAACTGGCCAAACCGCTGTTTTCTGACCGCACTACAGGCCTCGGTAGATTAAACTGACCCGCGGCGCTTTTTTCCCCACGCTGAACGCATGCGGTGCGGCCTGTCTCCCTCCGTAAGGCCGAATGCCGCTCAATAGGCTGCCTTACCTCTCAGGCTTCCGCTCACCATCTGAACTGCGAGACCCAGCGATCTGAGCACTCCTGCTGCTCCGGAGCCTCAGTACCGCTGAAAAATGCCGGCACTGCGATCTTTTCCCGATCACGCTGATAACAGAGGGCGGCTCAAGCGCTAGCAGGCAGATCTTCTGCATGCTGAGTCCAGCCCTATGGTGATGCCTGACGGCCGTTGACAGGGACAGCTACCGAGGCGCGGGTCTCCCTTGCACAGCGCAGAAGCACCCCGCCGGCTCCCGACTCTCCCCCCCAAAAGGAACTTCAGCTAGAAAAGGGGGAAGGAGAAAGAGAACCTCAAGGCAGCCTCCGACACGACCAACAGCACTTCTAGTAAGTAGCCAAAAATCAGTCAGTTAACCCTAAATAATCACGGACCCTTGTCTCTCTTTTTTTTTTTTTTTAAAGAAATTCTACCTAATTGTTCCTCAAGTGAGCCCTGTAATCCCTGGGCTCACCACCCCTCAAGCTGCTTTGGAGACCGATAACTGAGGAGAGGAGGTGGTGCCAGCGCTTATATGCCAGTGACATCACAGCTCTAAAGTTTCTCAGTCTCCAAAGCTGCTGGTAGAGGTTGAGAACCCAGGGATTCCGGGACTAGACTGGAGGTACAATCAGGAACTTTAGTATGAAGGTGTAGTCTAATGGTTAGAGTACTGGCTTAATAAACAACAGACCAGGGTTTGACTCCCACTTGTTCTCATTGTGGCAGTAGGAAACTCATTTCAGTATACTACCAGAAATAGTCTGGGGTCTGAATTGATTAGAGGACGCACATTCTTTCAGGAAACTGCTAGGTACTTGTGACCTGGATTGGCCATTGTTGGAAACAGGATACTGGGCTTGATGGACCTTGGTCTGACCCAGTATGGCATTTTTTTATGTTCTTATTTTTTGAAGGGGTAAACAACTGATCTACATTTACCTTTTCTATTCTATTATACTCATTATTTTATAGACCTCTATTATATCTCCTCTCAGCCATCTTTAATCCAAGTTGAAGAAACATAACCTTTTAAGCCTTTCCTCATAGGGATATCCTTCCATCCCCTTTACTATTTTTTATTGCTTTTCTCAATACCTTTTCTAATCTGTTACATCCTTTTTAAAATATAGTGACCAGAATTGCATACAATATTCAAGATATGGTTGCACCATGATACAGAGGCATTATGATGTCATCCTTTGTTTTATTCTCCATTCCTTTGTCTATGATTCTTAACATTCTATTTGCTTTCTTGGCCGCTGCTGCACACTGGGCAGAGGGTTTCAACATATTGCCCACGATGACACCTAAATCCTTTTCTTGGGTGATGCTTCCTGTAACCCACGTTTGGGTTTTTCACTGGTGCTGCTGTCCTTGGTATCTGCCCTTCTATTGTTGCTGAAATGTTGAGAAGGGTATGTACAGCATAATATCATCCACGTATATGTCATATAATACATTGTGAGCCTGTATTATTGAGGATCTAGGTTGTATGAAAATGATGAAGAGGAACGCCGATAGTGAGGATCCTAATGGTATGCCTTGTTTAAGCTTAGCCCTTTCACTTCCAAATTTTTTTATTTCAGTAAAAAAATTCCAGAAAGCAGAACTTTGCTTAGGGATAGTAGGAAACAAATGTTCACTTGCATTACACTGAAGTTAATAATTAGAAGAGTTTTTTTTTATCATGGTTCCATTTGGCACCAATGGGACTTAACGGAACTCAATATAAAGAATAAAAGTAAGGCAAGATATATAAAACTGAAAGTTCTTAACGTTTTTATTCAAACTGCTGAAGTGTGATAATTGAGGAAGCAATTTCTTTCCTTTGTAATGCAAAGAAAAACATTGCATTTCATCCTGACATGAGCTTTGCAAGCCCTGCACCGTTGTTTCGGGTCTGAGTGAGCTGGAAAGTGTCCTACACCGTCATTTCTGATGCTGGCATTTGGATCAGACTGAACAGATGATTTCTGTTTTGATGGTGCAGGGGAGTCATCAGGATCATTCACTTCAGGAGAATCCAGCACTTCTGAAGGTCGCCCTCTTTTTCTTTGCACAGATGACAGCACCTTGTTTTCTTTGATCGGCGACTCACTAATGCTGATAACAAACTGAAGGAGTGAGAACACTCGAGAATTTGGTACAGATTTCTGCTCACAGTGACGTCTGTAAAGCAACCATCCATTCACAACCGCAAGATGAAGGCCCCGGTAAAATATTCTACAGTACCATTTCTTACTGCGATGGTCAGTGCGATATGGAGCCATAAGCATATCAAAGAGATCTACATCTCCCATATTCTGACTGTAGTCTCGAACAACAGCTGGGCTGGGCACATCAACATAGGCATGGAGTTTCTTGTCCCAGCGCTTTATCATAGAAATTGGATCAACTGATCTCAGTGTTGATGAAAACTGAACAGCTGAATTATCATACCAATGAACTACTGACAAACCAGAGTTTGCATCAACCATAAAATCACTGGATCCTCTACCTTTTTTCTTTAGTTCTTTTTCCATATTTATAATGCATCCTCTGACCCTGTTGCACCGTATTGCCCCAGTAGACAGGATGCTCTATTCCTTTAGCATCAGCTGAAGCTCCAGAAAAGTGAACTAGTTATCAAAGTACAGTTTGAATTTCTGAGTGCTAGGCAGTGTCTCGCATAATTTCATAACAAAGCCTCCTGGTTGAAATCCACAGCTTTTCTGCACAACAGGAGCCTTGCCGTCATAGAAATGAAAGTCATATGTCACACCACTGACCCCGCATCTACCAAATATTTTGAAGCCCCATTTGTTAGGCTTCTTTGGAAGGTATTGTCTCAAGGGTTTTTTTCCTTTATGGTATCATCTGCTCATCAATGCTCTGCTTTTCTTCCGGTTCAACCTTTAGGTAAGCCTCTGGAATGAAATCCAGAAGAGGGCGAACTTTATAATATCTATCATACAAAGGGTCATTTCTGTCAGTGACGGCCTTGGTGTTGTCGTTGAAGTGCA
Source organism: Ichthyophis bannanicus (assembly GCA_033557465.1). Classification (NCBI taxonomy): domain Eukaryota; kingdom Metazoa; phylum Chordata; class Amphibia; order Gymnophiona; family Ichthyophiidae; genus Ichthyophis; species Ichthyophis bannanicus. The sequence goes on from CM066032.1 coordinate 55,606,573, forward strand.
AAAACTTGTTGATGTCGGTAAAACGATTTCGACTCATAACATCTGCAACAGGTGGAAAACAGAGTTCTTCTGACCAGTAGCATTTGTAACTGGGCATTGGAACCAGGCCCGTCTTCAACAACCTTCCACAGTATTGTTCAATTTCTACTGTTGTTGTTCTAAATGAGGACACACACTTAACTGCAAGTAAATTGGTCTGAATCACAATATGCTCAATAAGTTCAGTGGAAAAAAATCTGTGAAAAGTATTTTATTGGAGGCTCTTCCTCATCGGGTGGATCAGAAAATTTTCCCAACCAAATTGGATTGGAGGTGACTTTTGGCTTTATTCTCCTCCATCGAAACATTACTGCATCTTTTGATTTTGATTTATTTTTGAATAATCTGTTCAATGGAACATTATCATCATCATCATCTACACCAGCAACATCAGGATCTTTCTGCTTTGCGTGATCCCTAACTGTTGATAAGGGAAGATCATCTTCTGATTCGTTCAGTGGATCATTGCTCTACTCATCCATATTATTTTCCATCTCTGGATCCTCTACATCACACTCAGGTTCAGAAATGTCAGCATCTGGTAACAAGACAAGCTGAGATTCCATTTTTCTTTTTCTATGTTGTCTGCGATGCATATCACAATCCATCATTATGCCTGCGTCAAACATTCAACAAATTTCAGAATGTAACTGAATTACTACTAGATTACTACTTAATTAGCAGATAACACATATATTTCAAATTTAAATCTTAATAACTGCTATGTGCTAAAATTCACTAAGTATTACAAACCACCATTTCTGCAGTAACATGTAACAACCACTAAGTACCAATGGCTCCAAATGGAACCAACTACAAAACTGTCTCATTCAACAACTGTTTCAACAAAAAATGGTGATAAACTGGCAGAAAGGGAAAACAATACCTGTTTGACTTGAGAGAATTTTTCTGATGCAGTGAAGCCTTCAGAACATTAAAATTTAATACTAGAACACTTGCAGTAAAATTTCACGATGGCTACCAAAACAAAAGCCCAGCCAGTGGCGCCACCTAGTAAGTTAGTGACTCTAAACTGAAGATAGTATTTTATTATGATAACAGTAAGTAAGAAAATGACTTGATGTTTACTGGTTTTAATCCTCACTCAGTTTTTACAAGAAAACGACATGGGTTCCAAATGGAACCGCTGGGTATGAAAGGGTTAAATCAAAGCAGCGCTCAAATTAATTACTCAAAAAACTGCCCCACCACTCTTTTTCTTCTCAATGTTCACCAAAACCAGAATCAAAGTTCTAGCATTATTTCCTTTTTTTTTTTTTTTTTTTTTTTAAGCTTTATTTATCAATTTTCAAATAACAACCAATAAACCAAACAGTCAACGAAATCAGAAACAATATAGTAAGACAGGTTCATGGAATCATATCAGGCATGGACATTTGTCAATCCAACGGGGGAGGGGGGCGACCACGAGTGCTACATCCCTAGAGCCCAGGGTTACCACCAGGCATGGGGTAATTCAAGACAATACTAGGGTATCCCACTTATTCAAGAGCTTCCGTAGATTAGGGTTCTGTTTCACATATTCTAGTTCACAGGAGTGGTGATAGCACACCAGATTCCACCAATATTCCACATTTAGGGAGCCAAAGGTTTTCCAGTGGCTCAATATTGCTTTCAGCGCTATGCTAATTAGGAGATCAAATATTGCATAAAATCTCCTGTCCAGATCTGGGACCCCAGCCAGCGACTTATATATGACTATGCGGTATGTTAGAGATGAGCTTATCTGCAGCAGCTGGGCTAGCCGTTCCCAAACCTGCTTCCAGAACTTCTGCAGTAGGGGACAGTAGTAGAGCATATGCGCCAAGGTTCCGGCACTGGTTCCACACGACCAACAGCTATCCCTCTCCTGCACCTGCCATTTGGCTATCTTTACTGGCGTCAGATATGCTCTGTGAGCAAGGAAATAAGACATCTGCGTGAGAGGAGCCGATCTCGTAATCCGTATCTGTGAGTCCCAAAAGGTGTCCCACAACTCTGCCGTTATTAGAGTTCCAACTTCAGATTCCCAGACCAATTGGGCTCCTGTGGGTCGATGGTCCCCTGCCCTCCGAATAGCATCCACTAATTTCGATACTAATCGCATTCCGGATCTGAATTCCTGGATTTGGATATGTGTTGGTTGTCCAGTCCCGAGAGATAGTGGCGACACTCCCGCCTTGGATAAACAATTCCGCAACTGACACCATTGAAAGAGACAACGTTGAGGGAGCTGGTATTCCTTTTGTAATTCCTGGAAAGATTTGAATTCCGGTCCACGAATCAGTTGACCCAAGTAGTAGATACCATGCTGCAGCCAAGTGGTCCAGACCACACTCTTTCCACCAATTTTGAAGAGCGAATTAAGCCAGAGCTGGGTGCTCGTCGTGTAGTTCTGACCGATCTTCATTAGAGGCAAGACATATGCATAAGCTTGTTGAGTGGCCTTGAGGATCGTATCTGTCGCAACATGCGTAGCATCAGCACCGATACGCAGTCTAAGCGGAAGCGGTTCACTTACTTTACCTTCGATTAGGAGCCAAATCGGGGCCTCCGATGTCAACGTCTCTTCCGACCACCAGGAGCCTTGCTTCATTAGGGCGGCGAGATGATACCAATAAAAATCTGGAAAGTGTACTCCTCCCCGTGCTTTAGGGAGCTTCAACTTCCAAGACGCTATTCTTGGGGTTTTCTTCCCCCATAAGAAGGCTAACAAGACTTTCTCCATGGCAGCATAAAATTTCCGATCAAACAGTAGTGGGATCATATTTAAGATATAGGTTATCTTGGGTACAATGACCATTTTTATTGTTTCCAGCCTGCCCCACCAAGTCAGATTCAACGGGGACCATTTATTCACGTATTCTTGAAGCACTTTATTACAGCAGGCTTTATTAAGAATTATGGTGTCCTGTAGTGTGACCCCATAAGTGACGCCCAAGTATTTAAAGGATGTTTTTTCCACTATAAATGGATACTGTGACAGATCCCTGTCTGTTACAGAGGCCGTAAGGGGAATACTCATGGTTTTTGACAAATTTAATTTGTATCCCGAAATACTTGAATAATCCTTGATAACTTGCAATGTCGGACCCACTGAGTGGAGTTCCAGGAACAACAAGAGATCGTCAGCGTAAGCTGATAACTTGCAGTGATAGCCCTCTAATTGAATTCCACGAATATCCTGCTGCTGTCGAATTTTTAAGATGAGGGGTTCCAATGCCAAATTGAACAACAGGGGGGACAGGGGACAACCCTGTCTGGTACCCCGTGTGAGCCGAAATTCCTGTGATAGTGTGCCATTTGCCAGCACCCTCGCTGTCGGCCTAGTATACAGCAGCTGAACACTCTGCAGAAAGTTATCCGGTATACCGAACCAACGCATAGCGTGAAAGAGATATGGCAACTCCACTCTGTCAAACGCCTTCTCTGCATCCAACGCTAGGCCGATAATAGGCTGGTCTAGATGTTGTGCTCTTCGAAGAACGTGGGCCAACAAACGACCGTTGTCGACCGTCGACCTGCCAGGCATAAATCCGCATTGATCTGGGTGGATGAGGGTCCCCATGACATGTTTCAGCCGATTGGCCAATAGCTTGGCATAGATTTTATAATCCGCATTCAACAAGGAAATCGGTCTGTAGTTTTCGACCCTTTGCGGGTCCCTACCCGGTTTTGGGTGGATGACAATCGTAGCAGACGCAAGTGCACCTACCATCGGGCTTTCCTCACGGAGTCCCGAGTAGTATAATAATAATTCGGGGAGTAACTGTGCCGAAAAGGTCTCGTAGAATTCGACAGGCAAGCCATCTGGGCCACTAGCCTTCCCTTTCGCTAGTTGTTGCAGGGCAGTTCTAATCTCTTTGCAGGAAAGGGCTGCCTCTAAGGTACTCCGTTGATGTTCTGCTAGTTTAGGCCCAGCAACATTGGTTACGAAATCACTAAAAGCCATCTCTTCACAATCAACCTCCGATTGGTAAAGCTTGGAGTAAAATGCTTCGCACAGCGCCAATATATCGTCGTCTGCCACCTTCAACTTTCCCGCAGGGTCCTGCAACCCGACTATCCGGGTCACAGCTCTTTTGGTTTTCAACATATTGGAAAGCAGGGTACTCGCCCGATTGCGGTCGTGATAATACCGTCCCTGTTGCGCTTTGACAGCCTTATTGGTTTCCTCATACAAAAGAGTATTGTATTGAAATCGGAGCTTCTGTAGCCGGACCAGGATCATCGAGTCAGCCCGCCTCGCCAAAAGACGCTCACCAGCGTGTATCTCCCGTTCCAACTCCGTCCTGCGCTGGGCATCGGCTTTACTCTTACGGATCCGAAATGTCGTTATACGACCCCGAATATGGGCCTTAAAGGCCTCCCACCAAGCCCACGTGGGGGTTTCTTTGAATTTGTTATGAGCAAAGTATTCTCCAATGGCCCCCTCAACATCTTTACAAAATTCTTCTTCCCCTAGCCAGTGCCTATCAAAATACCAGCTCTGTTGAGTGCTCTTTGACGATCCCGCTACAAATTCCAAAAGCATTGCTGAGTGATCTGAGACCGTTCTGGCCTTCATGTCGACCTTGAGGATCTTGGGTATCAACGTCTTAGAGACCAGAAAGTAATCGATACGCGTTTGCGTGTTATGTGGCAGGGAGTAGAAAGAATATTCTCTACCCTTAGGATTGAGGAGCCTCCAGGGATCTACCAGTCCCAGTGTTTCCGTCATATCCCGTAAGGTCTTACAGGATGTAGGTTTGTGTTGCGGCTTGTATGGGGTCCGGTCCAATAGCGGGTCTTGAATAAGGTTGAAGTCTCCTCCCAGCACCACTGGCGCTGAACCCGCTTCCACTAATTCTTGGGTGATCTGTGCATAGAATTGCGGATCATCAGAATTGGGGCCATATAGTGTCATGAAGGTTAATTCACCCTCCTGGAATCGTACGAGTACTCTGGCCCATCGCCCATTTGGATCCGTTTTGGTCTCTTGAATTGTTATCGGTATGGTTCTTCTGACCAAGATATGGACTCCCCCCTTCTTTCCGAGTGCAGGAGCTGACAATATATTTCGGTAGATATTGTCCGTGACTTTAACAGACTCAGAAAGTGAGAGGTGGGTTTCTTGCAAGTAAATAACATCAGCTTTTTGGTGCTTACAGTAAGTCAATATTTTCTTTCTCTTAATCGGGCTGGAAATACCTTGAACATTTAGGGATAACACCCGCAATTTGAAATCAGCCATATTTGGCTTTGTACAGCCCTTGGATAGTAGCACTCGCAGTCATCCACCCCAAGTATAAACACAACCAATTTTCTACATCAAAGATATAACCCCCTACCGGTCCCATGCCTTTAACTACTAAAACATATATGGTGAAGCCACCACCGCCCATCTTATCCCACCCTAACTGCCCCCCCTAAATTCCTAAACACAAAAATTAGGTTCTATGAGAATTCCCTTAGTAACCAAGCTTAACATGATTCAAACAAAACAAAGCATCATCAAAGTTATCTGAGCTTGTCAACCTTATTAAGACAAACACATGGCCCTGGGATTACTATGCATACAGTATGAGCACAATCAAATGAGATGTTATTGGCTAATTAGTAATGTACAATGTCTACCCCTTCTTACCACATAATATCACATTATGGTATGACAAGAAGTAAGCAGCAGTTAAGCATGACAATGCATATAGGCCCAATCCAACTCAGGTTCCCATCTCCATATGTGAGCGCTCTTGTAGGAAGGATCGTAAGGCTTGCCCGTCTGCAAAAGTTGTAGTTTGATTATCCAAAGTCACGCGCATACGCGCAGGGTAGAAGAGCCCATATCGGGCTTGCGCTTGCTGCAACATCGGCCTGCACGCCAAGAGTTCCTGTCGACGTGTAACCGTCTGTTTACACAGATCGGGGAAGAAAGAAACCTTCTGGCCATCCATCTGCAATCCCGTTCGCCGCTTGGCTGCCTGCATGATCTGAAGGACATGCTGGTAACGGAGGACTTTAACCACGAACACTCGTGGTCGTTGCGAGGTATACTTAGCATGTGACGGAGTCCGATGGGCCCTTTCCAGCTCCAGTGGGCGCACGAAGGTGATTTCTAAAAGCTCCGGAATTAATTTCTCCAGGTAGACCACCGGATCCATCCCCTCACGGCCTTCCGGGATTCCCAGAATTCTCAAGTTGTTCCTCCGGGCTCTGTTGGATTGATCTTCCATTTGAGCCTCTAAGGTTGTCACCCGTTTCACCAGTGGGCCTACCTGCGCTATAACGGTAGATTGTTTGTCCAGTTCTGCCTCGACGTCGTCCATCCGTTTCGCAATGTCCCCCAGCCGCTCCTTTACTTCATGGAGGTCTTCCTGTACCTGAACCAGCGTTGCCGAATTAGTGGAGATCATTTCTTTAACCATACGCAGCTCTTGTAGGATTTCGCGAACCCCATCGGCTGTAGCTTTTTCTGCCGCCATTTTTTGAGGAGAGGGAGGCTCTTGTTTCGCTCGCTTATTAGTGGGATTTGGCGTCGGCTGAAACTCCAGTCTTGCTGGCTTCAAAGCAGCCATAGTTAAGGATTCCACCCCGCTAAAATTTCAAAAAGCTGACAGCCCGGTACGGGGAAAATCTCCGGATTCTGTTAAGTCAGGAGGGAGCCTCGAACTAAGCGGCCATCTCTTCTCCGCGGCTAGCTCCGCCCTCTAGCATTATTTCCAATTAAAATTTCCACTTTTTAAACCTAAAATTCTCTCTCTTCAGTTCCCCCACCTCACACACACACCCTAACAGTCTCTTTCCTGCGTCCCAAACAGTCAGATTTCAGACCCTGTCACAAATGCGCTTTTCTTGCTGGACACAGTGGGGGTGGGGGATGGGAGAGACAGTGCTGGACACAGTGGGGTAGGGGGGATGGGAGAGACAGTGCTGGACACCGTGGGGGTGGGGTATGGGAAAGACAGTGCAGGACACAGTGGGGGAGGGGGGATGGGAGAGACAGTGCTGGACACAGTGGGGGAGGGGGAGACAGTGCTGGACACTGTGGGGGTGGGGTATGGGAAAGACAGTGCTGGACACAGTGGGGTAGGGGGGATGGGAGAGACAGTGCTGGACACCGTGGGGGTGGGGGATGGGATAGACAGTGCAGGACACAGTGGGGGAGGGGGGATGGGAGAGACAGTGCTGGACACAGTGGGGGTGGGATATGGGAGAGACAGTGCTGGACACAGTGGGGGGGGATAGATAGTGTTGGACACCGTGGAGGGGGGGATGGGAGAGACACTGCTGGACACCGTGGGGTGGGGGATGGGAAAGACAGTGCTGGACACAGTGGGGGTGGGGGGATGGGAGAGACAGTGCTGGACACAGTGGGGAGGGGGAGACCGTGCTGGCCCCCGGGGGGGTGGGGTATGGGAGAGACAGTGCTGGACACAGTGGGGGAGGGGGGATGGGAGAGACAGTGCTGGACACAGTGGGGGTGGGGGAGACAGTGCGGGACACCGTGGGGGTGGGGTATGGGAGAGACAGTGCTGGACACAGTGGGGTAGGGGGATGGGAGAGACAGTGCTGGACACCGTGGGGGTGGGGGATGGGAAAGACAGTGCAGGACACAGTGGGGGAGGGGGGATGGGAGAGACAGTGCTGGACACAGTGGGGGAGGGAGAGACAGTGCTGGACACCGTGGGGGTGGGGTATTGGAGAGACAGTGCTGGACACAGTGGGGGGGGGGGGGATAGATAGTGTTGGACACCGTGGAGGGGGGATGGGAGAGACACTGCTGGACACCGTGGGGGTGGGGGATGGGAAAGACAGTGCTGGACACAGTGGGGGAGGGGGGATGGGAGAGACAGTGCTGGACACAGTGGGGGAGGGGGAGGAGACAGTGCTGGACACCGTGGGGGTGGGGTATGGGAGAGACACTGCTGGACACAGTGGGGGGGGGGATAGATAGTGTTGGACACCGTGGAGGGGGGTTTGGGAGAGACACTGCTGGACACCGTGGGGGTGGGGTATGGGAGAGACAGTGCTGGACACAGTGGGGGAGGGGGGAGGGGGGATGGGAGAGACAGTGCTGGACACAGTGGGGGAGGGGGAGACAGTGCTGGACACCGTGGGGGTGGGGAGTGCTAGAGACAGAGCTGGACACAGTGGGGGAGGGGGATAGATAGTGTTGGACACCGTGGAGGGGGGTATGGGAGAGACAGTGCTGGACATAGTGGGGTAGGGGGGATGGGAGAGACAGTGCTGGACACTGTGGGGTTGGGGGGATGGGAGAGACAGTGCTGGACACAGTGGGGGAGGGGGAGACAGTGCTGGACACCGTGGGGGTGGGGTATGGGAGAGACAGTGCTGGACACAGTGGGGGGGGGGATAGATAGTGTTGGACACCGTGGAGGGGGGATGGGAGAGACAGTGCTGGACACAGTGGGGAGGGGATAGATAGTGTTGGACACCGTGGAGGGGGGATGGGAGAGACAGTGCTGGACACAGTGGAGGGGGGGAGACAGTGCTGGACACAGTGGGGGAGGGGGAGACAGTGCTGGACACCGTGGGGGTGGGGTATGGGAGAGACACTGCTGGACACTGTGGGAAGAAAGGGGAGGAGATTTGCTACCGGACTGCGCTGCCTTATTTGGCAAACTAATCCCACACGGTACATCCTGGAATGTACTGCACAGGGTCAGATGCTGCACTTTTACAAGATGGCAACTCAGAGAGACAAGCATGTGGACAGCATTCCTGCCTCCCATTGTTTGAGGCACTGGGGGGGGGGGGTGGGAGGGTATCTGGCAGGGCTCATCTTGAGTTGTATTTTATTTAGTGGGGGGGGGGGAATCTGGTTGGGGGTCTAGAGGTCACTGGGGTCACCAGTGTTTGTTTTGGGGGGTGGGTCAGGAGTGGGGGCAGCTGGAACGTTGGTGACGTGGGAGCCCAAGTGGGTGTTAGGGATTATGGTTTGGGTTGGCAGTGGGAATGAGCGGGTCCACTTGGGCCACCAATGAATTTGTTTATGGGTTGATGAGGTTAAGGGTTAGGGATTCAGTGACCTGAGGTTAAGTGCAGCACTTCAGCTCGGATAACCCTCTGCTCTTGTACTTTATTTTTATGCCAGCCTGAGTTGGTATAAAGCAGGGGTCCTCAAACTTTTTAAACAGGGGGCCAGTTCACTGTCCCTCAGACCGTTGGAGGGCCGGACTATAGTTTTTAAAAAAACTATGAACAAATTCCTATGCACACTGCACATATCTTATTTTGAAGTAAAAAAACAAAACGGGAACAAATACAATATTTAAAACGAAGAACAAGTAAAGTTAAATCAACAAACTTACCAGTATTTCAATGGGAACTATGGGCCTGCTTTTGGCTAATGAGATGGTCAATGTCCGGTTCCATATTTGTCACTCCTAGTCGTAACAAGTGATGCAAGTGTGCATCAGTTAGTCTAGATCTGGTTGGAGATTTCAGATGTTTCATTCTGCAAAAAGTCTGTTCACAGACATAAGAGCTGCCAAAGATGGTTGCCATTTTGAGTGCATGGTTCCTGCGATTAGGATATGTCTCAGAGGGGAGAGATGCATAGAAATTAGGAAGGCTGCTTGACTTGAATGCGTCTTTCAGAGAGTCACAGTTCTGCAGTTCAGCCAGTTCCATTTGGTAAATTGTATCCACATTTTCAATGTCAATAGAAAATGGGTTACGGAAAAGCTGTATGTCCTGTTCATGGAGATGAAGCTCTTTAAATCTATATTGGAACTCCTTTTGCAACTTTTCCAGTGAATCCACACGTTTTGTTTGGGAATGCAACCAATGTTTTTTCCGCTAACAGATTTTGAGTTGTGGGGAGATGGCAGAAAGTTTCCTCCTTCACTTGTTTGATGAGGCCTAATTTTACTTCAAATGCTTTCACATGTGATTGCATATCACAGATGAGCTTCCCCTTTCCTTGAAGTAGCACATTGAAACTGTTGAGTTGAGTAGCTCTGTTACATCTGTCAGAAAGGCAAGGTGCCATTTCCATTCTGCATCATTGAGCTCTGGTACTTCTTTGTTTTTTCAAAGCAGAAAAGCTGTAATCTGTGGAAGTTGTTGCAGCAAAGTGCAATCAATGAATAAATCCAGGAGTCAATTGACAGGGTTCAAGCCAGTTTATTGTGCACAGGCCCAGTCAGTCAAAGCTTCAAAAGGAACTGAGCAAAGTTTTTACAGAGACATAACCATTTATACCTCTTTTTCAGTTTGATACATGACAACTTTCTATTGGTTCTAGCTTGATACATGCAAACTTCTCATTGGTTCCACGCTCCCTGCACCTGTCCAATCAGAAATCCCTCCGGTGCCTAGCAACCAGCCCCCTCCCTTAGGATTGTTCTAACAATGGTGCAGTTCTTGATTTTGATACTTCTCTACTGCAAGGTTATCCCTAGCTCCAGGAATGCATGTATTGAAACATTTCTTTCTTTTGCACACAAGAGAATAATGAAAGACTTATGAATTCATGTAAAACTTCTTATTAAGCAGTTTAAAACAGTTTTCGCATTTCTCACAGATTTTTGGTTCTTTTCTAGCTATAATGGGAGTTAGGATCCAGGCCTAACTTACAGGCCTTTCATAGTAGCAGACCATGCTAGGCCATAGCCTGCCACATTCCCCCCTTTGATTATTCTCACCCGCAAGTGAGAAAGGGTGAGAATTAAATCACTCATTAGTCATTTAACAGATTATACTGGTGTAATAGCTATCCAGAGGGTCGCCATGAGTCGACTCCGACTCGATGGCACTTAACAACAACAACAACTGGTGTAATAGCATCATCTTGGGGTATAGGGTAATATTGCCACATGGCTAATACCTTTGCAGCTGCCTTCCGCTCTATAGTGTTATCAATTGCTGAAGTTATCATGCGTAAGCAAAGGGGTAGGAGACAAGGGAGCAATAAGCACATAGCTAATATGAATAATACAATAAACATAAGGGCTTTTAGACCACCAATCCATGAAAATAATGAACCAAACCACCCATCCAGCTTCAAACTGTGCCAGGTCTGGACAGCCACAAATGTCTGCTCTCTCATCTGGGTGGCTAGATCTTCAACTACATGCCCATTATTATCAATCTGTAAACAACAGTTACTTACGTTTAACTTTCCACATACCCCACCCTCAGCTGCCAACAAATAATCTAAAGCTAAACGATTTTGATAAATGGCTGTGCGCATTTGCGTACTTTGCTTTGCCAGAAGGGTTAGTGCTTTACTAGTTTCATTAGTTATTATTTCAACAACAGCTTGCAAACGTATTATTCGATTAATCATATAAACTGGGGTACGATATCCCCATGTTCCATCTTGCTCCCAAGTAGCAGGTCCATAGTATGAGATAATTCTCTCAGGTGGCCATTCTTCGGATGTCGCATCCCATTTGTCCCATTGGCCTATCTTCAAGGCCTCCTTTAGCTGTCAACCTCTGTACACAGGATATCCCAGTTGTTCCCCCTGGGATGTAGGTAAAAGGAAAAAGGAAGGTCATATGGTTCCTAATACACATGCACCTCCCCAATGGTGAGGGAGTCTAGCATATGCTCGGGTTCCACAAATCCAGTACAGTCCAGGTGGTGCTTGCCAGGAATTATATTTATTTATTTATTTTCATTCTCTTATATACTGTGCTATTCTGCATCAGTGTGGTTTACATTGAACAAACTGAAATTACATTGAACAGGGCATTATAACTTGGAGATAACTATTTTACAGGGAACATGGGCTATGGAGGGTTAAGTGGCTTGCCCAAGACCACAAGGAGCACCTGTGGGACTAGAAACCCCAGTCCTTCCGGCCCAAGGTTGCTGTCCTCTAGTGGGATTTGAACCCCCGACCTTCCGGCCTGAAGTACCTTGCCCCAACCACTAGGCCACTCCTCCACTCCTGATAGGTTTGTCCAGATACTGACAAGTTTGGGGAAACAAACTAGAGGATTGGAAGGTTCAGTAGCGTTGACTCCTGACCACCAAGTCGTCTTCTTAGTGGTACTGTTGTAGAACTGATTGAGACAGACCAGATGCCTCACTTCCATATTAAACAATGGTCCATAACGAGCAAAACATAAGTTAACCTCAATGGAGTGGGCCAATACCCATTCACTCGTGGTATTGTGTATATCAGTCTGATTATATGGAACAGAATAGTTCAGTTCTTGTGCCTCCCAAGGCCATTGGTCTCCCATCATTGTTCCTCCACAAAATAAACAGTCTGAAACGTGGAGACTAGATGCAACTGCTCCCGCCAGCTCAAGAAACAAGTTCTGGGAGGCAGGAGGAATTTCGAACTCTGCTTTCATGGCCTCGTAGAAGGAATGATGTATACGCTAGGGTGAGGATACATGGGTCTTGGTGTTTAATTGCAGATACAAGATAGTCCCAGGATCTATACCTCCTCCTGCTATATGCAACCCAAATTTGTATCCTTGCTTCCATTGGCTGGGGTTGACTATGAGGAGTTGCAGGGGATTGCAGGCACCTTTCTGGCATTTCTTGGGTTCAGGTAATCTGATCTTCGTCAGACTGCCTTTGCGGTGATCACCATCTCGTCCCACAGGTGCATTCTTCCATGTAGCAAAATATACGCAGTCCCATTTTGGGCAAAAGTAATCATGTTTAGATGTAGTAGTGTAAGTGGTGGCTGCAGAGTTCTTTCCTGTACACCATCCCCATCCGTAGGCTCCTTCTGGACACATGTATTTATCATCATGGTAGTATGCTCGCTCCCATGACCCATATCTGTGCTAAGCATTTCTGTTAATTGCATCACAAGCATCAAAGTTCAAGATAATAGGTTTTGTGGGGTTTGCAAGGGGTTTTGTCACATTTAGGATGGCTTCATCTTCATCATTCCAACGTATCTCAAATGTATAATATGAGGGGTTTTGTCGGGGGTTATAACAAGTCTTACTTTTCCCTTTTGTGCAAATATTCAGTTCGGTGCCATTATAAATACACCGCTACACGGTCTACTAGCAGAGTGAAATTGACAATCACCGGAAAATATTCCTACACTCTAGTATTTTTGAGTTGCGATTTAATATAAGGGATTTTGCTTATATTTTCTCGGGTCTCAGACTTCACAGTGGCATGATATCTTGGGTATTGTGTGAGCCCAATATTATGCCTGTTTTGCATCAATGACCCTGTTATATGCAAAAATATTCCCTTTACCGCTTGTGTCATACAGCAACCAATAAAAATGTCAAAACTGTATTTGTCCACTTAACTTGTATTTGATGAATTTTTCAATAAAAGTTGCATGATTCTGATTATATCTTGATGTCCCAACGCTGTACTGAAAGCGCCCCCACGTTTCACTGTTCAGGTTCTTCAGGGGACCATAAATCCTGACACGTTGATGCTGCCCACGTCTTCATAGCCGACATATGTTCATTAAGGTATTTCTAACGGTCCTTGGACGCCGCGCTGACTGTTCCAGTGCAAGTATAGTAGGAATGATAGAGTAAAGTCTGAGTAATCTTCTGTCCCGTTTGGGTGGTGGTTATGCAGGCTGCACAAGGGGGTAGGGCAAAGGTCTTTTCCAGGATTCCCAGGATCACCACTCCCACAAGGCAATAGTGGAAGAACATTGTGATTACAGTCTTTGGAGGTGAACTGGAAAGATGGGTATGGTGAACTTGTTGAGTCTTCTTTTCTCCTGCTGCGATGGTCACTCTAGCGTGACGAAGATAGATACTGGAAATTTTCTATAGCTCCGGCTGTCTCCTCAATGTAAGCCGCAATGGAGTCTCGGGATCATTCACTGACGTCCAATGGTCAGGATCAGGAGCAGCTGCTGGCTTCACTCGACTGTGGTGGATCCTGGGTTCAAATTCTGCAACTTTCACTGCAGTAGGGGTTGACAGGATGACGACGTATGGTCCCTTCCAATGCGGCGCCAGCGGGGTCTTTCTCCACTCTTTCACCCACACGGACGTTCACAAGCACTTAACCAGGAATCTATATAGGGGAATTGGTCAGGATACACTCTTTTTGTATAAGCTGATGAACTCAAAAAACTGTTTCTAAATCGAAGGTGCCCCCACGGGGCCATGAAGCAGCTAACGCGGGCCACTCCCTTTCACATAACATTTTTAATCTAGACGGAGTCATTTTCATACCATAATCTCCCAAAAATCCTTTACGGAAATTCTTGATCATACATTCCAATGGAGTTTGGGTGGACTCCGCCCCTCCCATAATCTAAACGTAACTACGTACACTAACTACGTACTCTACTAACTACGTACGCTACGTACTCTACGTACACGTAATGACGTACAAGACAACGAACAATAAGGATAGGTAGTATGGCTGTAGGTAAGGGGTCCGTACAGCCCACAGAACACTGGGGGGGGACAAACACCACTCGCTTCCTCCTTTTCGCGACCTGGATGCGGTCGCCCGGCCAGGAACTGCGCTACTCAGGAGTCCACTCTCGCTCGGTCTGTATTTCAAGACCTCTCAATCACACAAGCAAGCATATTTCAACAAGAAATCATTTTTCAAGTGCCCAGGTTTTTCTGATTAACTGACTATTTCAAACAAGAAGGGTCGATGGCTTCGGCTTCGGCTTTCTCTTACGCAGAGCTTACTAGGACCGCCCTTATGGGAGGTGATCAGGCTCCCCTGTCTCACACACACTCATGCGAGATTTCCCAGTTAGTCTATACCAAATATACCAAATCAGTCCTGCGCATGCAAGACGTTGTCCCAGGCTGTTCTTCCTGACTATCAAATCACAAAAATGTCTACTCACCGTATCCGGTCCCCGATACCACACCAGCTCCTGAGTTGGAACCTGGACTCCCCCGGGTCGGAGGTGTTGACCAGCTGGACCCGATGGCCCGCTGAGGCAGGCGGAACCCTCTCCAGCACAAAGGGGCCGGCGGCGCCTGAGGTCTCCCCTGCGGTCGGACAGACACGGTTCCAACCGGGCCAAACCTCAAGGCGAATTTCGTGGATTATTCACTTGAATACCATTTACTGCTCGCACTTCCCGGCCAATGCACCAAGAATATGTTGCAGCAAAGTGCAATCAATGAATAAATCCAGGAGTCAATTGACAGGGTCCAAGCCAGTTTATTCTGCACAGGCCCAATCAGTCAAAGCTTCAAAAAGAACTGAGCAAAGTTTTTACAGAGATATAACCATTTATACCTCTTTTTCAGTTTGATACATGAGAACTTTCTATTGGTTCTAGCTTGATACATGCAAACTTCTCATTGGTTCCACGCTCCCTGCACCTGTCCAATCAGAAATCCCTCCAGGGCCTAGCAACCAGCCCCCTCCCTTAGGATTGTTCTAACAATGGTGCAGTTCTTGATTTTGATACTTACATAAGAACATAAGATATGCCATACTGGGTCAGACCAAGGTCCATCAAGCCCAGTTTTCTGTTTCCAACAGTGGCCAATCTAGGTCATATGTACCTAGCAGTTTCCCCAAGGGACACAGGTTCCACAATGCTTGTACTTCTCTACTGCAAGGTTATCCCTAGCTGCAGGAATGCATGTATTGAAACCTTTCTTTTGCACACAAGAGAATAATGAAAGACTTATGAATTCATGTAAAACTTCTTATTAAGCAGTTTAAAACAGTTTTCACATTTCTCACAGATTTTTGGTTCTTTTCTAGCTATAATGGGAGTTAGGATCCAGGCCTAACTTACAGGCCTTTCATAGTAGCAGGCCATGCTAGGCCATAGCCTGCCACAGAAGTAAGTCATAGAAATGTTTCAAAACTCTCCCTCGACTCAGCCAGCGGACTTCTGTGTGGTACAGAACATCTTCATAGGCAACATTTGGCTCAGACAGAAATTCCTGAAATTGTCTGTGGTTTAGTGCATTAGCTCTAATGAAGTTAACACAAGATACCACAATTTTAATGAGTCCCACTTCAGTGATTTACTACACAGCGCTTGTTGGTGGATGAGGCAGTGTATGGCTATTGGATGAGAATGGTTATGTTTGTCCATCTCTTGGTTAATGTGAGCAATTACTCCTTTCTTAGACCCCACCATGCTAGGAGCACCTTCAGTTGTCACACTGGCTAGTTTAGCCCAGTCCAGCTCCAAACCATTCACAGTTTGGCAAACCTTTTCATAGATATCCTCTCCTGTAGTTGTTCCTTTGATGCTTTGCAGTGCAGCAAGCTCTTCTGTGACTTCGAAATAGTCATTCGTCCCACGAATAAAAATTAGAAGTTGTGCAGAATCACGAACATCATTGCTTTCATCGAGTGCCAAGGAAAAATAGGGACCTTTTTTTACGGAGTTTTGCAAATGCTGAAGCAAATTGTCTCCCATTTCTTCAATCCTTCATGTAATTGTAGGTCCTGAAAGATTCACTGTACTAAATAAATTGGCCTTTTCTGGACACATCTCTGGCAACAGAAAAAAGGCATTCTTTAACAAATTCTCCCTCCACGAATGGTCTGCCAGTACATGCTATTAGCTTGGCAACTTGAAAACTTGCTCTCAGTGATGAAATATTTAGCTGCTTCTGCTTCACAAAAGTATTTTGCTGAGTTGTCAATGTATTTTTCAGTTTTAATATTTTATCTTTTCTCACTTCTCCGACCAAACAATCATATTTATCTTTATGTTGATTTTCATAGTGTCGACACAAATTGTATTCTTTGAAAACAGACACTATATGCTGGCATATCAAACACACAGCTCTTTCCTTGTACTGCATGAAAAAGTAATCATAAGTCCACTGTTCTTTGAATATCCTACACTCCGAGTCAATTTTTCTCTTTCTTGATATCATTGTTTCCTAGGGATTTTAAATTGCTATTAGTAAAATACCAATATATATATATATATATATATATACAGCGCTACAAAAACAATATACCAGCAATAACTTTGCCCACACAGAGACATACAGACTGCACTGCCCATCAATGCAGTCTGATCAGTGTCCATCAATGCAGCCTTGTTCTTACCTCGGTCCTCAGGCAGCAGCAGGCTCTGCACGCCCCCACCTCCCCCCATACCTCCGTCCAGCGCTGCCTGCTCTTTTCCAGTTCTAACCCCCCCATCAACCCACTTCCAGTCTTAACCCCCCCATCAGTCCATTACCAGTCCTAAACACCTAGCGACATCAACTTAAACACAAAGTAAAACCGGTGCAGACTGCGGAGCCTTCACGTGCAGCGGCGTCCCGCCCCCAAAGGAAGTAACTTCCTTTGCATACGACTTCCTTTGGGGGCGGGACGCCGCTGCACGTGAAGGCTCCGCAGTCTGCACCGGTTTTACTTTGTGTTTAAGTTGGATTATTTTTTTAGAAGTTGAAGTGAGGCGGCTACTTTGGGGGCAAAAATGCCGCCTTTGACATTTCTCCGCCTGAGGCAGCCGCCTCACTTCGCCTCATGGTAGAGCCGCCCCTCAGGACAGGCAGCGGTGGCAAAAACACCCAGCGGGCCGGATAAATGTCCTCAGCGGGCCACATGTGGCCCGCGGGCCGTAGTTTGAGGACTCCTGGTGTAAAGATTCGGCACTACAAAAAGAGTAAAAAGAAAACAAACTGCACAGGAGCAGGTTACTATGTAGCACTTTGCATGTTCACAGCACTACCCTTTAGCACAGTGGTTTTACACTGGTTTGCACCACACTAATCTTTCTTCCTGCATTGGGGAGGAAGGTTAGTGTGGGAAAATCAAGCATAAACTGCTGCGCTAATGGGTGCACAGCTTGCTGCTTTAGGTCCAGAGCTGTCATGGAGGCTACCGATTTTCCCATACACTCGGCTCACTGGCTGTGGTGGCGGTGATGGTTTCTACTCTGTCCTGTCAATTTCAGCCCCTCCTGCCTCTGTCTAATTCCTTCATCCGTCTATTTACTCCTCTACCTCTCCCAGTGGCTGTCATTTATTGATTCCCCCCCCCCCCCCAAGTCCACCTCGCCTTTCTCACAGACCTTTACTCTTGGCTCTCCCCCTTTGGGATGCATCTTCCCCTTCCCTAATTCTTGGGGATTTTAACATCCACGTTGATGACCTTTCTGACCCTTATGCCTTAAAGCTCCTCTCCTTAACCTCCTCATTCAACCTCCAGTTATGCTCTAGAAGCTCCTACTCACAAGCATGGCGCTGCCTTGATCTCATTTTCTTCAACTGCTCTCACTCAAACTTCTCCGCCTCAGTTCTTCCCTTATCTGACCACCACCTCCTAACCTTCACCTTTAGCCACTCCCCATCTTGGTCTTGCCCAGTCTCCACCAACATGTTTAGGAATCTTCAGCTGTCCACCCTTCAGCTCTTTCCACTGCTGTCTTATCACCTCTTTCCAGTAGATCCTGCTAGACAAGTGGGTTTAGTCCCCCTACCAGCAGATGTCAGAAACAGAGACAAATAAAAAAATACCAGTAGCCTGATAGGCTGTTCCCTGGTAATATCTAGCTACCCCCAGTAGAGGGCGCTCCAGTATTTCTCTGTCTCCAGCAGATGTGGAGTGTAGTTTTTTTTTCTCTCTGTTCTTTTCTTTTAAACCTTTTATCATTTCTTGCTGGATGCACCAAGGGCGCACTAGAGGTGCCCCTCTGGGTTTCATATAGATTTAGATTTATATATATATTGAGTGCAGGCAGATTGAGGTTGAGCTGATCAGGAGGATCAGTTGAGCTTCCCTCTCTGTAGGGGAGAAAACCTGCTTCATCTCATTAGGAGCTGTGTAGCCGATCTTTGGTGGAATCTGCAGTTTTTTCCTGGCAACTTCATCTCTCCTCTGCTGTGACTTGTCTGCCTTGGCTTCTCTGCACTGCTTCTGTTCCAGGCAGGGCCGGATTTACCTTGAGTGAGGCCCTACGCCAACAAAAATTGTGGGCCCCCAGCAGGGGCGGCCCAAGGGGGGTGTGGGGCCTCATTTGCATAAGGGGCCTCATTTGCATAAATATTTGCATAATGTTACCATATACTTTTAGTAAACGTGCCTCTTAATGAGTGTATGGATAAAGAAAGACTAAAAGATTTCTACATTACTATAATCCAGTGCCAACTGCCAGACACATTAGGAACTACTACAAACACTGCCCATTTAGAACCCATAGCAAACCCGCCGTATACTAACAGCACTACCAGGACTCACAAAGCACCATACCCTACCTATCAAAAGGCAACATTGCAAATATTAAACCAATACATTTCAGAGAACAACAATACATGACCTACTGGGGAAAGAGAACAAGTGGCAATGTCAAATAGGAATTATATAAACAGAATACCTCAGCTCAGTTACACATGCAGAACATAGACCATCACCAAACAAGTAATCACAATTTAGAAATAGGAAGACAATAATTAAACTGGGAATCCCAAAAGCCAAACTTGGAATGTACAACACTGTAGAAATAAAACTATACATTAATTTGCTCTTGTACTAAACAAAGCGCAGACGTTAATGATGCACATTTACCAGAGCTGACATATTCCAATTAATAAATTCAAAATAAAGAGATATTTTTCTACCTTTTGTGCATTTTTTTCAGCTGCAATTGCTCCAGCCACTTTCTTCTGGTTTCTTCGTGTCTTCTGCTAACTCTCCATCGTCTGTTGTCCATTTGTCCTTTCTTCTCTCTTCTAGTTTTTTTCCATTCTCTCTCTACATCTGCTTTAACATACTAATCTTTCTCCTTTTGCTCTTTCCTCTTTCCTATTTCATCCACTCAAATTTTACCCCTCCATCCTCAATCCCCACTTACTCTCCCAATACCCGGCCAATTGTAGATTTTTATCCCTCCCACACAAAATATTTTTCCCTTCTCCATTTTACTCTTCCAGCCCCATCCCATTCTAATCCTCCCCCAACATCAGCTCCCTTCTAGTTCCAGCCTCACCCAGCATCCATTCCCTTCTAGTCCCTGCATCAGCCCATTTCCAGTCCTAGCCACCCATCAGTCCATTTCCAGTCCTAGCAACCCCCCCAACCCATTACCAGTCCTAGCCCCCCCATCAGCCCACTTACAGTCCTAACCCCCATCACCCCATTTTCAGTTTAAGCCCCCCCTATAACCCATTACCAGTCCTAACCCCCCATCAGCCCACTTCCAGTCCTAACCCCATCAACCCATTTCCAGTCAGCCCCCCATAGCCCATTGCCAGTCCTAACCCCCCCCCATCAGCCCACAGCCCATTACCAGTCCTAAACCCCCATCAGCCCACTTCAAGTCCTAACCCCATCAACCCATTTCCAGTCCTAGCCCCCCCATAGCCCATTGCCAGTCCTAACCCCCCCATCAGCCCACAGCCCACTTCCAGTCCTAACCCCATCAACCCATTTCCAGTCAGCCCCCATAGCCCATTGCCAGTCCTAACCCCATCAGCCCACAGCCCATTACCAGTCCTAACCCCATCAGCCCACCTCAAGTCCTAACCCCATCAACCCATTTCCAGTCAGCCCCCCATAGCCCATTGACAGTCCTAACCCCCCCCCATCAGCCCACAGCCCACTTCCAGTCCTAACCCCATCAACACATTTCCAGTCAGCCCCCCATAGCCCATTACCAGTTCTAACCTCCCCCCATCAGCCCACAGCCCATTACCAGTCTTAACCCCCCCATAGCCCATTACCAGTTCTAACCCCCCCTCAACAGCCCACAGCCCATTACCAGTCTTAACCCCCCCATAGCCCATTACAAGTTCTAAACCCCCCCAAAAGCCCACAGCCCATTACCAGTCCTAACCCCATCAGCCCACCTCCAGTCTTAACCCCCCCAGCCCATTTCCAGTCCCATCCCCCCAATATTCCATTACCAGTACTTACCCCATCAGCCCACCTCCAGTCTTAACCCCCCCAGCCCATTTCCAGTCCCAGCCCCCCCAATAGAACATTACCAGTCCTAACCCCATCAGCCCACCTCCAGTCTTAACCCCCCCAGCCCATTTCCAGTCCCAGCCCCCCCAATAGCCCATTACCAGTCCTACCCCCCCCCCCATCGGCCTAAAGTAAAATTTAATAACAAAAATAACACGCTGGCTGCGACCGCTGCCGCCGTGGCAGCGGCAGCATGGACTGACCCGCGGGGCCCCCTCTGCCTGGCTGAATCCCTCCCTCCCTCTGTGATGGCTGAGCCCCTCCGTGCAGGCTTTGAGAGGCGCGAAGGGAGAGTGTCCATCAGCCCCTGCGGGCTTAACAGAGACGCGAGGGAGACACTCTCCCTTCGCGCCTCTCAAAGCCGGCACGGAGGGAGGGAGGGAGGGACGGATGTACGGATTCAGCCGGGCAGAGGGGGCACCGCGGGATAGTCCATGCTGCCGCGGCAGCAGAGGGGGCCCCGCGAGACAGTCCATGCTGCCGCGGCGGCAGCCAGCGTTTTTTTTTTTAAATTTAATTTAAGAGGGCTAACAATTTTTTCAATTTTTGTGGGCCCTTGTCAGCTGTGGGCCCTATGCCACGGCGTAGTTGGCGTATAGGTCCTTGAATCTGTTAGTTTTGTAATTTTTCTGCATGTTTTAAGGCTTCAGGGAGCTCTTTTTCTTGGCTGGATTTTTAGCGGTGGCCATTTTGTTTTGGCAGGAATTTTACAGCATAGCTCTGTTTTTTGGAGGGCTTTTGTGGGCACCTTACTATATTAATTTCTGCCTCCCCTGCCAGTCTGTGCCTCTCTGAGGTTTTTTTAAGAAAGATAAGGATTTGCAGGATGGCATTTGTAGTATGTGCCTTGATCATCCTGGGGAGACTTCTGCGACATTGGCCAAGGGGGCTCAGGACAGAGACTGTCCTGCTGCACATCCTCAGGGGCTAGAGGGGCCCAGGCAGCTTCCTCCAGTAGGTGAACCTGCCTCTCCTCCTCGCTTATCCCCTCTTGCTCCAGAATCTTTCAGTCAACAAGAGCCGCTGCATGCCTCGGCCAGTTTTTGGCACTTTTTAGGCAAGCCTGGGATCTCTGGCACACTAATACTTCCAGATCTACAGTGGATACCCCGGCTCAGATTCCTCAGTCTGCAGCCACAGCCTCCCGCAAGCGCTCTAGGCCAGAGGACATATCCAAGATAGATACTCGGTCTCCTAAGGAAATTTCCTGGGCTACTACCAATTGGCAAAATGCCCCGGAGGATGGATCGTCCTCTGGTGAGGACAGCGACGGCTTGTCAGACCGGGAGGATGGGGAATGGTCACCCTCAGAGTTTTCTGTGGAAGGCCAAGCAGAAGCGCAGGATATTCACTTGTTTCACAAAGAGGAGTTGCTGGCATTAATTGTGCAGGTGGTTGAAGCCCTACATTTGACAGATCAACAGGAGCAGCAAGATCCGCAGTCTGCTGCTACTTTTCAGCCAGGCGCAATATTACAAGGCATTCGCAAGCCCTCTAGAGCCTTTCCATTCCCAGCAGAGCTGCAACAGATGGTGTCGCGGGAATGGGACACTCCGGATATCCCCCTCTGGTCTGCCCGCTGTCTAGGGCAGCTTTATCTCTGGGCGTCGCTGGACTTAGATAAATGGCTTACATACCCCAATGTGGATGCTCTTGTGACCGGGGTAACAAATCACACTACCATTCCCGTGGAAGGTGGTGAAGCACTTCGTGACCAACAAGATAGGAAAGTTGAGCTCTTCAGCCTAATTAAAACCTTAGCGAAGGAGCCATCTCTCACACATCTAAACCTCCCTGACCCTCAAGAGTATGCGGACCACCTACGTGCCAAGACAGGCCAATCCAATGCATCCTCCTCGTATACCCCTCCTCGACCAACTCAGCCACCCACCCCAACGGATTCCTCAAAGGGCTTCAAGCATATCATCACCGCTTTCTCTGCCCCATCAGAAAAATGCATACAAGACACTATCACCACCATAAATACCACCACAGCACCTAACGACCCTTGTCCAGCATTCTGGATAAAATCCCTGCAGGCGGAGCTTAGCCCTTTCCTCTCCAAACTCATTGGGCTTTCATTCTCAACTGGGTCGTTCCCTTATAGCCTGAAGCAAACAGCTATTAGACCGCTACTAAAAAATAGCAAGCTGGACCCAGCAAAGATGGACTCCTACAGGCCGATTTCAAACATCCCACTGATGGCAAAAATCATTGAGAAGGTCGTACAACGGCAACTCCACCAACATATTGAGGACAGCGCACCCCTCGACCCCTGCCAGCACGGTTTCCAGGAAGCACATGGGGTTGAAACGCTGCTGACCACATTAATCAACACTTTGACTATTGGGATAGACAACATCAGACAAGGGTTTGCGCTGATTTTCTTAGACATCGCAGCGGCCTTTGACACTGTTTGCCACAAAATACTCCTCACCCGCCTCAGAGAGAAGGGCGTCCAGGGCAATGCACTAGCATGGTGTGCTTCGTACTTAACAGATCGATGGCAGCATGTACGCACCGGTTCCTCCGCTTCATCACCTTTCCTTCAAGAAAAAGGCGTACCACAGGGTTCATCTCTGTCGGCCCTACTATTCAACGTGTATATGCAGCCTATATGTAACCTCATCCGCTCTTTCAACATCAACTGTCTAATATACGCCGATGATGTGCTACTTTACATGCCTTTCCTGACAGACCAACCAGACCTATCACCTCTATCCGCCTGCTTCGATGCTGTCACTGATTGGCTATATGAGCAGAAACTAAGAATAAATTTTAAGAAAACTGAAGTCCTCTTCATCACAAGGAATACCACTTTCATTCCTCCAACTTCACTGAAGGTGCGGGACGCGGAGCTCCTAAGCAAGCCCACAATTCGGTACCTCGGGGTTACGCTGGATCATCAGCTCAATATGAAGACCCAAATAAGCAACATGGTCAAGGCAATATACAACAAAATAAGGACGCTTCGCCATATGAGACAATTGCTAGAACCAGAAGACTTTCGAACAGTCTACCAAGCGCTAGTAATCCCGCACTTTGACTACGCGAATGCCATACTACACGGTCTCCCAAAAAACACGCTGAATCCCTTGCAACTAGCAATGAACACGGCCGCAAGAATCCTGCACGGGGCATCTAGGAGGGAACACATAACCCCAATCCTGAAAAATCTGCAATGGCTCCCAGTCCAGTGTAGGATTTCATTCAAGGTGCTGATGCTGACCCACAAAGCCATTAATAAATGCTCTTCCACTTCACTTACAGATCTCATTCAGACCACCCCCCTTAACAGAGCAAGGAGATCAGCTGCTATTAATTCCCTGAAACTCCCAAGGGCACTCACGAAATGCTCGCAAGCAACCAGGAACAGAGCATTTGCGCTTTATGCACCCGCTAGCTGGAACGCCCTACCTCCTGCCATTAGGGCCATTAGTGATCTCTCCCAGTTTAGGAAGGCACTGAAGCACCACCTGTTCCTTCAGTACTACACTAACCTGACGACCTTTCACAGTCAGCCACACCCGTGGGACCAGGCAGGCACCCCCCAAGCAGCCACCCCGTAGATACTGAACCCAGCCCAGCCCACAAGTAGGAATACTCTCCCCCGATCGACACCATGAGCATAGCAGACCCAGTATGTAAATAACAGTGCCAGTATGTAAATATTAGAGATGTTCCATGTCATATTTCAGAGTGATTTTGTTTAGTTTACCCTGTTTAAAACCTGTACATAATCCCCTGTTTACTGTATGTCCAGTGTAGGTCGCCTACACTGCACAAAATATGCTTTATGTAAACCGCACTGATATTAAAGAGCGCGGTATAGAAGCAAGTTAAATAAATAAATAAAGTTGAGTCTTCTCAAGACGGCTTTTTTGGCTTCATCTTTATCTCTCCAGGCCTCTGTTTGTGGGGGTCTAGCGGCCCAAGCCCTTCTCAGATGGATTCAGCGTCTGCTGGAACATCCAGCTTTGGCCTGTCTGGAATCAGTCACAGCGTTCTTGGCGGATACCTTTTATGATCTCTTGCACCTCTCGGCAAGAACGGTGGCAGGGTCACAGTATCTCGCAGATGGCTCTGGCTTCGGCAATGGTCAGCAGACTCGGCATCTAAAGCACGCCTCTCCAAACTTCCCTTCAGAAGGAAGCTTCTTTTTGGCGAGGATCTGGACAAATTGGTCAAAAACCTAGGGGAAGTTTGACCCCAGCAGCTCCCAGAAGATAAGCCTAAGTTTGCTAGTAGGCGTTCCTCTCAGCAGTATTCACCTATGTCGAGATGCACCTCCAGATTTCGTGACGCTCATCGCTATCGCCCGGGTAAACCTTCCTCCTCTATGACTTCTGGATGTTTTGGCCAGAGGTCGCAGTCCTTTCGCAGTCCAACTCGAGTTTCTAAGAGCGCGCTTCAACACGGCGAAGGGAAAAGTCTTTCTAACACAAGAAAGGCTTTGAAAGTTCACAGCCTTGCTTCGTTTGTTTCTTCTTCAGACGGCCCCGAGGGTCTGGGATTACCTACAGATTCTGGGGTCCATGGCAGACACTATCAAGATCGTGCCTTGGGGCAGAGCGCACATGAGGGGTCTCCAAAGGGCTCTTCATTCGTGCTGGTCCCCTGTGTTGGAAATCTACGACATACATCTGCTGCTCCTCCCGGATACCCGACTCAGCCTGCAGTAGTGGCTGGCGCCCCATCATCTACTCAAAGGTGTTTCTCTGGAGACTCCTCGTTGGTTTCTAGTGACAACGGATGCAAGTCTCTCCGGGTGGGGTGCTCTCTGTCAGCATCAATCAACGCAGGGGACGTGGTCTACTCAGGAGGCGGAAAGGTCCACAAATCGACTGGAAGTGCAGGCGGTTCGCCTGGCTTTGCGGCATTTTCTGCCTCTCCTTGAGGCACAGGCAGTATGAGTTATTTATTTATTTAACATCTTTTATATACCGCACTATTGTCACCAGCGCGGTTTACATGGAACAAACATATACATACAAGGAACTGTAATGCATTTTACAAGTAACAGGGTTTTTGAAAACTTGGGAATAACAAGGTACAACTACATAGGCTAGCTAACTATTTACAGAAGATTGAAATACATTAGTCACATTTGGATATCAGTTGGGAAATGTCCTGGTCAGAAAAGTGTCTGTAATATTTTCATGTGCGAAGGTTAGATTAGGAAATAGCTTAGGAAGAGGTGGTGTTTGAGACTCTTTCTGAATTGTGTTAGGCTGGTTATAACTCTCAGTTCTAGTGGGAGGGCATTCCAGGTTATTGGGGCGTGGATACTGAAGGCTCTTTTGGTTGTTTCCTTAGTGTATCTGACTGTTTGTTTCGGGATTATTAATGTATTCATTGCAATTGACCTTCTGGATCTATTAGGGGTCTGTGAGTGTACAAGGTTGGTAATGGTTGATGGTGCTTGGTTGTTTATGGCTTTGAATGTAGTGATCAGTATCTTGTAGTGGATTCTTGCGTTGGTTGGTAGCCAGTGGAGTCTTTTTAGAACTGGGGTTATGTGATCTGTCTTTGATATTCCTTCAAGTACTCTGGCAGCAGTGTTCATCGCTAGTTGGAGAGGATTTAATGTTGCTTGAGGGAGTCCGTATAGAATTGCATTTGCAAAGTCAATGTGAGGCATTATCAGGGCTTGGTAGACGGTTCTGAAATCTGAGGGTTCCAGTAGAGGTCGCAGGTGGCGTAATGTACGTATCTATGAGTTCTATGCGACAATGCAGCAACGGTGACATATCAACCGCCAGGGCGGCACCAAGTCCCTAGGAGTATCCAGGGAAATGGCCCTTCTCCTTCCCTGGGCAGAAGCACATCTGCAGGCTCTCTCGGCGCAACACATCGCTGGGGTGCAAAACTTACAAGCTGACTTCCTAAACCGACAAACTCTCGATCCCGGAGAGTGGGAGCTAGCCCCTTGGGTTTTTCAGAAAATTGTCCGAACATGGGGGCAACAGAACACAGGTACACTACCAAAAAACTGCCTCCAGTTTTGCAACTGATTCCTATAGATTTTGGGGTGCTGAATCCAGGAAAAATAGCCAAAATGTTCCATCACGTCACGTTTTCTTGCAAAATTAGATTTCTTACCCATATAAGGAATGTTCACATAATTTCTTTTTAGCCGACTGCAGTTTATTTTCTTGGCCCAAAATAGAGGTTGTAATGGTTAACTAACTAGAAACACTCCCTCATGATATTTTAGAGTGTTTTGTATTCATTTTATACATTAACAGGACAATTGGGAGGCGGGGGGCTAAATCCAGTACTCGCGCTGGCGCATGTTCTTTCCTGTTCGCCTCGCCTCGTTCGCTCGCTCAAACACGGTGGTTGCGACATGAACGTTCCTGTCAAATTTCAGTTTCTTGCAAGTTCATCATTACCTTTTGTTTGCTCAGTCGTAATCCAGCTTTATTCCGAAGTGGTTCACTACAGTTGTAGTTTGCAGTGCTGTGTATTTGTGATGGCTCACAGAGCCAGAGGTTGCGTCAACTCTCCGGACAGTTTTTGTTTTATTTGTGGGGAATATACCATGAAAAAGCGGCAGAGGAACATTTCTGCATTTATTAAAAAAGTATATTTTGCCTATTTCGGGGTTTGTTTGTTTTTTTTTTTTTAAGTATACATTTTGTATACCGCTACTTCCAGCGATCAGCAGCGGTTTGATTACAGATTGGAAATTGTCAAATCATGACAGGAAATTTTTTTTGAGGTATAAACACATTGATTAGACAGGAAAGCACAGCACACAGAGAACTATTTTACAGGGAACATGGGCTATGGAGGGTTAAGTGGCTTTGAAGTTAGGCGATCAAGACAAACCGTGGGCTCCTCACAAAGTGTGCAAGACATGTGAGGAAGATCTACGCTTATGGATGAAAGGTAAAAAACAAGCATTTCGTTTCGGAATACCTATGATGTGGCGTGAACAAAGAGACCACAGCAGTGACTGCTATTTTTTGCTCTTGCATTGTGAAGGGATACAACTTAAAAAATAAGAACGTAATAAGTTACCCCAACCTTCCCTCAGCAATTAGGCCTATGCCTCATAGCAACGAAGTACCTGTGCCTGAACCACCAAAATCTTTGGATCATATTTGTGTGGACGGTTCTGATCATGATGAGACTCATCAGATGGCTTTTCCCGATGAGTTCAGTACTTCCGAGTTTGAAACTGAACCAGATCCGAAACCTAAACTTTTCTCTCAAGCTGAATTGAATGATTTAGTCCGGGATTTAGGACTCCCAAAAGATGCTGCCCGACTGCTAGGTTCTCGGCTTAAACAGAAAAATCTATTGTCACCAGGAACAACTTTTTATTGATACCGCAACCGCGAGACACAATTTTTGAAGTATTTCAGCAAAGAGGAAGATTTGGTATTTTGCAACAATATATAGGGAGTGATGGAAAAGTTTAAACTCAAGTATGATCCTGCTGAATGGAAGCTGTTCATTGATTCGTCAAAAGACAGCATAAAAGGTGTTCTTCTTCATAATGGCAACACATTCGCTTCAGTTCCTATTGCTCACTCTGTTATTCTCCAAGAAAAATATGAGAATTTGGCCCTGATTCTTCAGAAGATTCGTTATGATGAGCATAAGTGGATGATTTGTGGAGACTTTAAAATTCTATCCATGCTATTAGGGCAGCAATCCGGTTTCACCAAATATCCCTGCTTCCTTTGCTTGTGGGATAGCCGGGCCCGCGACCTACACTGGGGGAAAAAAGACTGGCCAATTCGGGAGTATTTGAGACCCGGTGAGAAAAATGTTCTTCATGAGAGCTTGGTACCACCTCGTGATAAAATTCTATTACCACCTCTCCACATTAAGTTGGGTCTCATTAAGCAATTCATCAAGTCCCTTCCAAAAGATGGTGAGTGCTTTCGGTACCTTTGCTCAAAGTTCCCCCGACTTTCTGAAGCAAAGCTAAAGGAAGGAGTGTTTGTTGGCCCTGATATAAGGAAACTCATTTCAGATGGAGCATTCGCTGAAACGATGTCTGAGAAGGAAAAAGAAGCCTGGGATTCCTTCAAGGATGTTGTTCTCAAATTCTTGGGGAACAGGCGGGATGAGAACTATAAGGATATTGTTGCCAGGATGCTCAATGCCTTCAAAGAACAAGGCTGTAACATGAGCCTGAAAGTCCATTTCTTGCACTCCCATGTGAACTACTTTCCCGAAAACTTGGGGGCGTACAGTGAAGAACAAGGTGAAAGGTTTCACCAGGACATCAAGGACGCAGAGAGAAGATACCAAGGAAGATGGAACACCACTATGATGGCTGATTTCTGCTGGTTGCTGCTGCGGGAAACCCCAGATGAAAAATACGCCAAGCAGCGCACCAAGAGAAGCATTCGGGGGAAGAAGAAACGGGCCCACCAGGAGATTGATTGACCCAAGAATGACTTTAAAATCTAAAATGTGTTGACAAATATCGTGTTTTTACTAAACTTTGAAATAAAAATTTGCTAGTTATTACCACAGTGTTGGATCTCATTTATTAGAATTTTATTTTCACACCATCGGGTGTTTGTCTTCATGTATTGCAATGGTGCGGTTTGCGTTTTCTATTCTTACATACATACCTGTACAACATTTTTTGCACATTTCTTTGCTTTGCTTTGTGTCTAACCTCGCTCTTATATGCTCAGTGTTTGTGCACATGTATGTGGCTGTTTTAAGTGCAGACAATTTTGCTACCATCACAGTGTGTTTTGTTGACATTATTCTATTCTTATGTGCTGCCTTGTTACAATTTTCTTTATTCTTATTTGAATAACTACTAAACAATTAGTATAAAGAATTCATCCAAGAAACTTTTATCTCGATCGCACTCAATCTGAAACGTTCACCTCAAACTGCTAACCCAATGTAGCAAAAAATCTGTACGTGATGGAGCAAATTGGTTACCAGATTTGGATTCAGCACACCAAAAAACGTAAAAATCAATCGAAACATTAGAGGCAGTTTAAAAAAAATTTTTTTTAGTGTACCTGTGTAATGGATCTAATGGCGACGGCAGCAAATTCCAAAGTACCGGCCTTTTTCAGTCGCAGGAGGGAGTTTCAGTCCTCCGGATTGGATGCCCTGGCTCAACCATGGCCGCAGGAGGAGCTACTATATGTGTTTCCTCCATGGGTTCTCATCGGCAGAGTACTCCGGAAAATTCTGTCACACCGGGGGAGTGTGATCCTGGTAGCTCCCGACTGGCCTCGTTCGATTAACTCGAGTACCACCGTTGCATCTGGGTGCTCATCGGGGTCTACTACGTCAAGGCCCAATTCTGATGGATGACCCGATTCGCTACTCGCTTACGGCCTGGCTCTTGAACACCGATGCCTGCCTAAGCGGTAAAGGTTATTCGATTAGTGTGGTTGCAACCCTTCTAAAGGCGCGCCGTCCATCGACTTTGTCAGCATATGCCCGAGTTTGGTACGTCTTTGAGGCTTGGTGCACGCAGCGGAGTATCTCTCCTTGGAAGACGGAATCCCGAAGATTCTTACCTTCCTCCAGGAGGGTCTGGATAAAGGGTTAGCGCTGTGGTCCATCCGGGTGTAAGTAGCTGCATTGGCTTGTTTTTGGGGGGCTTGTTGGGGGTCACTCTATAGAGTCCCATGCGGATGTGTCCCGTTTCCTTAAGGCAGTTAAGGTGGTTTGGCCTCCGGTTTGGCCTCTGGTATTGGCATGGGATCTGTCCCTCGTCTTAGGGGTTTTAAGGCGGGCTCATTCTGAGCCGCTTAAGCATATCGCCATGAGAGATTTAATGCTTAAAACAGTGTTTCTAGTAGCAATGACTTCGGCACGGAAAGTATCCGAATTACAAGCACTGTCCTGCAGGGACCCTTATCTTTCCTTCTCAAATGAAGGGGTCCTTTTGCGTACTGTTCCTTCTTTCCTTCCAAAGGTACTTACGTCTTTTCATGTGAATGAGCCGATTTTTCCTACCGTGTTTTTCAGAGGATCAGTGTGCGGGTGAAAATAAGGGACTCCGCTGTCTGGATCTTGGAAGAATCCTTTGAAGGTATCTTCGGGTAACCAATCTTTTCTGTGTCTTGGATCATCTTTTCATGCTTTTTGCTGGACCCCGTAAGGGTCAAGCTGCTTCCAAGCGCACAATCGCTCAATGGTTGTGGTTGGTAATTGAATCGGCGTACATACTTGAGGGGAAACCTGTTCCTATTGGTTTCTGAGCACACTCTACGTGAGCGCAAGCTACGTGTTGGGCGGAGTGCTCTCAGGTTCATCCTCTTGATATCTGTCGGGTGGCCACATTGTTCTCTCTGTCCACTTTTGTGCTTCACTATCAACTCGATACTCAAGCTCGGGAAGAAGCACAGTTCGGAGCAAAGGTTCTCTCGGCGGCTGTATCTTCCTACCCAAAGGGCAGTTATTTATTTTATTTATTTATTTAGAGTCCCTTATATACCGCGCTATTCAACATCAGTGTGGTTCACATGGAACATAAAACTTACACATTTCATTGGCTGATCTGTGTTTACAAGGAACAGGTACTAGAACTTGGATAAGCTGGGAAAACTATTTACATCTAAGCGACATGAAAAGTCGTATCTCGCTAGTCCTAGTCATAGGTGTCTTGTATGGTAGGATTCAATTGTACTGCACGGGCTAGGTAGTGGAAGGGGCCATTGTAGCACTGTCCACTGGGTAGTACATGAGGAAGAGGTGGTGCTTCAATGCCTTCCTAAACTGGGCTAGGTCAGGGATTGCCCGGATGCTGGGTGGAAGGGCATTCCAGCATCTAGGCGCAGAGAGTTTGAAAGCCCTATTTGCTGTTGCCTGGGTGCATTGGGTTATTACTTTCGGGACTATCAGTGTGTTGACCGCTACCGATCTTCTGGACCTGTTAGGGGGCGTGGTTTGGATAAGCTCTGCTAGTGATGTGGGGGAGAGCCCATTGATAGCTTTGAAGGTCAGCAGTAAGGTTTTGAACGTGAGTCTGCCATGTATAGGGAGCCAGTGGAGATGTTTCAGGATGGGTGTCATGTGGTCTTTCCTGGATGCTCCATGTAGAACTCTCGCTGCGGCGTTCATTGCGAGCTGTAGCGGGTTCAGGGTGGATTGAGGGAGTCCCTGCAGGATTGAATTTGCATAATCAAAGTGTGGTATGATCAACGCTTGATAAATTGTCCGGAAGTCATCCGGTTCCAACAGGAAGAGTAGGTGCCTGAGAGTTCGGATCTTATGGTATACTTTCACTATGTTGCTTATGTGCATCTTCATGTCCAGGCACTGGTCTAAAGTGACTCCGAGGTACCGGATCGTGGGTTTGGTCAGTAGTTCTGCTTCCTTGACCTTTAAATAGGGCAGCGTGGTGAAGTTTTGATTCCTTGTGATGAAAAGGACCTCTGTTTTCTTATGCTGAATACGGAGGTTTTGGGTTTGGAGCCAGTTGGATACTGCATTAAAGCAGTCTGTCAGTGGGGAGAGGTCCAGGTTCTCTGTCAAGAATGGCATGTAAAGCAGTACATCAGCATATATCAAGCAGTTAACATTGAAAGACCGGATGCGGTTACAGATGGGCTGCATGTATATGTTGAACATCAGGGCGGAGAGGGAGGATCCTTGTGGGACGCCTTGCTTCTGGTGGAATGGTTCCGATGTTGAAGCCCCTGATTGTACATGCTGCCATCTGTCCGAGAGGTATGACTTGCACCAATCTAACGCTGTATCACAGATCCCCCTTCTCCTTGAGACGCTCCAGAAGAAGCTCATGGCTTACTGAGTCGAATGCAGCTGCTATGTCCATGAAGATGAGGACAAACCCTCAACGGATGTTATCAATTCCAGTAATTATGTTACTGAGGAGTGTGGTGAGGAGTGTTTCAACACCATGAGACTCTCTAAAACCGTGTTGGCAGGGGTCCAGTGGCGCGGAGGCTTCGATGTGTTCTTGACTTTGTCTTTGGACTTCTTTTTCAATTATTTTGGCCAGAAGTGGCATGCTTGATATAGGTCTGTACGAGTCTACTTTCTGGGGGTCGAGCTTGCTGTTTTTTAGCAGCGGTCTTATGGACATGTGTTTGAGGGATTGGGGGAGTGCGCCTGTTGCAAAGGATCGGTCCATGAGTCTGGCTATAAAAGGGCTAAAGTCGGACCATATCTATTTTATCCAGAGGGCAGGGGTCAGTTTGTGCAGTGGTAGTGTTGATCGCAGCAATAGTGTCCTCGATGTGCTTCTTGGGTGGCGTGGAGAAGATGGTCAGGGGTGTTAGATAGCTTGGTTCGGGTGTGACGGTGGGTGCTGGGGACTTATTGGTCTGGCATAGCTTTGATTGCAGATAATACGCAAATTCTTGGGGGTGGATCTCGCTTGGTTGTCCGGGGGCTGGTTCCTTTGTTAGGTTCTTAATGAGAACAAACAAGTCATGCGGTTTGTTCAGTGATCGTTTTAGGGTGTCTGTATGGAATTGTCTCATATTCTCTGTTACTGCTTCGCGGTGCATTGCCAGGTGAAGGTTATATGCCCTTTGGTCGTCTGTGAAATGCGATCGACGCCAGCGCCTTTCCAGCTTCCTTAGGAGGGTGAGTGAGGATCTCAGCTCAGTGGAGTATCAGGCTGCGGTGGCTCGTTTCCCTGGAGGCTTGTTAGATGGTGTACATAGAGCAATAGTACTGAAGCTTTTAGCTTTTAGGCAGTTAGCTTGGGTACTTCCCACTTGTCTGGACTGGTCTAGCAGGATGTACTGGAAGGAGAAATTTTCACTTACTGTTAATTTCCTTTCCTGGAATCCTGCTAGACCAGTCCAGGACCCTCCCTATTCTGACTGTCTGTCTGGTTCAGAGGTGTATTGCAGAGCAGCCAAGTCTCTGTAGCATAGTGGGGATGGAAGGCTACTCCTATGAAGAGAGGCTACAAAGGTTAGGGCTCTTCAACCTGGAAAGGAGACAGCTGAGGGGAGATATGATAGAGGTCTATAAATGAATGAATGGAGTGGAACAGGTAAACATAGATCAATTGTTTACACTATCAGAATATAGAAAGACTAGGGGACATGTAATGAAGCTACAGGGTAAACTATTTAAGACAAATAAGAGAAAATATTTTTTCACTCAACGTGTAATCAAACTCTGGAATTTGTTACCGGAGGATGTAGTAAAGGCGTTTAGTGTAGCTGGGTTTAAAAAAGGTTTGGACAAGTTCCTGGAGGAAAGGTCCATAAACCATTATTAAAAAGGGACCCAGGATATCAATGCTTGACCCAATACAAGCATTGTGGAACCTGTGTCTCTTGGGGATACTGCTAGGTACGTATGACCTAGATTGGCCACTGTTGGAAACAGGATACTGGGCTTGATGGGCATTGGTCTGACCCAGTATGGCATATTTTATGTTCTTATGCTATCGCCTCTTATAAATATTAATGTTTGGGTTTTTTTGAATTTTTTGCATCATGGTTACATCTGTTTTCAATTATGGCTTGTTACAATACTGGAGCGCCCTCTACTGGGGGTAGCTAGATATTACCAGGGAACAGCCTATCAGGCTACTGGTATTTTTTTATTTGTCTCTGTCTCCGACATCTGCTGGTAGGGGGACTAAACCCACTTGTCTGGACTGGTCTAGCAGGATTCCAGGAAAGGAAATTAACGGTAAGTGAAAATTTCTCCTTCCTCCACTATGTCATCTGAGTCTGTATATGAGGCAGTGTCCTCCTATAACACTATACTCTCCTCTGCTCTGGATGCACTGGCTTCTCTCATTCCACACCCTGTGAGGCATACCGTACCTCAACCCTGGCTGTCCTTAACAACCCGCTACCTACATTCCCATGCCCACTCAGCTGAGCGCCTTTGGCTTAAATCACGTACCCTTGCTGACTACCTACATTTCAAATTCATGCTAACCTCTTTCCAGCCAGTCATAGCATTCGCCAAGCAAGAGAACTATGTCCATCTGACTAACTCTTTTTTGCTTCTGACCCTCGCTGTCTCTTTGCTGCACTTATCTCTCTCCTCAAGGTCCCTCCTTCCTCAGTCCCTCCTTCACTTTCTGTCCAGACCTTGGCTGACTATTTCCATGACAAAGTCCAAATGAATTCTCCACAGGTTCACCTCCCCCTCCCCACTCTTCAGTCCCAAATCCTTTCCTCGCCTTGTCACCCTTTCTTCCTTTTCTGAAATCATTTAGGAGGAAACAGCAAATCTTCTCTCCTCCTCCAAATTGACTACCTGCTCCTCTGATCCCATTCCCACCCATCTACTAAGCTCTCTCTCTTCTGCTGTCAACACTTCCATCTGTGATATCCTTAACCTATTGTTTTCCACTGCAGTTGTCCTGTGGTCTTCAAGCATGCTCTAGTCGCCCCTCTCCTCAAAAAGCCCTCACTGGACCCTGAATGTCCTTCCAGCTACTGGCCTATCTCTCTCCTCCCCTTTGCTTCAAAACTACTTGAACATGCAGTTCACCGCTGCTGTCTTGGCTTTCTTTCCTCTCAAGTCCTTCTGGATCCACTGCAGTCTGGATTTCGTCCTCACATTCCACAGAAATGGCTCTTTACCAGTCTCCAACAAATGGAACTCCACCCTATCCAAAGCTGCATCAGCGACGAACAAGGAAAAGACACACACCCAAAGAAAAAAATAGCGCTCCCTGGTACTCAAATGAGATTCGAGAATCAAAATGCACGCTCAGAAGGCTAGAAAGAAAATGGAGACTCACCAAGTCACCGGAGGCAGCACTCCAATACAGAACCGAACAACAAGCCTACAACAATCTGATCAACAACCACAAGCAACACCACCACACCAACCTAATCCTGAAAGCAGCCAACAAACCAAGAGAATTATTCGACATAGTGCAACAACTCACAAAAGACACCCCGCTCCACAGTGGACACCAAATAGACCCACAGGAATTTGCAAACTACATGATAAACAAGAACACAACTCCAGCTCACACCATGCCCACCGAAGAACTCGACCCAATAACGATGGAGTCCCAGACCTGCGAACAATCTCACCAAAGCTGGAATGACTTCTCTATTCCAATAAAACAGCAGATAGAAGACATTGTGGGCCCCTCAACACAACAACCTCACCAGCCGACCCATACCCAGTGGAATGGATCAAGGCCTCCAAGGACCAACTAAGCTACCACCTACACAAAATCGTGAAGGAGTCCCTACAACAAGGACACCTACCACAGGTACTAAAACAAGCCACCATACGACCAATCCTCAAAGGTCTAACACCTCTGATCCAAAATCTTACCGTGCAATCTCAAGCCTGCCATTTATCTAAAAAATCATTGAGAAAGTTGTACAAAGACAACTACAGGATCACGTGGACCTACATGCACCAACACGGCTTCAAACCACATCACAACGTAGAAACCCTACTTATTTCCGACAACCTCCTGAGAGGACTGGATAATATTAAAAAACGGTTTCCTACTAATCTTCATCGACATCTCAGCTGCCTTTGACACAGTATCACACTCCATACTCCTACAGAGACTCCAAAAAATTGGACTACGCAACAACACAATGAGATGGTTCACCTCCTACCTAAGCAACCGAACACAGCAAGTAAAATGTGGAGAGAAAAGATCAACCAAGTTTCTCACCACGTAAGGAATACCACAGGGTTCAGCCCTATCATCATTTCTTTTCAACATCTATATACAGCATATATGCAGTATCATCAGACAATACAGCATACAATATCACCTATACGCAGACGATATCATGGTGTATACCC
Organism: Ichthyophis bannanicus; assembly: GCA_033557465.1. Taxonomy (NCBI): domain Eukaryota; kingdom Metazoa; phylum Chordata; class Amphibia; order Gymnophiona; family Ichthyophiidae; genus Ichthyophis; species Ichthyophis bannanicus. The sequence continues at coordinate 55,643,179 of CM066032.1, forward strand.
CAACTGACCTGAGCAACCCTGACATAACCCCAATGACCAAGTGCCTCGAACACATGAACACCTGGCTCGCCAACCACAACCTCAAGGTGAACTTTGACAAAATTGAAGCAATGTTCATTTCCAGAAGCACAACATTCAAGCCACCTCAAGAAATCAAAATACTACACAGGACAATAACAACAAAGGACAAAGTAAAATATCTAGGTGTCACCCTGGACAAGAACCTTAATCTCCAATCACACATAAGACTGCAGTGAAAGCATACCGCCGTTTAGAGATCATCAGATGACTCAAGCCACTCCTCAGCCAAGACCACTTCCGCACCGTATGCCAGGCAGTCATCACCCCCATACTGGACTACGGAAATTCCTTATTCCAGGGGTTACCAAAGCAGACTGTGCATCCACTTCAAATGGTTTCAAATACAATTATGAAGATGGTTAGTGTAGCCTTGAATTTTGTCCGCACAATTATAGATAGCCAGTGCAATTGTCGGAGTACCAGTGTTATGTGCTCGCATAATCACAGGCACAGCCAACTACGAGCACATACACTGGTACTCCGACAGTTGCACTGGCTACCTATAATTGCACGGACAAAATTCAAGGCTACACTAACCATCTTCAAGATCATACACCACTGCTCAGCAGAGGTTCTACAGACCTTGATAACTAAAGACACAAGCAGCAGACTCAGGCAAACCCAATGCAGCAATAGACTCCGCACCCCATCCGGATACCACAGGACAAAGCAAGCAACTTCCAGAAGGGCATTATCACTTTCGGCGCCAGATCTATGGAACTCCCTCCCTGAGGATCTATGACCACAAAAAGACCTCAAGGACTTTCGCAAATCCCTTAAAACCCACCTGTTCATGGACTCATTTGAACAAGCCCCATAAATCAATCACCACCGATACAGACACCAACCACCAACAACTCAACTGCCAGAATTATATGTCTGTCTGGTCACCCTCTGTTCAATGTAGATCCCTTGTTATGTCCCTAACCACTTTGATTGGAGGAAAAGGTGGTATACAAAACTGGCTAAATAAATAAATACACCCCTCCCCATTTTCTCAACTCGCAACCTTGGGGTCATCTTTGACTCTACTCTCTCTTTCTCTGCACACATCCAGATGGATAAAACCTGCCACTCTATAACATCAGCAAAATCTGTTCCTTCCTTTCTCCTCACACCACTAAGACCCTTATCCATTCACTGGTCACCTCTCACTTTGATTATTTTAACCTGCTCCTCGCTGGTCTCCCCTTCAATCTGTTCAAACCTTAGCTGCATGGCTTATCTTCCGCTAGTGTCACCCTTCTTCTCAAGTAACTTCACTGGCTCATTATCAGTTTCCGCATCCAGTTCAAACTTCTCCTACTGACCTATAAATGCCTTCATTCTGAGGCTCCTCAATATCTTTCCCCTCTTATCTCATTCTACACCCTCCTTGGGAACTCTGCTCCTCTGGCAGATCCCTTCTATCTGTGCCCTTCTCTGCCACTGCCAACTCCAGACTTCATTCATTCCATCTTGCTGCTCTATATGCAGGGAACAAACTACCTGAGTCTGTGCATCGGGCTCCTTTTCTAGTCCTTTTCAAATCTAGGCTAAAAACCCACCTCTTTGAAGCCACTTTTGGATCTTGATGCTCCTCACTAACTTGTCCACTACTTATGTGTATCTTATCATACTCTAGTCCCCAGTTTCACTATGGTGGATATTCTGAGTCCTGTTTAGCAGGGAAATATGAGGTGTGGCAAAAAAGAACCGAGACTGTCCCATAAATGTTTTATTGCAAAATCTACAGAGAAATTACTCATTGTCCCCTTCAAAGTAATAACCTCCCAGAGTTAATGCACTTCTGCATTCGCTTCTGCCATGTATGGAACCACTCAGTAAAGTCCTCCTCCTTGAAGTCCCTCAGCTCCCTCATCACAGTGGCCTTCATCTCTTCTACAGTGGCAAAATGAGTTCCTTTGAGCATAGTCTAGAGCCTGGGGAAGAGCCAGAAGTCGCACGGTGTGAGATCTGGGGCATAAGAAGGGTGGTTGAGAGCTGTGATTTGTTTGATGGCCAAGAACTGCCTCACACTGAGCGCGGTGTGTGCGGGCGTGTTGTCGTGGTGGAGCAGCCACAACTTGTCTCTCCACAGAGCCTGCCTGCTGTGCCGAACCCGGTCATGGAGGCGATTGAGGACCTGCTGGTAGAAGTGCTGGTTGACTGTCTGACTCTCAGGCACAAACTCATGATGGACCAATCCCTTCTGGTCAAAAATGTGATCAGCATGACCTTGATCCTTGATTTGGACATGCGCTCCTTCTTGGGTCTGGGTGACAGTCGAGTCTTCCACTGCAGGCTCTGTCCCCTGTGTTGACTCGGCCAACGAACTCTGGATCTTCACCGATCTTCTCTAGCAAGTCTCGACAAACATTGACCCAGTGCTTCTTCTGGTTGTCCGATAAAAGCTTGGGCACCATCTTGGTGCACACCTTCTGGTTCCCCAGCCCCTCTACCAAGATGGTCCGCAGTGACTCCCTGTTAAGGCTGAGCTCCTCAGCTATCATCCGCACCATCAATCTGTGATCACTCTGCACCAGCTGGTTCACTCTGTCAATGTTCTCAGCCGTCTATGTCGTGGAAGGCCGTCCTGACTTGGGGTCATCCTCCACCTCCTTGCGGCCAATCTTGAAGCATTTGTGCCACTCGAAGACTCGCGGCCTTGACATTGCATCTTCTCCATAATCCTTTTGGAGAAGTTGGAGACACTCAGTTGGGCCCTTCTCCAACTTAACCAGAAATTTCAAGTTGTTTCTTTGCTCCATATTTCTGTCACCTCCAGTTGCGTGACAAAGCGACAGAGCAGTGTGCTACAAAAAAACCTGAAAAACAATACAGAGTGAGAGAGATGAAAAATATTATAGCAGAATAATGGCGAGATGTTGTTCAACATAGTGACATAAGCGGTTATCCAATTGGCATTGAGTCATGGGCGTGGCTGCCGCAGTCTCGTTTCTTTTTTGTCACACCTCGTATGTCCAAACCGGACGCACATCCTCACTAAACGGCAGGGGCCGGTTCCCTATCCTGAGTTCCCCGCACGTACAGCTGACATGTACGGATTACTCAGGCTGGGGGCGGGAAGGGGTGGGCTGCAGGAGGAGTGAGGGTGGGTCGAAGGCATGACCCCTACCCTGGACATACAGAGCCTATTCCAATGACGACCCTGTACGTCCGGGAATGGGGATTTGGATGGGGGTAGAATAAATCCTCCTGGTTGCCGATGGATGAGCCTGCAGGAACTCCCCCCCCCCAAGAGGTGAGGTGGGCAGGGCACCCCCTGCAGCCTGATCCCTGCATCAGAAAGGCCGATTGGGGGTTGGGCAGTGGGGAGGACGACAATTTTAAAATCTTTGGCAGATTGGGGCTTCTGCATGGTGCCATGGCAACGGAGCACCGCAGCTCCAAACAGGAGCCTATTTGGGCTAGCTGGAGAGACATCTGGATGTCTGGCAGGCCGGAATTGGGGCATGTCCGGATGTCCAGGCCCTATGCCATGATTCTGCTTCTGCGGGGCCATGTAGCTACCGTGGGATCTGAATCAGGTGCATATCCTGGCTGTCCAGATTCTGGACGCCCGAACATACCCCGACCAGAATTGGTCTCTATGTTTGTCTTGATTAGACTGTAAGCTCTGATAAGCAGGGACTGTGTCTTACATCTATATGTCCAACACTGTGTACACCTTGTAGCGCTATATAAATGATTAATAGTAGTAGAGGGGAAGGGGCAATATTTTCTTTGTGCTGTTTGATCTGATGTCTGTATGAATTGATTCTTGACTTCACATCTGGCCTGTCTCCGAAAGGTAGTATCCTTCGTCACATTTCCTGCATTGACTAAGCACCACTGTTTATCGGAGGAAGAGCGTAGGTTGAGTGTTTTTCCAATGCATGGGTAACGCTGAAGTTCTGTGATTTGTGCTGGCAGTTTTGCAGCTTGGTATGTTCCAGGGACTTGTGCCATTCTCTTCTTTTTGAGCTTGTGTTGGGTGCCTGTTTTTCACAAATGAAACTTTCCAATCCCCCTTCCCCCTACCCACACCCTTACCTTTCCCCTGAGATTGTCACTGGAATGCTTTTATGATTCACTTACATATTCTGGTATTGTCATCGAAAGCTAGTCGAAAATGTATTCCAGATCGTCGTACTAGACCAGTCCAGACAAGTGGGTTGTCTACTCCTACCAGCAGATTGGTAAAGAGAGAGAGAACCAATGAAAAGCCCAGGTTTCAATTACATCACTCTTATGCCTATTCACCTCGGCCAGAGGTCACCTCGGCACTTCTTTGTCTACAGCAGATGGTGGATGGATTTTCTCCTCGCTGTTGAAAATCTGAAAATTGAGAGGAAAAGATTGATTAAATGCTCATGAATGACCACCTTGAGGGCGACTCTCTCACTTATTTATTTATTTATTTATTTATTACAATTTCTTATATACCGCACTATTCGGTATCAGCGCGGTTTACATTATAACATAATGACCATAACAACAAGCTGTTTGGTTTTACATAGAACAGGAGTACAAACTTGGATAACAGGGGTGAACTATATACATGAAATATTTACACGGAACAAGATTGGGGTAATAATAACATAAGGAACGTAAGTGGTCATTTCTTAATGGGGATACCTAGATTTCGTTGCTGACTGAGTAGTATTGTATGAAAAGGTGGTATTTGAGTGCCTTCCTGAACTGAGTTAGGTCTACAATGGCCCGAATGTCGGAAGGTAGAGCATTCCAGCATTTGGGGACATAGAAACTGAACGCCCTGTTTGCAGTTGTCATGTTGCATTTTGTCAATGCCTTTGGGGTTATTAGCAGGTTTACAGCTGTTGCTCTTCTGGATCTGTTGGGGGGCACCGTGTGGATAAGTTCTGAGAGTGAGGAAGGTGAAATACCTTTGATTGCCTTGAATGAGAGGAGTAGGGTTTTAAAGATAATCCTCCCATGGATGGGGAGCCAGTGCAGCTGTTTGAGAATTGGAGTCACGTGGTCACTTCTGGAGGCTCCGTAGAGGACCCTTGCTGCAGCATTCATGGCCAGCTGTAATGGGCTCAGTGTAGATTGAGGGAGACCTTGTAAGATGGCATTTGCAAAGTCGAAATGAGGCAGGATTAGTGCTTGGTATTGTGATAAGGAAGCTTATCATAGCTCAGGTAGGAGCTATAAAAAAGATGATGTGACTCTGAACAAGCAACCTGTCAGTTCTGGTAGAAGCAAGAAAACAGAGTTTTCACATAAAAGACTACCAGTCCCAGAATGCACCAGGTTTCCAGCAGCCATGAGAGGGGCTGAAGTGAGGAAATGTGTGTGCAATCAAGAGAGCTATGAGGTAATCCCTAAGCACTCATCTCAAAGGGCAGGGCCTGATTCAAGACAGCTGCGCTGTGTTAGGGAGCAGCACACATTAGGAAAGAATAAGAATAGAGATTATTCTTCAGATAACAGCTACAGAGGGAGGAAGAGATACAGAGACAGCAACGGCTACAAGCACCAGTATCACCTGGAGAAACAGAAGCCAAGCCAAGCAGATAGAGAGAGAAGGAAACTCTCTGGAAGGAAGAGAAGAAAGGCCATTGGAAGGTCTGGGAGATTCCAAGGCAGTACTCATACTGGGAGGTATTCCAAAAGCCAGCAGAGTCCATTGGACTGGATTCAGCCAGAGGAATGGAGTGGCAGAGATAGGAATCACCAGTGGCTACCTGGAAGAGAGAAGACTGCATGTGGAAGGGACTTTCAGACCAAGGCCAGAAGGTATGTGAGAGAAGATCCAGCGTCCAGGGATCAAGATTGGAAGGCTGGACATCAGAATTGGATTACATATTGGCCAGGCTATACAGAGAGGAATAATGATAGCAGGAGAGGCTCAGGTATGAACACTGATCCAGACCCTATCTATAATAGAGAATGGCAGCAAGGGAATAAGCATTCTCATGATAGTGCCTTAATGAAAGACTCATCTGTGCCAATGTATGATATTGACCCTATGATTGTTGATGCAGGGGGAAATACAGCAGATGAAACTATTTATATGGACTGTTCTCTATCTAAATGCTATTGCTAGTTTTCTCTGAGCAAACACATCAGCCATCACAAAGAAACCTAACTGTGTTCTTTATTTCCACTGCAAACAGCTCTTAAAGCAGGATTTGGGCTCACACAGTAGCAGCCAGCCAGCTAAAGGCTTTCAGCTGGTCCATTGATAGTAATTAGGGCTGCACCTGATTGTGTGTGAACAAGGGAGAATCACTGCTGAGATCTGCATGGAAAATAAGCAGAAGTTAACCTAACCAGCAAAGTTTATTCTTTTCTTTGTGCCTTGGTATTTGGTAATTATTTGCTAAGAAAACATTAGCTAATTGCCTGACAAGCTGAAGGTTATTTTCTGGTTTACTTTGTGACTTTTTGTTATCCATTTTAAACACTGCAAGCAAGTAACCTCATTTATAGTGCTATCAAGCATACATGTGCTGGGTGAATTAAACCCCATCAATAAAAGAAGTATTTTATTGATCTTACCACTTGGTTTCACAACTCAAATTATTGTCATCAGCTGTGTTTGGGAATGAATGAACTACAATACCCACAATACCTTGCAAGAATCATATGAATATATGCATCGTCAAGATTGTGTAAGTTCTCACCCTAGGCAGCCGTCTGACAGTATATAGTCCGGAAATCGTCTGGGTCCAACAGGGAGTGCAGATGCCTGAGCGTGCGGATTTTGAAGTATACAGCTTTGACTATATTGCTTATGTGATGTTTCATATCCAGACCTTGGTCCAAGGTGACTCCAAGGTATTTTATTGTTTTTTTAGTTTGTAAGTTTGTAAGGTGACACTTGAGCGTGATGTGGAAGATTCTACTAGGCTGCCATCTTTTTGGTAGCCATAGGAGGAGGGAAAATTGGTTAAACTCAATGCTCTTATCATGATAACAGCCTGTTGAGCAGCCAGAAACTGGAAGGATCTGGAAGCATGTAACAGCCTCGGCTCCCCCTCCCTCCTCCTTCTGTCCCCACTGTTCTCTCCTGAAGATTGCAGAAGGCTTTCAGAGCAATCTGCCTCCCAGCCACCTTAAATGCAGTACTGCAAAGCCAGGAAAACAGTATCCGGGAAATAGAGCTGAGCCCAGCTTGGATCCTCTGCCTGGGCTCTCGGGGGTTGAGTACCAAGGCTTAGATTCCATTTGTATGGGACGCAATTTGGGGTAGACCAATGACGACTGTTGGCATAGTATAGGGGTTTCCCACCGTTTTCCGCACGTGTTAGTAGCATTTTCTCCTATTATGCACCTGGCGGCTCATGGTCCTTAGGCACGTTCCACCCAAGCGGATCCAACATGTGTTCCTACCCTAGTGCCTGCAACATGCACCACAGTAAAAGTGCAGTTAATGCACGCCTTCATGCCACCGTGGCCCTTGCACATGCTGTTGTAATACTTGCCTTCTCTATGTCGTCTTCCAGGAAACGTTGCTTGGCTGTATGGCAAGCGAGGTACCTTCTCCAGATTCTGGACTCTGCTTTTCTTGCATGGCAACATCTGAATCATCCCTGGTGGGCCTGCTCCCCCTCTTTGGGGGATGCAATTGCTACGGCCTTGCCTGCATCAGGACAGGAGGTGACAGATGGTGCTATGGGTAATGATATCCAGTCAGCCAAAGGGTCTGGCAAATGTGCTGTGAGCTGCTGCTCATCTTCTAGGGGTCTGCAGCCGCTGTGCCCACTGGTGTTCAGGGGAGGCACATTCCCAAAAGGAGAACTTCCAGTCTCCGGATTGTCCTCCCCAAAATTTCTTTTCTTTTTTGCAGCAGGCCTGGAAATTCAGACCTTGCGGCGTCTGGGTGTCCCCGGTGGAATGGCATTGGTACTATTGAGCCTTTTGTGCTTTCTAAGGTTTGAATTGACAGGTTGTTAGGAATCAACCTAATTCCATATGATTTTCAATCTGTCCAGCTGTGGCGGGTTTGTTGTTGGTTTAGGGAAACCGTGTGGATGATGTTGTAAGGTTTTTTTTTCAGTATGTACAGCTTTGAGCGAGGAATGAGAGCTTTACCATTTAGGGCTAGCTGCTTAAGGGTTAATGGTGTTGGGGTTATTAGTGTGTGACGTGGGTGGATCCTATTGACTCTCACTGGGGATAATAGGGGCTGCTGTTGTGGTCCAGGTCTGCAGTGGGAAGGAGTCAGCCTTGTCGGCCAGTGTAAGTTTTTTGAAAACTTTTATAATCGTTGTATAATAAGGTTAAAACACTTTAGACCCTTTTGGGAGGAGATAGATGATGAGTAGACTAAAGGGATAAGTTAGAAGCTGTCATGTAGTTTTGTAACTGTCTTTTTTGTTTGTCTTTTGTTATTCAGCTGTGGCGGGAATCATATTTATCCTTTGACAAAGCCGGGGTCAGATCTAAGTGAAGCGCCGCTCCTGTAAGGGCTGAAATGCCCCCAGCTTGTTGATAATCTCCAGGGCCTTCGTTTGGAGGCTGCATTCCCTGAAGTAGGAGTGTGGCCGCTTTTGCACTGAGTGATTGCACAAGGTTTATCTTGTATTCATTTATGTAGCTGCGTTAAAAGGGAAAATGTCTTAACATTGTACTGCATGGTAGCTGTTTTTCACTGAAATGTGTTTAACTTTTGGTCCTGTGTGTATAAATACTAATTTTACTCAAACAATGATGAGAGTGACCAGGTGGTGTGGCAGGAGATTTTCTCTGAGCCAGTAAAGTCCACAGCTTGAGTTCTGATAATAATATTAAACCACATAATAGAGCTGAAGGCAGATGCGGTTATTGTTTTGGTTTACATACACTGATTGTAAATGTCATTGAAAAATGTTTCATATTGCGTAATATCTTTATGGAAGGGTTAAAACGATTTAGTCATCTAGCAAGTATGTTTATCGTTTAGTGTGTGACTCCCATTATACATGTGAATCGTTTTGGCATTCAAACAGGGCTTCCACTCTCTGCAAGCCTGCATGAGACTGCAGTTTGTGTCAAAGGGAAGGAACGTGGCAGGGCCTTGAGCACATGTGAATACTCTAAAGCCTGCCTCTGCGCTCAGTGTACATTAGATGCAGCTGCGACTCAGGGAGGGAACACAGGAAGGGGAAGGGGAAGAGGTGGGCTGATGCTGGACACCATGAGGGGATAGGAAATAATGCTGGGCTTGTGGGGGGTTGGGGGGGGTGAATAGGAAGGAGAGATTTTGGACATTATGGGAGGAGTCAGGGTAGGAGAGATGCCAGACTATGGAGAGGGGGGAGGATAGGGAAGAGGGAATGCAGGTCAGGTAAGGGAAGTGCGGATACTGTACTACCTCAAAGTCCACCTACTCAGACCTACACGCACAGTGTCCTGCTACTCCGATGCGCACACACAAACACGCACACTACCCCCGCTACTGATGCACACACACACACGATAAACAGTATCTCTGCCAATCCAGGAGACTCGCACATGTCACCCACATACACACACGTACCCATGTCACTTTGCTGCACTCAACAATAAGCGCACACACACACACCTCTGTCACTGCTGAAATCACACACATGTACTTCTGCCACTCTCACATGTTGCAATATACCCCAAGCACTCTACTGCGTTTCCACCCCACCCCAGGGCCAGACCAAGCACAAAGCAAACTAGGTGTGGCACTGGGGGGGGGGGGGACAGGCATTCAAAGATAAACAATAGATTTGGCAGCCTGTAGATTTGTAAGGCTTAAAGTCTGCCTAAGGCACAAACATCTTGAAGGAATTTGGGGCTGGCCCTCCCCCCCCCCCCTCATGCACACAAAGGTACCCCTGCTACTTGGAGTCATTAGTCATATGCTCCCCGCCCAGAGACTCGGCAAAACACCCTCCTTATAATACTTCTAACATTCTCCTTCCAACTTGATTTCAAGTAATGCTGAGAAAGTGCCTGAAAAGAGACGTAGTTTGCTGTCCCTTGTGCACCCCCTTGTCTGGAGCAATAGGTGTTGCCCAGCGGGGGGGGGGGGGGGGAGCCCAGATAGACTAATCTGCCCTTGTACAGTTTAGCAGTTTATTGTCCCTTATCAGACTAATTGTTGAACTTTATGTTTATGTAAAATGTTATATATCGGCCATTACTGGAGCATCTGGGGTGGTTTACAAACATTTATTTATTTATCTCTGCTTTTCACCGGGTCGAAGCTGTTTACAGATATATGCTAACGGGTACTTTTTATTCCCTTGTCCCTGAAGGGCTCACAATATAAGTGTACCTGAGGCAATGGAGGGTTAAGTGGCTTGCCCAAGGCCACAGGGGAGTGGCTGTGGGACCACAGACCCCAGTCCCTCCGGTCTGAGGTTACTTGTCCTTATGTGGGAATTGAACCCCTGGCCCTATCAGTCTGAGGTAACCTGTCCCAACCACTGAGCCACTCCTCCCTCCCAAGAAAGAAGGAAAAAGGATCACCATAAAATCTTTTAAAAGGACTTGAAGAAGTAAAGATAAAGAGGGTGGACAGAGCAGTAGGTAGGGAGGGGAGGACCAGAAATAAACTACAACAAACAAGGAGGGCGGGTAGAAAAGAGGACTAGAGAAATGTACCTCAGCCTGGAAGGGAGACAAGAGGGGGCAGGAGAGCTATAGATCAGCAAGGAGGTGGGGAGAGAGGTGAAAGAGGGGGCAGCAGCTCAAAAGCGGTGCAGAAGAGGTGAGTTTTCAGTTTAGCCTTGAAAGAGTTAAAAGAAGATTCTAAACAAAGGGCGGGAGGGAGCGAATTCCAAAGTCTTGGACCAAGGAAATAGAAAGCTGATGGCCGGGTGGATTCCAAGTGAGCCTGGGATGGGGAGGGAAGAGACATGCAGGGGTGTGAAGGTGGACCTGATCAGCGAGGTAAAGAGGGATACCGGTGTAGATTGCCCTATGAACATTATAAGTGCAGATTTGTAAATTTTGAAGTAAATATAAATGTAAAAAGCTTGATTAATGCAATAACCTCTTAGTTACCTAGAGTTTTATTTAGATGCTGAGTGTTGTCATGCTTGAACCAATCAGTCTGTAATTCCTTCCTCGCAAGGGGACTTGTAAAGAACTATAAGCTGTACTATAGCCTGAGAAATAACAGCATATCTGTTGTGTTGCAGTTTTCTACATTGATTTGGAGGCTGGCACGACTTGTTTAACCTGCAGCACGTTAGTACTGGCTCCTGGGGAGGGACTTCCAGCTTGGCACATCTTTAAAAAGCACCACGAGCTGCAGGCTTAGTTCAGCGAGCGGTGGCACCATGACTGACAGGACGCCCATCGACACCAATGTGATTACTCTCACCCGCTTCGTGCTGGAGGAAGGCAGGAAAGCTAAAGGCACCGGGGAACTCACGCAGCTGCTAAACTCCATCTGCACGGCTGTGAAAGCCATCTCGTCCGCTGTCAGGAAGGCCGGCCTGGCAAACCTGTGAGTGCACCACGCTGCACAGCAAGTGCGGTAGGAGGGTGCTTGCAACATAACCACTCAGTGGGCCGCTGAAGAAAGGAGGGGGAGGTGGCATCGAGGTAGGGGGCCCAGCCTGGCTGCAAGTAATTGCAGTGTTGATGACTCTGTGGTTGCTTGAACCCCCACAATATTGTGGATAGTCTGATGAAAATCTTTAATCCTTCTAATGTGTTTTTTTTAGATCGCATGAGGTAAAATTATTTTTATTTGCGTTGTGCTGCTGTTTGGGCTTTTATAGCTTCTGTTGACAAAGATTGCTCCTTTTAACGTGTTTCGGAGCCCAAGCAGGAAAGTGTGCTGCCACTAGAGCAGGTGTCTGTGCTGTGTTTATACACAATTTTCTGGGGTAGTGCGGGTGCCAAATGTAGAAAGGGCCTTACTGTGATCATAAACACTAATGGCAGTGCACAGCCAGGGCGGGCCCCAGAATCGGTTCAAGGTGTTGGCGCCCTAGGCAGACCTTAAGCCTTGCACACCACCTGACTGTGAGAAGCTGTTTTAGCTTTGAATGTTCTGCTGTCTGCTTTCCCAGGGAAGTTGCCGCCCTGGGCGACTGCCTTGTTTGCCTAGTGGTTGCGCTGGCCCTGCATATAGCCCATTTAAATCCAAGCAAAGCAGGTGCTAATTAAGCAATTAGGTATGTGGTGTAGATGCAGAGAAAAGCAGCAGGCTGAGCTCATTGCTGGCAAGGCTGCTGCAAAGAGATGAGGTGCCCTGGGAGGGGGGAGCATCATCCATTGTGCCCCTCACCAGGACCTGCAGCAGCAGCAGCAATGCCTTGAAACAGCCCCCAGTGCTTACCATGGGACTGTTTGCTCCACCGTTGCCGTCTTCCTCTTGTATGGGGATGGAGGTTTAAAAGAAAGCGCCGTGCGGCTGTCCCAAGCATTGCTGCCACTGTAGACCCTGGTGAAGGATGGCAGTGGGGCCCCTGAGGGCCACTGCTTAGTTTGCCCAATGGTAATGCCAGCTTGGAGGTGACTTAAGAGTTAGCTCGAGAGGTCTGCAATCCATGCTGAAGAGTAATTTCTGCAGTTTCTTGAATTTATTTATTTTTTTACATTCTCTTATATACTGCGCTATTCTGCATCAGTGCGGTTTACATTGAACAAACTGAAATTACATTGAACAGGGCATTATAACTTGGAGATAACTATTTTACAGGGAACATGGGCTATGGAGGGTTAAGTGGCTTGCCCAAGACCACAAGGAGCACCTGTGGGACTAGAAACCCCAGTCCTTCCGGCCCAAGGTTGCTGTCCTCTAATGGGATTTGAACCCCCAACCTGCCAGCCTGAAGTACCTTGCTCCAACCACTAGGCCACTCCTCCACTCCTGAATGCTTTCTCTTGGGCTTTGCTGGAATAATTGTATGCATGTCTGCTGTAATGCTATGTGGCCATAGAAGAGCTGTCGCTCCCTTCACAGGTTTTGCTCACAATAATGATGTTCAAAATCTCTGATATTCTGAGCAGAATGATATAGCTCTTGTGCTGGAATATCAGATGCCACATAAGTGCCTTTTGTGCACAGGATATAGGTGCTGCTCATATAGACACATGTGTGCATGTGCCTAGCTTGCCCTCCCAGTCAGCATAGCACAAGTTCATTAGCACGCTGTAATCGCAGACAATGATAAATTCTACAACACACCATAGAATCAATTCATCTAATGCCATGAAGAAAACCCAAAAGACTTTGGGCCCAGTTCCATCCTGGACGTCCGGCCCTCTGTGCCCCCGCTTGGAACCGGACGCACAGAGTTAGATGGGATTCTGATCCCACGGAGAACGTCTAGCCCCATGAGATCCCAGTTGCATCCAGGCTGTACTTGCAGGCCTCCACCTGGCTAACTCAGTCAGGGCTCCTGAATGGAGCTGTGGCGCCATGGCGTCCGATTGCCATAGCACCACGGCTCCATTAGGGAGCTGCGACCCCTGGCCACAGACCGCTTTTTGCATTCCCCACACCCTGACCCCTGATCTGGCATCCCAAGGCCAATGTCGGACTGCGGGGAATCCCCAGAGCCCCCTTCCGCCTGTGATGCGCCCTGGGCCTGCCATAACTACCCATCTAGAGGAACCTATTCCACCTCGGAGGCATAGTAGTTACCACAGTAGTGACCCCTTTGCTTTTTATTGTCTCCTCTGTGAAAATTCATGGTGCTAATTAACATAGTAACATAGTATATGACAACAGAAAAAGACCAATATGGTCCATCTAGTCAGCCTAGCAAGACGAAAAGCATAGGTGCTCCTGCCGCTCATGCAGATCACCCCTCCCCATGCCTTTGTTTAGGGATGTACCCACCACTCCATGTAGGTCACCCCTATTTGTGGACATATAAGAGATAGTTATGTATGTTTTGATTTTATCCTGTTGCTATTTATTTTATTTATTTTTGTTTAAATCTTTTTTTATACCGTGCTCTTTAGAATCAGTGCGGTTTGCAAATAACAATTTGTACAATGCAGGCTGAAACATAAAAGGATAAAAGGATCCGCTGTGTCTGTCCATGCCATTTTGAATTCCGTCACTGTCTTTGCCCCACCACTTCCATCGGGAGGGCATTCCAAGCATCCACCACCCTTTCAGTGAAAAAGTATTTCCTGACGTTGCCTTTCAGTTTACTCCCTTGCAGCTTCATGTTATGCCCTCTGGTTTTAGAGCTTCCCCGTCTTTGGAAGAGGTTGGTTTGCTCGTTAATATCCTTTAAGTATTTAAAGGTCTGAATCATATCTCCCCTGTCCCTCCTCTCCTCCAGAGTGTACATATTTAGGTCTTCAAGTCTCTTCTCATAAGTCTTCTAAGGCAGAGTCCAAATTATTTTGGTTGTCTTCCTCTGAACCGCTTCCAGCCTTTTTATATCCTTTGCGAGATATGATCTCCAAAACTGAACACAATATTCCAAGTGAGGCCTCACCAGCAACTTGTACAGGAGCATTAATACCTCTTCCTTTCTGCTGGTAATTCCTCTTTGCAAACAACCCAGCATCTTTCTGGTTTTTGCCACCACCTTAAGATCTCCTTAAGATCTTCAGACACAATCACGCCTAGGTCTCACTTTTCTTTAGTGGACAAAAGTACTTCACTCCCTATACTATATTGCTCCCTTGGATTGCTGCAGCCCAAATGCATGACCTTACATTTTTTTATTTTATTTATTTAGCTGTATTTATATCCCACTTTTCACCAGGTCAAAGGGGTCAATTGGGGGATACATTTAACACAAGGGGATATGACACACATACATGGAACATGAGCAATGGAGGGTTAAGTGGCTTGCCCAAGACCACAAGGAGTGCCTGTAGGACTAGAAATCCTAGTCCCTCCGGCCTGAGATTGCTGTCCCCAGGTGGGACTTGAACCCCCGGCCCTCCGGCCTGAGATTGCTGTCCCCAGGTGGGACTTGAACCCCTGGTCCCTCTGGCCTGAGATTGCTGTCCCCAGGTGGGACTTGAACCCCCGGCCCTCCGGCCTGAGATTGCTGTCCCCAGGTGGGACTTGAACCCCTGGTCCCTCTGGCCTGAGATTGCTGTCCCCAGGTGGGACTTGAACCCCCGGCCCTCCGGCCTGAGATTGCTGTCCCCAGGTGGGACTTGAACCCCCGGCCCTCCGGCCTGAGATTGCTGTCCCCAGGTGGGACTTGAACCCCCGGCCCTCCGGCCTGAGATTGCTGTCCCTAGGTGGGACTTGAACCCCCGGCCCTCTGGCCTGAAGTACCTTGTCCTAACCACTAGACCACTCCTCCCTCATTTTTTTTAACATTAAATCCCAGCTGCCCAGTTCGAGACCATTCTTCAAGCTTAGCTAGATCCCTCCTCATGTTATCTACACCTTCCTGGGTGTCTACTCTATTGCAGATTTTGGTATCATCTGCAAAGAGGCAAACCTTACCTGACAGCCCTTCCGCTATATCATTAACAAAGATGTTAAAAAGAATTTATTTAAGTAAAGCATCTTTGAAGTCATCCACAATTTTATTTTTACTTCTTTCCAGATTTGCAGAAGGAACACTCCAGTCCACATCGGGTAGATTAAAGTCATCCAATATGATCACCTCCCCCTTCATGGCTATCCTTGCAATATTAATATTCAAGCCTCTATCCATTTCTTCGGTTTGAGTTGGAGGCCTGTAGACCACACCAGTATGGATGACAGTGCCATCTCCTCTTTCCAACACAGTCCACGGCGCTTCTTCTTTCCCCCACGTCCCCTGCATTTCAGCAGCTTTAATATTGCTTTTGACATAAACTTTGCTAGTGAAATAACTTCTCCCTCTTAAGTGCTGTGATCAAGGGGACCATATGTAGTTCAGAAGTTCTACAGTGCCTGCTCTCTAGAAACTTTTAGGCAGCTAACTAAGTACTACCTAGTGTTTAAACTTTGGACTCTTAGATAATGGCAAACTAATGAGTAACTAGTCAGGAGAAAAGCTAATAATCAGATTACCCAACCATACTTCTGTTGGCTGTTTTTCAGCATGTCGTTGTTGCATTCATATACAAGTGCATTGTTTCTATATATGTTAGCACAAAACTTTAGAAAAAAACAAGAGATTGGCTACCTCGGATTATACAATTTATACAACTTGCTTAATGGGTAGAGCCCCCTTTGGCTTAGTGTCCACTTTTGTAACACTCTGAAATGTGTGGCAGATTCAGGGGGGGGGGGGGTATAAATTAACATTATCTAATGAGGTACCCTTCTAGGGGGATTGTTTTACAAAAAATGTGGGGCTGTTTATAAATGCATCGAGGGGCACTCTATGCTGGCCGTCTGTAGTCAAGCAGAATCGGGCCGTACAGAGGTAGACCTGATTACGTGGGGGCTAGATGTGCCTGCGAGATCAGAATCGGGTCTACGGACTGGAAATGCAGGCCGTGCCTTGATTCCGATCAGCCACATATTCAGCCCACATATCTGGTTAACTCAGCCAGGCTCCTGAATGGAGCTACAGTGTCGTGGCACCAGGGCTCCTTAATGGACTCGCGATCACCAGCCACATAAAACAATCTTTGTACCCTGCAGCTCCATTTCCCCCCCCCCCCCCCCATCTGGCCTTCCATGGCCAGGGTTGGACTGCAGGGAACCCCTTGCACCCCCTCACCTGTGTCACCGTGTCCGCACCGCACTCCTCCTCCATCCAGGGGGACTTATTCTACCTTTTTGAGGTGGAATACGTCCCCCATCTAGATTCGTGGCCCTGGACATACAGGGTCGACCTCTGAATCGGCCATGTACGTCCGGGGTCGCCCTCGCTCTGACTCCCAAACGCCCTCTTCCATCCCCCGTACAAACCGCTGTTAATATAGGGAGGATATTGACGTGGCCGGCAGGAGGATAAATAGCAGGACAAAATGACGCCCAATACTGCTAAGTAGCCTAGGCATAGACTCTAAAGGAAAAACATTTGCAGTGGAAACAATTCAAATTTTGCTTATGTGTAAAACTGGTAAGAAGCCTGGATGCACATGGTTGAACTGTTGGTGTAGCACTTCATTGCCTCTTCTCAAGTAACCTTTTGGGCCTTCACAATCACCCTAACTGCACGTTCTTAAGTTTGTAGTCTCATTCTTAAGTACATAGATGGGATGTGCCGATTCCGAGGCTGCGTCACAGTCTGTTTCTGTTGAGAATCCCCTCATGCACGTTTTAAGGACCTGAATGGAGACAGCAAATTTCTTTTTTGTTTTTTAGGAATTAGGAGCCACAGCACTGCCGCACTGAAAGAAAAGCACGCCGAATGTGTGACTTTTGACTACTTTGGGAAATTAAAGGTCTCATTCAAAAAATGGCTGGCGGCATAAACGCTTTTCAAATTTATTTATAAATCTTGCTGATCGTTTCCAGGGGTTGGATAAAACATCCATAAAGCTGGAGCGTAAGGCCTAATAGCAGAATGTGTGTTTAATCCTTAGAAAGATTGCAGGTAGTGGTTAAGAAGCAGTTTTCCTTCATTCTCCTGGATAAAGTAGTGTGGCTGCTGTATGCCCATTTTAATGGCAGTTAAATAAAAACCAAAAGGGAAAATAAGTAATGCCTTTCCGCTCTTCCTTTTAACGTGGTATGTTGTTCAATGCATAAGATGTGAAAAGGGTTGCAACGGTGGAGAGACAGGCCAAATTTTAGACGAGAATATCATGCAGCATAAGATCACCAAACAGACGATGGCGTCACTGTGTCACCAGCAGCTTGAGAGCAGGTCTAAGGACCAGAACACAGCATTAATGATCTTATAGTGACTCCTAAGAGGAAGGTTAAAATCAGTCCAAGGTCATGGACCTGATGGCAACGAGGGCAAATGCCATGGCGAGCAGGTTTTCCAGCAGGCGCAGAGAGCCCATGTCCGAAGGTCTGGACGCCCTGGTGCAGCCGTAGCTGTCGGAGGGGCTGCTTTATTTTTTTTCCTCCGTGGCCACTCATAGGGCGCATGGTGCGGAGGTTGGAAGAACACACCGGAACAGTAATCCTGATTGCCCTGGATTGTCTGAGATGACTGTAGTACGCAGATCTCAGGAGACTATTGGTCTCGCCTCTCTGGCGGCTCCCCAACAGGATCAATCTCCTGGTCCAGTGTCCAGTGGTCATGCCTTAGGTAGCGAGATTTTCACTTACGGCATAGCTCTTGAATGGGCACGCTTAAGAAGGCGGAGCTTCGCGCTGGCTTTGATAGAGATCATCTTACAAGCCAGGAAATGTTTGACCACCTTGGCGTATGTGCGAGTATGGAGGATTTTTGAGGCCTGGTGCGGAGATTGCGGTTTTCAGCTGTTTAGTTGCTCATTGCTGGATATTCTGCTGTTTCTGCAGCAGGGACTGAAGAAAGGGCTGGCACTTAGTTCCCTTAAAGTGCAGGTGGCTGCCCAGACCTGTTACAGAGGGCGTGTTCAAGGTCGTTCTCTTTCAGTGCATCCCGATGTTGTGTGGTTCTTGCGGGTGGTAAAGCAGCTGCAGCCCCCCCCCAGAAGACCAAAAGTTCCGCCTTGGGACCTCAGTCTCGTGTTGACAGGTTTGACGACAGCTCCCTGTGAGCCGTTAGCATGGATGTCTCTCAGGGATCTCACCCTGAAGATGGTATTCTTGGTGGCGCTGTGCTCGGCACTCAGGGTCTCAGAACTCCAGGCTCTGTCCTGTAGAGAGCCCTTCCTGCATTTTTTCAAGGAGAAAGTGGTCTTGTGCCCAGTTCCTTCCTTTCTCCCTAAAGTAGTATCTCGTTTTTATGTGAATCAAACAGTCACGCTGCCATCGTTTCCAGAGCTCGGTGATTTGGAAGAGGACAGACAGTTGAACTCTTTAGATCTGTGCAGAATTCTGCGAAAATATATTCAAAGGACAGAAGACTTGCATAAGTCAGATAGGCTGTTTGTGTTGTTCGGAGGTCTTTGGGCAGGAGAGGCAGCTTCCAAGGCGACGATTGCCCGCTGGTTGAAGTGGGCAATTGCCAAAGCGTACGAGCGGGTGGGTTGGGCTCTGCCGATTGGACTTAGAGCTCATTTGACCATGTCTCAGGCGACATCCTGGGTGGAGGCAGGTTTGGTTCTACTAGTGGACATCTGCTGGGTGGCAGCCTGGTCCTCGTTGCACATGTTTATGAAACATTATCGGCTAGATGTCCAGGTTGGAGAGGATACTACCTTTGGTTCAGGGGTCCTTAGGTCTGGTCTCGCAGGTTCTGCCTGGGTTTAGTTTCTGCTTTGGTATGTCCCAAGTGTATATGCTTCCTTGGACTGCCTGGAGGGATTTATTTATTTATTTTTATTTATTTACATTCTCTTATATACCGCGCTATTCTGCATCAGTGCGGTTTACATTGAACAAACTGAAATTACATTGAACAGGGCATTATAACTTGGAGATAACTATTTTTACCGGGAACATAGAAACATAGAAATATGACGACAGAAAAAGACCACATGGCCTATCTAGTCTGTCCTTCCATAACAACTACAACAGTCCACTTTTTGCCTTTAGAGATCCTCTGTGTTGGTCCCATGCTTTCTTGAATTCAGTTACTGTCCTCATCTCTACCACCTCCACTGGGAGACTATTCCACGGATCCACTACTCTTTCCGTAAAGAAATATTTCCGCATATCACTCCTGAATCTATCTCCCTTCACCCTCATCCCATGTCCCCTCGTAGCAGAGCTTGCTTTCAATTGAAAGAGGCTCTCTCCCTGAACATTTATGCCACGGAGGTATTTAAACATCTCAATCATATCACCTCTATCCCGCCTTTCCTCTAAGGTGTACATATTAAGATCCTTAAGTCTGTCCTCATATGCTTTATAATGAAGCCCATTAATCATTTTGGTAGCAACCCTCTGCACCGACTCCATCCTGTTCACATCCTTTTGAAGGTGCGGTCTCCAGAATTGCACACCATACTCCAAATGAGGTCGCACCAAAGACTTATACAGAGGCATTATCACCTCCTTTTTTCTGCTAGCCATTCCTCTCCGTATGCACCCAAGCATCCTTCTAGCTTTTGCTGTCGCCTTTTCCACCTGTTTAGCTACTTTAAGATCATCAGACACAACCACGCCTAGGTCCCGCTCTTCTTTAGTGGACAAAAGTACTTCACCTCCTATACTGTATTGCTCCCTTGGATTGCTGCAGCCCAAATGCATGACCTTACATTTTTTAACATTAAATCCCAGCTGCCAAATTCTAGACCATTCTTCAAGCTTAGCTAGATCCCTCCTGATGTTATCTACCCCTTCCTGGGTGTCTACTCTATTGCAGATTTTGGTATCATCCGCAAAGAGGCAAACCTTACCCGACAGCCCTTCCGCTATATCACTAACAAAGATGTTAAAAAGAATCGGACCAAGGACAGATCCCTGGGGCACACCACTGGTAACATCCTTCTCCTCAGAGTGAGCTCCATTTACTTGTACTCTTTGTCGCCTCCCACCCAACCAATTTCTAACCCAAGCAGTAACTTTAGGGTCCATCCCTATGGTGCTCAGTTTGTTTATAAGTCGCCTGTGAGGAACAGTGTCAAAGGCTTTACGGAAATCTAAATACACCACATCTAGAGCTCTCCCTCGGTCCAACTCCCTGGTCACCCAGTCAAAAAAATCAATCAGATTTGTCTGACAAGACCTGCCTCTGGTGAATCCATGCTGCCTCGGATCCTGTAATCCGCTGGACTCCAGAAACCTCACTATTTTCTCTTTCAGCAGCGTTTCCAATAATTTACTCACCACCGAAGTTAAACTAACCGGCCTGTAGTTTTCAACCACATCCTTACTTCCGCTTTTGTGTAAAGGCACCACATGAGCCTCTCTCCAGTCCTTTGGCACCACTCCTGACTCCAACGAGGCATTGAAAAGGTCAGTCAGTGGAGCTGCTAGAACGTCCCCAAGTTCCCTCAGTATTCTAGGGTGTATCCCATCCGGTCCCATCGCTTTGTCTACTTTAAGTTGATCTAGTTTCTCACGAACACAGTCTTCTGAAAATAGTTCAAGATGTCCCTCGCTTCTGTTCTTATTTGTGGGTGTTTTCTGAGGTCCTGCTCCTGGTTCTTCATCTGTGAACACAGAACAAAAATATTTGTTAAGCAATTCCGCTTTATCCTTATCAGCTTCTACATATTCCCCCCCTGCACCCTTGAGTCTGACAATACCACTTTTGCTCTTCCTCTTCTCACTAATATATCTGAAAAATGTCTTATCCCCCCATTTTATTGCATTGGCTATTTCCTCCTCCTTTTGAATCTTTGCCTTCTTGACTACTTTGCTAGCTTCTCTAAGTTTTTCCAAATACAGATGCTTGTCTTCTGCTCTCTGTGATCTCTTGTATTTCATGAAGGCCTCCCTCTTTTTCTTCACCTTTTCAGCTACTTCCTTCGAAAACCATAGCGGTCTCCTGTTCCTTTTGCCTTTATTTACCATTTTAACAAAAAGGTTGGTTGCCCTTAAAATACCCCCTTTCAGTTTTGCCCACTGTTTTTCTACATCCCCCAGCTGTTCCCATCCCACTAACGACTCCCTGAGGTATTGGCCCATCTTCGCAAAGTTAGTCTTCCTAAAGTCTAAGATCCTCACCTTGGAATGGAATGGATTCTAACAGCCCTAGTCCTAATACTGAACCACACCATCTGGTGATCACTGGAAGCAAAATGATCTCCCACTACAACATCAGAAACACTTTCACCATTGGTAAGCACCAAGTCCAGTATGGCCCCTTCACGTGTGGGGTCTGTTACCAATTGCCTGAATAGTTCTCCCTGTAGAGAATCCAGGATCTCCTTACTTCTAGATGATACTGCAGCAGGAATGTGCCAATCAACATCTGGCATATTGAAATCTCCTATCAGTAGCACTTCCCCTTTCTTAGCAATGCTGCGTATGTCTTCAATTAACTCTCTGTCCACCTCTTCCTCTTGTGAGGGAGGTCTGTATATCACTCCAATGCAACATGGGCTATGGAGGGTTAAGTGGCTTGCCCAAGACCACAAGGAGCACCTGTGGGACTAGAAACCCCAGTCCTTCCGGCCCAAGGTTGCTGTCCTCTAGTGGGATTTGAACCCCTGACCTTCCGGCCTGAAGTACCTTGCCCCAACCACTAGGCCACTCCTCCACTCATGATGATGAGGAAAGAGAAATTAGGCCTTGCTAATTGTCTTTATTGGAGTCCCTCCAGGCCAGTCCAGGCCCCTCCCATCCGGGGACCAGACCTAGCAAGGTGAGCCGTGCCTAAGAAGTACAGCATACCATAGCGGCGGGAGTCTGGCTAGGGAGTCAGGTGTCCTGGTTAGAGGGATTCCTGGATGTTTGTAGGCTCACTGCATCTATTAAAAAAATAAATAAATACTACGAGCAGCAGAGAAGACATGAGGCAGAAGAAGGGTCACTGATGTGTTGGCCTGTAACATGTACATAGTTGGTGCTGGAAATTTAACTGCAGTGGTTTTCGGCTGCTTGGTTATTACGAGACTGGAAGTAGGGGCTCAAAGGGAAGTTCTTGTACTGGGCTATCAGAAAACCTGTCATGCTCAGTTCTCAGCTGCTGGAGAATGGTGACTACGCAAGTGTATATGCTTCCTTGGACTGGCCTGGAGGGTCTCCAGGAAAGACAATTAGCAGGTAAGGCCTGACTTCTCCTTGTAACATATGACTGAAGATAAGATGCTTGTGGGATACTAGAATTTTTGTGTTTGTGCTAATACCCCTCTCCTCCCCCTCTCCTCTCTGGATACGGTGCTCACTGGAACAACGTGTGTCCTTTTGATAGAAGCTAGGCTGGTTCTCTTAGCAGTTCTCTGCTGCTTTCCCTTAAGATGTTTCTTGTTCTGTAACTGCAAAGGAGTTAGCATAGTCCTTTTCTGGAGTTTGCTACAGTGGTTCTAGCCTACTAGACTTTCCTCAGCTTTCCTGGGGGGGGGGAGGGGGGAGAGAAGGGGGAGGGTACTGTAGGGTAATGCCACAGGCTTGCTCCCTTTCGGACTTCATACATGAGCTAAAACATAAATGCCTATGGATGATAATTGCATGAAGCACTTTGAAGTATCCATAGTTGATGAATCATAGTTAAATTTGGAATTCATGGTGTAAGAATTAGTCTAATTAGATTACCAGATTTTTGGAGGGCAAATCTGAGGTACTTGGAGAAAAAAAACGTGTTTTGGTGGTTGGGGACTGAGGAGCAGGAGGGGGCAGAAGGGAGCAGGAGGGGGCAGGAGGGGGCAGGTCTCCCAAACTTACAGAGGATAGTGGTTCTGCGTGACATGCTATTGGGTGCTGTTCCTGCAGCTGATAGGGAGGGGGAGGAGGATCCCTTGCATGCCATTGGGGTTAGGGGGTGACTTTACTCCATGGTGCTGGGGACATTAGTTCAAAATCAGAGATATCTGATCACCTTAATATAATCGACCTAAAATCCTATGTAAATTGTATTAAACGGTATAATACTTTTTTGGTCTAGCTGGCCAGATCTTTAAAGACGTTTTAAGGGGCCGATGCAGAAAGCCAGCTCTGAAGTCATACGCTATCAACTCTGTACACCTCTATACAGCACACCAATAGCATGCAGGAAGGGGAGCATAGGCAAATTAGCCACACGTTAAACTAGGAGAGCAAGCCAAACACATGCACACAGAAAGCAGCACAAGTTTGGCATGCTCTCTCAGAGAAACAGGGGCACTGCATGGCTAATTAGCATATGCACCCCAACAGTATTTTGATGACATCGGGGGCTTCCCCCAATGCCTGGATCATTTGAGAGGACGTGTCAAACTTCCCCTCAGATGATCCAGGCATCGGGGAAAGCCCCCGATGTCATCAAAATACTGTCAGGGGCACGCGCGAGACATTTAAGCCACCTCCGACCCAGGCGTAGAGATACTGGCGCATCTGCTGGTTACACAGTCCTCTACAGGCTTCTCTACCTTGGGCGCAGACAATAGTAGCATGCTACTTTAATATGCACAGCTCATTTTATTTATTTATTACATGCACTTATATACCGCGCTATTTTCCATCAGTGCAGTTTACATAGAACCAGTTAAATACACATCTCAAAACATTCAATTTGTGTTTACAATTAACAGGCAACAGAACTTGGATAGACAACAAGGGGGGTAACTATTTACAACTGTACAGAAAGAGCGGGCTGAACGTCTGTTTGACGTGGTTAGTTTACTGATGAGGCATTTGAGGTGCTGTCATCCGGGTAATGCTCGAGGAAAAGGTGATATTTCAGAGCTTTCCTAAACTGTGTTAAATTAGTGATTGCCCGTATACTGGGAGGGAGGCTGTTCCAGCATTTTGGTGCCGAGAATTTGAAAGCCCTGTTCACTGCTGTCTGGCAGCACTTGGCTGTTTCTCTTGGGACTATTAGTTTATTGTCCTCAGGGGATCTTCTAGGTCTGTTCAGGGGGGTTATCTGAATGAGGTCTGCTAGGGCTGGTGGGGCGAGCTTATTTGCCTATCATTTTAAATACGCTTGGCGTTACTGTGTGGGCGTACTTTTCCTTTGCTGTTTACACAAGTGTCAGTCTCTTTTCTGCATTTGGCCTGTCGGAACTTGTGCTTATAAGTTGCGTTATCATTGCACAAAGAGCACAATGGTCTTTCTGCATCGGTCCATAAGTGTGTGCTACCCCTGCTTCTAAAAGCTTGCCATTAACTCTTCAGATTGTCCCAAGTGGTTCGTGTTGGCTCCCTCTTCTGCATGGGCACTGGTTTCACTGATACACTTTCCAATCTAATAGTAACTTTCCGCTCCCCATCCCCCCTCTCTCTCCCATATATTAGCTATGGTATTGCTGGCTCTACAAATGTGACAGGAGACCAAGTAAAGAAGCTGGATGTTCTTTCCAATGACCTGGTTATTAATATGCTAAAGTCTTCCTTCAGTACCTGTGTCCTTGTGTCAGAAGAGAACAAAAGTGTCATCATAGTGGAACAGGAGAGAATGGTACGTACCATGTAGAACTGTTTTAAATCTCTCGTTAGGTTGTCTCGTCTTGCTACAGAGTTAATGAGAAGACGCACCAGGTGACAGCACCCATTAACAGCAAATGGGCAGCTTCCTGGAGCCCTTTCCACAGCTCTGGGATTCCAGCCCTTGAGTAGGGTGCAGGAAACTGCTGGATAAGTTGCACACATTTTACATATATAGGAAGTCTAACAGCGTGACGGTAACACCGCCTAATCCAAACATACCTGCCAGGGATGCAACTACAAGTTAGACGAATCGGTTGGGCTCCGTTGCTAACCAGTCTTCCCTGTTTACTCATATTGAGGTGTACGCTTTGTTTTCATTTTAAGAAACATTAATAGTCTGTCCCACATTCACTCTTAACTTTCTCTAAACTGGCATTTAAAGCCCAGTCGTATAACTTCATCCAAATATTGCATTTAGCACGTCAGAGTAAATCCCCCAGTAAGCAGCCTGACATGCCTGTCACTTACTCCTGCTGCAGCCTGACATGCCTGTCACTTACTCCTGCTGCTGCAGCCTGACATGCCTGTCACTTACTCCTGCTGCTGCAGCCTGACATGCCTGTCATTTACTCCTGCTGCTGCAGCCTGACATGCCTGTCACTTACTCCTGCTGCTGCAGCCTGACATGCCTGTCACTTACTCCTGCTGCAGCCTGACATGCCTGTCACTTACTCCTGCTGCTGCAGCCTGACATGCCTGTCATTTACTCCTGCTGCAGCCTGACATGCCTGTCACTTACTCCTGCTGCTGCAGCCTGACATGCCTGTCACTTACTCCTGCTGCTGCCTGACATGCCTGTCGCTTACTCCTGCTGCAGCCTGACATGCCTGTCGCTTACTCCTGCTGCAGCCTGACATGCCTGTCACTTACTCCTGCTGCTGCAGCCTGACATGCCTGTCACTTACTCCTGCTGCTGCAGCCTGACATGCCTGTCACTTACTCCTGCTGCAGCCTGACATGCCTGTCACTTACTCCTGCTGCTGCAGCCTGACATGCCTGTCATTTACTCCTGCTGCAGCCTGACATGCCTGTCACTTACTCCTGCTGCTGCAGCTTGACATGCCTGTCATTTACTCCTGCTGCTGCAGCCTGACATGCCTATCACTTACTCCTGCTGCTGCAGCCTGACATGCCTGTCATTTACTCCTGCTGCAGCCTGACATGCCTGTCACTTACTCCTGCTGCTGCAGCCTGACATGCCTGTCACTTACTCCTGCTGCAGCCTGACATGCCTGTCACTTACTCCTGCTGCTGCAGCCTGACATGCCTGTCACTTACTCCTGCTGCAGCCTGACATGCCTGTCATTTACTCCTCCTGCTGCAGCCTGACATGCCTGTCATTTACTCCTCCTGCTGCAGCCTGACATGCCTGTCATTTACTCCTGCTGCTGCAGCCTGACATGCCTGTCATTTACTCCTCCTGCTGCAGCCTGACATGCCTGTCACTTACTCCTGCTGCTGCAGCCTGACATGCCTGTCATTTACTCCTGCTGCTGCAGCCTGGCATGCCTGTCACTTACTCCTGCTGCTGCAGCCTGACATGCCTGTCATTTACTCCTGCTGCTGCAGCCTGACATGCCTGTCACTTACTCCTGCTGCTGCAGCCTGACATGCCTGTCACTTACTCCTGCTGCAGCCTGACATGCCTGTCACTTACTCCTGCTGCTGCAGCCTGACATGCCTGTCATTTACTCCTGCTGCTGCAGCCTGACATGCCTGTCACTTACTCCTGCTGCTGCAGCCTGACATGCCTGTCACTTACTCCTGCTGCTGCAGCCTGACATGCCTGTCACTTACTCCTGCTGCAGCCTGACATGCCTTTCACTTACTCCTGATGCAGCCTGACATGCCTGTCACTTACTCCTCCTGCTGCAGCCTGACATGCCTGTCACTTACTCCTGCTGCTGCAGCCTGACATGCCTGTCACTTACTCCTGCTGCAGCCTGACATGCCTGTCACTTACTCCTGCTGCTGCAGCCTGACATGCCTGCCATTTACTCCTGCTGCAGCCTGACATGCCTGTCACTTACTCCTGCTGCTGCAGCCTGACATGCCTGTCATTTACTCCTGCTGCTGCAGCCTGACATGCCTGTCACTTACTCCTGCTGCTGCAGCCTGACATGCCTGTCACTTACTCCTGCTGCAGCCTGACATGCCTGTCACTTACTCCTGCTGCTGCAGCCTGACATGCCTGTCATTTACTCCTCCTGCTGCAGCCTGACATGCCTGTCATTTACTCCTGCTGCTGCAGCCTGACATGCCTGTCATTTACTCCTCCTGCTGCAGCCTGACATGCCTGTCATTTACTCCTGCTGCTGCAGCCTGACATGCCTGTCACTTACTCCTGCTGCTGCAGCCTGACATGCCTGTCATTTACTCCTGCTGATGCAGCCTGACATGCCTGTCACTTACTCCTGCTGCTGCAGCCTGACATGCCTGTCACTTACTCCTGCTGCAGCCTGACATGCCTGTCACTTACTCCTGCTGCTGCAGACTGACATGCCTGTCACTTACTCCTGCTGCAGCCTGACATGCCTGTCACTTACTCCTCCTGCTGCAGCCTGACATGCCTGTCACTTACTCCTGCTGCTGCAGCCTGACATGCCTGTCACTTACTCCTGCTGCTGCCTGACATGCCTGTCGCTTACTCCTGCTGCAGCCTGACATGCCTGTCACTTACTCCTGCTGCAGCCTGACATGCCTGTCACTTACTCCTGCTGCTGCAGCCTGACATGCCTGTCATTTACTCCTGCTGCAGCCTGACATGCCTGTCACTTACTCCTGCTGCTGCAGCTTGACATGCCTGTCATTTACTCCTGCTGCTGCAGCCTGACATGCCTGTCACTTACTCCTGCTGCTGCAGCCTGACATGCCTGTCATTTACTCCTGCTGCAGCCTGACATGCCTGTCACTTACTCCTGCTGCTGCAGCCTGACATGCCTGTCACTTACTCCTGCTGCAGCCTGACATGCCTGTCACTTACTCCTGCTGCTGCAGCCTGACATGCCTGTCACTTACTCCTGCTGCAGCCTGACATGCCTGTCATTTACTCCTCCTGCTGCAGCCTGACATGCCTGTCATTTACTCCTCCTGCTGCAGCCTGACATGCCTGTCATTTACTCCTGCTGCTGCAGCCTGACATGCCTGTCATTTACTCCTCCTGCTGCAGCCTGACATGCCTGTCATTTACTCCTGCTGCTGCAGCCTGGCATGCCTGTCACTTACTCCTGCTGCTGCAGCCTGACATGCCTGTCATTTACTCCTGCTGCTGCAGCCTGACATGCCTGTCACTTACTCCTGCTGCTGCAGCCTGACATGCCTGTCACTTACTCCTGCTGCAGCCTGACATGCCTGTCACTTACTCCTGCTGCTGCAGCCTGACATGCCTGTCATTTACTCCTGCTGCTGCAGCCTGACATGCCTGTCACTTACTCCTGCTGCTGCAGCCTGACATGCCTGTCACTTACTCCTGCTGCTGCAGCCTGACATGCCTGTCACTTACTCCTGCTGCAGCCTGACATGCCTGTCACTTACTCCTGATGCAGCCTGACATGCCTGTCACTTACTCCTCCTGCTGCAGCCTGACATGCCTGTCACTTACTCCTGCTGCTGCAGCCTGACATGCCTGTCACTTACTCCTGCTGCAGCCTGACATGCCTGTCACTTACTCCTGCTGCTGCAGCCTGACATGCCTGTCATTTACTCCTGCTGCTGCAGCCTGACATGCCTGTCACTTACTCCTGCTGCTGCAGCCTGACATGCCTGTCACTTACTCCTGCTGCAGCCTGACATGCCTGTCACTTACTCCTGCTGCTGCAGCCTGACATGCCTGTCACTTACTCCTGCTGCAGCCTGACATGCCTGTCATTTACTCCTCCTGCTGCAGCCTGACATGCCTGTCATTTACTCCTGCTGCTGCAGCCTGACATGCCTGTCATTTACTCCTCCTGCTGCAGCCTGACATGCCTGTCATTTACTCCTGCTGCTGCTGCAGCCTGACATGCTGCCTGTCCCTTACTCCTGCTGCTGCAGCCTGACATGCCTGTCATTTACTCCTGCTGATGCAGCCTGACATGCCTGTCACTTACTCCTGCTGCTGCAGCCTGACATGCCTGTCATTTACTCCTGCTGCTGCAGCCTGACATGCCTGTCACTTACTCCTGCTGCTGCAGCCTGACATGCCTGTCACTTACTCCTGCTGCAGCCTGACATGCCTGTCACTTACTCCTGCTGCTGCAGACTGACATGCCTGTCACTTACTCCTGCTGCAGCCTGACATGCCTGTCACTTACTCCTCCTGCTGCAGCCTGACATGCCTGTCACTTACTCCTGCTGCTGCAGCCTGACATGCCTGTCACTTACTCCTGCTGCTGCAGCCTGACATGCCTGTCATTTACTCCTGCTGCAGCCTGACATGCCTGTCACTTACTCCTGCTGCTGCAGCCTGACATGCCTGTCACTTACTCCTGCTGCAGCCTGACATGCCTGTCACTTACTCCTGCTGCTGCAGCCTGACATGCCTGTCACTTACTCCTGCTGCAGCCTGACATGCCTGTCACTTACTCCTGCTGTTGCAGCCTGACATGCCTGTCACTTACTCCTGCTGTTGCAGCCTGACATGCCTGTCATTTACTCCTCCTGCTGCAGCCTGACATGCCTGTCATTTACTCCTGCTGCTGCTGCAGCCTGACATGCCTGTCATTTACTCCTGCTGCAGCCTGACATGCCTGTCATTTACTCCTGCTGCTGCAGCCTGACATGCCTGTCACTTACTCCTGCTGCTGCAGCCTGACATGCCTGTCATTTACTCCTCATGCTGCAGCCTGACATGCCTGTCACTTACTCCTGCTGCTGCAGCCTGACATGCCTGTCACTTACTCCTGCTGCTGCAGCCTGACATGCCTGTCACTTAATTCTGCTGCTGCAGCCTGACATGCCTGTCACTTACTCCTGCTGCTGCAGCCTGACATGCCTGTCATTTACTCCTGATGCTGCAGCCTGACATGCCTGTCACTTACTCCTGCTGCTGCAGCCTGACATGCCTGTCATTTACTCCTGCTGCTGCAGCCTGACATGCCTGTCACTTACTCCTGCTGCAGCCTGACATGCCTGTCACTTACTCCTGCTGCTGCAGCCTGACATGCCTGTCACTTACTCCTGCTGCTGCACTGCTTATACGTGTGCTGACCAATGTTCCCTCTAAGCTGCGCTGGGTCCTCTGCCGTCATTCCTGCCAGTGGGGGGATGGGCAGAGCGTCGATCATGCTGCATCCCCTCCCCCCCCCCCCCGGCGGGAATGCTGGCGGAGGACCCGGCGCAGCTTAGAGGGAACATTGGTGCTGACTGGCATTCTGCTGTGTACTGTTTCCTCTGAAGTCCGCTTTAGGTACAGCTGTATCCTGGTTCCATTCTGACATTGTACTTCATGGAAATTGGTTTCTACTTCTGTTTCCTATGTGGGGAAAAACTGAGCATATAGTAGCTACTTTCTGGATGAAAAGTAGTTCTAATAATGCGTTCAGTTACTGTACTGTAACTCAGTTCCAGGAGTGGCCTAGTGGTTGGGGCAAGGTACTTCAGGCCAGAAGGTCGGGGGTTCAAATCCCACAAGCCACTTACTTACTTACGTGCGGTATATAAGAGAATTTAAGTAAGTAAGTGGCTTGCCCAAGACCACAAGGAGCACCTGTGGGATTAGAAACCCCAGTCCTTCCAGCCCAAGGTTGCTGTCCTCTAGTGGGATTTGAACCCTTGACCTTCTGGCCTGAAGTACCTTGCCCCAACCACTAGGCCACTCCTCCACTCTACTTAACCCTCCATAGCCCATGTTCCCTGTAAAATAGTTATCTCCAAGTTATAATGCCCTGTTCAATGTAATTTCAGTTTGTTCAGTGTAAACCGCACTGATGCAGAATAGCGCGGTATATAAGAGAATGTAAATAAATAAATACTCTTCTTTTGGAGAGTACTATGTATAGAAAATGTTTGTATCACAAATTGCTTTGGACAATTTTTTTTTTTCTGGGAGGGAGGTGCCCAGACAGTTTGTATAGATGACAGAGGTGGCTGAAGGTAATTTGCTCCTAAGGCGAGATGAACTGGTGCCCCCCCCCCCATCACCCAAAACGGAGGGGCCAGAAGCAGGGGATCCCCTCACTCAACATCAGTCAGGTGGTTAACTCAAGAAAAATGAAAGCTACATAATCCCAGGCTATATAACTGAAGATGTGTGCATTATGTATAGCCTGGGACTTTAATATAAAATATGTCAACACCTGCACCAGCATGACATTGAACGTGAAGCTCTATTCTACAAAAAGCTTGTGTGAGCACCTTGCAAGAACTACAGCTGTTATTTTAGTGTTAGAAATGACACTATTAGGTTTTAGTGGTGTTTTAAAAACATTCAGCATACAAAGAAATCCTACTCCCAAAAAAAGGTTAAAAACCCCCTTTCCCATAGTAAACATAACAAAAAACATAGGCCATGTGGTCTTTTTCTGCCGTCATCTTTCTATCTAGTCTGTCCTTCCATATCAACCCCTACAACAGTCCCCTTTATCCCTTTAGAGATCCTCGGTGATTGTTTCTATGACAGTATCTGAATTCAAAAAAGCATGGGACAAAGTTCTTTTGTCCTTAATAGTAACTCTAATATTGGGCATGTTATGAAGTAATACAAGCGCCTAAAAATCACTTGAGGGCCTGTAAAGAAAATCTACCACACCACAGTAGCATTAAAGTCACCCAAGGAACAGCTTCATAAATAGTGCAGAGGGCCCTAGAGCATCCATAACTGAACAAGCCCAATCACTATAGCACCCCTAGATGAGAACGCGAAGCTACCACAACACCACAGCCTTGGTCACACATGTAGAAGAGACCCTCACCAAGTCCAGAATAAGTGACACAAAGTAAAAATAGCAATGGAGACACAACTTTGGCATAAATCACACTACAGTACACCAGGGAAATAGAAAGATATGTAGATGCCCGTGCACTGTGCAAAATGAGAAAACATGCCAATTGTTGAGAATCTTTACATCTGGCCCATCTTATTCTCTAGGCATGTTCCCAGTCTCTGGTTTCTGCTTTCCTCTGACTTTTTAACTTTTTGTATTCCAGAGTCTTCAGTCAATCTGCTGCTTCTTTCCCCCTCCCATTGTCTTCACATCATTCCATCTGATGCTCATTTTCCTTCCATTTACTTTTTTCTGTCAAATCCACATTGCATGCCCAGGGGCAGAGTGGGTGGGCAGTGGGCGGGCCTGGGGGCAGAGTGGGCAGTGGGTGGGCCTGGAGGGCAGAGTGGGCGGGCAGTGGGCGCTCACCAATTCTAATGTCAGCCCTGTACATCCAGAGCTGGTGAAATGGCCAGGGAAGTTATTCTGCCCCAAAGTGGAATAATTTTCCTGGATGTTTTTTTTTGGCAGACTCAGGGCATGGAAGGGGTTGGGGGTGGGGGGGGGGCAAAGTTAATACCCCGCAGCCTATCCCTGGCCTTAGAAAGTCGGATCGGGGGTTGGGCTGCAGGGAATTAACCTTTTTAGCTGCGAGCGGCATCGCAGCTTTTAAATGGAGCCATGGTGCCGTGGCTCCAGCTGAGTTAGCCAGGTTATGGCTGTATGTGCAGGCCGGGACTGAATCGCAGCACGTACATGCCTGTTCGCAATTCTGATCCCGTGGGGGCCCTGGGAGATCAGAATTGCAATCTTCTTTGTATGTTATCTGCTGATCTGGAGATATTAATTTCTCTCCTTGCAAAATGCTAACTTTCTGTATGCTTTATTTCCAGGGTAAATATGTAGTCTGCTTTGATCCGTTAGATGGCTCTTCTAACATTGACTGCCTTGTTTCTATTGGAACCATCTTTGCTATCTATAGAAAGGTAAAATTCATTCTTCTGCCTAAACTAGGGGAAAATACCAGTTCATGCTAAACTTTATACTGCACGTTTGTATAAGGGTAATATTTATAACTACTTCACTTTATAAAATAAGCCCCAAATACATACGTGTTTGCATGCATCGAATGTGTGCCGTACACACACACATTATGAAATAAGGGGGCACAGACATGCTTTAACCTTGGCGCCAGGCGTAGCTGGTAGCACCTAGATTGCCACACTGCCCAGAAGTCATATCTTACGTGCTTCTAGTGTACACCTACGTAGTCCAAGTGTAGCAGCAGAGCGCAGACAAACCAATGATACCAGGAGTCTGTTCAGAAGGTCCAAATCATTTATTTGTGCACAAGTCTCAAGCAGAATCAAATTCAAAATGGCTGAGCAATGGTTTCTAGCAAAACAACAACTTTTATAGACTTCTTCTCCATTCTAGACATAGGCAAACATTTCATTGGTCCCGGTACCCTCCCGTACACCTTCTATTGGTTCCAGTACCGATATGGCTATCCAATGATGTCCTTTGACTGGGCTTAGCACCTGCTTACCCCCCTTATAGTCCCAATTACAATGGTCAGTTCACCAACTTAGATACTTTTCTCTTCCAAGGCCATTTAACTAGTTAGCACATGTGGGAAAGCAGGGCACTGTAACCTTTCTTTCAGCAGAGTTAATTAATTCCATAGCAGCTGTACTCTCTTATCAGTAGCAATTAAACTTATTTTTCTATATTTTTCTGAGTTTCGATTCTGCTCAGCTAAGCTGATTATGCTTTGCTAAGTTTCAGTTCTATAGTAGCAGCATTCTGGGGGATGTGCAATTCCTATGGGCCTCTCCACAGGCTTCATTTACAGGTCAAGCTAGTCAGGCCTGTCTGCTTATTTCAGACACCATGGATCATAGGCCTTCGACTACCACATTCCCCCCTTTGATTAATCTCACCCTATTACTTAATAAGGTGTGAGAGTTAAATCACTTAATTTGATTATACTGGGGTCGGGTTACGACCATATATAGTGGGCCGAGGATGCCATAAGGCCAAAATCTTAGTTGCGGTTTTCCGCTCTACGGTGTTTTCAATAATACTATTTACAGAACGCATACAACATGGAATTATACATGGTAATAGTAAAAACACAGCAATTATTATTAATATGAGCATAAGGAAAGTAGTAAGTCCTCCTAAACCTGAGAAAATAGAGGCGAACCAATTAGGAATCTTAAGACCATGCCAAGTCTGTACTGGCACGTAAGCTTGTTTTCGCATATTTTCAGCAATCTCTTCAACTACTTGACCTTTATCATCTATCTTCAAACAACAATTGGTTAAA
Source organism: Ichthyophis bannanicus (assembly GCA_033557465.1). Taxonomy (NCBI): domain Eukaryota; kingdom Metazoa; phylum Chordata; class Amphibia; order Gymnophiona; family Ichthyophiidae; genus Ichthyophis; species Ichthyophis bannanicus. The sequence continues at coordinate 55,677,407 of CM066032.1, forward strand.
TTCAGTTTACCACATACTCCTTCAGCTGCCAACAAATAGTCTAGTGCTAAGCGATTCTGATATATGGCAGTACGCATTTGTGTGCTCTGTCTAGCTAAAAGTGTGAGTGCTTGGCTAGTCTCATTAGTTATTAATTCAACTACTGCTTGCAAGTGGATAATACGATTAATCATATATACAGGGGTCCGATAGCCCCACATACCATCATCATATAGCTCCGCAATACAACCTGAAAAGGGCTAGCTGGTCAACCTTCTCTCTAGTCCTATTAGTGAACCACATTACAACATCCAAACGAGTTTCATATTACTGTATATAACATTAAGTTAATCTGTACATAGTACATTAAGTTAATCTGTACATAGTTCCCCCGGTTGTCCTATTGTTGAAGTTCCCTGTTTAATGTAAAACTCAATGTTACTTGTATGCATTGTAGTATGTTCTTGTTCATTGTACACCGCACTGATTGTAATAGCGCGGTATAAAAGAATTGTTAAATAAATAAATAAATAAATAAAAATCATTCCATGTGGCCGGTCCATAATAGGCAATGATTCTTTCAGGTGGCCAATCATCGCCATCCCATTTCTGCCACTTGCCTATCTGTAGGGCTGCTCTCTTCTGTCTTTTAGTGTATACTGGGTATCCTAATTGCTCTCCATGTTCTGTGGGTAACAAAAAGAAAGAAGGTCTAATGGTCCCCAAAACACATGCCCCTCCCCAGTGTATAGGGAGTCTGGCATATGCTCGAGTTCCACAAATCCAATACAAGCCCGGTGGGGCTTGCCAGGCATGGGGCTGGGCAAGATTAGTCCATAGATCAGCAAGTTCAGGAAATTTTGCTAATGGATTAGGGGGTTCGGATGCATTAACCCCTGACCACCAAGACATCTGTTTGGTAGTGTCATTATAGAACTTTTGGCTGAGACAGACCAGCTGTCCCACCTGCAGAGTGAACTGGGGTCCAGTTCGGGCATAACATAGACGTCCAACTATCAGGTGTGCCAATACCCATTCGCTGGTGGTCTTATGTAATTCAGTATGGTTATAAGTTATAGAATAATTCAATTCTTGGGCTTCCCATGGCCACTGGTCACCCATTCGTGTCCCACCACAAAAGTAGCAATCTGAAATGTGTAAGCTAGAGACTACTGCTCCCGCTAATTCTAAAAACAAATTCTGGGAAGGGTGAGGGATATCAAACTTATTTATATGCATAGTCTCGTAAAAAGTGTTATGTATATGGTATCGTGATGATCTATGGGCCTGGGTGTTCAGTCTAATATATACAATGGTTCCGGGATCTGACCCAGAACCTGCAATTCTGAGTCCAAATTTATACCCCTGTTTCCAGGCACTAGGATTTATTACAAGAAACTCTAACGGGTTACAAGCTCCTTTCTTGCAATTCTTTTCTATATCCTTCACATATGGTTTTTGCAAAATCGCCATTCGATTATCTCTGGTATTTTCTACCATTCCGGTTTTCCATGTGGCATAGAAAACACATTCCCATTTTGGGCAATAATAATCTGCAATCGGGGCTGTACTATATTCATTGGCTAAAACTCGTTTACCTGTACACTCTCCCCATCCGGTGGTTCCTTCTGGAGACATGTACTTATAATTAAGAGCATAAGTTTTCTCCCAATCAGCACATTTTGAACGACTATCCCTATTGATAGCATCACAAGCATCAAAATATAATACAGCAAGCTTAGTAGGGTCGGTGAGTGGGGAGGTAGCATTAAGTAAATCTCCATCTGCATCATTCCATCGTATCTCCAAAGTATAATAGGATGGATTCTGATGCGGGTTAAAACACCTTAGTATTACCTTTGGTACAGACATTCAGTTCAGTGGTGTTATAAATACACCGGGTTACTTTACCAGTACAGGTATAGTATGAATGATAAAGCAAAGTCTGAGTTACTTTCATTCCAGTCCGAGTGGAAGTAATGCAAGCAGTACATGGAGGCAAGGCACAAGTCATTTCAAGGCCCCCCAGACAAGCAACCAGGACAAAGTAAAAACAAAGATGCATGTTGATTGGAGTTCTTCTGAATCCTCACTTGAAAATCTTGACCTCGACGTCCTCTTCTTGGCGCAACGCCGTCCCGTTTGCTAATGAAGCAATTCAACGGGTGTTGAATGTTGATTGAAGATCCTCACAATGTCCGTCGTATGCCAACTAACCTGTCAGCTACAGTTGGCTCTGGATATTGTTAATCAATATAGTATCAATCAGTGTACAGGATCGCACACATAAGGTTTGTTTGAGTAAATCTTGCTGAATCGATCTCTGCTACCTTTACTGCAGTTGGGGTAGACAGGATGACGGTGTATGGTCCCTTCCAATGAGGTTCCAGCGGTGTCTTCTTCCAATCTTTGATCCACACCGAGGTACCAGGCTTGTAGGGATGTAGGGGTTCCGTCAGATTGATGGGCAGCTGGTCTTGGATCCACGCATGAAGAGTCTGTAGAACAAAACTAAGAGCTAGAAGTTCTTGTCTGGTTATTTCTGAACCAATCTGAGCTAAACTTCCTTTAATTCCCTGCACTATTGGTGGGGGTCTGCCATACACTACCTCAAAAGGGGAAAATCCTGTTGATTTCACAGGGGCTGAGCGTATTCTGAGCAAAGCTATTGGGAGCACTTGGGGCCACTTTAGGCGAGTCTCCTGACAAAGCTTGGACATTTGGGCTTTCAAGGTACGATTCATTCGCTCAACTTTCCCTGAACTCTGAGGTCTATATGCAGTGTGTAGCTTCCATTGTATCTGCAGGGTATTTGCTAACTGCTGGATAATCTGAGACACAAATGAGGGCCCATTGTCTGACTCTATTACTGCTGGAATTCCAAATCTGGGAATAATTTCTCTCAGCAAAACCTTGGTAACTTCTCTGGCTTTTTCAGTCCTGGTGGGGTAAGCCTCTACCCACCCAGAGAAGGTACAAACTAACACTAACAAGTAGCGGTATCCACTGGCTTTTGGCATTTCAGTGAAGTCAATTTGCAGGTGGTGCATGGGGGTTACACCTCTTGACTGAACTCGGGGTGGTGGCGTGGGACCCTGTTTGGCATTGTTCTTGGCACAAATTAGACACTGGCGTGCTACTGAGGCTGATAGGGCTCCCAACAAGGCGATGCAAAAATGTGGCTTGGTGGAAAGCCTTGACAAAGGCTGGTCCCAATAATTCAGGGATTACTATTCGTCCTGGGGGTTGGCTGCCCTCGGCAGGCGGCAGCTCAATCCACCCATCTTTCATCACTCCCTCTTCCTTATTACAGTAGTAATCCAATTAGTTGGTGGTATATCGTGGTGTCCATGAATTAAGGAGTACTGGAAATAATGCTGCCTGCATTGGCATAGCTTGCGATGAAATTTGGCCTGTCATGGCTGCTTTTCGCGCTGAGGCATCAGCAAATCTGTTTCCTTGGGCAACATCTCCTTTACCTGCTTGGTGTCCTCGGCAGTGCATGACGGCTACACGTGTTGGGGCCCATACTGCATCTAGTAACATCAATATTTCTGGGCCATATTTGATCGATTTTCCTCCTGACGTAATGAGCCCCCGTTCTTTGTAGAGAGCTCCATGTGCATGCAAAGTGGTGAAGGCATATTTAGAGTCCGTGTACACATTTAACAAGAGTTTTGCACCTAATACTAATGCTCGAGTGAGTGCGATCAATTCTGCTTTCTGGGCTGATGTGCCTGATGCCAGGGCTGATGATTCAATGACTTCCTCCCGGGTGACTACTGCATACCCGGCACAACGTCGTCCATCAATGATGAGACTACTTCCATCTACAAAATAGGTCTGATCAGGATTCTCTAGGGGCACATCTGTCAGATCAGGTCGACTTGAGAATACAGTCTCCATGACTTCTATACAGTCATGCTCTGGGGGTTCTTCGCTGACAGGTATCAATGTGGCTGGGTTCAAGGCATGGCTCACTTCCAATTGTATCTGTGGGTTTTCACATAGCATACTCTGATATTTCAACATTCGGGAATTGGTGAGCCAATGATTCGCTTTCTGTTCCATGAGGGCAAGTACTGCATGTGGCACAGTGACTCGTAGATTCTGTCCTAAGGTGAGTTTATCTGCTTCACTCACTAACAATGCTGTAGCTGCAACTGCTCTCAAGCAAGGTGGCCATCCTTTGGCCACAGTGTCCAATTGTTTTGATAGGTATGCTACAGGTCGCTCCCAATGTCCTAATCTCTGAGTCAACATGCCTAAGGCGTTTCCTTGTACCTCATGCACGAATAAATGAAAAGGCTTGTGAACATCTGGTAATCCAAGTGCTGGTGACGACATCAATTCTTCCTTTAACGTCTTAAAGGCTGCATCCTGCTCAGGTCCCCACTCCAGTGGCGACTTTTCTTCTCCTTTGGTGGCATCATATAGTGGTTTGGCAATTTGAGCAAAGTTGGGAATCCAGATTCGGCAATATCCTGCTGCTCCCAGAAAGCTCTAACTTGCTTTCTGGTAGTTGGGGTTGGGATTCTGCACACTGCTTCTTTTCTTTCTCTCCATAATTGTCGGCTTCCTTTAGTCAAGCGAAAGCCCAAGTATTTCACTTCTTTTTGGCATAGCTGTGCTTTTGCTCTTGAAACTTTGTATCCAGCTTCATCCAGTAGCTGCAAGAGGTCTTTGGTGGCTTGTATACATTCACTTTCTGATACAGCAGCTATCAGCAGATCGTCCACATATTGGAGAAGTACTCTCTTCCCTGGGGCCACTGGATAGCTTGAAAGGTCTTGGTTCGGTGCAGCACTGAAGATGGTAGGTGAATTCTTGAATCCTTGGGATAATCGTGTCCAAGTGAGTTGGCCCCGTCTTCCGGAGACAGGGTCCTGCCATTCAAAGGCAAACAACAATTGACTAATTGGGGCTAATCTTATGCAGAAGAACGCATCTTTTAAGTCCAAAACAGTAAAATGGGTAGCTTCAGCAGGAATCAATCCTAAGAGTGTATAAGGATTTGGCACAACTGGATGTATGGTCTCAACTGCTTCATTCACTCTCCTTAGGTCCTGCACTGGACGGTAGTCACCTGTTCCAGGCTTCTTTACTGGCAGGAATGGAGTGTTCCATGGTGACTGACATACTTTTAGTAGGCCATACTCTAGTAGTCTTAACAAGTGGCGGTGAATGCCTTCAATTGCTGCTCTTGGGAGGGGGTATTGCTTGACATGTACTGGTGCAGCACTAGGCTTGAGATTCACAATTATTGGAGCTATATGTTTGGCTAGGCCTGGGGGATTGCCTTCTGCCCATACTCCAGGCGGGGCATCAATGCTTTTCAGAGTATGTTCAAAATAGGTGTCCTGGGCAGATTCATTACTATAATATCTCCATTCTTCTTCTCGAGGAACAGTAAGCAGCATTAATCCAGCAGGTTTCGTCTGAGAATTCACTGTCATTTGCATCTCTCCCTTCTCAGTAAAGGATATTTGGGCCTGCAATTTGGCTAACATATCTCGTCCCAGTAATGGCACTGGGCACTCGGGCATATAGAGAAATTGATGTGTTATTTGCTGTCCTCCTAGGGTGCATATACGGTTCTGAAGAAAAGACTTTGTGGCTTTGGCACCAGTTGCTCCCACAATGGTGACTGCTCTTGCGGAAAATGGGGCGATCTGTTTGTCTACTACAGAATGTTCTGCTCCAGTATCAACCATAAAGTCCATAACTTGGTCTCCTATTTGTATGCTGACCATAGGCTCCTGGAGACCTAAAGCGAATTCAGAGCCCGGTCTGTCCTAATCTGCTTCATCTACGTCGTAGGTCGCTGCGACCACTGCTTGTATGGCCTCTCCTCTTTCTCGTTGAAACTGTTCTCGATTGGCCCCTCCGCGGTTCCGGGGTCGGCCTCTTCCTCTTTCTCTCCATTGGGCATTATTTTCGTCATCCTGAGGGGCGTCTTCGAGTTGCGGGCATGTATCTCTCCAATGTCCTTCCTCTTTGCAATAAGCGCATTGGTTCACGCCTAGTTGGGGCCGGCTATCTCCTCGGCCCCGCCCTCTTCCTCTGCTCCTTCGACTAGGGAAACCTCCCCTTTTCTGTTCAACTATGGCCGCAGCCAAAAAATCAGCTTTCTTCTTCATCTTTCGATCACATTCTTTCTGCCTTTCATTATCACGATTCACATACACTTTATGAGCGACTTCCAGTAACTGAGTTGCATTCATGCCCGCAAACCCTTCTAGTTTCTGTAGCTTACGTCTAATATCTGGTTGTGACTGATTCACAAAAGCAGAATTCACCATGCATAAGCTTCCTGGTGCATCTGGATCATAGGGAGTATACATTCTATACGCTTCAGTCAATCTTTCATAAAACACTGCTGGCTTTCATCTATGCCCTGGTTAACTTCGGTCACTTTAGAAAGATTCATAGCTTTCTGGCCCCCCCTTCTCAGACCTTGCATAAGGCCTTGGCGAAACCGTGATAAAGATTTGGATCCTCTCTCTGTATTCGGATCCCACTGGGGGTCTTCATTTGGGAATTCTCTTTGGGCTGCTTCTCGATTGTCTATCCCTTGTGCATCTCCCGGTGCTAAAGGGTTATTTGCCAGCCAGTCGACAGCTGCTCGCTTTATTCGTGTCCGCTCCTCAGTAGTGAATAAGGTAGACAGGAGCTGACGGCAATCTGCCCAAGTGGGTTGGTGGGTTTCCATAATAGTATGCATTAATTCTGTTAGTTCCTGGGGCTTGTCGGTATAGGAAGCGTAATGTGACTTCCAGTTTAACAAATCAGTAGTGGAGAAGGGCACATATACTAAACTTAGGAGTCCTGCCACCACCTGATTATCTTCATCTCTCACGGGCACTCCCGGGACTTGCCGTAAAGGCATCATTTTTGCAGTAGAAGTCTTTCTGGATCTGAGGGGGATTTTAGAAACTCTCCTGGCAGGGGCTTTCTTCTTGCTGTCCGTGCGCTTAGTCTGGGATGCTTTACTTTTAACTGATGAGCTCACACTGACGGTCGTCTTTATACTGTCAGTATCGCTCTGTGAAGACCCTTCTGTAATCTTCTGAATATGTAATCTTCTGGTCTAGTCTCCGCTTGGTCCTGGGTTCATTTCACTTCACAGACGCAGGAGGGCTTGTAATAAGAACAGCAAACAGGTGTGGCTTGGAGAAAGGTTTTTATGTAAAAATAGGCTTAATACATAGGTATTGAACAGAGGTATATAGTGATTGTTACAGAGCTGTTTCAGTGTGCATCAATGAATCTGTGTGTGTGCATGTGTGAAGTGTGAGAGAGATAGAGGCCAGAACCTGTGGGTCAGAGCCGCATGGTAGGCCAGAACATGTGGGTAGAGAGAGAGAGGGGGAGGGGTGAAGGGAGTTGAGTATCAGAGCCTCATGGTAGTGTCCAAACCTGTCCGATGAAGGAGAGAGAGAGAGAGAGACAGGAAGTGTGTCTGTCCTTTATAGTGCCTCTCCAGCAGTTCCCCTTGAGGTCTGCTATTGTCTTTGGCCACTCCCTTTAAGGTCTACCCATCTTGATTTAGCAAGGAGGGGCTGCAGCCAGGTCCTAGAGACTGACGTCACCCAGGGGTCAGAGTTTAGACTGAATTAAACAGAGTCCATAGCTGCATGAAATGTATGCTGACACCTTCCTCTTGCTCTTCTGCCTCTGACTCAACTTTCTCCTCAGTCTCAGTCGAGTCATCCTCCTCATCTGAAGTAAGCTTATCTGCCTGCTCTTCAGGTGATGGTTCTGGGGTTGGGTCCCGCTCCTGCTGTCTCTGTGGCTCTGGGGCGGGACGCGGTGGCACCCTTACTGGATGCTGGGCTCGGGGCTGTCGAGTTATCACTTCTGGGGACTCAGGATCTGCAAGGACGGGTTTTCGTCTGGATTTCTCACCTGTCCCTGTCTTTTTAGTCTGATCTACTTTCTGCGTTTGATCTGTTAATGCTAACATTATTCTGCACTGTTTCTCATAACAGCGCTTCGCCCAGGGGGGTGGGCTCTCACAAATACTCAACCAGGAATCTATATAGGGGTACTGATCGGGGTGCGCTACTCGCACTTTCTGGTGAACTGACTGAATAATTCCTATGGTAAAAGTTCCCTCTCGAGGCCATGTAGGGTCTAAGTCGGGCCACTCCCTAGTACACAAAATCTGTAATCGTGTCGCAGTCATTTTAATTCCATAATCTCCTGAATATCCTTCCTTAAAATGCGTGATCATACATTCTAATGGAGTGTGCCTAGTAGACCCCTCCCCTCCCATCTCGATGTGTGCGCGCAACAACAAACAGAAGGGAAAAGGAGGGCGGACCGTGGGTAAGGGGTCCTCACGGCCCTAGAAACATATAAGGGAAACAAATAACAAGACAAGACGATGGTCGCTTCCTCCTTTTTACGACCTGGACGCGGTCGCCCGGCCAGGAAATGCGTTACTCAGGAGTCCGCCTTCGCTTGGTCCGTGCTACCAGACCTCTCATTCACACTTCATTCACACAATCATGCTAGCAACGTATCCCAAAAAACACAGCCCAATCCTGTCTATTCTGACTAGGCCATGTTCAAGTTCCAAAATCAAGAAGACGGTAGTTTCGCCCCGCGAATACTCATGCAGGGGTAGTCGGACCGTCTTGAGAGGTGATCAAGCTCTCTTTCCAAGTTCCAAGTTCTAAATTCAAATGGCAGTACTGCTCTGACTCATCTGTCTAGACATACCAAATCAAAACTCTACTCACCGGATCCGGTCCTCAAAGTTCCCAAGCAAGCGCATGAGTTGGACCTCGGACTCCCCTCACTCGGGTTTGAGGTGTTGGTTCCAGCCGGGCCCGGCACCCGCCGAGGTCCGGCCAGCTCCCTCCGATGCAAGGGACCGGTGGCGCCAGGGAGTGAGCCCACGTCGGAAGGGCGCGATCCCGGCAGGACCAAACCTGTAGAGGCGGAAAGTCATGGTATATTGCCCTATATACCCTCTATTACCACACCTTCCCGGCCAACGCACCAAGAATATGTAGCAGCAGAGCGCAGACAAACCAATGATACCAGGAGTCTGTTCAGAAGGTCCAAATCATTTATTTGTGCACAAGTCTCAAGCAGAATCAAATTCAAAATGGCTGAGCAATGGTTTCTAGCAAAACAACAACTTTTATAGACTTCTTCTCCATTCTAGACATAGGCAAACATTTCATTGGTCCCGGTACCCTCCCGTACACCTTCTATTGGTTCCGGTACCGATATGGCTATCCAATGATGTCCTTTGACTGGGCTTAGCACCTGCTTACCCCCCTTATAGTCCCAATTACAATGGTCAGTTCACCAACTTAGATACTTTTCTCTTCCAAGGCCATTTAACTAGTTAGCACATGTGGGAAAGCAGGGCACTGTAACCTTTCTTTCAGCAGAGTTAATTAATTCCATAGCAGCTGTACTCTTTTATCAGTAGCAATTAAACTTATTTTTCTATATTTTTCTGAGTTTCGATTCTGCTCAGCTAAGCTGATTATGCTTTGCTAAGTTTCAGTTCTATAGTAGCAGCATTCTGGGGGATGTGCAATTCCTATGGGCCTCTCCACAGGCTTCATTTACAGGTCAAGCTAGTTAGGCCTGTCTGCTTATTTCAGACACCATGGATCATAGGCCTTCGCCTACCACACAAGCACCGCCAACTTAGATGCAATCAGCACCTCTCCGGGCGCTTACAGGATAGCACCGGGGGAAAGCATGCCTGGAAGTGTCCATTCACACACTTAAGCCCCTGAAAATAGGGACTTGGTGTGTTAATAGTGCATGACGTTCCATGAAACCCTTATAAAATCAATCCCTTAGAGTGACACAGTGACACGTTTCCCTCTTCCTCCACATGTCTGTGTAGTAGACATGGATGAAACAGTCTCAGCAGGAGAGCTTAGCTGGCTCTGTGGGGGGGAGGGGATGTGTCTTGCTCTTGTGTGGGGTATGCACATGCAGACAGATGGAGCCTCCTCGAGAGGTTCGATTATGCAAGCGGCACATGCCTGAAGTGTAAAGTTGCAGCATAGCTGCTGCATTGCTATGATTGTTTCTCCTGCAGACATGAGGCTGAAGTGAATTGCGAGTTAAGATTGGAATTGGATTGAAAGAGACAAGGCATGATGCAAACATTTCTGATATGGGGGATATAGAAAATGTGATCCGTCTTGAGCTAGTAATGTGGGTCACAGTGTTTTGTGACTCTGTGCATACAAGCAGCATACAGATGAGGTACTTTGTTCTATATAGTGTCCAAAGAATTAACTGTTTCATCTTAGGGTTTCTCTGAGACAGCCCTGGTTCTCTGTTTAACTTGCTCCTTTTTCTGTCTAGACTTCGGATGGTGAGCCCAGCGAGAAAGACGCTTTGCAGCCTGGGCGTAATATAGTGGCAGCTGGTTATGCCCTCTACGGCAGTGCAACCATGCTGGTTCTGGCCACAGACTGTGGTGTGAATTGTTTTATGCTTGATCCGGTAAGTCTTTTTAAGCAGTGTAAAAGGAATTTTTACATCTAAATATTTGACGCCTATCTCCTCTGACTTTCTAAAAAGGAAAAGGGCAGTTAGACTGACAATCTTTTAGGCCTTGATGAGGTTTAAAGTAGCGCATGTACTGTATATAATATTATATTAGCCTCTATTCCAGTGCTTCTCAGCCCTCTGCTGAAGACACACCTAGCCAGTTGGGTTTTCAGAACTACCACAATGAACATGCATGAAAAATGTTGCATCTATTGGGCATCCTGAACATTCTCCATGAGAGGGTTGAGAACCCTGAGCTACCTGGTGCAGCAGGAGCAGTTGCCCCATCAGATGTTGGATTGCTCCTGCCGCATCTGCTGGACACCGGGGAAATACCCTGCTGCATCCCAGGGGATGTTTGGGGGTGGCGGTGGGGAGAGTCTTTTGCTGGGGTATTATTGAGGGATGATAGGATAATCATGAGTTTATTTTGAATTATGAACTGGGGGGGAGAGTAAAAGGCTTAATGTTCATCTGGGGAGCCTGATTCTTGCATCAGCCCTGATACCATTAATCTTCCACCCTACCTCACAGAAGCTAGAGCAGTTCAACCATCCCCTTCCTGCAGAGTGAGGACCTGACGCATGTTCCTCCTACCGTTTGCATACCCCTTCCTGCAGTGTGAGGACCTGATGCATGTTCCTCCTACCATTTGCATATTCCCTTCCTGCAGAGTGAGGACCTGACGCATGTTCCTCCTACCGTTTGCATACCCCTTCCTGCAGTGTGAGGACCTGACGCATGTTCCTCCTACCGTTTGCATACCCCTTCCTGCAGTGTGAGGACCTGACGCATGTTCCTCCTACCGTTTGCATATTCCCTTCCTGCAGTGTGAGGACCTGACGCATGTTCCTCCTACCGTTTGCATATTCTCTTCCTGCAGTGTGAGGACCTGATGCATGTTCCTTCTACCGTTTGCATAGCCTCTTCCCGCAGAGTGAGGACCTGATGCATGTTCCTTCTACCGTTTTCATAGCCTCTTCCCGCAGTGTGAGGACCTGATGCATGTTCCTCCTACCGTTTGCATGTTCCCTTCCTGCAGTGTGAGGACCTGACGCATGCTCCTCCTACCGTTTGCATGTTCCCTTCCTGCAGAGTGAGGACCTGATGCATGTTCCTCCTACCGTTTCCATGTTCCCTTCCTGCAGTGTTTGGATCTGATGCATGTTCCTCCTTCCGTTTGCATATTCCCTTCCTGCAGTGTGAGGACCTGATGCATGTTCCTCCTACCGTTTGCATAGCCTCTTCCTGCAGAGTGAGGATCTGATGCATGTTCCTCCTACCGTTTGCATATCCCCTTCCTGCAGTGTGAGGACCTGATGCATGTTCCTCCTACCGTTTGCATATTCCCTTCCTGCAGTGTGAGGACCTGATGCATGTTCCTCCTACCGTTTGCATATCCTCTTCCTGCAGTGTGAGGACCTGACGCATGTTCCTCCTACCGTTTGCATATCTCCTTCCTGCAGTGTGAGGATCTGACGCATGTTCCTCCTACCGTTTCGTTTGCATATCCCCTTCCTTCAGAGTGAGGAGCTGATGCATGTTCCTCCTACCGTTCCTGTTGAGAAAGGAAGTACATACAGGGATGGTTCTACCATTAGGCGAACTAGGCAGTTGCTGGGAGCATCCTTTGCTCCCACTGTTGCCCCTCTCCGGGACAGACAACCCCAGCGATGCTTGAAACAGCCCTGCAGTGCTTACCTTCAAACTTCAGCACTACGAGCCCTTTGCTTCCACCCCTCCAACTCTTGATGCCAACTTTGTTTGCACAGGATTTTTGCATCGGACATGAGAGCGGCGGAAGCAAACAGCCTCCTGGTGCAGAAGCTTGAAAGTGTTGTGGGGCTGTTCGCAACCATTGCCACTGTTGTTTCTCACGGAGAGGGGCAACAGTGGTGGCAAAGGGTGCCGTGGGGGGGGGGGGGGAGGCTCAGGCCCCAGCACACGCCTACAAAGGATGAGATATGCCTATTGCACCAGCCCTGAGTACATATGGGAGGAGAACAACAACTATATTCAGGGCAGAATTAAGGCATAGATAAACTAGGCACAAGACTAGGGTTCAAATGTTAGAAGGGACTTATCTGATGCACTGGGAGTCGCTGAATTAGCCATGGAAAATCTGCTACTGGCAGAGTGTGAGAAGAGGGTGGGACCAGAGTTGTCCCTGCTTGCAGAGTCTGTAGGAGATGTTGACAAGCAGCACTTACCGGTTTTTTCCTCTGCAGTCAAGTCATGCAAAGCCCTGTTTGTGGCAGTTTTTATACATTTTGTATTGGAGTAGCGGTTGGAGAGGGAACAACATGCTTGTTTGCTAGAACCCACCAAAGGGTTAATTCTCCTCTGGCCATGAGGACCAAGCACACATGCTCATGGAGTCCCTGGCACACTTGGCTGCCTACCACTGCAATGGCGAATTGGCGAGAACCTCACAAGGGAGGGAAGCAACTTGAAAGGGCAGGCAGCGAACTGTGAAGATCTTGGAGAGAGTAAGGTAATAGGAAGGATAGGCAAGGAAATGGTAGGATGATAGAAATGGGAGGCTTGGAAAAGCAGTTACTCTTTTCCTCCTCACTTTAAGCATTAGTGTGTTCTCATTTTGGAGCTATTTAGTGGGAGGGTTCATTCTTGTTTTATTGAAATTGGTAGGAAGCAGAGTTGGATTAAATTTTTTTTGTTGTTGCCCATTTGTAAGACTAGAGGGCTAATGTGGTGTAGCGCCCTCTACTGATGACTTCGGGTAGTATGTTATCTCCAGGAA